>CATKUP010000142.1:0-1343946 GCA_949786385.1 Onychomys leucogaster
AAACACAGTTCTTTTTTTCTGGACATGCTCATATTTCTTGCTGTATTGCAGACTCTGGAAAGAAGAAGATGCTTCTTGCGTTAAAACAGAGGGTGTTTCATGGGTGAGAACACTGGTCTGAATTTTCCGTTCACAAACGGAGTGAAACCAAAGGCTCTGTGTCTTCCTACAAGCAACAGTTCATTTCGGGTAAACCCAGTGATTTTTTGGCTCAAATGTATTTACACAGTTCAAGAACCCAACAAGATTTTCACTATTAACTAAAGAGCATCTATGTAAGAGATGCTGTGGTTTGTTGCAGTATCATAAGCAGAGTTCAACTAGATATGGTCCGTCCGAGTAGGAAACACAGTTCTTTTTTTCTGGACATGCTCATATTTCTTGCTGTATTGCAGACTCTGGAAAGAAGACGATGCTTCTTGCGTTAAAACAGAGGGTGTTTCATGAATGAGAATACTGGACTGAATTTCCCTTCACAAACGGAGTGAAACCAAAGGCTCTGTGTCTTCCTACAAGCAAGAGTTCATTTTCCGGTAAACCCAGATTTTTTTTGGCTCAAATGAATTTACATAGTTCACGAACCCAAGTTTTTCACTATTAACTAAAGAGCATCTATGTAAGAGATGCTATGGTTTGTTACAGTTTAATGAGCAGAGTTCAACTAGATATGGTCCATATGAGTAGGAATAACAGTTCTTTTTTTCTGGACATGTTCATATTTCTTGCTGTATTGCAGACTCTGGAAAGAAGAGGATGCTTCTTGCGTTAAAACAGAGTATGTTTCATGGATGAGAACACTGGTCTGAATTTTCCTTCAGAAACGGAGTTAAACCAAAGTCTCTGTGTCTTCCTACAAGCAAGAGTTCATATCCGCTAAACCCAGTGATTTCTTTGGCTCAAATGAATTTACACAGTTCACGAACCCAACACGTTTGTCACTATTAACTAAAGAGCATCTATGTAAGAGATGCTGTGGTTTGTTACAGTGCCATAAGCAGAGTTCAACTAGATATGGTCCGTCTGAGTAGGAAACACAGTTCTTTTTTCTGGACATGCTCATATTTCTTTCTGTATTGCAGACTCTGGAAAGAAGACGATGCTTCTTGCGTTAAAACAGAGGGTGTTTCATGGATGAGAACACTGGTCTGAATTTTCCTTCAGAAACTGAGTTAAACCAAAGTCTCTTTGTCTTCCTATAAGCAAGAGTTCATTTCCGGTAAACCCAGGTGTTTTTCGGCTCAAATGAAATTACACAGTTCTCGAACCCAACACGTTTTTCACTATTAACTAAAGAGCATCTTTGTAAGAGATGCTGTGGTTTGTTAGAGTTTCATAATCAGAGTTCAACTAGATATTGTCCGTATGAATAGGAAACACAGTTATTTTTTCTGGGCATGCTCATGTTTCTTGATGTATTAGAGACGCAGGAAAGAAGAGCATGCTCTTTGCGTTAAAACAGAGTGTGTTTCATGGATGAGACCTCTGGTCTGAATTTCCCTTCATCAAAGGAGTTAAACCAAAGCCTCTGTTTTCCTACAAGTAAGTGTTCATTTCCGGAAAACCAAGTGATTTTTCGGCTCATAGAATTTACGCAGTTCACGAACCCAACACGTTTTTCACTATTAACTAAAGAGCATCTATGTAAGAGATGCTGTGGTTTGTTACAGTGCCATAAGCAGAGTTCAACTAGATATGGTCAGTCTGAGTAGGAAACACAGTTCTTTTTTTTCTGGACATGCTCATATTTCTTGCTGTATTGCAGACTCTGGAAAGAAGACGATGCTTCTTGCGTTAAAACAGAGGGTGTTTCATGGATGAGAACACTGGTCTGAATTTTCCTTCAAAAACTGAGTTAAACCAAAGTCTTTTTGTCTTCCTACAAGCAAGAGTTTATTTCCGGTAAACCCAGATTTTTTTCGGCTCAAATGAATTTACACAGTTCATGAACCCAAGTTTTTCACTATTAACTAAAGAACATCTATGTAAGAGATGCTGTGGTTTGTTACAGTACCATAAGCAGAGTTCAACCAGATATGGTCCGTCTGAATAGGAAACACAGTTATTTTTTTCTGGACATGCTCATATTTCTTGCTGTATTGCAGACTCTGGAAAGAAGACGATGCTTCTTGCGTTAAAACAGAGGGTATTTCATGCATGAGAATACTGGACTGAATTTCCCTTCACAAACGGAGTGAAACCAAAGGCTCCTTGTCTTCCTACAAGCAAGAGTTCATTTCCAGTAAACCCAGATTTTTTTCGGCTCAAATGTATTTACACAGTTCAAGAACCTAACAAGATGCTGTGGTTTGTTACAGTATCATAAGCAGGGTTCAACTAGATATGGTCCGTATGAGTAGGAATCACAGTTCATTTTTCTGGACATGCTCATATTTCTTGCTGTATTGTAGATTCTGGACAGAACATGATGCTTCTTGTGTTAAAACAGAGGTTGTTTCAGGGCTGAGAACACTGGTCTTAATTTCCCTTCACAAACGGAGTTAAATAAATGGCTCTTTGTCTTCCTACAAGCAAGAGTTCATTTCCGGTAAACCCAGTGATTCTTGGGCTCAAATGAATTTACACAGTTCACGAACCCAACACGATTTTCACTATTAACTAAACAGCATCTATGTAAGAGATGCTATGGTTTGTTACAGTTTAATGAGCAGTGTTCAACTAGATATGGTCCATATGAGTAGGAATCACAGTTCTTTTTTTCTGGGCATGCTCATGTTTCTTGCTGTATTAGAGATGCTGGAAAGAAGAGCATGCTTCTTGCGTTAAAACAGAGTATGTTTCATGGATGAGAACACTGGTCTGAATTTTCCTTCAGAAACGGAGTTAAACCAAAGTCTCTGTGTCTTCCTACAAGCAAGAGTTCATATCCGCTAAACCCAGTGATTTTTTTGGCTCAAATGAATTTACACAGTTCACGAACCAAACATGTTTTTCACTATTAACTAAAGAGCATCTATGTAAGATATGCTGTGGTTTGTTACAGTGCCATAAGCAGAGTTCAACTAGATATGGTCCGTCTGAGTAGGAAACACAGTTCTTTTTTTCTGGACATGCTCATATTTCTTGCTGTATTGCAGACTCTGGAAAGAAGAAGATGCTTCTTGCGTTAAAACAGAGGGTGTTTCATGGGTGAGAACACTGGTCTGAATTTTCCTTCACAAACGGAGTGAAACCAAAGGCTCTGTGTCTTCCTACAAGCAACAGTTCATTTCGGGTAAACCCAGTGATTTTTTGGCTCAAATGTATTTACACAGTTCAAGAACCCAACAAGATTTTCACTATTAACTAAAGAGCATCTATGTAAGAGATGCTGTGGTTTGTTGCAGTATCATAAGCAGAGTTCAACTAGATATGGTCCGTCCGAGTAGGAAACACAGTTCTTTTTTTCTGGACATGCTCATATTTCTTGCTGTATTGCAGACTCTGGAAAGAAGACGATGCTTCTTGCGTTAAAACAGAGGGTGTTTCATGAATGAGAATACTGGACTGAATTTCCCTTCACAAACGGAGTGAAACCAAAGGCTCTGTGTCTTCCTACAAGCAAGAGTTCATTTCCGGTAAACCCAGATTTTTTTTGGCTCAAATGAATTTACATAGTTCACGAACCCAAGTTTTTCACTATTAACTAAAGAGCATCTATGTAAGAGATGCTATGGTTTGTTACAGTTTAATGAGCAGAGTTCAACTAGATATGGTCCATATGAGTAGGAATAACAGTTCTTTTTTTCTGGACATGTTCATATTTCTTGCTGTATTGCAGACTCTGGAAAGAAGAGGATGCTTCTTGCGTTAAAACAGAGTATGTTTCATGGATGAGAACACTGGTCTGAATTTTCCTTCAGAAACGGAGTTAAACCAAAGTCTCTGTGTCTTCCTACAAGCAAGAGTTCATATCCGCTAAACCCAGTGATTTCTTTGGCTCAAATGAATTTACACAGTTCACGAACCCAACACGTTTGTCACTATTAACTAAAGAGCATCTATGTAAGAGATGCTGTGGTTTGTTACAGTGCCATAAGCAGAGTTCAACTAGATATGGTCCATCTGAGTAGGAAACACAGTTCTTTTTTTCTGGACATGCTCATATTTCTTTCTGTATTGCAGACTCTGGAAAGAAGACGATGCTTCTTGCGTTAAAACAGAGGGTGTTTCATGGATGAGAACACTGGTCTGAATTTTCCTTCAGAAACTGAGTTAAACCAAAGTCTCTTTGTCTTCCTATAAGCAAGAGTTCATTTCCGGTAAACCCAGGTGTTTTTCGGCTCAAATGAAATTACACAGTTCTCGAACCCAACACGTTTTTCACTATTAACTAAAGAGCATCTTTGTAAGAGATGCTGTGGTTTGTTAGAGTTTCATAATCAGAGTTCAACTAGATATTGTCCGTATGAATAGGAAACACAGTTATTTTTTCTGGGCATGCTCATGTTTCTTGATGTATTAGAGACGCAGGAAAGAAGAGCATGCTCTTTGCGTTAAAACAGAGTGTGTTTCATGGATGAGACCTCTGGTCTGAATTTCCCTTCATCAAAGGAGTTAAACCAAAGCCTCTGTTTTCCTACAAGTAAGTGTTCATTTCCGGAAAACCAAGTGATTTTTCGGCTCATAGAATTTACGCAGTTCACGAACCCAACACGTTTTTCACTATTAACTAAAGAGCATCTATGTAAGAGATGCTGTGGTTTGTTACAGTGCCATAAGCAGAGTTCAACTAGATATGGTCAGTCTGAGTAGGAAACACAGTTCTTTTTTTTCTGGACATGCTCATATTTCTTGCTGTATTGCAGACTCTGGAAAGAAGACGATGCTTCTTGCGTTAAAACAGAGGGTGTTTCATGGATGAGAACACTGGTCTGAATTTTCCTTCAAAAACTGAGTTAAACCAAAGTCTTTTTGTCTTCCTACAAGCAAGAGTTTATTTCCGGTAAACCCAGATTTTTTTCGGCTCAAATGAATTTACACAGTTCATGAACCCAAGTTTTTCACTATTAACTAAAGAACATCTATGTAAGAGATGCTGTGGTTTGTTACAGTACCATAAGCAGAGTTCAACCAGATATGGTCCGTCTGAATAGGAAACACAGTTATTTTTTTCTGGACATGCTCATATTTCTTGCTGTATTGCAGACTCTGGAAAGAAGACGATGCTTCTTGCGTTAAAACAGAGGGTATTTCATGCATGAGAATACTGGACTGAATTTCCCTTCACAAACGGAGTGAAACCAAAGGCTCCTTGTCTTCCTACAAGCAAGAGTTCATTTCCAGTAAACCCAGATTTTTTTCGGCTCAAATGTATTTACACAGTTCAAGAACCTAACAAGATGCTGTGGTTTGTTACAGTATCATAAGCAGGGTTCAACTAGATATGGTCCGTATGAGTAGGAATCACAGTTCATTTTTCTGGACATGCTCATATTTCTTGCTGTATTGTAGATTCTGGACAGAACATGATGCTTCTTGTGTTAAAACAGAGGTTGTTTCAGGGCTGAGAACACTGGTCTTAATTTCCCTTCACAAACGGAGTTAAATAAATGGCTCTTTGTCTTCCTACAAGCAAGAGTTCATTTCCGGTAAACCCAGTGATTCTTGGGCTCAAATGAATTTACACAGTTCACGAACCCAACACGATTTTCACTATTAACTAAACAGCATCTATGTAAGAGATGCTATGGTTTGTTACAGTTTAATGAGCAGTGTTCAACTAGATATGGTCCATATGAGTAGGAATCACAGTTCTTTTTTTCTGGGCATGCTCATGTTTCTTGCTGTATTAGAGATGCTGGAAAGAAGAGCATGCTTCTTGCGTTAAAACAGAGTATGTTTCATGGATGAGAACACTGGTCTGAATTTTCCTTCAGAAACGGAGTTAAACCAAAGTCTCTGTGTCTTCCTACAAGCAAGAGTTCATATCCGCTAAACCCAGTGATTTTTTGGCTCAAATGAATTTACATAGTTTAAGAACCCAACACGTTTTTCACTATTAACTAAAGAGCATCTATGTAATAGATGCTATGGTTTGTTACAGTTTAATGAGCAGAGTTCAACTAGATATGGTCCATATGAGTAGGAATAACAGTTCTTTTTTTCTGGACATGTTCATATTTCTTGCTGTATTGCAGACTCTGGAAAGAAGAGGATGCTTCTTGCGTTAAAACAGAGTATGTTTCATGGATGAGAACACTGGTCTGAATTTTCCTTCAGAAACGGAGTTAAACCAAAGTCTCTGTGTCTTCCTACAAGCAAGAGTTCATATCCGCTAAACCCAGTGATTTCTTTGGCTCAAATGAATTTACACAGTTCACGAACCCAACACGTTTGTCACTATTAACTAAAGAGCATCTATGTAAGAGATGCTGTGGTTTGTTACAGTGCCATAAGCAGAGTTCAACTAGATATGGTCCGTCTGAGTAGGAAACACAGTTCTTTTTTTCTGGACATGCTCATATTTCTTTCTGTATTGCAGACTCTGGAAAGAAGACGATGCTTCTTGCGTTAAAACAGAGGGTGTTTCATGGATGAGAACACTGGTCTGAATTTTCCTTCAGAAACTGAGTTAAACCAAAGTCTCTTTGTCTTCCTATAAGCAAGAGTTCATTTCCGGTAAACCCAGGTGTTTTTCGGCTCAAATGAAATTACACAGTTCTCGAACCCAACACGTTTTTCACTATTAACTAAAGAGCATCTTTGTAAGAGATGCTGTGGTTTGTTAGAGTTTCATAATCAGAGTTCAACTAGATATTGTCCGTATGAATAGGAAACACAGTTATTTTTTCTGGGCATGCTCATGTTTCTTGATGTATTAGAGACGCAGGAAAGAAGAGCATGTTCTTTGCGTTAAAACAGAGTGTGTTTCATGGATGAGACCTCTGGTCTGAATTTCCCTTCATCAAAGGAGTTAAACCAAAGCCTCTGTTTTCCTACAAGTAAGTGTTCATTTCCGGAAAACCAAGTGATTTTTCGGCTCATAGAATTTACGCAGTTCACGAACCCAACACGTTTTTCACTATTAACTAAAGAGCATCTATGTAAGAGATGCTGTGGTTTGTTACAGTGCCATAAGCAGAGTTCAACTAGATATGGTCAGTCTGAGTAGGAAACACAGTTCTTTTTTTTCTGGACATGCTCATATTTCTTGCTGTATTGCAGACTCTGGAAAGAAGACGATGCTTCTTGCGTTAAAACAGAGGGTGTTTCATGGATGAGAACACTGGTCTGAATTTTCCTTCAGAAACTGAGTTAAACCAAAGTCTTTTTGTCTTCCTACAAGCAAGAGTTTATTTCCGGTAAACCCAGATTTTTTTCGGCTCAAATGAATTTACACAGTTCATGAACCCAAGTTTTTCACTATTAACTAAAGAACATCTATGTAAGTGATGCTGTGGTTTGTTACAGTACCATAAGCAGAGTTCAACCAGATATCGTCCGTCTGAATAGGAAACACAGTTATTTTTTTCTGGACATGCTCATATTACTTGCTGTATTGCAGACTCTGGAAAGAAGACGATGCTTCTTGCGTTAAAACAGAGGGTGTTTCATGCATGAGAATACTGGACTGAATTTCCCTTCACAAACGGAGTGAAACCAAAGGCTCTGTGTCTTCCTACAAGCAAGAGTTCATTTCCAGTAAACCCAGATTTTTTTCGGCTCAAATGTATTTACACAGTTCAAGAACCTAACAAGATGCTGTGGTTTGTTACAGTATCATAAGCAGGGTTCAACTAGATATGGTCCGTATGAGTAGGAATCACAGTTCATTTTTCTGGACATGCTCATATTTCTTGCTGTATTGTAGATTCTGGACAGAACATGATGCTTCTTGTGTTAAAACAGAGGTTGTTTCAGGGCTGAGAACACTGGTCTTAATTTCCCTTCACAAACGGAGTTAAATAAATGGCTCTTTGTCTTCCTACAAGCAAGAGTTCATTTCCGGTAAACCCAGTGATTCTTGGGCTCAAATGAATTTACACAGTTCACGAACCCAACACGATTTTCACTATTAACTAAACAGCATCTATGTAAGAGATGCTATGGTTTGTTACAGTTTAATGAGCAGTGTTCAACTAGATATGGTCCATATGAGTAGGAATCACAGTTCTTTTTTTCTGGGCATGCTCATGTTTCTTGCTGTATTAGAGATGCTGGAAAGAAGAGCATGCTTCTTGCGTTAAAACAGAGTATGTTTCATGGATGAGAACACTGGTCTGAATTTTCCTTCAGAAACGGAGTTAAACCAAAGTCTCTGTGTCTTCCTACAAGCAAGAGTTCATATCCGCTAAACCCAGTGATTTTTTGGCTCAAATGAATTTACATAGTTTAAGAACCCAACACGTTTTTCACTATTAACTAAAGAGCATCTATGTAAGAGATGCTGTGGTTTGTTACAGTGCCATAAGAAGAGTTCAACTAGATATGGTCCGTCTGAGTAGGAAACACAGTTCTTTTTTTCTGGACATGCTCATATTTCTTGCTGAATTGCAGACTCTGGAAAGAAGACGATGCTTCTTGCGTTAAAACAGAGGGTGTTTCATGGATCAGAACACTGGTCTGAATTTTCCTTCACAAACGGAGTTAAACCAAAGTCTCTTTGTCTTCCTACAAGCAAGAGTTCATTTCCTGTAAACCCAGGGGTTTTTCGGCTCAAATGAAATTACACAGGTCTCGAACCCAACACGTTTATCACAATTAATTAAAGAGCATCTTTGTAAGAGATGGTGTGGTTTGTTAGAGTTTCATAATCAGAATTCAACTATATATGGTCCGTATGAGTAGGAAACACAGTTATTTTTTTCTGGGCATGCTCATGTTTCTTGATGTATTAGATTCGCAGGAAAGAAGAGCATGCTATTTGCGTTAAAACAGAGTGTGTTTCATGGATGAGACCTCTGGTCTGAATTTCCCTTCACAAAAGGAGTTAAACCAAAGCCTCTGTCTTCCTACAAGCAAGTGTTCATTGCCGGAAAACCCAGTGATTTTTCTGCTCAAAAGAATTTACACAGTTCACGAACCCAACACGTTTTTCACTTTAAACAAAAGAGCATATATGTAAGTGATGCTGTGGTTTGTTACAGTTTCTTAAGCAGAGTTCAACTAGATATGGTCCGTATGAGTAGGAAACACAGTTCTTTTTCTCTGGACATGCTCATATTACTTGCTGTATTGCAGACTCTGGAAAGAAGAGGATGCTTCTTGCGTTAAAACAGAGGGTGTTTCATGAATGAGAATACTGGTCTGAATTTCTCTTCACAAACGGAGTGAAACCAAAGGCTCTGTGTCTTCCTACAAGCAACAGTTCATTTCCGGTAAACCCAGTGATTTTTTGGCTCAAATGTATTTTCACAGTTCAAGAACCCAACAACATATTCACTATTAACTAAAGAGCATCTATGTAAGAGATGCTGTGGTTTGTTACAGTATCATAAGTAGGGTTCAACTAGATATGGTCCGTATGAGTAGGAAACAGAGTTCATTTTTCTGGACATGCTCATATTTCTTGCTGTATTGCAGATTCTGGACAGAACATGATGCTTCTTGTGTTAAACAGAGGGTGTTTCAGGGATGAGAATACTGGACTGAATTTCCCTTCACAAACGGAGTGAAACCAAAGGCTCTGTGTCTTCCTGCAAGCAAGAGTTCATTTCCGGTAAACCCAGATTTTTTTCGGCTCAAATGAATTTACACAGTTCACGAACCCAAGTTTTTCACTATTAACTAAAGAGCATCTATGTAAGAGATGCTGTGGTTTGTTACAGTTTCATAAGCAGAGTTCAACTAGATATGGTCCGTATGAGTAGGAAACACAGTTCTTTTTTTCTGGACATGCTCATATTACTTGCTGTATTGTAGACTCTGGAAAGAATAGGATGCTCCTTGCGTTAAAACAGAGGGTTTTTCATGAATGAGAATACTGGTCTCAATTTCCCTTCACAAACAGAATGAAACCAAAGGCTCTGTGTCTTCCTACAAGCAACAATTCATTTCCGGTAAACCCAGTGATTTTTGGCTCAAATGTATTTACGCAGTTCAAGAACCCAACAAGATTTTCACTATTAACTAAAGAGCATCTATGTAAGAGTTGCTGTGGTTTGTTACAGTATCATAAGCAGGGTTCAACTAGATATTGTCCGTATGAGTAGGAAACACAGTTAATTTTTCTGGACATGCTCATATTTCTTACTGTATTGCAGATTCTGGACAGAACTAGATGCTTCTTGTGTTAAAACAGAGGGTGTTTCATGGATGAGAACACTGGTCTGAATTTCCCTTCACAAACGGAGTTAAATAAAAGGCTCTTTGTCTTCCTACAAGCAAGAGTTCATTTCCGGTAAACGCAGTGATTCTTCGGCTCAAATGAATTTACACAGTTCACGAACCCAACACGATTTTTACTATTAACTAAACAGCATCTATGTAAGAGATGCTATGGTTTGTTACAGTTTAATGAGCAGAGTTCAACTAGATATGGTCCTTATGAGTAGGAATTACAGTTCTTTTTTTCTGGACATGCTCATATTACTTGCTTATTGCCGACTCTGGAAAGAAGAGGATGCTTCTTGCGTTAAAACAGAGGGTGTTTCATGAATGAGAATACTGGACTGAATTTCCCTTCACAAACGGAGTGAAACCAAAGGCTCTGTGTATTCCTACAAGGAAGAGTTCATTTCCGGTAAACCCAGATTTTTTTCGGCTCAAATGAATTTACATAGTTCACGAACCCAAGTTTTTCACTATTAACTAAAGAGCATCTATGTAAGAGATGCTGTGGTTTGTTGCAGTTTCATAAGCAGAGTTCAACTAGATATGGTCCGTATGAGTAGGAAACACAGTTATTTTTTTCTGGGCATGCTCATGTTTCTTGATGTATTAGATTCGCAGGAAAGAAGAGCATGCTATTTGCATTAAAACAGAGTATGTTTCATGGATGAGACCTCTGGTCTGAATTTCCCTTCACAAAAGGAGTTAAACCAAAGCCTCTGTCTTCCTACAAGCAAGTGTTCATTGCCGGAAAACCCAGTGATTTTTCTGCTCAAAAGAATTTAGACAGTTCACGAACCCAACACGTTTTTCACTATAAACGAAAGAGCATATATGTAAGTGATGCTGTGGTTTGTTACAGTTTCGTAAGCAGAGTTCAACTAGATATGGTCCGTATGAGTAGGAAACACAGTTCTTTTTTTCTGGACATGCTCATATTACTTGCTGTATTGCAGACTCTGGAAAGAAGAGGATGCTTCTTGCGTTAAAACAGAGGGTGTTTCATGAAAGAGAATACTGGTCTGAATTTACCTTCACAAACGGAGTGAAACCAAAGGTTCTGTGTCTTCCTACAAGCAACAGTTCATTTCCGGTAAACCCAGTGATTTTTTGGCTCAAATGTATTTACACAGTTCAAGAACCCAACAAGATTTTCACTATTAACTAAAGAGCATCTATGTAAGAGATGCTGTGGTTTGTTAAAGTATCATAAGCAGGGTTCAACTAGATATGGTCTGTATGAGTAGGAAACACAGTTCATTTTTCTGGACATGCTCATATTTCTTGCTGTATTGCAGATTCTGGACAGAACATGATGCTTCTTGCGTTAAAACAGAGTATGTTTCATGGATGAGAACACTGGTCTGAATTTCCCTTCACAAACGGAGTTAAATAAAAGGCTCTTTGTCTTCCTACAAGCAAGAGTTCATTTCCGGTAAACCCAGTGATTCTTCGGCTCAAATGAATTTACACAGTTCATGAACCCAACACGATTTTCACTATTAACTAAACAGCATGTATGTAAGAGATGCTATGGTTTGTTACAGTTTAATGAGCAGACTTCAACTAGATATGGTCCATATGAGTAGGAATTACAGTTCTTTTTTTCTGGGCATGCTCATGTTTCTTGCTGTATTAGAGATGCTGGAAAGAAGAGCAAGCTTCTTGCGTTAAAACACAGTATGTTTCATGGATGAGAACACTGGTCTGAATTTTCCTTCAGAAACGGAGTTAAACCAAAGTCTCTGTGTCTTCCTACAAGCAAGAGTTCATATCCGCTAAACCCAGTGATTTTTTTGTCTCAAATGAATTTACACAGTTCACGAACCCAACATGTTTTTCCCTATTAACTAAAGAGCATCTATGTAAGATATGCTGTGGTTTGTTACAGTGCCATAAGCAGAGTTCAACTAGATATGGTCCGTCCGAATAGGAAACACAGTTCTTTTTTTCTGGACATGCTCATATTTCTTGCTGTATTGCAGACTCTGGAAAGAAGACGATGCTTCTAGCGTTAAAACAGAGGGTGTTTCATGAATGAGAATACTGGACTGAATTTCCCTTCACAAAAGGAGTGAAACCAAAGGCTCTGTGTCTTCCTACAAGCAAGAGTTCATTTCCGGTAAACACAGATTTTTTTTTGGCTCAAATGAATTTACACAGTTAACAAACCCAAGTTTTTCACTATTAACTAAAGAGCATCTATGTAAGAGATGCTGTGGTTTGTTACAGTTTCATAAGCAGAGTTCAACTAGATATGGTCCGTATTAGTAGGAAACACAGTTCTTTTTTTCTGGACATGCTCATATTACTTGCTGTATTGTAGACTCTGGGAAGAAGAGGATGCTTCTTGCGTTAAAACAGAGGGTGTTTCATGAATGAGAATACTGGTCTGAATTTCCCTTCACAAACGGAGTGAAACCAAAGGCTCTGTGTTATCCTACAAGCAACAATTCATTTCCGGTAAACCCAGTGATTTTTGGCTCAAATGTATTTACACAGTTCAAGAACCCAACAAGATTTTCACTATTAACTAAAGAGCATCTATGTAAGAGATGCTGTGGTTTGTTACAGTATCATAAGCAGGGTTCAACTAGATATGATCCCTATGAGTAGGAAACACAGTTCATTTTTCTGGACATGCTCATATTACTTGCTGTATTGCAGACTCTGGAAAGAAGAGGATGCTTCTTGCGTTAAAACAGAGGGTGTTTCATGAATGAGAATACTGGTCTGAATTTCCCTTCACAAACGGAGTGAAACCAAATGCTCTGTGTCTTCCTACAAGCAACAGTTCATTTCGGGTAAACCCAGTGATTTTTTGGCTCAAATGTATTTACACAGTTCAAGAACCCAAAAAGATTTTCACTATTAACTAAAGAGCTTTTATGTAAGTGATGCTGTGGATTGTTACAGTATCATAAGCAGGGTTCAACTAGATATGGTCTGTATGAGTAGGAAACGGAGTTCATTTTTCTGGACATGCTCATACTTCTTGCTGTATTGCAGATTCTGGACAGAACATGATGCTTCTTGCGTTAAAACAGAGTATGTTTCATGGATGAGAACACTGGTCTGAATTTCCCTTCACAAACGGAGTTAAATAAAAGGCTCTTTGTCTTCCTACAAGCTAGAGTTCATTTCCGGTAAACCCAGTGATTCTTCGGCTCAAATGAATTTACACAGTTCATGAACCCAACACGATTTTCACTATTAACTAAACAGCATGTATGTAAGAGATGCTATGGTTTGTTACAGTTTAATGAGCAGACTTCAACTAGATATGGTCCATATGAGTAGGAATTACAGTTCTTTTTTTCTGGGCATGCTCATGTTTCTTGCTGTATTAGAGATGCTGGAAAGAAGAGCATGCTTCTTGGGTTAAAAACGGGGTATGTTTCATGGATGAGAACACTGGTCTGAATTTCCCTTCACAAACGGAGTTAAACCAAAGTCTCTGTGTCTTCCTACAAGCAAGAGTTCATATCCGCTAAACCCAGTGATTTTTTTGGCTCAAATGAATTTACACAGTTCACGAACCAAACATGTTTTTCACTATTAACTAAAGAGCATCTATGTAAGATATGCTGTGGTTTGTTACAGTGCCATAAGCAGAGTTCAACTAGAAATGGTCCGTCTGAGTAGGAAACACAGTTCTTTTTTTCTGGACATGCTCATATTTCTTGCTGTATTGCAGACTCTGGAAAGAAGAAGATGCTTCTTGCGTTAAAACAGAGGGTGTTTCATGGGTGAGAACACTGGTCTGAATTTCCCTTCACAAACGGAGTGAAACCAAAGGCTCTGTGTCTTCCTACAAGCAACAGTTCATTTCGGGTAAACCCAGTGATTTTTTGGCTCAAATGTATTTACACAGTTCAAGAACCCAACAAGATTTTCACTATTAACTAAAGAGCATCTATGTAAGAGATGCTGTGGTTTGTTGCAGTATCATAAGCAGAGTTCAACTAGATATGGTCCGTCCGAGTAGGAAACACAGTTCTTTTTTTCTGGACATGCTCATATTTCTTGCTGTATTGCAGACTCTGGAAAGAAGACGATGCTTCTTGCGTTAAAACAGAGGGTGTTTCATGAATGAGAATACTGGACTGAATTTCCCTTCACAAACGGAGTGAAACCAAAGGCTCTGTGTCTTCCTACAAGCAAGAGTTCATTTCCGGTAAACCCAGATTTTTTTTGGCTCAAATGAATTTACATAGTTCACGAACCCAAGTTTTTCACTTTTAACTAAAGAGCATCTATGTAAGAGATGCTATGGTTTGTTACAGTTTAATGAGCAGAGTTCAACTAGATATGGTCCATATGAGTAGGAATAACAGTTCTTTTTTTCTGGACATGTTCATATTTCTTGCTGTATTGCAGACTCTGGAAAGAAGAGGATGCTTCTTGCGTTAAAACAGAGTATGTTTCATGGATGAGAACACTGGTCTGAATTTTCCTTCAGAAACGGAGTTAAACCAAAGTCTCTGTGTCTTCCTACAAGCAAGAGTTCATATCCGCTAAACCCAGTGATTTCTTTGGCTCAAATGAATTTACACAGTTCACGAACCCAACACGTTTGTCACTATTAACTAAAGAGCATCTATGTAAGAGATGCTGTGGTTTGTTACAGTGCCATAAGCAGAGTTCAACTAGATATGGTCCGTCTGAGTAGGAAACACAGTTCTTTTTTTCTGGACATGCTCATATTTCTTTCTGTATTGCAGACTCTGGAAAGAAGACGATGCTTCTTGCGTTAAAACAGAGGGTGTTTCATGGATGAGAACACTGGTCTGAATTTTCCTTCAGAAACTGAGTTAAACCAAAGTCTCTTTGTCTTCCTATAAGCAAGAGTTCATTTCCGGTAAACCCAGGTGTTTTTCGGCTCAAATGAAATTACACAGTTCTCGAACCCAACACGTTTTTCACTATTAACTAAAGAGCATCTTTGTAAGAGATGCTGTGGTTTGTTAGAGTTTCATAATCAGAGTTCAACTAGATATTGTCCGTATGAATAGGAAACACAGTTATTTTTTCTGGGCATGCTCATGTTTCTTGATGTATTAGAGACGCAGGAAAGAAGAGCATGCTCTTTGCGTTAAAACAGAGTGTGTTTCATGGATGAGACCTCTGGTCTGAATTTCCCTTCATCAAAGGAGTTAAACCAAAGCCTCTGTTTTCCTACAAGTAAGTGTTCATTTCCGGAAAACCAAGTGATTTTTCGGCTCATAGAATTTACGCAGTTCACGAACCCAACACGTTTTTCACTATTAACTAAAGAGCATCTATGTAAGAGATGCTGTGGTTTGTTACAGTGCCATAAGCAGAGTTCAACTAGATATGGTCAGTCTGAGAAGGAAACACAGTTCTTTTTTTTCTGGACATGCTCATATTTCTTGCTGTATTGCAGACTCTGGAAAGAAGACGATGCTTCTTGCGTTAAAACAGAGGGTGTTTCATGGATGAGAACACTGGTCTGAATTTTCCTTCAGAAACTGAGTTAAACCAAAGTCTTTTTGTCTTCCTACAAGCAAGAGTTTATTTCCGGTAAACCCAGATTTTTTTCGGCTCAAATGAATTTACACAGTTCATGAACCCAAGTTTTTCACTATTAACTAAAGAACATCTATGTAAGAGATGCTGTGGTTTGTTACAGTACCATAAGCAGAGTTCAACCAGATATGGTCCGTCTGAATAGGAAACACAGTTATTTTTTTCTGGACATGCTCATATTTCTTGCTGTATTGCAGACTCTGGAAAGAAGACGATGCTTCTTGCGTTAAAACAGAGGGTATTTCATGCATGAGAATACTGGACTGAATTTCCCTTCACAAACGGAGTGAAACCAAAGGCTCTGTGTCTTCCTACAAGCAAGAGTTCATTTCCAGTAAACCCAGATTTTTTTCGGCTCAAATGTATTTACACAGTTCAAGAACCTAACAAGATGCTGTGGTTTGTTACAGTATCATAAGCAGGGTTCAACTAGATATGGTCCGTATGAGTAGGAATCACAGTTCATTTTTCTGGACATGCTCATATTTCTTGCTGTATTGTAGATTCTGGACAGAACATGATGCTTCTTGTGTTAAAACAGAGGTTGTTTCAGGGCTGAGAACACTGGTCTTAATTTCCCTTCACAAACGGAGTTAAATAAATGGCTCTTTGTCTTCCTACAAGCAAGAGTTCATTTCCGGTAAACCCAGTGATTCTTGGGCTCAAATGAATTTACACAGTTCACGAACCCAACACGATTTTCACTATTAACTAAACAGCATCTATGTAAGAGATGCTATGGTTTGTTACAGTTTAATGAGCAGTGTTCAACTAGATATGGTCCATATGAGTAGGAATCACAGTTCTTTTTTTCTGGGCATGCTCATGTTTCTTGCTGTATTAGAGATGCTGGAAAGAAGAGCATGCTTCTTGCGTTAAAACAGAGTATGTTTCATGGATGAGAACACTGGTCTGAATTTTCCTTCAGAAACGGAGTTAAATCAAAGCCTCTGTCTTCCTACAAGCAAGTGTTCATTGCCGGAAAACCCAGTGATTTTTCTGCTCAAAAGAATTTAGACAGTTCACGAACCCAACACGTTTTTCACTATAAACGAAAGAGCATATATGTAAGTGATGCTGTGGTTTGTTACAGTTTCTTAAGCAGAGTTCAACTAGATATGGTCCGTATGAGTAGGAAACACAGTTCTTTTTTTCTGGACATGCTCATATTACTTGCTGTATTGCAGACTCTGGAAAGAAGAGGATGCTTCTTGCGTTAAAACAGAGGGTGTTTCATGAAAGAGAATACTGGTCTGAATTTCCCTTCACAAACGGAGTGAAACCAAAGGTTCTGTGTCTTCCTACAAGCAACAGTTCATTTCCGGTAAACCCAGTGATTTTTTGGCTCAAATGTATTTACACAGTTCAAGAACCCAACAAGATTTTCACTATTAACTAAAGAGCATCTATGTAAGAGATGCTGTGGTTTGTTAAAGTATCATAAGCAGGGTTCAACTAGATATGGTCTGTATGAGTAGGAAACACAGTTCATTTTTCTGGACATGCTCATATTTCTTGCTGTATTGCAGATTCTGGACAGAACATGATGCTTCTTGCGTTAAAACAGAGTATGTTTCATGGATGAGAACACTGGTCTGAATTTCCCTTCACAAACGGAGTTAAATAAAAGGCTCTTTGTCTTCCTACAAGCAAGAGTTCATTTCCGGTAAACCCAGTGATTCTTCGGCTCAAATGAATTTACACAGTTCATGAACCCAACACGATTTTCACTATTAACTAAACAGCATGTATGTAAGAGATGCTATGGTTTGTTACAGTTTAATGAGCAGACTTCAACTAGATATGGTCCATATGAGTAGGAATTACAGTTCTTTTTTTCTGGGCATGCTCATGTTTCTTGCTGTATTAGAGATGCTGGAAAGAAGAGCAAGCTTCTTGCGTTAAAACACAGTATGTTTCATGGATGAGAACACTGGTCTGAATTTTCCTTCAGAAACGGAGTTAAACCAAAGTCTCTGTGTCTTCCTACAAGCAAGAGTTCATATCCGCTAAACCCAGTGATTTTTTTGTCTCAAATGAATTTACACAGTTCACGAACCCAACATGTTTTTCCCTATTAACTAAAGAGCATCTATGTAAGAGATGCTGTGGTTTGTTACAGTGCCATAAGCAGAGTTCAACTAGATATGGTCCTTCCGAATAGGAAACACAGTTCTTTTTTTCTGGACATGCTCATATTTCTTGCTGTATTGCAGACTCTGGAAAGAAGACGATGCTTCTCGCGTTAAAACAGAGGGTGTTTCATGAATGAGAATACTGGACTGAATTTCCCTTCACAAAAGGAGTGAAACCAAAGGCTCTGTGTCTTCCTACAAGCAAGAGTTCATTTCCGGTAAACCCAGTGATTCTTCGGCTCAAATGAATTTACACAGTTCATGAACCCAACACGATTTTCACTATTAACTAAACAGCATGTATGTAAGAGATGCTATGGTTTGTTACAGTTTCATGAGCAGACTTCAACTAGATATGGTCCATATGAGTAGGAATTACAGTTCTTTTTTTCTGGGCATGCTCATGTTTCTTGCTGTATTAGAGATGCTGGAAAGAAGAGCAAGCTTCTTGCGTTAAAACACAGTATGTTTCATGGATGAGACCTCTGGTCTGAATTTCCCTTCACAAAAGGAGTTAAACCAAAGCCTCTGTCTTCCTACAAGCAAGTGTTCATTGCCGGAAAACCCAGTGATTTTTCTGCTCAAAAGAATTTAGACAGTTCACGAACCCAACACGTTTTTCACTATAAACGAAAGAGCATATATGTAAGTGATGCTGTGGTTTGTTACAGTTTCGTAAGCAGAGTTCAACTAGATATGGTCCGTATGAGTAGGAAACACAGTTCTTTTTTTCTGGACATGCTCATATTACTTGCTGTATTGCAGACTCTGGAAAGAAGAGGATGCTTCTTGCGTTAAAACAGAGGGTGTTTCATGAATGAGAATACTGGACTGAATTTCCCTTCACAAACGGAGTGAAACCAAAGGCTCTGTGTCTTCCTGCAAGCAAGAGTTCATTTCCGGTAAACCCAGATTTTTTTCGGCTCAAATGAATTTACACAGTTCACGAACCCAAGTTTTTCACTATTAACTAAAGAGCATCTATGTAAGAGATGCTGTGGTTTGTTACACTTTCATAAGCAGAGTTCAACTAGATATGGTCCGTATGAGTAGGAAACACAGTTCTTTTTTTCTGGACATGCTCATATTACTTGCTGTATTGTAGACTCTGGAAAGAAGAGGATGCTTCTTGCGTTAAAACAGAGGGTGTTTCATGAATGAGAATACTGGTCTCAATTTCCCTTCACAAACGGAGTGAAACCAAAGGCTCTGTGTCTTCCTACAAGCAACAATTCATTTCCGGTAAACCCAGTGATTTTTGGCTCAAATGTATTTACACAGTTCAAGAACCCAACAAGATTTTCACTATTAACTAAAGAGCATCTATGTAAGAGTTGCTGTGGTTTGTTAGAGTATCATAAGCAGGGTTCAACTAGATATTGTCCGTATGAGTAGGAAACACAGTTAATTTTTCTGGACATGCTCATATTTCTGGCTGTATTGCAGATTCTGGACAGAACATGATGCTTCTTGTGTTAAAACAGAGGGTGTTTCAGGGATGAGAACACTGGTCTGAATTTCCCTTCACAAACGGAGTTAAATAAAAGGCTCTTTGTCTTCCTACAAGCAAGAGTTCATTTCCGGTAAACGCAGTGATTCTTCGGCTCAAATGAATTTACACAGTTCACAAACCCAACACGATTTTCACTATTAAGTAAACAGCATCTATGTAAGAGATGCTATGGTTTGTTACAGTTTAATGAGCAGAGTTCAACTAGATATGGTCCTTATGAGTAGGAATTACAGTTCTTTTTTTCTGGACATGCTCATATTACTTGCTGCATTGCAGACTCTGGAAAGAAGAGGATGCTTCTTGCGATAAAACAGAGGGTGTTTCATGAATGAGAATACTGGACTGAATTTCCCTTCACAAACGGAGTGAAACCAAAGGCTCTGTGTCTTCCTACAAGCAACAATTCATTTCCGGTAAACCCAGTGATTTTTGGCTCAAATGTATTTACACAGTTCAAGAACCCAACAAGATTTTCACTATTAACTAAAGAGCATCTATGTAAGAGATGCTGTGGTTTGTTACAGTATCATAAGCAGGGTTCAACTAGATATGATCCCTATGAGTAGGAAACACAGTTCATTTTTCTGGACATGCTCATATTACTTGCTGTATTGCAGACTCTGGAAAGAAGAGGATGCTTCTTGCGTTAAAACAGAGGGTGTTTCATGAATGAGAATACTGGTCTGAATTTCCCTTCACAAACGGAGTGAAACCAAATGCTCTGTGTCTTCCTACAAGCAACAGTTCATTTCGGGTAAACCCAGTGATTTTTTGGCTCAAATGTATTTACACAGTTCAAGAACCCAAAAAGATTTTCACTATTAACTAAAGAGCTTTTATGTAAGTGATGCTGTGGATTGTTACAGTATCATAAGCAGGGTTCAACTAGATATGGTCTGTATGAGTAGGAAACGGAGTTCATTTTTCTGGACATGCTCATACTTCTTGCTGTATTGCAGATTCTGGACAGAACATGATGCTTCTTGCGTTAAAACAGAGTATGTTTCATGGATGAGAACACTGGTCTGAATTTCCCTTCACAAACGGAGTTAAATAAAAGGCTCTTTGTCTTCCTACAAGCTAGAGTTCATTTCCGGTAAACCCAGTGATTCTTCGGCTCAAATGAATTTACACAGTTCATGAACCCAACACGATTTTCACTATTAACTAAACAGCATGTATGTAAGAGATGCTATGGTTTGTTACAGTTTAATGAGCAGACTTCAACTAGATATGGTCCATATGAGTAGGAATTACAGTTCTTTTTTTCTGGGCATGCTCATGTTTCTTGCTGTATTAGAGATGCTGGAAAGAAGAGCATGCTTCTTGGGTTAAAAACGGGGTATGTTTCATGGATGAGAACACTGGTCTGAATTTCCCTTCACAAACGGAGTTAAACCAAAGTCTCTGTGTCTTCCTACAAGCAAGAGTTCATATCCGCTAAACCCAGTGATTTTTTTGGCTCAAATGAATTTACACAGTTCACGAACCAAACATGTTTTTCACTATTAACTAAAGAGCATCTATGTAAGATATGCTGTGGTTTGTTACAGTGCCATAAGCAGAGTTCAACTAGAAATGGTCCGTCTGAGTAGGAAACACAGTTCTTTTTTTCTGGACATGCTCATATTTCTTGCTGTATTGCAGACTCTGGAAAGAAGAAGATGCTTCTTGCGTTAAAACAGAGGGTGTTTCATGGGTGAGAACACTGGTCTGAATTTCCCTTCACAAACGGAGTGAAACCAAAGGCTCTGTGTCTTCCTACAAGCAACAGTTCATTTCGGGTAAACCCAGTGATTTTTTGGCTCAAATGTATTTACACAGTTCAAGAACCCAACAAGATTTTCACTATTAACTAAAGAGCATCTATGTAAGAGATGCTGTGGTTTGTTGCAGTATCATAAGCAGAGTTCAACTAGATATGGTCCGTCCGAGTAGGAAACACAGTTCTTTTTTTCTGGACATGCTCATATTTCTTGCTGTATTGCAGACTCTGGAAAGAAGACGATGCTTCTTGCGTTAAAACAGAGGGTGTTTCATGAATGAGAATACTGGACTGAATTTCCCTTCACAAACGGAGTGAAACCAAAGGCTCTGTGTCTTCCTACAAGCAAGAGTTCATTTCCGGTAAACCCAGATTTTTTTTGGCTCAAATGAATTTACATAGTTCACGAACCCAAGTTTTTCACTTTTAACTAAAGAGCATCTATGTAAGAGATGCTATGGTTTGTTACAGTTTAATGAGCAGAGTTCAACTAGATATGGTCCATATGAGTAGGAATAACAGTTCTTTTTTTCTGGACATGTTCATATTTCTTGCTGTATTGCAGACTCTGGAAAGAAGAGGATGCTTCTTGCATTAAAACAGAGTATGTTTCATGGATGAGAACACTGGTCTGAATTTTCCTTCAGAAACGGAGTTAAACCAAAGTCTCTGTGTCTTCCTACAAGCAAGAGTTCATATCCGCTAAACCCAGTGATTTCTTTGGCTCAAATGAATTTACACAGTTCACGAACCCAACACGTTTGTCACTATTAACTAAAGAGCATCTATGTAAGAGATGCTGTGGTTTGTTACAGTGCCATAAGCAGAGTTCAACTAGATATGGTCCGTCTGAGTAGGAAACACAGTTCTTTTTTTCTGGACATGCTCATATTTCTTTCTGTATTGCAGACTCTGGAAAGAAGACGATGCTTCTTGCGTTAAAACAGAGGGTGTTTCATGGATGAGAACACTGGTCTGAATTTTCCTTCAGAAACTGAGTTAAACCAAAGTCTCTTTGTCTTCCTATAAGCAAGAGTTCATTTCCGGTAAACCCAGGTGTTTTTCGGCTCAAATGAAATTACACAGTTCTCGAACCCAACACGTTTTTCACTATTAACTAAAGAGCATCTTTGTAAGAGATGCTGTGGTTTGTTAGAGTTTCATAATCAGAGTTCAACTAGATATTGTCCGTATGAATAGGAAACACAGTTATTTTTTCTGGGCATGCTCATGTTTCTTGATGTATTAGAGACGCAGGAAAGAAGAGCATGCTCTTTGCGTTAAAACAGAGTGTGTTTCATGGATGAGACCTCTGGTCTGAATTTCCCTTCATCAAAGGAGTTAAACCAAAGCCTCTGTTTTCCTACAAGTAAGTGTTCATTTCCGGAAAACCAAGTGATTTTTCGGCTCATAGAATTTACGCAGTTCACGAACCCAACACGTTTTTCACTATTAACTAAAGAGCATCTATGTAAGAGATGCTGTGGTTTGTTACAGTGCCATAAGCAGAGTTCAACTAGATATGGTCAGTCTGAGAAGGAAACACAGTTCTTTTTTTTCTGGACATGCTCATATTTCTTGCTGTATTGCAGACTCTGGAAAGAAGACGATGCTTCTTGCGTTAAAACAGAGGGTGTTTCATGGATGAGAACACTGGTCTGAATTTTCCTTCAGAAACTGAGTTAAACCAAAGTCTTTTTGTCTTCCTACAAGCAAGAGTTTATTTCCGGTAAACCCAGATTTTTTTCGGCTCAAATGAATTTACACAGTTCATGAACCCAAGTTTTTCACTATTAACTAAAGAACATCTATGTAAGAGATGCTGTGGTTTGTTACAGTACCATAAGCAGAGTTCAACCAGATATGGTCCGTCTGAATAGGAAACACAGTTATTTTTTTCTGGACATGCTCATATTTCTTGCTGTATTGCAGACTCTGGAAAGAAGACGATGCTTCTTGCGTTAAAACAGAGGGTATTTCATGCATGAGAATACTGGACTGAATTTCCCTTCACAAACGGAGTGAAACCAAAGGCTCTGTGTCTTCCTACAAGCAAGAGTTCATTTCCAGTAAACCCAGATTTTTTTCGGCTCAAATGTATTTACACAGTTCAAGAACCTAACAAGATGCTGTGGTTTGTTACAGTATCATAAGCAGGGTTCAACTAGATATGGTCCGTATGAGTAGGAATCACAGTTCATTTTTCTGGACATGCTCATATTTCTTGCTGTATTGTAGATTCTGGACAGAACATGATGCTTCTTGTGTTAAAACAGAGGTTGTTTCAGGGCTGAGAACACTGGTCTTAATTTCCCTTCACAAACGGAGTTAAATAAATGGCTCTTTGTCTTCCTACAAGCAAGAGTTCATTTCCGGTAAACCCAGTGATTCTTGGGCTCAAATGAATTTACACAGTTCACGAACCCAACACGATTTTCACTATTAACTAAACAGCATCTATGTAAGAGATGCTATGGTTTGTTACAGTTTAATGAGCAGTGTTCAACTAGATATGGTCCATATGAGTAGGAATCACAGTTCTTTTTTTCTGGGCATGCTCATGTTTCTTGCTGTATTAGAGATGCTGGAAAGAAGAGCATGCTTCTTGCGTTAAAACAGAGTATGTTTCATGGATGAGAACACTGGTCTGAATTTTCCTTCAGAAACGGAGTTAAATCAAAGCCTCTGTCTTCCTACAAGCAAGTGTTCATTGCCGGAAAACCCAGTGATTTTTCTGCTCAAAAG
This sequence comes from Onychomys leucogaster, assembly GCA_949786385.1. Classification (NCBI taxonomy): domain Eukaryota; kingdom Metazoa; phylum Chordata; class Mammalia; order Rodentia; family Cricetidae; genus Onychomys; species Onychomys leucogaster. Next base: position 23,978 of record CATKUP010000142.1, read on the forward strand.
AATTTAGACAGTTCACGAACCCAACACGTTTTTCACTATAAACGAAAGAGCATATATGTAAGTGATGCTGTGGTTTGTTACAGTTTCTTAAGCAGAGTTCAACTAGATATGGTCCGTATGAGTAGGAAACACAGTTCTTTTTTTCTGGACATGCTCATATTACTTGCTGTATTGCAGACTCTGGAAAGAAGAGGATGCTTCTTGCGTTAAAACAGAGGGTGTTTCATGAAAGAGAATACTGGTCTGAATTTCCCTTCACAAACGGAGTGAAACCAAAGGTTCTGTGTCTTCCTACAAGCAACAGTTCATTTCCGGTAAACCCAGTGATTTTTTGGCTCAAATGTATTTACACAGTTCAAGAACCCAACAAGATTTTCACTATTAACTAAAGAGCATCTATGTAAGAGATGCTGTGGTTTGTTAAAGTATCATAAGCAGGGTTCAACTAGATATGGTCTGTATGAGTAGGAAACACAGTTCATTTTTCTGGACATGCTCATATTTCTTGCTGTATTGCAGATTCTGGACAGAACATGATGCTTCTTGCGTTAAAACAGAGTATGTTTCATGGATGAGAACACTGGTCTGAATTTCCCTTCACAAACGGAGTTAAATAAAAGGCTCTTTGTCTTCCTACAAGCAAGAGTTCATTTCCGGTAAACCCAGTGATTCTTCGGCTCAAATGAATTTACACAGTTCATGAACCCAACACGATTTTCACTATTAACTAAACAGCATGTATGTAAGAGATGCTATGGTTTGTTACAGTTTAATGAGCAGACTTCAACTAGATATGGTCCATATGAGTAGGAATTACAGTTCTTTTTTTCTGGGCATGCTCATGTTTCTTGCTGTATTAGAGATGCTGGAAAGAAGAGCAAGCTTCTTGCGTTAAAACACAGTATGTTTCATGGATGAGAACACTGGTCTGAATTTTCCTTCAGAAACGGAGTTAAACCAAAGTCTCTGTGTCTTCCTACAAGCAAGAGTTCATATCCGCTAAACCCAGTGATTTTTTTGTCTCAAATGAATTTACACAGTTCACGAACCCAACATGTTTTTCCCTATTAACTAAAGAGCATCTATGTAAGAGATGCTGTGGTTTGTTACAGTGCCATAAGCAGAGTTCAACTAGATATGGTCCTTCCGAATAGGAAACACAGTTCTTTTTTTCTGGACATGCTCATATTTCTTGCTGTATTGCAGACTCTGGAAAGAAGACGATGCTTCTCGCGTTAAAACAGAGGGTGTTTCATGAATGAGAATACTGGACTGAATTTCCCTTCACAAAAGGAGTGAAACCAAAGGCTCTGTGTCTTCCTACAAGCAAGAGTTCATTTCCGGTAAACCCAGTGATTCTTCGGCTCAAATGAATTTACACAGTTCATGAACCCAACACGATTTTCACTATTAACTAAACAGCATGTATGTAAGAGATGCTATGGTTTGTTACAGTTTCATGAGCAGACTTCAACTAGATATGGTCCATATGAGTAGGAATTACAGTTCTTTTTTTCTGGGCATGCTCATGTTTCTTGCTGTATTAGAGATGCTGGAAAGAAGAGCAAGCTTCTTGCGTTAAAACACAGTATGTTTCATGGATGAGACCTCTGGTCTGAATTTCCCTTCACAAAAGGAGTTAAACCAAAGCCTCTGTCTTCCTACAAGCAAGTGTTCATTGCCGGAAAACCCAGTGATTTTTCTGCTCAAAAGAATTTAGACAGTTCACGAACCCAACACGTTTTTCACTATAAACGAAAGAGCATATATGTAAGTGATGCTGTGGTTTGTTACAGTTTCGTAAGCAGAGTTCAACTAGATATGGTCCGTATGAGTAGGAAACACAGTTCTTTTTTTCTGGACATGCTCATATTACTTGCTGTATTGCAGACTCTGGAAAGAAGAGGATGCTTCTTGCGTTAAAACAGAGGGTGTTTCATGAATGAGAATACTGGACTGAATTTCCCTTCACAAACGGAGTGAAACCAAAGGCTCTGTGTCTTCCTGCAAGCAAGAGTTCATTTCCGGTAAACCCAGATTTTTTTCGGCTCAAATGAATTTACACAGTTCACGAACCCAAGTTTTTCACTATTAACTAAAGAGCATCTATGTAAGAGATGCTGTGGTTTGTTACACTTTCATAAGCAGAGTTCAACTAGATATGGTCCGTATGAGTAGGAAACACAGTTCTTTTTTTCTGGACATGCTCATATTACTTGCTGTATTGTAGACTCTGGAAAGAAGAGGATGCTTCTTGCGTTAAAACAGAGGGTGTTTCATGAATGAGAATACTGGTCTCAATTTCCCTTCACAAACGGAGTGAAACCAAAGGCTCTGTGTCTTCCTACAAGCAACAATTCATTTCCGGTAAACCCAGTGATTTTTGGCTCAAATGTATTTACACAGTTCAAGAACCCAACAAGATTTTCACTATTAACTAAAGAGCATCTATGTAAGAGTTGCTGTGGTTTGTTAGAGTATCATAAGCAGGGTTCAACTAGATATTGTCCGTATGAGTAGGAAACACAGTTAATTTTTCTGGACATGCTCATATTTCTGGCTGTATTGCAGATTCTGGACAGAACATGATGCTTCTTGTGTTAAAACAGAGGGTGTTTCAGGGATGAGAACACTGGTCTGAATTTCCCTTCACAAACGGAGTTAAATAAAAGGCTCTTTGTCTTCCTACAAGCAAGAGTTCATTTCCGGTAAACGCAGTGATTCTTCGGCTCAAATGAATTTACACAGTTCACAAACCCAACACGATTTTCACTATTAAGTAAACAGCATCTATGTAAGAGATGCTATGGTTTGTTACAGTTTAATGAGCAGAGTTCAACTAGATATGGTCCTTATGAGTAGGAATTACAGTTCTTTTTTTCTGGACATGCTCATATTACTTGCTGCATTGCAGACTCTGGAAAGAAGAGGATGCTTCTTGCGATAAAACAGAGGGTGTTTCATGAATGAGAATACTGGACTGAATTTCCCTTCACAAACGGAGTGAAACCAAAGGCTCTGTGTATTCCTCCAAGCAAGAGTTCATTTCCGGTAAACCCAGATTTTTTTCGGCTCAATTGAATTTACATAGTTCACGAACCCAAGTTTTTCACTATTAACTAAAGAGCATCTATGTAAGAGATGCTGTGGTTTGTTGCAGTTTCATAAGCAGAGTTCAACTAGATATGGTCCGTATGAGTAGGAAACACAGTTATTTTTTTCTTGGCATGCTCATGTTTCTTGATGTATTAGATTCCCAGGAAAGAAGAGCATGCTATTTGCGTTACAACAGAGTATGTTTCATGGATGAGACCTCTGGTCTGAATTTCCCTTCACAAAAGGAGTTAAACCAAAGCCTCTGTCTTCCTACAAGCAAGTGTTCATTGCCGGAAAACCCAGTGATTTTTCTGCTCAAAAGAATTTAGAGAATTCACGAACCCAACACGTTTTTCACTATAAACGAAAGAGCATATATGTAAGTGATGCTGTGGTTTGTTACAGTTTCGTAAGCAGAGTTCAACTAGATATGGTCCGTATGAGTAGGAAACACAGTTCTTTTTTTCTGGACATGCTCATATTACTTGCTGTATTTCAGACTCTGGAAAGAAGAGGATGCTTCTTGCGTTTAAACAGAGGGTGTTTCATGAAAGAGAATACTGGTCTGAATTTCCCTTCAAAACGGAGTGAAACCAAAGGTTCTGTGTCTTCCTACAAGCAACAGTTCATTTCCGGTAAACCCAGTGATTTTTTGGCTCAAATGTATTTACACAGTTCAAGAACCCAACAAGATTTTCATTATTAACTAAAGAGCATCTATGTAAGAGATGCTGTGGTTTGTTAAAGTATCATAAGCAGGGTTCAAGTAGATATGGTCTGTATGAGTAGGAAACACAGTTCATGTTTCTTGACATGCTCATATTTCTTGCTGTATTGCAGATTCTGGACAGAACATGATGCTTCTTGCGTTAAAACAGAGTATGTTTCATGGATGAGAACACTGGTCTGAATTTCCCTTCACAAACGGAGTTAAATAAAAGGCTCTTTGTCTTCCTACAAGCAAGAGTTCATTTCCGGTAAACCCAGTGATTCTTCGGCTCAAATGAATTTACACAGTTCATGAACCCAACACGATTTTCACTATTAACTAAACAGCATGTATGTAAGAGATGCTATGGTTTGTTACAGTTTAATGAGCAGACTTCAACTAGATATGGTCCATATGAGTAGGAATTACAGTTCTTTTTTTCTGGGCATGCTCATGTTTCTTGCTGTATTAGAGATGCTGGAAAGAAGAGCAAGCTTCTTGCGTTAAAACACAGTATGTTTCATGGATGAGAACACTGGTCTGAATTTTCCTTCAGAAACGGAGTTAAACCAAAGTCTCTGTGTCTTCCTACAAGCAAGAGTTCATATCCGCTAAACCCAGTGATTTTTTTGTCTCAAATGAATTTACACAGTTCACGAACCCAACATGTTTTTCCCTATTAACTAAAGAGCATCTATGTAAGAGATGCTGTGGTTTGTTACAGTGCCATAAGCAGAGTTCAACTAGATATGGTCCGTCCGAATAGGAAACACAGTTCTTTTTTTCTGGACATGCTCATATTTCTTGCTGTATTGCAGACTCTGGAAAGAAGACGATGCTTCTTGCGTTAAAACACAGTATGTTTCATGGATGAGACCTCTGGTCTGAATTTCCCTTCACAAAAGGAGTTAAACCAAAGCCTCTGTCTTCCTACAAGCAAGTGTTCATTGCCGGAAAACCCAGTGATTTTTCTGCTCAAAAGAATTTAGACAGTTCACGAACCCAACACGTTTTTCACTATAAATGAAAGAGCATATATGTAAGTGATGCTGTGGTTTGTTACAGTTTCGTAAGCAGAGTTCAACTAGATATGGTCCGTATGAGTAGGAAACACAGTTCTTTTTTTCTGGACATGCTCATATTACTTGCTGTATTTCAGACTCTGGAAAGAAGAGGATGCTTCTTGCGTTAAAACAGAGGGTGTTTCATGAATGAGAATACTGGACTGAATTTCCCTTCACAAACGGAGTGAAACCAAAGGCTCTGTGTCTTCCTGCAAGCAAGAGTTCATTTCCGGTAAACCCAGATTTTTTTCGGCTCAAATGAATTTACACAGTTCACGAACCCAAGTTTTTCACTATTAACTAAAGAGCATCTATGTAAGAGATGCTGTGGTTTGTTACACTTTCATAAGCAGAGTTCAACTAGATATGGTCCGTATGAGTAGGAAACACAGTTCTTTTTTTCTGGACATGCTCATATTACTTGCTGTATTGTAGACTCTGGAAAGAAGAGGATGCTTCTTGCGTTAAAACAGAGGGTGTTTCATGAATGAGAATACTGGTCTCAATTTCCCTTCACAAACGGAGTGAAACCAAAGGCTCTGTGTCTTCCTACAAGCAACAATTCATTTCCGGTAAACCCAGTGATTTTTGGCTCAAATGTATTTACACAGTTCAAGAACCCAACAAGATTTTCACTATTAACTAAAGAGCATCTATGTAAGAGTTGCTGTGGTTTGTTAGAGTATCATAAGCAGGGTTCAACTAGATATTGTCCGTATGAGTAGGAAACACAGTTAATTTTTCTGGACATGCTCATATTTCTGGCTGTATTGCAGATTCTGGACAGAACATGATGCTTCTTGTGTTAAAACAGAGGGTGTTTCAGGGATGAGAACACTGGTCTGAATTTCCCTTCACAAACGGAGTTAAATAAAAGGCTCTTTGTCTTCCTACAAGCAAGAGTTCATTTCCGGTAAACGCAGTGATTCTTCGGCTCAAATGAATTTACACAGTTCACAAACCCAACACGATTTTCACTATTAAGTAAACAGCATCTATGTAAGAGATGCTATGGTTTGTTACAGTTTAATGAGCAGAGTTCAACTAGATATGGTCCGTATGAGTAGGAATCACCGTTCTTTTTTTCTGGGCATGCTCATGTTTCTTGCTGTATTAGAGATGCTGGAAAGAAGAGCATGCTTCTTGCGTTAAAACAGAGTATGTTTCATGGATGAGAACACTGGTCTGAATTTTCCTTCAGAAACGGAGTTAAACCAAAGTCCTGTGTCTTCCTACAAGCAAGAGTTCATATCTGCTAAACCCAGTGATTTTTTGGCTCAAATGAATTTACACAGTTTACGAACCCAACACGTTTTTCACTATTAACTAAAGAGCATCTATGTAAGAGATGCTGTGGTTTGTTACAGTGCCATAAGCAGAGTTCAACTAGATATGGTCCGTATGAGTAGGAAACACAGTTCTTTTTTTCTGGACATGCTCATATTTCTTGTTGTATTGCAGACTCTGGAAAGAAGACGATGCTTCTTGCGTTAAAACAGAGGGTGTTTCATGGATGAGAACACTGGTCTGAATTTTCCTTCAGAAACTGAGTTAAACCAAAGTCTCTTTGTATTCCTACAAGCAAGAGTTCATTTCCGGTAAACCCAGATTTTTTTCGGCTCAAATGAATTTACATAGTTCACAAACCCAAGTTTTTCACTATTAACTTAAGAGCATCTATGTAAGAGATGCTGTGGTTTGTTGCAGTTTCATAAGCAGAGTTCAACTAGATATGGTCCGTATGAGTAGGAAACACAGTTATTTTTTTCTTCGCATGCTCATGTTTCTTGATGTATTAGAGACGCAGGAAAGAAGAGCATGCTATTTGCGTTAAAACAGAGTATGTTTCATGGATGAGACCTCTGGTCTGAATTTCCCTTCACAAAAGGAGTTAAACCAAAGCCTCTGTCTTCCTACAAGCAAGTGTTCATTGCCGGAAAACCCAGTGATTTTTCTGCTCAAAAGAATTTAGACAGTTCACGAACCCAACACGTTTTTCACTATAAACGAAGGAGCATATATGTAAGTGATGCTGTGGTTTGTTACAGTTTCGTAAGCAGAGTTCAACTAGATATGTTCCGTATGAGTAGGAAACACAGTTCTTTTTTTGTGGACATGCTCATATTACTTGCTGTATTGCAGACTCTGGAAAGAAGAGGATGCTTCTTGCGTTAAAACAGAGGGTGTTTCATGAAAGAGAATACTGGACTGAAATTCCCTTCACAAACGGAGTGAAACCAAAGGCTCTGTGTCTTCCTGCAAGCAAGAGTTCATTTCTGGTAAACCCAGATTTTTTTCGGCTCAAATGAATTTACACAGTTCACGAACCCAAGTTTTTCACTATTAACTAAAGAGCATCTATGTAAGAGATGCTGTGGTTTGTTACAGTTTCATAAGCAGAGTTCAACTAGATATGGTCCGTATGAGTAGGAAACACAGTTCTTTTTTTCTGGACATGCTCATATTACTTGCTGTATTGTAGACTCTGGAAAGAAGAGGATGCTTCTTGCGTTAAAACAGAGGGTGTTTCATGAATGAGAATACTGGTCTCAATTTCCCTTCACAAACGGAGTGAAACCAAAGGCTCTGTGTCTTCCTACAAGCAACAATTCATTTCCGGTAAACCCAGTGATTTTTGGCTCAAATGTATTTACACAGTTCAAGAACCCAACAAGATTTTCACTATTAACTAAAGAGCATCTATGTAAGAGTTGCTGTGGTTTGTTAGAGTATCATAAGCAGGGTTCAACTAGATATTGTCCGTATGAGTAGGAAACACAGTTAATTTTTCTGGACATGCTCATATTTCTGGCTGTATTGCAGATTCTGGACAGAACTTGATGCTTCTTGTGTTAAAACAGAGGGTGTTTCATGGATGAGAACACTGGTCTGAATTTTCCTTCAGAAACTGAGTTAAACCAAAGTCTCTTTGTCTTCCTACAAGCAAGAGTTCATTTCCGGTAAACCCAGGGGTTTTTCGGCTCAAATGAAATTACACAGGTCTCGAAGCCAACACGTTTTTCACTATTAACTAAAGAGCATCTTTGTAAGAGATGCTGTGGTTTGTTAGAGTTTCATAATCAGAGTTCAACTAGATATGGTCCGTATGAGTAGGAAATACAGTTATTTTTTTCTGGGCATGCTCATGTTTCTTGATGTAATAGAGACGCAGGAAAGAAGAGCATGCTATTTGCGTTGAAACAGAGTGTGTTTCATGGATGAGACCTCTGGTCTGAATTTCCCTTCACAAAAGGAGGTAAACCAAAGCCTCTCTCTTCCTACAAGCAAGTGTTCATTGCCGGAAAACCCAATGATTTTTCTGCTCTAAAGAATTTACACAGTTCACGAACCCAACACGTTTTTCACTATTAACTAAAGTGCTTCTATTTAAGAGATGCTGTGGTTTGTTACAGTTTCATGAGCAGAGTTCAACTAGATATGGTCCGTATGAGTAGGAAACACAGTTCTTTTTTTCTGGACATGCTCATATTACTTGCTGTATTGCAGACTCTGGAAAGAAGAGGATGCTTGTTGTGTTAAAACAGAGGATGTTTCATGGATGAGAACACTGGTCTGAATTTCCCTTCACAATCGGAGTTAAATAAAAGGCTCTTTGTCTTCATACAAGCAAGAGTTCATTTCCGGTAAACCCAGTGATTCTTCGGCTCAAATGAATTTACACAGGTCACGAACCCAACACGTTTTTCACTATTAACTAAAGAGCATCTATGTAAGAGATGCTATGGTTTGTTACAGTGCCATAATCAGAGTTCAACTAGATATGGTCCGTCTGATTACGAAACACAGTTCTTTTATTCTGGACATGCTCATATTTCTTGCTGTATTGCAGACTCTGGAAAGAAGACGATGCTTCTTGCGTTAAAACAGAGTGTGTTTCATGGATGAGACCTCTGGTCTGAATTTCCCTTCACAAAAGGAGTTAAACCAAAGCCTCTGTCTTCCTACAAACAAGTGTTCATCGCCGGAAAACCCAGTGATTTTTCTGCTCAAAAGAATTTACACAGTTCATGAACCCAACACGATTTTCACTATTAACTAAACAGCATCTATGTAAGAGATGCTATGGTTTGTTACAGTATAATGAGCAGAGTTCAACTAGATATGGTCCCTATGAGTAGGAATCACAGTTCTTTTTTTCTGGGCATGCTCATGTTTCTTGCTGTATTAGAGATGCTGGAAAGAAGAGCATGCTTCTTGCGTTAAAACAGAGTATGTTTCATGGATGAGAACACTGGTCTGAATTTTCCTTCAGAAACTGAGTTAAACCAAAGTCTCTGTGTCTTCCTACAAGCAAGAGTTCATTTCCGGTAAACACAGGGGTTTTTCGGCTCAAATGAAATTACACAGTTCTCGAACCCAACACGTTTTTCACTATTAACCAAAGAGCATCTTTGTAAGAGATGCTGTGGTTTGTTAGAGTTTCATAATCAGGGTTCAACTAGATATGGTAAGTATGAGTAGGAAACACAGTTATTTTTTTCTGGACATGCTCATGTTTCTTGATGTATTAGATACGCAGGAAAGAAGAGCATGCTCTTTGCGTTAAAACAGAGTGTGTTTCATGGATGAGACCTCTGGTCTGAATTTCCCTTCACAAAAGTAGTTAAACCAAAGCCTCTGTCTTCCTACAAGCAAGTGTTCATTTCCGGAAAACCCATTGATTTTTCGGCTCAAAAGAATTTACACAGTTCACGAACCCAAAACGTTTTTCACTATAAACGAAAGAGCATATATGTAAGTGATGCTGTGGTTTGTTACAGTTTCATAAGCAGAGTTCAACTTGATGTGGTACGTATGAGTAGGAAACACAGTTCTTTTTTTCTGGACATGCTCATATTACTTGCTGTATTGCAGACTCTGGAAAGAAGAGGATGCTTCTTGCATTAAAACAGAGGTTGTTTCATGAATGAGAATACTGGTCTGAATTTCCCTTCACAAACGGAGTGAAACCAAAGGCTCTGTGTCTTCCTACAAGCAACAGTTCATTTCCGGTAAACCCAGTGATTTTTTGGCTCAAATGTATTTACACAGTTCAAGAACCCAACAAGATTTTCACTATTAACTAAAGAGCATCTATGTAAGAGATGCTGTGGTTTGTTACAGTATCATAAGCAGGGTTCAACTAGATATGGTCCGTATGAGTAGGAAACACAGTTCATTTTTCTGGACATGCTCATATTTCTTGCTGTATTGCAGATTCTAGACAGAACATGATGCTTCTTTGTTAAAACAGAGGGTGTTTCATGGATGAGAACACTGGTCTGAATTTCCCTTCACAAACGGAGTTAAATAAAAGGCTCTTTGTCTTCCTACAAGCAAGAGTTCATTTCCGGTAAACCCAGTGATTCTTCGGCTCAAATGAATTTACACAATTCACGAACCCAACACGATTTTCACTATTAACTTAACAGCATCTATGTAAGAGATGCTATGGTTTGTTACAGTATAATGAGCAGAGTTCAACTAGATATGCTCCATATGAGTAGGAATCACAGTTCTTTTTTTCTGGGCATGCTCATGTTTCTTGCTGTATTAGAGATGCTGGAAAGAAGAGCATGCTTCTTGCGTTAAAACAGAGTATGTTTCATGGATGAGAACACTGGTCTGAATTTTCCTTCAGAAACTGAGTTAAACCAAAATCTCTGTGTCTTCCTACAAGCAAGAGTTCATTTCCGGTAAACACAGGGGTTTTTGGGCTCAAATGAAATTACACAGTTCTCGAACCCAACACGTTTTTCACTATTAACTAAAGAGCATCTTTGTAAGAGATGCTGTGGTTTCTTAGAGTTTTATAATCAGGGTTCAACTAGATATGGTACGTATGAGTAGGAAACACAGTTATTTTTTTCTGGGCATGCTCATGTTTCTTGCTGTATTAGAGATGCTGGAAAGAAGAGCAAGCTTCTTGCGTTAAAACACAGTATGTTTCATGGATGAGACCTCTGGTCTGAATTTCCCTTCACAAAAGGAGTTAAACCAAAGCCTCTGTCTTCCTACAAGCAAGTGTTCATTGCCGGAAAACCCAGTGATTTTTCTGCTCAAAAGAATTTAGACAGTTCACGAACCCAACACGTTTTTCACTATAAACGAAAGAGCATATATGTAAGTGATGCTGTGGTTTGTTACAGTTTCGTAAGCAGAGTTCAACTAGATATGGTCCGTATGAGTAGGAAACACAGTTCTTTTTTTCTGGACATGCTCATATTACTTGCTGTATTTAAGACTCTGGAAAGAAGAGGATGCTTCTTGCGTTAAAACAGAGGGTGTTTCATGAATGAGAATACTGGACTGAATTTCCCTTCACAAACGGAGTGAAACCAAAGGCTCTGTGTCTTCCTGCAAGCAAGAGTTCATTTCCGGTAAACCCAGATTTTTTTCGGCTCAAATGAATTTACACAGTTCACGAACCCAAGTTTTTCACTATTAACTAAAGAGCATCTATGTAAGAGATGCTGTGGTTTGTTACACTTTCATAAGCAGAGTTCAACTAGATATGGTCCGTATGAGTAGGAAACACAGTTCTTTTTTTCTGGACATGCTCATATTACTTGCTGTATTGTAGACTCTGGAAAGAAGAGGATGCTTCTTGCGTTAAAACAGAGGGTGTTTCATGAATGAGAATACTGGTCTCAATTTCCCTTCACAAACGGAGTGAAACCAAAGGCTCTGTGTCTTCCTACAAGCAACAATTCATTTCCGGTAAACCCAGTGATTTTTGGCTCAAATGTATTTACACAGTTCAAGAACCCAACAAGATTTTCACTATTAACTAAAGAGCATCTATGTAAGAGTTGCTGTGGTTTGTTAGAGTATCATAAGCAGGGTTCAACTAGATATTGTCCGTATGAGTAGGAAACACAGTTAATTTTTCTGGACATGCTCATATTTCTGGCTGTATTGCAGATTCTGGACAGAACATGATGCTTCTTGTGTTAAAACAGAGGGTGTTTCAGGGATGAGAACACTGGTCTGAATTTCCCTTCACAAACGGAGTTAAATAAAAGGCTCTTTGTCTTCCTACAAGCAAGAGTTCATTTCCGGTAAACGCAGTGATTCTTCGGCTCAAATGAATTTACACAGTTCACAAACCCAACACGATTTTCACTATTAAGTAAACAGCATCTATGTAAGAGATGCTATGGTTTGTTACAGTTTAATGAGCAGAGTTCAACTAGATATGGTCCTTATGAGTAGGAATTACAGTTCTTTTTTTCTGGACATGCTCATATTACTTGCTGCATTGCAGACTCTGGAAAGAAGAGGATGCTTCTTGCGTTAAAACAGAGGGTGTTTCATGAATGAGAATACTGGACTGAATTTCCCTTCACAAACGGAGTGAAACCAAAGGCTCTGTGTATTCCTCCAAGCAAGAGTTCATTTCCGGTAAACCCAGATTTTTTTCGGCTCAATTGAATTTACATAGTTCACGAACCCAAGTTTTTCACTATTAACTAAAGAGCATCTATGTAAGAGATGCTGTGGTTTGTTGCAGTTTCATAAGCAGAGTTCAACTAGATATGGTACGTATGAGTAGGAAACACAGTTATTTTTTTCTTGGCATGCTCATGTTTCTTGATGTATTAGATTCCCAGGAAAGAAGAGCATGCTATTTGCGTTACAACAGAGTATGTTTCATGGATGAGACCTCTGGTCTGAATTTCCCTTCACAAAAGGAGTTAAACCAAAGCCTCTGTCTTCCTACAAGCAAGTGTTCATTGCCGGAAAACCCAGTGATTTTTCTGCTCAAAAGAATTTAGAGAATTCACGAACCCAACACGTTTTTCACTATAAACGAAAGAGCATATATGTAAGTGATGCTGTGGTTTGTTACAGTTTCGTAAGCAGAGTTCAACTAGATATGGTCCGTATGAGTAGGAAACACAGTTCTTTTTTTCTGGACATGCTCATATTACTTGCTGTATTGCAGACTCTGGAAAGAAGAGGATGCTTCTTGCGTTTAAACAGAGGGTGTTTCATGAAAGAGAATACTGGTCTGAATTTCCCTTCAAAACGGAGTGAAACCAAAGGTTCTGTGTCTTCCTACAAGCAACAGTTCATTTCCGGTAAACCCAGTGATTTTTTGGCTCAAATGTATTTACACAGTTCAAGAACCCAACAAGATTTTCACTATTAACTAAAGAGCATCTATGTAAGAGATGCTGTGGTTTGTTAAAGTATCATAAGCAGGGTTCAAGTAGATATGGTCTGTATGAGTAGGAAACACAGTTCATTTTTCTGGACATGCTCATATTTCTTGCTGTATTGCAGATTCTGGACAGAACATGATGCTTCTTGCGTTAAAACAGAGTATGTTTCATGGATGAGAACACTGGTCTGAATTTCCCTTCACAAACGGAGTTAAATAAAAGGCTCTTTGTCTTCCTACAAGCAAGAGTTCATTTCCGGTAAACCCAGTGATTCTTCGGCTCAAATGAATTTACACAGTTCATGAACCCAACACGATTTTCACTATTAACTAAACAGCATGTATGTAAGAGATGCTATGGTTTGTTACAGTTTAATGAGCAGACTTCAACTAGATATGGTCCATATGAGTAGGAATTACAGTTCTTTTTTTCTGGGCATGCTCATGTTTCTTGCTGTATTAGAGATGCTGGAAAGAAGAGCAAGCTTCTTGCGTTAAAACACAGTATGTTTCATGGATGAGACCTCTGGTCTGAATTTCCCTTCACAAAAGGAGTTAAACCAAAGCCTCTGTCTTCCTACAAGCAAGTGTTCATTGCCGGAAAACCCAGTGATTTTTCTGCTCAAAAGAATTTAGACAGTTCACGAACCCAACACGTTTTTCACTATAAACGAAAGAGCATATATGTAAGTGATGCTGTGGTTTGTTACAGTTTCGTAAGCAGAGTTCAACTAGATATGGTCCGTATGAGTAGGAAACACAGTTCTTTTTTTCTGGACATGCTCATATTACTTGCTGTATTTCAGACTCTGGAAAGAAGAGGATGCTTCTTGCGTTAAAACAGAGGGTGTTTCATGAATGAGAATACTGGACTGAATTTCCCTTCACAAACGGAGTGAAACCAAAGGCTCTGTGTCTTCCTGCAAGCAAGAGTTCATTTCCGGTAAACCCAGATTTTTTTCGGCTCAAATGAATTTACACAGTTCACGAACCCAAGTTTTTCACTATTAACTAAAGAGCATCTATGTAAGAGATGCTGTGGTTTGTTACACTTTCATAAGCAGAGTTCAACTAGATATGGTCCGTATGAGTAGGAAACACAGTTCTTTTTTTCTGGACATGCTCATATTACTTGCTGTATTGTAGACTCTGGAAAGAAGAGGATGCTTCTTGCGTTAAAACAGAGGGTGTTTCATGAATGAGAATACTGGTCTCAATTTCCCTTCACAAACGGAGTGAAACCAAAGGCTCTGTGTCTTCCTACAAGCAACAATTCATTTCCGGTAAACCCAGTGATTTTTGGCTCAAATGTATTTACACAGTTCAAGAACCCAACAAGATTTTCACTATTAACTAAAGAGCATCTATGTAAGAGTTGCTGTGGTTTGTTAGAGTATCATAAGCAGGGTTCAACTAGATATTGTCCGTATGAGTAGGAAACACAGTTAATTTTTCTGGACATGCTCATATTTCTGGCTGTATTGCAGATTCTGGACAGAACATGATGCTTCTTGTGTTAAAACAGAGGGTGTTTCAGGGATGAGAACACTGGTCTGAATTTCCCTTCACAAACGGAGTTAAATAAAAGGCTCTTTGTCTTCCTACAAGCAAGAGTTCATTTCCGGTAAACGCAGTGATTCTTCGGCTCAAATGAATTTACACAGTTCACAAACCCAACACGATTTTCACTATTAAGTAAACAGCATCTATGTAAGAGATGCTATGGTTTGTTACAGTTTAATGAGCAGAGTTCAACTAGATATGGTCCTTATGAGTAGGAATTACAGTTCTTTTTTTCTGGACATGCTCATATTACTTGCTGCATTGCAGACTCTGGAAAGAAGAGGATGCTTCTTGCGTTAAAACAGAGGGTGTTTCATGAATGAGAATACTGGACTGAATTTCCCTTCACAAACGGAGTGAAACCAAAGGCTCTGTGTATTCCTCCAAGCAAGAGTTCATTTCCGGTAAACCCAGATTTTTTTCGGCTCAATTGAATTTACATTGTTCACGAACCCAAGTTTTTCACTATTAACTAAAGAGCATCTATGTAAGAGATGCTGTGGTTTGTTGCAGTTTCATAAGCAGAGTTCAACTAGATATGGTCCGTATGAGTAGGAAACACAGTTATTTTTTTCTTGGCATGCTCATGTTTCTTGATGTATTAGATTCCCAGGAAAGAAGAGCATGCTATTTGCGTTACAACAGAGTATGTTTCATGGATGAGACCTCTGGTCTGAATTTCCCTTCACAAAAGGAGTTAAACCAAAGCCTCTGTCTTCCTACAAGCAAGTGTTCATTGCCGGAAAACCCAGTGATTTTTCTGCTCAAAAGAATTTAGAGAATTCACGAACCCAACACGTTTTTCACTATAAACGAAAGAGCATATATGTAAGTGATGCTGTGGTTTGTTACAGTTTCGTAAGCAGAGTTCAACTAGATATGGTCCGTATGAGTAGGAAACACAGTTCTTTTTTTCTGGACATGCTCATATTACTTGCTGTATTGCAGACTCTGGAAAGAAGAGGATGCTTCTTGCGTTTAAACAGAGGGTGTTTCATGAAAGAGAATACTGGTCTGAATTTCCCTTCAAAACGGAGTGAAACCAAAGGTTCTGTGTCTTCCTACAAGCAACAGTTCATTTCCGGTAAACCCAGTGATTTTTTGGCTCAAATGTATTTACACAGTTTAAGAACCCAACAAGATTTTCACTATTAACTAAAGAGCATCTATGTAAGAGATGCTGTGGTTTGTTAAAGTATCATAAGCAGGGTTCAACTAGATATGGTCTGTATGAGTAGGAAACACAGTTCATTTTTCTGGACATGCTCATATTTCTTGCTGTATTGCAGATTCTGGACAGAACATGATGCTTCTTGCGTTAAAACAGAGTATGTTTCATGGATGAGAACACTGGTCTGAATTTCCCTTCACAAACGGAGTTAAATAAAAGGCTCTTTGTCTTCCTACAAGCAAGAGTTCATTTCCGGTAAACCCAGTGATTCTTCGGCTCAAATGAATTTACACAGTTCATGAACCCAACACGATTTTCACTATTAACTAAACAGCATGTATGTAAGAGATGCTATGGTTTGTTACAGTTTAATGAGCAGACTTCAACTAGATATGGTCCATATGAGTAGGAATTACAGTTCTTTTTTTCTGGGCATGCTCATGTTTCTTGCTGTATTAGAGATGCTGGAAAGAAGAGCAAGCTTCTTGCGTTAAAACACAGTATGTTTCATGGATGAGAACACTGGTCTGAATTTTCCTTCAGAAACGGAGTTAAACCAAAGTCTCTGTGTCTTCCTACAAGCAAGAGTTCATATCCGCTAAACCCAGTGATTTTTTTGTCTCAAATGAATTTACACAGTTCACAAACCCAACATGTTTTTCCCTATTAACTAAAGAGCATCTATGTAAGAGATGCTGTGGTTTGTTACAGTGCCATAAGCAGAGTTCAACTAGATATGGTCCGTCCGAATAGGAAACACAGTTCTTTTTTTCTGGACATGCTCATATTTCTTGCTGTATTGCAGACTCTGGAAAGAAGACGATGCTTCTCGCGTTAAAACAGAGGGTGTTTCATGAATGAGAATACTGGACTGAATTTCCCTTCACAAAAGGAGTGAAACCAAAGGCTCTGTGTCTTCCTACAAGCAAGAGTTCATTTCCGGTAAACCCAGTGATTCTTCGGCTCAAATGAATTTACACAGTTCATGAACCCAACACGATTTTCACTATTAACTAAACAGCATGTATGTAAGAGATGCTATGGTTTGTTACAGTTTAATGAGCAGACTTCAACTAGATATGGTCCATATGAGTAGGAATTACAGTTCTTTTTTTCTGGGCATGCTCATGTTTCTTGCTGTATTAGAGATGCTGGAAAGAAGAGCAAGCTTCTTGCGTTAAAACACAGTATGTTTCATGGATGAGACCTCTGGTCTGAATTTCCCTTCACAAAAGGAGTTAAACCAAAGCCTCTGTCTTCCTACAAGCAAGTGTTCATTGCCGGAAAACCCAGTGATTTTTCTGCTCAAAAGAATTTAGACAGTTCACGAACCCAACACGTTTTTCACTATAAACGAAAGAGCATATATGTAAGTGATGCTGTGGTTTGTTACAGTTTCGTAAGCAGAGTTCAACTAGATATGGTCCGTATGAGTAGGAAACACAGTTCTTTTTTTCTGGACATGCTCATATTACTTGCTGTATTTCAGACTCTGGAAAGAAGAGGATGCTTCTTGCGTTAAAACAGAGGGTGTTTCATGAATGAGAATACTGGACTGAATTTCCCTTCACAAACGGAGTGAAACCAAAGGCTCTGTGTCTTCCTGCAAGCAAGAGTTCATTTCCGGTAAACCCAGATTTTTTTCGGCTCAAATGAATTTACACAGTTCACGAACCCAAGTTTTTCACTATTAACTAAAGAGCATCTATGTAAGAGATGCTGTGGTTTGTTACACTTTCATAAGCAGAGTTCAACTAGATATGGTCCGTATGAGTAGGAAACACAGTTCTTTTTTTCTGGACATGCTCATATTACTTGCTGTATTGTAGACTCTGGAAAGAAGAGGATGCTTCTTGCGTTAAAACAGAGGGTGTTTCATGAATGAGAATACTGGTCTCAATTTCCCTTCACAAACGGAGTGAAACCAAAGGCTCTGTGTCTTCCTACAAGCAATAATTCATTTCCGGTAAACCCAGTGATTTTTGGCTCAAATGTATTTACACAGTTCAAGAACCCAACAAGATTTTCACTATTAACTAAAGAGCATCTATGTAAGAGATGCTGTGGTTTGTTACAGTATCATAAGCAGGGTTCAACTAGATATGATCCCTATGAGTAGGAAACACAGTTCATTTTTCTGGACATGCTCATATTTCTTGCTGTATTGCAGATTCTGGACAGAACATGAAGCTACTTGTGTTAAAACAGAGGGTGTTTCAGGGATGAGAACACTGGTCTGAATTTCCCTTCACAAACGGAGTTAAATAAAAGGATCTTTGTCTTCCTACAAGCAGGAGTTCATTTCCGGTAAACCCAGTGATTCTTCGGCTCAAATGAATTTACACAGTTCATGAACCCAACACGATTTTCACTATTAACTAAACAGCATGTATGTAAGAGATGCTATGGTTTGTTACAGTTTAATGAGCAGACTTCAACTAGATATGGTCCATATGAGTAGGAATTACAGTTCTTTTTTTCTGGGCATGCTCATGTTTCTTGCTGTATTAGAGATGCTGGAAAGAAGAGCAAGCTTCTTGCGTTAAAACACAGTATGTTTCATGGATGAGAACACTGGTCTGAATTTTCCTTCAGAAACGGAGTTAAACCAAAGTCTCTGTGTCTTCCTACAAGCAAGAGTTCATATCCGCTAAACCCAGTGATTTTTTTGTCTCAAATGAATTTACACAGTTCACGAACCCAACATGTTTTTCCCTATTAACTAAAGAGCATCTATGTAAGAGATGCTGTGGTTTGTTACAGTGCCATAAGCAGAGTTCAACTAGATATGGTCCGTCCGAATAGGAAACACAGTTCTTTTTTTCTGGACATGCTCATATTTTTTGCTGTATTGCAGACTCTGGAAAGAAGACGATGCTTCTCGCGTTAAAACAGAGGGTGTTTCATGAATGAGAATACTGGACTGAATTTCCCTTCACAAAAGGAGTGAAACCAAAGGCTCTGTGTCTTCCTACAAGCAAGAGTTCATTTCCGGTAAACCCAGTGATTCTTCGGCTCAAATGAATTTACACAGTTCATGAACCCAACACGATTTTCACTATTAACTAAACAGCATGTATGTAAGAGATGCTATGGTTTGTTACAGTTTAATGAGCAGACTTCAACTAGATATGGTCCATATGAGTAGGAATTACAGTTCTTTTTTTCTGGGCATGCTCATGTTTCTTGCTGTATTAGAGATGCTGGAAAGAAGAGCAAGCTTCTTGCGTTAAAACACAGTATGTTTCATGGATGAGACCTCTGGTCTGAATTTCCCTTCACAAAAGGAGTTAAACCAAAGCCTCTGTCTTCCTACAAGCAAGTGTTCATTGCCGGAAAACCCAGTGATTTTTCTGCTCAAAAGAATTTAGACAGTTCACGAACCCAACACGTTTTTCACTATAAACGAAAGAGCATATATGTAAGTGATGCTGTGGTTTGTTACAGTTTCGTAAGCAGAGTTCAACTAGATATGGTCCGTATGAGTAGGAAACACAGTTCTTTTTTTCTGGACATGCTCATATTACTTGCTGTATTTCAGACTCTGGAAAGAAGAGGATGCTTCTTGCGTTAAAACAGAGGGTGTTTCATGAATGAGAATACTGGACTGAATTTCCCTTCACAAACGGAGTGAAACCAAAGGCTCTGTGTCTTCCTGCAAGCAAGAGTTCATTTCCGGTAAACCCAGATTTTTTTCGGCTCAAATGAATTTACACAGTTCACGAACCCAAGTTTTTCACTATTAACTAAAGAGCATCTATGTAAGAGATGCTGTGGTTTGTTACACTTTCATAAGCAGAGTTCAACTAGATATGGTCCGTATGAGTAGGAAACACAGTTCTTTTTTTCTGGACATGCTCATATTACTTGCTGTATTGTAGACTCTGGAAAGAAGAGGATGCTTCTTGCGTTAAAACAGAGGGTGTTTCATGAATGAGAATACTGGTCTCAATTTCCCTTCACAAACGGAGTGAAACCAAAGGCTCTGTGTCTTCCTACAAGCAATAATTCATTTCTGGTAAACCCAGTGATTTTTGGCTCAAATGTATTTACACAGTTCAAGAACCCAACAAGATTTTCACTATTAACTAAAGAGCATCTATGTAAGAGATGCTGTGGTTTGTTACAGTATCATAAGCAGGGTTCAACTAGATATGATCCCTATGAGTAGGAAACACAGTTCATTTTTCTGGACATGCTCATATTTCTTGCTGTATTGCAGATTCTGGACAGAACATGAAGCTACTTGTGTTAAAACAGAGGGTGTTTCAGGGATGAGAACACTGGTCTGAATTTCCCTTCACAAACGGAGTTAAATAAAAGGATCTTTGTCTTCCTACAAGCAGGAGTTCATTTCCGGTAAACCCAGTGATTCTTCGGCTCAAATGAATTTACACAGTCCACGAACCCAACACGATTTTCACTATTAACTCAACAGCATCTATGTAAGAGATGCTATGGTTTTTTACAGTTTAATGACCATAGTTCAACTAGATATGGTCCATATGAGTAGGAATCACCGTTCTTTTTTTCTGGGCATGCTCATGTTTCTTGCTGTATTAGAGATGCTGGAAAGAAGAGCATGCTTCTTGCGTTAAAACAGAGTATGTTTCATGGATGAGAACACTGGTCTGAATTTTCCTTCAGAAACGGAGTTAAACCAAAGTCCTGTGTCTTCCTACAAGCAAGAGTTCATATCTACTAAACCCAGTGATTTTTTGGCTCAAATGAATTTACACAGTTTACGAACCCAACACGTTTTTCACTATTAACTAAAGAGCATCTATGTAAGAGATGCTGTGGTTTGTTACAGTGCCATAAGCAGAGTTCAACTAGATATGGTCCGTATGAGTAGGAAACACAGTTCTTTTTTTCTGGACATGCTCATATTTCTTGTTGTATTGCAGACTCTGGAAAGAAGACGATGCTTCTTGCGTTAAAACAGAGGGTGTTTCATGGATGAGAACACTGGTCTGAATTTTCCTTCAGAAACTGAGTTAAACCAAAGTCTCTTTGTATTCCTACAAGCAAGAGTTCATTTCCGGTAAACCCAGATTTTTTTCGGCTCAAATGAATTTACATAGTTCACAAACCCAAGTTTTTCACTATTAACTAAAGAGCATCTATGTAAGAGATGCTGTGGTTTGTTGCAGTTTCATAAGCAGAGTTCAACTAGATATGGTCCGTATGAGTAGGAAACACAGTTATTTTTTTCTTCGCATGCTCATGTTTCTTGATGTATTAGAGACACAGGAAAGAAGAGCATGCTATTTGCGTTAAAACAGAGTATGTTTCATGGATGAGACCTCTGGTCTGAATTTCCCTTCACAAAAGGAGTTAAACCAAAGCCTCTGTCTTCCTACAAGCAAGTGTTCATTGCCGGAAAACCCAGTGATTTTTCTGCTCAAAAGAATTTAGACAGTTCACGA
This sequence comes from Onychomys leucogaster, assembly GCA_949786385.1. Taxonomy (NCBI): domain Eukaryota; kingdom Metazoa; phylum Chordata; class Mammalia; order Rodentia; family Cricetidae; genus Onychomys; species Onychomys leucogaster. The sequence goes on from CATKUP010000142.1 coordinate 45,177, forward strand.
ACCCAACACGTTTTTCACTATAAACGAAGGAGCATATATGTAAGTGATGCTGTGGTTTGTTACAGTTTCGTAAGCAGAGTTCAACTAGATATGTTCCGTATGAGTAGGAAACACAGTTCTTTTTTTGTGGACATGCTCATATTACTTGCTGTATTGCAGACTCTGGAAAGAAGAGGATGCTTCTTGCGTTAAAACAGAGGGTGTTTCATGAAAGAGAATACTGGACTGAAATTCCCTTCACAAACGGAGTGAAACCAAAGGCTCTGTGTCTTCCTGCAAGCAAGAGTTCATTTCTGGTAAACCCAGATTTTTTTCGGCTCAAATGAATTTACACAGTTCACGAACCCAAGTTTTTCACTATTAACTAAAGAGCATCTATGTAAGAGATGCTGTGGTTTGTTACAGTTTCATAAGCAGAGTTCAACTAGATATGGTCCGTATGAGTAGGAAACACAGTTCTTTTTTTCTGGACATGCTCATATTACTTGCTGTATTGTAGACTCTGGAAAGAAGAGGATGCTTCTTGCGTTAAAACAGAGGGTGTTTCATGAATGAGAATACTGGTCTCAATTTCCCTTCACAAACGGAGTGAAACCAAAGGCTCTGTGTCTTCCTACAAGCAACAATTCATTTCCGGTAAACCCAGTGATTTTTGGCTCAAATGTATTTACACAGTTCAAGAACCCAACAAGATTTTCACTATTAACTAAAGAGCATCTATGTAAGAGTTGCTGTGGTTTGTTAGAGTATCATAAGCAGGGTTCAACTAGATATTGTCCGTATGAGTAGGAAACACAGTTAATTTTTCTGGACATGCTCATATTTCTGGCTGTATTGCAGATTCTGGACAGAACTTGATGCTTCTTGTGTTAAAACAGAGGGTGTTTCATGGATGAGAACACTGGTCTGAATTTTCCTTCAGAAACTGAGTTAAACCAAAGTCTCTTTGTCTTCCTACAAGCAAGAGTTCATTTCCGGTAAACCCAGGGGTTTTTCGGCTCAAATGAAATTACACAGGTCTCGAAGCCAACACGTTTTTCACTATTAACTAAAGAGCATCTTTGTAAGAGATGCTGTGGTTTGTTAGAGTTTCATAATCAGAGTTCAACTAGATATGGTCCGTATGAGTAGGAAATACAGTTATTTTTTTCTGGGCATGCTCATGTTTCTTGATGTAATAGAGACGCAGGAAAGAAGAGCATGCTATTTGCGTTGAAACAGAGTGTGTTTCATGGATGAGACCTCTGGTCTGAATTTCCCTTCACAAAAGGAGGTAAACCAAAGCCTCTCTCTTCCTACAAGCAAGTGTTCATTGCCGGAAAACCCAATGATTTTTCTGCTCTAAAGAATTTACACAGTTCACGAACCCAACACGTTTTTCACTATTAACTAAAGTGCTTCTATTTAAGAGATGCTGTGGTTTGTTACAGTTTCATGAGCAGAGTTCAACTAGATATGGTCCGTATGAGTAGGAAACACAGTTCTTTTTTTCTGGACATGCTCATATTACTTGCTGTATTGCAGACTCTGGAAAGAAGAGGATGCTTGTTGTGTTAAAACAGAGGATGTTTCATGGATGAGAACACTGGTCTGAATTTCCCTTCACAATCGGAGTTAAATAAAAGGCTCTTTGTCTTCATACAAGCAAGAGTTCATTTCCGGTAAACCCAGTGATTCTTCGGCTCAAATGAATTTACACAGGTCACGAACCCAACACGTTTTTCACTATTAACTAAAGAGCATCTATGTAAGAGATGCTATGGTTTGTTACAGTGCCATAATCAGAGTTCAACTAGATATGGTCCGTCTGATTACGAAACACAGTTCTTTTTTTCTGGACATGCTCATATTTCTTGCTGTATTGCAGACTCTGGAAAGAAGACGATGCTTCTTGCGTTAAAACAGAGTGTGTTTCATGGATGAGACCTCTGGTCTGAATTTCCCTTCACAAAAGGAGTTAAACCAAAGCCTCTGTCTTCCTACAAACAAGTGTTCATCGCCGGAAAACCCAGTGATTTTTCTGCTCAAAAGAATTTACACAGTTCATGAACCCAACACGATTTTCACTATTAACTAAACAGCATCTATGTAAGAGATGCTATGGTTTGTTACAGTATAATGAGCAGAGTTCAACTAGATATGGTCCCTATGAGTAGTAATCACAGTTCTTTTTTTCTGGGCATGCTCATGTTTCTTGCTGTATTAGAGATGCTGGAAAGAAGAGCATGCTTCTTGCGTTAAAACAGAGTATGTTTCATGGATGAGAACACTGGTCTGAATTTTCCTTCAGAAACTGAGTTAAACCAAAGTCTCTGTGTCTTCCTACAAGCAAGAGTTCATTTCCGGTAAACACAGGGGTTTTTCGGCTCAAATGAAATTACACAGTTCTCGAACCCAACACGTTTTTCACTATTAACCAAAGAGCATCTTTGTAAGAGATGCTGTGGTTTGTTAGAGTTTCATAATCAGGGTTCAACTAGATATGGTAAGTATGAGTAGGAAACACAGTTATTTTTTTCTGGACATGCTCATGTTTCTTGATGTATTAGATACACAGGAAAGAAGAGCATGCTCTTTGCGTTAAAACAGAGTGTGTTTCATGGATGAGACCTCTGGTCTGAATTTCCCTTCACAAAAGTAGTTAAACCAAAGCCTCTGTCTTCCTACAAGCAAGTGTTCATTTCCGGAAAACCCATTGATTTTTCGGCTCAAAAGAATTTACACAGTTCACGAACCCAAAACGTTTTTCACTATAAACGAAAGAGCATATATGTAAGTGATGCTGTGGTTTGTTACAGTTTCATAAGCAGAGTTCAACTTGATGTGGTACGTATGAGTAGGAAACACAGTTCTTTTTTTCTGGACATGCTCATATTACTTGCTGTATTGCAGACTCTGGAAAGAAGAGGATGCTTCTTGCATTAAAACAGAGGTTGTTTCATGAATGAGAATACTGGTCTGAATTTCCCTTCACAAACGGAGTGAAACCAAAGGCTCTGTGTCTTCCTACAAGCAACAGTTCATTTCCGGTAAACCCAGTGATTTTTTGGCTCAAATGTATTTACACAGTTCAAGAACCCAACAAGATTTTCACTATTAACTAAAGAGCATCTATGTAAGAGATGCTGTGGTTTGTTACAGTATCATAAGCAGGGTTCAACTAGATATGGTCCGTATGAGTAGGAAACACAGTTCATTTTTCTGGACATGCTCATATTTCTTGCTGTATTGCAGATTCTAGACAGAACATGATGCTTCTTTGTTAAAACAGAGGGTGTTTCATGGATGAGAACACTGGTCTGAATTTCCCTTCACAAACGGAGTTAAATAAAAGGCTCTTTGTCTTCCTACAAGCAAGAGTTCATTTCCGGTAAACCCAGTGATTCTTCGGCTCAAATGAATTTACACAATTCACGAACCCAACACGATTTTCACTATTAACTTAACAGCATCTATGTAAGAGATGCTATGGTTTGTTACAGTATAATGAGCAGAGTTCAACTAGATATGCTCCATATGAGTAGGAATCACAGTTCTTTTTTTCTGGGCATGCTCATGTTTCTTGCTGTATTAGAGATGCTGGAAAGAAGAGCATGCTTCTTGCGTTAAAACAGAGTATGTTTCATGGATGAGAACACTGGTCTGAATTTTCCTTCAGAAACTGAGTTAAACCAAAATCTCTGTGTCTACCTACAAGCAAGAGTTCATTTCCGGTAAACACAGGGGTTTTTGGGCTCAAATGAAATTACACAGTTCTCGAACCCAACACGTTTTTCACTATTAACTAAAGAGCATCTTTGTAAGAGATGCTGTGGTTTCTTAGAGTTTTATAATCAGGGTTCAACTAGATATGGTACGTATGAGTAGGAAACACAGTTATTTTTTTCTGGGCATGCTCATGTTTCTTGATGTATTAGAGATGCTGGAAAGAAGAGCATGCTCTTTGCGTTAAAACAGAGTGTGTTTCATGGATGAGACCTCTGGTCTGAATTTCCCTTCACAAAAGGAGTTAAATCAAAGCCTCTGTCTTCCTACAAGCATGTGTTCATTTCCGGAAAACCCAGTGATTTTTCGGCTCAAAAGAATTTACACAGTTCACGAACCCAACACGTTTTTCACTATAAATGAAAGAGCATATATGTAAGTGATGCTGTGGTTTGTTACAGTTTCATAAGCAGAGTTCAACTAGATATGGTCCGTGTGAGTAGGAAACACAGTTCTTTTTTTCTGGGCATGCTCATGTTTCTTGCTATATTGGAGACGATGGAAAGAAGAGCATGCTTCTTGTGTAAAAACAGAGTATGGTTCATGGATGAGGACACTGGTCTGAATTTTCCTTCAGAAACGTAGTTAAACCAAAGTCTCTATGTCTTCCTAAAAGCAAGAGTTCATATCCGGTAAACCCAGGGATTTTTCGGCTCATATGAATTTACACAGTTCACGAAAAAACACGTTTTGCACTATTAACTAAAGAGCATCTGTGTAAGAGATACTGTGGTTTGTTAGAGTTTCATAAGCAGAGTTCAACAAGATATGGTCCTATGAGTAGTAAACACAGTTCTTTATTTCTGGGCATGCTCATGTTACTTGATGTGTTAGAGACGCTGGAAAGAAGAGGATGCTTCTTGCGTTAAAACAGAGTGTGTTTCATGGATGAGTCCTCTGGTCTGAATTTCCCTTCACAAAAGGAGTTAAACCAAAGCCTCTGTCTTCCTACAAGCAAGTGTTCATTGCCGGAAAACCCAGTGATTTTTCTGCTCAAAAGATTTTGCACAGTTCATGAACCCAACACGTTTTTCACTATAAACAAAAGAGCATATATGTAAGTGATGCTGTGGTTTGTTACAGTTTAGTAAGCAGAGTTCAACTTGATGTGGTACGTATGAGTAGGAAACACAGTTCTTTTTTTCTGGACATGCTCATATTACTTGCTGTATTGCAGACTCTGGAAAGAAGAGGATGCTTCTTGCATTAAAACAGAGGTTGTTTCATGAATGAGAATACTGGTCTGAATTTCCCTTCACAAACGGAGTGAAACCAAAGGCTCTGTGTCTTCCTACAAGCAACAGTTCATTTCCGGTAAACCCAGTGATTTTTTGGCTCAAATGTATTTACACAGTTCAAGAACCCAACAAGATTTTCACTAGTAACTAAAGAGCATCTATGTAAGAGATGCTGTGGTTTGTTACAGTATCATAAGCAGGGTTCAACTAGATATGGTCCGTATGAGTAGGAAACACAGTTCATTTTTCTTGACATGCTCATATTTCTTGCTGTATTGCAGATTCTAGACAGAACATGATGCTTCTTTGTTAAAACAGAGGGTGTTTCATGGATGAGAACACTGGTCTGAATTTCCCTTCACAAACGGTGTTAAATAAAAGGCTCTTTGTCTTCCTACAAGCAAGAGTTCATTTCCGGTAAACCCAGTGATTCTTCGGGTCAAATGAACTTAAACAATTCACGAACCCAACACGATTTTCACTATTAACTAAACAGCATCTATGTAAGAGATGCTATGGTTTGTTACAGTATAATGAGCAGTGTTCAACTAGATATGCTCCATATGAGTAGGAATCACAGTTCTTTTTTTCTGGGCATGCTCATGTTTCTTGCTGTATTAGAGATGCTGGAAAGAAGAGCATGCTTCTTGCGTTAAAACAGAGTATGTTTCATGGATGAGAACACTGGTCTGAATTTTCCTTCAGAAACTGAGTTAAACCAAAATCTCTGTGTCTTCCTACAAGCAAGAGTTCATTTCCGGTAAACACAGGGGTTTTTCGGCTCAAATGAAATTACACAGTTCTCGAACCCAACACGTTTTTCACTATTAACTAAAGAGCATCTTTGTAAGAGATGCTGTGGTTTCTTAGAGTTTTATAATCAGGGTTCAACTAGATATGGTACGTATGAGTAGGAAACACAGTTATTTTTTTCTGGGCATGCTCATGTTTCTTGATGTATTAGATACGCAGGAAAGAAGAGCATGCTCTTTGCGTTAAACAGAGTGTGTTTCATGGATGAGACCTCTGGTCTGAATTTCCCTTCACAAAAGGAGTTAAATCAAAGCCTCTGTCTTCCTACAAGCAGGTGTACATTTCCGGAAAACCCAGTGATTTTTCGGCTCAAAAGAATTTACACAGTTCACGAACCCAACAAGTTTTTCACTATAAACGAAAGAGCATATATGTAAGTGATGCTGTGGTTTGTTACAGTTTCATAAGCAGAGTTCAACTAGATATGGTCCGTATGAGTAGGAAACACAGTTCTTTTTTTCTGGGCATGCTCATGTTTCTTGCTATATTGGAGACGATGGAAAGAAGAGCATGCTTCTGGCGTAAAAACAGAGTATGGTTCATGGATGAGGACACTGGTCTGAATTTTCCTTCAGAAACGTAGTTAAACCAAAGTCTCTGTGTCTTCCTAAAAGCAAGAGTTCATATCCGGTAAACCCAGGGATTTTTCGGCTCATATGAATTTACACAGTTCACGAAAAAACACGTTTTGCACTATTAACTAAAGAGCATCTGTGTAAGAGATGCTGTGGTTTGTTAGAGTTTCATAAGCAGAGTTCAACAATATATGGTCCATATGACTAGTAAACACAGTTCTTTATTTCTGTGCATGCTCATGTTACTTGATGTGTTAGAGACGCTGGAAAGAAGAGGATGCTTCTTGCGTTAAAACAGAGTGTGTTTCATGGATGAGAACCCTGGTCTGAATTTCTCTTCACAAATGGAGTGAAACCAAAGCCTCTGTCTTCCTACAAGCAAGAGTTCATTTCCGGTAAACCCAGGGGTTTTTGGGCTCAAATGAATTTACACAGATCATTAACCCAACACTTTTTTCACTATTAACTAAAGGGCATCTATGTAACACATGCTGTGGTTTGTTACAGTTTCATAAGCAGAGTTCAACTAGATATGGTCCGTATGAGTAGGAAACACAGTTCTTTTTTTCTGGGCATGCTCATGTTTCTTGTTGTATTGGAGACGCTGGAAAGAAGAGCATGCTTCTTGTGTTAAAACAGAGGATGTTTCAGGGATGAGAACACTGGTCTGAATTTCCCTTCACAATCGGAGTTAAATAAAAGGCTCTTTGTCTTCCTAAAAGCAAGAGTTCATTTCCGGTAAACCCAGTGATTCTTCGGCTCAAATGAATTTACACAGTTCACGAACCCAACACGATTTTCATTATTAATTAAACAGCATCTATATAAGAGATGCTATGGTTTGTTACAGTTTAGTGAGCAGAGTTCAACTAGATATGGTCCATATGAATAGGAATCACAGTTCTTTTTTTCTGGGCATGCTCATGTTTCTTGCTGTATTAGAGATGCTGGAAAGAAGAGCATGCTTCTTGCGTTAAAACAGAGTATGTTTCATGAATGAGAACACTGGTCTTAATTTTCCTTCAGAAACGGAGTTAAACCAAAGTCTCTGGGTCTTCCTACAAGCAAGAGATCATATCCGCTAAACCCAGTGATTTTTTGGCTCAAATGAATTTACACAGTTCATGAACCCAACACGTTTTTCACTATTAACTAAAGAGCATCTATGTAAGAGATGCTGTGGTTTGTTACAGTGCCATAATCAGAGTTCAACTAGATATGGTCCGTCTGATTACGAAACACAGTTCTTTTTTTCTGGACATGCTCATATTTCTTGCTGTATTGCAGACTCTGGACAGAACATGATGCTTCTTGTGTTAAAACAGAGGGTGTTTCAGGGATGAGAACACTGGTCTGAATTTCCCTTCACAAACGGAGTTAAATAAAAGGCTCTTTGTCTTCCTACAAGCAAGAGTTCATTTCCGGTAAACCCAGTGATTTTTCTGCTCAAAAGAATTTACACAGTTCACGAACCCAACACGTTTTTCACTATAAATGAAAGAGCATATATGTAAGTGATGCTGTGGTTTGTTACAGTTTCGTAAGCCGAGTTCAACTAGATATGGTCTTTATGAGTAGGAAACACAGTTCTTTTTTTCTGGACATGCTCATATTACTTGCTGTATTGCAGACTCTGGAAAGAAGAGGATGCTTCTTGCGTGAAAACAGAGGGTGTTTCATGAATGAGAATACTGGTCTGAATTTCCCTTCAGAAACTGAGTTAAACCAAAGTCTCTGTGTCTTCCTACAAGCAATAGTTCATTTCCGGTAAATCAGGGGTTTTTCGGCTCAAATGAAATTACACAGTTCTAGAACCCAACACTTTTTTCACTATTAACTAAAAGGCATCTATGTAACACATGCTATGGTTTGTTACAGTTTCATAAGCAGAGTTCAACTAGGTATGGTCTGTATGAGTAGGAAACACAGTTCTTTTTTTCTGGACATGCTCATATTACTTGCTGTATTGCAGACTCTGGAAAGAAGAGGATGCTTCTTGCGTTAAAAAAGAGGGTGTTTCATGAATGATAATACTGGTCTGAATTTCCCTTCACAAATGGAGTGAAATCAAAGGCTCTGTGTCTTCCTACAAGAAAGAGTTCATTTCCGATAAACCCAGTGATTTTTTGGCTCAAATGTATTTACTCAGTTCAAGAAACCAACAAGATTTTCACTATTAACTAAAGAGCATCTATGTAAGAGATGCTGTGGTTTGTTACACTATCATAAGCAGGGTTCAACTAGATATGGTCCGTATGAGTAGGAAACACAGTTTTTTTTTTTTTTTTTTTTGGGGCATGCTCATGTGTCCTGATGTATTAGAGATGCTGGAAAGATGAGGATGCTTCTTGCGTTAAAACAGAGTGTGTTTCATGGATGAGACCTCTGGTCTGAATTTCCCTTCACAAAAGGAGTTAAACCAAAGCCTCTGTCTTCCTACAAGCAAGTGTTCATTTCAGGAAAACCCAGTGATTTTTCGGCTCAAATGAATTTACACAGTTCACGAACCCAACGTTTTTCACTATTAACTAAACAGCATCTATGTAAGAAATGCTGTGGTTTGTTAGAGTTTCATAATCAGGGTTCAACTAGATATGGTACGTATGAGTAGGAAACACAGTTCTTTTTTTCTGGACATGCTCATATTGCTAGCTGTATTGCAACTCTGGAAAGAAGAGGATGCTTCTTGTGTTAAAACAGAGGATGTTTCAGGGATGAGAACACTGGTCTGAATTTCCCTTCACAATCGGAGTTAAATAAAAGGTTCTTTGTCTTCCTACAAGCAAGAGTTCATTTCCGGTAAACCCAGTGATTCATCGGCTCAAATGAATTTACACAGTTCACGAACCCAACACGTTTTTCACTATTAACTAAAGAGCATCTATGTAAGAGATGCTGTGGGTTGTTACAGTGCCATAATCAGAGTTCAACTAGATATGGTCCGCCTGATTATGAAACACAGTTCTTTTTTTCTGGACATGCTCATATTTCTTGCTGTATTGCAGACTCTGGAAAGAAGATGATGCTTCTTGCGTTAAAACAGAGGGTGTTTCATGGATGAGAACACTGGTCTGAAATTCCCTTCACAAACGGAGTTAAACCAAAGGCTCTGTGTCTTCTTACAAGCAAGAGTTCATTTCCGGTAAACCCAGTGATTTTTCGGCTCAAATGAATATACACAGTTCACGAACCCAACACAATTTTCACTATTAACTAAAGAGCATCTATGTAAGACATGTTGTGGATTGTTACAGTTTCATAAGCAAAGTTCAACTAGATATGGTCCATATGAGTAGGAAACACAGTTCGTTTTTTCTGGGCATGCACATGTTTCTTGATGTATTAGAGACGCTGGAAAGAAAAGGATGCTTCTTGCCTTAAAACAGTGTGGGTTTCATGGATGAGAACTCTGGTCTTAATTTCCCTTCACAAACGGAGTGAAACCAAAGCCTCTGTGTCTTCCAACAAGCAAGAGTTCATTTCCGGTAAACCCAGGGGTTTTTCGGCTCAAATGAATTTACACAGTTCATGAACCCAACACGATTTTCACTATTAACTAAAGAGCATCTATGTAAGAGATGCTGTGGTTTGTTAGAGTTTCATAAGCAGAGTTCAACTAGATATGGTCCGTATGAGTAGGAAACACAGTTCTTTTTTTCTGGGCATGCTCATGTTTCTTGCTGTATTGGAGACGCTGGAAAGAAGAGCATGCTTCTTGCGTTAAAACAGAGTATGTTTCATGGATGAGAACACTGGTCTGAATTTTCCTTCAGTAATGGAGTTAAACCAAAGTCTCTGTGTCTTCCTACAAGCAAGAGTTCATTTCCGGTAAACCCATTTTTTTTTTCGGCTCAAATATATTTACTCAGTTCAAGAAACCAACAAGATTTTCACTATTAACTAAAGAGCATCTATGTAAGAGATGCTGTGGTTTGTTACAGTATCATAAGCAGGGTTCAACTAGATATGGTGTGTATGAGTAGGAAACAGAGTTCATTTTTCTGGACATGCTCATATTTCTTGCTGTATTGCAGACTCTGGAAAGAAGACGATGATTCTTGCGTTAAAACAGAGGGTGTTTCAGGGATGCGAACACTGGTATGAATTTCCCTTCACAAACGGAGTTAAATAATAGGCTTTTGTCTTCCTACAAGCAAGAGTTAATTTCCGGTAAACCCAGTGATTTTTCGGCTCAAATGAATATACACAGTTCACGAACCCAACACAATTTTCACTATTAACTAAAGAGCATCTATGTAAGACATGCTGTGGTTTGTTACAGTTTCATAAGCAAAGTTCAACTAGATATGGTCCATATGAGTAGGAAACACAGTTCGTTTTTTCTGGGCATGCACATGTTTCTTGATATATTAGAGATGCTGGAAAGAAGAGGATGCTTCTTGCCTAAAAACAGTGTGGGTTTCATGGATGAGAACACTGGTCTGAATTTTCCTTCAGTAATGGAGTTAAACCAAAGTCTCTGTGTCTTCCTACAAGCAAGAGTTCATTTCCGGTAAACCCATTTTTTTTTTTTTTGGCTCAAATGAATTTACACATTTCACGAACCCAAGTTTTTCACTAGTAACTAAAGAGCATCTATGTAAGAGATGCTGTGGTTTGTTACAGTTTCATAAGCAGAGTTCAACTTGATATGGTCCGTATGAGTAGGAAACACAGTTCTTTTTTTCTGGACATCCTCCTATTACTTGCTGTATTGCAGACTCTGGAAAGAAGAGGATGCTTCTTGCGTTAAAACAGAGGGTGTTTCATGAATGAGAATACTGGTCTGAATTTCCCTTCAGAAACTGAGTTAAACCAAAGACTCAGTGTCTTCCTACAAGCAAGAGTTCATTTCCGGGAAACCAAGCGTTTTTCGGCTCAAATGAAATTACACAGTTCTAGAACCCAACACTTTTTTCACTATTAACTAAAAGGCATCTATGTAACACATGCTATGGTTTGTTACAGTTTCATAAGCAGAGTTCAACTAGGTATGGTCTGTATGAGTAGGAAACACAGTTCTTTTTTTCTGGACATGCTCATATTACTTGATGTATTGCAGACTCTGGACAGAAGAGGATGCTTCTTGCGTTAAAACAGAGGGTGTTTCATGAATGATAATACTGGTCTGAATTTCCCTTCACAAACGGAGTGAAACCAAAGGCTCTGTGTCTTCCTACAAGAAAGAGTTCATTTCCGATAATCCCAGTGATTTTTTGGCTCAAATGTATTTACTCAGTTCAAGAAACCAACAAGATTTTCACTATTAACTAAAGAGCACCTATGTAAGAGATGCTGTGGTTTGTTACAGTATCATAAGCAGGGTTCAACTAGATATGGTCCGTATGAGTAGGAAACACAGTTTTTTTTTGGGGGGGCATGCTCATATTTCCTGATGTATTAGAGATGCTGGAAAGAAGAGGATGCTTCATGCGTTAAAACAGAGTGTGTTTCATGGATGAGAACTCTGGCCTGAATTTCCCCTCACAAACGGAGTGAAACCAAAGCCTCTGTGTCTTCCCACAAGCAAGAGTTCATCTCCGGTAAACCCAGGGATTTTTGGGCTCAAATGAATTTACACAGTTCATTAACCCAACATGTTTTTCGCTATTAACTAAAGGGCATCTATGTAACACATGCTGTGGTTTGTTACAGTTTCTTAAGCAGAGTTCAACTAGATATGGTCCGTATGAGTAGGAATCACAGTTCTTTTTTACTGGGCATGCTCATGTTTCTTGCTGTATTAGAGATGCTGGAAAGAAGAGCATGCTTCTTGCGTTAAAACAGAGTATGTTTCATGGATGAGAACACTGGTCTTAATTTTCCTTCAGAAACGGAGTTAAACCAAAGTCTCTGTGTCTTCCTACAAACAAGAGTTCATATCCGCTAAACCCAGTGATTTTTTGGCTCAAATGAATTTACACAGTTCACGAACCCAACACGTTTTTCACTATTAACTAAAGAGCATCTTTGTAAGAGATGCTGTGGTTTGTTAGAGTTTCATAATCAGAGTTCAACTAGATATGGTCCGTATGAGTTGGAAACACAGTTTTTTTTTTTCTGGGCATGCTCATGTTTCTTGATATATTAGAGACGCAGGAAAGAAGAGCATGCTCTTTGCGTTAAAACAGAGTGTGTTTCATGGATGAGACCTCTTGTCGGAATTTCCCTTCACAAACGGAGTGAAACCAAAGGCTCTGTGTATTCCTACAAGCAACAGTTCATTTCCGGTAAACCCAGTGATTTTTTGGCTCAAATGTATTTACACAGTTCAAGAACCCAACAAGATTTTCACTATTAACTAAAGAGCATCTATGTAAGAGATGCTGTGGTTTTTTACAGTATCATAAGCAGGGTTCAACTAGATATGGTCCATATGAGTAGGAAACACAGTTCATTTTTCTGGACATGCTCATATTTCTTTCTGTATTGCAGATTCTGGACAGAACATGATGCTTCTTGTGTTAAAACAGAGGGCGTTTCATGGATACGAACACTGGTCTGAATTTCCCTTCACAAACAGAGTTAAATAAAAGGCTCTTTGTCTTCCTACAAGCAAGAGTTCATTTCCGGTAAACCCAGTGATTCTTCGGCTCAAATGAATTTACACAGTTCACAAACCCAACACGTTTTTCACTATTAACTAAAGAGCATCTATGTAAGAGATGCTGTGGTTTGTTACAGTGCCATAATCAGAGTTCAACTAGATATGGTCCGTCTGATTATGAAACACAGTTCTTTTTATCTGGACATGCTCATATTTCTTGCTGTATTGCAGACTCTGGAGAGAAGACGATGCTTCTTGCGTTAAAACAGTGGGTGTTTCATGGATGAGAACAGAGGTCTGAATTTCCCTTCACAAACGGAGTTAAACCAAAGGCTCTGTGTCTTCCTACAAGCAAGAGTTCATTTCCGGTAAACCCAGATTTTTTTCGGCTCAAATGAATTTACATAGTTCACAAACCCAAGTTTTTCACTATTAACTAAAGAGCATCTATGTAAGAGATGCTGTGGTTTGTTGCAGTTTCATAAGCAGAGTTCAACTAGATATGGTCCGTATGAGTAGGAAACACAGTTATTTTTTTCTTGGCATGCTCATGTTTCTTGATGTATTAGAGACGCAGGAAAGAAGAGCATGCTATTTGCGTTAAAACAGAGTATGTTTCATGGATGAGACCTCTGGTCTGAATTTCCCTTCACAAAAGGAGTTAAACCAAAGCCTCTGTCTTCCTACAAGCAAGTGTTCATTGCCGGAAAACCCAGTGATTTTTCTGCTCAAAAGAATTTAGACAGTTCACGAACCCAACACGTTTTTCACTATAAACGAAGGAGCATATATGTAAGTGATGCTGTGGTTTGTTACAGTTTCGTAAGCAGAGTTCAACTAGATATGTTCCGTATGAGTAGGAAACACAGTTCTTTTTTTGTGGACATGCTCATATTACTTGCTGTATTGCAGACTCTGGAAAGAAGAGGATGCTTCTTGCGTTAAAACAGAGGGTGTTTCATGAAAGAGAATACTGGACTGAAATTCCCTTCACAAACGGAGTGAAACCAAAGGCTCTGTGTCTTCCTGCAAGCAAGAGTTCATTTCTGGTAAACCCAGATTTTTTTCGGCTCAAATGAATTTACACAGTTCACGAACCCAAGTTTTTCACTATTAACTAAAGAGCATCTATGTAAGAGATGCTGTGGTTTGTTACAGTTTCATAAGCAGAGTTCAACTAGATATGGTCCGTATGAGTAGGAAACACAGTTCTTTTTTTCTGGACATGCTCATATTACTTGCTGTATTGTAGACTCTGGAAAGAAGAGGATGCTTCTTGCGTTAAAACAGAGGGTGTTTCATGAATGAGAATACTGGTCTCAATTTCCCTTCACAAACGGAGTGAAACCAAAGGCTCTGTCTCTTCCTACAAGCAACAATTCATTTCCGGTAAACCCAGTGATTTTTGGCTCAAATGTATTTACACAGTTCAAGAACCCAACAAGATTTTCACTATTAACTAAAGAGCATCTATGTAAGAGTTGCTGTGGTTTGTTAGAGTATCATAAGCAGGGTTCAACTAGATATTGTCCGTATGAGTAGGAAACACAGTTAATTTTTCTGGACATGCTCATATTTCTGGCTGTATTGCAGATTCTGGACAGAACTTGATGCTTCTTGTGTTAAAACAGAGGGTGTTTCATGGATGAGAACACTGGTCTGAATTTTCCTTCAGAAACTGAGTTAAACCAAAGTCTCTTTGTCTTCCTACAAGCAAGAGTTCATTTCCGGTAAACCCAGGGGTTTTTCGGCTCAAATGAAATTACACAGGTCTCGAAGCCAACACGTTTTTCACTATTAACTAAAGAGCATCTTTGTAAGAGATGCTGTGGTTTGTTAGAGTTTCATAATCAGAGTTCAACTAGATATGGTCCGTATGAGTAGGAAATACAGTTATTTTTTTCTGGGCATGCTCATGTTTCTTGATGTAATAGAGACGCAGGAAAGAAGAGCATGCTATTTGCGTTGAAACAGAGTGAGTTTCATGGATGAGACCTCTTGTCTGAATTTCCCTTCACAAAAGGAGTTAAACCAAAGCCTCTGTCTTCCTACAAACAAGTGTTCATCGCCGGAAAACCCAGTGATTTTTCTGCTCAAAAGAATTTACACAGTTCATGAACCCAACACGATTTTCACTATTAACTAAACAGCATCTATGTAAGAGATGCTATGGTTTGTTACAGTATAATGAGCAGAGTTCAACTAGATATGGTCCCTATGAGTAGGAATCACAGTTCTTTTTTTCTGGGCATGCTCATGTTTCTTGCTGTATTAGAGATGCTGGAAAGAAGAGCATGCTTCTTGCGTTAAAACAGAGTATGTTTCATGGATGAGAACACTGGTCTGAATTTTCCTTCAGAAACTGAGTTAAACCAAAGTCTCTGTGTCTTCCTACAAGCAAGAGTTCATTTCCGGTAAACACAGGGGTTTTTCGGCTCAAATGAAATTACACAGTTCTCGAACCCAACACGTTTTTCACTATTAACCAAAGAGCATCTTTGTAAGAGATGCTGTGGTTTGTTAGAGTTTCATAATCAGGGTTCAACTAGATATGGTAAGTATGAGTAGGAAACACAGTTATTTTTTTCTGGACATGCTCATGTTTCTTGATGTATTAGATACGCAGGAAAGAAGAGCATGCTCTTTGCGTTAAAACACAGTGTGTTTCATGGATGAGACCTCTGGTCTGAATTTCCCTTCACAAAAGTAGTTAAACCAAAGCCTCTGTCTTCCTACAAGCAAGTGTTCATTTCCGGAAAACCCATTGATTTTTCGGCTCAAAAGAATTTACACAGTTCACGAACCCAAAACGTTTTTCACTATAAACGAAAGAGCATATATGTAAGTGATGCTGTGGTTTGTTACAGTTTCATAAGCAGAGTTCAACTTGATGTGGTACGTATGAGTAGGAAACACAGTTCTTTTTTTCTGGACATGCTCATATTACTTGCTGTATTGCAGACTCTGGAAAGAAGAGGATGCTTCTTGCATTAAAACAGAGGTTGTTTCATGAATGAGAATACTGGTCTGAATTTCCCTTCACAAACGGAGTGAAACCAAAGGCTCTGTGTCTTCCTACAAGCAACAGTTCATTTCCGGTAAACCCAGTGATTTTTTGGCTCAAATGTATTTACACAGTTCAAGAACCCAACAAGATTTTCACTATTAACTAAAGAGCATCTATGTAAGAGATGCTGTGGTTTGTTACAGTATCATAAGCAGGGTTCAACTAGATATGGTCCGTATGAGTAGGAAACACAGTTCATTTTTCTGGACATGCTCATATTTCTTGCTGTATTGCAGATTCTAGACAGAACATGATGCTTCTTTGTTAAAACAGAGGGTGTTTCATGGATGAGAACACTGGTCTGAATTTCCCTTCACAAACGGAGTTAAATAAAAGGCTCTTTGTCTTCCTACAAGCAAGAGTTCATTTCCGGTAAACCCAGTGATTCTTCGGCTCAAATGAATTTACACAATTCACGAACCCAACACGATTTTCACTATTAACTTAACAGCATCTATGTAAGAGATGCTATGGTTTGTTACAGTATAATGAGCAGAGTTCAACTAGATATGCTCCATATGAGTAGGAATCACAGTTCTTTTTTTCTGGGCATGCTCATGTTTCTTGCTGTATTAGAGATGCTGGAAAGAAGAGCATGCTTCTTGCGTTAAAACAGAGTATGTTTCATGGATGAGAACACTGGTCTGAATTTTCCTTCAGAAACTGAGTTAAACCAAAATCTCTGTGTCTTCCTACAAGCAAGAGTTCATTTCCGGTAAACACAGGGGTTTTTCGGCTCAAATGAAATTACACAGTTCTCGAACCCAACACGTTTTTCACTATTAACTAAAGAGCATCTTTGTAAGAGATGCTGTGGTTTCTTAGAGTTTTATAATCAGGGTTCAACTAGATATGGTACGTATGAGTAGGAAACACAGTTATTTTTTTCTGGGCATGCTCATGTTTCTTGATGTATTAGATACGCAGGAAAGAAGAGCATGCTCTTTGCGTTAAACAGAGTGTGTTTCATGGATGAGACCTCTGGTCTGAATTTCCCTTCACAAAAGGAGTTAAATCAAAGCCTCTGTCTTCCTACAAGCAGGTGTACATTTCCGGAAAACCCAGTGATTTTTCGGCTCAAAAGAATTTACACAGTTCACGAACCCAACAAGTTTTTCACTATAAACGAAAGAGCATATATGTAAGTGATGCTGTGGTTTGTTACAGTTTCATAAGCAGAGTTCAACTAGATATGGTCCGTATGAGTAGGAAACACAGTTCTTTTTTTCTGGGCATGCTCATGTTTCTTGCTATATTGGAGACGATGGAAAGAAGAGCATGCTTCTTGCGTAAAAACAGAGTATGGTTCATGGATGAGGACACTGGTCTGAATTTTCCTTCAGAAACGTAGTTAAACCAAAGTCTCTGTGTCTTCCTACAAACAAGAGTTCATATCCGGTAAACCCAGGGATTTTTCGGCTCATATGAATTTACACAGTTCACGAAAAAACACGTTTTGCACTATTAACTAAAGAGCATCTGTGTAAGAGATGCTGTGGTTTGTTAGAGTTTCATAAGCAGAGTTCAACAATATATGGTCCATATGACTAGTAAACACAGTTCTTTATTTCTGTGCATGCTCATGTTACTTGATGTGTTAGAGACGCTGGAAAGAAGAGGATGCTTCTTGCGTTAAAACAGAGTGTGTTTCATGGATGAGAACCCTGGTCTGAATTTCCCTTCACAAATGGAGTGAAACCAAAGCCTCTGTCTTCCTACAAGCAAGAGTTCATTTCCGGTAAACCCAGGGGTTTTTGGGCTCAAATGAATTTACACAGATCATTAACCCAACACTTTTTTCACTATTAACTAAAGGGCATCTATGTAACACATGCTGTGGTTTGTTACAGTTTCATAAGCAGAGTTCAACTAGATATGGTCCGTATGAGTAGGAAACACAGTTCTTTTTTTCTGGGCATGCTCATGTTTCTTGTTGTATTGGAGACGCTGGAAAGAAGAGCATGCTTCTTGTGTTAAAACAGAGGATGTTTCAGGGATGAGAACACTGGTCTGAATTTCCCTTCACAATCGGAGTTAAATAAAAGGCTCTTTGTCTTCCTAAAAGCAAGAGTTCATTTCCGGTAAACCCAGTGATTCTTCGGCTCAAATGAATTTACACAGTTCACGAACCCAACACGATTTTCATTATTAATTAAACAGCATCTATATAAGAGATGCTATGGTTTGTTACAGTTTAGTGAGCAGAGTTCAACTAGATATGGTCCATATGAATAGGAATCACAGTTCTTTTTTTCTGGGCATGCTCATGTTTCTTGCTGTATTAGAGATGCTGGAAAGAAGAGCATGCTTCTTGCGTTAAAACAGAGTATGTTTCATGAATGAGAACACTGGTCTTAATTTTCCTTCAGAAACGGAGTTAAACCAAAGTCTCTGGGTCTTCCTACAAGCAAGAGATCATATCCGCTAAACCCAGTGATTTTTTGGCTCAAATGAATTTACACAGTTCATGAACCCAACACGATTTTCACTATTAACTAAACAGCATCTATGTAAGAGATGCTATGGTTTGTTACAGTATAATGAGCAGAGTTCAACTAGATATGGTCCCTATGAGTAGGAATCACAGTTCTTTTTTTCTGGGCATGCTCATGTTTCTTGCTGTATTAGAGATGCTGGAAAGAAGAGCATGCTTCTTGCGTTAAAACAGAGTATGTTTCATGGATGAGAACACTGGTCTGAATTTTCCTTCAGAAACTGAGTTAAACCAAAGTCTCTGTGTCTTCCTACAAGCAAGAGTTCATTTCCGGTAAACACAGGGGTTTTTCGGCTCAAATGAAATTACACAGTTCTCGAACCCAACACGTTTTTCACTATTAACCAAAGAGCATCTTTGTAAGAGATGCTGTGGTTTGTTAGAGTTTCATAATCAGGGTTCAACTAGATATGGTAAGTATGAGTAGGAAACACAGTTATTTTTTTCTGGACATGCTATGTTTCTTGATGTATTAGATACGCAGGAAAGAAGAGCATGCTCTTTGCGTTAAAACACAGTGTGTTTCATGGATGAGACCTCTGGTCTGAATTTCCCTTCACAAAAGTAGTTAAACCAAAGCCTCTGTCTTCCTACAAGCAAGTGTTCATTTCCGGAAAACCCATTGATTTTTCGGCTCAAAAGAATTTACACAGTTCACGAACCCAAAACGTTTTTCACTATAAACGAAAGAGCATATATGTAAGTGATGCTGTGGTTTGTTACAGTTTCATAAGCAGAGTTCAACTTGATGTGGTACGTATGAGTAGGAAACACAGTTCTTTTTTTCTGGACATGCTCATATTACTTGCTGTATTGCAGACTCTGGAAAGAAGAGGATGCTTCTTGCATTAAAACAGAGGTTGTTTCATGAATGAGAATACTGGTCTGAATTTCCCTTCACAAACGGAGTGAAACCAAAGGCTCTGTGTCTTCCTACAAGCAACAGTTCATTTCCGGTAAACCCAGTGATTTTTTGGCTCAAATGTATTTACACAGTTCAAGAACCCAACAAGATTTTCACTATTAACTAAAGAGCATCTATGTAAGAGATGCTGTGGTTTGTTACAGTATCATAAGCAGGGTTCAACTAGATATGGTCCGTATGAGTAGGAAACACAGTTCATTTTTCTGGACATGCTCATATTTCTTGCTGTATTGCAGATTCTAGACAGAACATGATGCTTCTTTGTTAAAACAGAGGGTGTTTCATGGATGAGAACACTGGTCTGAATTTCCCTTCACAAACGGAGTTAAATAAAAGGCTCTTTGTCTTCCTACAAGCAAGAGTTCATTTCCGGTAAACCCAGTGATTCTTCGGCTCAAATGAATTTACACAATTCACGAACCCAACACGATTTTCACTATTAACTTAACAGCATCTATGTAAGAGATGCTATGGTTTGTTACAGTATAATGAGCAGAGTTCAACTAGATATGCTCCATATGAGTAGGAATCACAGTTCTTTTTTTCTGGGCATGCTCATGTTTCTTGCTGTATTAGAGATGCTGGAAAGAAGAGCATGCTTCTTGCGTTAAAACAGAGTATGTTTCATGGATGAGAACACTGGTCTGAATTTTCCTTCAGAAACTGAGTTAAACCAAAATCTCTGTGTCTTCCTACAAGCAAGAGTTCATTTCCGGTAAACACAGGGGTTTTTCGGCTCAAATGAAATTACACAGTTCTCGAACCCAACACGTTTTTCACTATTAACTAAAGAGCATCTTTGTAAGAGATGCTGTGGTTTCTTAGAGTTTTATAATCAGGGTTCAACTAGATATGGTACGTATGAGTAGGAAACACAGTTATTTTTTTCTGGGCATGCTCATGTTTCTTGATGTATTAGATACGCAGGAAAGAAGAGCATGCTCTTTGCGTTAAACAGAGTGTGTTTCATGGATGAGACCTCTGGTCTGAATTTCCCTTCACAAAAGGAGTTAAATCAAAGCCTCTGTCTTCCTACAAGCAGGTGTACATTTCCGGAAAACCCAGTGATTTTTCGGCTCAAAAGAATTTACACAGTTCACGAACCCAACAAGTTTTTCACTATAAACGAAAGAGCATATATGTAAGTGATGCTGTGGTTTGTTACAGTTTCATAAGCAGAGTTCAACTAGATATGGTCCGTATGAGTAGGAAACACAGTTCTTTTTTTCTGGGCATGCTCATGTTTCTTGCTATATTGGAGACGATGGAAAGAAGAGCATGCTTCTTGCGTAAAAACAGAGTATGGTTCATGGATGAGGACACTGGTCTGAATTTTCCTTCAGAAACGTAGTTAAACCAAAGTCTCTGTGTCTTCCTACAAACAAGAGTTCATATCCGGTAAACCCAGGGATTTTTCGGCTCATATGAATTTACACAGTTCACGAAAAAACACGTTTTGCACTATTAACTAAAGAGCATCTGTGTAAGAGATGCTGTGGTTTGTTAGAGTTTCATAAGCAGAGTTCAACAATATATGGTCCATATGACTAGTAAACACAGTTCTTTATTTCTGTGCATGCTCATGTTACTTGATGTGTTAGAGACGCTGGAAAGAAGAGGATGCTTCTTGCGTTAAAACAGAGTGTGTTTCATGGATGAGAACCCTGGTCTGAATTTCCCTTCACAAATGGAGTGAAACCAAAGTCTCTGTCTTCCTACAAGCAAGAGTTCATTTCCGGTAAACCCAGGGGTTTTTGGGCTCAAATGAATTTACACAGATCATTAACCCAACACTTTTTTCACTATTAACTAAAGGGCATCTATGTAACACATGCTGTGGTTTGTTACAGTTTCATAAGCAGAGTTCAACTAGATATGGTCCGTATGAGTAGGAAACACAGTTCTTTTTTTCTGGGCATGCTCATGTTTCTTGTTGTATTGGAGACGCTGGAAAGAAGAGCATGCTTCTTGTGTTAAAACAGAGGATGTTTCAGGGATGAGAACACTGGTCTGAATTTCCCTTCACAATCGGAGTTAAATAAAAGGCTCTTTGTCTTCCTAAAAGCAAGAGTTCATTTCCGGTAAACCCAGTGATTCTTCGGCTCAAATGAATTTACACAGTTCACGAACCCAACACGATTTTCATTATTAATTAAACAGCATCTATATAAGAGATGCTATGGTTTGTTACAGTTTAGTGAGCAGAGTTCAACTAGATATGGTCCATATGAATAGGAATCACAGTTCTTTTTTTCTGGGCATGCTCATGTTTCTTGCTGTATTAGAGATGCTGGAAAGAAGAGCATGCTTCTTGCGTTAAAACAGAGTATGTTTCATGAATGAGAACACTGGTCTTAATTTTCCTTCAGAAACGGAGTTAAACCAAAGTCTCTGGGTCTTCCTACAAGCAAGAGATCATATCCGCTAAACCCAGTGATTTTTTGGCTCAAATGAATTTACACAGTTCATGAACCCAACACGTTTTTCACTATTAACTAAAGAGCATCTATGTAAGAGATGCTGTGGTTTGTTACAGTGCCATAATCAGAGTTCAACTAGATATGGTCCGTCTGATTACGAAACACAGTTCTTTTTTTCTGGACATGCTCATATTTCTTGCTGTATTGCAGACTCTGGACAGAACATGATGCTTCTTGTGTTAAAACAGAGGGTGTTTCAGGGATGAGAACACTGGTCTGAATTTCCCTTCACAAACGGAGTTAAATAAAAGGCTCTTTGTCTTCCTACAAGCAAGAGTTCATTTCCGGTAAACCCAGTGATTTTTCTGCTCAAAAGAATTTACACAGTTCACGAACCCAACACGTTTTTCACTATAAATGAAAGAGCATATATGTAAGTGATGCTGTGGTTTGTTACAGTTTCGTAAGCCGAGTTCAACTAGATATGGTCTTTATGAGTAGGAAACACAGTTCTTTTTTTCTGGACATGCTCATATTACTTGCTGTATTGCAGACTCTGGAAAGAAGAGGATGCTTCTTGCGTGAAAACAGAGGGTGTTTCATGAATGAGAATACTGGTCTGAATTTCCCTTCAGAAACTGAGTTAAACCAAAGTATCTGTGTCTTCCTACAAGCAATAGTTCATTTCCGGTAAATCAGGGGTTTTTCGGCTCAAATGAAATTACACAGTTCTAGAACCCAACACTTTTTTCACTATTAACTAAAAGGCATCTATGTAACACATGCTATGGTTTGTTACAGTTTCATAAGCAGAGTTCAACTAGGTATGGTCTGTATGAGTAGGAAACACAGTTCTTTTTTTCTGGACATGCTCATATTACTTGCTGTATTGCAGACTCTGGAAAGAAGAGGATGCTTCTTGCGTTAAAAAAGAGGGTGTTTCATGAATGATAATACTGGTCTGAATTTCCCTTCACAAATGGAGTGAAATCAAAGGCTCTGTGTCTTCCTACAAGAAAGAGTTCATTTCCGATAAACCCAGTGATTTTTTGGCTCAAATGTATTTACTCAGTTCAAGAAACCAACAAGATTTTCACTATTAACTAAAGAGCATCTATGTAAGAGATGCTGTGGTTTGTTACACTATCATAAGCAGGGTTCAACTAGATATGGTCCGTATGAGTAGGATAAAAATTTTTTTTTTTTTTTTTTTTTTTTGGGCATGCTCATGTGTCCTGATGTATTAGAGATGCTGGAAAGATGAGGATGCTTCTTGCGTTAAAACAGAGTGTGTTTCATGGATGAGACCTCTGCTCTGAATTTCCCTTCACAAAAGGAGTTAAACCAAAGCCTCTGTCTTCCTACAAGCAAGTGTTCATTTCAGGAAAACCCAGTGATTTTTCGGCTCAAATGAATTTACACAGTTCACGAACCCAACGTTTTTCACTATTAACTAAACAGCATCTATGTAAGAAATGCTGTGGTTTGTTAGAGTTTCATAATCAGGGTTCAACTAGATATGGTACGTATGAGTAGGAAACACAGTTCTTTTTTTCTGGACATGCTCATATTGCTAGCTGTATTGCAACTCTGGAAAGAAGAGGATGCTTCTTGTGTTAAAACAGAGGATGTTTCAGGGATGAGAACACTGGTCTGAATTTCCCTTCACAATCGGAGTTAAATAAAAGGTTCTTTGTCTTCCTACAAGCAAGAGTTCATTTCCGGTAAACCCAGTGATTCATCGGCTCAAATGAATTTACACAGTTCACGAACCCAACACGTTTTTCACTATTAACTAAAGAGTATCTATGTAAGAGATGCTGTGGGTTGTTACAGTGCCATAATCAGAGTTCAACTAGATATGGTCCGCCTGATTATGAAACACAGTTCTTTTTTTCTGGACATGCTCATATTTCTTGCTGTATTGCAGACTCTGGAAAGAAGATGATGCTTCTTGCGTTAAAACAGAGGGTGTTTCATGGATGAGAACACTGGTCTGAAATTCCCTTCACAAACGGAGTTAAACCAAAGGCTCTGTGTCTTCTTACAAGCAAGAGTTCATTTCCGGTAAACCCAGTGATTTTTCGGCTCAAATGAATATACACAGTTCACGAACCCAACACAATTTTCACTATTAACTAAAGAGCATCTATGTAAGACATGTTGTGGATTGTTACAGTTTCATAAGCAAAGTTCAACTAGATATGGTCCATATGAGTAGGAAACACAGTTCGTTTTTTCTGGGCATGCACATGTTTCTTGATGTATTAGAGACGCTGGAAAGAAAAGGATGCTTCTTGCCTTAAAACAGTGTGGGTTTCATGGATGAGAACTCTGGTCTTAATTTCCCTTCACAAACGGAGTGAAACCAAAGCCTCTGTGTCTTCCAACAAGCAAGAGTTCATTTCCGGTAAACCCAGGGGTTTTTCGGCTCAAATGAATTTACACAGTTCATGAACCCAACACGATTTTCACTATTAACTAAAGAGCATCTATGTAAGAGATGCTGTGGTTTGTTAGAGTTTCATAAGCAGAGTTCAACTAGATATGGTCCGTATGAGTAGGAAACACAGTTCTTTTTTTCTGGGCATGCTCATGTTTCTTGCTGTATTGGAGACGCTGGAAAGAAGAGCATGCTTCTTGCGTTAAAACAGAGTATGTTTCATGGATGAGAACACTGGTCTGAATTTTCCTTCAGTAATGGAGTTAAACCAAAGTCTCTGTGTCTTCCTACAAGCAAGAGTTCATTTCCGGTAAACCCATTTTTTTTTTTTCGGCTCAAATATATTTACTCAGTTCAAGAAACCAACAAGATTTTCACTATTAACTAAAGAGCATCTATGTAAGAGATGCTGTGGTTTGTTACAGTATCATAAGCAGGGTTCAACTAGATATGGTGTGTATGAGTAGGAAACAGAGTTCATTTTTCTGGACATGCTCATATTTCTTGCTGTATTGCAGACTCTGGAAAGAAGACGATGATTCTTGCGTTAAAACAGAGGGTGTTTCAGGGATGCGAACACTGGTATGAATTTCCCTTCACAAACGGAGTTAAATAAAAGGCTTTTGTCTTCCTACAAGCAAGAGTTAATTTCCGGTAAACCCAGTGATTTTTCGGCTCAAATGAATATACACAGTTCACGAACCCAACACAATTTTCACTATTAACTAAAGAGCATCTATGTAAGACATGCTGTGGTTTGTTACAGTTTCATAAGCAAAGTTCAACTAGATATGGTCCATATGAGTAGGAAACACAGTTCGTTTTTTCTGGGCATGCACATGTTTCTTGATATATTAGAGATGCTGGAAAGAAGAGGATGCTTCTTGCCTAAAAACAGTGTGGGTTTCATGGATGAGAACACTGGTCTGAATTTTCCTTCAGTAATGGAGTTAAACCAAAGTCTCTGTGTCTTCCTACAAGCAAGAGTTCATTTCCGGTAAACCCATTTTTTTTTTTTGGCTCAAATGAATTTACACATTTCACGAACCCAAGTTTTTCACTAGTAACTAAAGAGCATCTATGTAAGAGATGCTGTGGTTTGTTACAGTTTCATAAGCAGAGTTCAACTTGATATGGTCCGTATGAGTAGGAAACACAGTTCTTTTTTTCTGGACATCCTCCTATTACTTGCTGTATTGCAGACTCTGGAAAGAAGAGGATGCTTCTTGCGTTAAAACAGAGGGTGTTTCATGAATGAGAATACTGGTCTGCATTTCCCTTCAGAAACTGAGTTAAACCAAAGACTCAGTGTCTTCCTACAAGCAAGAGTTCATTTCCGGTAAACCAAGCGTTTTTCGGCTCAAATGAAATTACACAGTTCTAGAACCCAACACTTTTTTCACTATTAACTAAAAGGCATCTATGTAACACATGCTATGGTTTGTTACAGTTTCATAAGCAGAGTTCAACTAGGTATGGTCTGTATGAGTAGGAAACACAGTTCTTTTTTTCTGGACATGCTCATATTACTTGATGTATTGCAGACTCTGGACAGAAGAGGATGCTTCTTGCGTTAAAACAGAGGGTGTTTCATGAATGATAATACTGGTCTGAATTTCCCTTCACAAACGGAGTGAAACCAAAGGCTCTGTGTCTTCCTACAAGAAAGAGTTCATTTCCGATAATCCCAGTGATTTTTTGGCTCAAATGTATTTACTCAGTTCAAGAAACCAACAAGATTTTCACTATTAACTAAAGAGCACCTATGTAAGAGATGCTGTGGTTTGTTACAGTATCATAAGCAGGGTTCAACTAGATATGGTCCGTATGAGTAGGAAACACAGTTTTTTTTTTTTTTGGGGCATGCTCATATTTCCTGATGTATTAGAGATGCTGGAAAGAAGAGGATGCTTCATGCGTTAAAACAGAGTGTGTTTCATGGATGAGAACTCTGGCCTGAATTTCCCCTCACAAACGGAGTGAAACCAAAGCCTCTGTGTCTTCCCACAAGCAAGAGTTCATCTCCGGTAAACCCAGGGATTTTTGGGCTCAAATGAATTTACACAGTTCATTAACCCAACACGTTTTTCGCTATTAACTAAAGGGCATCTATGTAACACATGCTGTGGTTTGTTACAGTTTCTTAAGCAGAGTTCAACTAGATATGGTCCGTATGAGTAGGAATCACAGTTCTTTTTTCCTGGGCATGCTCATGTTTCTTGCTGTATTAGAGATGCTGGAAAGAAGAGCATGCTTCTTGCGTTAAAACAGAGTATGTTTCATGGATGAGAACACTGGTCTTAATTTTCCTTCAGAAACGGAGTTAAACCAAAGTCTCTGTGTCTTCCTACAAACAAGAGTTCATATCCGCTAAACCCAGTGATTTTTTGGCTCAAATGAATTTACACAGTTCACGAACCCAACACGTTTTTCACTATTAACTAAAGAGCATCTTTGTAAGAGATGCTGTGGTTTGTTAGAGTTTCATAAGCAGAGTTCAACAATATATGGTCCATATGACTAGTAAACACAGTTCTTTATTTCTGTGCATGCTCATGTTACTTGATGTGTTAGAGACGCTGGAAAGAAGAGGATGCTTCTTGCGTTAAAACAGAGTGTGTTTCATGGATGAGAACCCTGGTCTGAATTTCCCTTCACAAATGGAGTGAAACCAAAGCCTCTGTCTTCCTACAAGCAAGAGTTCATTTCCGGTAAACCCAGGGGTTTTTGGGCTCAAATGAATTTACACAGATCATTAACCCAACACTTTTTTCACTATTAACTAAAGGGCATCTATGTAACACATGCTGTGGTTTGTTACAGTTTCATAAGCAGAGTTCAACTAGATATGGTCCGTATGAGTAGGAAACACAGTTCTTTTTTTCTGGGCATGCTCATGTTTCTTGTTGTATTGGAGACGCTGGAAAGAAGAGCATGCTTCTTGTGTTAAAACAGAGGATGTTTCAGGGATGAGAACACTGGTCTGAATTTCCCTTCACAATCGGAGTTAAATAAAAGGCTCTTTGTCTTCCTAAAAGCAAGAGTTCATTTCCGGTAAACCCAGTGATTCTTCGGCCCAAATGAATTTACACAGTTCACGAACCCAACACGATTTTCATTATTAATTAAACAGCATCTATATAAGAGATGCTATGGTTTGTTACAGTTTAGTGAGCAGAGTTCAACTAGATATGGTCTATATGAATAGGAATCACAGTTCTTTTTTTCTGGGCATGCTCATGTTTCTTGCTGTATTAGAGATGCTGGAAAGAAGAGCATGCTTCTTGCGTTAAAACAGAGTATGTTTCATGAATGAGAACACTGGTCTTAATTTTCCTTCAGAAACGGAGTTAAACCAAAGTCTCTGGGTCTTCCTACAAGCAAGAGATCATATCCGCTAAACCCAGTGATTTTTTGGCTCAAATGAATTTACACAGTTCATGAACCCAACACGTTTTTCACTATTAACTAAAGAGCATCTATGTAAGAGATGCTGTGGTTTGTTACAGTGCCATAATCAGAGTTCAACTAGATATGGTCTGTCTGATTACGAAACACAGTTCTTTTTTCTGGACATGCTCATATTTCTTGCTGTATTGCAGACTCTGGACAGAACATGATGCTTCTTGTGTTAAAACAGAGGGTGTTTCAGGGATGAGAACACTGGTCTGAATTTCCCTTCACAAACGGAGTTAAATAAAAGGCTCTTTGTCTTCCTACAAGCAAGAGTTCATTTCCGGTAAACCCAGTGATTTTTCTGCTCAAAAGAATTTACACAGTTCACGAACCCAACACGTTTTTCACTATAAATGAAAGAGCATATATGTAAGTGATGCTGTGGTTTGTTACAGTTTCGTAAGCCGAGTTCAACTAGATATGGTCTTTATGAGTAGGCAACACAGTTCTTTTTTTCTGGACATGCTCATATTACTTGCTGTATTGCAGACTCTGGAAAGAAGAGGATGCTTCTTGCGTGAAAACAGAGGGTGTTTCATGAATGAGAATACTGGTCTGAATTTCCCTTCAGAAACTGAGTTAAACCAAAGTCTCTGTGTCTTCCTACAAGCAATAGTTCATTTCCGGTAAATCAGGGGTTTTTCGGCTCAAATGAAATTACACAGTTCTAGAACCCAACACTTTTTTCACTATTAACTAAAAGGCATCTATGTAACACATGCTATGGTTTGTTACAGTTTCATAAGCAGAGTTCAACTAGGTATGGTCTGTATGAGTAGGAAACACAGTTCTTTTTTTCTGGACATGCTCATATTACTTGCTGTATTGCAGACTCTGGAAAGAAGAGGATGCTTCTTGCGTTAAAAAAGAGGGTGTTTCATGAATGATAATACTAGTCTGAATTTCCCTTCACAAATGGAGTGAAATCAAAGGCTCTGTGTCTTCCTACAAGAAAGAGTTCATTTCCGATAAACCCAGTGATTTTTTGGCTCAAATGTATTTACTCAGTTCAAGAAACCAACAAGATTTTCACTATTAACTAAAGAGCATCTATGTAAGAGATGCTGTGGTTTGTTACACTATCATAAGCAGGGTTCAACTAGATATGGTCCGTATGAGTAGGAAACACAGTTTTTTTTTTTTTTTTTTTGGGCATGCTCATGTGTCCTGATGTATTAGAGATGCTGGAAAGATGAGGATGCTTCTTGCGTTAAAACAGAGTGTGTTTCATGGATGAGACCTCTGGTCTGAATTTCCCTTCACAAGAGGAGTTAAACCAAAGCCTCTGTCTTCCTACAAGCAAGTGTTCATTTCCGGAAAACCCAGTGATTTTTCGGCTCAAATGAATTTACACAGTTCACGAACCCAACGTTTTTCACTATTAACTAAACAGCATCTATGTAAGAAATGCTGTGGTTTGTTAGAGTTTCATAATCAGGGTTCAACTAGATATGGTACGTATGAGTAGGAAACACAGTTCTTTTTTTCTGGACATGCTCATATTGCTAGCTGTATTGCAACTCTGGAAAGAAGAGGATGCTTCTTGTGTTAAAACAGAGGATGTTTCAGGGATGAGAACACTGGTCTGAATTTCCCTTCACAATCGGAGTTAAATAAAAGGTTCTTTGTCTTCCTACAAGCAAGAGTTCATTTCCGGTAAACCCAGTGATTCATCGGCTCAAATGAATTTACACAGTTCACGAACCCAACACGTTTTTCACTATTAACTAAAGAGCATCTATGTAAGAGATGCTGTGGGTTGTTACAGTGCCATAATCAGAGTTCAACTAGATATGGTCCGCCTGATTATGAAACACAGTTCTTTTTTTCTGGACATGCTCATATTTCTTGCTGTATTGCAGAATCTGGAAAGAAGATGATGCTTCTTGCGTTAAAACAGAGGGTGTTTCATGGATGAGAACACTGGTCTGAAATTCCCTTCACAAACGGAGTTAAACCAAAGGCTCTGTGTCTTCTTACAAGCAAGAGTTCATTTCCGGTAAACCCAGTGATTTTTCGGCTCAAATGAATATACACAGTTCACGAACCCAACACAATTTTCACTATTAACTAAAGAGCATCTATGTAAGACATGTTGTGGATTGTTACAGTTTCATAAGCAAAGTTCAACTAGATATGGTCCATATGAGTAGGAAACACAGTTCGTTTTTTCTGGGCATGCACATGTTTCTTGATGTATTAGAGACGCTGGAAAGAAAAGGATGCTTCTTGCCTTAAAACAGTGTGGGTTTCATGGATGAGAACTCTGGTCTTAATTTCCCTTCACAAACGGAGTGAAACCAAAGCCTCTGTGTCTTCCAACAAGCAAGAGTTCATTTCCGGTAAACCCAGGGGTTTTTCGGCTCAAATGAATTTACACAGTTCATGAACCCAACACGATTTTCACTATTAACTAAAGAGCATCTATGTAAGAGATGCTGTGGTTTGTTAGAGTTTCATAAGCAGAGTTCAACTAGATATGGTCCGTATGAGTAGGAAACACAGTTCTTTTTTTCTGGGCATGCTCATGTTTCTTGCTGTATTGGAGACGCTGGAAAGAAGAGCATGCTTCTTGCGTTAAAACAGAGTATGTTTCATGGATGAGAACACTGGTCTGAATTTTCCTTCAGTAATGGAGTTAAACCAAAGTCTCTGTGTCTTCCTACAAGCAAGAGTTCATTTCCGGTAAACCCATTTTTTTTTTCGGCTCAAATATATTTACTCAGTTCAAGAAACCAACAAGATTTTCACTATTAACTAAAGAGCATCTATGTAAGAGATGCTGTGGTTTGTTACAGTATCATAAGCAGGGTTCAACTAGATATGGTGTGTATGAGTAGGAAACAGAGTTCATTTTTCTGGACATGCTCATATTTCTTGCTGTATTGCAGACTCTGGAAAGAAGACGATGATTCTTGCGTTAAAACAGAGGGTGTTTCAGGGATGCGAACACTGGTATGAATTTCCCTTCACAAACGGAGTTAAATAAAAGGCTTTTGTCTTCCTACAAGCAAGAGTTAATTTCCGGTAAACCCAGTGATTTTTCGGCTCAATTGAATATACACAGTTCACGAACCCAACACAATTTTCACTATTAACTAAAGAGCATCTATGTAAGACATGCTGTGGTTTGTTACAGTTTCATAAGCAAAGTTCAACTAGATATGGTCCATATGAGTAGGAAACACAGTTCGTTTTTTCTGGGCATGCACATGTTTCTTGATATATTAGAGATGCTGGAAAGAAGAGGATGCTTCTTGCCTAAAAACAGTGTGGGTTTCATGGATGAGAACACTGGTCTGAATTTTCCTTCAGTAATGGAGTTAAACCAAAGTCTCTGTGTCTTCCTACAAGCAAGAGTTCATTTCCGGTAAACCCATTTTTTTTTTTGGCTCAAATGAATTTACACATTTCACGAACCCAAGTTTTTCACTAGTAACTAAAGAGCATCTATGTAAGAGATGCTGTGGTTTGTTACAGTTTCATAAGCAGAGTTCAACTTGATATGGTCCGTATGAGTAGGAAACACAGTTCTTTTTTTCTGGACATCCTCCTATTACTTGCTGTATTGCAGACTCTGGAAAGAAGAGGATGCTTCTTGCGTTAAAACAGAGGGTGTTTCATGAATGAGAATACTGGTCTGCATTTCCCTTCAGAAACTGAGTTAAACCAAAGACTCAGTGTCTTCCTACAAGCAAGAGTTCATTTCCGGTAAACCAAGCGTTTTTCGGCTCAAATGAAATTACACAGTTCTAGAACCCAACACTTTTTTCACTATTAACTAAAAGGCATCTATGTAACACATGCTATGGTTTGTTACAGTTTCATAAGCAGAGTTCAACTAGGTATGGTCTGTATGAGTAGGAAACACAGTTCTTTTTTTCTGGACATGCTCATATTACTTGATGTATTGCAGACTCTGGACAGAAGAGGATGCTTCTTGCGTTAAAACAGAGGGTGTTTCATGAATGATAATACTGGTCTGAATTTCCTTCACAAACGGAGTGAAACCAAAGGCTCTGTGTCTTCCTACAAGAAAGAGTTCATTTCCGAAAATCCCAGTGATTTTTTGGCTCAAATGTATTTACTCAGTTCAAGAAACCAACAAGATTTTCACTATTAACTAAAGAGCACCTATGTAAGAGATGCTGTGGTTTGTTACAGTATCATAAGCAGGGTTCAACTAGATATGGTCCGTATGAGTAGGAAACACAGTTTTTTTTTTTTGGGGCATGCTCATATTTCCTGATGTATTAGAGATGCTGGAAAGAAGAGGATGCTTCATGCGTTAAAACAGAGTGTGTTTCATGGATGAGAACTCTGGCCTGAATTTCCCCTCACAAACGGAGTGAAACCAAAGCCTCTGTGTCTTCCCACAAGCAAGAGTTCATCTCCGGTAAACCCAGGGATTTTTGGGCTCAAATGAATTTACACAGTTCATTAACCCAACACGTTTTTCGCTATTAACTAAAGGGCATCTATGTAACACATGCTGTGGTTTGTTACAGTTTCTTAAGCAGAGTTCAACTAGATATGGTCCGTATGAGTAGGAATCACAGTTCTTTTTTCCTGGGCATGCTCATGTTTCTTGCTGTATTAGAGATGCTGGAAAGAAGAGCATGCTTCTTGCGTTAAAACAGAGTATGTTTCATGGATGAGAACACTGGTCTTAATTTTCCTTCAGAAACGGAGTTAAACCAAAGTCTCTGTGTCTTCCTACAAACAAGAGTTCATATCCGCTAAACCCAGTGATTTTTTGGCTCAAATGAATTTACACAGTTCACGAACCCAACACGTTTTTCACTATTAACTAAAGAGCATCTTTGTAAGAGATGCTGTGGTTTGTTAGAGTTTCATAATCAGAGTTCAACTAGATATGGTCCGTATGAGTTGGAAACACAATTTTTTTTTTTTTCTGGGCATGCTCATGTTTCTTGATATATTAGAGACGCAGGAAAGAAGAGCATGCTCTTTGCGTTAAAACAGAGTGTGTTTCATGGATGAGACCTCTTGTCGGAATTTCCCTTCACAAACGGAGTGAAACCAAAGGCTCTGTGTATTCCTACAAGCAACAGTTCATTTCCGGTAAACCCAGTGATTTTTTGGCTCAAATGTATTTACACAGTTCAAGAACCCAACAAGATTTTCACTATTAACTAAAGAGCATCTATGTAAGAGATGCTGTGGTTTTTTACAGTATCATAAGCAGGGTTCAACTAGATATGGTCCATATGAGTAGGAAACACAGTTCATTTTTCTGGACATGCTCATATTTCTTTCTGTATTGCAGATTCTGGACAGAACATGATGCTTCTTGTGTTAAAACAGAGGGCGTTTCAGGGATACGAACACTGGTCTGAATTTCCCTTCAAAATCGGAGTTAAATAAAAGGCTCTTTGTCTTCCTACAAGCAAGAGTTCATTTCCGGTAAACCCAGTGGTTCTTCGGCTCAAATGAATTTACACAGTTCACGAACCCAACACGTTGTTCACTATTAACTAAAGAGCATCTATGTAAGAGATGCTGTGGTTTGTTACAGTGCCATAATCAGAGTTCAACTAGATATAGTCCGTCTGATTATGAAACACAGTTCTTTTTTTCTGGACATGCTCATATTTCTTGCTGTATTGCAGACTCTGGAAAGAAGAGGATGCTTCTTGCGTTAAAACAGAGTGTGTTTCATGGATGAGACCTCTGGTCTGAATTTCCCTACACAAAAGTAGTTAAACCAAAGCCTCTGTCTTCCTACAGCAAGTGTTCATTGCCGGATAACCCAGTGATTTTTCTGCTCAAAAGGATTTACACAGTTCATGAACCCAACACGTTTTTCACTATAAACGAAAGAGCATATATGTAAGTGATGCTGTGGTTTGTTACAGTTTCATAAGCAGAGTTCAACTAGATATGGTCCGTATGAGTAGGAAACACAGTTCTTTTTTTCTGGACATGCTCATATTACTTGCTGTATTGCAGACTCTGGAAAGAAGAGGATGCTTCTTGCGTTAAAACAGAGGGTGTTTCATGAATGAGAATACTGGTCTGAATTTCCCTTCACAAACGGAGTTAAATAAAAGGCTCTTTGTCTTCCTACAAGCAAGAGTTCATTTCCGGTAAACCCAGTGATTCTTCGGCTCTAATGAATTTACACAGTTCACGAACCCAACACGATTTTCACTATTAACTAAACAGCATCTATGTAAGAGATGCTATGGTTTGTTACAGTTTCATGAGCAGAGTTCAACTAGATATGGTCCATATGAGTAGGAATCACAGTTCTTATTCTCTGGGCATGCTCATATTTCTTGCTGTATTAGAGATGCTGGAAAGAAGAGCATGCTTCTTGCGTTAAAACAGAGTATGTTTCATGGATGAGAACACTGGTCTGAATTTTCCTTCAGAAACGTAGTTAAACCAAAGTCTCTGTGTCTTCCGAAAAGCAAGAGTTCATATCCGGTAAACCCAGGGATTTTTCGGCTCATACGAATTTACACAGTTGACGAAAAAACACGTTTTGCACTATTAACTAAAGAGCATCTGTGTAAGAGATGCTGTGTTTTGTTAGAGTTTCATAAGCAGAGTTCAACTAGATATGGTCCGTATGAGTAGGAAACACAGTTCTTTATTTCTGGGCATGCTCATGTTTCTTGATGTATTAGAGACGCTGGAAAGAAGAGGATGCTTCTTGCGTTAAAACAGAGTGTGTTTCATGGATGAGAACTCTGGTCTGAATTTCCCTTCACAAATGGAGTGAAACCAAAGCCTCTGTCTTCCTACAAGCAAGAGTTCATTTCCGGTAAACCCAGTTTTTTTTCGGCTCAAATGAATTTACACAGTTCACGAACCCAAGTTTTTCACTGTTAACTAAAGAGCATCTATGTAAGAGATGCTGTGGTTTGTTACAGTTTCATGAGCAGAGTTCAACTAGATATGGTCCGTATGAGTAGGAAACACAGTTCTTTTTTTCTGGACTTGCTCATATTACTTGCTGTATTGCAGACTCTGGAAAGAAGAGGATGCTTCTTGTGTTAAAACACAGGATGTTTCAGGGAGGAGAACACTGGTCTGAATTTCCCTTCACAATCGGAGTTAAATTAAAGGCTCTTTGTCTTCCTACAAGTAAGAGTTCATATCTGCTAAACCCAGTGATTTTTTGGCTCAAATGAATTTACACAGTTTATGAACCCAACACGTTTTTCACTATTAACTAAAGAGCATCTATGTAAGAGATGCTGTGGTTTGTTACAGTGCCATAAGCAGAGTTCAACTAGATATGGTCCGTCTGAGTAGTAAACACAGTTCTTTTTTTCTGGACATGCTCATATTTCTTGCTGTATTGCAGACTCTGGAAAGAAGACGATACTTCTTGCGTTAAAACAGAGGGTGTTTCATGGATGAGAACACTGGTCTGAATTTTCCTTCAGAAATTGAGTTAAACCAAAGTCTCTTTGTCTTCCTACAAGCAAGAGTTCATTTCCGGTAAACCCAGGAGTATTTCGGCTCAAATGAAATTACACAGTTCTCGAACCCAACACGTTTTTCACTATTAACTAAAGAGCATCTTTGTAAGAGATGCTGTGGTTTGTTAGAGTTTCATAATCAGAGTTCAACTAAATATGGTCCGTATGAGTAGGAAATACAGTTATTTTTTTCTGGGCATGCTCATGTTTCTTGATGTATTAGAGACGCAGGAAAGAAGAGCATGCTATTCGCGTTAAAACAGAGTGTGTTTAATGGATGAGACCTCTGGTCTGAATTTCCCTTCACAAAAGGAGTTAAACCATAGCCTCTGTCTTACTACAAGCAAGTGTTCATTGCCGGAAAACCCAGTGATTTTTCTGCTCAAAAGAATTTACACAGTTCACGAACCCAACACGTTTTTCACTATAAACAAAAGAGCATATATGTAAGTGATGCTGTGGTTTGTTACAGTTTCGTAAGCAGAGTTCAACTAGATATGGTCCGTATGAGTAGGAAACACAGTTCTTTTTTTCTGGGCATGCTCATGTTTCTTGTTGTATTAGAGACGCTGGAAAGAAGAGCATGCTTCTTGCGTTAAAACAGAGTATGTTTCATGGATGAGAACACTGGTCTGAATTTTCCTTCAGAAACGGAGTTAAACCAAAGTCTCTGTGTCTTCCTACAAGCAAGAGTTCATTTCCGGTAAACCCAGTTTTTTTTCGGCTCAAATGGATTTACACAGTTCACGAACCCAAGTTTTTCACTGTTTACTAAAGAGCATCTATGTAAGAGATGCTGTGGTTTGTTACAGTTTCATGAGCAGAGTTCAACTAGATATGGTCCATATGAGTAGGAAACACAGTTCTTTTTTTTCTGGACATGCTCATATTACTTGCTGTATTGCAGACTCTGGAAAGAAGAGGATGCTTCTTGTGTTAAAACAGAGGATGTTTCAGGGATGAGAACACTGGTCTGAATTTCCCTTCAAAATCGGAGTTAAATAAAAGGCTCTTTGTCTTCCTACAAGCAAGAGTTCATTTCCGGTAAACCCAGTGGTTCTTCGGCTCAAATGAATTTACACAGTTCACGAACCCAACACGTTGTTCACTATTAACTAAAGAGCATCTATGTAAGAGATGCTGT
The DNA here is from genome assembly GCA_949786385.1 of Onychomys leucogaster. Classification (NCBI taxonomy): domain Eukaryota; kingdom Metazoa; phylum Chordata; class Mammalia; order Rodentia; family Cricetidae; genus Onychomys; species Onychomys leucogaster. The sequence continues at coordinate 81,521 of CATKUP010000142.1, forward strand.
GGTTTGTTACAGTGCCATAATCAGAGTTCAACTAGATATAGTCCGTCTGATTATGAAACACAGTTCTTTTTTCTGGACATGCTCATATTTCTTGCTGTATTGCAGACTCTGGAAAGAAGAGGATGCTTCTTGCGTTAAAACAGAGTGTGTTTCATGGATGAGACCTCTGGTCTGAATTTCCCTACACAAAAGTAGTTAAACCAAAGCCTCTGTCTTCCTACAGCAAGTGTTCATTGCCGGATAACCCAGTGATTTTTCTGCTCAAAAGGATTTACACAGTTCATGAACCCAACACGTTTTTCACTATAAACGAAAGGGCATATATGTAAGTGATGCTGTGGTTTGTTACAGTTTCATAAGCAGAGTTCAACTAGATATGGTCCGTATGAGTAGGAAACACAGTTCTTTTTTTCTGGACATGCTCATATTACTTGCTGTATTGCAGACTCTGGAAAGAAGAGGATGCTTCTTGCGTTAAAACAGAGGGTGTTTCATGAATGAGAATACTGGTCTGAATTTCCCTTCACAAACGGAGTTAAATAAAAGGCTCTTTGTCTTCCTACAAGCAAGAGTTCATTTCCGGTAAACCCAGTGATTCTTCGGCTCTAATGAATTTGCACAGTTCACGAACCCAACACGATTTTCACTATTAACTAAACAGCATCTATGTAAGAGATGCTATGGTTTGTTACAGTTTCATGAGCAGAGTTCAACTAGATATGGTCCATATGAGTAGGAATCACAGTTCTTATTCTCTGGGCATGCTCATATTTCTTGCTGTATTAGAGATGCTGGAAAGAAGAGCATGCTTCTTGCGTTAAAACAGAGTATGTTTCATGGATGAGAACACTGGTCTGAATTTTCCTTCAGAAACGTAGTTAAACCAAAGTCTCTGTGTCTTCCTAAAAGCAAGAGTTCATATCCGGTAAACCCAGGGATTTTTCGGCTCATACGAATTTACACAGTTCACGAAAAAACACGTTTTGCACTATTAACTAAAGAGCATCTGTGTAAGAGATGCTGTGGTTTGTTAGAATTTCATAAGCAGAGTTCAACAAGATATGGTCCATATGAGTAGTAAACACAGTTCTTTATTTCTGGGCATGCTCATGTTTCTTGATGTATTAGAGACGCTGGAAAGAAGAGGATGCTTCTTGCGTTAAAACAGAGTGTGTTTCATGGATGAGAACTCTGGTCTGAATTTCCCTTCACAAATGGAGTGAAACCAAAGCCTCTGTCTTCCTACAAGCAAGAGTTCATTTCCGGTAAACCCAGTTTTTTTTCGGCTCAAATGAATTTACACTGTTCACGAACCCAAGTTTTTCACTGTTAACTAAAGAGCATCTATGTAAGAGATGCTGTGGTTTGTTACAGTGCCATAAGCAGAGTTCAACTAGATATGGTCCGTATGAGTAGGAAACACAGTTCTTTTTTTCTGGACTTGCTCATATTACTTGCTGTATTGCAGACTCTGGAAAGAAGAGGATGCTTCTTGTGTTAAAACACAGGATGTTTCAGGGAGGAGAACACTGGTCTGAATTTCCCTTCACAATCGGAGTTAAATAAAAGGTTCTTTGTCTTCCTACAAGTAAGAGTTCATATCCGCTAAACCCAGTGATTTTTTGGCTCAAATGAATTTACACAGTTTATGAACCCAACACGTTTTTCACTATTAACTAAAGAGCATCTATGTAAGAGATGCTGTGGTTTGTTACAGTGCCATAAGCAGAGTTCAACTAGATATGGTCCGTCTGAGTAGGAAACACAGTTCTTTTTTTCTGGACATGCTCATATTTCTTGCTGTATTGCAGACTCTGGAAAGAAGACGATACTTCTTGCGTTAAAACAGAGGGTGTTTCATGGATGAGAACACTGGTCTGAATTTTCCTTCATTAACTGAGTTAAACCAAAGTCTCTTTGTCTTCCTACAAGCAAGAGTTCATTTCCGGTAAACCCAGGGGTATTTCGGCTCAAATGAAATTACACAGTTCTCGAACCCAACACGTTTTTCACTATTAACTAAACAGCATCTTTGTAAGAGATGCTGTGGTTTGTTAGAGTTTCATAATCAGAGTTCAACTAAATATGGTCCGTATGAGTAGGAAATACAGTTATTTTTTTCTGGGCATGCTCATTTTTCTTGATGTATTAGAGACTCTGGAAAGAAGAGGATGCTTCTTGTGTTAAAACAGAGGATGTTTCAGGGATGAGAACACTGGTCTGAATTTCCCTTCAAAATCGGAGTTAAATAAAAGGCTCTTTGTCTTCCTACAAGCAAGAGTTCATTTCCGGTAAACCCAGTGGTTCTTCGGCTCAAATGAATTTACACAGTTCACGAACCCAACACGTTGTTCACTATTAACTAAAGAGCATCTATGTAAGAGATGCTGTGGTTTGTTACAGTGCCATAATCAGAGTTCAACTAGATATGGTCCGTCTGATTATGAAACACAGTTCTTGTTTCTGGACATGCTCATATTTCTTGCTGTATTGCAGACTCTGGAAAGAAGAGGATGCTTCTTGCGTTAAAACAGAGTGTGTTTCATGGATGAGACCTCTGGTCTGAATTTCCCTACACAAAAGTAGTTAAACCAAAGCCTCTGTCTTCCTACAGCAAGTGTTCATTGCCGGATAACCCAGTGATTTTTCTGCTCAAAAGGATTTACACAGTTCATGAACCCAACACGTTTTTCACTATAAACGAAAGAGCATATATGTAAGTGATGCTGTGGTTTGTTACAGTTTCATAAGCAGAGTTCAACTAGATATGGTCCGTATGAGTAGGAAACACAGTTCTTTTTTTCTGGACATGCTCATATTACTTGCTGTATTGCAGACTCTGGAAAGAAGAGGATGCTTCTTGCGTTAAAACAGAGGGTGTTTCATGAATGAGAATACTGGTCTGAATTTCCCTTCACAAACGGAGTTAAATAAAAGGCTCTTTGTCTTCCTACAAGCAAGAGATAATTTCCGGTAAACCCAGTGATTCTTCGGCTCTAATGAATTTGCACAGTTCACGAACCCAACACGATTTTCACTATTAACTAAACAGCATCTATGTAAGAGATGCTATGGTTTGTTACAGTTTAATGAGCAGAGTTCAACTAGATATGGTCCATATGAGTAGGAATCACAGTTCTTATTTTCTGGGCATGCTCATATTTCTTGCTGTATTAGAGATGCTGGAAAGAAGAGCATGCTTCTTGCGTTATAACAGAGTATGTTTCATGGATGAGAACACTGGTCTGAATTTTCCTTCAGAAACGTATTTAAACCAAAGTCTCTGTGTCTTCCTAAAAGCAAGAGTTCATATCCGGTAAACCCAGGGATTTTTCGGCTCATATGAATTTACACAGTTCACGAAAAAACACGTTTTGCACTATTAACTAAAGAGCATCTGTGTAAGAGATGCTGTGGTTTGTTAGAGTTTCATAAGCAGAGTTCAACAAGATATGGTCCATATGAGTAGTAAACACAGTTCTTTATTTCTGGGCATGCTCATGTTTCTTGATGTATTAGAGACGCTGGAAAGAAGAGGATGCTTCTTGCGTTAAAACAGAGTGTGTTTCATGGATGAGAACTCTGGTCTGAATTTCCCTTCACAAATGGAGTGAAACCAAAGCCTCTGTCTTCCTACAAGCAAGAGTTCATTTCCGGTAAACCCAGGGGTATTTCGGCTCAAATGAAATTACACAGTTCTCGAACCCAACACGTTTTTCACTATTAACTAAAGAGCATCTTTGTACGAGATGCTGTGGTTTGTTAGAGTTTCATAATCAGAGTTCAACTAAATATGGTCCGTATGAGTAGGAAATACAGTTATTTTTTTCTGGGCATGCTCATGTTTCTTGATGTATTAGAGACGCAGGAAAGAAGAGCATGGTATTCGCATTAAAACAGAGTGTGTTTAATGGATGAGACCTCTGGTCTGAATTTCCCTTCACAAAAGGAGTTAAACCATAGCCTCTGTCTTACTACAAGCAAGTGTTCATTGCCGGAAAACCCAGTGATTTTTCTGCTCAAAAGAATTTACACAGTTCATGAACCCAACACGTTTTTCACTATAAACAAAAGAGCATATATGTAAGTGATGCTGTGGTTTGTTACAGTTTTGTAAGCAGAGTTCAACTAGATATGGTCCATATGAGTAGGAAACACAGTTCTTTTTTTCTGGGCATGCTCATGTTTCTTGTTGTATTGGAGACGCTGGAAAGAAGAGCATGCTTGTTGTGTTAAAACAGAGTATGTTTCATAGATGAGAACACTGGTCTGAATTTTCCTTCAGAAACGGAGTTAAACCAAAGTCTCTGTGTCTTCCTAGTTCATTTCCGGTAAACCCAGTTTTTTTTCGGATCAAATGGATTTACACAGTTCACGAACCCAAGTTTTTCACTGTTTACTAAAGAGCATCTATGTAAGAGATGCTGTGGTTTGTTACAGTTTCATGAGCAGAGTTCAACTAGATATGGTCCGTATGAGTAGGAAACACAGTTCTTTTTTTTCTGGACATGCTCATATTACTTGCTGTATTGCAGACTCTGGAAAGAAGAGGATGCTTCTTGTGTTAAAACAGAGGATGTTTCAGGGATGAGAACACTGGTCTGAATTTCCCTTCAAAATCAGAGTTAAATAAAAGGCTCTTTGTCTTCCTACAAGCAAGAGTTCATTTCCGGTAAACCCAGTGGTTCTTCGGCTCAAATGAATTTACACAGTTCACGAACCCAACACGTTGTTCACTATTAACTAAAGAGCATCTATGTAAGAGATGCTGTGGTTTGTTACAGTGCCATAATCAGAGTTCAACTAGATATAGTCCGTCTGATTATGAAACACAGTTCTTTTTTTCTGGACATGCTCATATTTCTTGCTGTATTGCAGACTCTGGAAAGAAGAGGATGCTTCTTGCGTTAAAACAGAGTGTGTTTCATGGATGAGACCTCTGGTCTGAATTTCCCTACACAAAAGTAGTTAAACCAAAGCCTCTGTCTTCCTACAGCAAGTGTTCATTGCCGGATAACCCAGTGATTTTTCTGCTCAAAAGGATTTACACAGTTCATGAACCCAACACGTTTTTCACTATAAACGAAAGAGCATATATGTAAGTGATGCTGTGGTTTGTTACAGTTTCATAAGCAGAGTTCAACTAGATATGGTCCGTATGAGTAGGAAACACAGTTCTTTTTTTCTGGACATGCTCATATTACTTGCTGTATTGCAGACTCTGGAAAGAAGAGGATGCTTCTTGCGTTAAAACAGAGGGTGTTTCATGAATGAGAATACTGGTCTGAATTTCCCTTCACAAACGGAGTTAAATAAAAGGCTCTTTGTCTTCCTACAAGCAAGAGTTCATTTCCGGTAAACCCAGTGATTCTTCGGCTCTAATGAATTTACACAGTTCACGAACCCAACACGATTTTCACTATTAACTAAACAGCATCTATGTAAGAGATGCTATGGTTTGTTACAGTTTAATGAGCAGAGTTCAACTAGATATGGTCCATATGAGTAGGAATCACAGTTCTTATTCTCTGGGCATGCTCATATTTCTTGCTGTATTAGAGATGCTGGAAAGAAGAGCATGCTTCTTGCGTTAAAACAGAGTATGTTTCATGGATGAGAACACTGGTCTGAATTTTCCTTCAGAAACGTAGTTAAACCAAAGTCTCTGTGTCTTCCTAAAAGCAAGAGTTCATATCCGGTAAACCCAGGGATTTTTCGGCTCATACGAATTTACACAGTTCACGAAAAAACACGTTTTGCACTATTAACTAAAGAGCATCTGTGTAAGAGATGCTGTGGTTTGTTAGAGTTTCATAAGCAGAGTTCAACAAGATATGGTCCATATGAGTAGTAAACACAGTTCTTTATTTCTGGGCATGCTCATGTTTCTTGATGTATTAGAGACGCTGGAAAGAAGAGGATGCTTCTTGCGTTAAAACAGAGTGTGTTTCATGGATGAGAACTCTGGTCTGAATTTCCCTTCACAAATGGAGTGAAACCAAAGCCTCTGTCTTCCTACAAGCAAGAGTTCATTTCCGGTAAACCCAGTTTTTTTTCGGCTCAAATGAATTTACACAGTTCACGAACCCAAGTTTTTCACTGTTAACTAAAGAGCATCTATGTAAGAGATGCTGTGGTTTGTTACAGTTTCATGAGCAGAGTTCAACTAGATATGGTCCGTATGAGTAGGAAACACAGTTCTTTTTTTTCTGGACATGCTCATATTACTTGCTGTATTGCAGACTCTGGAAAGAAGAGGATGCTTCTTGTGTTAAAACAGAGGATGTTTCAGGGATGAGAACACTGGTCTGAATTTCCCTTCAAAATCAGAGTTAAATAAAAGGCTCTTTGTCTTCCTACAAGCAAGAGTTCATTTCCGGTAAACCCAGTGGTTCTTCGGCTCAAATGAATTTACACAGTTCACGAACCCAACACGTTGTTCACTATTAACTAAAGAGCATCTATGTAAGAGATGCTGTGGTTTGTTACAGTGCCATAATCAGAGTTCAACTAGATATAGTCCGTCTGATTATGAAACACAGTTCTTTTTTTCTGGACATGCTCATATTTCTTGCTGTATTGCAGACTCTGGAAAGAAGAGGATGCTTCTTGCGTTAAAACAGAGTGTGTTTCATGGATGAGACCTCTGGTCTGAATTTCCCTACACAAAAGTAGTTAAACCAAAGCCTCTGTCTTCCTACAGCAAGTGTTCATTGCCGGATAACCCAGTGATTTTTCTGCTCAAAAGGATTTACACAGTTCATGAACCCAACACGTTTTTCACTATAAACGAAAGAGCATATATGTAAGTGATGCTGTGGTTTGTTACAGTTTCATAAGCAGAGTTCAACTAGATATGGTCCGTATGAGTAGGAAACACAGTTCTTTTTTTCTGGACATGCTCATATTACTTGCTGTATTGCAGACTCTGGAAAGAAGAGGATGCTTCTTGCGTTAAAACAGAGGGTGTTTCATGAATGAGAATACTGGTCTGAATTTCCCTTCACAAACGGAGTTAAATAAAAGGCTCTTTGTCTTCCTACAAGCAAGAGTTCATTTCCGGTAAACCCAGTGATTCTTCGGCTCTAATGAATTTACACAGTTCACGAACCCAACACGATTTTCACTATTAACTAAACAGCATCTATGTAAGAGATGCTATGGTTTGTTACAGTTCAATGAGCAGAGTTCAACTAGATATGGTCCATATGAGTAGGAATCACAGTTCTTATTCTCTGGGCATGCTCATATTTCTTGCTGTATTAGAGATGCTGGAAAGAAGAGCATGCTTCTTGCGTTAAAACAGAGTATGTTTCATGGATGAGAACACTGGTCTGATTTTTCCTTCAGAAACGTAGTTAAACCAAAGTCTCTGTGTCTTCCTAAAAGCAAGAGTTCATATCCGGTAAACCCAGGGATTTTTCGGCTCATACGAATTTACACAGTTCACGAAAAAACACGTTTTGCACTATTAACTAAAGAGCATCTGTGTAAGAGATGCTGTGGTTTGTTAGAGTTTCATAAGCAGAGTTCAACAAGATATGGTCCATATGAGTAGTAAACACAGTTCTTTATTTCTGGGCATGCTCATGTTTCTTGATGTATTAGAGACGCTGGAAAGAAGAGGATGCTTCTTGCGTTAAAACAGAGTGTGTTTCATGGATGAGAACTCTGGTCTGAATTTCCCTTCACAAATGGAGTGAAACCAAAGCCTCTGTCTTCCTACAAGCAAGAGTTAATTTCCGGTAAACCCAGTTTTTTTTCGGCTCAAATGAATTTACACAGTTCACGAACCCAAGTTTTTCACTGTTAACTAAAGAGCATCTATGTAAGAGATGCTGTGGTTTGTTACAGTTTCATGAGCAGAGTTCAACTAGATATGGTCCGTATGAGTAGGAAACACAGTTCTTTTTTTCTGGACTTGCTCATATTACTTGCTGTATTGCAGACTCTGGAAAGAAGAGGATGCTTCTTGTGTTAAAACACAGGATGTTTCAGGGAGGAGAACACTGGTCTGAATTTCCCTTCACAATCGGAGTTAAATAAAAGGCTCTTTGTCTTCCTACAAGTAAGAGTTCATATCCGCTAAACCCAGTGATTTTTTGGCTCAAATGAATTTACACAGTTTATGAACCCAACACGTTTTTCACTATTAACTAAAGAGCATCTATGTAAGAGATGCTGTGGTTTGTTACAGTGCCATAAGCAGAGTTCAACTAGATATGGTCCGTCTGAGTAGGAAACACAGTTCTTTTTTTCTGGACATGCTCATATTTCTTGCTGTATTGCAGACTCTGGAAAGAAGACGATACTTCTTGTGTTAAAACAGAGGGTGTTTCATGGATGAGAACACTGGTCTGAATTTTCCTTCAGAAACTGAGTTAAACCAAAGTCTCTTTGTCTTCCTACAAGCAAGAGTTCATTTCCGGTAAACCCAGGGGTATTTCGGCTCAAATGAAATTACACAGTTCTCGAACCCAACACGTTTTTTACTTTTAACTAAAGAGCATCTTTGTAAGAGATGCTGTGGTTTGTTAGAGTTTCATAATCAGAGTTCAACTAAATATGGTCCGTATGAGTAGGAAATACAGTTATTTTTTTCTGGGCATGCTCATGTTTCTTGATGTATTAGAGACGCAGGAAAGAAGAGCATGCTATTCGCGTTAAAACAGAGTGTGTTTAATGGATGAGACCTCTGGTCTGAATTTCCCTTCACAAAAGGAGTTAAACCATAGCCTCTGTCTTACTACAAGCAAGTGTTCATTGCCGGAAAACCCAGTGATTTTTCTGCTCAAAAGAATTTACACAGTTCACGAACCCAACACGTTTTTCACTATAAACAAAAGAGCATATATGTAAGTGATGCTGTGGTTTGTTACAGTTTCGTAAGCAGAGTTCAACTAGATATGGTCCGTATGAGTAGGAAACACAGTTTTTTTTTCTGGGCATGCTCATGTTTCTTGTTGTATTAGAGACGCTGGAAAGAAGAGCATGCTTCTTGCGTTAAAACAGAGTATGTTTCATGGATGAGAACACTGGTCTGAATTTTCCTTCAGAAACGGAGTTAAACCAAAGTCTCTGTGTCTTCCTACAAGCAAGAGTTCATTTCCGGTAAACCCAGTTTTTTTTCGGCTCAAATGGATTTACACAGTTCACGAACCCAAGTTTTTCACTGTTTACTAAAGAGCATCTATGTAAGAGATGCTGTGGTTTGTTACAGTTTCATGAGCAGAGTTCAACTAGATATGGTCCATATGAGTAGGAAACACAGTTCTTTTTTTTCTGGACATGCTCATATTACTTGCTGTATTGCAGACTCTGGAAAGAAGAGGATGCTTCTTGTGTTAAAACAGAGGATGTTTCAGGGATGAGAACACTGGTCTGAATTTCCCTTCAAAATCGGAGTTAAATAAAAGGCTCTTTGTCTTCCTACAAGCAAGAGTTCATTTCCGGTAAACCCAGTGGTTCTTCGGCTCAAATGAATTTACACAGTTCACGAACCCAACACGTTGTTCACTATTAACTAAAGAGCATCTATGTAAGAGATGCTGTGGTTTGTTACAGTGCCATAATCAGAGTTCAACTAGATATAGTCCGTCTGATTATGAAACACAGTTCTTTTTTTCTGGACATGCTCATATTTCTTGCTGTATTGCAGACTCTGGAAAGAAGAGGATGCTTCTTGCGTTAAAACAGAGTGTGTTTCATGGATGAGAACTCTGGTCTGAATTTCCCTACACAAAAGTAGTTAAACCAAAGCCTCTGTCTTCCTACAGCAAGTGTTCATTGCCGGATAACCCAGTGATTTTTCTGCTCAAAAGGATTTACACAGTTCATGAACCCAACACGTTTTTCACTATAAACGAAAGAGCATATATGTAAGTGATGCTGTGGTTTGTTACAGTTTCATAAGCAGAGTTCAACTAGATATGGTCCGTATGAGTAGGAAACACAGTTCTTTTTTTCTGGACATGCTCATATTACTTGCTGTATTGCAGACTCTGGAAAGAAGAGGATGCTTCTTGCGTTAAAACAGAGGGTGTTTCATGAATGAGAATACTGGTCTGAATTTCCCTTCACAAACGGAGTTAAATAAAAGGCTCTTTGTCTTCCTACAAGCAAGAGTTCATTTCCGGTAAACCCAGTGATTCTTCGGCTCTAATGAATTTACACAGTTCACGAACCCAACACGATTTTCACTATTAACTAAACAGCATCTATGTAAGAGATGCTATGGTTTGTTACAGTTCAATGAGCAGAGTTCAACTAGATATGGTCCATATGAGTAGGAATCACAGTTCTTATTCTCTGGGCATGCTCATATTTCTTGCTGTATTAGAGATGCTGGAAAGAAGAGCATGCTTCTTGCGTTAAAACAGAGTATGTTTCATGGATGAGAACACTGGTCTGAATTTTCCTTCAGAAACGTAGTTAAACCAAAGTCTCTGTGTCTTCCTAAAAGCAAGAGTTCATATCCGGTAAACCCAGGGATTTTTCGGCTCATACGAATTTACACAGTTCACGAAAAAACACGTTTTGCACTATTAACTAAAGAGCATCTGTGTAAGAGATGCTGTGGTTTGTTAGAGTTTCATAAGCAGAGTTCAACAAGATATGGTCCATATGAGTAGTAAACACAGTTCTTTATTTCTGGGCATGCTCATGTTTCTTGATGTATTAGAGACGCTGGAAAGAAGAGGATGCTTCTTGCGTTAAAACAGAGTGTGTATCATGGATGAGAACTCTGGTCTGAATTTCCCTTCACAAATGGAGTGAAACCAAAGCCTCTGTCTTCCTACAAGCAAGAGTTCATTTCCGGTAAACCCAGTTTTTTTTCGGCTCAAATGAATTTACACAGTTCACGAACCCAAGTTTTTCACTGTTAACTAAAGAGCATCTATGTAAGAGATGCTGTGGTTTGTTACAGTTTCATGAGCAGAGTTCAACTAGATATGGTCCGTATGAGTAGGAAACACAGTTCTTTTTTTCTGGACTTGCTCATATTACTTGCTGTATTGCAGACTCTGGAAAGAAGAGGATGCTTCTTGTGTTAAAACACAGGATGTTTCAGGGAGGAGAACACTGGTCTGAATTTCCCTTCACAATCGGAGTTAAATAAAAGGCTCTTTGTCTTCCTACAAGTAAGAGTTCATATCCGCTAAACCCAGTGATTTTTTGGCTCAAATGAATTTACACAGTTTATGAACCCAACACGTTTTTCACTATTAACTAAAGAGCATCTATGTAAGAGATGCTGTGGTTTGTTACAGTGCCATAAGCAGAGTTCAACTAGATATGGTCCGTCTGAGTAGGAAACACAGTTCTTTTTTTCTGGACATGCTCATATTTCTTGCTGTATTGCAGACTCTGGAAAGAAGACGATACTTCTTGCGTTAAAACAGAGGGTGTTTCATGGATGAGAACACTGGTCTGAATTTTCCTTCAGAAACTGAGTTAAACCAAAGTCTCTTTGTCTTCCTACAAGCAAGAGTTCATTTCCGGTAAACCCAGGGGTATTTCGGCTCAAATGAAATTACACAGTTCTCGAACCCAACACGTTTTTCACTTTTAACTAAAGAGCATCTTTGTAAGAGATGCTGTGGTTTGTTAGACTTTCATAATCAGAGTTCAACTAAATATGGTCCGTATGAGTAGGAAATACAGTTATTTTTTGCTGGGCATGCTCATGTTTCTTGATGTATTAGAGACGCAGGAAAGAAGAGCATGCTATTCGCGTTAAAACAGAGTGTGTTTAATGGATGAGACCTCTGGTCTGAATTTCCCTTCACAAAAGGAGTTAAACCATAGCCTCTGTCTTACTACAAGCAAGTGTTCATTGCCGGAAAACCCAGTGATTTTTCTGCTCAAAAGAATTTACACAGTTCACGAACCCAACACGTTTTTCACTATAAACAAAAGAGCATATATGTAAGTGATGCTGTGGTTTGTTACAGTTTCGTAAGCAGAGTTCAACTAGATATGGTCCGTATGAGTAGGAAACACAGTTTTTTTTTCTGGGCATGCTCATGTTTCTTGTTGTATTAGAGACGCTGGAAAGAAGAGCATGCTTCTTGCGTTAAAACAGAGTATGTTTCATGGATGAGAACACTGGTCTGAATTTTCCTTCAGAAACGGAGTTAAACCAAAGTCTCTGTGTCTTCCTACAAGCAAGAGTTCATTTCCGGTAAACCCAGTTTTTTTTCGGCTCAAATGGATTTACACAGTTCACGAACCCAAGTTTTTCACTGTTTACTAAAGAGCATCTATGTAAGAGATGCTGTGGTTTGTTACAGTTTCATGAGCAGAGTTCAACTAGATATGGTCCATATGAGTAGGAAACACAGTTCTTTTTTTTCTGGACATGCTCATATTACTTGCTGTATTGCAGACTCTGGAAAGAAGAGGATGCTTCTTGTGTTAAAACAGAGGATGTTTCAGGGATGAGAACACTGGTCTGAATTTCCCTTCAAAATCGGAGTTAAATAAAAGGCTCTTTGTCTTCCTACAAGCAAGAGTTCATTTCCGGTAAACCCAGTGGTTCTTCGGCTCAAATGAATTTACACAGTTCACGAACCCAACACGTTGTTCACTATTAACTAAAGAGCATCTATGTAAGAGATGCTGTGGTTTGTTACAGTGCCATAATCAGAGTTCAACTAGATATAGTCCGTCTGATTATGAAACACAGTTCTTTTTTTCTGGACATGCTCATATTTCTTGCTGTATTGCAGACTCTGGAAAGAAGAGGATGCTTCTTGCGTTAAAACAGAGTGTGTTTCATGGATGAGACCTCTGGTCTGAATTTCCCTACACAAAAGTAGTTAAACCAAAGCCTCTGTCTTCCTACAGCAAGTGTTCATTGCCGGATAACCCAGTGATTTTTCTGCTCAAAAGGATTTACACAGTTCATGAACCCAACACGTTTTTCACTATAAACGAAAGAGCATATATGTAAGTGATGCTGTGGTTTGTTACAGTTTCATAAGCAGAGTTCAACTAGATATGGTCCGTATGAGTAGGAAACACAGTTCTTTTTTTCTGGACATGCTCATATTACTTGCTGTATTGCAGACTCTGGAAAGAAGAGGATGCTTCTTGCGTTAAAACAGAGGGTGTTTCATGAATGAGAATACTGGTCTGAATTTCCCTTCACAAACGGAGTTAAATAAAAGTATCTTTGTCTTCCTACAAGCAAGAGTTCATTTCCGGTAAACCCAGTGATTCTTCGGCTCTAATGAATTTACACAGTTCACGAACCCAACACGATTTTCACTATTAACTAAACAGCATCTATGTAAGAGATGCTATGGTTTGTTACAGTTCAATGAGCAGAGTTCAACTAGATATGGTCCATATGAGTAGGAATCACAGTTCTTATTCTCTGGGCATGCTCATATTTCTTGCTGTATTAGAGATGCTGGAAAGAAGAGCATGCTTCTTGCGTTAAAACAGAGTATGTTTCATGGATGAGAACACTGGTCTGAATTTTCCTTCAGAAACGTAGTTAAACCAAAGTCTCTGTGTCTTCCTAAAAGCAAGAGTTCATATCCGGTAAACCCAGGGATTTTTCGGCTCATACGAATTTACACAGTTCACGAAAAAACACGTTTTGCACTATTAACTAAAGAGCATCTGTGTAAGAGATGCTGTGGTTTGTTAGAGTTTCATAAGCAGAGTTCAACAAGATATGGTCCATATGAGTAGTAAACACAGTTCTTTATTTCTGGGCATGCTCATGTTTCTTGATGTATTAGAGACGCTGGAAAGAAGAGGATGCTTCTTGCGTTAAAACAGAGTGTGTATCATGGATGAGAACTCTGGTCTGAATTTCCCTTCACAAATGGAGTGAAACCAAAGCCTCTGTCTTCCTACAAGCAAGAGTTCATTTCCGGTAAACCCAGTTTTTTTTCGGCTCAAATGAATGTACACAGTTCACGAACCCAAGTTTTTCACTGTTAACTAAAGAGCATCTATGTAAGAGATGCAATGGTTTGTTACAGTTTCATGAGCAGAGTTCAACTAGATATGGTCCGTATGAGTAGGAAACACAGTTCTTTTTTTCTGGACTTGCTCATATTACTTGCTGTATTGCAGACTCTGGAAAGAAGAGGATGCTTCTTGTGTTAAAACACAGGATGTTTCAGGGAGGAGAACACTGGTCTGAATTTCCCTTCACAATCGGAGTTAAATAAAAGGCTCTTTGTCTTCCTACAAGTAAGAGTTCATATCCGCTAAACCCAGTGATTTTTTGGCTCAAATGAATTTACACAGTTTATGAACCCAACACGTTTTTCACTATTAACTAAAGAGCATCTATGTAAGAGATGCTGTGGTTTGTTACAGTGCCATAAGCAGAGTTCAACTAGATATGGTCCGTCTGAGTAGGAAACACAGTTCTTTTTTTCTGGACATGCTCATATTTCTTGCTGTATTGCAGACTCTGGAAAGAAGACGATACTTCTTGCGTTAAAACAGAGGGTGTTTCATGGATGAGAACACTGGTCTGAATTTTCCTTCAGAAACTGAGTTAAACCAAAGTCTCTTTGTCTTCCTACAAGCAAGAGTTCATTTCCGGTAAACCCAGGGGTATTTCGGCTCAAATGAAATTACACAGTTCTCGAACCCAACACGTTTTTCACTTTTAACTAAAGAGCATCTTTGTAAGAGATGCTGTGGTTTGTTAGACTTTCATAATCAGAGTTCAACTAAATATGGTCCGTATGAGTAGGAAATACAGTTATTTTTTTCTGGGCATGCTCATGTTTCTTGATGTATTAGAGACGCAGGAAAGAAGAGCATGCTATTCGCGTTAAAACAGAGTGTGTTTAATGGATGAGACCTCTGGTCTGAATTTCCCTTCACAAAAGGAGTTAAACCATAGCCTCTGTCTTACTACAAGCAAGTGTTCATTGCCGGAAAACCCAGTGATTTTTCTGCTCAAAAGAATTTACACAGTTCACGAACCCAACACGTTTTTCACTATAAACAAAAGAGCATATATGTAAGTGATGCTGTGGTTTGTTACAGTTTCGTAAGCAGAGTTCAACTAGATATGGTCCGTATGAGTAGGAAACACAGTTTTTTTTTCTGGGCATGCTCATGTTTCTTGTTGTATTAGAGACGCTGGAAAGAAGAGCATGCTTCTTGCGTTAAAACAGAGTATGTTTCATGGATGAGAACACTGGTCTGAATTTTCCTTCAGAAACGGAGTTAAACCAAAGTCTCTGTGTCTTCCTACAAGCAAGAGTTCATTTCCGGTAAACCCAGTTTTTTTTCGGCTCAAATGGATTTACACAGTTCACGAACCCAAGTTTTTCACTGTTTACTAAAGAGCATCTATGTAAGAGATGCTGTGGTTTGTTACAGTTTCATGAGCAGAGTTCAACTAGATATGGTCCATATGAGTAGGAAACACAGTTCTTTTTTTTCTGGACATGCTCATATTACTTGCTGTATTGCAGACTCTGGAAAGAAGAGGATGCTTCTTGTGTTAAAACAGAGGATGTTTCAGGGATGAGAACACTGGTCTGAATTTCCCTTCAAAATCGGAGTTAAATAAAAGGCTCTTTGTCTTCCTACAAGCAAGAGTTCATTTCCGGTAAACCCAGTGGTTCTTCGGCTCAAATGAATTTACACAGTTCACGAACCCAACACGTTGTTCACTATTAACTAAAGAGCATCTATGTAAGAGATGCTGTGGTTTGTTACAGTGCCATAATCAGAGTTCAACTAGATATAGTCCGTCTGATTATGAAACACAGTTCTTTTTTTCTGGACATGCTCATATTTCTTGCTGTATTGCAGACTCTGGAAAGAAGAGGATGCTTCTTGCGTTAAAACAGAGTGTGTTTCATGGATGAGACCTCTGGTCTGAATTTCCCTACACAAAAGTAGTTAAACCAAAGCCTCTGTCTTCCTACAGCAAGTGTTCATTGCCGGATAACCCAGTGATTTTTCTGCTCAAAAGGATTTACACAGTTCATGAACCCAACACGTTTTTCACTATAAACGAAAGAGCATATATGTAAGTGATGCTGTGGTTTGTTACAGTTTCATAAGCAGAGTTCAACTAGATATGGTCCGTATGAGTAGGAAACACAGTTCTTTTTTTCTGGACATGCTCATATTACTTGCTGTATTGCAGACTCTGGAAAGAAGAGGATGCTTCTTGCGTTAAAACAGAGGGTGTTTCATGAATGAGAATACTGGTCTGAATTTCCCTTCACAAACGGAGTTAAATAAAAGGCTCTTTGTCTTCCTACAAGCAAGAGTTCATTTCCGGTAAACCCAGTGATTCTTCGGCTCTAATGAATTTACACAGTTCACGAACCCAACACGATTTTCACTATTAACTAAACAGCATCTATGTAAGAGATGCTATGGTTTGTTACAGTTTAATGAGCAGAGTTCAACTAGATATGGTCCATATGAGTAGGAATCACAGTTCTTATTCTCTGGGCATGCTCATATTTCTTGCTGTATTAGAGATGCTGGAAAGAAGAGCATGCTTCTTGCGTTAAAACAGAGTATGTTTCATGGATGAGAACACTGGTCTGAATTTTCCTTCAGAAACGTAGTTAAACCAAAGTCTCTGTGTCTTCCTAAAAGCAAGAGTTCATATCCGGTAAACCCAGGGATTTTTCGGCTCATACGAATTTACACAGTTCACGAAAAAACACGTTTTGCACTATTAACTAAAGAGCATCTGTGTAAGAGATGCTGTGGTTTGTTAGAGTTTCATAAGCAGAGTTCAACAAGATATGGTCCATATGAGTAGTAAACACAGTTCTTTATTTCTGGGCATGCTCATGTTTCTTGATGTATTAGAGACGCTGGAAAGAAGAGGATGCTTCTTGCGTTAAAACAGAGTGTGTATCATGGATGAGAACTCTGGTCTGAATTTCCCTTCACAAATGGAGTGAAACCAAAGCCTCTGTCTTCCTACAAGCAAGAGTTCATTTCCGGTAAACCCAGTTTTTTTTCGGCTCAAATGAATTTACACAGTTCACGAACCCAAGTTTTTCACTGTTAACTAAAGAGCATCTATGTAAGAGATGCTGTGGTTTGTTACAGTTTCATGAGCAGAGTTCAACTAGATATGGTCCGTATGAGTAGGAAACACAGTTCTTTTTTTCTGGACTTGCTCATATTACTTGCTGTATTGCAGACTCTGGAAAGAAGAGGATGCTTCTTGTGTTAAAACACAGGATGTTTCAGGGAGGAGAACACTGGTCTGAATTTCCCTTCACAATCGGAGTTAAATAAAAGGCTCTTTGTCTTCCTACAAGTAAGAGTTCATATCCGCTAAACCCAGTGATTTTTTGGCTCAAATGAATTTACACAGTTTATGAACCCAACACGTTTTTCACTATTAACTAAAGAGCATCTATGTAAGAGATGCTGTGGTTTGTTACAGTGCCATAAGCAGAGTTCAACTAGATATGGTCCGTCTGAGTAGGAAACACAGTTCTTTTTTTCTGGACATGCTCATATTTCTTGCTGTATTGCAGACTCTGGAAAGAAGACGATACTTCTTGCGTTAAAACAGAGGGTGTTTCATGGATGAGAACACTGGTCTGAATTTTCCTTCATTAACTGAGTTAAACCAAAGTCTCTTTGTCTTCCTACAAGCAAGAGTTCATTTCCGGTAAACCCAGTGGTTCTTCGGCTCAAATGAATTTACACAGTTCACGAACCCAACACGTTGTTCACTATTAACTAAAGAGCATCTATGTAAGAGATGCTGTGGTTTGTTACAGTGCCATAATCAGAGTTCAACTAGATATGGTCTGTCTGATTATGAAACACAGTTCTTTTTTTCTGGACATGCTCATATTTCTTGCTGTATTGCAGACTCTGGAAAGAAGAGGATGCTTCTTGCGTTAAAACAGAGTGTGTTTCAAGGATGAGACCTCTGGTCTGAATTTCCCTACACAAAAGTAGTTAAACCAAAGCCTCTGTCTTCCCAAAAGCAAGAGTTCATTTCCGGTAAACCCAGTGATTCTTCGGCTCTAATGAATTTACACAGTTCACGAACCCAACACGATTTTCACTATTAACTAAGCAGCATCTATGTAAGAGATGCTATGGTTTGTTACAGTTTAATGAGCAGAGTTCAACTAGATATGGTCCACATGAGTAGGAATCACAGTTCTTATTTTCTGGGCATGCTCATATTTCTTGCTGTATTAGAGATGCTGGAAAGAAGAGCATGCTTCTTGCGTTAAAACAGAGTATGTTTCATGGATGAGAACACTGGTCTGAATTTTCTTTCAGAAACGTAGTTAAACCAAAGTCTCTGCGTCTTCCTAAAAGCAAGAGTTCAGATCCGGTAAACCCAGGGATTTTTCGGCTCATATGAATTTACACAGTTCACGAAAAAACACGTTTTGCACTATTAACTAAAGAGCATCTGTGTAAGAGATGCTGTGGTTTGTTAGAGTTTCATAAGCAGAGTTCAACAAGATATGGTCCATATGAGTAGTAAACACAGTTCTTTATTTCTGGGCATGTTCATGTTTCTTGATGTATTAGAGACGCTGGAAAGAAGAGGATGCTTCTTGCGTTAAAACAGAGTGTGTTTCATGGATGAGAACTCTGGTCTGAATTTCCCTTCACAAATGGAGTGAAACCAAAGCCTCTGTCTTCCTACAAGCAAGAGTTCATTTCCGGTAAACCCAGTTTTTTTTCGGCTCAAATGAATTTACACAGTTCACGAACCCAAGTTTTTCACTGTTAACTAAAGAGCATCTATGTAAGAGATGCTGTGGTTTGTGACAGTTTCATGAGGAGAGTTCAACTAGATATGGTCCGTATGAGTAGGAAACACAGTTCTTTTTTTCTGGGCATGCTCATATTACTTGCTGTATTGCAGACTCTGGAAAGAAGAGGATGCTTCTTGTGTTAAAACACAGGATGTTTCAGGGAGGAGAACACTGGTCTGAATTTCCCTTCACAATCGGAGTTAAATAAAAGGCTCTTTGTCTTCCTACAAGTAAGAGTTCATATCCGCTAAACCCAGTGATTTTTTGGCTCAAATGAATTTACACAGTTTATGAACCCAACACGTTTTTCACTATTAACTAAAGAGCATCTATGTAAGAGATGCTGTGGTTTGTTACAGTGCCATAAGCAGAGTTCAACTAGATATGGTCCGTCTGATTATGAAACACAGTTCTTTTTTTCTGGACATGCTCATATTTCTTGCTGTATTGCAGACTCTGGAAAGAAGAGGATGCTCTTTGTGTTAAAACAGAGTGTGTTGAATGGATGAGACCTCTTGTCTGAATTTCCCTTCAAAAAAGGAGTTAAACCAAAGCCTCTGTCAAACTACAAGCAAGTGTTCATTTGCGGAAAACCCAGTGATTTTTCGGCTCAAAAGAATTTACACAGTTCACGAACCCAACACGTTTTTCACTATAAACGAAAGAGCATATATGTAAGTGATGCTGTGGTTTGTTACAGTTTCATAAGCAGTGTTCAACTAGATATGGTCCGTATGAGTAGGAAACACAGTTCTTTTTTTCTGGACATGCTCATATTACCTGCTGTATTGCAGACACTTGAAAGAAGAGGATGCTTCTTGCGTTAAAACAGAGGGTGTTTCATGAATGAGAATACTGGTCTGAATTTCCCTTCACAAACGGAGTGAAACCAAAGGCTCTGTGTCTTACTACAAGCAACAGTTCATTTCCGGTAAACCCAGTGATTTTTTGGCTCAAATGTATTTACACAGTTCAAGAACCCAACAAGATTTTCACTATTAACTAAAGAGCATCTATGTAAGAGATGCTGTGGTTTGTTACAGTATCATAAGCAGCGTTCAACTAGATATGGTCCATATGAGTAGGAAACACAGTTCATTTTTCTGGACATGCTCATATTTCTTGCTGTATTGCAGATTCTGGACAGAACATGATGCTTCTTGTGTTAAAACAGAGGGTGTTTCAGGGATGAGAACACTGGTCTGAATTTTCCTTCAGAAACGGTGTTAAACCAAAGTCTCTGTGTCTTCCTACAAGCAAGAGTTCATATCCGCCAAACCCAGTGATTTTTCGGTTCAAATGAATTTACACAGTTCACGAACCCAACGTTTTTCACTATTAACTAAAGAGCATCTATGTAAGAAATGCTGTGGTTTGTTAGAGTTTCATAATCAGGGTTCAACTAGATATGGTACGTATGAGTAGGAAACACAGTTCTTTTTTTCTGGACATGCTCATATTGCTAGCTGTATTGCAGACTCTCGAAAGAAGACGATGCTTCTTGCGTTAAAACAGAGGTTGTTTCATGGATGAGAACACTGGTCTGAATTTCCCTTCACAAACGGAGTTAAACCAAAGGCTCTGTGTCTTCCTACAGCAAGAGTTCATTTCTTGTAAACCCAATGATTTTTCGGCTCAAATGAATATACACAGTTCACGATCACAACACAATTTTCACTATTAACTAAAGAGCATCTATGTAAGACATGCTGTGGTTTGTTACACTTTAATGAGCAGAGTTCAACTAAATATGGTCCATAGAAGTATTTATCACAGTTCTTTTTTTCTGGGCATGCTCATGTTTCTTGCTGTATTAGAGATGCTGGAAACAAGATCATGCTTCTTGCGTTCAAACAGAGTATGTTTCATGGATGAGAACACTGGTCTGAATTTTCTTTCAAAAACGGAGTTAAACCAAAGTCTCTGTGTCTTCCTACAAGCAAGATTCATTTCCGGTAAACCCAGGGGGTTTTCGGCTCAAATGAATTTACACAGTTTAAGAACACAACACGCATTTCACTATTAACTAAAGAGCATCTATGTAAGAGATGCTGTGGTTTGTTACAGTGCCATAATCAGAGTTCAACTAGATATGGTCCGTCTGATTACGAAACAGTTTTTTTTTTTTCTGGACATGCTCATATTTCTTGCTGTATTGCAGACTCTGGAAAGAAGAGGATGCTTCTTGTGTTAAAACAGAGTGTGTTTCATGGATGAGAACACTGGTACAATTTCCCTTCCAAAATGGAGTTAAACCACAGGATCTGTGTCTTCCTGCAAGCAAGAGTTCATTTCCGGAAAACCCAGTGATTTTTCGGCTCAAAGGATTTAAACAGTTCACGAACCCAACACGTATTTCACTATAAACGAAAGAGCATATATGTAAGTGATGCTGTGGTTTGTTACAGTTTCATATCAGAGTTCAACTAGATATGGTCCGTATGAGTAGGAAACACAGTTTTTTTTTTTTCTGGACATGCTCATATTTCTTGCTGTATTGCAGATTCTGGACAGAGCATGATGCTTCTTGTGTTAAAACAGAGGGTGTTTCAGGGATGAGAACACTGGTCTGAATTTCCCTTCACAAACGGAATTAAATAAAAGGCTCTTTGTCTTCCTAAAAGCAAGAGTTCATGTCCGGTAAACCCAGGAATTTTTTCGGCTCAAATGAATTTACACAGTTCACGAAAAAACACGTTTTGCACTATTAACTAAAGAGCATCTATGTAAGAGATGCTGTGGTTTGTTACAGTTTCATAAGCAGAGTTCAACTAGATATGGTCCGTATGAGTAGGAAACACAGTTCTTTTTTTCTGGACATGCTCATATTACGTGCTGTATTGCAGACTCTGGAAAGAAGAGGATGCTTCTTGCGTTAAAACAGAGGGTGTTTCATGAATGAGAATACTGGTCTGAATTTCCCTTCACAAACGGAGTGAAACCAAAGGCTCTGTGTCTTCCTACAAGCAAGAGTTCATTTCCGGTAAACCCAGTGATTTTTTGGCTCAAATGTATTTACACAGTTCAAGAACCCAACAAGATTTTCACTATTAACTAAAGAGCATCTATGTAAGAGATGCTGTGGTTTGTTACAGTATCATAAGCAGGGTTCAACTAGATATGGTCCGTATGAGTAGGAAATACAGTTCTTTTTATCTGGGCATGCCCAAGTTTCTTGCTGTATTGGAGACGCTGGAAAGAAGAGCATGCGGCTTGTGTTAAAACAGAGTATGTTTCATGCATGAGACCACTGGTCTGAATTTTCCTTCAGAAACTGTGTTAAACCAAAGTTCTCTGAATCTTCCTACAAGCAAGAGTTCATTTTCGGTAAACCCAGGGGTTTTTCGGCTCAAATGAAATTACACAGTTCTCGAACCCAACACGTTTTTCACGATTAACTAAAGAGCATCTATGTAAGAGATGCTGTGGTTTGTTAGATTTTCATAGTCAGAGTTCAACTAGATATGGTCCATATGAGTAGGAAACACAGTTCTTTTTTTCTGGGCATTCTCATGTTTCTTGATATATTAGAGACGCTGGAAAGAAGAGGATGCTTCTTGCTTTAAAACAGAGTGTGTTTCATGGATGAGAACTCTGGCCTGAATTTCCCTTCACAAACGGAGTGAAACCAAAGCCTCTGTGTCTTCCTACAAGGAAGAGTTCATTTCCGGTAAACACAGAGGTTTTTGGGCTGAAATGAATTTACACAGTTCATGAACCCAACACGTTTTTCACTATTAACTAAAGAGCATCTATGTAACACATGCTGTGGTTTTTTACAGTTTCATAAGCAGAGTTCAACAAGATATGGTCCATATGAGTAGTAAACACAGTTCTTTATTTCTGGGCATGCTCATGTTTCTTGATGTATTAGAGACGCTGGAAAGAAGAGGATGCTTCTTGCGTTAAAACAGAGTGTGTATCATGGATGAGAACTCTGGTCTGAATTTCCCTTCACAAATGGAGTGAAACCAAAGCCTCTGTCTTCCTACAAGCAAGAGTTCATTTCCGGTAAACCCAGTTTTTTTTCGGCTCAAATGAATTTACACAGTTCACGAACCCAAGTTTTTCACTGTTAACTAAAGAGCATCTATGTAAGAGATGCTGTGGTTTGTTACAGTTTCATGAGCAGAGTTCAACTAGATATGGTCCGTATGAGTAGGAAACACAGTTCTTTTTTTCTGGACTTGCTCATATTACTTGCTGTATTGCAGACTGTGGAAAGAAGAGGATGCTTCTTGTGTTAAAACACAGGATGTTTCAGGGAGGAGAACACTGGTCTGAATTTCCCTTCACAATCGGAGTTAAATAAAAGGCTCTTTGTCTTCCTACAAGTAAGAGTTCATATCCGCTAAACCCAGTGATTTTTTGGCTCAAATGAATTTACACAGTTTATGAACCCAACACGTTTTTCACTATTAACTAAAGAGCATCTATGTAAGAGATGCTGTGGTTTGTTACAGTGCCATAAGCAGAGTTCAACTAGATATGGTCCGTCTGAGTAGGAAACACAGTTCTTTTTTTCTGGACATGCTCATATTTCTTGCTGTATTGCAGACTCTGGAAAGAAGACGATACTTCTTGTGTTAAAACAGAGGGTGTTTCATGGATGAGAACACTGGTCTGAATTTTCCTTCAGAAACTGAGTTAAACCAAAGTCTCTTTGTCTTCCTACAAGCAAGAGTTCATTTCCGGTAAACCCAGGGGTATTTCGGCTCAAATGAAATTACACAGTTCTCGAACCCAACACGTTTTTCACTTTTAACTAAAGAGCATCTTTGTAAGAGATGCTGTGGTTTGTTAGACTTTCATAATCAGAGTTCAACTAAATATGGTCCGTATGAGTAGGAAATACAGTTATTTTTTTCTGGGCATGCTCATGTTTCTTGATGTATTAGAGACGCAGGAAAGAAGAGCATGCTATTCGCGTTAAAACAGAGTGTGTTTAATGGATGAGACCTCTGGTCTGAATTTCCCTTCACAAAAGGAGTTAAACCATAGCCTCTGTCTTACTACAAGCAAGTGTTCATTGCCGGAAAACCCAGTGATTTTTCTGCTCAAAAGAATTTACACAGTTCACGAACCCAACACGTTTTTCACTATAAACAAAAGAGCATATATGTAAGTGATGCTGTGGTTTGTTACAGTTTCGTAAGCAGAGTTCAACTAGATATGGTCCGTATGAGTAGGAAACACAGTTCTTTTTTTCTGGGCATGCTCATGTTTCTTGTTGTATTAGAGACGCTGGAAAGAAGAGCATGCTTCTTTCGTTAAAACAGAGTATGTTTCATGGATGAGAACACTGGTCTGAATTTTCCTTCAGAAACGGAGTTAAACCAAAGTCTCTGTGTCTTCCTACAAGCAAGAGTTCATTTCCGGTAAACCCAGTTTTTTTTCGGCTCAAATGGATTTACACAGTTCACGAACCCAAGTTTTTCACTGTTTACTAAAGAGCATCTATGTAAGAGATGCTGTGGTTTGTTACAGTTTCATGAGCAGAGTTCAACTAGATATGGTCCATATGAGTAGGAAACACAGTTCTTTTTTTTCTGGACATGCTCATATTACTTGCTGTATTGCAGACTCTGGAAAGAAGAGGATGCTTCTTGTGTTAAAACAGAGGATGTTTCAGGGATGAGAACACTGGTCTGAATTTCCCTTCAAAATCGGAGTTAAATAAAAGGCTCTTTGTCTTCCTACAAGCAAGAGTTCATTTCCGGTAAACCCAGTGGTTCTTCGGCTCAAATGAATTTACACAGTTCACGAACCCAACACGTTGTTCACTATTAACTAAAGAGCATCTATGTAAGAGATGCTGTGGTTTGTTACAGTGCCATAATCAGAGTTCAACTAGATATAGTCCGTCTGATTATGAAACACAGTTCTTTTTTTCTGGACATGCTCATATTTCTTGCTGTATTGCAGACTCTGGAAAGAAGAGGATGCTTCTTGCGTTAAAACAGAGTGTGTTTCATGGATGAGACCTCTGGTCTGAATTTCCCTACACAAAAGTAGTTAAACCAAAGCCTCTGTCTTCCTACAGCAAGTGTTCATTGCCGGATAACCCAGTGATTTTTCTGCTCAAAAGGATTTACACAGTTCATGAACCCAACACGTTTTTCACTATAAACGAAAGAGCATATATGTAAGTGATGCTGTGGTTTGTTACAGTTTCATAAGCAGAGTTCAACTAGATATGGTCCGTATGAGTAGGAAACACAGTTCTTTTTTTCTGGACATGCTCATATTACTTGCTGTATTGCAGACTCTGGAAAGAAGAGGATGCTTCTTGCGTTAAAACAGAGGGTGTTTCATGAATGAGAATACTGGTCTGAATTTCCCTTCACAAACGGAGTTAAATAAAAGGCTCTTTGTCTTCCTACAAGCAAGAGTTCATTTCCGGTAAACCCAGTGATTCTTCGGCTCTAATGAATTTACACAGTTCACGAACCCAACACGATTTTCACTATTAACTAAACAGCATCTATGTAAGAGATGCTATGGTTTGTTACAGTTTAATGAGCAGAGTTCAACTAGATATGGTCCATATGAGTAGGAATCACAGTTCTTATTCTCTGGGCATGCTCATATTTCTTGCTGTATTAGAGATGCTGGAAAGAAGAGCATGCTTCTTGCGTTAAAACAGAGTATGTTTCATGGATGAGAACACTGGTCTGAATTTTCCTTCAGAAACGTAGTTAAACCAAAGTCTCTGTGTCTTCCTAAAAGCAAGAGTTCATATCCGGTAAACCCAGGGATTTTTCGGCTCATACGAATTTACACAGTTCACGAAAAAACACGTTTTGCACTATTAACTAAAGAGCATCTGTGTAAGAGATGCTGTGGTTTGTTAGAGTTTCATAAGCAGAGTTCAACAAGATATGGTCCATATGAGTAGTAAACACAGTTCTTTATTTCTGGGCATGCTCATGTTTCTTGATGTATTAGAGACGCTGGAAAGAAGAGGATGCTTCTTGCGTTAAAACAGAGTGTGTATCATGGATGAGAACTCTGGTCTGAATTTCCCTTCACAAATGGAGTGAAACCAAAGCCTCTGTCTTCCTACAAGCAAGAGTTCATTTCCGGTAAACCCAGTTTTTTTTCGGCTCAAATGAATTTACACAGTTCACGAACCCAAGTTTTTCACTGTTAACTAAAGAGCATCTATGTAAGAGATGCTGTGGTTTGTTACAGTTTCATGAGCAGAGTTCAACTAGATATGGTCCGTATGAGTAGGAAACACAGTTCTTTTTTTCTGGACTTGCTCATATTACTTGCTGTATT
Source organism: Onychomys leucogaster (assembly GCA_949786385.1). Lineage (NCBI taxonomy): Eukaryota > Metazoa > Chordata > Mammalia > Rodentia > Cricetidae > Onychomys > Onychomys leucogaster. The sequence goes on from CATKUP010000142.1 coordinate 107,569, forward strand.
GCAGACTCTGGAAAGAAGAGGATGCTTCTTGTGTTAAAACACAGGATGTTTCAGGGAGGAGAACACTGGTCTGAATTTCCCTTCACAATCGGAGTTAAATAAAAGGCTCTTTGTCTTCCTACAAGTAAGAGTTCATATCCGCTAAACCCAGTGATTTTTTGGCTCAAATGAATTTACACAGTTTATGAACCCAACACGTTTTTCACTATTAACTAAAGAGCATCTATGTAAGAGATGCTGTGGTTTGTTACAGTGCCATAAGCAGAGTTCAACTAGATATGGTCCGTCTGAGTAGGAAACACAGTTCTTTTTTTCTGGACATGCTCATATTTCTTGCTGTATTGCAGACTCTGGAAAGAAGACGATACTTCTTGCGTTAAAACAGAGGGTGTTTCATGGATGAGAACACTGGTCTGAATTTTCCTTCATTAACTGAGTTAAACCAAAGTCTCTTTGTCTTCCTACAAGCAAGAGTTCATTTCCGGTAAACCCAGTGGTTCTTCGGCTCAAATGAATTTACACAGTTCACGAACCCAACACGTTGTTCACTATTAACTAAAGAGCATCTATGTAAGAGATGCTGTGGTTTGTTACAGTGCCATAATCAGAGTTCAACTAGATATGGTCTGTCTGATTATGAAACACAGTTCTTTTTTTCTGGACATGCTCATATTTCTTGCTGTATTGCAGACTCTGGAAAGAAGAGGATGCTTCTTGCGTTAAAACAGAGTGTTTCAAGGATGAGACCTCTGGTCTGAATTTCCCTACACAAAAGTAGTTAAACCAAAGCCTCTGTCTTCCCAAAAGCAAGAGTTCATTTCCGGTAAACCCAGTGATTCTTCGGCTCTAATGAATTTACACAGTTCACGAACCCAACACGATTTTCACTATTAACTAAGCAGCATCTATGTAAGAGATGCTATGGTTTGTTACAGTTTAATGAGCAGAGTTCAACTAGATATGGTCCACATGAGTAGGAATCACAGTTCTTATTTTCTGGGCATGCTCATATTTCTTGCTGTATTAGAGATGCTGGAAAGAAGAGCATGCTTCTTGCGTTAAAACACAGTATGTTTCATGGATGAGAACACTGGTCTGAATTTTCTTTCAGAAACGTAGTTAAACCAAAGTCTCTGCGTCTTCCTAAAAGCAAGAGTTCAGATCCGGTAAACCCAGGGATTTTTCGGCTCATATGAATTTACACAGTTCACGAAAAAACACGTTTTGCACTATTAACTAAAGAGCATCTGTGTAAGAGATGCTGTGGTTTGTTAGAGTTTCATAAGCAGAGTTCAACAAGATATGGTCCATATGAGTAGTAAACACAGTTCTTTATTTCTGGGCATGTTCATGTTTCTTGATGTATTAGAGACGCTGGAAAGAAGAGGATGCTTCTTGCGTTAAAACAGAGTGTGTTTCATGGATGAGAACTCTGGTCTGAATTTCCCTTCACAAATGGAGTGAAACCAAAGCCTCTGTCTTCCTACAAGCAAGAGTTCATTTCCGGTAAACCCAGTTTTTTTTCGGCTCAAATGAATTTACACAGTTCACGAACCCAAGTTTTTCACTGTTAACTAAAGAGCATCTATGTAAGAGATGCTGTGGTTTGTGACAGTTTCATGAGGAGAGTTCAACTAGATATGGTCCGTATGAGTAGGAAACACAGTTCTTTTTTTCTGGGCATGCTCATATTACTTGCTGTATTGCAGACTCTGGAAAGAAGAGGATGCTTCTTGTGTTAAAACACAGGATGTTTCAGGGAGGAGAACACTGGTCTGAATTTCCCTTCACAATCGGAGTTAAATAAAAGGCTCTTTGTCTTCCTACAAGTAAGAGTTCATATCCGCTAAACCCAGTGATTTTTTGGCTCAAATGAATTTACACAGTTTATGAACCCAACACGTTTTTCACTATTAACTAAAGAGCATCTATGTAAGAGATGCTGTGGTTTGTTACAGTGCCATAAGCAGAGTTCAACTAGATATGGTCCGTCTGATTATGAAACACAGTTCTTTTTTTCTGGACATGCTCATATTTCTTGCTGTATTGCAGACTCTGGAAAGAAGAGGATGCTCTTTGTGTTAAAACAGAGTGTGTTGAATGGATGAGACCTCTTGTCTGAATTTCCCTTCAAAAAAGGAGTTAAACCAAAGCCTCTGTCAAACTACAAGCAAGTGTTCATTTGCGGAAAACCCAGTGATTTTTCGGCTCAAAAGAATTTACACAGTTCACGAACCCAACACGTTTTTCACTATAAACGAAAGAGCATATATGTAAGTGATGCTGTGGTTTGTTACAGTTTCATAAGCAGTGTTCAACTAGATATGGTCCGTATGAGTAGGAAACACAGTTCTTTTTTTCTGGACATGCTCATATTACCTGCTGTATTGCAGAAACTTGAAAGAAGAGGATGCTTCTTGCGTTAAAACAGAGGGTGTTTCATGAATGAGAATACTGGTCTGAATTTCCCTTCACAAACGGAGTGAAACCAAAGGCTCTGTGTCTTACTACAAGCAACAGTTCATTTCCGGTAAACCCAGTGATTTTTTGGCTCAAATGTATTTACACAGTTCAAGAACCCAACAAGATTTTCACTATTAACTAAAGAGCATCTATGTAAGAGATGCTGTGGTTTGTTACAGTATCATAAGCAGCGTTCAACTAGATATGGTCCATATGAGTAGGAAACACAGTTCATTTTTCTGGACATGCTCATATTTCTTGCTGTATTGCAGATTCTGGACAGAACATGATGCTTCTTGTGTTAAAACAGAGGGTGTTTCAGGGATGAGAACACTGGTCTGAATTTTCCTTCAGAAACGGTGTTAAACCAAAGTCTCTGTGTCTTCCTACATGCAAGAGTTCATATCCGCCAAACCCAGTGATTTTTCGGTTCAAATGAATTTACACAGTTCACGAACCCAACGTTTTTCACTATTAACTAAAGAGCATCTATGTAAGAAATGCTGTGGTTTGTTAGAGTTTCATAATCAGGGTTCAACTAGATATGGTACGTATGAGTAGGAAACACAGTTCTTTTTTTCTGGACATGCTCATATTGCTAGCTGTATTGCAGACTCTCGAAAGAAGACGATGCTTCTTGCGTTAAAACAGAGGTTGTTTCATGGATGAGAACACTGGTCTGAATTTCCCTTCACAAACGGAGTTAAACCAAAGGCTCTGTGTCTTCCTACAGCAAGAGTTCATTTCTTGTAAACCCAATGATTTTTCGGCTCAAATGAATATACACAGTTCACGATCACAACACAATTTTCACTATTAACTAAAGAGCATCTATGTAAGACATGCTGTGGTTTGTTACACTTTAATGAGCAGAGTTCAACTAAATATGGTCCATAGAAGTATTTATCACAGTTCTTTTTTTCTGGGCATGCTCATGTTTCTTGCTGTATTAGAGATGCTGGAAACAAGATCATGCTTCTTGCGTTCAAACAGAGTATGTTTCATGGATGAGAACACTGGTCTGAATTTTCTTTCAAAAACGGAGTTAAACCAAAGTCTCTGTGTCTTCCTACAAGCAAGATTCATTTCCGGTAAACCCAGGGGGTTTTCGGCTCAAATGAATTTACACAGTTTAAGAACACAACACGCATTTCACTATTAACTAAAGAGCATCTATGTAAGAGATGCTGTGGTTTGTTACAGTGCCATAATCAGAGTTCAACTAGATATGGTCCGTCTGATTACGAAACAGTTTTTTTTTTTTCTGGACATGCTCATATTTCTTGCTGTATTGCAGACTCTGGAAAGAAGAGGATGCTTCTTGTGTTAAAACAGAGTGTGTTTCATGGATGAGAACACTGGTACAATTTCCCTTCCAAAATGGAGTTAAACCACAGGATCTGTGTCTTCCTGCAAGCAAGAGTTCATTTCCGGAAAACCCAGTGATTTTTCGGCTCAAAGGATTTAAACAGTTCACGAACCCAACACGTATTTCACTATAAACGAAAGAGCATATATGTAAGTGATGCTGTGGTTTGTTACAGTTTCATATCAGAGTTCAACTAGATATGGTCCGTATGAGTAGGAAACACAGTTTTTTTTTTTTCTGGACATGCTCATATTTCTTGCTGTATTGCAGATTCTGGACAGAGCATGATGCTTCTTGTGTTAAAACAGAGGGTGTTTCAGGGATGAGAACACTGGTCTGAATTTCCCTTCACAAACGGAATTAAATAAAAGGCTCTTTGTCTTCCTAAAAGCAAGAGTTCATGTCCGGTAAACCCAGGAATTTTTTCGGCTCAAATGAATTTACACAGTTCACGAAAAAACACGTTTTGCACTATTAACTAAAGAGCATCTATGTAAGAGATGCTGTGGTTTGTTACAGTTTCATAAGCAGAGTTCAACTAGATATGGTCCGTATGAGTAGGAAACACAGTTCTTTTTTTCTGGACATGCTCATATTACGTGCTGTATTGCAGACTCTGGAAAGAAGAGGATGCTTCTTGCGTTAAAACAGAGGGTGTTTCATGAATGAGAATACTGGTCTGAATTTCCCTTCACAAACGGAGTGAAACCAAAGGCTCTGTGTCTTCCTACAAGCAAGAGTTCATTTCCGGTAAACCCAGTGATTTTTTGGCTCAAATGTATTTACACAGTTCAAGAACCCAACAAGATTTTCACTATTAACTAAAGAGCATCTATGTAAGAGATGCTGTGGTTTGTTACAGTATCATAAGCAGGGTTCAACTAGATATGGTCCGTATGAGTAGGAAATACAGTTCTTTTTATCTGGGCATGCCCAAGTTTCTTGCTGTATTGGAGACGCTGGAAAGAAGAGCATGCGGCTTGTGTTAAAACAGAGTATGTTTCATGCATGAGACCACTGGTCTGAATTTTCCTTCAGAAACTGTGTTAAACCAAAGTTCTCTGAATCTTCCTACAAGCAAGAGTTCATTTTCGGTAAACCCAGGGGTTTTTCGGCTCAAATGAAATTACACAGTTCTCGAACCCAACACGTTTTTCACGATTAACTAAAGAGCATCTATGTAAGAGATGCTGTGGTTTGTTAGATTTTCATAGTCAGAGTTCAACTAGATATGGTCCATATGAGTAGGAAACACAGTTCTTTTTTTCTGGGCATTCTCATGTTTCTTGATATATTAGAGACGCTGGAAAGAAGAGGATGCTTCTTGCTTTAAAACAGAGTGTGTTTCATGGATGAGAACTCTGGCCTGAATTTCCCTTCACAAACGGAGTGAAACCAAAGCCTCTGTGTCTTCCTACAAGGAAGAGTTCATTTCCGGTAAACACAGAGGTTTTTGGGCTGAAATGAATTTACACAGTTCATGAACCCAACACGTTTTTCACTATTAACTAAAGAGCATCTATGTAACACATGCTGTGGTTTTTTACAGTTTCATAAGCAGAGTTCAACTATATATGGTCCGTATGAGTAGGAAACAATGTTCATTTTTCTGGACATGCTCATATTTCTTACTGTATTGCAGATTCTGGACCGAACATGATGCTTCTTGTGTTAAAACAGAGGGTGTTTCAGGGATGAGAACACTGGTCTGAATTTCTCTTCACAACCGGATTTAAATAAAAGGCTCTTTGTCTTCCTACAAGCAAGAGTTCATTTCCGCTAAACCCAGTGATTCTTCAGCTCAAATGAATTTACACAGTTCACTAACCCAACACGATTTTCACTATTAACTAAACTGCATCTATGTTAGAGATGCTATGGTTTGTTACAGTTTAATGAGCAGAGTTCAACTAGATATGGTCCATATGAGTAGGAATCACAGTTCTTTTTTTCTGGGCATGCTCATATTTCTTGCTGTATTAGAAATGCTGGAAAGAAGAGCATGCTTCTTGCGTTAAAACAGAGTATGTTTCATGGATGAGAACACTGGTCTTAATTTTCCTTCAAAACGGAGTTAAACCAAAGTCTCTTTGTCTTCCTACAAGCAAGAGTTCATATCCGCTAAACCCAGTGATTTTTTTGGCTCAAATGAATTTACACAGTTCACGAACCCAACCCCTTTTTTCTCTATTAACTAAAGAGCATCTATGTAACACATGCTGTGGTTTGTTACAGTTTCATAGTCAGAGTTCAACTAGATATGGTCCGTATGAGTAGGAAACACAGTTATTTTATTCTGGGCATGCTCATGTCTCTTGCTGTATTAGAGACGCAGGAAAGAAGAGCATGATTCTTGCGTTAAAACAGAGGGTGTTTCATGAATGAGAATACTGGTCTGAATTTCCCTTCACAAACGGAGTGAAACCAAAGTCACTATTAACTTAAGAATATTTATGTAAGAGGAGCTGTGGTTAATATCAATTTCATAAGCAGAGTTTAACTACATATGGTCCGTATCAGTAGGAAATACAGTTCTTTTTTTCTGGGCATGCTTATGGTTCTTGCTGTATTGGAGACGCTGGAAAGAAGAGCTTGTTTCTTGTGTGAAAACAGAGTGTGTTTCATGGATGAGAACACTGGTAGAATTTCCCTTCTGAAATGGAGTTAAACCCCAGGATCTGTGTCTTCCTGCAAGCAAGAGTTCATTTCTGGTAAACCAACTGAATTTTGGGCTCAAATGATTTTACACAGTTCTGGAACCCAATACGATTCTCAATATTAACTAAAAAGCATTTATGTAAGAGGAGCTGTGGTTAGTATCAGTTTCATAAGCAGAGTTGAACTACATATGGTCTGTATGAGTAGGAAACACAGTTCTTTTTTTCTGGGCTTGCCCATGGTTCTTGCTGTATTAGAGACTCTGGAAAGAAGAGGATGCTTCTTGCCTTAAAACAGAGTGTTTTACTTGGATAAGAACTCTGGTCTGAAGTTCCCTTCAGAAACAGTGTTAAACCACAGGATCTGTGTCTTCCTACAAGCAGGAATGCATTTCTGGTAAACCCAGTGAATTTTTGGCCTCAAATGATTTTTCGCATTTCATGAACCCAACTCAATTCTCACTGTTAACTAAAGAGCATTTATGTAAGAGGAGCTATGGTTTGTATAAGTATCATAAGCAGAGTTGTACTACATATGGTCCGTATTAGTAGGAAACACGAATCTTTTTTTCTGGGCATGCTCATGGTTTTTGCTTTATTGGAGAGTCTGGAATGAAGAGCTTTCTTCTTACGTTAAAACAGAGTGTGTTTAATGGATGAAAACAGTGGTCTGATTTTCCCTACAGAAAGGGAGTTAAAGCCCAGGATATCTGTCTTCCTACAAGCAAGAGTTCATTTCTTGTAAACCAAATGAATTTTGGGCTCATATTATTTTACACAGTTCTGGAACCCAACGTTATTTTCACTATTAACTAAAGAGCATTTATGTAAGAGGAGCTGAGGTTAGTATCAGTTTCATAAGCAGAGTTGAACTACATATGGTCCGTTTGAGTAGGAAACACAGTTCTTTTTTTCGGGGCATGCTCATGGTTCTTGCTGTATTAGAGATGCTGGAAAGAAGAGCTTGCTTTTTGCCCGAAAACAGAGTGTGTTTCATCGATGACAACACCTGTCTGAATTTCCCTTCAGAAAACGAGTTTAAGCCCTGGATCTGTGACGTCCTACAAGCAAGAGTTCATTTCCTGTGAACCAAGTGAATTATGGGCTCATATGATTTTACACAGTTCTGGAAACCAACATGATTCTCACTATTAACTAAAGAGCATTTATGTAAGAGAAGCTGTGGTTAGTATCATTTTCATATGCAGAGTTTAACTACATATGGACCGTATTTGTAGGAAACACAGGTTTTTTTTTCGCGGCATGCTCATGGTTCTTGCTGTATTAGAAACTCTGGATAGAAGAGCTTGGTTCTTAAGTTAAAACAGATTGTGTTTAATGGATGAGAACACTGGTCTGAATTTCCCTACAGAAACGGAGTTAAACAACAGGATCTGTTTCTTCCTACAAGCAAGAGTTCATTTCTGGTAAACCAACTGAATTTTGGGCTCAAATAATTTTACACAGTTCACAAACCCAACGCGATTCTCACTATTAATTAAAGAGCATTTATGTAAGAGGAGCTGTGGTTAGTATCAGTTTCATAAGCAGGGTTGAACTACATATGGTCTGTATGAGTAGGAAACACAGTTCTTTTTTTCTGGGCAGGCTCATTGTTCTTACTGTATTGGAGAAGGTAGAAAGAACAGCTTGCTTCCTGCATGAAAACAGAGTGTGTTTCATGGATGAGAACACTGGTCTGAATTTCCCTTCGGAAATGGAGTTAAACCCCAGGATCTGTGTCTTCCTACAAGGAAGAGTGCATTTCTGGTAAACCAACTAGATTTTGGGCTCAAATGATTTTACACAGTTCACAAACCCAACGCGATTCTCACTATTAACTAAAGAGCATTTATATAGGAGGAGCTGTGGTTAGTATCAGTTTCATAAGCAGGATTGAACTACATATGGTCCGTATGAGTAGGAAACACAGTTCTTTTTTTCTGGGCATGCTTATGGTTCTTACTGTATTGGAGACACTGGAAAGGAGAGCTTCTTTCTTGTGTGAAAACAGAGTGTGTTTCATGGATGAGAACACTGGTAGAATTTCCCTTCTGAAATGGTGTTAAACCCCAGGATCTGTGTCTTCCTGCAAGCAAGAGTTCATTTCTGGTAAATCAACTGAATTTTGGGCTCAAATGATTTTACACATTTCCCAAACCCAACGCGATTCTCACTATTAACTAAAGAGCATTTATGTAAGAGGAGCTGTGGTTAGTATCAGTTTCATAAGCAGGGTTGAACTACATATGGTCCGTATGAGTAGGAAACACAGTTCTTTTTTTCTGGGCATGCTCATGGTTCTTACTGTATTGGAGAAGGTAGAAAGAACAGCTTGCTTCCTGCATGAAAACAGAGTGTGTTTCATGGATGAGAACACTGGTCTGAATTTCCCTTCCAAAATGGAGTTAAACCCCAGGATCAGTGTCTTCCTACAAGGAAGAGTTCATTTCTGGTTAACCAAGTGAATTTTGTGCTCAAATGATTTTACACAGTTCTGGAACCCAACGTGATTCTCACTATTAACTAAAGAGCATTTATGTAAGAGGAGCTGTGGTTAGTATCAGTTTCATAAGGAGAGTTGAACTACATATGGTCTGTATGAGTAGGAAACACAGTTCTTTTTTTCTGGGCATGCTCATGGTTCTTGCTGTATTGGAGAAGCTGGAAAGAAGAGCTTGCTTCTTGCGTGAAAACAGAGTGTGTTTCATGGATGAGAACACTGGTCTGAATTTCCCTACAGAAATGGAGTTAAACAACAGGATGTGTGTCTTCCTACAAGCAAGAGTTCATTTATGGTAAACAAAGTGAATTTTGGGCTCAAATGATTTTAAACAGTTCACGAACCCAACGCGATTCTCCCTATTAACTAAAGAGTATTTATGTAAGAGGAGTTGTGGTTAGTATCAGTTTCATAAGCAGAGTTTAACTACATAGGGTCCGTATGAGGAGGAAACACAGTTCGTTTTTCTGGGCATGCTTATGGTTCTTACTGTATTGGAGACGCTGGAAAGAAGAGCTTGTTTCTTGTGTGAAAACAGAGTGTGTTTCATGGATGAGAACACTGGTAGAATTTCCCTTCTGAAATGGAGTTAAACCCCAGGATCTGTGTCTTCCTGCAAGCAAGAGTTCATTTCTGGTAAACCAACTGAATTTTGGGCTCAAATGATTTTACACAGTTCACAAACCCAACGCGATTCTCACTATTAATTAAAGAGCATTTATGTAAGAGGAGCTGTGGTTAGTATCAGTTTCATAAGCAGGGTTGAACTACATATGGTCCGTATGAGTAGGAAACACAGTTCTTTTTTTCTGGGCAGGCTCATTGTTCTTACTGTATTGGAGAAGGTAGAAAGAACAGCTTGCTTCCTGCATGAAAACAGAGTGTGTTTCATGGATGAGAACACTGGTCTGAATTTCCCTTCCGAAATGGAGTTAAACCCCAGGATCTGTGTCTTCCTACAAGGAAGAGTTCATTTCTGGTAAACCAACTAGATTTTGGGCTCAAATGATTTTACACAGTTCACAAACCCAACGCGATTCTCACTATTAACTAAAGAGCATTTATATAGGAGGAGCTGTGGTTAGTATCAGTTTCATAAGCAGGATTGAACTACATATGGTCCGTATGAGTAGGAAACACAGTTCTTTTTTTCTGGGCATGCTTATGGTTCTTACCGTATTGGAGACACTGGAAAGGAGAGCTTGTTTCTTGTGTGAAAACAGAGTGTGTTTCATGGATGAGAACACTGGTAGAATTTCCCTTCTGAAATGGTGTTAAACCCCAGGATCTGTGTCTTCCTGCAAGCAAGAGTTCATTTCTGGTAAACCAACTGAATTTTGGGCTCAAATGATTTTACACAGTTCACAAACCCAACGCGATTCTCACTATTAACTAAAGAGCATTTATGTAAGAGGAGCTGTGATTAGTATCAGTTTAATAAGCAGGGTTGAACTACATATGGTCCGTATGAGTAGGAAACACAGTTCTTTTTTTCTGGGCATGCTCATGGTTCTTACTGTATTGGAGAAGGTAGAAAGAACAGCTTGCTTCCTGCATGAAAACAGAGTGTGTTTCATGGATGAGAACACTGGTCTGAATTTCCCTTCCGAAATGGAGTTAAACCCCAGGATCAGTGTCTTCCTACAAGGAAGAGTTCATTTCTGGTTAACCAAGTGAATTTTGTGCTCAAATGATTTTACACAGTTCTGGAACCCAACGTGATTCTCACTATTAACTAAAGAGCATTTATGTAAGAGGAGCTGTGGTTAGTATCAGTTTCATAAGGAGAGTTGAACTACATATGGTCTGTATGAGTAGGAAACACAGTTCTTTTTTTCTGGGCATGCTCATGGTTCTTGCTGTATTGGAGAAGCTGGAAAGAAGAGCTTGCTTCTTGCGTGAAAACAGAGTGTGTTGCATGGATGAGAACACTGGTCTGAATTTCCCTACAGAAATGGAGTTAAACAACAGGATGTGTGTCTTCCTACAAGCAAGAGTTCATTTATGGTAAACAAAGTGAATTTTGGGATCAAATGATTTTACACAGTTCACGAACCCAACGCGATTCTCACTATTAACCTAAGAGTATTTACGTAACAGGAGCTGTGGTTAGTATCAGTTTCATAAGCAGAGTTTAACTACATATGGTCCATATGTAGTAGGAAACACAGTTCTTTTTTTCTGGGCATGCTCATGGTTCTGGCTGTATTGGAGACTCTGGAAAGAAGAGGATGCTTCTTGCCTTAAAACAGAGTGTTTTTCTTGGATGAGAACTCTGGTCTGAAGTTCCCTTCAGAAACAGTGTTAAACCACAGGATCTGTGTCTTCCTACAGCAGGAATTCATTTCTGGTAAACCCAGTGAATTTTTGGCCTCAAATGATTTTTCGCATTTCATGAACCCAACTCAATTCTCACTGTTAACTAAAGAGCATTTATGTAAGAGGAGCTATGGTTTGTATAAGTATCATAAGCAGAGTTGTACTACATATGGTCCGTATTAGTAGGAAACACGAATCTTTTTTTCTGGGCATGCTCATGGTTTTTGCTTTATTGGAGAGTCTGGAATGAAGAGCTTTCTTCTTACGTTAAAACAGAGTGTGTTTAATGGATGAAAACAGTGGTCTGATTTTCCCTACAGAAAGGGAGTTAAAGCCCAGGATATCTGTCTTCCTACAAGCAAGAGTTCATTTCTTGTAAACCAAATGAATTTTGGGCTCATATTATTTTACACAGTTCTGGAACCCAACGTTATTTTCACTATTAACTAAAGAGCATTTATGTAAGAGGAGCTGAGGTTAGTATCAGTTTCATAAGCAGAGTTGAACTACATATGGTCCGTTTGAGTAGGAAACACAGTTCTTTTTTTCGGGGCATGCTCATGGTTCTTGCTGTATTAGAGATGCTGGAAAGAAGAGCTTGCTTTTTGCCCGAAAACAGAGTGTGTTTCATCGATGACAACACCTGTCTGAATTTCCCTTCAGAAAACGAGTTTAAGCCCTGGATCTGTGACGTCCTACAAGCAAGAGTTCATTTCCTGTGAACCAAGTGAATTATGGGCTCATATGATTTTACACAGTTCTGGAAACCAACATGATTCTCACTATTAACTAAAGAGCATTTATGTAAGAGAAGCTGTGGTTAGTATCATTTTCATATGCAGAGTTTAACTACATATGGACCGTATTTGTAGGAAACACAGGTTTTTTTTTCGCGGCATGCTCATGGTTCTTGCTGTATTAGAAACTCTGGATAGAAGAGCTTGGTTCTTAAGTTAAAACAGATTGTGTTTAATGGATGAGAACACTGGTCTGAATTTCCCTACAGAAACGGAGTTAAACAACAGGATCTGTTTCTTCCTACAAGCAAGAGTTCATTTCTGGTAAACCAACTGAATTTTGGGCTCAAATAATTTTACACAGTTCACAAACCCAACGCGATTCTCACTATTAATTAAAGAGCATTTATGTAAGAGGAGCTGTGGTTAGTATCAGTTTCATAAGCAGGGTTGAACTACATATGGTCTGTATGAGTAGGAAACACAGTTCTTTTTTTCTGGGCAGGCTCATTGTTCTTACTGTATTGGAGAAGGTAGAAAGAACAGCTTGCTTCCTGCATGAAAACAGAGTGTGTTTCATGGATGAGAACACTGGTCTGAATTTCCCTTCGGAAATGGAGTTAAACCCCAGGATCTGTGTCTTCCTACAAGGAAGAGTGCATTTCTGGTAAACCAACTAGATTTTGGGCTCAAATGATTTTACACAGTTCACAAACCCAACGCGATTCTCACTATTAACTAAAGAGCATTTATATAGGAGGAGCTGTGGTTAGTATCAGTTTCATAAGCAGGATTGAACTACATATGGTCCGTATGAGTAGGAAACACAGTTCTTTTTTTCTGGGCATGCTTATGGTTCTTACTGTATTGGAGACACTGGAAAGGAGAGCTTCTTTCTTGTGTGAAAACAGAGTGTGTTTCATGGATGAGAACACTGGTCTGAATTTCCCTACAGAAATGGAGTTAAACAACAGGATGTGTGTCTTCCTACAAGCAAGAGTTCATTTATGGTAAACAAAGTGAATTTTGGGCTCAAATGATTTTAAACAGTTCACGAACCCAACGCGATTCTCCCTATTAACTAAAGAGTATTTATGTAAGAGGAGTTGTGGTTAGTATCAGTTTCATAAGCAGAGTTTAACTACATATGGTCCGTATGAGGAGGAAACACAGTTCGTTTTTCTGGGCATGCTTATGGTTCTTACTGTATTGGAGACGCTGGAAAGAAGAGCTTGTTTCTTGTGTGAAAACAGAGTGTGTTTCATGGATGAGAACACTGGTAGAATTTCCCTTCTGAAATGGAGTTAAACCCCAGGATCTGTGTCTTCCTGCAAGCAAGAGTTCATTTCTGGTAAACCAACTGAATTTTGGGCTCAAATGATTTTACACAGTTCACAAACCCAACGCGATTCTCACTATTAATTAAAGAGCATTTATGTAAGAGGAGCTGTGGTTAGTATCAGTTTCATAAGCAGGGTTGAACTACATATGGTCCGTATGAGTAGGAAACACAGTTCTTTTTTTCTGGGCAGGCTCATTGTTCTTACTGTATTGGAGAAGGTAGAAAGAACAGCTTGCTTCCTGCATGAAAACAGAGTGTGTTTCATGGATGAGAACACTGGTCTGAATTTCCCTTCCGAAATGGAGTTAAACCCCAGGATCTGTGTCTTCCTACAAGGAAGAGTTCATTTCTGGTAAACCAACTAGATTTTGGGCTCAAATGATTTTACACAGTTCACAAACCCAACGCGATTCTCACTATTAACTAAAGAGCATTTATATAGGAGGAGCTGTGGTTAGTATCAGTTTCATAAGCAGGATTGAACTACATATGGTCCGTATGAGTAGGAAACACAGTTCTTTTTTTCTGGGCATGCTTATGGTTCTTACTGTATTGGAGACACTGGAAAGGAGAGCTTGTTTCTTGTGTGAAAACAGAGTGTGTTTCATGGATGAGAACACTGGTAGAATTTCCCTTCTGAAATGGTGTTAAACCCCAGGATCTGTGTCTTCCTGCAAGCAAGAGTTCATTTCTGGTAAACCAACTGAATTTTGGGCTCAAATGATTTTACACAGTTCACAAACCCAACGCGATTCTCACTATTAACTAAAGAGCATTTATGTAAGAGGAGCTGTGATTAGTATCAGTTTAATAAGCAGGGTTGAACTACATATGGTCCGTATGAGTAGGAAACACAGTTCTTTTTTTCTGGGCATGCTCATGGTTCTTACTGTATTGGAGAAGGTAGAAAGAACAGCTTGCTTCCTGCATGAAAACAGAGTGTGTTTCATGGATGAGAACACTGGTCTGAATTTCCCTTCCGAAATGGAGTTAAACCCCAGGATCAGTGTCTTCCTACAAGGAAGAGTTCATTTCTGGTTAACCAAGTGAATTTTGTGCTCAAATGATTTTACACAGTTCTGGAACCCAACGTGATTCTCACTATTAACTAAAGAGCATTTATGTAAGAGGAGCTGTGGTTAGTATCAGTTTCATAAGGAGAGTTGAACTACATATGGTCTGTATGAGTAGGAAACACAGTTCTTTTTTTCTGGGCATGCTCATGGTTCTTGCTGTATTGGAGAAGCTGGAAAGAAGAGCTTGCTTCTTGCGTGAAAACAGAGTGTGTTGCATGGATGAGAACACTGGTCTGAATTTCCCTACAGAAATGGAGTTAAACAACAGGATGTGTGTCTTCCTACAAGCAAGAGTTCATTTATGGTAAACAAAGTGAATTTTGGGATCAAATGATTTTACACAGTTCACGAACCCAACGCGATTCTCACTATTAACCTAAGAGTATTTACGTAACAGGAGCTGTGGTTAGTATCAGTTTCATAAGCAGAGTTTAACTACATATGGTCCATATGTAGTAGGAAACACAGTTCTTTTTTTCTGGGCATGCTCATGGTTCTGGCTGTATTGGAGACTCTGGAAAGAAGAGGATGCTTCTTGCCTTAAAACAGAGTGTTTTTCTTGGATGAGAACTCTGGTCTGAAGTTCCCTTCAGAAACAGTGTTAAACCACAGGATCTGTGTCTTCCTACAGCAGGAATTCATTTCTGGTAAACCCAGTGAATTTTTGGCCTCAAATGATTTTTCGCATTTCATGAACCCAACTCAATTCTCACTGTTAACTAAAGAGCATTTATGTAAGAGGAGCTATGGTTTGTATAAGTATCATAAGCAGAGTTGTACTACATATGGTCCGTATTAGTAGGAAACACGGTTCATTTTTTCTGGGCATGCTCATGGTTTTTGCTTTATTGGAGAGACTGGAATGAAGAGCTTGCTTCTTACGTTAAAACAGAGTGTGTTTAATGGATGAAAACAGTGGTCTGATTTTCCCTACAGAAACGGAGTTAAAGCCCAGGATCTGTGTCTTCCTACAAGCAAGAGTTCATTCCTGGTAAACCATGTGAATTTTGGGCTCATATTATTTTACACAGTTCTGGAACCTAACGTTATTTTCACTATTAACTAAAGAGCATTTGTGTAAGAGGACCTGAGGTTAGTATCAGTTTCATAAGCAGAGTTGAACTACATATGGTCCGTTTGAGTAGGAAACACAGTTCTTTTTTTCGGGGCATGCTCATGGTTCTTGCTGTATAGGAGATGCTGGAAAGAAGAGCTTGCTTTTTGCCCGAAAACAAAGTGTGTTTCATGGAAGAGAACACAGGTCTAAATTTCCTTTCAGAAACAGAGTTAAACCACAGGATCTGTGTCTTCCTACAAGCAAGAGTTCATTTCTTGTGAACCAAGTGAATTATGGGCTCATATGATTTTACACAGTTCTGGATCCCAACATGATTCTCACTATTAACTAAAGAGCATTTATTTAAGAGAAGCTGTGGTTAGTATCATTTTCATATGCAGAGTTTAACTATGTATGTTCCGTATTTGTAGGAAACACAGTTTTTTTTTCGCGGCATGCTCATGGTTCTTGCTGTATTGGAAACTCTGGATAGAAGAGCTTGGTTCTTAAGTTAAAACAGAGAGTGTTTAATGGATGAGAACACTGGTCTGAATTTCCCTACAGAAACGGAGTTAAACAACAGGATCTGTGTCTTCCTACAAGCAAGAGTTCATATCTGGTAAACCAACTGAATTTTGGGCTCAAATGATTTTACACAGTTCTCAAACCCAACGCGATTCTCACTATTAACTAAAGAGCATTTATGTAAGAGGAGCTGTGGTTAGTATCAGTTTCATAAGCAGGGTTGAACTACATATGGTCCGTATGAGTAGGAAACACAGTTCTTTTTTTTCTGGGCATGCTCATGGTTCTTACTGTATTGGAGAAGGTAGAAAGTACAGCTTGCTTCCTGCATGAAAACAGAGTGTGTTTCATGGATGAGAACACTGGTCTGAATTTCCCTTCCGAAATGGAGTTAAACCCCAGGATCTGTGTCTTCCTACAAGGAAGAGTTCATTTCCGGTTAAATAAGTGAATTTTGTGCACAAATGATTTTACACAGTTCTGGAACCCAACGTGATTCTCACTATTAACTAAAGAGCACTTATGTTAGAGGAGCTGTGGTTAGTATCAGTTTCATAAGGAGATTTGAACTACATATGGTCTGTATGAGTAGGAAACACAGTTCTTTTTTTCTGGGCATGCTCATGGTTCTTGCTGTATTGGAGAAGCTAGAAAGAAGAGCTTGCTTCTTGCGTGAAAACAGAGTGTGTTTCATGGATGAGAACACTGGTCTGAATTTCCCTACAGAAATGGAGTTAAACAACAGGATGTGTGTCTTCCTACAAGCAAGAGTTCATTTCTGGTAAACAAAGTGAATTTTGGGCTCAAATGATTTTAAACAGTTCACGAACCCAACGCGATTCTCACTATTAACTTAAGAGTATTTATGTAAGAGGAGTTGTGGTTAGTATCAGTTTCATAAGCAGAGTTTAACTACATATGGTCCGTATTTGTAGGAAACACAGTTCGTTTTTCTGGGCATGCTTATGGTTCTTACTGTAGTGGAGACGCTGGAAAGAAGAGCTTGTTTCTTGTGTGAAAACAGAGTGTGTTTCATGGATGAGAACACTGGTAGAATTTCCCTTCTGAAATGGTGTTAAACCCCAGGATCTGTGTCTTCCTGCAAGCAAGAGTTCATTTCTGGTAAACCAACTGAATTTTGGGCTCAAATGATTTTACACAGTTCACAAACCCAACGCGATTCTCACTATTAACTAAAGAGCATTTATGTAAGAGGAGCTGTGATTAGTATCAGTTTAATAAGCAGGGTTGAACTACATATGGTCCGTATGAGTAGGAAACACAGTTCTTTTTTTCTGGGCATGCTCATGGTTCTTACTGTATTGGAGAAGGTAGAAAGAACAGCTTGCTTCCTGCATGAAAACAGAGTGTGTTTCATGGATGAGAACACTGGTCTGAATTTCCCTTCCGAAATGGAGTTAAACCCCAGGATCAGTGTCTTCCTACAAGGAAGAGTTCATTTCTGGTTAACCAAGTGAATTTTGTGCTCAAATGATTTTACACAGTTCTGGAACCCAACGTGATTCTCACTATTAACTAAAGAGCATTTATGTAAGAGGAGCTGTGGTTAGTATCAGTTTCATAAGGAGAGTTGAACTACATATGGTCTGTATGAGTAGGAAACACAGTTCTTTTTTTCTGGGCATGCTCATGGTTCTTGCTGTATTGGAGAAGCTGGAAAGAAGAGCTTGCTTCTTGCGTGAAAACAGAGTGTGTTGCATGGATGAGAACACTGGTCTGAATTTCCCTACAGAAATGGAGTTAAACAACAGGATGTGTGTCTTCCTACAAGCAAGAGTTCATTTATGGTAAACAAAGTGAATTTTGGGATCAAATGATTTTACACAGTTCACGAACCCAACGCGATTCTCACTATTAACCTAAGAGTATTTACGTAACAGGAGCTGTGGTTAGTATCAGTTTCATAAGCAGAGTTTAACTACATATGGTCCATATGTAGTAGGAAACACAGTTCTTTTTTTCTGGGCATGCTCATGGTTCTGGCTGTATTGGAGACTCTTGAAAGAAGAGGATGCTTCTTGCCTTAAAACAGAGTGTTTTTCTTGGATGAGAACTCTGGTCTGAAGTTCCCTTCAGAAACAGTGTTAAACCACAGGATCTGTGTCTTCCTACAGCAGGAATTCATTTCTGGTAAACCCAGTGAATTTTTGGCCTCAAATGATTTTTCGCATTTCATGAACCCAACTCAATTCTCACTGTTAACTAAAGAGCATTTATGTAAGAGGAGCTATGGTTTGTATAAGTATCATAAGCAGAGTTGTACTACATATGGTCCGTATTAGTAGGAAACACCGTTCATTTTTTCTGGGCATGCTCATGGTTTTTGCTTTATTGGAGAGACTGGAATGAAGAGCTTGCTTCTTACGTTAAAACAGAGTGTGTTTAATGGATGAAAACAGTGGTCTGATTTTCCCTACAGAAACGGAGTTAAAGCCCAGGATCTGTGTCTTCCTACAAGCAAGAGTTCATTTCTGGTAAACCATGTGAATTTTGGGCTCATATTATTTTACACAGTTCTGGAACCTAACGTTATTTTCACTATTAACTAAAGAGCATTTGTGTAAGAGGACCTGAGGTTAGTATCAGTTTCATAAGCAGAGTTGAACTACATATGGTCCGTTTGAGTAGGAAACACAGTTCTTTTTTTCGGGGCATGCTCATGGTTCTTGCTGTATAGGAGATGCTGGAAAGAAGAGCTTGCTTTTTGCCCGAAAACAAAGTGTGTTTCATGGAAGAGAACACAGGTCTAAATTTCCTTTCAGAAACAGAGTTAAACCACAGGATCTGTGTCTTCCTACAAGCAAGAGTTCATTTCTTGTGAACCAAGTGAATTATGGGCTCATATGATTTTACACAGTTCTGGATCCCAACATGATTCTCACTATTAACTAAAGAGCATTTATTTAAGAGAAGCTGTTGTTAGTATCATTTTCATATGCAGAGTTTAACTATGTATGTTCCGTATTTGTAGGAAACACAGTTTTTTTTTCGCGGCATGCTCATGGTTCTTGCTGTATTGGAAACTCTGGATAGAAGAGCTTGGTTCTTAAGTTAAAACAGAGAGTGTTTAATGGATGAGAACACTGGTCTGAATTTCCCTACAGAAACGGAGTTAAACAACAGGATCTGTGTCTTCCTACAAGCAAGAGTTCATATCTGGTAAACCAACTGAATTTTGGGCTCAAATGATTTTACACAGTTCCCAAACCCAACGCGATTCTCACTATTAACTAAAGAGCATTTATGTAAGAGGAGCTGTGGTTAGTATCAGTTTCATAAGCAGGGTTGAACTACATATGGTCCGTATGAGTAGGAAACACAGTTCTTTTTTTTCTGGGCATGCTCATGGTTCTTACTGTATTGGAGAAGGTAGAAAGTACAGCTTGCTTCCTGCATGAAAACAGAGTGTGTTTCATGGATGAGAACACTGGTCTGAATTTCCCTTCCGAAATGGAGTTAAACCCCAGGATCTGTGTCTTCCTACAAGGAAGAGTTCATTTCCGGTTAAATAAGTGAATTTTGTGCACAAATGATTTTACACAGTTCTGGAACCCAACGTGATTCTCACTATTAACTAAAGAGCACTTATGTTAGAGGAGCTGTGGTTAGTATCAGTTTCATAAGGAGATTTGAACTACATATGGTCTGTATGAGTAGGAAACACAGTTCTTTTTTTCTGGGCATGCTCATGGTTCTTGCTGTATTGGAGAAGCTAGAAAGAAGAGCTTGCTTCTTGCGTGAAAACAGAGTGTGTTTCATGGATGAGAACACTGGTCTGAATTTCCCTACAGAAATGGAGTTAAACAACAGGATGTGTGTCTTCCTACAAGCAAGAGTTCATTTCTGGTAAACAAAGTGAATTTGGGCTCAAATGATTTTAAACAGTTCACGAACCCAACGCGATTCTCACTATTAACTTAAGAGTATTTATGTAAGAGGAGTTGTGGTTAGTATCAGTTTCATAAGCAGAGTTTAACTACATATGGTCCGTATTTGTAGGAAACACAGTTCGTTTTTCTGGGCATGCTTATGGTTCTTACTGTAGTGGAGACGCTGTAAAGAAGAGCTTGTTTCTTGTGTGAAAACAGAGTGTGTTTCATGGATGAGAACACTGGTAGAATTTCCCTTCTGAAATGGAGTTAAACCCCAGGATCTGTGTCTTCCTGCAAGCAAGAGTTCATTTCTGGTAAACCAACTGAATTTTGGGCTCAAATGATTTTACACAGTTCACAAACCCAACGCGATTCTCACTATTAACTAAAGAGCATTTATGTAAGAGGAGCTGTGGTTAGTATCAGTTTCATAAGCAGGGTTGAACTACATATGGTCCGTATGAGTAGGAAACACAGTTCTTTTTTTCTGGGCAGGCTCATTGTTCTTACTGTATTGGAGAAGGTAGAAAGAACAGCTTGCTTCCTGCATGAAAACAGAGTGTGTTTCATGGATGAGAACACTGGTCTGAATTTCCCTTCCGAAATGGAGTTAAACCCCAAGATCTGTGTCTTCCTACAAGGAAGAGTTCATTTCTGGTTAACCAAGTGAATTTTGTGCTCAAATGATTTTACACAGTTCTGGAACCCAACGTGATTCTCACTATTAACTAAAGAGCATTTATGTAAGAGGAGCTGTGGTTAGTATCAGTTTCATAAGGAGAGTTGAACTACATATGGTCTGTATGAGTAGGAAACACAGTTCTTTTTTTCTGGGCATGCTCATGGTTCTTGCTGTATTGGAGAAGCTGGAAAGAAGAGCTTGCTTCTTGCGTGAAAACAGAGTGTGTTTCATGGATGAGAACACTGGTCTGAATTTCCCTACAGAAATGGAGTCAAACAACAGGATGTGTGTCTTCCTACAAGCAAGAGTTCATTTATGGTAAACAAAGTGAATTTTGGGATCAAATGATTTTACACAGTTCACAAACCCAACGCGATTCTCACTATTATCCTAAGAGTATTTACGTAACAGGAGCTGTGGTTAGTATCAGTTTCATAAGCAGAGTTTAACTACATATGGTCCATATGTAGTAGGAAACACAGTTCTTTTTTTCTGGGCATGCTCATGGTTCTGGCTGTATTGGAGACTCTGGAAAGAAGAGGATGTTTCTTGCCTTAAAACAGAGTGTTTTTCTTGGATGAGAACTCTGGTCTGAAGTTCCCTTCAGAAACAGTGTTAAACCACAGGATCTGTGTCTTCCTACAAGCAGGAATTCATTTCTGGTAAACCCAGTGAATTTTTGGGTTCAAATGATTTTTCGCATTTCATGAACCCAACTCAATTCTCACTGTTAACTAAAGAGCACTTATGTAAGAGGAGCTGTGGTTAGTATCAGGTTCGTAAGGAGAGTTGAACTACATATCGTCTGTATGAGTAGGAAACACATTTCTTTTTTTCTGGGCATGCTCATGGTTCTTGCTGTATTGGAGAAGCTGGAAAGAAGAGCTTGCTTCTTGCGTGAAAACAGAGTGTGTTTCATGGATGAGAACACTGGTCTGAATTTCCCTACAGAAATGGAGTTAAACAACAGGATGTGTGTCTTCCTACAAGCAAGAGTTCATTTATGGTAAACAAAGTGAATTTTGGGCTCAAATGATTTTAAACATTTCACGAACCCAACGCGATTCTCACTATTAACTTAAGAGTATTTATGTAAGAGGAGTTGTGGTTAGTATCAGTTTCATAAGCAGAGTTTAACTACATATGGTCCATATGAGTAGGAAACACAGTTCGTTTTTCTGGTCATGCTTATGGTTCTTACTGTATTGGAGACGCTGGAAAGAAGAGCTTGTTTCTTGTGTGAAAACAGAGTGTGTTTCATGGATGAGAACACTGGTAGAATTTCCCTTCTGAAATGGAGTTAAACCCCAGGATCTGTGTCTTCCTGCAAGCAAGAGTTCATTTCTGGTAAACCAACTGAATTTTGGGCTCAAATGATTTTACACAGTTCACATACCCAACGCGATTCTCACTATTAATTAAAGAGCATTTATGTAAGAGGAGCTGTGGTTAGTATCAGTTTCATAAGCAGGGTTGAACTACATATGGTCCGTATGAGTAGGAAACACAGTTCTTTTTTTCTGGGCAGGCTCATTGTTCTTACTGTATTGGAGAAGGTAGAAAGAACAGCTTGCTTCCTGCATGAAAACAGAGTGTGTTTCATGGATGAGAACACTGGTCTGAATTTCCCTTCCGAAATGGAGTTAAACCCCAGGATCTGTGTCTTCCTACAAGGAAGAGTTCATTTCTGGTAAACCAACTAGATTTTGGGCTCAAATGATTTTACACAGTTCACAAACCCAACGCGATTCTCACTATTAACTAAAGAGCATTTATATAGGAGGAGCTGTGGTTAGTATCAGTTTCATAAGCAGGATTGAACTACATATGGTCCGTATGAGTAGGAAACACAGTTCTTTTTTTCTGGGCATGCTTATGGTTCTTACTGTATTGGAGACACTGGAAAGGAGAGCTTGTTTCTTGTGTGAAAACAGAGTGTGTTTCATGGATGAGAACACTGGTAGAATTTCCCTTCTGAAATGGTGTTAAACCCCAGGATCTGTGTCTTCCTGCAAGCAAGAGTTCATTTCTGGTAAACCAACTGAATTTTGGGCTCAAATGATTTTACACAGTTCACAAACCCAACGCGATTCTCACTATTAACTAAAGAGCATTTATGTAAGAGGAGCTGTGGTTAGTATCAGTTTCATAAGCAGGGTTGAACTACATATGGTCCGTATGAGTAGGAAACACAGTTCTTTTTTTTCTGGGCATGCTCATGGTTCTTACTGTATTGGAGAAGGTAGGAAGAACAGCTTGCTTCCTGCATGAAAACAGAGTGTGTTTCATGGATGAGAACACTGGTCTGAATTTCCCTTCCGAAATGGAGTTAAACCCCAGGATCAGTGTCTTCCTACAAGGAAGAGTTCATTTCTGGTTAACCAGTGAATTTTGTGCTCAAATGATTTTACACAGTTCTGGAACCCAACGTGATTCTCACTATTAACTAAAGAGCATTTATGTAAGAGGAGCTGTGGTTAGTATCAGTTTCATAAGGAGAGTTGAACTACATATGGTCTGTATGAGTAGGAAACACAGTTCTTTTTTTCTGGGCATGCTCATGGTTCTTGCTGTATTGGAGAAGCTGGAAAGAAGAGCTTGCTTCTTGCGTGAAAACAGAGTGTGTTTCATGGATGAGAACACTGGTCTGAATTTCCCTACAGAAATGGAGTTAAACAACAGGATGTGTGTCTTCCTACAAGCAAGAGTTCATTTATGGTAAACAAAGTGAATTTTGGGATCAAATGATTTTACACAGTTCACGAACCCAACGCGATTCTCACTATTAACCTAAGAGTATTTACGTAACAGGAGCTGTGGTTAGTATCAGTTTCATAAGCAGAGTTTAACTACATATGGTCCATATGTAGTAGGAAACACAGTTCTTTTTTTCTGGGCATGCTCATGGTTCTGGCTGTATTGGAGACTCTGGAAAGAAGAGGATGCTTCTTGCCTTAAAACAGAGTGTTTTTCTTGGATGAGAACTCTGGTCTGAAGTTCCCTTCAGAAACAGTGTTAAACCAAAGGATCTGTGTCTTCCTACAAGCAGGAATTCATTTCTGGTAAACCCAGTGAATTTTTGGCCTCAAATGATTTTTCGCATTTCATGAACCCAACTCAATTCTCACTGTTAACTAAAGAGCATTTATGTAACAGGATTTATGGTTTGTATAAGTATCATAAGCAGAGTTGTACTACATATGGTCCATATTAGTAGGAAACACGGTTCATTTTTTCTGGGCATGCTCATGGTTTTTGCTTTATTGGAGACTCTGGAATGAAGAGGTTGCTTCTTACGTTAAAACAGAGTGTGTTTAATGGATGAAAACAGTGGTCTGATTTTCCTACAGAAACGGAGTTAAAGCCCAGGATCTGTGTCTTCCTACAAGCAAGAGATCATTTCTGGTAAACCAAGTGAATTTTGGGCTCATATTATTTTACACAGTTCTGGAACCTAACGTTATTTTCACTATTAACTAAAGAGCATTTATGTAAGAGGAGCTGAGGTTAGTATCAGTTTCATAAGCAGAGTTGAACTACATATGGTCCGTTTGAGTAGGAAACACAGTTCTTTTTTTCTGGGCATGCTCATGGTTCTTGCTGTACTGGAGATGCTGGAAAGAAGAGCTTGCTTTTTGCCTGAAAACAGAGTGTGTTTCATGGAAGAGAACACAGGTCTAAATTTCCTTTCAGAAACAGAGTTAAACCACAGGATCTGTGTCTTCCTACAAGCAAGAGTTCATTTCTTGTGAACCAAGTGAATTATGGGCTCATATGATTTTACACAGTTCTGGAACCCAACATGATTCTCACTATTAACTAAAGAGCATTTATGTAAGAGAAGCTGTGGTTAGTATCATTTTCATATGCAGAGTTTAACTACGTATGTTCCGTATTTGTAGGAAACACGTTTTTTTTTTCGCGGCATGCTCATGGTTCTTGCTGTATTGGAAACTCTGGATAGAAGAGCTTGGTTCTTAAGTTAAAACAGTGAGTGTTTAATGGATGAGAACACTGGTCTAAATTTCCCTACAGAAACGGAGTTAAACAACAGGATCTGTGTCTTCCTACAAGCAAGAGTTCATTTCTGGTAAACCAACTGAATTTTGGGCTCAAATGATTTTACACAGTTCACAAACCCAACGCGATTCTCACTATTAACTAAAGAGCATTGATGTAAGAGGAGCTGTGGTTAGTATCAGTTTCATAAGCAGGGTTGAACTACATATGGTCCGTATGAGTAGGAAACACAGTTCTTTTTTTCTGGGCATGCTCATGGTTCTTACTGTATTGGAGAAGGTAGAAAGAACAGCTTGCTTCCTGCATGAAAACAGAGTGTGTTTCATGGATGAGAACACTGGTCTGAATTTCCCTTCCGAAATGGATTTAAACCCCAGGATCTGTGTCTTCCTACAAGGAAGATTTCATTTCTGGTTAACCAAGTGAATTTTGTGCTCAAATGATTTTACACAGTTCTGGAACCCAACGTGATTCTCACTATTAACTAAAGAGCACTTATGTAAGAGGAGCTGTGGTTAGTATCAGTTTCATAAGCAGGGTTGTACTACATATGGTCCGTATGAGTAGGAAACACAGTTCTTTTTTTCTGGGCATGCTCATCGTTCTGGCTGTATTGGAGACTCTGGAAAGAAGAGCATGCTTCTTGCCTTAAAACAGAGTGTTTTTCTTGGATGAGAACTCTGGTCTGAAGTTCCCTTCAGAAACAGTGTTAAACCACAGGATCTGTGTCTTCCTACAAGCAGGAATTCATTTCTGGTAAACCCAGTGATTTTTTGGCCTCAAATGATTTTTCGCATTTCATGAACCCAACTCAATTCTTACTGTTAACTAAAGAGCATTTATGTAAGAGGAGCTATTGTTTGTATCAGTATCATAAGCAGAGTTGTACTACATATGGTCCGTATTAGTAGGAAACACGGTTCTTTTTTTCTGGGCATGCTCATGGTTTTTGCTTTATTGGAAACTCTGGATAGAAGAGCTTGGATCTTAAGTTAAAACAGAGAGTGTCTAATGGATGAGAACACTGGTCTGAATTTCCCTACAGAAACGGAGTTAAACAACAGGATCTGTGTCTTCCTACAAGCAAGAGTTCATTTCTGGTAAACAAAGTGAATTTTGGGCTCAAATGATTTTAAACAGTTCACGAACCCAACGCCATTCTCACTATTAACTTAAGAGTATTTATGTAATTGGAGCTGTGGTTAGTATCAGTTTCATAAGCAGAGTTTAACTACATATGGTCCGTATGAGTAGGAAACACAGTTCCTTTTTCTGGGCATGCTCATGGTTCTTACTGTATTGGAGAAGGTAGAAAGAACAGCTTGCTTCCTGCATTAAAACAGAGTGTGTTTCATGGATGAGAACACTGGTCTGAATTTCCCCTCCGAAATGGAGTTA
Source organism: Onychomys leucogaster (assembly GCA_949786385.1). NCBI lineage: Eukaryota > Metazoa > Chordata > Mammalia > Rodentia > Cricetidae > Onychomys > Onychomys leucogaster. The sequence goes on from CATKUP010000142.1 coordinate 133,610, forward strand.
AACCCCAGGATCTGTGTCTTCCTACCAGGAAGAGTTCATTTCTGGTTAACCGAGTGAATTTTGTGCTCAAATGATTTTACACAGTTCTGGAACCCAACGTGATTCTTACTATTAACTAAAGAGCATTTATGTAGGAGGAGCTGTGGCTAATATCAGTTTCATAAGGAGAGTTGAACTACATATGGTCTGTATGAGTAGGAAACACAGTTCTTTTTTTCTGGGCATGCTCATGGTTCTTGCTGTATTGGAGAAGCGGGAAAGAAGAGCTTGCTTCTTGCGTGAAAACAGAGTGTGTTTCATGGATGAGAACACTGGTCTGAATTTCCCTACAGAAATGGAGTTAAACAACAGGATGTGTGTCTTCATACAAGCAAGAGTTCATTTATGGTAAACAAAGTGAATTTTGGGCTCAAATGATTTTAAACAGTTCACGAACCCAACGCGATTCTCACTATTAACTTAAGAGTATTTATGTAGGAGTTGCTGTGGTTAGTATAAGTTTCATAAGCAGGATTGAACTACATATGGTCCGTATGAGTAGGAAACACAGTTCTTTTTTTCTGGGCATGCTTATGGTTCTTACTGTATTGGAGACGCTGGAAAGAAGAGCTTGCTTCTTACGTTAAAATAGAGTGTGTTTAATGGATGAAAACAGTGGTCTGATTTTCCCTACAGAATCAGAGTTAAAGCCCAGGATCTGTGTCTTCCTACAAGCAAGAGTTCATTTCTGGTAAACCAAGTGAATTTTAGGCTCATATTATTTTACACAGTTCTGGAACCTAACGTTGTTTTCACTATTAACTAAAGAGCATTGATGTAAGAGGAGCTGAGGTTAGTATCAGTTTCATAAGCAGAGTTGAACTACATATGGTCCGTTTGAGTAGGAAACACAGTTCTTTTTTTCGGGGCATGCTCATGGTTCTTGCTGTATTGGAGATGCTGGGAAGAAGAGCTTGCTTTTTGCCCGAAAACAGAGTGTGTTTAATGGAAGAGAACACAGGTCTAAATTTCCCTTCAGAAACAGATCTAAACCACAGGATCTGTTTCTTCCTACAAGCAAGAGTTCATTTCTTGTGAACCAAGTGAATTTTGGGCCAAATGATTTTACACAGTTCTGGAACCCAACGCGATTCTCACTATTAACTAAAAAGCATTTATGTAAGAGGAGCTGTGGTTAGTATCAGGTTCATAAGCAGAGTTGAACTACATATGGTCTGTATGAGTAGGAAACACAGTTCTTTTTTTCTGGGCATGCTCATGGTTCTGGCTCTATTGGAGACTCTGGAAAGAAGAAGATGCTTCTTGCCTTAAAAAAGAGTGTTTTTCTTGGGTTAGAACTCTGGTCTGAAGTTCCCTTCAGAAACAGTGTTAAACCACAGGATCTGTGTCTTCCTACAAGCAGGAATTTATTTCTGGTAAACCCAGTGAATTTTTGGCCTCAAATGATTTTTCGCGTTTCATGAACCAACTCAATTCTCACTGTTAACTAAAGAGCATTTATGTAAGAGGAGCTATGGTTTGCATCATATCATAAGCAGAGTTGTACCACATATGGTCCATATTAGTACGAAACACGGTTCTTTTTTTCTGGGCATGCTCATGGTTCTTGCTCTATTGGAAACTCTGGATAGAAGAGCTTGGTTCTTAAGTTAAAACAGAGAGTGTTTAATGAATGAGAACACTGGTCTGAATTTCCCTACAGAAACGGAGTTAAACAACAGGATCTGTGTCTTCCTACAAGCAAGAGTTCATTTCTGGTAAACCCAGTGAATTTTGGGCTCAAATGATTTTACACAGTTCACAAACCCAACATGATTCTCACTATTAACTAAAGAGCATTTATGTAAGAGGAGCTGTGGTTAGTATCAGTTTCATAAGCAGGGTTGTACTACATATGGTCCGTATGAGTAGGAAACACAGTTCTTTTTTTCTGGGCATGCTCATCGTTCTGGCTGTATTGGAGACTCTGGAAAGAAGAGCATGCTTCTTGCCTTAAAACAGAGTGTTTTTCTTGGATGAGAACTCTGGTCTGAAGTTCCCTTCAGAAACAGTGTTAAACCACAGGATCTGTGTCTTCCTACAAGCAGGAATTCATTTCTGGTAAACCCAGTGATTTTTTGGCCTCAAATGATTTTTCGCATTTCATGAACCCAACTCAATTCTTACTGTTAACTAAAGAGCATTTATGTAAGAGGAGCTATTGTTTGTATCAGTATCATAAGCAGAGTTGTACTACATATGGTCCGTATTAGTAGGAAACACGGTTCTTTTTTTCTGGGCATGCTCATGGTTTTTGCTTTACTGGAAACTCTGGATAGAAGAGCTTGGATCTTAAGTTAAAACAGAGAGTGTCTAATGGATGAGAACACTGGTCTGAATTTCCCTACAGAAACGGAGTTAAACAACAGGATCTGTGTCTTCCTACAAGCAAGAGTTCATTTCTGGTAAACAAAGTGAATTTGGGGCTCAAATGATTTTAAACAGTTCACGAACCCAACGCGATTCTCACTATTAAATTAAGAGTATTTATGTAATTGGAGCTGTGGTTAGTATCAGTTTCATAAGCAGAGTTTAACTACATATGGTCCGTATGAGTAGGAAACACAGTTCCTTTTTCTGGGCATGCTCATGGTTCTTACTGTATTGGAGAAGGTAGAAAGAACAGCTTGCTTCCTGCATTAAAACAGAGTGTGTTTCATGGATGAGAACACTGGTCTGAATTTCCCCTCCGAAATGGAGTTAAACCCCAGGATCTGTGTCTTCCTACCAGGAAGAGTTCATTTCTGGTTAACCGAGTGAATTTTGTGCTCAAATGATTTTACACAGTTCTGGAACCCAACGTGATTCTCACTATTAACTAAAGAGCATTTACGTAGGAGGAGCTGTGGCTAATATCAGTTTCATAAGGAGAGTTGAACTACATATGGTCTGTATGAGTAGGAAACACAGTTCTTTTTTTCTGGGCATGCTCATGGTTCTTGCTGTATTGGAGAAGCGGGAAAGAAGAGCTTGCTTCTTGCGTGAAAACAGAGTGTGTTTCATGGATGAGAACACTGGTCTGAATTTCCCTACAGAAATGGAGTTAAACAACAGGATGTGTGTCTTCCTACAAGCAAGAGTTCATTTATGGTAAACAAAGTGAATTTTGGGCTCAAATGATTTTAAACAGTTCACGAACCCAACGCGATTCTCACTATTAACTTAAGAGTATTTATGTAGGAGTTGCTGTGGTTAGTATAAGTTTCATAAGCAGGATTTAACTACATATGGTCCTTATGAGTAGGAAACACAGTTCTTTTTTTCTGGGCATGCTTATGGTTCTTACTGTATTGGAGACGCTGGAAAGAAGAGCTTGCTTCTTACGTTAAAATAGAGTGTGTTTAATGGATGAAAACAGTGGTCTGATTTTCCCTACAGAAACAGAGTTAAAGCCCAGGATCTGTGTCTTCCTACAAGCAAGAGTTCATTTCTGGTTAACCAAGTGAATTTTAGGCTCATATTATTTTACACAGTTCTGGAACCTAACGTTGTTTTCACTATTAACTAAAGAGCATTTATGTAAGAGGAGCTGAGGTTAGTATCAGTTTCATAAGCAGAGTTGAACTACATATGGTCCGTTTGAGTAGGAAACACAGTTCTTTTTTTCGGGGCATGCTCATGGTTCTTGCTGTATTGGAGATGCTGGGAAGAAGAGCTTGCTTTTTGCCCGAAAACAGAGTGTGTTTCATGGAAGAGAACACAGGTCTAAATTTCCCTTCAGAAACAGATCTAAACCACAGGATCTGTTTCTTCCTACAAGCAAGAGTTCATTTCTTGTGAACCAAGTGAATTTTGGGCCAAATGATTTTACACAGTTCTGGAACCCAACGCGATTCTCACTATTAACTAAAAAGCATTTATGTAAGAGGAGCTGTGGTTAGTATCAGGTTCATAAGCAGAGTTGAACTACATATGGTCTGTATGAGTAGGAAACACAGTTCTTTTTTTCTGGGCATGCTCATGGTTCTGGCTCTATTGGAGACTCTGGAAAGAAGAGGATGCTTCTTGCCTTAAAACAGAGTGTTTTTCTTGGGTTAGAACTCTGGTCTGAAGTTCCCTTCAGAAACAGTGTTAAACCACAGGATCTGTGTCTTCCTACAAGCAGGAATTTATTTCTGGTAAACCCAGTGAATTTTTGGCCTCAAATGATTTTTCGCGTTTCATGAACCCAACTCAATTCTCACTGTTAACTAAAGAGCATTTATGTAAGAGGAGCTATGGTTTGTATCATATCATAAGCAGAGTTGTACCACATATGGTCCATATTAGTACGAAACACGGTTCTTTTTTTCTGGGCATGCTCATGGTTCTTGCTCTATTGGAAACTCTGGATAGAAGAGCTTGGTTCTTAAGTTAAAACAGAGAGTGTTTAAGGAATGAGAATACTGGTCTGAATTTCCCTACAGAAACGGAGTTAAACAACAGGATCTGTGTCTTCCTACAAGCAAGAGTTCATTTCTGGTAAACCCAGTGAATTTTGGGCTCAAATGATTTTACACAGTTCACAAACCCAACATGATTCTCACTATTAACTAAAGAGCATTTATGTAAGAGGAGCTGTGGTTAGTATCAGTTTCATAAGCAGGGTTGTACTACATATGGTCCGTATGAGTAGGAAACACAGTTCTTTTTTTCTGGGCATGCTCATCGTTATGGCTGTATTGGAGACTCTGGAAAGAAGAGCATGCTTCTTGCCTTAAAACAGAGTGTTTTTCTTGGATGAGAACTCTGGTCTGAAGTTCCCTTCAGAAACAGTGTTAAACCACAGGATCTGTGTCTTCCTACAAGCTGGAATTCATTTCTGGTAAACCCAGTGATTTTTTGGCCTCAAATGATTTTTCGCATTTCATGAACCCAACTCAATTCTTACTGTTAACTAAAGAGCATTTATGTAAGAGGAGCTATGGTTTGTATCAGTATCATAAGCAGAGTTGTACTACATATTGTCCGTATTAGTAGGAAACACGGTTCTTTTTTTCTGGGCATGCTCATGGTTTTTGCTTTATTGGAAACTCTGGATAGAAGAGCTTGGATCTTAAGTTAAAACAGAGAGTGTCTAATGGATGAGAACACTGGTCTGAATTTCCCTACAGAAACGGAGTTAAACAACAGGATCTGTGTCTTCCTACAAGCAAGAGTTCATTTCTGGTAAACCCACTGAATTTTGGGCTCAAATGATTTTAAACAGTTCACGAACCCAACGCGATTCTCACTATTAACTTAAGAGTATTTATGTAATTGGAGCTGTGGTTAGTATCAGTTTCATAAGCAGAGTTTAACTACATATGGTCCGTATGAGTAGGAAACACAGTTCCTTTTTCTGGGCATGCTCATGGTTCTTACTGTATTGGAGAAGGTAGAAAGAACAGCTTGCTTCCTGCATTAAAACAGAGTGTGTTTCATGGATGAGAACACTGGTCTGAATTTCCCCTCCGAAATGGAGTTAAACCCCAGGATCTGTGTCTTCCTACCAGGAAGAGTTCATTTCTGGTTAACCGAGTGAATTTTGTGCTCAAATGATTTTACACAGTTCTGGAACCCAACGTGATTCTCACTATTAACTAAAGAGCATTTATGTAGGAGGAGCTGTGGCTAATATCAGTTTCATAAGGAGAGTTGAACTACATATGGTCTGTATGAGTAGGAAACACAGTTCTTTTTTTCTGGGCATGCTCATGGTTCTTGATGTATTGGAGAAGCTGGAAAGAAGAGCTTGCTTCTTGCGTGAAAACAGAGTGTGTTTCATGGATGAGAACACTGGTCTGAATTTCCCTACAGAAATGGAGTTAAACAACAGGATGTGTGTCTTCCTACAAGCAAGAGTTCATTTATGGTAAACCAAGTGAATTTTGGGCTCAAATGATTTTAAACAGTTCACGAACCCAACGCGATTCTCACCATTAACTTAATAGTATTTATGTAAGAGGAGCTGTGGTTAGTATCAGTTTCATAAGCAGAGTTTAACTACATATGGTCCGTATGAGTAGGAAACACAGTTCGTTTTTCTGGGAATGCTTATTGTACTTGCTGTATTGGAACGCTGGAAAGAAGAGCTTATTTCTTGTGTGAAAACAGAGTGTGTTTCATGGATGAGAACACTGGTACAATTTCCCTTCTGAAATGGAGTTAAACCCCAAGATCTGTGTCTTCCTACAAGCAAGAGTTCATTTCTTGTAAACCAACTGAATTTTGGGCTCAAATGATTTTACACAGTTCTGGAACCCAACGCGATTCTCACTATTAACTAAAAAGCATTTATGTAAGAGGAGCTGTATTAGTATCAGTTTCATAAGCAGAGTTGAACTACATTTGGTCTGTATGAGTAGGAAACACAGTTCTTTTTTTCTGGGCATGCTCATGGTTCTGGCTGTATTAGAGATTCTGGAAAGAAGAGGATGCTTCTTGCCTTAAAACAGAGTGTTTTTCTTGGATGAGAACTCTGGTCTGAAGTTCCCTTCAGAAACAGTGTTAAACCACAGGTTCTGTGTCTTCCTACAAGCAGGAATTCATTTCTGGTAAACCCAGTGAATTTTTGGTCTCAAATGATTTTTCGCATTTCATGAACCCAACTCAATTCTCACTTTTAACTAAAGAGCATCTATGTAAGAGGAGCTATGGTTTGTATCAGTATCATAAGCAGAGTTGTACTACATACGGTCGGTATTAGTAGGAAACACGGTTCCTTTTTTCTGGGCATGCTCATGGTTTTTGCTTTATTGGAGACTCTGGAATGAAGAGCTTGCTTCTTACGTTAAAACAGAGTGTGTTTAATGGATGAAAACAGTTGTCTGATTTTCCCTACAGAAACGGAGTTAAAGCCCAGGATCTGTGTCTTCCTACAAGCAAGAGTTCATTTCTGGTTAACCAAGTGAATTTTGGGCTCTTCTTATTTAACACAGTTCTGGAACCTAACGTTATTTTCACTATTAACTAAAGAGCATTTATGTAAGAGGAGCTCTGGTTAGTATCAGTTTCATAAGCAGAGTTGAACTACATATGGTCCGTTTGAGCAGGAAACACAGTTCTTTTTTTCGGGGAATGCTCATGGTTCTTGCTCGATTGGAGATGCTGGAAAGAAGAGCTTGTTTTTTGCCCGAAAACAGAGTGTGTTTCATGGAAGAGAACACAGGTCTAAATTTCCCTTCAGAAACAGAGTTAAACCACAGGATCTGTATCTTACTACAAGCAAGAGTTCATTTCTTGTGAACCAAGTGAATTTTGGGCTCAAATGATTTTACACAATTCTGGAACCCAACATGATTCTCACTATTAACTAAAGAGCATTTATGTAAGAGAAGCTGTGGTTAGTATTATTTTCATAGGCAGAGTTTAACTACGTATGGTCCGTATTTGTAGGAAACACAGTTTTTTTTTTTCGCGGCATGCTCATGGTTCTTGCTGTATTGGAAACTCTGGATAGAAGAGCTTGGTTCTTAAGTTAAAACAGAGAGTGTTTAATGGATGAGAACACTGGTCTGAATTTCCGTACAGAAACGGTGTTAAACAACAGGATCTGTGTCTTCCTACAAGCAAGAGTTCATTTCTGGTAAACCCACTGAATTTTGGGCTCAAATGATTTTACACAGTTCACGAACCCAACGCGATTCTCACTATTAACTTAAGAGTATTTATGTAATTGGAGCTGTGGTTAGTATCAGTTTCATAAGCAGAGTTTAACTACATATGGTCCGTATGAGTAGGAAACACAGTTCCTTTTTCTGGGCATGCTCATGGTTCTTACTGTATTGGAGAAGGTAGAAAGAACAGCTTGCTTCCTGCATTAAAACAGAGTGTGTTTCATGGATGAGAACACTGGTCTGAATTTCCCCTCCGAAATGGAGTTAAACCCCAGGATCTGTGTCTTCCTACCAGGAAGAGTTCATTTCTGGTTAACCGAGTGAATTTTGTGCTCAAATGATTTTACACAGTTCTGGAACCCAACGTGATTCTCACTATTAACTAAAGAGCATTTATGTAGGAGGAGCTGTGGTTAATATCAGTTTCATTAGGAGAGTTGAACTACATATGATCTGTATGAGTAGGAAACACAGTTCTTTTTTTCTGGGCATGCTCCTGGTTCTTACTGTATTGGAGAAGCTGGAAAGAAGAGCTTGCTTCTTGCGTGAAAACAGAGTGTGTTTCATGGATGAGAACACTGGTCTGAATTTCCCTACAGAAATGGAGTTAAACAACAGGATGTGTGTCTTCCTACAAGCAAGAGTTCATTTATGGTAAACCAAGTGAATTTTGGGCTCAAATGATTTTAAACAGTTCACGAACCCAACGCGATTCTCACCATTAACTTAATAGTATTTATGTAAGAGGAGCTGTGGTTAGTATCAGTTTCATAAGCAGAGTTTAACTACATATGGTCCGTATGAGTAGGAAACACAGTTCGTTTTTCTGGGAATGCTTATTGTACTTGCTGTATTGGAACGCTGGAAAGAAGAGCTTGTTTCTTGTGTGAAAACAGAGTGTGTTTCATGGATGAGAACACTGGTACAATTTCCCTTCTGAAATGGAGTTAAACCCCAAGATCTGTGTCTTCCTGCAAGCAAGAGTTCATTTCTTGTAAACCAACTGAATTTTGGGCTCAAATGATTTTACACAGTTCTGGAACCCAACGCGATTCTCACTATTAACTAAAAAGCATTTATGTAAGAGGAGCTGTGGTTAGTATCAGTTTCATAAGCAGAGTTGAACTACATTTGGTCTGTATGAGTAGGAAACACAGTTCTTTTTTTCTGGGCATGCTCATGGTTCTGGCTGTATTAGAGATTCTGGAAAGAAGAGGATGCTTCTTGCCTTAAAACAGAGTGATTTCTTGGATGAGAACTCTGGTCTGAAGTTCCCTTCAGAAACAGTGTTAAACCACAGGATCTGTGTCTTCCTACAAGCAGGAATTCATTTCTGGTAAACCCAGTGAATTTTGGGCTCAAATGATTTTACACAGTTCACGAACCCAACGCGATTCTCACTATTAACTTAAGAGTATTTATGTAATTGGAGCTGTGGTTAGTATCAGTTTCATAAGCAGAGTTTAACTACATATGGTCCGTATGAGTAGGAAACACAGTTCCTTTTTCTGGGCATGCTCATGGTTCTTACTGTATTGGAGAAGGTAGAAAGAACAGCTTGCTTCCTGCATTAAAACAGAGTGTGTTTCATGGATGAGAACACTGGTCTGAATTTCCCCTCCGAAATGGAGTTAAACCCCAGGATCTGTGTCTTCCTACCAGGAAGAGTTCATTTCTGGTTAACCGAGTGAATTTTGTGCTCAAATGATTTTACACAGTTCTGGAACCCAACGTGATTCTCACTATTAACTAAAGAGCATTTATGTAGGAGGAGCTGTGGTTAATATCAGTTTCATAAGGAGAGTTGAACTACATATGATCTGTATGAGTAGGAAACACAGTTCTTTTTTTCTGGGCATGCTCCTGGTTCTTGCTGTATTGGAGAAGCTGGAAAGAAGAGCTTGCTTCTTGCGTGAAAACAGAGTGTGTTTCATGGATGAGAACACTGGTCTGAATTTCCCTACAGAAATGGAGTTAAACAACAGGATGTGTGTCTTCCTACAAGCAAGAGTTCATTTATGGTAAACCAAGTGAATTTTGGGCTCAAATGATTTTAAACAGTTCACGAACCCAACGCGATTCTCACCATTAACTTAATAGTATTTATGTAAGAGGAGCTGTGGTTAGTATCAGTTTCATAAGCAGAGTTTAACTACATATGGTCCGTATGAGTAGGAAACACAGTTCGTTTTTCTGGGAATGCTTATTGTACTTGCTGTATTGGAACGCTGGAAAGAAGAGCTTATTTCTTGTGTGAAAACAGAGTGTGTTTCATGGATGAGAACACTGGTACAATTTCCCTTCTGAAATGGAGTTAAACCCCAAGATCTGTGTCTTCCTGCAAGCAAGAGTTCATTTCTTGTAAACCAACTGAATTTTGGGCTCAAATGATTTTACACAGTTCTGGAACCCAACGCGATTCTCACTATTAACTAAAAAGCATTTATGTAAGAGGAGCTGTGGTTAGTATCAGTTTCATAAGCAGAGTTGAACTACATTTGGTCTGTATGAGTAGGAAACACAGTTCTTTTTTTCTGGGCATGCTCATGGTTCTGGCTGTATTAGAGATTCTGGAAAGAAGAGGATGCTTCTTGCCTTAAAACAGAGTGTTTTTCTTGGATGAGAACTCTGGTCTGAAGTTCCCTTCAGAAACAGTGTTAAACCACAGGATCTGTGTCTTCCTACAAGCAGGAATTCATTTCTGGTAAACCCAGTGAATTTTTGGTCTCAAATGATTTTTCGCATTTCATGAACCCAACTCAATTCTCACTTTTAACTAAAGAGCATCTATGTAAGAGGAGCTATGGTTTGTATCAGTATCATAAGCAGAGTTGTACTACATATGGTCGGTATTAGTAGGAAACACGGTTCCTTTTTTCTGGGCATGCTCATGGTTTTTGCTTTATTGGAGACTCTGGAATGAAGAGCTTGCTTCTTACGTTAAAACAGAGTGTGTTTAATGGATGAAAACAGTTGTCTGATTTTCCCTACAGAAACGGAGTTAAAGCCCAGGATCTGTGTCTTCCTACAAGCAAGAGTTCATTTCTGGTTAACCAAGTGAATTTTGGGCTCTTCTTATTTAACACAGTTCTGGAACCTAACGTTATTTTCACTATTAACTAAAGAGCATTTATGTAAGAGGAGCTCTGGTTAGTATCAGTTTCATAAGCAGAGTTGAACTACATATGGTCCGTTTGAGCAGGAAACACAGTTCTTTTTTTCGGGGCATGCTCATGGTTCTTGCTCGTTTGGAGATGCTGGAAAGAAGAGCTTGTTTTTTGCCCGAAAACAGAGTGTGTTTCATGGAAGAGAACACAGGTCTAAATTTCCCTTCAGAAACAGAGTTAAACCACAGGATCTGTATCTTACTACAAGCAAGAGTTCATTTCTTGTGAACCAAGTGAATTTTGGGCTCAAATGATTTTACACAATTCTGGAACCCAACATGATTCTCACTATTAACTAAAGAGCATTTATGTAAGAGAAGCTGTGGTTAGTATTATTTTCATAGGCAGAGTTTAACTACGTATGGTCCGTATTTGTAGGAAACACAGTTTTTTTTTTTCGCGGCATGCTCATGGTTCTTGCTGTATTGGAAACTCTGGATAGAAGAGCTTGGTTCTTAAGTTAAAACAGAGAGTGTTTAATGGATGAGAACACTGGTCTGAATTTCCGTACAGAAACGGTGTTAAACAACAGGATCTGTGTCTTCCTACAAGCAAGAGTTCATTTCTGGTAAACCCAGTGAATTTTGGGCTCAAATGATTTTACACAGTTCACGAACCCAACGCGATTCTCACTATTAACTTAAGAGTATTTATGTAATTGGAGCTGTGGTTAGTATCAGTTTCATAAGCAGAGTTTAACTACATATGGTCCGTATGAGTAGGAAACACAGTTCCTTTTTCTGGGCATGCTCATGGTTCTTACTGTATTGGAGAAGGTAGAAAGAACAGCTTGCTTCCTGCATTAAAACAGAGTGTGTTTCATGGATGAGAACACTGGTCTGAATTTCCCCTCCGAAATGGAGTTAAACCCCAGGATCTGTGTCTTCCTACCAGGAAGAGTTCATTTCTGGTTAACCGAGTGAATTTTGTGCTCAAATGATTTTACACAGTTCTGGAACCCAACGTGATTCTCACTATTAACTAAAGAGCATTTATGTAGGAGGAGCTGTGGTTAATATCAGTTTCATTAGGAGAGTTGAACTACATATGATCTGTATGAGTAGGAAACACAGTTCTTTTTTTCTGGGCATGCTCCTGGTTCTTGCTGTATTGGAGAAGCTGGAAAGAAGAGCTTGCTTCTTGCGTGAAAACAGAGTGTGTTTCATGGATGAGAACACTGGTCTGAATTTCCCTACAGAAATGGAGTTAAACAACAGGATGTGTGTCTTCCTACAAGCAAGAGTTCATTTATGGTAAACCAAGTGAATTTTGGGCTCAAATGATTTTAAACAGTTCACGAACCCAACGCGATTCTCACCATTAACTTAATAGTATTTATGTAAGAGGAGCTGTGGTTAGTATCAGTTTCATAAGCAGAGTTTAACTACATATGGTCCGTATGAGTAGGAAACACAGTTCGTTTTTCTGGGAATGCTTATTGTACTTGCTGTATTGGAACGCTGGAAAGAAGAGCTTGTTTCTTGTGTGAAAACAGAGTGTGTTTCATGGATGAGAACACTGGTACAATTTCCCTTCTGAAATGGAGTTAAACCCCAAGATCTGTGTCTTCCTGCAAGCAAGAGTTCATTTCTTGTAAACCAACTGAATTTTGGGCTCAAATGATTTTACACAGTTCTGGAACCCAACGCGATTCTCACTATTAACTAAAAAGCATTTATGTAAGAGGAGCTGTGGTTAGTATCAGTTTCATAAGCAGAGTTGAACTACATTTGGTCTGTATGAGTAGGAAACACAGTTCTTTTTTTCTGGGCATGCTCATGGTTCTGGCTGTATTAGAGATTCTGGAAAGAAGAGGATGCTTCTTGCCTTAAAACAGAGTGATTTCTTGGATGAGAACTCTGGTCTGAAGTTCCCTTCAGAAACAGTGTTAAACCACAGGATCTGTGTCTTCCTACAAGCAGGAATTCATTTCTGGTAAACCCAGTGAATTTTGGGCTCAAATGATTTTACACAGTTCACGAACCCAACGCGATTCTCACTATTAACTTAAGAGTATTTATGTAATTGGAGCTGTGGTTAGTATCAGTTTCATAAGCAGAGTTTAACTACATATGGTCCGTATGAGTAGGAAACACAGTTCCTTTTTCTGGGCATGCTCATGGTTCTTACTGTATTGGAGAAGGTAGAAAGAACAGCTTGCTTCCTGCATTAAAACAGAGTGTGTTTCATGGATGAGAACACTGGTCTGAATTTCCCCTCCGAAATGGAGTTAAACCCCAGGATCTGTGTCTTCCTACCAGGAAGAGTTCATTTCTGGTTAACCGAGTGAATTTTGTGCTCAAATGATTTTACACAGTTCTGGAACCCAACGTGATTCTCACTATTAACTAAAGAGCATTTATGTAGGAGGAGCTGTGGTTAATATCAGTTTCATAAGGAGAGTTGAACTACATATGATCTGTATGAGTAGGAAACACAGTTCTTTTTTTCTGGGCATGCTCCTGGTTCTTGCTGTATTGGAGAAGCTGGAAAGAAGAGCTTGCTTCTTGCGTGAAAACAGAGTGTGTTTCATGGATGAGAACACTGGTCTGAATTTCCCTACAGAAATGGAGTTAAACAACAGGATGTGTGTCTTCCTACAAGCAAGAGTTCATTTATGGTAAACCAAGTGAATTTTGGGCTCAAATGATTTTAAACAGTTCACGAACCCAACGCGATTCTCACCATTAACTTAATAGTATTTATGTAAGAGGAGCTGTGGTTAGTATCAGTTTCATAAGCAGAGTTTAACTACATATGGTCCGTATGAGTAGGAAACACAGTTCGTTTTTCTGGGAATGCTTATTGTACTTGCTGTATTGGAACGCTGGAAAGAAGAGCTTATTTCTTGTGTGAAAACAGAGTGTGTTTCATGGATGAGAACACTGGTACAATTTCCCTTCTGAAATGGAGTTAAACCCCAAGATCTGTGTCTTCCTGCAAGCAAGAGTTCATTTCTTGTAAACCAACTGAATTTTGGGCTCAAATGATTTTACACAGTTCTGGAACCCAACGCGATTCTCACTATTAACTAAAAAGCATTTATGTAAGAGGAGCTGTGGTTAGTATCAGTTTCATAAGCAGAGTTGAACTACATTTGGTCTGTATGAGTAGGAAACACAGTTCTTTTTTTCTGGGCATGCTCATGGTTCTGGCTGTATTAGAGATTCTGGAAAGAAGAGGATGCTTCTTGCCTTAAAACAGAGTGTTTTTCTTGGATGAGAACTCTGGTCTGAAGTTCCCTTCAGAAACAGTGTTAAACCACAGGATCTGTGTCTTCCTACAAGCAGGAATTCATTTCTGGTAAACCCAGTGAATTTTTGGTCTCAAATGATTTTTCGCATTTCATGAACCCAACTCAATTCTCACTTTTAACTAAAGAGCATCTATGTAAGAGGAGCTATGGTTTGTATCAGTATCATAAGCAGAGTTGTACTACATATGGTCGGTATTAGTAGGAAACACGGTTCCTTTTTTCTGGGCATGCTCATGGTTTTTGCTTTATTGGAGACTCTGGAATGAAGAGCTTGCTTCTTACGTTAAAACAGAGTGTGTTTAATGGATGAAAACAGTTGTCTGATTTTCCCTACAGAAACGGAGTTAAAGCCCAGGATCTGTGTCTTCCTACAAGCAAGAGTTCATTTCTGGTTAACCAAGTGAATTTTGGGCTCTTCTTATTTAACACAGTTCTGGAACCTAACGTTATTTTCACTATTAACTAAAGAGCATTTATGTAAGAGGAGCTCTGGTTAGTATCAGTTTCATAAGCAGAGTTGAACTACATATGGTCCGTTTGAGCAGGAAACACAGTTCTTTTTTTCGGGGCATGCTCATGGTTCTTGCTCGTTTGGAGATGCTGGAAAGAAGAGCTTGTTTTTTGCCCGAAAACAGAGTGTGTTTCATGGAAGAGAACACAGGTCTAAATTTCCCTTCAGAAACAGAGTTAAACCACAGGATCTGTATCTTACTACAAGCAAGAGTTCATTTCTTGTGAACCAAGTGAATTTTGGGCTCAAATGATTTTACACAATTCTGGAACCCAACATGATTCTCACTATTAACTAAAGAGCATTTATGTAAGAGAAGCTGTGGTTAGTATTATTTTCATAGGCAGAGTTTAACTACGTATGGTCCGTATTTGTAGGAAACACAGTTTTTTTTTTTCGCGGCATGCTCATGGTTCTTGCTGTATTGGAAACTCTGGATAGAAGAGCTTGGTTCTTAAGTTAAAACAGAGAGTGTTTAATGGATGAGAACACTGGTCTGAATTTCCGTACAGAAACGGTGTTAAACAACAGGATCTGTGTCTTCCTACAAGCAAGAGTTCATTTCTGGTAAACCCACTGAATTTTGGGCTCAAATGATTTTACACAGTTCACGAACCCAACGCGATTCTCACTATTAACTTAAGAGTATTTATGTAATTGGAGCTGTGGTTAGTATCAGTTTCATAAGCAGAGTTTAACTACATATGGTCCGTATGAGTAGGAAACACAGTTCCTTTTTCTGGGCATGCTCATGGTTCTTACTGTATTGGAGAAGGTAGAAAGAACAGCTTGCTTCCTGCATTAAAACAGAGTGTGTTTCATGGATGAGAACACTGGTCTGAATTTCCCCTCCGAAATGGAGTTAAACCCCAGGATCTGTGTCTTCCTACCAGGAAGAGTTCATTTCTGGTTAACCGAGTGAATTTTGTGCTCAAATGATTTTACACAGTTCTGGAACCCAACGTGATTCTCACTATTAACTAAAGAGCATTTATGTAGGAGGAGCTGTGGTTAATATCAGTTTCATTAGGAGAGTTGAACTACATATGATCTGTATGAGTAGGAAACACAGTTCTTTTTTTCTGGGCATGCTCCTGGTTCTTGCTGTATTGGAGAAGCTGGAAAGAAGAGCTTGCTTCTTGCGTGAAAACAGAGTGTGTTTCATGGATGAGAACACTGGTCTGAATTTCCCTACAGAAATGGAGTTAAACAACAGGATGTGTGTCTTCCTACAAGCAAGAGTTCATTTATGGTAAACCAAGTGAATTTTGGGCTCAAATGATTTTAAACAGTTCACGAACCCAACGCGATTCTCACCATTAACTTAATAGTATTTATGTAAGAGGAGCTGTGGTTAGTATCAGTTTCATAAGCAGAGTTTAACTACATATGGTCCGTATGAGTAGGAAACACAGTTCGTTTTTCTGGGAATGCTTATTGTACTTGCTGTATTGGAACGCTGGAAAGAAGAGCTTGTTTCTTGTGTGAAAACAGAGTGTGTTTCATGGATGAGAACACTGGTACAATTTCCCTTCTGAAATGGAGTTAAACCCCAAGATCTGTGTCTTCCTGCAAGCAAGAGTTCATTTCTTGTAAACCAACTGAATTTTGGGCTCAAATGATTTTACACAGTTCTGGAACCCAACGCGATTCTCACTATTAACTAAAAAGCATTTATGTAAGAGGAGCTGTGGTTAGTATCAGTTTCATAAGCAGAGTTGAACTACATTTGGTCTGTATGAGTAGGAAACACAGTTCTTTTTTTCTGGGCATGCTCATGGTTCTGGCTGTATTAGAGATTCTGGAAAGAAGAGGATGCTTCTTGCCTTAAAACAGAGTGATTTCTTGGATGAGAACTCTGGTCTGAAGTTCCCTTCAGAAACAGTGTTAAACCACAGGATCTGTGTCTTCCTACAAGCAGGAATTCATTTCTGGTAAACCCAGTGAATTTTGGGCTCAAATGATTTTACACAGTTCACGAACCCAACGCGATTCTCACTATTAACTTAAGAGTATTTATGTAATTGGAGCTGTGGTTAGTATCAGTTTCATAAGCAGAGTTTAACTACATATGGTCCGTATGAGTAGGAAACACAGTTCCTTTTTCTGGGCATGCTCATGGTTCTTACTGTATTGGAGAAGGTAGAAAGAACAGCTTGCTTCCTGCATTAAAACAGAGTGTGTTTCATGGATGAGAACACTGGTCTGAATTTCCCCTCCGAAATGGAGTTAAACCCCAGGATCTGTGTCTTCCTACCAGGAAGAGTTCATTTCTGGTTAACCGAGTGAATTTTGTGCTCAAATGATTTTACACAGTTCTGGAACCCAACGTGATTCTCACTATTAACTAAAGAGCATTTATGTAGGAGGAGCTGTGGTTAATATCAGTTTCATAAGGAGAGTTGAACTACATATGATCTGTATGAGTAGGAAACACAGTTCTTTTTTTCTGGGCATGCTCCTGGTTCTTGCTGTATTGGAGAAGCTGGAAAGAAGAGCTTGCTTCTTGCGTGAAAACAGAGTGTGTTTCATGGATGAGAACACTGGTCTGAATTTCCCTACAGAAATGGAGTTAAACAACAGGATGTGTGTCTTCCTACAAGCAAGAGTTCATTTATGGTAAACCAAGTGAATTTTGGGCTCAAATGATTTTAAACAGTTCACGAACCCAACGCGATTCTCACCATTAACTTAATAGTATTTATGTAAGAGGAGCTGTGGTTAGTATCAGTTTCATAAGCAGAGTTTAACTACATATGGTCCGTATGAGTAGGAAACACAGTTCGTTTTTCTGGGAATGCTTATTGTACTTGCTGTATTGGAACGCTGGAAAGAAGAGCTTGTTTCTTGTGTGAAAACAGAGTGTGTTTCATGGATGAGAATACTGGTACAATTTCCCTTCTGAAATGGAGTTAAACCCCAAGATCTGTGTCTTCCTGCAAGCAAGAGTTCATTTCTTGTAAACCAACTGAATTTTGGGCTCAAATGATTTTACACAGTTCTGGAACCCAACGCGATTCTCACTATTAACTAAAAAGCATTTATGTAAGAGGAGCTGTGGTTAGTATCAGTTTCATAAGCAGAGTTGAACTACATTTGGTCTGTATGAGTAGGAAACACAGTTCTTTTTTTCTGGGCATGCTCATGGTTCTGGCTGTATTAGAGATTCTGGAAAGAAGAGGATGCTTCTTGCCTTAAAACAGAGTGTTTTTCTTGGATGAGAACTCTGGTCTGAAGTTCCCTTCAGAAACAGTGTTAAACCACAGGATCTGTGTCTTCCTACAAGCAGGAATTCATTTCTGGTAAACCCAGTGAATTTTTGGTCTCAAATGATTTTTCGCATTTCATGAACCCAACTCAATTCTCACTTTTAACTAAAGAGCATCTATGTAAGAGGAGCTATGGTTTGTATCAGTATCATAAGCAGAGTTGTACTACATATGGTCGGTATTAGTAGGAAACACGGTTCCTTTTTTCTGGGCATGCTCATGGTTTTTGCTTTATTGGAGACTCTGGAATGAAGAGCTTGCTTCTTACGTTAAAACAGAGTGTGTTTAATGGATGAAAACAGTTGTCTGATTTTCCCTACAGAAACGGAGTTAAAGCCCAGGATCTGTGTCTTCCTACAAGCAAGAGTTCATTTCTGGTTAACCAAGTGAATTTTGGGCTCTTCTTATTTAACACAGTTCTGGAACCTAACGTTATTTTCACTATTAACTAAAGAGCATTTATGTAAGAGGAGCTCTGGTTAGTATCAGTTTCATAAGCAGAGTTGAACTACATATGGTCCGTTTGAGCAGGAAACACAGTTCTTTTTTTCGGGGCATGCTCATGGTTCTTGCTCGATTGGAGATGCTGGAAAGAAGAGCTTGCTTTTTGCCCGAAAACAGAGTGTGTTTCATGGAAGAGAACACAGGTCTAAATTTCCCTTCAGAAACAGAGTTAAACCACAGGATCTGTATCTTACTACAAGCAAGAGTTCATTTCTTGTGAACCAAGTGAATTTTGGGCTCAAATGATTTTACACAATTCTGGAACCCAACATGATTCTCACTATTAACTAAAGAGCATTTATGTAAGAGAAGCTGTGGTTAGTATTATTTTCATAGGCAGAGTTTAACTACGTATGGTCCGTATTTGTAGGAAACACAGTTTTTTTTTTTTTCGCGGCATGCTCATGGTTCTTGCTGTATTGGAAACTCTGGATAGAAGAGCTTGGTTCTTAAGTTAAAACAGAGAGTGTTTAATGGATGAGAACACTGGTCTGAATTTCCGTACAAAAACGGTGTTAAACAACAGGATCTGTGTCTTCCTACAAGCAAGAGTTCATTTCTGGTAAACCCAGTGAATTTTGGGCTCAAATGATTTTACACAGTTCACAAAAACAACGCGATTCTCACTATTAACTAAAGAGCATTTATGTAAGAGGAGCTGTGGTTAGTATCAGTTTCATAAGCAGGGTTGAACTACATGTGGTCCGTATGAGTAGGAAACACAGTTCTTTTTTTCTGGGCATGCTCATGGTTCTTACTGTATTGGAGAAGGTAGAAAGAACAGCTTGCTTCCTGCATGAAAACAGAGTGTGTTTCATGGATGAGAACACTGGTCTGAATTTCCCTTCCGAAATGGAGTTAAACCCCAGGATCTGTGTCTTCCTCCAAGTAAGAGTTCATTTCTGGTTAACCAAGTGAATTTTGTGCTCAAATGATTTTACACAGTTCTGGAACCCAACGTGATTCTCACTATTAACTAAAGAGCATTTATGTAAGAGGAGCTGTGGTTAGTATCAGTTTCATAAGGAGAGTGGAACTACATATGGTCTGTATGAGTAGGATACACAGTTCTTTTTTTCTGGGCATGCTCGTGGTTTTTGCTGTATTGGAGAAGCTGGAAAGAAGAGCTTGCTTCTTGCGTGAAAACAGAGTGTGTTTCATGGATGAGAACACTGGTAGATTTTCCCATTCAAAATGGAGTTAAACCCTAGGATCTGTGTCTTCCTACAAGGAAGAGTTCATTTCTGGTAAACAAAGTGAATTTTTGGTTCAAATGATTTTACACAGTTCTGGAACCCAACACGATTCTCACTATTAACTAAAGAGCATTTATGTAAGAGGAGCTGTGGTTAGTATCAGTTTCATAGCTAGAGTTGAAATAATTATGGTCTGTATGAGTGGGAAACACAGTTCTATTTTTCTGGGCATGGTCATGGTTCTTGCTGTATTGGAGACTCTGGAAAGAAGAGGATGTTTCTTCCCTTAAAACAGAATGTTTTTCTTGGATGAGAACTCTGGACTAAATTTCCCTTTGGAAACACAGTTAAACCACAGGATATGTGTCTGCCTACAAGGAAGAGTTCATTTCTGGAAAACCCAGTGAATTTTGTGCTCAAATGATTTTTTGCAGTTGTATAACCCAACGCGATAACCACTATTGACTAAAGATCATTTTTGTAAGAAGAGCTGTGGTTTGTGTCAGTTTCATAAGCAGAGTTGAACTACATATGGTCCGTATGAGTAGGAAACACATTACTTTTTTATTGGGCATATTCATGGTTCTTGCAGTATGGAAACGCTGGTAAGAAGAGCTTGGTTCTTGCGTGAAAACAGACTGTGTTTCATGGATGAGAACACTGGTCTGAATTTACCTTCAGAAACGGAGTAAAACCACAGTATCTTTGTCATCCTACAAGCAAGAGTTCATTTCTGGTAAACTTAGTGTATTTTGATCTCAAATGATTGTACAAAGTTCTGGAACCCAATGCTATTCTCACTATTAACCAAAAAGCATTTATGTAAGAGGAGGAGTGGTTTGTATCAGTTTCATTAGCAGAGTTGAATTACATATGCTCCGTATGAGTCAGAAAAACAGTTCTTTTTTTCTGGGTATGCTCATGGTTCTTGCTGTATTGGGGACGCTGGAAATAAGAGGATTCGTCTTGCCTTAAAACAGAGTGTTTTTCTTGGATGAGAACCCTGATCGGAATTTCCCTTCAGAAATGGAGTTAAAACCCAGGATCTGTGTCTTCCTACAAGCAAGAGTTCATTTCTGTTAATCCAAGTGAATTTTGGGCTAAAAAGGTTTTACACAGGTTTGAAACCCAACGCGATTCTCACTATTAAGTAAAGAGCATTTAAGTAAGGGGAGTTGTGGTTAGTATCAGTTTCATAAGCAGAGTTGAACTACATATGGTCCCTATGAGTAGCAAACACAGTTCTTTTTTTCTGGGCATTCTCACGGTTCTTGCTGTATTGGAGACGCTGAAAAGAAGAGGATGCGTCTTGCATTAAAACAGAGTGTTTTTCTTCGATGAGAACTCTGGTCTGAATTTTCTTCAGAAACAGAGTTAAACCACAGGATCTGTGTCTTCCTACAAGCAGGAATTCATTTCTGGTAAACCCAGTGATTTTTGGGCTCAAATGATTTTTCGCAGTTCACGATCCCAACTCGATTCTCACTGTAAACTAAAGAGCATTTATGTGAGAGGAGCTGTGGATTGTATAAGTTTCATAAGCAGAGTTGAACTACATATGTTCTGTATGAGTAGGCAACACAAGTCTTTTTTTCTGGGCATGCTCATGGTTCTTGCTGTTTTGGAGACTCTGGAAAGAAGAGATTGCTTCTTACGTTAAAACAGATTGTGTTTAATGGATGAGAAGAGTGGTCTGAATTTCCCTTCAGAAACGGAGTTAAAGCCCTGGATCTGTGTCTTCTTACAAGCAAGAGTTCATTTCTTGTAAACCAAGTGAATTTTGGGCTCAAATGATTTAACACAGTAATGGAACCCAACCAGATTCTCACTATTAACTAAGAGCACTTATGTAAGAGGAGCTGTGGTTAGTATCAGATTCATAAGCATACTTCAACAACATATGGTCCCTATGTAAAGGAACCTCAATTCTTTTTTTCTGGGCATGCTCATGGTTCTTGCTGTTTTGGAGACTCTGGAAAGAAGAGATTGCTTCTTACGTTAAAACAGATTGTGTTTAATGGATAAGAACAGTGGTCTGAATTTCCCTTCAGAAACGGAGTTAAAGCCCTTGATCTGTGTCTTCCTACAAGCCAGAGTTCATTTCTGGTAAAAAAAAAAAAAGTGAATTTTAGGCTCAAATGATTTTATACAGTTCTGGAACCCAACGCGATTCTCACTACTAACTAAAGAGCATTGAGGTAAGAGGAGCTGTGTTTTGTATCAGTTTCATAAGCAGAGTTGTACTACATATGGTCCGAGTGAGTGGCAAACACAGTTCATTTTTTCTGGGCATGCTCTTGGTTCGTGGTGTATCGGAGACGCTGGAAAGAAGAGCTTGCTTCTTGCGTGAAAACAGAGTATGTTTCATGGATGAGAACACTGGTCTCCATTTCCCCTCAGAAATGGATTTAAACCCCATGATCTGTGTCTTCCTACAAGCAAGAGTTCATTTCTGGTAACCTCATTGAATTTTGGGCCCAAATAATTTTTGCAGTTCCAGAACACAACGTGATTCTCACTATTAAATAAAGAACATTTTTGTAAGAGGAGCTGTGGGTTATATCAGTTTCATAAGCAGAGTTGAACTACATATGGTCCATATGAGTAGGCAACACAATTATTTTTTTCTGGGTATGCTCATGGTTCTTGCTGGATTGGAGAAGCTGGAAAGAAGAGCTTGCTTCTTGCGTGAAAACAGAGTGTGTTTCATGGATAAGAACACTGGTCTGAATGTCCCTTCAGAAACAGAGTTAAACCCTATGATCTGTGTCTTCCTACAAGGAAGGGTTCATTTCTGGTAAACCCAGTGAATTTTGGGTTCAAATGATTTTACAGAGTTCTGAAACCCAACACGATTCTCAATATTAACTAAAGAGCATTGATGTAAGAGGAGCTGTGGTTTGTATCAGTTTCCTAAGCAGAGTTGTACTACATATGGTCCGTATGAGTTGGAAACACAGTTCTTTTTTTCTGGTCATGCTCAGGATTCTTTCTATATTGGGGACGCCTGAAAGAAGAGGATGCGTCTTGCCTTAAAACAGAGTATTTTTCTCGGATAAGAACTCTGGTCGGAATTTCTCTTCAGAAACAGAGTTAAACCAGAGGATCTCTGTCTTCCTACAAGGAGGACTTCATTTCTGGTAAACCCAGTGAATTTTGGGCCCAAATGAGTTTTCGCAGTTCACGAACCCAACTCGGTTCTCACTGTAAACTAAAGAGCATTTATGTAAGAGGAGCTGTGGTTAGTATCAGTTTCATAAGCAGAGTTTAATTACATATGGACCGTATGAGTAGGAAACAAAGTACTTTTTTTCTGAGCATGCTCATGGTTCTTGCAGAATTGGAGAAGCTCAAAGGAAGATCTTGGTTCTTCATGTATTGGAGACGCTGGAAAGAAGAGCTTGCTTCTTGCGTGAAATCAGAGTGTGTTTCATGGATTAGATCACTGGTCTGAATTTACCTTCAGAAACGGAGTAAAACCACAGGATCTGTGTCATCCTATAAGCAAGAGTTCATTTCTGGTAAACCCAGTGAATTTTGTGCTCAAATGATTTTTCGCAGTTCTAGAACCTAACGCGGTTCTGACTGTTAACTAAAGAGCAATTATATAAGAGGAGCTGTGGTTTGTATCAGTTTCATAAGCAGAGTTGAACTACATATGGTCCGTGTGAGTAGGAAACACAGTTCTTTTTCTCTTGGAATGGTCTTGGTTTTTGCTGTATTGGAGACGCTCGAAAGAAGAGCTTGCTTCTTGCGTGAAAACAGAGTGTGTTTCAAGGATGAGATCACTGGTCTGAATTTCAATTCAGAAAGAGAGTTAAATCCCAGGATTTGTGTCTTCCTATAAGCAAGAGTTCATTTCTGGTAAACCAAGTGAATTTTGGGCTCAAATGATTTTACACAGTTCTGGAACCCAACGCGATTCTCAATATTAAATAAGAGCATTTATGTAAGAGGAGCTGTGGTTAGAATCAGATTCATAAGCAGAGTTGAAGTATGTATGGTCCGTATGAGTAGGAAACACAATTCTTCTTTTCTGGTATGCACATGGTTCTTGATGTATTGGAGAGGCTGGAAAGAAGAGCATGGTTCTTGCTGTATTGGAGACCCCAGAAAGAAGAGCTTGCTTCTTGCGTGAAAACAGAGTGTGTTTCATGGATGAGAACACTGGTCTGAATTTACCTTCAGAAACGGAGTAAAACCACAGGATTTATTTCATCCTATAAGCAAGAGTTCATTTCTGGTAAACCAAGTGAATTTTGGGCTCAAATGATTTTACTCAGTTCTGGAACCCAACGCGATTCTCACTATTAACTAAAGAGCATTTATTTAACAGGAGCAGTGGTTTGTATCACTTTCATAAGCAGAGTTGAACTACATATGGTCCGTATGAGTCGGAAACACATTTCTTTTTATCTGGGCATGCTCATGGTTCTTGCTATATTGGAGAGGCTCGAAAGAAGATCTTGGTTCTTGCTGTATTGGAGACGCTGGAAAGAAGGGCTTGCTTCTTGCCTGAAAACAGAGTCTGTTTCATGGATGAGATCGCAGGTCTGAATTTCCCTCCAGAAACTGAGTAAAACCACAGGATCTGTGTCATCCTACAAACAAGAGATCATTTTTGGTAAACCAATATAATTTTGGGCTCAAATGATTTTACCCAGTTCTGTAATCAACGCGATTCTCACTATTAACTAAAGAGCATTTATTTAAGAGCATCAGTGGTTTGTATCAGTTTCATAAGCAGAGTTGAACTACATATGGTCCATTTGAGTAGGAAACACAGTTCTTTTTTTCTGGGCATGCTCATGGTTCTTGCTGTATTGGAAACGCTGGAAAGAAGAGCATGGTTCTTGTTGTATTGGAGACGATGGAAAGAAGAGTTTGTTTCTTGCGTGAAAACAGAGTGTGTTTCAAGGATGAGATCACTGGTCTGAATTTACCTTCAGAAACGGAGTAAAACCACAGGATCTGTGTCATCCTATAAGCAAGAGTTCATTTCTGGTAAACCTCGTGAATTTTGGGCTCAAATGATTTTACACAGTTCTGGAACCCAACGCGATTCTCACTATTAACTAAAGAGCATTTATTTAAGAGAATCAGTGGTTTGTATCACTTTCATAAGCAGAGTTGAACTACATATGGTCCGTATGAGTAGGAAACACAGTTCTTTTTTTCTGGGCATGCTCATGGTTCTTGCTGTATTGGAGACGCTCAAAGGAAGATCTTGGTTCTTCATGTATTGGAGACGCTGGAAAGAAGAGCTTGCTTCTTGCGTGAAATCAGAGTGTGTTTCATGGATGAGATCACTGGTCTGAATTTACCTTCAGAAACGGAGTAAAACCACAGGATCTGTGTCATCCTATAAGCAAGAGATCATTTCTGGTAAACCCAGTGAATTTTGTGCTCAAATGATTTTTCGCAGTTCTAGAACCCAACGCGGTTCTGACTGTTAACTAAAGAGCAATTATGTAAGAGGAGCTGTGGTTTGTATTAGTTTCCTAAACAGAGTTGAACTACATATGGTCCGTGTGAGTAGGAAACACAGTTCGTTTTTTCTGGGCATGCTCATGGTTTTTGCTGTATTGGAGACGCTCGAAAGAAGAGCTTGCTTCTTGCGTGAAAACAGAGTGTGTTTCATGGATGAGATCACTGGTCTGAATTTCAATTCAGAAAGAGAGTTAAATCCCAGGATTTGTGTCTTCCTATAAGCAAGAGTTCATTTCTGGTAAACCAAGTGAATTTTGGGCTCAAATGAATTCACACATTTTTTGAACCCAACGCGATTCTCAATATTAAGTAAGAGCATTTATGTAAGAGGAGCTGTGGTTAGAATCAGATTCATAAGCAGAGTTGAAGTATGTATGGTCCGTATGAGTAGGAAACACAATTCTTCTTTTCTGGTATGCACATGGTTCTTGATGTATTGGAGAGGCTGGAAAGAAGAGCATGGTTCTTGCTGTATTGGAGACCCCAGAAAGAAGAGCTTGCTTCTTGCGAGAAAACAGAGTGTGTTTCATGGATGAGAACACTGGTCTGATTTTCTCTCCAGAAACTGAGTAAAACCACAGGATCTGTGTCATCCTACAAACAAGAGAACATTGGTCTGAATTTACAATCAGAAAAGGAGTTAAACCACAGGATCTGTGACTTCCTCCAAGCAAGAGTTCATTTCTGGTAAACCCAGTGAATTTTGGGCTCAAATGATTCTTTGCATTTCTAGAACCCAACGCGATTCTCACTATTAAATAAAGATCATTTTTGTAAGAGGAGCTGTGATTTGTACCAGTTTCAAAAGGAGAGTGGAACTACATATGGTCCGCATGAGTAGGAAACACAGTTCATTTTTTGGGGGGGTATGCTCATGGTTCTTGCTGTATTGGAGACGCTGGAAAGAAGAGCTTGCTTCTTACGTTAAAACAGAGTGTGTTTAATGGAAGAGAACAGTGGTCTGAATTTCCCTTCAGAAACGGAGTTAAAACACAGAATCTGTGTCATCCTACAAGCAAGAGTTCATTTCTGGTAAACCCAGTGAATTTTAGGCTCAAATGATTTTTCAAAGTTACGGAACCCAACGCGATTCCCACTATTAACTAAAGAGCATTTATGTAAGAAGAGCTGTGGTTTGTACCAGTTTCATAAGCAGAGTTGAACTACATATGGTCCATATGAGTAGGCAACACAATACTTTTTTTCTGGGAATGCTCATGGTTCTCGCTGTATTGGAGACGCTGGAAAGAAGAGCTTGCAACTTGAATGAAAACAGAGTGTGTTTCAAGAATGAGAACTCTGGTATGAATTTCCCAGCTGAAACAGAGTTAACACACAGGATCTGTGTCTTCCTACAAGCAAGAGTTCATTTCTTTGTAAACCAAGTGATTTTGGGCTCCAGTGATTTAACACAGTTATGGAACCCAACACGATTCTCACAATTAACTAAAGAGCATTTATGTAAGAGGAGCTGTGGTTAGTATCAGATTCATAAGCAGAGTTGAACTACATATGGTCCGCATGTGTAAGAAACACACTTCTTTTTTTCTGGGCATGCTCATGGTTCTTTCTGTATTGGAGATGCTGGAAAGAAGTGCTTGCTTCTTGTGTGAAAACAGAGTGTGTTACATTGATGAGAACACTGGTCTGAATTTCCCTTCAGAATCGGAGTTAAACCTCAGGATCCGTGTCTTCCTACAAGTAAGAATTTATTTCTAGTAAACCAAGTGAATATTGGGGTCAAATGATTTTACAGAGTTCTGGAACGCAATGCGATTCTCACTATTAACTAAAGAACATTTATGTACGAGGAGTTGTGTTTAGTATCAAATTCATGAGCAGAGTTGAACTACATATGGTCCGTATCAGTAGGAAACACAGTTCTTTTTTTCTGGGCATGCTCATGGTTCTTGTTGTATTGGAGTCGCTGGAAGGAAGAGCTTCCTTCTTGCGTGAAAACAGAGTGGGTTTCATGGATGAGAACACTGGTCTCAATTTACCTTCAGAACGGAGTTAAAACACAGGATATGTGTCATCCTACAAGCAAGCGTTCATTTCTGGTAAACCCAGTGAATTTTAGGCTCAAATGATTTTTCAAAGTTAAAGAACCCAACACGATTCCCACTATTAACTAAAGAGCATTTATGTAAGAAGAGCTGTGGTTTGTACCAGTTTCATAAGCAGAGTTGAACTACATATGGTCCATATGAGTAGGCAACACAGTTCTTTTTTTCTGGGCATGCTCATGGTTCTTGCTGTATTGGCGATGCTGGAAAGAAGAGCTTGCTTCTCGCGTGAAAACAGCGTGTGTTTCATGGATGAGAACACTGATCTGAATTCCCCTTCAGAAGGAGAGTTAAATCCCTGGATATGTGTCTTCCAACAAGCAAGAGCTCATTTCTGGTAAACCAAGTGAATTTTGTGTTCAAATGATTTTACACAGTTCTGAAACCCAACGCGATTCTCACTATTAAATAACGAGCATTTATGTAAGTGGAACAGTGGTTAGTGTCAGTTTCATAAGCAAAGTTGAACTACATATGGTCTGTATGAATAGGAAACACAGTTCTATTCTTCTGGGCATGATCATGGTTCTTGCTGTATTGGAAACGCTGGAAAGAAGAGCTTTCTTCTTGTTTGAAAACAGAGAGTGTTTCATGGATGAGAACTCTGGTATGAATTTCCCAGCAGAAACAGAGTTAAACCACAGGATCTGTGTCTTCCTACAAGCAAGAGTTCATATCTTGTAAACCAAGTGAATTTGGGCTCCAATGATTTAACACAGTTATGGAACCCAACGCGATTCTCACAAGTAACTAAAGAGCATTTATGTAAGAGGAGCTGTGGTTAGTATCAGATTCATAAGCAGAGTTGAACTACATATGGTCTGCATGAGTAAGAAACACACTTCTTTTTTTCTGGGCATGCTCCTTGTTCTTGCTCTATTGGAGATGCTGGAAAGAAGTGCTTGCTTCTTGTGTGAAAACAGAGTGTGTTTCATTGATGAGAACACTGGTCTGAATTTCCCTTCAGAATCGGAGTTAAACCCCAGTATCCGTGTCTTCCTACAAGTAAGAATTCATTTCTAGTAAACCAAGTGAATTTTGGGGTCAAATGATTTTACAGAGTTCTGGAACGCAACGCGATTCTCACTATTAACTAAAGAGCATTTATGTAAGAGGAGTTGTGTTTTGTATAAAATTCATGAGCATTGTTTAACTACATATGGGTCGTATCAGTAGGAAACACAGTTCTTTTTTTCTGGGCATGCTCATGGTTCTTGCTGTATTGGAGACGCAGGAAAGAAGAGCTTCCTCCTTGCGTGAAAACAGACTGTGTTTCATGGATGAGAACACTGGTCTGAAATTAAATTCAGAAACGGAGTCAAACAAAAGGATCTTTGTCTGCCTACAAGCAAGAGTTCATTTCTGGTCAAACCAGTGAATTTTAGGCTCAAATGATTTTTCAAAGTTAACGAACCCAACGCGAATCCCACTATTAACTTAAGAGCATTTATGTAAGAAGAGCTGTGGTTTGTACCAGTTTCATAAGCAGAGTTGAACTACCTATGGTCCATATGAGTAGGCAACACAATTCTTTTTTTCTGGGAATGCTCATGGTTCTTGCTGTATTGGAGACACTGGAAAGAAGAGCTTGCAACATGAGAGAAAACAGAGTGTATTTCGTGGATGTGAACACTGGTCTGAATTTCCCTTCAGAAACGGAGTTAAAACACAGGATCTGTGTCATCCTACAAGCAAGAGTTCATTTCTGGTAAACCAAGTGATTTTTGGGCTCAAATGATTTTACACAGTTCTGGAACCCAACGCGATTCTCACTATTAACAAAAGAGCATTTATGTAAGAGGAGCTGCGTTTTGTATCAGTTTCACAAGCAAAGTTGAACTACATATGATCCGTATGAGGAGGCAACACAGTTCTTTTTTTCTGGGCATGCTCATGGTTCTTGCTGTATTGGCAACGCTGGAAAGAAGAGCTTGCTTCTCGCATGAAAACAGCGTGTGTTTCATGGATGAGAACACTGATCTGAAATCCCCTTCAGAAGGGGAGTTAAACCACAGGATCTGTGTCTTCCTACAAGCAAGAGTTCATTTCTTGTAAACCAAGTGAATTTGGGCTCCAATGATTTAACACAGTTATGGAACCCAACGCGATTCTCACTATTAAATAAAGAGCATTTATGTAATTGGAACAGTGTTTAGTGTCAGTTTCATAAGCAAAGTTGAACTACATATGGTCTGTATGAATAGGAAACACAGTTCTTTTCTTCTGGGCATGATCATGGTTCTTGCTGTATTGGAAACGCTGGAAAGAAGAGCTTGCTTCTTGTTTGAAAATAGAGAGTGTTTCATGGATGAGAACTCTGGCATGAATTTCCCAGCAGAAACAGAGTTAAACCACAGGATCTGTGTCTTCCTAAAAGCAAGAGTTCATTTCTTGTAAACCAAGTGAATTTGGGCTCCAATGATTTAACACAGTTATGGAACCCAACGCGATTCTCACAAGTAACTAAAGAGCATTTATTTTAGAGGAGCTGTGGTTAGTATCAGATTCATAAGCAGAGTTGAACTACATATGGTATGTATGAGTAGGAAAAACAGTTCTTTTTTTCTGGGAATGCTCATGGTTCTTGCTGTATTGGAGATGCTAGAAAGAAGTGCTTGCTTCTTGTGTGAAAACAGAGTGTGTTTCATAGATGAGAACACTGGTCTGAATTTCCCTTCAGAAACGGAGTTAAACCCCAGGATCTGTGTCTTCCTATAAGTAAGAATTCATTTCTGGTAAACCAAGTGAATTTTGGGGTCAAATGATTTTACAGAGTTCTGGAACGCAACGCGATTCTCACTATTAACTAAAGAGCATTTATGTAAAAGGAGTTGTGTTTTGTATCAAATTCATGAGCAGAGTTTAACTACATATGGTCCGTATCAGTAGGAAACACAGTTCTTTTTTTCTGTGCATGCTCATGGTTCTTGCTGTATTGGAGACGCTGGAAAGAAGAGCTTCCTCCTTCCGTGAAAACAGAGTGTGTTTCATGGATGACAACACTGGTCTCAAATTAAATTCAGAAACCGAGATAAATAAAAGGATCTGTGTCTGCCTACAAGCAAGACTTTATTTCTGGTAAACCAAGGGAATTTTGGGGTCAAATGATTTTACAGAGTTCTGGAACCCAACGCGATTCTCACTCTTAACTAAAGAGCATTTATGTAAGAGGAGTTGTGTTTAGTATCAAATTCATGAGCAGAATTGAACTACATATGGTCCGTATCAGTAGGAACCACAGTTCTTTTTTTCAGGGCATGCACATGATTCTTGCTCTATTGGAGAGGCTGGAAAGAAGAGCTTACTTCTTGCATGAAAACAGAGTGGGTTTCATGGATGAGAACACTGGTCTGAATTTACATTCAGAAACGCAGTTAAAGCCCTGGATATGTGTCTTCCAACAAGCAAGAGAACATTTCTGGTAAACCAAGTGAATTTTGGGCTCCAATGATTTAACACAGTTATGGAATCCAACCGAATCTCACAATTAACTAAAGAGCGTTTATGTAAGAGGAGCTGTGGTTAGTATCAGATTCATAAGCAGAATTGAACTACATATGGTCCGCATGAGTAGGAAACACAGTTCTTTTTTTCTGGGCATGCTCATGGTTCTTGCTGTATTGGAGACGCTGGAAAGAAGAGCTTTCAACATGAGTGAAAATAGAGTGTGTTTCGTGGATGAGAACACTGGTCTGAATTTCCCTTCAGAAACGGAGTTAAAACACAGGATCTGTGTCATCCTACAAGCAAGAGTTCATTTCTGGTAAACCAAGTGATTTTTGGGCTCAAATGATTTTACACAGTTCTGGAACCCAACGCGATTCTCACTATTAACTAAAGAGCATTTATGTAAGAGGAGCTGCGTTTTGTATCAGTTTCATAAGCAAAGTTGAACTACATATGATCCGTATGAGGAGGCAACACAGTTCTTTTTTTCTGGGCATGCTCATGGTTCTTGCTGTATTGGCAACCTGGAAAGAAGACCTTGCTTCTCGCATAAAAAAGCGTGTGTTTCATGGATGAGAACACTGATCTGAATTCCCCTTCAGAAGGGTAGTTAAATCCCTGGATATCTGTCTTCCAACACGCAAGAGCTCATTTCTGGTAAACCAAGTGAATTTTGGGTTCAAATGATTTTACACAGTTCTGAAACCAACGCGATTCTCACAATTAACTCAAGAGCATTTATGTAAGAGGAGCTGTGGTTAGTATCAGATTCATAAGCAGAGTTGAACTACATATGGTCCGCATGAGTAGGAAACACAGTTCTTTTTTTCTGGGCATGCTCATGGTTCTTGCTGTATTGGAGACGCTGGAAGGAAGAGCTTCCTTCTTGCGTGAAAACAGAGTGGTTTTCATGGATGAGAACACCGGTCTGAATTTCCCTTCAGAAACGGAGTTAAAACACAGGATATGTGTCATCCTACAAGCAAGAGTTCATTTCTGGTAAACCAAGTGATTTTGGGGCTCAAATGATTTTACACAGTTCTGGAACCCAACGCGATTCTAACTATTAACTAAAGGTCATTTATGTAAGAGGAGCTGTGTTTAGTATCAAATTCATGAGCAGAACTGAACTACATATGGTCCGTATCAGTAGGAACCTCAGTTCTTTTTCTCAGGGCATGCTCATGGTTCTTGCTCTATTGGAAAGACTGGAAAGAAGTGCTTCCTTCTTGCGTGAAAACAGAGTGTGTTTCATGGATGAGAACACTGGTCTGAATTTACATTCAGAAACAGAGTTAAAGCCCTAGAAATGTGTCTTCCAACAAGCAAGAGCTCATTTCTGGTAAACCAAGTGAATTTTGGGCTCAAATGATTTTTCACAGTTGCGAAACACAATGCGTTTCTAAAGAGCATTTATGTAGGTGGAGCAGTTGTTAGTATCAGTTTCATAAGCAAAGTTGAACTACATATGGTCTGTATGAATAGGAAACACAGTTCTTTTCTTCTGGGCATGATCATGGTTCTTGCTGTTTTGGAAACGCTGGAAAGAAGAGCTTGCTTCTTGCTTGAAAACAGAGAGTGTTTCAAGGATGAGAACTCTGGTATGAATTTCCCAGCAGAAACAGAGTTAAACCACAGGATCTGTGTCTTCCTACAAGCAAGAGTTCATTTCTTTGTAAACCAAGCTATTTTGGGCTCCAATGATTTAACACAATTATGGAACCCAACACGATTCTCACAATTAACTAAAGAGCATTTATGTAAGAGGAGCTGTGGTTAGTATCAGATTCATAAGCAGAGTTGAACTACATATGGTCCACATGAGTAAGAAACACACATCTTTTTGTCTGGGCATGCTCATGGTTCTTGCTCTATTGGAGATGCTGGACAGAAGTGCTTGCTTCTTGTGTGAAAACAGAGTGTGTTTCATTGATGAGAACACTGGTCTGAATTTCCCTTCAGAATTGGAGTTAAACCCCAGGATCCGTGTCTTCCTACAAGTAAGAATTCATTTCTAGTAAACCAAGTGAATATTGGGGTCAAATGATTTTACCGCGTTCTGGAACCAAAGGCTATTCTCACTATTACCTAAAGAACATTTATGTACGAGGAGTTGTGTTTAGTATCAAATTCATGAGCTGAGTTGAACTACATATGATCCGTATCAGTAGGAAACACAGTTCTTTGTTCTGGGCATGCTCATTGTTCTTGCTGTATTGGAGACGCTGGAAGGAAGAGCTTCCTTCTTGTGTGAAAACAGAGTGGGTTTCATGGATGAGAACACTGGTCTCAATTTACCTTCAGAAACGGAGTTAAAACACAGGATATGTGTCATCCTACAAGCAAGAGTTCATTTCTGGTAAACCCAGTGAATTTTAGGCTCAAATGATTTTTCAAAGTTAACGAACCCAACGCGATTCCCACTATTAACTTAAGAGCATTTATGTAAGAAGAGCTGTGGTTTGAACCAGTTTCATAAGCAGAGTTGAACTACATATGGTCCATATGAGTAGGCAAGACAATTCTTTTTTTCTGGGAATGCTCATGGTTCTTGCGGTATTGTAGACGCTGGAAAGAAGAGCTGGCTTCTTGCGTGAAAACAGAGTGTGTTTCATGGATGAGAACACTGGTCTGAATTTCCCTTCAGAAACGGAGTTAAAAAACAGCATCTGTGTCATCCTACAAGCAAGAGTTCATTTCTGGTAAACCAAGTGATTTTTGGGCTCAAATGTTTTACACAGTTCTGGAACCCAACGCGATTCTCACTATTAACAAAAGAGCATTTATGTAAGAGGAGCTGCATTTTGTATCAGTTTCATAAGCAAAGTTGAACTACATATGATCCGTATGAGGAGGCAACACAGTTCTTTTTTTCTGGGCATGCTCATGGTTCTTGCTGTATTGGCAACGCTGGAAAGAAGAGCTTGCTTCTCGCATGAAAACAGCGTGTGTTTCATGGATGAGAACACTGATCTGAATTCCCCTTCAGAAGGGGAGTTAAATCCCTGGATATCTGTCTTCCAACAAGCAAGAGCTCATTTCTGGTAAACCAAGTGAATTTTGGGCTCAAATGATTTTACACAGTTCTGAAACCCAAAGCGATTCTCACTATTAAATAAAGAGCCTTTATGTAATTAGAACAGTGTTTAGTGTCAGTTTCATAAGCAAAGTTGAACTACATATGGTCTGTATGAATAGGAAACACAGTTCTTTTCTTCTGGGCATGATCATGGTTCTTGCTGTATTGGAAACGCTGGAAAGAAGAGCTTGCTTCTTCTTTGAAAACAGAGAGTGTTTCATGGATGAGAACTCTGGTATGAATTTCCCAGCAGAAACAGAGTTAAACCACAGGATCTGTGTCTTCCTACAAGCAAGAGTTCATTTCTTGTAAACCAAGTGAATTTGGGCTCCAATGATTTAACACAGTTATGGAACCCAACGCGATTCTCACAAGTAACGAAAGAGCATTTATTTTAGAGGAGCTGTGGTTAGTATCAGATTCATAAGCAGAGTTGAACTACATATGGTCCATATGAGTAGGAAAAACAGTTCTTTTTTTCAGGGCATGCTCATGGTTCTTGCTGTATTGGAGATGCTGGAAAGAAGTGCTTGCTTCTTGTGTGAAAACAGAGTGTGTTTCATAGATGAGAACATTGGTCTGAATTTCCCTTCAGAAACGGAGTTAAACCCCAGGATCTGTGTCTTCCTATAAGTAAGAATTCAATTCTGGTAAACCAAGTGAATTTTGGGGTCAAATGATTTTACAGAGTTCTGGAACGCAACGCGATTCTCACTATTAACTAAAGAGCATTTATGTAAGAGGAGTTGTGTTTTGTATCAAATTCATGAGCAGAGTTTAACTACATATGGTCCGTATCAGTAGGAAACACAGTTCTTTTTTTCTGGGCATGCTCATGGTTCTTGCTGTATTGGAGACGCTGGAAAGAAGAGCTTCCTCCTTCCGTGAAAACAGAGTGTGTTTCATGGATGAGAACACTGGTCTGAAATTAAATTCAGAAACGGAGTTAAACAAAAGGATCTGTGTCTGCCTAAAAGCAAGACTTTATTTCTGGTAAACCAAGGGAATTTTGGGGTCAAATGATTTTACAGAGTTCTGGAACCCAACGCGATTCTCACTATTAACTAAAGAGCATTTATGTAAGAGGAGTTGTGTTTAGTATCAAATTCATGAGCAGAATTGAACTTCATATGGTCCGTATCAGTAGGAACCACAGTTCTTTTTTTCAGGGCATGCTCATGATTCTTGCTCTATTGGAGAGGCTGGAAAGAAGAGCTTACTTCTTGCATGAAAACAGAGTGGGTTTCATGGATGAGAACACTGGTCTGAATTTACATTCAGAAACGCAGTTAAAGCCCTGGATATGTGTCTTCCAACAAGCAAGAGATTATTTCTGGTAAACCAAGTGAATTTTGGGCTCCAATTATTTAACACAGTTATGGAACACAACCGAATCTCACAATTAACAAAAGAGCGTTTATGTAAGAGGAGCTGTGGTTAGTATCAGATTCATAAGCAGAGTTGAACTACATATGGTCCGCATGAGTAGGAAAAACAGTTCTTTTTTTCTGGGCATGCTCATGGTTCTTGCTGTATTGGCAACGCTGGAAGGAAGAGCTTGCTTCTCGCATGAAAACAGCGTGTGTTTCATGGATGAGAACACTGATCTGAATTCCCCTTCAGAAGGGGAGTTAAATCCCTGGATATCTGTCTTCCAACAAGCAAGAGCTCATTTCTGGTAAACCAAGTGAATTTTGGGCTCAAATGATTTTACACAGTTCTGAAACCCAACGCGATAATCACTATTAAATAAAGAGCCTTTATGTAATTAGAACAGTGTTTAGTGTCAGTTTCATAAGCAAAGTTGAACTACATATGGTCTGTATGAATAGGAAACACAGTTCTTTTCTTCTGGGCATGATCATGGTTCTTGCTGTATTGGAGACGCTGGAAGGAAGAGCTTCCATCTTGCATGAAAACAGAGTGGGTTTCATGGATGAGAACACTGGTCTCAATTTACCTTCAGAAACGGAGTTAAAACACAGGATATGTGTCATCCTACAAGCAAGAGTTCATTTCTGGTAAACCCAGTGAATTTTAGGCTCAAATGATTTTTCAAAGTTAACGAACCCAACGCGATTCCCACTATTAACTTAAGAGCATTTATGTAAGAAGAGCTGTGGTTTGTACCAGTTTCATAAGCAGAGTTGAACTACATATGGTCCATATGAGTAGGCAAGACAATTCTTTTTTTCTGGGAATGCTCATGGTTCTTGCTGTATTGTAGACGCTGGAAAGAAGCGCTGGCTTCTTGCGTGAAAACAGAGTGTGTTTCATGGATGAGAACACGAGTCTGAATTTCCCTTCAGAAACGGAGTTAAAACACAGGATCTGTGTCATCCTACAAGCAAGAGTTCATTTCTGGTAAACCAAGTGATTTTTGGGCTCAAATGATTTTACAGGGTTCTGGAAACCAACGCGATTCTCACTATTAACAAAAGAGCATTTATGTAAGAGGAGCTGCATTTTGTATCAGTTTCATAAGCAAAGTTGAACTACATAAGGTCTGTATGAATAGGAAACACAGTTCTTTTCTTCTGGGCATGATCATGGTTCTTGCTGTATTGGAAACGCTGGAAAGAAGAGCTTGCTTCTGGCTTGAAAACAGAGAGTGTTTCAAGGATGAGAACTCTGGTATGAATTTCCCAGTAGAAACAGAGTAAAACCACAGGATCTGTGTCTTCCTACAAGCAAGAGTTCATTTCTTTGTAAACCAAGCTATTTTGGGCTCCAATGATTTAACACAATTATGGAACCCAACACGATTCTCACAATTAACTAAAGAGCATTTATGTAAGAGGAGCTGTGGTTAGTATCAGATTCATAAGCAGAGTTGAACTACATATGGTCCGCATGAGTAAGAAACACACTTCTTTTTTTCCAGGCATGCTCATGGTTCTTGCTCTATTGGCGATGCTGGAAAGAAGTGCTTGCTTCTTGTGTGAAAACAGAGTGTGTTTCATTGATGAGAACACTGGTCTGAATTTCCCTTCAGAATCGGAGCTAAACCCCAGGATCCGTGTATTCCTACAAGTAAGAATTCATTTCTAGTAAACCAAGTAAATATTGGGGTCAAATGATTTTACAGAGTTCTGGAACGCAACGCGATTCTCACTATTAACTAAAGAGCATTTATGTAAGAAGAGCTGTGGTTTGTACCAGTTTCATAAGCAGAGTTGAACTACATATGGTCCATATGAGTAGGCAACACAATTCTTTTTTTCTGGGAATGCTCATGGTTCTTGCTGTATTGGAGACACTGGAAAGAAGAGCTTGCAACATGAGAGAAAACAGAGTGTATTTCGTGGATGTGAACACTGGTCTGAATTTCCCTTCAGAAACGGAGTTAAAACACAGGATCTGTGTCATCCTACAAGCAAGAGTTCATTTCTGGTAAACCAAGTGATTTTGGGGCTCAAATGATTTTACACAGTTCTGGAACCCAACGCGATTCTCACTATTAACAAAAGAGCATTTATGTAAGAGGAGCTGCGTTTTGTATCAGTTTCACAAGCAAAGTTGAACTACATATGATCCGTATGAGGAGGCAACACAGTTCTTTTTTTCTGGGCATGCTCATGTTTCTTGCTGTATTGGCAACGCTGGTAAGAAGAGCTTGCTTCTCGCATGAAAACAGCGTGTGTTTCATGGATGAGAACACTGATCTGAATTCCCCTTCAGAAGGGGAGTTAAATCCCTGGATATCTGTCTTCCAACACGCAAGAGCTCATTTCTGGTAAACCAAGTGAATTTTGGGCTCAAATGATTTTACACAGTTCTGAAACCCAACGCGATTCTCACTATTAAATAAAGAGCATTTATGTAATTGGAACAGTGTTTAGTGTCAGTTTCATAAGCAAAGTTGAACTACATATGGTCTGTATGAATAGGAAACACAGTTCTTTTCTTCTGGGCATGATCATGGTTCTTGCTGTATTGGAAACGCTGGAAAGAAGAGCTTGCTTCTTCTTTGAAAACAGAGAGTGTTTCATGGATGAGAACTCTGGTATGAATTTCCCAGCAGAAGCAGAGTTAAACCACAGGATCTGTGTCTTCCTACAAGCAAGAGTTCATTTCTTGTAAACCAAGTGAATTTGGGCTCCAATGATATAACACAGTTATGGAACCCAACGCGATTCTCACAAGTAACTAAAGAGTATTTATTTTAGAGGAGCTGTGGTTAGTATCAGATTCATAAGCAGAGTTGAACTACATATGGTCCATATGAGTAGGAAAAACAGTTCTTTTTTTCTGGGCATGCTCATGGTTCTTGCTGTATTGGAGATGCTGGAAAGAAGTGCTTGCTTCTTGTGTGAAAACAGAGTGTGTTTCTTTGATGAGAACACTGGTCTGAATTTCCCTTCAGAATCGGAGTTAAACCCCAGGATCTGTGTATTCCTACAAGTAAGAATTCATTTCTAGAAAACCAAGTGAATATTGGGGTCAAATGATTTTACAGAGTTCTGGAACGCAACGCGATTCTCACTATTAACTAAAGAACATTTACGTAAGAGGAGCTGTGTTTAGTATCAAATTCATGAGCAGAGTTGAACTACATATGATGCGTATCAGTAGGAAACACAGTTCTTTTTTTCTGGGCATTTTCATGGTTCTTGCTGTATTGGAGACGCTGGAAGGAAGAGCTTCCTTCTTGCGTGACAACAGAGTGGGTTTCATGGATGAGAACACTGGTCTCAATTTACCTTCAGAAACAGAGTTAAAACACAGGATATGTGTTATCCTACAAACAAGAGTTCCTTTCTGGTAAACCCAGGGAATTTTAGGCTCAAATGATATTTCAAAGTTAACGAACCCAACGATATTCCCACTATTAACTAAAGAGCATTTATGTAAGAAGAGCTGTGGTTTGTACCAGTTTCATAAGCAGAGTTGAACTACATATGGTCCATATGAGTAGGCAACACAATTCTTTTTTTCTGGGAATGCTCATGGTTCTTGCTGTATTGGAGACGCTGGGAAGAAGAGCTTGCAACTTGAGTGAAAACAGAGTGTGTTTCATGCATGAGAACACTGGTCTGAATTTCCCTTCAGAAACGGAGTTAAAACACAGGATCTGTGTCATCCTACAAGCAAGAGTTCATTTCTGGTAAACCAAGTGTTTTTGGGCTCAAATGATTTTACACAGTTCTGGAACCCAACGCGATTCTCACTATTAACAAAAGAACATTTATGTAAGAGGAGTTGCGTTTTGTATCAGTTTCATAAGCAGAGTTGAACTACATATGATCCCTATGAGGAGGCAACACAGTTCTTTTTTTCTGGGCATGCTCATGATTCTTGCCTTATTGGAGACGCTGGAAAGAAGACCTTGCTTCTCGCGTGAAAACAGCTTGTGTTTCATGGATGAGAACACTGATCTGAATTCCCCTTCAGAAGGGGAGTTAAATCCCTGGATATGTGTCTTCCAACAAGCAAGAGCTCATTTCTGGTAAACCAAGTGAATTTGGGCTCCAATGATTTAACACAGTTATGGAACCCAACGCGATTCTCACAAGTAATTAAAGAGGATTTATTTTAGAGGAACTGTGGTTAGTATCAGATTCATAAGCAGAGTTGAACTACATATGGTCCGTATGAGTAGGAAATACAGTTCTTTTTTTCTGGGCATGCTCATGGTTCTTGCTGTATTGGAGATGCTGGAAAGAAGTGCTTGCTTCTTGTGTGAAAACAGAGTGTGTTTCATGGATGAGAACACTGGTCTGAAATTAAATTCAGAAACGGAGTTAAACAAAAGGATCTGTGTCTGCCTACAAGCAAGACATCATTTCTGGTCAAACCAATGAATTTTAGGCTCAAATGATTTTTCAAAGTTAACGAACCCAACACGATTCCCACTATTAACTAAAGAGCATTTATGTAAGAAGAGCTGTGGTTTGTACCAGTTTCATAAGCAGAGTTGAACTACATATGGTCCATATGAGTAGGCAAGACAATTCTTTTTTTCTGGGAATGCTCATGGTTCTTGCTGTATTGTAGACGCTGGAAAGAAGCGCTGGCTTCTTGCGTGAAAACAGAGTGTGTTTCATGGATGAGAACACTGGTCTGAATTTCCCTTCAGAAACAGAGTTAAAATACAGGATCTGTGTCATCCTACAAGCAAGTGTTCATTTCTGGTAAACCAAGTGATTTTTGGGCTCAAATGATTTTACACAGTTCTGGAACCCAACGCGATTCTCACTATTAACAAAAGAGCATTTATGTAAGGGGAGCTGCATTTTGTATCAGTTTCATAAGCAAAGTTGAACTACATATGATCCGTATGAGGAGGCAACACAGTTCTTTTTTTCTGGGCATGCTCATGGTTCTTGCTGTATTGGCAACTCTGGAAAGAAGAGCTTGCTTCTCGCATGAAAACAGCGTGTGTTTCATGGATGAGAACACTGATCTGAATTCCCCTTCAGAAGGGGAGTTAAATCCCTGGATATCTGTCTTCCAACAAGCAAGAGCTCATTTCTGGTAAACCAAGTGAATTTTGGGCTCAAATGATTTTACACAGTTCTGAAACCCAACGCGATTCTCACTATTAAATATAGAGCATTTATGTAATTGGAACAGTGTTTAGTGTCAGTTTCATAAGCAAAGTTGAACTACATAAGGTCTGTATGAATAGGAAACACAGTTTGTTTCTTCTGGGCATGATCATGGTTCTTGCTGTATTGGAAACGCTGGAAAGAAGAGCTTGCTTCTTGTTTGAAAACAGAGAGTGTTTCATGGATGAGAACTCTGGTATGAATTTCCCAGCAGAAACAGAGTTAAACCACAGGATCTGTGTCTTCCTACAAGCAAGAGTTCATTTCTTGTAAACCAAGTGAATTTGGGCTCCAATGATTTAACACAGTTATGGAACCCAACGCGATTCTCACAATTAACTAAAGAGCATTTATGTAAGAGCAGCTGTGGTTAGTATCAGATTCATAAGCAGAGTTGAACTACATATGGTCCATATGACTAGGAAAAACAGTTCTTTTTTTCTGGGCATGCTCATGGTTCTTGCTGTATTGGAGATGCTGGAAAGAAGTGCTTGCTTCTTGTGTGAAAAGAGAGTGTGTTTCATAGATGAGAACATTGGTCTGAATTTCCCTTCAGAAACGGAGTTAAACCCCAGGATCTGTGTCTTCCTATAAGTAAGAATTCATTTCTCGTAAACCAAGTGAATTTTGGGGTCAAATGATTTTACAGAGTTCTGGAACCCAACGCGATTCTCACTATTAACTAAAGAGAATTTATGTAAGAGCAGTTGTGTTTTGTATCAAATTCATGAGCAGAGTTTAACTACATATGGTCCGTATCAGTAGGAAACACAGTTCTTTTTTTCTGGGCATGCTCATGGTTCTTGCTGTATTGGAGACGCTGGAAAGAAGAGCCTCCTCCTTCCGTGAAAACAGAGTGTGTTTCATGGATGAGAACACTGGTCTGAAATTAAATTCAGAAACGGAGTTAAACAAAAGGATCTGTGTCTGCCTAAAAGCAAGACTTTATTTCTGGTAAACCAAGGGAATTTTGGGGTCAAATGATTTTACAGAGTTCTGGAACCCAACGCGATTCTCACTATTAACTAAAGAGCATTTATGTAAGAGGAGTTGTGTTTAGTATCAAATTCTTGAGCAGAATTGAACTTCATATGGTCCGTATCAGTAGGAACCACAGTTCTTTTTTTCAGGGCATGCTCATGATTCTTGCTCTATTGGAGAGGCTGGAAAGAAGAGCTTACTTCTTGCATGAAAACAGAGTGGGTTTCATGGATGAGAACACTGGTCTGAATTTACATTCAGAAACGCAGTTAAAGCCCTGGATATGTGTCTTCCAACAAGCAAGAGCTCATTTCTAGTAAACCAAGTGAATATTGGGCTCCAATTATTTAACACAGTTATGGAACCCAACCGAATCTCACAATTAGCTAAAGAGCATTTATGTAAGAGGAGCTGTGGTTAGTATCAGATTCATAAGCAGAGTTGAACTACATATGGTCCGCATGAGTAGGAAAAACAGTTCTTTTTTTCTGGGCATGCTCATGGTTCTTGCTGTATTGGAGACGCTGCAAGGAAGGGCTTCCATCTTGCGTGAAAACAGAGTGGGTTTCATGGATGAGAACACTGGTCTCAATTTACCTTCAGAAACGGAGTTAAAACACAGGATATGTGTCATCCTACAAGCAAGAGTTCATTTCTGGTAAACCCAGTGAATTTTAGGCTCAAATGATTTTTCAAAGTTAACGAACCCAACACGATTCCCACTATTAACTAAAGAGCATTTATGTAAGAAGAGCTGTGGTTTGTACCAGTTTCATAAGCAGAATTGAACTACATATGGTCCATATGAGTAGGCAACAAAATTCTTTTATTCTGGGAATTCTCATGGTTCTTGCTGTATTGGAGACGCTGGAAAGAAGAGCTTGCAACTTGAGTGAAAACAGAGTGTGTTTCATGGATGAGAACACTGGTCTGAATTTCCCTTCAGAAACGGAGTTAAAACACAGGATCTGTGACATCCTACAAGCAAGAGTTCATTTCTGGTAAACCAAGTGATTTTTGGGCTCAAATGATTTTACACAGTTCTGGAACCCAACGCGATTCTCACTATTAACTAAAGAGCATTTATGTAAGAGGAGCTGTGTTTAGTATCAAATTCATGAGCAGAATTGAACTACATATGGTCCGTATCAGTAGGAACCTCAGTTCTTTTTTTCAGGGCATGCTCATGGTTCTTGCTCTATTGGAAAGGCTGGAAAGAAGTGCTTCCTTCTTGCGTGAAAACAGAGTGTGTTTCATGGATGAGAACACTGGTCTGAATTTACATTCAGAAACAGAGTTAAAGCCCTAGATATGTGTCTTCCAACAAGCAAGAGCTCATTTCTGGTAAACCAAGTGAATTTTGGGCTCAAATGATTTTACACAGTTCTGAAACCCAATGCGTTTCTAAAGAGCATTTATGTAGGTGGAGCAGTGGTTAGTATCAGTTTCATAAGCAAAGTTGAACTACATATGGTCTGTATGAATAGGAAACACAGTTCTTTCTTCTGGGCATGATCATGTTTCTTGCTGTTTTGGAAACGCTGGAAAGAAGAGCTTGCTTCTTGCTTGAAAACAGAGAGTGTTTCAAGGATGAGAACTCTGGTATGAATTTCCCAGCAGAAACAGAGTTAAACCACAGGATCTGTGTCTTCCTACAAGCAAGAGTTCATTTCTTTGTAAACGAAGTGATTTTGGGCTCCAATGATTTAACACAGTTATGGAACCCAACACGATTCTCAAAATTAACTAAAGAGCATTTATGTAAGAGGAGCTGTGGTTAGTATCAGATTCATAAGCAGAGTTGAACTACATATGGTCCGCATGAGTAAGAAACACAGTTCTTTTTTTCTTGGCATGCTCGTGGTTCTTGCTGTATTGGAGATGCTGGAAAGAAGTGCTTGCTTCTTGTGTGAAAACAGAGTGTGTTTCATTGATGAGAACACTGGTCTGAATTTCCCTTCAGAATCAGAGTTAAACCCCAGGATCTGTGTCTTCCTACAAGTAAGAATTCATTTCTAGTAAACCAAGTGAATTTTGGGGTCAAATGATTTTACAGAGTTCTGGAACGCAACGCGATTCTCACTATTAACTAAAGAGCATTTATGTAAGAGGAGTTGTGTTTTGTATCAAATTCATGAGCAGAGTTTAACTACATATGGTCCGTATCAGTAGGAAACACAGTTCTTTTTTTCTTGGCATGCTCATGGTTCTTGCTGTATTGGAGATGCTGGAAAGAAGAGCTTCCTCCTTCCGTGAAAACAGAGTGTGTTTCATGGATGAGAACACTGGTCTGAAATTAAATTCAGAAACGGAGTTAAACAAAAGGATCTGTGTCTGCCTACGAGCAAGACTTTATTTCTGGTAAACCAAGGGAATTTTGGGGTCAAATGATTTTACAGAGTTCTGGAACCCAACGCGATTCTCACTATTAACTAAAGAGCATTTATGTAAGAGGAGTTGTGTTTAGTATCAAATTCATGAGCAGAATTGA
The DNA here is from genome assembly GCA_949786385.1 of Onychomys leucogaster. Taxonomy (NCBI): domain Eukaryota; kingdom Metazoa; phylum Chordata; class Mammalia; order Rodentia; family Cricetidae; genus Onychomys; species Onychomys leucogaster. The sequence continues at coordinate 177,234 of CATKUP010000142.1, forward strand.
ACTTCATATGGTCCGTATCAGTAGGAACCACAGTTCTTTTTTTCAGGGCATGCTCATGATTCTTGCTCTATTGGAGAGGCTGGAAAGAAGAGCTTACTTCTTGCATGAAAACAGAGTGGGTTTCATGGATGAGAACACTGGTCTGAATTTACATTCAGAAACGCAGTTAAAGCCCTGGATATGTGTCTTCCAACAAGCAAGAGATCATTTCTGGTAAACCAAGTGAATTTTGGGCTCCAATTATTTAACACAGTTATGGAACCCAACCGAATCTCACAATTAGCTAAAGAGCGTTTATGTAAGAGGAGCTGTGGTAGTATCAGATTCATAAGCAGAGTTGAACTACATATGGTCCGCATGAGTAGGAAAAACAGTTCTTTTTTTCTGGGCATGCTCATGCTTCTTGCTGTCTTCTAGACGCCTGAAGGAAGAGAGTCCATCTTGCATGAAAACAGAGTGGGTTTCATGGATGAGAACACTGGTCTCAATTTACCTTCAGAAACGGAGTTAAAACACAGGATATGTGTCATCCTACAAGCAAGAGTTCATTTCTGGTAAACCCAGTGAATTTTACGCTCAAATGATTTTTCAAAGTTAACGAACCCAACGATATTCCCACTATTAACTAAAGAGCATTTATGTAAGAAGAGCTGTGGTTTGTACCAGTTTCATAAGCAGAGTTGAACTACATATGGTCCATATGAGTAGGCAACACAATTCTTTTTTTCTGGGAATGCTCATGGTTCTTGCTCTTTTGGAGACGCTGGGAAGAAGAGCTTGCAACTTGAGTGAAAACAGAGTGTGTTTCATGCATGAGAACACTGGTCTGAATTTCCCTTCAGAAACGGAGTTAAAACACAGGATCTGTGTCATCCTACAAGCAAGAGTTCATTTCTGGTAAACCAAGTGTTTTTGGGCTCAAATGATTTTACACAGTTCTGGAACCAAACGCGATTCTCACTATTAACAAAAGAACATTTATGTAAGAGGAGTTGCGTTTTGTATCAGTTTCATAAGCAGAGTTGAACTACATATGATCCCTATGAGGAGGCAACACAGTTCTTTTTTTCTGGGCATGCTCATGATTCTTGCCTTATTGGAGACGCTGGAAAGAAGACCTTGCTTCTCGCGTGAAAACAGCTTGTGTTTCATGGATGAGAACACTGATCTGAATTCCCCTTCAGAAGGGGAGTTAAATCCCTGGATATGTGTCTTCCAACAAGCAAGAGCTCATTTCTGGTAAACCAAGTGAATTTGGGCTCCAATGAGTTAACACAGTTATGGAACCCAACGCGATTCTCACAAGTAATTAAAGAGGATTTATTTTAGAGGAACTGTGGTTAGTATCAGATTCATAAGCAGAGTTGAACTACATATGGTCCGTATGAGTAGGAAATACAGTTCTTTTTTTCTGGGCATGCTCATGGTTCTTGCTGTATTGGAGATGCTGGAAAGAAGTGCTTGCTTCTTGTGTGAAAACAGAGTGTGTTTCATGGATGAGAACACTGGTCTGAAATTAAATTCAGAAACGGAGTTAAACAAAAGGATCTGTGTCTGCCTACAAGCAAGACATCATTTCTGGTCAAACCAGTGAATTTTAGGCTCAAATGATTTTTCAAAGTTAACGAACCCAACACGATTCCCACTATTAACTAAAGAGCATTTATGTAAGAAGAGCTGTGGTTTGTACCAGTTTCATAAGCAGAGTTGAACTACATATGGTCCATATGAGTAGGCAAGACAATTCTTTTTTTCTGGGAATGCTCATGGTTCTTGCTGTATTGTAGACGCTGGAAAGATGCGCTGGCTTCTTGCGTGAAAACAGAGTGTGTTTCATGGATGAGAACACTGGTCTGAATTTCCCTTCAGAAACAGAGTTAAAACACAGGATCTGTGTCATCCTACAAGCAAGTGTTCATTTCTGGTAAACCAAGTGATTTTTGGGCTCAAATGATTTTACACAGTTCTGGAACCCAACGCGATTCTCACTATTAACAAAAGAGCATTTATGTAAGAGGAGCTGCATTTTGTATCAGTTTCATAAGCAAAGTTGAACTACATATGATCCGTATGAGGAGGCAACACAGTTCTTTTTTTCTGGGCATGCTCATGGTTCTTGCTGTATTGGCAACGCTGGAAAGAAGAGCTTGCTTCTCGCATGAAAACAGCGTGTGTTTCATGGATGAGAACACTGATCTGAATTCCCCTTCAGAAGGGGAGTTAAATCCCTGGATATCTGTCTTCCAACAAGCAAGAGCTCATTTCTGGTAAACCAAGTGAATTTTGGGCTCAAATGATTTTACACAGTTCTGAAACCCAACGCGATTCTCACTATTAAATATAGAGCATTTATGTAATTGGAACAGTGTTTAGTGTCAGTTTCATAAGCAAAGTTGAACTACATAAGGTCTGTATGAATAGGAAACACAGTTCTTTTCTTCTGGGCATGATCATGGTTCTTGCTGTATTGGAAACGCTGGAAAGAAGAGCTTGCTTCTTGTTTGAAAACAGAGAGTGTTTCATGGATGAGAACTCTGGTATGAATTTCCCAGCAGAAACAGAGTTAAACCACAGGATCTGTGTCTTCCTACAAGCAAGAGTTCATTTCTTGTAAACCAAGTGAATTTGGGCTCCAATGATTTAACACAGTTATGGAACCCAACGCGATTCTCACAATTAACTAAAGAGCATTTATGTAAGAGCAGCTGTGGTTAGTATCAGATTCATAAGCAGAGTTGAACTACATATGGTCCATATGAGTAGGAAAAACAGTTCTTTTTTTCTGGGCATGCTCATGGTTCTTGCTGTATTGGAGATGCTGGAAAGAAGTGCTTGCTTCTTGTGTGAAAAGAGAGTGTGTTTCATAGATGAGAACATTGGTCTGAATTTCCCTTCAGAAACGGAGTTAAACCCCAGGATCTGTGTCTTCCTATAAGTAAGAATTCATTTCTCGTAAACCAAGTGAATTTTGGGGTCAAATGATTTTACAGAGTTCTGGAACCCAACGCGATTCTCACTATTAACTAAAGAGAATTTATGTAAGAGCAGTTGTGTTTTGTATCAAATTCATGAGCAGAGTTTAACTACATATGGTCCGTATCAGTAGGAAACACAGTTCTTTTTTTCTGGGCATGCTCATGGTTCTTGCTGTATTGGAGACGCTGGAAAGAAGAGCCTCCTCCTTCCGTGAAAACAGAGTGTGTTTCATGGATGAGAACACTGGTCTGAAATTAAATTCAGAAACGGAGTTAAACAAAAGGATCTGTGTCTGCCTACAAGCAAGACTTTATTTCTGGTAAACCAAGGGAATTTTGGGGTCAAATGATTTTACAGAGTTCTGGAACCCAACGCGATTCTCACTATTAACTAAAGAGCATTTATGTAAGAGGAGTTGTGTTTAGTATCAAATTCTTGAGCAGAATTGAACTTCATATGATCCGTATCAGTAGGAACCACAGTTCTTTTTTTCAGGGCATGCTCATGATTCTTGCTCTATTGGAGAGGCTGGAAAGAAGAGCTTACTTCTTGCATGAAAACAGAGTGGGTTTCATGGATGAGAACACTGGTCTGAATTTACATTCAGAAACGCAGTTAAAGCCCTGGATATGTGTCTTCCAACAAGCAAGAGATCATTTCTGGTAAACCAAGTGAATTTTGGGCTCCAATTATTTAACACAGTTATGGAACCCAACCGAATCTCACAATTAGCTAAAGAGCATTTATGTAAGAGGAGCTGTGGTTAGTATCAGATTCATAAGCAGAGTTGAACTACATATGGTCCGCATGAGTAGGAAAAACAGTTCTTTTTTTCTGGGCATGCTCATGGTTCTTGCTGTATTGGAGACGCTGGAAGGAAGGGCTTCCATCTTGCGTGAAAACAGAGTGGGTTTCATGGATGAGAACACTGGTCTCAATTTACCTTCAGAAACGGAGTTAAAACACAGGATATGTGTCATCCTACAAGCAAGAGTTCATTTCTGGTAAACCCAGTGAATTTTAGGCTCAAATGATTTTTCAAAGTTAACGAACCCAACACGATTCCCACTATTAACTAAAGAGCATTTATGTAAGAAGAGCTGTGGTTTGTACCAGTTTCATAAGCAGAATTGAACTACATATGGTCCATATGAGTAGGCAACAAAATTCTTTTATTCTGGGAATTCTCATGGTTCTTGCTGTATTGGAGACGCTGGAAAGAAGAGCTTGCAACTTGAGTGAAAACAGAGTGTGTTTCATGGATGAGAACACTGGTCTGAATTTCCCTTCAGAAACGGAGTTAAAACACAGGATCTGTGACATCCTACAAGCAAGAGTTCATTTCTGGTAAACCAAGTGATTTTTGGGCTCAAATGATTTTACACAGTTCTGGAACCCAACGCGATTCTCACTATTAACTAAAGAGCATTTATGTAAGAGGAGCTGTGTTTAGTATCAAATTCATGAGCAGAATTGAACTACATATGGTCCGTATCAGTAGGAACCTCAGTTCTTTTTTTCAGGGCATGCTCATGGTTCTTGCTCTATTGGAAAGGCTGGAAAGAAGTGCTTCCTTCTTGCGTGAAAACAGAGTGTGTTTCATGGATGAGAACACTGGTCTGAATTTACATTCAGAAACAGAGTTAAAGCCCTAGATATGTGTCTTCCAACAAGCAAGAGCTCATTTCTGGTAAACCAAGTGAATTTTGGGCTCAAATGATTTTACACAGTTCTGAAACCCAATGCGTTTAAAAAAAGAGCATTTATGTAGGTGGAGCAGTGGTTAGTATCAGTTTCATAAGCAAAGTTGAACTACATATGGTCTGTATGAATAGGAAACACAGTTCTTTCTTCTGGGCATGATCATGTTTCTTGCTGTTTTGGAAACGCTGGAAAGAAGAGCTTGCTTCTTGCTTGAAAACAGAGAGTGTTTCAAGGATGAGAACTCTGGTATGAATTTCCCAGCAGAAACAGAGTTAAACCACAGGATCTGTGTCTTCCTACAAGCAAGAGTTCATTTCTTTGTAAACGAAGTGATTTTGGGCTCCAATGATTTAACACAGTTATGGAACCCAACACGATTCTCAAAATTAACTAAAGAGCATTTATGTAAGAGGAGCTGTGGTTAGTATCAGATTCATAAGCAGAGTTGAACTACATATGGTCCGCATGAGTAAGAAACACAGTTCTTTTTTTCTTGGCATGCTCGTGGTTCTTGCTGTATTGGAGATGCTGGAAAGAAGTGCTTGCTTCTTGTGTGAAAACAGAGTGTGTTTCATTGATGAGAACACTGGTCTGAATTTCCCTTCAGAATCGGAGTTAAACCCCAGGATCTGTGTCTTCCTACAAGTAAGAATTCATTTCTAGTAAACCAAGTGAATTTTGGGGTCAAATGATTTTACAGAGTTCTGGAACGCAACGCGATTCTCACTATTAACTAAAGAGCATTTATGTAAGAGGAGTTGTATTTTGTATCAAATTCATGAGCAGAGTTTAACTACATATGGTCCGTATCAGTAGGAAACACAGTTCTTTTTTTCTTGGCATGCTCATGGTTCTTGCTGTATTGGAGACGCTGGAAAGAAGAGCTTCCTCCTTCCGTGAAAACAGAGTGTGTTTCATGGATGAGAACACTGGTCTGAAATTAAATTCAGAAACGGAGTTAAACAAAAGGATCTGTGTCTGCCTACGAGCAAGACTTTATTTCTGGTAAACCAAGGGAATTTTGGGGTCAAATGATTTTACAGAGTTCTGGAACCCAACGCGATTCTCACTATTAACTAAAGAGCATTTATGTAAGAGGAGTTGGGTTTAGTATCAAATTCATGAGCAGAATTGAACTTCATATGGTCCGTATCAGTAGGAACCACAGTTCTTTTTTTCAGGGCATGCTCATGATTCTTGCTCTATTGGAGAGGCTGGAAAGAAGAGCTTATTTCTTGCATGAAAACAGAGTGGGTTTCATGGATGAGAACACTGGTCTGAATTTACATTCAGAAACGCAGTTAAAGCCCTGGATATGTGTCTTCCAACAAGCAAGAGATCATTTCTGGTAAACCAAGTGAATTTTGGGCTCCAATTATTTAACACAGTTATGGAACCCAACCGAATCTCACAATTAGCTAAAGAGCGTTTATGTAAGAGGAGCTGTGGTAGTATCAGATTCATAAGCAGAGTTGAACTACATATGGTCCGCATGAGTAGGAAAAACAGTTCTTTTTTTCTGGGCATGCTCATGGTTCTTGCTGTCTTGGAGATGCTGGAAGGAAGAGAGTCCATCTTGCATGAAAACAGAGTGGGTTTCATGGATGAGAACACTGGTCTCAATTTACCTTCAGAAACGGAGTTAAAACACAGGATATGTGTCATCCTACAAGCAAGAGTTCATTTCTGGTAAACCCAGTGAATTTTAGGCTCAAATGATTTTTCAAAGTTAACGAACCCAACACGATTCCCACTATTAACTAAAGAGCATTTATGTAAGAAGAGCTGTGGTTTGTACCAGTTTCATAAGCAGAGTTGAACTACATATGGTCCATATGAGTAGGCAACAAAATTCTTTTATTCGGGGAATTCTCATGGTTCTTGCTGTATTGGAGACGCTGGAAAGAAGAGCTTGCAACTTGAGTGAAAACAGAGTGTGTTTCATGGATCAGAACCCTGGTCTGAATTTCCCTTCATAAACAGAGTTAAAACACAGGATCTGTGTCATCCTACAAGCAAGAGTTCATTTCTGGTAAACCAAGTGATTTTTGGGCTCAAATGATTTTACACAGTTCTGGAACCCAACGCGATTCTCACTATTAACTAAAGAGCATTTATGTAAGAGGAGCTGTGTTTAGTATCAAATTCATGAGCAGAATTGAACTACATATGGTCCGTATCAGTAGGAACCTCAGTTCTTTTTTTCAGGGCATGCTCATGGTTCTTGCTCTATTGGAAAGGCTGGAAAAAAGTGCTTCCTTCTTGCGTGAAAACAGAGTGTGTTTCATGGATGAGAACACTGGTCTGAATTTACATTCAGAAACAGAGTTAAAGACCTAGATATGCGTCTTCCAACAAGCAAGAGCTCATTTCTGGTAAACCAAGTGAATTTTGGGCTCAAATGATTTTACACAGTTCTGAAACCCAAAGCGTTTCTAAAGAGCATTTATGTAGGTGGAGCAGTGGTTAGTATCAGTTTCATAAGCAAAGTTGAACTACATATGGTCTGTATGAATAGGAAACACAGTTCTTTTCTTCTGGGCATGATCATGTTTCTTGCTGTTTTGGAAACGCTGGAAAGAAGAGCTTGCTTCTTGCTTGAAAACAGAGAGTGTTTCAAGGATGAGAACTCTGGTATGAATTTCCCAGCAGAAACAGAGTTAAACCACAGGATCTGTGTCTTCCTACAAGCAAGAGTTCATTTCTTTGTAAACGAAGTGATTTTGGGCTCCAATGATTTAACACAGTTATGGAACCCAACACGATTCTCAAAATTAACTAAAGAGCATTTATGTAAGAGGAGCTGTGGTTAGTATCAGATTCATAAGCAGAGTTGAACTACATATGGTCCGCATGAGTAAGAAACACAGTTCTTTTTTTCTTGGCATGCTCGTGGTTCTTGCTGTATTGGAGATGCTGGAAAGAAGTGCTTGCTTCTTGTGTGAAAACAGAGTGTGTTTCATTGATGAGAACACTGGTCTGAATTTCCCTTCAGAATCGGAGTTAAACCCCAGGATCTGTGTCTTCCTACAAGTAAGAATTCATTTCTAGTAAACCAAGTGAATATTGGTGTCAAATGATTTTACAGAGTTCTGGAACGCAACGCGATTCTCACAATTAACTAAAGAACATTTATGTAATAGGAGTTGTGTTTAGTATCAAATTCATGAGCAGAGTTGAACTACATATGATGCGTATCAGTAGGAAACACAGTTCTTTTTTTCTGGGCATTTTCATGGTTCTTGCTGAATTGGAGACGCTGGAAGGAAGAGCTTCCTTCTTGCGCGAAAACAGAGTGGGTTTCATGGATGAGAACACTGGTCTCAATTTACCTTCAGAAACAGAGTTAAAACACAGGATATGTGTCATCCTACAAGCAAGAGTTCATTTCTGGTAAACCCAGGGAATTTTAGGCTCAAATGATATTTCAAAGTTAACGAACCCAACGATATTCCCACTATTAACTAAAGAGCATTTATGTAAGAAGAGCTGTGGTTTGTACCAGTTTCATAAGCAGAGTTGAACTACATATGGTCCATATGAGTAGGCAACACAATTCTTTTTTTCTGGGAATGCTCATGGTTCTTGCTGTATTGGAGACGCTGGGAAGAAGAGCTTGCAACGTGAGTGAAAACAGAGTGTGTTTCATGGATGAGAACACTTATCTGAATTTCCCTTCAGAAACGGAGTTAAAACACAGGATCTGTGTCATCCTACAAGCAAGAGTTCATTTCTGGTAAACCAAGTGTTTTTGGGCTCAAATGATTTTACACAGTTCTGGAACCCAACGCGATTCTCCCAAGTAATTAAAGAGCATTTATTTTAGAGGAACTGTGGTTAGTATCAGATTCATAAGCAGAGTTGTACTACATATGGTCCCTATGAGTAGGAAATACAGTTCTTTTTTTCTGGGCATGCTCATGGTTCTTGCTGTATTGGAGATGCTGGAAAGAAGTGCTTGCTTCTTGTGTGAAAACAGAGTGTGTTTCATGGATGAGAACACTGGTCTGAAATTAAATTCAGAAACGCAGTTAAACAAAAGGATCTGTGTCTGCCTGCAAGCAAGAGTTCATTTCTGGTCAAACCAGTGAATTTTAGGCTCAAATGATTTTTCAAAGTTAACGAACCCAACACGATTCCCACTATTAACTTAAGAGCATTTATGTAAGAAGAGCTGTGGTTTGTACCAGTTTCATAAGCAGAGTTGAACTACATATGGTCCATATGAGTAGGCAAGACAATAATTATTTCTGGGAATGCTCATGGTTCTTGCTGTATTGGAGACGCTGGAAAGAAGCGCTGGCTTCTTGCGTGAAAACAGAGTGTGTTTCATGGATGAGAACACTGGTCTGAATTTCCCTTCAGAAACGGAGTTAAAACACAGGATCAGTGTCTTCCTGCAAGTAAGACTTTATTTCTGGTCAACCAAGGGAATTTTGGGGTCAAATGATTTTACAGAATTCTGGAACGCAACGCGATTCTCTCTATTAACTAAAGAGCATTTATGTAAGAGGAGTTGTGTTTAGTATCAAATTCATGAGCAGAATTGAACTACATAGGGTCCGCATCAATAGGAACCACAGTTCTTTTTTTCAAGGCATGCTCATGATTCTTGCTCTATTGGAGAGGCTGGAAAGAAGAGCTTACTTCTTGCGTGAAAACAGAGTGTGTTTCTTGGATGAGAACATTGGTATGAATTTACATTCAGAAACGGAGTTAAAGCCCTGGATATGTGTCTTCCAACAAGCAAGAGCTCATTTCTAGTAAACCAAGTGAATATTGGTGTCAAATGATTTTACATAGTTCTGGAACGCAACGCGATTCTCACTATTAACTAAAGAACATTTATGTAAGAGGAGTTGTGTTTAGTATCAAATTCATGAGCAGAGTTGAACTACATATGATGCGTATCAGTAGGAAACACAGTTCTTTTTTTCTGGGCATTTTCATGGTTCTTGCTGTATTGGAGACGCTGGAAGGAAGAGCTTCCTTCTTGCGTGAAAACAGAGTGGGTTTCATGGATGAGAACACTGGTCTCAATTTACCTTCAGAAATGGAGTTAAAACACAGGATATGTGTTATCCTACAAGCAAGAGTTCATTTCTGGTAAACCCAGGGAATTTTAGGCTCAAATGATATTTCAAAGTTAACGAACCCAACGCGATTCCCACTATTATCTAAAGAGCATTTATGTAAGAAGAGCTGTGGTTTGTACCAGTTTCATAAGCAGAGTTGAACTACATATGGTCCATATGAGTAGGCAACACAATTCTTTTTTTCTGGGAATGCTCATGGTTCTTGCTGTATTGGAGACGCTGGAAGGAAGAGCTTCCTTCTTGGGTGAAAACAGAGTGGGTTTCATGGATGAGAACACTGGTCTCAATTTCCCTTCAGAAACTGAGTTAAAACACAGGATATGTGTCATCCTACAAGCAAGAGTTCATTTCTGGTAAACCCAGTGAATTTTAGGCTCAAATGATTTTTCAAAGTTATGGAACCCAACGCGATTCCCACTATTAACTAAAGAGCATTTATGTAAGTAGAGCTGTGGTTTGTACCAGTTTCATAAGCAGAGTTGAACTACATATGGTCCATATGAGTAGGCAACACAATTCTTTTTTTCTGGGAATGCTCATGGTTCTTGCTGTATTGGAGACGCTGGAAAGAAGAGCTTACAACTTGAGTGAAAACAGAGTGTGTATCATGGATGAGAACACTGGTCTGAATTTCCCTTCAGAAATGGTGTTAAAACACAGGATCTGTGTCATCCTACAAGCAAGAGTTCTTTTCTGTTAAACCAAGTGATTTTTGGGCTCAAATGCTTTTACACAGTTCTGTAACCCAACGCAATTCTCACTATTAACTAAAGAGCAGCTATGTAAGAGGAGCTGCGTTTTGTATCAGTTTCATGAGCAGAGTTGAACTACATATGATCCGTATGAGGATGCAACACAGTTCTTTTTTTCTGGACATGCTCATGTTTCTTGCTGTATTGGCGACACAGGAAATAAGAGTATGCTTCTTGCGCTGAAACAGAGATTTTTTCTTGGATGAGATTTTGGGTCTGAATTTACTTTCAGAAACAGAGTTAAACCACAGGATCTGTGTCTTCCTACAAGCAAGAGTTCATTTCTGGTAAAACAAGTGAATTTTGGGCTCAAATGATATTACACAGTTCTGGAACCCAATGCTATTCTCACTATTAACTAAAGTGCATTTATGTAAGAGGAGCTGTAGTTAGTATCAGTTTCATAAGCAGTGTTGAACTACCTATGGTCCGTATGAGTTGGAAGCACAGTTCTATATTTCTGAACATGCTCATGGTTCTTGCTGTATAGGAGACGCTGGAAAGAAGAGGATGCTTCTTGCCGTAAAACAGAGTGTTTTTCAGGGATGAGAACTCTGGTCTGAATTTACATTCAGAAACAGAGTTAAACCACAGGATCTTTATCATCCTACAAGCAACTATTCATTTCTGGTAAACCCAGGGAATATTGGGCTCAAATGATTTTACACAGTTCTGGAACCCAACGTGATTCTATTTTAACTAAAGAGCATTTATGTAAGAGGAGCTGTGGTTTGTATCAGTTTCATAAGCAGAATTGAACTAAATATGGTCTGTATGCGTAGTAAATACTGTACTTTTATTCTGGGCATATTCATGGTTCTTGCTGTATTGGAGACGCTGGAAAGAAGAGGAAGCTTGTTCCCTTAAAATAGAGTGTTTTTCAGGGATGAGAACTCTGGTCTGAATTTCCCTACAGAAACAGAGTTAAACCACAGGATCTGTGTCTTCTTACAAGCAAGAGTTCATTTCTGGTAAACCAAGTAAATTTTGGGCTCGAATGATTTTACACAGTTCTGGAACACACCGCGATTCTCACTATTAACTAAAGAGAATTTACGCAAGAGGAGCTGTGGTTACTATCAGCTTCATAAGCAGTGTTGAACTACATATGGTCCTTATGAGTAGGAAATACAGTTCTATTTTTCTGGACATGCTCATGGTCCTTGCTATATTGGAGACGCTGGAGAGAAGTGCTTGCTTCTTGCGTGAAAACAGAGTATGTTTCATGGATGAAAACAATGGTCTGAATTTACATTCAGAAACGGAGTTAAACCACAGGATCTTTGCCATCCTGCATGCAAGAGTTCATTTCTGGTAAACCAAGTGAATTTTGGGCTCTAACAGTTTTCGCAGTTCACAAACCCAACACGATTCTCACTATTAACTAAAGAGCATTTATGTAAGTGTACCTGTCGTTTGTATCAGTTTCATTAGCAGAGTTGAACTACATATGGTCCGTATGAGTGGAAACACAGTTCTTTTTTTCTGGGCATGCTCATGGTTCTTGCTGTATAAGAGACACTGGAAAGAAGAGGATGCTTCTTACCTTAAAACAGAGTGTTTTTCAGGGATGAGAACTCTGGTCTGAATTTCCTTCAGAAACAGAGTTAAACCACAGGATCTGTGTCTTCCTACAAGCAAGAGTCCATTTCTGGTAAACCAAGTGAATTTTGGGCTCAAATGATTTTACACAATTCTGGAACCCAACACGATTCTCACTATTAACTAAAGAGCATTTATGTAAGAGGAGCTGTGGTAAGTATCAGCTTCATAAGCAGTGTTGAACTACATATGGTCCGTATGAGTAGGAAACACAGTTCTTTTTTCTGGGCATGCTCATGGATCTTGCTGTATTGGACACGCTGGAAAGAAGAGCTTCCTTCTTGACTGAAAACAGAGTGTGTTTCATGGATGAAAACACTGGTCTGAATTTACATTCAGAAACGAAGTTAAACCACAGCATCTTTGTCATCCTACAAGCAAGAGTTCATATCTGGTAAACCAAGTGAATTTTGGGCTCTAACAGTTTTCGCAGTTCACAAACCCAACACGATTCTCACTATTAACTAAAGAGCATTTATGTAAGAGTACCTGTCGTTTGTATCAGTTTCATAAGCAGAGTTGAACTACATATAGTCCGTATAGGTCGGAAACACAGTTCTTTTTTTCTGGGCATGCTCATTGTTCTTGCTGTATAGGAGACGCTGGAAAGAAGAGGATGCTTCTTGCCTTAAAACAGAGTGATTTTCTTGGATGAGAACTTTGTTCTGAATTTCACTTCAGAAACAGAGTTAAACCACAGGATCTGTGTCTTCCTCCAAGCAAGAGTTCATTTCTGGTAAACCAAGTGAATTTTGTGCTCAAATGATTTTACACAGTTCTGGAACCAAACGCGATTCTCCCTATTAACTAAAGAGCATTTATGTAAGAAGAGCTGTGGTTTGTATCAGTTTCATAAGCAGAGTTGAACTACATATGGTCCTTAAGAGTAGGAAACACAGTTCTTTTTTTCTGGGCATGCTCATGGTTCTTGCTGTATAGGAGACGCTGGAAAAAAGAGGATGCTTCCTGCCTCACAAAAGAGTGATTTTCTTGGATGAGAACTTTGGTCTGAACTTCCCTTCAGAAACAGAGTTAAACCACAGGATCTGTGTCTTCCTACATGCAAGAGATCATTTCTGGTAAAACAAAAAAAAGTGAATTTTGGGCTCAAATGATTTTACACAGTTCTGGAACCCAACACGATTCTCACTTTTAACTAAAGAGCATTCATGTAAGAGGAGCTGTGGTTAGGATCAGTTTCATAAGCAGAGTTGAACTACATATAGTCCGTATGAGTAGGAAATACAGTTCTTTATTTCTGGGCAAGATCATGGTTCTTGCTGTATTGGAAACTTTGGAAAGAAGAGGAAGCTTCATGCCTCAAAACAGAGTGTGTTTCTTGGATGAAAATACTGGTCTGAATTTACTTTCAGAAACGGGGTAAACCACATGATCTGTGTCTTCCTACAAGCAAGAGTTCATTTCTGATAAACCAAGTGAATTTTGGGCTCAAAAGATTTTACATAGTTCTGGATCCCAACGCAATTCACACTATTAACTAAAGAGCATTTATGAAAGCGGAGCTGTGGTTTGTATCGGTTTCATAAGCATAGTTGAACTACATATGTCCGTATGAGTAGGAAACACAGTTCATTTTTTCTGGGCATGCTCATGGTTCTTGCTGTATTGGAGATGCTGGAAAGAAGAGCTTCCTTCTTGCGTGAAAACAGAGTGTGTTTCCTGGATGAAAACACTGGTCTGTATTTCCCTACAGAAACGGAGCTAAGCAACATGATCTGTGTCTTCCTACAAGCAACTGTTCATTTCTGGTAAACCCAGTGAATTTTGGGCTCAAATGATTTTACACAGTTTGGAACCCAACGCGATTCTCACTATTAACTAAAGAGCATTTATGTAAGAGGAGCTGTGGTATGTATCAGTTTCATAAGCAGAATTGAACTAAATATGGTCCGTATGAGTAGGAAATACTGTACTCTTATTCTGGGCATGCTCATGGTTCTTGCTGTATTGGAGACGCTGGAAAGAAGAGGGAGCTTCTTCCCTTAAAACAGAGTGTTTTTCAGGGATGAGAACTCTGGTCTGAATTTCCCTTCAGAAACAGAGTTAAACCACAGGATCTGTGTCTTCCTACAAGCAAGAGTTCATATCTGGTAAACCAAGTGAATTTTGGGCTCAAATGATTTTACCCAGTTCTGGAACACATCGCGATTCTCACTATTAACTAAAGAGCATTTATTTAAGAGGAGCTGTGGTTAGTATCAGGTTCATAATCAGTGTTGTACTACATATGGTCCTTATGAGTAGGAAATACAGTTCTATTTTTCTGGACATGCTCATGGTTCTTGCTATATTGTAGACGCTAGAAAGAAGAGCTTGCTTCTTGCGTGAAAACAGAGTGTGTTTCATGGATGAAATCACTGGTCTGAATTTACATTCAGAAACGGAGTTAAACCACAGGATCTTTGTCATCGTACAAGGAAGAGTTCATTTCTGGTAAACCCAGGGAATTTTGTGCACAAATGATTTTACACAGTTTTGGATGCCAACGCGATTCGCACTATTAACTAAAGAGCATTTATGTAATAGGAGCTGTGGTTTGTATCAGTTTCATAAGTAGAGTTGAACTACATATGGTCTGTATGAGTCGGAAACACAGTTCTTTTTTTCTGGGCATGTTCATGGTTCTTGCTGTATTGGAGACGCTTGAAAGAAGAGGATGCTCTTGCCCTAAAACAGAGATTTTTTCTTGGATTTGAACTTTGGTCTGAATTTACTTTCAGAAACAGAGTTAAACCACAGGATCTGTGTCTTCCTACAAGCAAGAGTTCATTTCTGGTAAAACAAGTGAATTTTGGGCTCAAATGATATTACACAGTTCTGGAACCCAATGCAATTCTCACTATTAACTAAAGTGCATTTATGTAAGAGGAGCTGTAGTTAATATCAGTTTCATAAGCAGTGTTGAACTACCTATGGTCCGTATGAGTAGGAAACACAGTTCTATTTTTCTGGACATGCTCATGGTTCTTGCTGTATAGGAGACGCTGGAAAGAAGAGGATGCTTCTTGCCTTAAAACAGTTGTTTTTCAGGGATGAGAACTCTGGTCTGAATTTACATTCAGAAACAGAGTTAAACCACAGGATCTTTATCATCCTACAAGCAACTGTTCATTTTTGGTAAACCCAGGAAATATTGGGCTCAAATGATTTTACACAGTTCTGGAACCCAACGGGATTCTCACTATTAACTAAAGAGCATTTATGTAAGAGGAGCTGTGGTTTGTATCACTTTCATAAGTAGAGTTGAACTACATATGGTCTGTATGAGTCGGAAACACAGTTCTTTTTTTCTGGGCATGCTCATGGTTCTTGCTGTATTGGAGACGCTGGAAAGAAGAGGATGCTTCTTGCCCTAAAACAGAGTGTTTTTCAGGCATGAGAACTCTGGTCTGAATTTCACTTCAGAAACAGAGTTAAACCACAGGCTCTGTGTCTTCCTACAAGCAAGAGTTCATTTCTGGTAAACCAAGTGAATTTTGGGCAAAAATGATTTTACACAGTTCTGGAACCCAACGCGATTCTCACTATTAATTAAAGAGAATTTATGTAAGAGGAGCTGTGGTTAGATTCAGCTTCAAAAGGAGTGTTGAACTACATATGGTCCTTATGAGTCAGAAACACAGTTCTTTTGTTCTGGGCATGCTCATGGTCCTTGCTGTATTGGAGACGCTGGAAAGAAGAGCTTCCTTCTTGACTGAAAACAGAGTGTGTTTCATGGATGAAAACACTGGTCTGAATTTACATTCAGAAACGGAGTTAAACCACAGCATCTTTGTCTTCCTACAAGGAAGAGTTCATTTCTGGTAAACCCAGTGAATTTTGGGCACAAATGATTTTACACAGTTTGGAACCCAACGCGATTCTCACTATTAACTAAAGAGCATTTATGTAAGAGGAGCTGTGGTTTGTATCAGTTTCATAAGCAGAATTGAACTAAATATGGTCCGTATGAGTGGGAAATACTGTACTTTTATTCTGGGCATGCTCATGGTTCTTGCTGTATTGGAGACGCTGGAAAGAAGAGCTTGCTTCTTGCATTAAAAGAGAGTGTGTTTCATGGATGAGAACTCTGTTCTGAATTTCCCTTCAGAAACAGAGTTAAACCCCAGGATCTGTTTCTTCCTACAAGCAAGAGTTCTTTTCTTGTAACCCCAGGGAATTTTGGGCTCAAATGATTTTACACAGTTTTGGATGCCAATGCGATTCGCACTATTACATAAAGAGGATTTATGTAAGAGTAGCTGTGGTTTGTATCAGTTTCATAAGCAGAGTTGAACTGCGTATGGTCCGTATGAGTTGGAAACACAGTTCTTTTTTTCTTGGCATGCTCATGGTTCTTACTGTATTGGAGAAGCTGGAAAGAAGAGGATGATTCTTGCCCTAAAACAGAGTGTTTTTCAGGGATGAGAACCTAGGTCTGAATTTCTCTTCAGAAATGGAGTTTAACTCCAGGATGAGTGTCTTCCTACAAGTGAGAATTCATTTCTGGTTAACCCTGTGAATTTTGGGCTCAAATGATTTATTGCAGTTCGCGAACCCAAAGCGATTCTCACTATTAACTAAAGAGCATTTCTGTAAGCGGAGCTGTGGTTTGTATCAGTTTCATAAACAGAGTTGAACTACATATGGTCCGTATGAGTAGGAAACACAGTTCTTTTTTTCTGGGCATGCTCATGGTTCTTGCTGTATTGGTGACGCTGGAAAGAGGAGCTTGCTTCTTGCATTAAAACAGAGTGTGTTTCATGGATGAGAACTCTGATCTGAATTTCCCTTCGGAAACGGAGTTAAACCACATGATGTGTGTCTTCCTACCAGCAAGAGTTCATTTCTGGTAAACCAATTGAATTTTCGGCTCAAATGACTTTACACAGTTCTAGAACCCAACGCGATTATCACTATTACCTAAAGAGCATTTATGTAAGAGGAGCTGTGGTCTGTATCAGTTTCATAAGCAGAGTTGCACTAACTATGGAACGTATTAGTAGGAAACACAGATCTTTTTTTCTTGGCATGCTCATGGTTCTTAATGTTTTTGAGACCCTGGAAAGAAGAGGATGATTCATGCCTTAAACAGAGTGTTTTTCAGGGATGAGAATTCTGGCCTGAATTGCCCTCATAAACGGAGTTAAACACCAGGATCTGTGTATTCCTACAAGCAAGAGATCATTTCTGTTTAACCCAGTGAATTTTGGGATCAAATGATTTTTCGCAGATCACGACCCAACGCGATTCTCACTATTAACTAAAGAGCATTTATGTAAGAAGAACTGTGGTCTGTATCAGGTTCATAAGCAGAGTTGGACTACATGTGGTCCGTATGATTAGGAAACACAGATCTTTCTTACTTGGCATGCTCATGGTTTTTACTGTATTGGAGACCCTAGAAAGAAATGGATGATTCATGACTTAAAACAGAGTGTTTGTAAGGGATGAGAATTCTGGTCTGAATTTCCCCTCAGAAACGGAGTTAAGCCCCAGGATCTGTGTTTTCCTACAAGCAAGAGTTCATTTCTGGTTAACCCAGTGAATTTTGGGCTCAAATGATTTTTCCCAGTTCCTGAACCCAACACGATTCTCACTAAAAACTAAAGAGCATTTATTTAAGAGGAGCTGTGGTTTGTATCAGTTTCAAAAGCAGAGTTGAACTACATATGGTCCGTATGAGTAGGAAACACAGTTCTCTTTTTCTGGGCATGCTCATGGTTCTTGCTGTATTGGAGACGCTGGAAAGAAGAGCTTGCATCTTGCATAAAAACAGAGTGTGTTTTATTGCTGAGAACTCTGGTGTGAATTTCCCTTCAGAAGTGGAGTTAAACCCCATGATCTGTGTCTTCCTACAAGCGCGAGTTCATTTCTGGTAAACCAAGTGAATTTTCGACTCAAATGATTATACACAGTTCTAGAACACAACGCGATTATCACTATTAACTAAAGAGCATTTATGTCGGAGCGCTGCGGTCTGTATCATTTCATAAGCAGAGTTGAACTACATATGGTCCGTATGAGTAGGAAACACAGTTCTTTTTTTCTGGGCATGCTCATGTTTCGTACTGTACTGGAGATGCTATAAAGAAGAGGATGATTCTTGCATTAAACAGAGTGTGTTTCATGGATGAGAACTCTGGTCTGAATTTCCCTTCAGAAACGGACTTAAACCCCAGGATCTGTGTCTTCCTACAAGGAGGAGTTCATTTCAGGTAAACCCAGTGAATTTTGGGCTCAAATGATATTTCGTAGTTCACGAACCCAACGTGATTCTCACTATTAAGTAAAGCGCATTTATGTAAGAGGACCTGTTGTTTGTATCAGTTTCATAAGCAGAGTTGAACTACATATGGGCCGCATGAGTAGGAAACACAGTTCTTTTTTTCAGGGCATGCTCACGGTTTTTCCAGTATTATAGACTCTGGAAATAAGAGCTTGCTTCATGCGTTAAAACAGAGTATGTTTCAGGGATGAGAACTCTGGTCTGAATCTGCCTTCAGAAACGGAGTTAAACCCCAGGATCTGTGTCTTCCTACAAGCAAGAGTTCATTTCTGGTTAACCCAGTGAATTTTGGGCTCAAATGATTTTTCGAATTCACGAACAAAAAAGCGATTCTCACTATTAACTAAAGAGCATTTATGTAAGAGGAGCTGTGGTTTGTATCAGTTTCATATGCAGAGTTGAACTACATATGGTCCGTATGAGTAGGAAATACAGTTCTTTTTTTCTGGGCATGCTTATGGTTCTTGCTGTATTGGAGACACTGGAAAGAAGTGCTTGCTTCTTGCGTGAAAACAGAGTGTGTTTCATGGAATTGAACACGGGTCTGAATTTCTCTTCAGAAACGGAGTTAAACCCCAGGATCTGGGTCTTCCTACACGCAATGGTTCATTTCTTGTAAACCATTTGAATTTTGGGCTCAAGTGATTTTACAGAGTTCTAGAACCCAACGCGATTCTCACTATTAACTAAACAACATTTATTTAAGAGGTGCTGTGGTTTTTATCAGTTTAATAACCAGAGTTGATCTACATATGGTCTGTATGATTAGGAAACACAATTCTTTTTTTCAGGGCATGCACATGGTTCTTGTTGTATTGGAGATGCTGGAAAGAAGAGCTTACTTATTGGATTAAAACCGAGTGTGTTTCATGGATGAGAACTCTTGCCTGAAATTCCCTTCAGAAACGGAGTAAAACCCCATGATCTGTGTCTTCCTACAAGCGCGAGTTCATTTCTGTTAAACCAAGTGAATTTTCGGCTCAAAGGATTTTACACAGTTCTACAACCCAACTCGATCATCACTATTAACTAAAGAGCATTTATGTCAGAGGAGTTGGGGTCTGTATCATTCCATAAGCAGAGTTGAACTACATATGGTCCGTATGAGTAGGAAACACAGTTCTTTTTTTCTGGGCATGCTCATGGTTCGTACTGGACTGGAGATGCTATAAAGAAGTGGATGATTCTTGCATTAAACAGAGTGTAATATAATGGATGAGAACTCTGGTCTGAATTTCCCTTCAGAAACGGACTTAAACACCAGGATCTGTGTCTTTCTATAAGCAAGAGTTCATTTCTGGTAAACCAAGTGAATTAGGCTCAAATTAATTTGCGTAGTTCACGAACCAAACGCGATTCGCACTATTAACTAAAGCACATTTATGTAAGAGGAGCTGTTGTTTGTATCAGTTTCATAAGCAGAATTGAACTACATATGGACCACATGAGTAGGAAACACAGTTCTTTTTTTCAGGGCATGCTTATGGTTCTTGCTGTATTGGAGACAATGGAAATAAGAGCTTGCTTCTTGGGGGAAACAGAGTGTGTTTCATGGATGAGAACTCTGGTCTGAATTTCCATTCAGAAACGGAGTAAAACCCCATGGTCTGTGTCTTCCGACTAGCACGAGTTCATTTCTGTTAAACCAAGTGAATTTTTGGCTCAAAGGATTTTACACAGCTCTAGAACCCAACGCGATTATCACTATTAACTAAAGAGCATTTATGTCAGAGGACCTGTGGTCTGTATGATTTCATAAGCAGAGTTAAACTACATATGGTCTGGATGAGTAGGAAACACAGTTCTTTTTTTCTGGGCATGCTCATGGTTTGTACTGTACTGGAGACGCTATAAAGAAGAGGATGATTCTTGCATTAAACAGAGTGTGTTTCATGGATGAGAACCCTGGTCTGAATTGACCTTCAGAAACGGACTTAAACCCCAGGATCTTTGTCTTTCTACAAGGAGTAGTTCATTTCAGGTAAACCGAGTGAACTTTGGGCTCAAATGATTTTTCAAAGATCACGAACCCAACACGATTCTCACTATTAACTTAAGCGCATTTATGTAAGAGGAGCTGTTGTTTGTATCAGTTTCATTAGCAGAGTTAAACTACATAAGGTCCGTATGAGTAGGAAATACAGTTCATTTTTCTGGGCATGCTTATTGTTCTTGCTGTATTGGAGACACTGGAAAGAAGAGGTTGCTTCTTGCTTGAAAACAGAGTGTGTTACATGGAATTGAACACCGGTCTGAATTTGCCTTCAGAAATGGAGTTAAACCCCAGGATCTGTGTCTTCCTACAAACGAGAGATCTTTACTGGAAAAAACATTGAATTTTGGGTTCAAATGATTTCTCGCAGTTCACGAACCAAAACGCGATTCTCACTATTAACTAAAGAGCATTTATGTAAGAGGAGCTGTGGTTTGTATCAGTTTTATGTGCAGAGTTGAACTAAATATGGTCCGTATGAGTCGGAAACACACATCTTTTATTTTTCAGGGCATCTCATGGTTCTTGCTGTATTTTAGACTCTGGAAAGAAGAGCTTGCTTCCTGCATTAATACAGGGTGTGTTTCATGGATGAGAACTCTGGTCTGAATTTCCCTTCAGAAACGGAGTAAAACCCCATGATCTGTGTCTTCCGACAAGTGCGAGTTCATTTCTGTTAAACCAAGTGAATTTTTGGCTCAAATGGTTTTACAAAGTTCTAGAACCCATCGCAATTATCACTATTAACTAAAGAGCATTTATGTTGGAGGAGCTGTGGTCAGTATCATTTCATAAGCAGAGTTGAACTACATATGGTCTGTATGAGGAGGAAACACAGTTCTTTTTTTCTGGGCATGCTCATGGTTCTTGCTTTATTTTAGACTGTGGAAAGAAGAGCTTCCTTCTTGCGTTAAAGCAGAGTGTGTTTCAGGGATGAGAACTCTGGTCTGCATTTCCCCTCAGAAACGGAGTTAAACCCCAGGATCTTTGTCTTCCTATAAGCAAGAGTTCATTTCTGGGAAACCAAGGGAATTTTCGGCTCAAATGATTTTTCGCAGTTCACCAACCCAAACCGATTCTCAAAATTAACTAAAGAACATTTATGTAAGAGAATCTGTTGTTTGTATCTTTTTCATAAGCAGAGTTGAACTACATAAGGTCCGTATGAGTAGGAAACACAGTTCTTTTTTTCTGGGCATGCTTATGGTTCTTGCTGTATTGGAGACACTGGAAAGAAGTGCTTGCTTCTTGTGTGAAAACAGAGTGTGTTTCATGGATTGAACACTGGTCTGAATTTCTCTTCAGAAACGGAGTTAAACCCCAGGATCTGGGTCTTCCTACATGCAAGAGTTCATTTCTTGTAAACCATTTGAATTTTGGGCTCAAGTGATTTTACAGAGTTCTAGAACCCAACGCGATTCTCACTATTAACTAAACAGCATTTATTTAAGAGGTTCAGTGGTTTGTATCAGTTTCATAACCAGAGTTGATCTACATATGGTCTGTATGATTAGGAAACACCGTTCTTTTTTTCACGGCATGCACATGGTTCTTGATGTATTGGAGATGCTGGAAAGAAGAGCATGCTTCTTGCATTAAAACCGAGTGTGTTTCATGGATGAGAACTCTGGTCTGAATTTCCCTTCAGAAACGGAGTAAAACCCCATGATCTGTGTCTTCCGACAAGCACGAGTTCATTTCTGTTAAACCAAGTGAATTTTCGACTCAAAGGATTTTACACAGTTCTAGAACCCAACACGATTATCAATATTAACTAAAGAGCATTTATGTTGGAGGAGCTGTGGTCTGTATCATTTCATAAGCAGAGTTGAACTACATATGGTCCGTATGAGTAGGAAACACAGTTCTTTTTTTCTTGGCATGCTCATGTTTCGTACTGTACTGGAGACGCTATAAAGAAGAGGATGATTCTTGCAGTAAACAGAGTGTGTTTCATGGATGAGAACTCTGGTCTGAATTTCCCTTCAGAAACGGACATAAACACCAGGATCTGTGTCTTCCTATAAGCAAGAATTCATTTCTGGTAAACCAAGTGAATTTTGGACTCAAATGATTTTTCGTAGTTCACGAACCCAACGTGATCCTCACTATTAACTAAACCGCATTTATGTAAGAGGAGCTGTTGTTTGTATCAGTTTCATAAGCAGAGTTGAACTACATAAGGTCCATATGTGTAAGAAATTCAGTTCTTTTTTTCTGGGCATGCTTATGGTTCTTGCTGTATTGGAGACACTGGAAAGAAGAGCTTGCTTCTTGCGTGAAAACAGAGTGTGTTTCATGGAATTGAACACTGGTCTGAATTTGCCTTCAGAAACAGAGTTAAACCCCAGGATCTGTGTCTTCCTACAAGCGAGAGATCTATACTGGAAAACCCATTGAATTTTGGGCTCAAATGATTTTTTGCAGTTCACGAACCAAAACGCGATTCTCACTATTAACTAAAGAGCATTTATGTAAGAGGAGCTGTGGTTTGTATCAGTTTCATGTGCAGAGTTGAACTAAATATGGTCTGTATGAGTAGGAAACACAGATCTTTTTTTTCAGGGCATCTCATGGTTCTTGCTGTATTTAAGACTCTGGAAAGAAAAGCTTGCTTCTTGCATTAATACATGGTGTGTTTCATGGATGAGAACTCTGGTCTGAATTTCCCTTCAGAAACGGAGTAAAACCCCTTGATCTGTGTCTTCCGACAAGCACGAGCTCATTTCTGTTAAACCAAGTGAATTTTCGGCTCAAATGATTTTAAACAGTTCTAGAACCCATCGCGATTATCACTATTAACTAAAGAGCATTTATGTCGGAGGAGCTGTGGTCAGTATCATTTCATAAGCAGAGTTGAACTACATATGTTCCATATGAGTAGGAAACATAGTTCTTTTTTTCTGGGCATGCTCATGGTTCTTGCTGTATTTTAGACTGTGGAAAGAGGAGCTTGCTCCTTGCGTTAAAGCAGAGTGTGTTTCAGGGATGAGAACTCTGGTCTGATTTTCCCTTCAGAAACGGAGTTAAACCCCAGGATCTTTGTCTTCTTATAAGCAAGAGTTCATTTCTGGTAAACCAAGTGAATCTTTGGCTCAAATGATTTTTCACAGTTCACCAACCCAAACCGATTCTCAAAATTAACTAAAGAACATTTATGTAAGAGGAGCTGTTGTTTGTATCAGTTTCAGAAGGAGAGTTGAATTACATAAGGTCCGTATGAGTAGGAAACACAGTTCTTTTTTTCTGGGCATGCTTATGGTTCTTGCTGTATTGGAGACACTGGAAAGAAGAGCTTGCTTCTTGCGTGAAAACAGAGTGTGTTTCATGGATTGAACACTGGTCTGAATTTCTCTTCAGAAACGGAGTTAAACCCCAGGATCTGGGTCTTCCTACACGCAAGAGTTCATTTCTTGTAAACCATTTGAATTTTGGGCTCAAGTGATTTTACAGAGTTCCAGAACCCAACGCGATTCTCACTATTAACTAAACAGCATTTATTTAAGAGGTGCAGTGGTTTGTATCAGTTTCATAACCAGAGTTGATCTACATATGGTCTGTATGATTAGGAAACACAGTTCTTTTTTTCACGGCATGCACATGGTTCTTGCTGTATTGGAGATGCTGGAAAGAAGAGCTTGCTTCTTGCTTTAAAACCGAGTGTGTTTCATGGATGAGAACTCTGGTCTGAATTTCCCTTCAGAAACGGAGTAAAACCCCATGATCTGTGTCTTCCGACAAGCACAAGTTCATTTCTCTTAAACCAAGTGAATTTTCGACTCAAAGGATTTTACACAGTTCTAGAACCCAACACGATTATCAATATTAACTAAAGAGCATTTATGTCGGAGGAGCTGTGGTCTGTATCATTTCATAAGCTGTGTTGAACTACATATGGTCCATATGAATAGGAAACACAGTTCTTTTTTATTGGGCATGCTCATGGTTCGTACTGTACTAGAGACGCTATAAAGAAGAGGATGATTCTTGCATTAAACAGAGTGTGTTTCATGGATGAGAACTCTGGTCTGAATTTCCCTTCAGAAACGGACTTAAACACCAGGATTGTGTGTTCCTATAAGCAAGAATTCATTTCTGGTAAACCAAGTGAATTTTGGACTCAAATGATTTTTCGTAGTTCACGAACCCAACATGATTCTAACTATTAACTAAACCGAATTTATGTAAGAGGAGCTGTTGTTTGTATCAGTTTCATAAGCAGAGTTGAACTACATAAGGTCTGTATGCATAGGAAATACAGTTCTTTTTTTTATGGGCATGCTTATGGTTCTTGCTGTATTGGAGACGCTGGAAAGGAGAGCTTGCTTCTTGCGTGGAAAAAGAGTGTGTTTCATGGATTTGAACACTGGTCTGAATTTCTCTTCAGAAACGGAGTTAAACCCCAGGATCTGGGTCTTCCTACACGCAAGAGTTCATTTCTTGTAAACCATTTGAATTTTGGGCTCAAGTGATTTTACAGAGTTCTAGAACCCAACGCGATTCTCACTATTAACTAAACAGCATGTATTTAGGAGGTGCTGTGGTTTATATCAGTTTCATAACCAGAGTTGATCTACATATGGTCCGTATGAGTAGGAAACACAGTTCTTTTTTTCTGGGCATGCTTATGGTTCTTGCTGTATTGGCAACACTGGAAAGAAGAGCTTGCATCTTGCGTGAAAACAGAGTGTGTTTCATGGATTTGAAAACTGGTCTCAATTTCTCATTAGAAACGGAGTTAAATCCCAGGATCTGGGTCTTTGTACATGCAAGAGTTCATTTCTTGTAAACCATGTGAATATTGGGCTCAAGTGATTTTACAGAGTTCTAGAACCCAACATGATTCTCACTATTAACTAAACAGCATTTATTTTAGAGGTGCTGTGGTTTGTATCAGTTTCATAACTAGAGTTGATCTACATATGGTCTGTATGATTAGGAAACACAATTCTTTTTTTCAGGCATGCAAATGGTTCTTGCTGTATTTTAGACTCTGGAAAGAAGAGCTTCCTTCTTGCATTAAAACCGAGTGTGTTTCATGGATGAGAAATCTGGTCTGAATTTCCCTTCAGAAACGGAGTAAAACCCCACGATCTGTGTCTTCCTACAAGCAAGAGTTCTTTTCTGGTAAACCCATTGAATTTTGGGCTCAAATGATTTTTCATAGTTCACGAACCAAAGCGCGATTCTCACTATTAACTAAAGAGCATTTATGTCTGAGGAGCTGTGGTCTGTATCATTTCATAAGCACAGTTGAACTACATATGGTCCATATGAGTAGGAAACACAGTTGTTTTTTTCTGGGAATGCTCATTGTTCGTACTGTACTAGAGATGCTATAAAGAAGAGGATGATTCTTGCATTAAACAGAGTGTGTTTCATGGATGAGAACTCTGGTCTGAATTTCCCTTCAGAAACGGTTTTAAACCCCAGGATCTGTGTCTTCCTACAAGGAGGAGTTCATTTCAGGTAAACCCAGTGAATTTTGGGCTCAAATGATTTTTCGTAGTTCACGAACCCAACGCGATTCTCACTATTAACTAAAGTGCATTTATGTAAGAGGAGCTGTTGTTTGTATCAGTTTCATAAGCAGAGTTGAACTACATATGGTCCGCATGAGTAGGAAACACAGTTCTTTTTTTCAGGGTATGATCACGGTTTTTCCTGTATTTTAGACTCTGGAAATAAGAGCTTGCTTCTTGCATTAAAACACAGTATGTTTCAGAGATGACAACTCTGGTCTGAATTTGCCTTCAGAAACGGAGTTAAACCCCAGGATCTGTGTCTTCCTACAAGCAAGAGTTCTTTTCTTGTAAACCCATTGAATTTTGGGCTCAAATGATTTTTCGCAGTTCACGAACCAAAACGCGATTCTCACGATTAACTAAAGAGCATTTATGGCTGAGGAGCTGTGGTCTGTATCATTTCATAAGCAGAGTTGAACTACATATGGTTCGTATGAGTAGGAAACACAGTTGTTTTTTTCTGGGCATGCTCATGGTTCGTACTGTACTGGAGACGCTATAAAGAAGAGGATGATTCTTGCATTAAACAGAGTGTGTTTCATGGATGAGCACTCTGGTCTGAATTTCCTTCAGAAACGGAGTTAAACCCCACGATCTGACTCTTCCTACAAG
This sequence comes from Onychomys leucogaster, assembly GCA_949786385.1. Classification (NCBI taxonomy): domain Eukaryota; kingdom Metazoa; phylum Chordata; class Mammalia; order Rodentia; family Cricetidae; genus Onychomys; species Onychomys leucogaster. The sequence goes on from CATKUP010000142.1 coordinate 203,783, forward strand.
GAGGAGTTCATTTCAGGTAAACCCAGTGAATTTTGGGCGCAAATGATTTTTCGCAGTTCACGAACCAAAACGCGATTCTCACTATTAACTAACGAGCATTTATGTAAGATGAGCTGTGGTTTGTATCAGTTTCAAAAGCAGAGTTGAACTACATATGGTCTGTATCAGTAGGAAAGACAGGTGGTTTTTCCTGGGCATGCTCATGTTTCTTACTATATTGCAGATGCTCGAAAGAAGAGGATGCTTCTTACCTTAAAACAGAGTGTTTTTCTTGGAAGAGAACTTTGGTTTGAATTTGCGTTCAGAAATGGAGTAAACCCCAGGATCAGGGTCTTCCTACAAGCAAGAGTTCATGTCTTGTAAACCATGTGAAATTGGGGCTCAAGTGATTTTACAAAGTTCTAGTACCCAACGCGATTCCCACTATTAACTAAACAACATTTATTTAAGAGGTGCTGTGGTTTGCATCAGTTTCCTAACCGGAGTTGATCTACATATGGTCTGTATGAGTAGGAAACAGGGTTGTTATTTTCAGGGCATGCACATGGTTCTTGCTGTATTGGATACGCTGGAAGGAAGAGCTTGCTTCTTGCATTAAAACCGAGTGTGTTTCATGGATGAGAACTCTGGTCTGAATTTGTCTTCAGAAATGATGTTAAACCCCAGGATCTGAGTCTTCCTACCAGAAGGAGTTCAGTTCTGGTAAACCCAGTGATTTTGGGCTCAAATGATTTTTCGCAGTACAGGAACCCAACGATATTCTCACTATTAACTAAAGAGCATTTATGTAAGAGGAGGTGTGGTCTGTATCAGTTTCATAAGCAGAGTTGAACTTCATATGGTCCGTATGAATAGGAAACACAGTTCTTTTTTCAGGCCATGCTATGGTTCTTGCTGTATTTTAGACTCTCTAAAGAAGAGCTTTCTTCTTCGTTTAAACAGAGTGTCTTTCAAGGATGAGAACTCTGGTCTGAATTTCCCTGCAGAAACGGAGTTAAACGCCAGGATCTGTGTCTTCCTACAAGCAAGAGTTTATTTCTGGTATACCCAGTTAATTTTGGGCTCAAATGATTTTTCGCTATTCAGGAACCCAAAGCGATTCTCACTATTAACTAAAGAGCATTTATGTAAGAGGAGGTGTGGTCTGTATGAGTTTCATAAGCAGAGTTGAACTACATATGGTATGTAAGAGTAGGAAACACAGTTCTTTTTTTCAGGCCATGCTCATGGTTCTTGCTGTATTTTAGACAGTGGAAAGAAGAGCTTGCTTCTTGCGTTATAACAGAGTGTGTTTCAGGGATGAGAAATCTGGTCTGAATTTGCCTTCAGAAACAGAGTTAATACCCAGGATCTGTGTCTTTCTACAAGCAAGTGTTCAGTTCTGGTAAACCCAGTGAATTTTGGACTCAAATGATTTTTTGCAGTTAAGGAAAACCAACGCTATTCTCACTATTAACTAAAGAGCATTTATGTAAGAGGAGGTGTGGTCTGTATCAGTTTCATAAGCAGAGTTGAACTACATATGGTCTGTATGAATAGGAAACACAGTTCTTTTTTTCAGGCCATGCTCATAGTTCTTGTTGTATTTTAGACTCTGGAAAGAAGAGCTTGCTTCTTCGTTTAAACAGAGTGTATTTCAGGGATGAGGACCCAGGTCTGAATTTGTCTTCAGAAACGGTGTTAAAACCCAGGATCAGTGTCTTCCTTCAAGCAGAGTTCATTTCTGGTAAACCCAGTGATTTTTGGGCTCAAATGCTTTTTCGCAGTTCACGAACCCAACATGATTCTCACTATTAACTAAAGAGGATTTATGTAAGAGGAGCTGTGGTTTGTATCAGTTTCATAAGCAGAGTTGAACTACATATGATCTGTATGAATAGGAAACACAGTTCTTTTTTTCAGGCCATGCTCATGATTCTTGCTGTATTTTGGACTCTCTAAATAAGAGCTTGCTTCTTCGTTTAAAATGAGTGTGTTTCAAGGATGAGAACTCTGGTCTGAATTTCTCTGCAGAAAGGGAGTTAAACGCCAGCATCTGTGTCTTCCTATAAGCAAGAGTTGATTTCTGGTAAACCAAGTGAATTTTCGGCTCAAATGATTTTACACAGTTCTAGAATCCAACGCGATTATCACTATTAACTAAAGAGCATTTATGAAAGTGGAGCTGTATTCTGTATCAGTTTCATAAGGATAGTTGGACTACACATGATCCATATGAGTAGGAAACACCGTTCTTTTTTTCTGGAGATGCTCATGTTTCATGATGTATTGGAGCCACTGGAAAGAAGAGCTTGCCTCTTGATGGAAACAGAGTGTATTTCATGGATGAGTACTCTGGTCTGAATTTCCCTTCACAAACGGAGTTAAACCCCAGGTTCTGTGTCTTCCTACAAGCAAGAGTTCATTTCTGGTAATCCCAGTGAATTTTGGGCTCAAATGATTTTTCGCAGTTCACGAACCCTACGCTATTATCACTATTAAATAAAGAGGATTTATGTAAAAGGAGCTGTGGTTTGTATCAGTTTCTTAAGCAGAATTGAACTACATATGGTCTGTATGACTCAGAAACACAGTTCTTTTTTTCTGGGCATGCTCATGTTTCTTAGTATATTGGAGACAATGGAAAGAAGAGCTTGCTTCTTGTGTTATAACAGAGTGAGTTTCCGGGATGAGAACTCTGGTCTGAATTTGCCTTCAGAAACGGAGTTAAACCCCAGGATCAGTGTCTTCCTACAAGCAAGAGTTCAGTTCTGGTAAACCCAGTGAATTTTGGGCTCAAATGATTTTTCGCAGTTCAGGATCCCAACATGATTCTCACTATTAACAAAAGAGGATTTATGTAAGAGGATCCGTGGGTTGTATCAGTTTCATAAGCAGAGGTGAACTACATATGGTCCTTATGAGTAGGAGACACAGTTCTTTTTTTCAGGGCATGCTTATGGTTCTTGCTGTATTTTAGATTCTGGAAAGAAGAGCTTGCTTCTTGTGTTATAACAGAGTGTGTTTCTGGGATAAGAACTCTGGGCTGAATTTCCCTTCAGAAACGGAGTTAAACCCCAGGATCTGTGGCTTCCTAAAAGCAAGAGTTCATTTCTGGTTAATCCAGTGAATTTTGGGCTCAAATGATTTTTCGCTGTTCAGGAAACCAACGCTTTTCTCACTATTAACTAAAGAGCGTTTATGTAAGAGGAGGTGTTGTCTGTATCAGTTTCATAAGCAGAGTTGAACTACATATGGTGCGTATGAGTAGGAAACACAGTTCTTTTTTTCAGGGCGTGCTCATGGTTCTTGCTGTATTGGAGACGCTGGAAAGAAGAGCTTACTTCTTGCCTTAAAACAGAGTGTTTTTTAGGGTTGAGAATTCTGTTCTGAATTTGTCTTAAGAAACAGAGTTAAACCCCAGGATCTGAGTCTTCCTATGAGAAAGAGTTTAGTTCTGGTAAACCCAGGGAATTTTGGGCTCAAATGATTTTTCGAAGTTCATTAACCCAACGCTATTGTCACTATTAAATAAAGAGCAATTATGTAAGAGTAGGTGTGGTCTGTATCAGTTGCATAAGCAGAGTTGAACTAAATGTGGTCAGTATGAATAGGAAACACAGTTCATTTTTTCAGCCAATGCTCATGGTTCTTGCTGTAATTTAGACTCTGGAAAGAAGAGCTTGCTTCCTCGTTAAAACAGAGTGTGTTTCAGGGATTAGAACTCTGGTCTGATTATCCCTACAGAAACGGAGTTAAACCCCAGGATCAGTGTCTTCCTACAAGCAAGAATTCATTTCTTGTAAACCCAGTTTTTTTGGGCTCAAATGATTTTTCGCAGTTGACAAACCCTAGGCTATTCTCACTATTAACTAAAGAGGATTTATGTAAGAGGAGCTATGGTTTGTTTTAGTTTCATAATCAGAGTTGAACTACATATTTTCTGTATGAGACGGAAACACAGTTCTTTTTTTCAGGCCATGCTCATGGTTCTTGCTTTATTTTAGACTCTGGAAAGAAGAGCTTGCTTCTTGCGTTAAAACAGAGTGTGTTTCAGGGATTACAACCCTGGTCTGAATTTCCCTTCAGAAAGGGAGTTAAACCCCAGATCTGTGTCTTCCTACAAGCAAGAGTTCATTTCTGGAAAACCCAGTGAATTTGGGGCTCAAATGATTTTTCGCACTTCTCAAACCCAACATGATTCTCACTATTAACTAAAGAGCATTTATGTAAGAGGAGCTGTGGTTTGTATCAGTTTCAGAAGCAGAGTTGAAATACATATGGTCTGTATGAATAGGAAACACAGTTCTTTTTTTCAGGCCATGCTCATGGTTCTTGCTGAATTGGTGATGCTGCAAAGAAGAGCTTGCTTCTTTCATTGAAACTGGGTGTGTTTCATGGATGAGAACTCTGGTCTGAATTTCCCTTCACAAACGGAGTTAAACACCATGATCTGTGTCTTCCTACCAGCAAGAGTTTATTTCTGGTAAATCAAGTGAATTTTCGGCTCAAATGATTTACACAATTCTAGAACCCAACTTGATAATCACTATTAACTAAAGAGCACTTATGTAAGAGGAGCTGCAGTCTGTATCATTTCATAAGCAGAGTTGAACTACATATGGTCTGTATGAGTAGGAAACACAGTTCTTTTTTTCAGGGCATGCTCATGGTTCTTGCTGTATTTTAGGCTCTGGAAAGAAGAGCTTGCTTCTTGTGTTATAACAGAGTGTGTTTCAGGGATGAGAACTCTGGTCTGAATTTCCCTTCAGAAACGGTGTTTAGCCCCAGCATCTGTGTCTTCCTACAAGCAAGAGTTCATTTCTGGTTAACCCAGTGAATTTGGGTTCAAATGATTTTTCGCAGTTCACGAACCCAACGCGATTCTCACTATTAACTAAAGAGCATTTATGTAAGAGGAGGTGTGGTTTGTATCAGTTTCATAAGCAGAATTGAACTACATATTGTGCGTATGAGTAGGAAACACAGTTATTTATTTCAGGGCATGCTCATGGTTCTTGCTGTATTGGATACGCTGGAAAGAAAAGGATAATTCTTGCCTTAAAACAGAGTGTTTTTCAGGTATGAGAACTCTGGTCTGAATTTGCCTTCAGAAACGGAGTTAAACCCAGGATCAGTGTCTTCATACAAGCAAGAGTTAATTTCTGGTAAACCCAGTGAATTTTGGTCTCAAATGATTTTTCGCAGTTCACGAACCCAACATGATTCTCACTATTAAATAAAGAGCATTTATGTAAGAGGAGCCGTGGTTGGATCAGCTTCATAAGCAGATTTGAACTACATATGGTCATTATGAGTAGGAAACACAGTTCTTTTTTTCATAACATGTTCATGGTTCTTGCTGTATTTTAGACACTGGAAAGAAGAGCTTGCTTCTTGCATTGAAACTGTGTGTGTTTCAGGGATGAGAACTCTGATCTGAATTTCCCTTCACAAACGGAGTTAAACACCATGATCTGTGTCTTCCTACAAGCAAGAGTTCAGTTCTGGTAAACCCAGTGAATTTTGGGCTCAAATGATTTTTCGCAGTTCAGGATCCCAACATGATTCTCACTATTAACAAAAGAGGATTTATGTAAGAGGATCCGTGGGTTGTATCAGTTTCATAAGCAGAGGTGAACTACATATGGCCTTTATGAGTAGGAGACACAGTTCTTTTTTTCAGGGCATGCTCATGGTTCTTGCTGTATTTTAGATTCTGGAAAGAAGAGCTTGCTTCATCGTTTAAACAGAGTGTGTTGAAAGGATGAGAATTCTGGTCTGAATTTCCCTGCAGAAACGGAGTTAAAACCCAGGATCTGTGTCTTCCTACAAGCAAGAGTTCATTTCTGGTAAACACAGTTAATTTTTGGCCCTAATGATTTTTCGCAGTTCATGAACCCTACGCTATTCTTACTAATAACTAAAGAGCATTTATGTAAGAGGAGGTGTGGTCTGTATCAGTTTCATAAGCAGATTTGAACTACATATGGTCATTATGAGTAGGAAACACAGTTCTTTTTTTCAGGGCATGTTCATGGTTCTTGCTGTACTTTAGACACTGGAAAGAAGAGCTTGCTTCTTGCATTGAAACAGGGTGTGTTTCTTGGATGAGAACTCTGGTCTGAATTTCCCTTCACAAATGGAGTTAAGCACCATGATCTGTGTCTTCCTACAAGCAAGAGTTCAGTTCCGAGAAACCCAGTGAATTTTGGGCTCAAATGTTTTTTCGCTGTTCAGGAACCCAACGCTTTTTTCACTATTAACTAAAGAGCGTTTATGTAAGAGGAGGTGTTGTCTGTATCAGTTTCATAAGCAGAGTTGAATTACATATGGTCCGTATGATAAGCAAACACAGTTCTTTTTTTCAGGCCATGCTCTTGGTTTTTGCTGTATTTTAGACTCTCTAAGAAGAGCTTGCTTCATCGTTTAAACAGAGTGTGTTGAAAGGATGAGAACTCTGGTCTGAATTTCCCTTCAGAAACGGAGTTAAACCCCAGGATCTGTGTCTTCCTACAAGCAAGAGTTCATTTCTGGTAAACACAGTTATTTTTTGGCCCTAATGATTTTTAGCAGTTCACAAACCCTACGCTATTCTCACTAATAACTAAAGAGCATTTATGTAAGAGGAGGTGTGGTCTGTATCAGTTTCATAAGCAGAGTTGAACTACATATGGTCAGTTTGAATAGGAAACACAGTTCTTTTTTTCAGGCCATGCTCATGGTTCTTGCTGTATTTTAGACTCTGGAAAGAAGAGCTTGCTTCTTCGTTATAACAGAGTGTGTTTCAGGGATGAGAAGTCCTGTCTGAATTTCCATTCAGAAACGGAGTTAAACCCCAGGATCTGTGTCTTCCTACAAGCAAGTGTTCATTTCTGGTAAACCCAGTGATTTTTGGGCTCAAACGATTTTTTGCAGTTCACAAACCCAACATGATTCTCACTATTACCTAAAGAGCCTTTATGTAAGAGGAGCCATGGTTGGATCAGTTTCATAAGCATATTTGAACTACATATGGTCATTATGAGTAGGAAACACAGTTCTTTTTTTCAGGGCATTTTCATGGTTCTTACTGTATTTTAGACACTGGAAAGAAGAGCTTGTTTCTTGCATTATAACAGAGTGTGTTTCAGGGATGAGAACTCTGGTCTGAATTTCCCTGCAGAAACGGAGTTAATCCCCAGCCTCTGTGTCTTCTTACAAGCAAGAGTTCAGTTCTGGTAAACCCAGTGAATTTTGGGCACAAATGATTTTTCGCAGTTCAGGAACCCAACGCTATTCTCACAATTAACTAAAGAGCATTTATGTAAGAGGAGGTGTGGTCTGTATCAGTTTCATAAGCAGAGTTGAACTACATATGGTCTGTATGAATAGGAAACACAGTTCTTTTTTTCAGGGCATGCTCATGGTTTTTGCTGTTTTGGTGACGCTGGAAAGAAGAGCTTGCTTCTTGAATTAAAACAGGGTGTGTTTCATGGATGAGAACTCTGGTCTGAATTTCCCTTCACAAACGGAATTAAACACCATGATCTGTGTCTTCCTACAAGCAAGACTTCATTTCTTGTAAACCAAGTGAATTTTCAGCTCAAATGGATTTTCACAGTTCTAGAACCCAACGCGATTATCACTATTAACTAAAGAGCATTTATGTAAGAGCAGCTGCGGTCTGTATCATTTCAAAAGCAGAGTTGAACTACATATGATCCGTATAAGTAGGAAACACAGTTCTTTTTTTATGGGCATGCTCACGGTTGTTACTGTATTAGAGACGCTGGAAAGAAGAGGATGATTCTTGCCTTAAAACAGAGTGTTTTTCAGGGTTGAGAATTCTGGTCTGAATGTGCCTTCATAAACGGTGTTAATCCCCAGGATCTGTGTCTTCCTACATGCAAGAGTTCAGTGCTGGTAAACCCAGTGGATTTTGGGCTCAAATGATTTTTCGCAGTTCAGGAACCCAACGCTATTCTCACTATTATCTAATGAGCATTTATGTAAGAGGAGGTGTTGTCTGTATCAGTTTCATAGGCAGAGTTGAACTACATGTGATACGCATGATAAGGAAACACAGTTCTTTTTTTCAGGGCATGCTCATGGTTCTTGCTGTATTTTAGACAATCGAAAGATGATCTTGTTTCTTTCGTTATAACAGAGTATGTTTCAGGGATGAGAACTCTGGTCTGAATTTCCCTTCAGAAACGGAGTTAATCCCCAGCCTCTGTGTCTTCTTACAAGCAAGAGTTCAGTTCTGGAAAACCCAGTGAATATTGGGCACAAATGAATATTCTCAGTTCAGGAACCCAACACTATTCTCACAATTATCTAAAGAGCATTTATTTAAGAGGAGGTGTGGTCTCTATCAGTTTCATAAGCAGAGTTGAACTACACATGGTCTGTATGAATAGGAAACACAGTTCTTTTTTTCAGGGCATGCTCATGGTTTTTGCTGTATTGGTGACGCTGCAAAGAAGAGCATGCTTCTTGCATTGAAACAGGGTGTGTTTCATGGATGAGAACTCTGGTCTGAATTTCCCTTCACAAACGGAGTTAAACTCCATGATCTGTGTCTTCCTACCAGCAACAGTTCATTTATGGTAAACCAAGTGAATTTTCGGCTCAAATGAATTAACACAGTTCTAGAACCCAACGCGATTATCACTCTTAAGTAAAGAGCATTTATGTAAGAGGAGCTGCGGTCTGTATCATTTCATAAGCAGAGTTGAACTACATATGATCTGTATGAGTAGGAAACACAGTTCTTTTATTCTGGGCATGCTCATCGTTCTTACTGTATTAGAGACGCTGGAAAGAAGAGGATGATTCTTGCCATAAAACAGAGTGTTTTTCAGGGTTGAGAATTCTGGTCTGAATTTGCCTTCATAAACGGAGTTAATACCCAGGATCTGTGTCTTCCTAAAGCAAGAGTTCAGTTCTGGTAAACCCGGTGAATTTTGGGCTCAAATGATTTCTCTCAGTTCAGGAACCCAACGCTATTCTCACTATTAACTAAAGAGCGTTTATGTAAGTGGAGGTGTTGTCTGTATCAGTTTCATAAGCAGAGTTTAACTACATATGGTCCGTATGAATAGGAAACACAGTTCTTTTTTTCAGGCCATGCTCATAGTTCTTGCTGTATTTTAGACTCTGGAAAGAAGAGCTTGCTTCTTCCTTATAACAGAGTGTGTATCAGGGATGAGAACTCTGGTCTGAATTTCCCTTCAGAAACGGAGTTAAACCCCAGGATCTGTGTCTTCCTACAAGCAAGTGTTCATTTCTGGTAAACCCAGTGATTTTGGGGCTCAAATGATTTTTCGCAGTTCACGAACCCAACATGATTCTCACTATTAACAAAAGAGGATTTATGTAAGAGGAGCCGTGGTTTGTATCAGTTTCATAAGCATAGTTGAACTCTATATGGTCCTTATGAGTAGGAAACACAGTTCTTTTTTTCAGGCCATGCTCTTGGTTCTTGCTTTTTTTTAGACTCTCTAAAGAAGAGCTTACTTCATCGTTTAAACAGAGTGTGTTGAAAGGATGAGAACTCTGGTCTGAATTTCCCTGCAGAAACGGACTTAAACCCCAGGATCTGTGTCTTCCTACAAACAAGAGTTCATTTCTGGTAAACACAGTTAATTTTTGGCGCAAATGATTTTTCGCAGTTCACAAACCCTACGCTATTCTCACTAATAACTAAAGAGGATTTATGTAAGAGGAGCTGTGGTTTGTATCAGTTTCATAAGCAGAGTAGAACTACATATGGTCTGTATGAGTGGGAAACACAGTTCTTTTTTTTCAGGGCAAGCTCATGGTTCTTGCTGTATTTTATACTCTGGAAAGAAGAGCTTGCTTCTTGCGTTATAACAGAGTGTGTTTCAGTGATTAGAACTCTGGTCTCATTTTCCCTTCAGAAACGGAGTTAAACCCCAGGATCTGTGTCTTCCTACAAGCAAGAGTTCATTTCTGGTAAACCCAGTGAATTTTGGTCTCAAATGATTTTTCTCAGTTCACGAACACAACAGGATTCTCACTATTACCTAAAGAGCATTTATGTAAGAGGAGCCGTGGTTGGATCAGTTTCATAAGCATATTTGAACTACATATGGTCATTATGAGTAGGAAACACAGTTCTTTTTTTCAGGGCTTGCTCATGGTTCTTGCTGTATTTTAGACACTGGAAAGAAGAGCTTGTTTCTTGTGTTATAACAGAGTGTGCTTCAGGGATGAGAACTCTGGTCTCATTTTCTCTTCAGAAACGGAGTTAAACCCCAGGATCTGTGTCTTCCTACATGCAAGAGTTCATTTCTGGGTAACCCAGTGAATTTTGGGCTCAAATGATTTTTTGCAGTTCAGGAACCCAACGCTATTCTCACAATTAACTAAAGAGCATTTATGTAAGAGAAGGTGTGGTCTGTATCAGTTTCATAAGCAGAGTTGAACTACATATGGTCTGTATGAATAGGAAACACAGTTCTTTTTTTCAGGCCATGCTCATGGTTCTTGCTGTATTTTAGACTCTGGAAAGAAGAGCTTGCTTCTTCCTTATAACAGAGTGTTTTTCAGGGATGAGAACTCTGGTCTGAATTTCCCTTCAGAAACGGAGTTAAACCCCAGGATTTGTGTCTTCCTACAAGCAAGTGTTCATTTCTGGTAAACCCAGTGATTTTTGGGCTCAAATGATTTTTTGCAGTTCACGAACCCAACATGATTCTGACTACTAACAAAAGAGGATTTAAGTAAGAGGAGCCGTGGTTTGTATCAGTTTCATAAGCAGAGTTGAACTACATATGGTCCTTATGAGTAGGAAACACAGTACTTTTTTTCAGGCCATGCTCTTGGTTCTTGCTCTATTTTAGACTCTCTAAAGAAGACCTTACTTCATCGTTTAAACAGAGTGTGTTGAAAGGATGAGAACTCTGGTCTGAATTTGCCTTCAGAAACGGAGTTAAACCCCATGACCAGTGTCTTCCTACAAGGAAGAGTTCATTTCTGGTAAACCAGTGAATTTTGGGCTCAAATGATTTTTCCCAGTTCACGAACCCAACAGCATTCTCACTATTACCTACAGAGCATTTATGTAAGAGGAGCCGTGGTTGGATCAGTTTCATAAGCAGATTTGAACTACATATGGTCATTATGAGTAGGAAACACAGTTCTTTTTTTCAGGGCTTGCTCATGGTTCTTGCTGCATTTTAGACACTGGAAAGAAGAGCTTGTTTCTTGTGTTATAACAGAGTGTGTTTCAGGGATGAGAACTCTGGTCTGAATTTCCCTTCAGAAACGGAGTTAATCCCCAGCATCTGTGTCTTCTTACAAGCAAGAGTTCAGTTCTGGTAAACCCAGTGTATTTAGGGCACAAATGATTTTCGAATTTCAGGAACCCAACGCTATTCTCACAATTAACTAAAGAGCATAAATGTAAGAGGAGGTGTGGTCTGTACCAGTTTCATAAGCAGAGTTGAACTACATATGGTCCGTATGAATAGGAAAGAGTTCTTTTTTTCAGGCCATGCTCATGGTTCTTGCTGTATTTTAGACTGTGGAAAGAAGAGCTTGCTTCTTCCTTATAACAGAGTGTGTTTCAGGGATGAGAACTCTGGTCTGAATTTCCATTCAGAAACGGAGTTAAACCCCATGATCAGTGTCTTCCTACAAGCAAGAGTTCATTTCTGGTAAACCCAGTGAATTTTGGTCTCAAATGATTTTTCTCAGTTCACGAACACAACAGGATTCTCACTATTACCTAAAGAGCATTTATGTAAGAGGAGCCGTGGTTGGATCAGTTTCATAAGCAGATTTGAACTACATATGGTCATTATGAGTAGGAAACACAGTTCTTTTTTTCAGGGCTTGCTCATGGTTCTTGCTGTATTTTAGACACTGGAAAGAAGAGCTTGTTTCTTGTGTTATAACAGAGTGTGCTTCAGGGATGAGAACTCTGGTCTCATTTTCTCTTCAGAAACGGAGTTAAACCCCAGGATCTGTGTCTTCCTACATGCAAGAGTTCATTTCTGGGTAACCCAGTGAATTTTGGGCTCAAATGATTTTTTGCAGTTCAGGAACCCAACGCTATTCTCACAATTAACTAAAGAGCATTTATGTAAGAGAAGGTGTGGTCTGTATCAGTTTCATAAGCAGAGTTGAACTACATATGGTCCGTATGAATAGGAAACACAGTTCTTTTTTTCAGGCCATGCTCATGGTTCTTGCTGTATTTTAGACTCTGGAAAGAAGAGCTTGCTTCTTCCTTATAACAGAGTGTGTTTCAGGGATGAGAACTCTGGTCTGAATTTCCCTTCAGAAACGGAGTTAAACCCCAGGATTTGTGTCTTCCTACAAGCAAGTGTTCATTTCTGGTAAACCCAGTGATTTTTGGGCTCAAATGATTTTTTGCAGTTCACGAACCCAACATGATTCTGACTACTAACAAAAGAGGATTTAAGTAAGAGGAGCCGTGGTTTGTATCAGTTTCATAAGCAGAGTTGAACTACATATGGTCCTTATGAGTAGGAAACACAGTACTTTTTTTCAGGCCATGCTCTTGGTTCTTGCTCTATTTTAGACTCTCTAAAGAAGACCTTACTTCATCGTTTAAACAGAGTGTGTTGAAAGGATGAGAACTCTGGTCTGAATTTGCCTTCAGAAACGGAGTTAAACCCCATGACCAGTGTCTTCCTACAAGGAAGAGTTCATTTCTGGTAAACCAGTGAATTTTGGGCTCAAATGATTTTTCCCAGTTCACGAACCCAACAGCATTCTCACTATTACCTACAGAGCATTTATGTAAGAGGAGCTGTGGTTGGATCAGTTTCATAAGCAGATTTGAACTACATATGGTCATTATGAGTAGGAAACACAGTTCTTTTTTTCAGGGCTTGCTCATGGTTCTTGCTGTATTTTAGACACTGGAAAGAAGAGCTTGTTTCTTGTGTTATAACAGAGTGTGTTTCAGGGATGAGAACTCTGGTCTGAATTTCCCTTCAGAAACGGAGTTAATCCCCAGCATCTGTGTCTTCTTACAAGCAAGAGTTCAGTTCTGGTAAACCCAGTGTATTTAGGGCACAAATGATTTTCGAATTTCAGGAACACAACGCTATTCTCACAATTAACTAAAGAGCATAAATGTAAGAGGAGGTGTGGTCTGTATCAGTTTCATAAGCAGAGTTGAACTACATATGGTCCGTATGAATAGGAAAGAGTTCTTTTTTTCAGGCCATGCTCATGGTTCTTGCTGTATTTTAGACTGTGGAAAGAAGAGCTTGCTTCTTCCTTATAACAGAGTGTGTTTCAGGGATGAGAACTCTGGTCTGAATTTCCATTCAGAAACGGAGTTAAACCCCATGATCAGTGTCTTCCTACAAGCAAGAGTTCATTTCTGGTAAACCCAGTGAATTTTGGTCTCAAATGATTTTTCTCAGTTCACGAACACAACAGGATTCTCACTATTACCTAAAGAGCATTTATGTAAGAGGAGCCGTGGTTGGATCAGTTTCATAAGCAGATTTGAACTACATATGGTCATTATGAGTAGGAAACACAGTTCTTTTTTTCAGGGCTTGCTCATGTTTCTTGCTGTATTTTAGACACTGGAAAGAAGAGCTTGTTTCTAGTGTTATAACAGAGTGTGCTTCAGGGATGAGAACTCTGGTCTCATTTTCCCTTCAGAAACGGAGTTAAACCCCAGGATCTGTGTCTTCCTACATGCAAGAGTTCATTTCTGGGTAACCCAGTGAATTTTGGGCTCAAATGATTTTTTGCAGTTCAGGAACCCAACGCTATTCTCACAATTAACTAAAGAGCATTTATGTACGAGGAGGTGTGGTCTGTATCAGTTTCATAAGCAGAGTTGGACTACATATGATCTGTATGAATAGGAAACACAGTTCTTTTTTTCAGGGAATGTTCATGGTTTTTGCTGTATTGGTGACTCTGGAAAGAAGAGCTTGCTTCTTGCATTAAAACAGGGTGTGTTCCATGGATGAGAACTCTGGTCTGAATTTCCCTTCACAAACGGAGTTAAACACCATGATCTGTGTCTTCCTACCATCACGAGTTCATTTCTGGTAAACCAAGTGAATTTTCGGCTCAAATGAATTAACACAGTTCTAGAACCCAACGTGATTATCACTCTTAAGTAAAGAGCATTTATGTAAGAGGAGCTGCGGTCTGTATCATTTCATAAGCAGAGTTGAACTACATATGATCTGTATGAGTAGGAAACACAGTTCTTTTTTTATGGGCATGCTCACGGTTCTTACTGTATTAGAGACGCTGGAAAGAAGAGGATGATTCTTGCCATAAAACAGAGTGTTTTTCAGGGTTGAGAATTCTGGTCTGAATTTGCCTTCATAAACGGAGTTAATACCCAGGATCTGTGTCTTCCTAAAGCAAGAGTTTAGTTCTGGTAAAGCCGGTGAATTTTGGGCTCAAATGATTTTTCGCAGTTCAGGAACGCAACGCTATTCTCACTATTAACTAAAGAGCGTTTATGTTAGTGGAGGTGTTGTCTGTATCAGTTTCATAAGCAGAGTTGAACTACATATGGTCTGTATGAATAGGAAACACAGTTCTTTTTTTCAGGCCATGCTCATGGTTCTTGCTGTATTTTAGAATCTGGAAAGAAGAGCTTGCTTCTTCCTTATAACAGAGTGTGTTTCAGGGATGAGAACTCTGGTCTGAATTTGCCTTCAGAAACGGAGTTAAACCCCATGACCAGTGTCTTCCTACAAGCAAGAGTTCATTTCTGGTAAACCCAGTGAATTTTGCGCTCAAATGATTTTTCTCAGTTCACGAACCCAACAGCATTCTCACTATTACCTACAGAGCATTTATGTAAGAGGAGCCGTGGTTGGATCAGTTTCATAAGCAGATTTGAACCACATATGGTCATTATGAGTAGGAAACACAGTTATTTTTTTCAGGGCTTGCTCATGGTTCTTGTTGTATTTTAGACACTGGAAAGAAGAGCTTGTTTCTTGTGTTATAACAGAGTGTGTTTCAGGGATGAGAACTCTGGTCTGAATTTCCCTTCAGAAACGGAGTTAATCCCCAGCATCTGTGTCTTCTTACAAGCAAGAGTTCAGTTCTGGTAAACCCAGTGTATTTAGGGCACAAATGATTTTCAAATTTCAGGAACCCAACGCTATTCTCACAATTAACTAAAGAGCATAAATGTAAGAGGAGGTGTGGTCTGTATCAGTTTCATAAGCAGAGTTGAACTACATATGGTCTGTATGAATAGGAAACACAGTTCTTTTTTTCAGGGCATGCTCATGGTTTTTGCTGTATTGGTGACGCTGGAAAGAAGAGCTTGCTTCTTGCATTAAAACAGGGTTTGTTTCATGGATGAGAACTCTGGTTTGAATTTCCCTTCACAAACTGAGTTAAAGACCATGATATGTGTCTTCCTACCAGCAAGAGTTCATTTCTGGTAAACCAAATGAATTTTCGGCTCAAATGATTTTACACAGTTGAAGAACCCAACGCAATTATCACTATTAACTAAAGAGCATTTATGTAAGAGGAGCTGCGGTCTGTATCATTTCAAAAGCAGAGTTGAAATACATATGATCCATTTGAGTAAAAACACAGTACTTTTTTTCTGGGCATGCTCACGGTTCTTACTGTATTGGAGACGCTGGAAAGAAGTGGATGATTCTTGCCTTAAAACAGAGTGTTTTTCAGGGTTGAGAATTCTGGTCTGAATTTGCCTTCATAAACGGAGTTAATCCCCATTATCTGTGTCTTCCTACAAGCAAGAGTTCAGTTCTTGTAAACCCAGTGAATTTTGGACTCAAATGTTTTTTTGCAGTTCAGGAACCCAACACGATTCTCACTATTGACTAAAGAGCATTTATGTAATAGGAGCTGTGGTTTGTATCAGTTTCATAAGCAGAGTTGAACTACATATGGTCCGTATGATAAGGAAACACAGTTCTTTTTTTCAGGCCATGCACTTGGTTCTTGCTGTATTTTAGAATCTCTAAAGAAGAGGTTGCTTCATCGTTTAAACAGAGTATGTTGAAAGGATGAGAACTCTGGTCTGAATTTCCCTGCAGAAACGGGGTTAAACCCCAGGATCTGTGTCTTCCCACAAGCAAGAGTTCATTTCTGGTAAACACAGTTATTTTTTGGCCGTAATGATTTTTCGCAGTTCACGAACCCTACGCTATTCTCACTAATAACTAAAGAGGATTTATGTAAGAGGAGCTGTTCTTTGTATCAGTTTCATAAGCAGAGTTGAACTACATATGGTCTGTATGAGTAGAAAACACAGTTTTTTTTTCTGGGTATGCTCATGTTTCTTACTATATTGGAGACGCTGGAAAGAAAAGGATGATTCTTGCCTTAAAACAGAGTGTTTTTCAGGGATGAGAACTCTGGTATGAATTTTTCTTCAGAAAAGGAGTTAAACTCCAGGATCAGTGTCTTCCTACAAGCAAGAGTTCATTTCTGGTAAACCCAGTGATTTTTGGGCTCAAACGATTTTTTGCAGTTCACAAACCCAACATGATTCTCACTATTACCTAAAGAGCATTTATGTAAGAGGAGCTGTGGTTGGATCAGTTTCATAAGCAGATTTGAACTACATATGGTCATTATGAGTAGGAAACACAGTTCTTTTTTTCAGGGCATGCTCATGGTTCTTACTGTATTTTAGACACTCGAAAGATGAGCTTGTTTCTTGCGTTATAACAGAGTGTGTTTCAGGGATGAGAACTCTGGTCTGAATTTCCCTTCAGAAACGGAGTTAATCCCCAGCATCTGTGTCTTCTTACAAGCAAGAGTTCAGTTCTGGGAAACCCAGTGAATATTGGGCACAAATGATTTTTCGCAGTTCAGGTACCCAACACTATACTCTCAATTATCTAAAGAGCATTTATGTAAGAGGAGGTGTGGTCTCTATCAGTTTCATAAGCAGAGTTGAACTACACATGGTCATTATGAGTAGGAAACACAGTTCTTTTTTTCTGGGCATTCTCACAGTTCTTGCTGTATTTTAGACTCTGGAAAGAAGAGCTTGCTTCTTGCGTTATAACAGAGTGTGTTTCAGTGATGAGAACTCTGGTCTCAATTTCCCTTCAGAAATGGAGTTGAAACCCAGGATCTGTGTCTTCCTACATGCAAGAGTTCATTTCTGGGTAACCTAGTGAATTTTGGGCTCAAATGATTTTTTGCAGTTCAGGAACCCAACGCTATTGTCACAATTAACTAAAGAGCATTTATGTAAGAGGAGGTGTGGTCTGTATCAGTTTCATAAGATGAGTTGAACTACACATGGTCTTTATGAATAGGAAACACAGTTCTTTTTTTCAGGGCATGCTCATGGTTTTTGCTGTATTGGTGACACTGGAAAGAAGAGCTTGCTTCTTGCATTGAAACAGGGTGTGTCTCATGGATGAGATCTCTGGTCTGAATTTCCCTTCACAAATGGAGTTAAACTCCATGATCTGTGTCTTCCTACCAGCAAAAGTTCATTTATGGTATACCAAGTTAATTTTCCGGCTCAAATGAATTAACACAGTTCGAGAACCCAACGTGATTATCACTCTTAAGTAAAGAGCATTTATGTAAGAGGAGCTGCGGTCTGTATCATTTCATAAGCAGAGTTGAACTACATATGATCTGTATGAGTAGGAAACACAGTTCTTTTTTTCTGGGCATGCTCACGGTTCTTACTGTATTAGAGACGCTGGAAAGAAGAGGATGATTCTTGCCATAAAACAGAGTGTTTTTCAGGGTTGAGAATTCTTGTCTGAATTTCCCTTCAGAAATGGAGTTAAACCCCAGGATCTGTGTCTTCCTACAAGCAAGTGTTCATTTCTGGTAAACCCAGTGATTTTTGGGCTCAAATATTTTTTCGCAGTTCACGAACCCAACATGATTCTCACTATTAACAAAAGAGGAATTATGTAAGAGGAGCCGTGGTTTGTATCAGTTTCATAAGCAGAGATGAACTACATATGGTCCTTATGAGTAGGAAACACAGTTCTTTTTTTCAGGCCATGCTCTTGGTTCTTGCTCTATTTTAGACTCTCTGAAGAAGAGCTTGCTTCATCGTTTACACAGAGTGTGTTGAAAGGATGAGAACACTGGTCTGAATTTCCCTGCAGAAACGGAGTTAAACCCCAGGATCTGTGTCTTCCTACAAACAAGAGTTCATTTCTGGTAATCACAGATATTTTTTGGCGCAAATGATTTTTCGCAGTTCACAAACCCTACGCTATTCTCACTAATAACTAAAGAGGATTTATGTAAGAGGAGCTGTGGATTGTATCAGTTTCATAAGCAGAGTAGAACTACATATGGTCTGTATGAGTAGGAAACACAGTTCTTTTTTTCAGGGCAAGCTCATATTTCTTGCTGTATTTTATACTCTGGAAAGAAGAGCTTGCATCTTGCGTTATAACAGAGTGTGTTTCAGTGATGAGAACTCTGGTATCAATTTCCCTTCAGAAACGGAGTTAAACCCCAGGATCGGTGTCTTCCTACATGCAAGAGTTCATTTCTGAGTAACCCAGTGAATTTTGGGCTCAAATGATTTTTCGCAGTTCAGGAATCAACGCTATTCTCACAATTAACTAAATAGCATTTATGTAAGAGGAGGTGTGGTCTGTATCAGTTTCATAAGCAGAGTTGAATTACATATGGTCTGTATGAATAGGAAACACAGTTTTGTTTTTCAGGGAATGTTCATGGTTTTTGCTGTATTGGTGACGCTGGAAAGAAGAGCTTGCTTCTTGCATTAAAACAGGGTGTGTTCCATGGATGAGAACTCTGGTCTGAATTTCCCTTCACAAACGGAGTTAAACACCATGATCTGTGTCTTCTTACAAGCCAGAGTTCAGTTCTGGCAAACCCAGTGAATTTTGGGCTCAAATGATTTTTTGCAGTTCAGGAACCCAACGAAATTATCACTATTAACAAAAGAGCATTTATGTAAGAGGAGCTGCGGTCTGTATCATTTCAAAAGCAGAGTTGAACTACATATGATCCGTATGAGTAGGAAACACAGTTCTTTTTTTCTGGGCATGCTCACGGTTCTTACTGTATTGGAGACGCTAGAAAGAAGAGGATGATTCTTGCCTTAAAAAAGAGTGTTTTCAGGGTTCAGAACTCTGGTCTGAATTTCCCTTGAGAAACGGAGTTAAACCCCAGGATTTGTGTCTTCCAACATGCAAGAGTTCATTTCTGCTTAACCCAGTGAATTTTGGGCTCAGATGATTTTTCGCAGTTCACGAACCCAACGCGATTCTCACTATTGACTAAAAGCATTTATGTAATAGGAGCTGTGGTTTGTATCAGTTTCATAAGCAGAGTTGAACTACATATTTTCTGTATGAGACGGAAACACAGTTCTTTTTATCTGGGCATGGTCATGTTTCTTACTATATTTGCGACGCTGGAAAGAAGAGGATGATTCTTGCCTTAAAACAGATTTTTTTTTCAGGAATGAGAACTCTGGTCTCAATTTGCCTTCAGAAACGGAGTTAAACCCCAGGATCATTGTCTTCCTACAAGCAAGAGTTCATTTCTGGTAAACCCAGTGAATTTTGTGCTCAAATAATTTTTCTCAGTTCACGAACCGAACATGATTCTCACTATTACCTAAAGAGCATTTATGTAAGAGGAGCCGTGGTTGGATCAGTTTCATAAGCAAATTTCAACTATATATGGTCATTATGCGTAGGAAACACAGTTCTTTTTTTTCAGGGCATGCTCATGGTTCTTGCTGTATTTTAGACACTGGAAAGAAGAGCTTGTTTCTTGCGTTATAACAGAGTGAGTTTCAGGGATGAGAACTCTGGTCTGAATTTCCCTTAAGAAATGGCGTTAAATCCCAGGCTCTTTGTCTTCCTACAAGCAAGACTTCGTTTCAGGTAAGGGCAATCACTTTTCAGCTCAAACGAACTACATCGTTCACGAAGCTAACACGTTTCTCATATTAACTGACAAGCATTGGATGTTAGAGGACCTGTGGTTTGTATCAATTTTAGAAGCAGAGTTAAACTAGATATGGACCATATGTGTAGGAAACACCGTTCTTTTGTTCAGAGCACACTCAATTTTCCTGCTGTATTAGAGACTCTGGAAAGCAAGAGCGTGCTTCTTGCTCTAAAGCAGAGTGTGATCCATGGATGAGAACTGTGCTCTGTTTTCCCGTCAGAAATGGAGTTAAATCCCAGGCTCTGTGTCTTCCTACAAGCAAGACTTCGTTTCAGGTAACGAAAGTCACTTTTCAGCTCAAACGAACTACATCATTCACGAAGCTCACACGTTTCTCATCTTATCTGACAACCACTTTATGTTAGAGGACCTGTGGTTTGTATCAATTTTAGAAGCAGAGTTAAACTAGATATGGACCACATGTGTAGGAAACACCGTACTTTTGTTCAGAGCACACCCACGTTTCCTGCTGTATTAGAGACTCTAGAAAGCAAGAGCGTGCTTCTTGCTGTAAAGCAGAGTGTGATCTATGGATGAGAACTCTGCTGTGTGTTTCACTTCAGAAATGGAGTTAAATCCCAGCCTCTGAGTCTTCCTACAAGCAAGACTTTGTTTCAGGTAAGGGCAGGTACTTAACAGCTCAAACGAACTACATTGTTCACGAAGCTCACACATTTCTCATCTAAACTGACAAGCATTGGATTTTAGAGGACCAGTGCTTTGTATCAGTTTCAGAAGCAGAGTTGGACTATATATGGTCTGTACATGTAGGAAACACCGTTCTTTGGTTTTCATCACACTCACGTTTCTTGCTGTCTTAGAGACTCTGGAAAGCAAGAGCGTGCTTCTTGTTCTAAAGCAGAGTGTGATCTATGGATGAGACCCCTGTTGTGTGTTTCCCTTCAGAAATGGAGTTAAATCCCTGGCTCTGAGTCTTCCTACAAGCAAGAATTCCTTTCAGGTAAGGGCAGTTACTTACAGCTCAATCGAACTACATCGTCACGAAGCTCACACGTTTCTCATCTTAACTGAGAAGCATTGGATGTTAGAGTACCTTTGCTTTGTATCAATTTCATGTAGAGTTGAACTAGATATGGTCTGTATGTATAGGAAACACCATTCCTTTCTTCTGAGCACACTCACGTTTCCTGCTGTATTAGAGAGTCTAGAAAGCAAGAGCGTGCTTCTTGCTCTAAAGCAGAGTGTGATCCATGGATGAGAACTGTGTTGTGTGTTTCCCTTCAGAAATGGAGTTAAATCCCAGGCTCTGTGTCTTCCTACAAGCAAGAATTCGTTTCAGGTAAGGGCAGTCACTTTTCACCTCAAACGAACTACTACATTCCTGAACCTCACACGTTTCTCATCTAAACTGACAACCATTGGATGTTAGAGGACCTGTGGTTGGTTTCAGTTTCAGAAGCAGAGATGAACTAGATATGGTCCGTATGTGTAGGAAACACCGTTGCTTTGTTCAGAGCACACTCAAGTTTCCTGCTGTATTAGAGACTCTAGAAAGCAAGAGCGTTCTTCTTTTTCTAAAGCAGAGAGAGATCCATGGATGAGAACTGTGCTGTGTGTTTCCCTTCAGAAATGGAGTTAAATCCCAGCCTCTGTGTTCCTACAAGCAAGACTTCTTTCAGGTAAGGGCCGTCACTTTTCAGCTCAAAAGAACTACATCGTTCACAAAGCTCACACATCTTAAATGACAAGCATTGGATGTTAGAGGACCTGTGCTTTGTACCAATTTCAGAATCAGAGTTGGAATAGATATGGTCCGTATTTGTAGGAAACACCGTTCTTTTGTTCTCAGTTCACGCACGTTTCCTGCTGTCTTAGAGACTCCAGAAAGCAAGAGCATGCTTCTTGCTCTAAAGCAGAGTGTGATCTATGGATGAGAACTCTGTTGTGTGTTTCACTTCAGAAATGGAGTTAAATCCCAGGCTCTGAGTCTTCCTACAAGCAAGACTTCGTTTCAGGTAAGGGCTGTTACTTTACAGCACAAACGAACTAAATCGTTCACGAACCTCACACATTTCTCATCTTAACTGACAAGCATTGGATGTTAGAGGACCTGTGGTTTGTTTCAGTTTCAGAAGTTGAGTTGGAATATTATGGTCCGTATGTGTAGGAAACACCGTTCTTTTGTTCTGAGCACACTCACCTTTCCTGCTGTATTAGAGAATCTAGAGAACAAGATCGTGCTTCCTGCTCTAACGCAGAGTCTGATCCATGGATGAGAACTATGCTGTGTGTTTCCCTTTAGAAATGGAGTTAAATCCCAGGCTCTGTGTCTTCCTAAAATCAAGAGTTCGTTTCAGGTAAGGACAGTCACTTTTCACCTAAAAGGAACTACATCGTTCACGAAGCTCACACGTTTCTCATCTTAAATGACAAGCATTGGATGTTAGAGGACCTGTGCTTTGTATCAATTTCTGAAGCAGAGTTGGACGAGATATGGTCCGTATGTGTAGGAAACACCGTTCTTTGGTTCTCAGCACACTCACGTGTCCTGCTGTCTTAGAGACTCTAGAAAGCAAGAGCGAGCTTCTTGCTCTAAAGCATAGTTTGATCTATGGATGAGAACTCTGCTGTGTGTTTCACTTCAGATATGGAGTTAAATCCCAGCCTCTGAGTCTTGCTACAAGCAAGACTTCGTTTCAGTTAAGGGCAGTTACTTTATAGCTCAAACGAACTACATAGTTCACGAAGCTCACACGTTTCTCATCTAAAATGACAACCATTGGATGTTAGAGGACCTGTGGTTTGCTTCAGTTTCAGAAGCAGAGATGAACTAGATATGGTCCCTATGTGTAGGAAACACCGTTCCTTTGTTCAGAGCACACTCAATTTTCCTGCTGTATTAGAGACTCTAGAAAGCAAGAGAGTTCCTCTTGCTCTAAAGCAGAGTGTGATCCATGGATGAGAACTATGCTGTGTGTTTCCCTTCTGAAATGGAGTTAAATCGCATGCTCTGTGTCTTCCTACAAGCACTACTTCGTTTCAGGTAAGGGCAGTCACTTTTCAGCTCAAACGAACTACATCGTTCACGAAGCTCACACGTTTCTCATCTTAACTGAGAAGCACTGGTTGTTAGAGGACCTTTGCTTTGTATCAATTTCAAGTAGAGTTGAAATACATATGGTCTGTAGTTATTGGAAACACTGTTCTTTTCTTCTGGGCACACCCACGTTTCCTGCTGTATTAGAGACTCTAGAAAGCAAGAGCGTGCTTCTTGCTCTAAAACAGAGTGTGATCAATGGATGAGAACTCTGGTGTGTGTTTCAATAAAAATGGTGTTAAATCCCAGGCTTTGAGTCTTCCTACAAGCAAGACTTTGTTTCAGGTAAGGGCAGTCACTTTTCAGCTCAAACGAACTACATCGTTCACGAAGCTCACACGTTTCTCATCTTAACTGACAAAAATTGGATGTTAGAGGACCATTGGTTTGTTTCAGTTTCAGAAGCAGAGTTGGACTAGATATGGTCCGTATGTGCAGGAAACACCGTTCTTTTGTTGTGAGCACACTCACGTTTCCTGCTGTCTTTGAGACTCTGGAAAGCAAGAGCGTGCTTCTTGTTCTAAAGCAGAGTGTGATCAATGGAGGAATCCCCTGTTGTGTGTTTCACTTCAGAAATGGAGTTAAATCCCAGGCTCTGAGTCTTCGTACAAACAAGACTTCGTTTCAGGTAAGGGCAGTTACTTTATAGCTCAAACGAACTAAATAGTTCACGATGCTCACACATTTCTCATCTAAACTGACAACCATTGGATCTTAGAGGACCTGTGGTTTGTTTCAGTTTCTGAAGCAGAGATGAACTAGATATGGTCCGTATAGGTAGGAAACACCGTTCCTTTGTTCAGAGCACACTCAAGTTTCCTGCTGTAATAGAGACTCTAGAGAGCAACAGCATTCGTCTTGTTCTAAAGCAGAGAGAGATCCATGGATGAGAACTGTGCTGTGTGTTTCCCTTCAGAAATGGAGTTAAATCCCTGGTTCTGAGTCTTCCTACAAGCAAGAATTCGTTTCAGGTAAGGGCAGTTACTTACAGCTCAATCGAACTACATCCTCACGAAGCTCACAGGTTTCTCATCTTAACTGAGAAGCATTGGATGTTAGAGTACCATTGCTTTGTATCAATTTCTAGTAGAGTTGAACTAGAGATGGTCCGTATGTATAGGAAACACCGTTCTTTTCTTCTGAGCACAATCACGTTTCCTCCTCTCTTAGAGACTCTACAAAGCAAAAGCATGCTTCTTGCTGTAAAGCAGAGTGTGATCTATGGATCAGAACTCTGCTGTGTGTTTCCCTTCAGAAATGGAGTTAAATCCCATGCTCTGTGTTCCTACAAGCAAGACTTCGTTTCAGGTAAGGGCAGTTACTTTATAGCTCAAACGAACTACATAGATCATGATGCTCACACGTTTCTCATCTAAACTGACAACCATTGGATGTTAGAGGACCTGTGGTTTCTTTCAGTTTCAGAAGCAGAGATGAACTAGATATGGTCCGTAGGTGTAGGAAAGACCGTTACTTTCTTCAGAGCACACTCAAGTTTCCTGCTGTATTAGAGACTCTAAAAAGCAAGAGAGTTCTTCTTGCTCTAAAGCAGAGAGAGTTCCATGGATGAGAACTGTGCTGTGTGTTTCCCTCAGAAATGGAGTTAAATCCCATGCTCTGTGTTCCTACAAGCAAGACTTCGTTTCAGGAAAGGGCAGTCACTTTTCAGCTCAAACGAACTACATCGTTCACGAGGCTCACACATTTCTCATCTTAAATGACAACCATTGGATGTTAGAGGACCTCTGGTTTGTTTCAGTTTCAGAAGCAGAGTTGGACTAGATATGGTCCGTATGTGAAGGGAACACCGTTCTTTTGTTCTGAGCACACTCACGTTTCCTGCTGTATTAGGGAATCTAGAAAACAAGAGCGTGCTTCTTGCTCTAAAGCAGAGTCTGATCCATGGATGTGAACTATTCTGTGTGTTTCCCTTCAGAAATGGAGTTAAATACCAGGCTCTGTGTCTTCCTAAAATCAAGACTTCGTTACAGGTAAGGGCAGTCACTTTTCAGCTCAAACGAACTACATCGTTCACGAAGCTCACACGTTTCTCATCTTAACTGAGAAGCATTGGTTGTTTGAGGCCCTTTGCTTTGTATCAATTTCAAGTAGAGTTGAACTACATATCGTCTGTATGTATTGGAAACACCGTTCTTTTCTTCTGAGCACACTCACGTTTCCTGCTGTCTTAGAGACTCTAGAAAGCAAGAGCGTGCTTCTTGCTCTAAAGCAGAGTGTGATCCATGGATGAGAACTGTGTTGTGTGTTTCCCTTCAGAAACGGAGTAAAATCCCAGGCTCTGAGTCTTCCTACACGCAAGACTTCATTTCAGGTAAGGGCTGTTACTTTACAGCTCAAACGAACTACATCGTTCACGAAGCTCACACGTTTATCATCTTAACTGACAAAAATTGGATGTTAGAGGACCTGTGGTTTGTTTCAGTTTCAGAAGCAGAGTTGGACTACATATGGTCCGTATGTGCAGGAAACACCGTTCTTTTGTTCTGCGCACACTCACGTTTCCTGCTGTATTAGAGAATCTAGAAAACAAGAGCGTGCTTCTTGCATTAAAGCAGAGTCTGATCCATGGGTGAGAACTATTCTGTGTGTTTCCCTTCAGAAATGGAGTTAAATACCACGCTCTGTGTCTTCCTAAAATCAAGACTTCGTTTCAGGTAAGGGCAGTCACATTTCAACTCAAAGGAACTACATTGTTCACGAAGATCACATGTTTCTCATCTTAACTGACAAGCATTGGATGTTAGAGGACCAATGCTTTGTATCAGTTTCATAAGCAGAGTTGGACTAGAAATGGTCCGTATGTGTAGGAAACACCGTTCTTTTCTTCTCATCACAATCACGTTTCCTGCTGTCTTAGAGACTCTGGAAAGCAAGAGCGTGCTTCTTGTTATAAAACAGAGTGTGATCAATGGATGAGACCTCTGTTGTGTGTTTCACTTCAGAAATGGAGTTAAATCCCAGGCTCTGAGTCTTCCTACAAACAAGACTTCGTTTCAGGAAAGGGCAGTTACATTACTGCTAAAACGAACTACATCGTTCACGAAGCTCACACATTTCTCATCTAAACTGACAAGCATTGGATGTTAGAGGACCAGTGCTTTGTATCAGTTTCAGAAGCAGAGTTGGACTAGATATGGTCCGTATGTGTAGGAAACACCGTTCTTTTGTTCTGAGCACACTCACCTTTCCTGCTGTATTAGAGAATCTAGATAACAAGATCGTGCTTCTTGCTCTAAAGCAGAGTCTGATCCATGGATGTGAACTATGCTGTGTGTTTCCCTTTAGAAATGGAGTTAAATCCCAGGCTCTGTGTCTTCCTAAAATCAAGACTTCGTTTCAGGTAAGGGCAGTCACTTTTCACCTAAAAGGAACTACATCCTTCACGAAGCTCACACGTTTCTCATCTTATCTGACAAGCATTGGAAATTAGAGGACCTGTGGTTTGTATCAATTTTAGAAGCAGAGTTGAACTAGATATGGACCTTATGTGAAGGAAACACCGTTCTTTTTTTCTGAGCACACTCACGTTTCCTGCTGTATTAGAGACTCTAGAAAGTAAGAGCGTTCTTCTTGCTCTAAAGCAGAGTGTGATCCATGGATGAGAACTATGCTGTGTGTTTCCCTTCAGAAATGGAGTTAAATCCCATGCTCTGTGTCTTCCTACAAGCACTACTTCGTTTCAGGTAAGGGCAGTCACTTTTCAGCTCAAACGAACTACATCGTTCACGAAGCTCACACGTTTCTCATCTTAACTGAGAAGCACTGGTTGTTAGAGGACCTTTGCTTTGTATCAATTTCAAGTAGAGTTGAACTACATATGGTCTGTAAGTATTGGAAACACTGTTCTTTTCTTCTGGGCACACCCACGTTTCCTGCTGTATTAGAGACTCTAGAAAGCAAGAGCGTGCTTCTTGCTCTAAAACAGAGTGTGATCAATGGATGAGAACTCTGGTGTGTGTTTCAATAAAAATGGTGTTAAATCCCAGGCTTTGAGTCTTCCTACAAGCAAGACTTTGTTTCAGGTAAGGGCAGTCACTTTTCAGCTCAAACGAACTACATCGTTCACGAAGCTCACACGTTTCTCATCTTAACTGACAAAAATTGGATGTTAGAGGACCATTGGTTTGTTTCAGTTTCAGAAGCAGAGTTGGACTAGATATGGTCCGTATGTGCAGGAAACACCGTTCTTTTGTTGTGAGCACACTCACGTTTCCTGCTGTCTTTGAGACTCTGGAAAGCAAGAGCGTGCTTCTTGTTCTAAAGCAGAGTGTGATCAATGGAGGAATCCCCTGTTGTGTGTTTCACTTCAGAAATGGAGTTAAATCCCAGGCTCTGAGTCTTCGTACAAACAAGACTTCGTTTCAGGTAAGGGCAGTTACTTTATAGCTCAAACGAACTAAATAGTTCACGATGCTCACACGTTTCTCATCTAAACTGACAACCATTGGATCTTAGAGGACCTGTGGTTTGTTTCAGTTTCTGAAGCAGAGATGAACTAGATATGGTCCGTATAGGTAGGAAACACCGTTCCTTTGTTCAGAGCACACTCAAGTTTCCTGCTGTAATAGAGACTCTAGAGAGCAACAGCATTCGTCTTGTTCTAAAGCAGAGAGAGATCCATGGATGAGAACTGTGCTGTGTGTTTCCCTTCAGAAATGGAGTTAAATCCCTGGTTCTGAGTCTTCCTACAAGCAAGAATTCGTTTCAGGTAAGGGCAGTTACTTACAGCTCAATCGAACTACATCCTCACGAAGCTCACAGGTTTCTCATCTTAACTGAGAAGCATTGGATGTTAGAGTACCATTGCTTTGTATCAATTTCTAGTAGAGTTGAACTAGATATGGTCTGTATGTATAGGAAACACCGTTCTTTTCTTCTGAGCACAATCACGTTTCCTGCTCTCTTAGAGACTCTACAAAGCAAGAGCATGCTTCTTGCTGTAAAGCAGAGTGTGATCTATGGATGAGAACTCTGCTGTGTGTTTCCCTTCAGAAATGGAGTTAAATCCCATGCTCTGTGTTCCTACAAGCAAGACTTCGTTTCAGGTAAGGGCAGTTACTTTATAGCTCAAACGAACTACATAGATCATGATGCTCACACGTTTCTCATCTAAACTGACAACCATTGGATGTTAGAGGACCTGTGGTTTCTTTCAGTTTCAGAAGCAGAGATGAACTAGATATGGTCCGTAGGTGTAGGAAAGACCGTTCCTTTCTTCAGAGCACACTCAAGTTTCCTGCTGTATTAGAGACTCTAGAAAGCAAGAGAGTTCTTCTTGCTCTAAAGCAGAGAGAGTTCCATGGATGAGAACTGTGCTGTGTGTTTCCCTCAGAAATGGAGTTAAATCCCATGCTCTGTGTTCCTACAAGCAAGACTTCGTTTCAGGAAAGGGCAGTCACTTTTCAGCTCAAACGAACTACATCGTTCACGAGGCTCACATATTTCTCATCTTAAATGACAACCATTGGATGTTAGAGGACCTCTGGTTTGTTTCAGTTTCAGAAGCAGAGTTGGACTAGATATGGTCCGTATGTGAAGGGAACACCGTTCTTTTGTTCTGAGCACACTCACGTTTCCTGCTGTATTAGGGAATCTAGAAAACAAGAGCGTGCTTCTTGCTCTAAAGCAGAGTCTGATCCATGGATGTGAACTATTCTGTGTGTTTCCCTTCAGAAATGGAGTTAAATACCAGGCTCTGTGTCTTCCTAAAATCAAGACTTCGTTACAGGTAAGGGCAGTCACTTTTCAGCTCAAACGAACTACATCGTTCACGAAGCTCACACGTTTCTCATCTTAACTGAGAAGCATTGGTTGTTTGAGGCCCTTTGCTTTGTATCAATTTCAAGTAGAGTTGAACTACATATCGTCTGTATGTATTGGAAACACCGTTCTTTTCTTCTGAGCACACTCACGTTTCCTGCTGTCTTAGAGACTCTAGAAAGCAAGAGCGTGCTTCTTGCTCTAAAGCAGAGTGTGATCCATGGATGAGAACTGTGTTGTGTGTTTCCCTTCAGAAACGGAGTTAAATCCCAGGCTCTGAGTCTTCCTACACGCAAGACTTCATTTCAGGTAAGGGCTGTTACTTTACAGCTCAAACGAACTACATCGTTCACGAAGCTCACACGTTTATCATCTTAACTGACAAAAATTGGATGTTAGAGGACCTGTGGTTTGTTTCAGTTTCAGAAGCAGAGTTGGACTACATATGGTCCGTATGTGCAGGAAACACCGTTCTTTTGTTCTGAGCACACTCACGTTTCCTGCTGTATTAGAGAATCTAGAAAACAAGAGCGTGCTTCTTGCATTAAAGCAGAGTCTGATCCATGGGTGAGAACTATTCTGTGTGTTTCCCTTCAGAAATGGAGTTAAATACCACGCTTTGTGTCTTCCTAAAATCAAGACTTCGTTTCAGGTAAGGGCAGTCACATTTCAGCTCAAAGGAACTACATTGTTCACGAAGATCACATGTTTCTCATCTTAACTGACAAGCATTGGATGTTAGAGGACCAATGCTTTGTATCAGTTTCATAAGCAGAGTTGGACTAGAAATGGTCCGTATGTGTAGGAAACACCGTTCTTTTCTTCTCATCACAATCACGTTTCCTGCTGTCTTAGAGACTCTGGAAAGCAAGAGCGTGCTTCTTGTTATAAAACAGAGTGTGATCAATGGATGAGACCTCTGTTGTGTGTTTCACTTCAGAAATGGAGTTAAATCCCAGGCTCTGAGTCTTCCTACAAACAAGACTTCGTTTCAGGAAAGGGCAGTTACATTACTGCTAAAACGAACTACATCGTTCACGAAGCTCACACATTTCTCATCTAAACTGACAAGCATTGGATGTTAGAGGACCAGTGCTTTGTATCAGTTTCAGAAGCAGAGTTGGACTAGATATGGTCCGTATGTGTAGGAAACACCGTTCTTTTGTTCTGAGCACACTCACCTTTCCTGCTGTATTAGAGAATCTAGATAACAAGATCGTGCTTCTTGCTCTAAAGCAGAGTCTGATCCATGGATGTGAACTATGCTGTGTGTTTCCCTTTAGAAATGGAGTTAAATCCCAGGCTCTGTGTCTTCCTAAAATCAAGACTTCGTTTCAGGTAAGGGCAGTCACTTTTCACCTAAAAGGAACTACATCCTTCACGAAGCTCACACGTTTCTCATCTTATCTGACAAGCATTGGAAATTAGAGGACCTGTGGTTTGTATCAATTTTAGAAGCAGAGTTGAACTAGATATGGACCTTATGTGAAGGAAACACCGTTCTTTTTTTCTGAGCACACTCACGTTTCCTGCTGTATTAGAGACTCTAGAAAGTAAGAGCGTTCTTCTTGCTCTAAAGCAGAGTGTGATCCATGGATGAGAACTATGCTGTGTGTTTCCCTTCAGAAATGGAGTTAAATCCCATGCTCTGTGTCTTCCTACAAGCACTACTTCTTTTCAGGTAAGGGCAGTCACTTTTCAGCTCAAACGAACTACATCGTTCACGAAGCTCACACGTTTCTCATCTTAACTGAGAAGCACTGGTTGTTAGAGGACCTTTGCTTTGTATCAATTTCAAGTAGAGTTGAACTACATATGGTCTGTAAGTATTGGAAACACTGTTCTTTTCTTCTGGGCACACCCACGTTTCCTGCTGTATTAGAGACTCTAGAAAGCAAGAGCGTGCTTCTTGCTCTAAAACAGAGTGTGATCAATGGATGAGAACTCTGGTGTGTGTTTCAATAAAAATGGTGTTAAATCCCAGGCTTTGAGTCTTCCTACAAGCAAGACTTTGTTTCAGGTAAGGGCAGTCACTTTTCAGCTCAAACGAACTACATCGTTCACGAGGCTCACACGTTTCTCATCTTAACTGACAAAAATTGGATGTTAGAGGACCATTGGTTTGTTTCAGTTTCAGAAGCAGAGTTGGACTAGATATGGTCCGTATGTGCAGGAAACACCGTTCTTTTGTTGTGAGCACACTCACGTTTCCTGCTGTCTTTGAGACTCTGGAAAGCAAGAGCGTGCTTCTTGTTCTAAAGCAGAGTGTGATCAATGGAGGAATCCCCTGTTGTGTGTTTCACTTCAGAAATGGAGTTAAATCCCAGGCTCTGAGTCTTCGTACAAACAAGACTTCGTTTCAGGTAAGGGCAGTTACTTTATAGCTCAAACGAACTAAATAGTTCACGATGCTCACACGTTTCTCATCTAAACTGACAACCATTGGATCTTAGAGGACCTGTGGTTTGTTTCAGTTTCTGAAGCAGAGATGAACTAGATATGGTCCGTATAGGTAGGAAACACCGTTCCTTTGTTCAGAGCACACTCAAGTTTCCTGCTGTAATAGAGACTCTAGAGAGCAACAGCATTCGTCTTGTTCTAAAGCAGAGAGAGATCCATAGATGAGAACTGTGCTGTGTGTTTCCCTTCAGAAATGGAGTTAAATCCCTGGTTCTGAGTCTTCCTACAAGCAAGAATTCGTTTCAGGTAAGGGCAGTTACTTACAGCTCAATCGAACTACATCCTCACGAAGCTCACAGGTTTCTCATCTTAACTGAGAAGCATTGGATGTTAGAGTACCATTGCTTTGTATCAATTTCTAGTAGAGTTGAACTAGATATGGTCTGTATGTATAGGAAACACCGTTCTTTTCTTCTGAGCACAATCACGTTTCCTGCTCTCTTAGAGACTCTACAAAGCAAGAGCATGCTTCTTGCTGTAAAGCAGAGTGTGATCTATGGATGAGAACTCTGCTGTGTGTTTCCCTTCAGAAATGGAGTTAAATCCCATGCTCTGTGTTCCTACAAGCAAGACTTCGTTTCAGTTAAGGGCAGTCACATTTCAGCTCAAAGGAACTACATTGTTCATGAAGCTCACACGTTTCTCATCTTAACTGACAAGCATTGGATGTTAGAGGACCTGTGGTTTGTTTCAGTTTCAGAAGCAGAGATGAAGTAGATATGGTCTGTATGTGTAGGAAACACCGTTCCTTTGTTCAGAGCACACTCATGTTTCCTGCTGTATTAGAGACTCTAGAAAGCAAGAGCATTCGTCTTGTTCTAAAGCAGAGAGAGATTCATGGATGAGAACTGTGCTGTGTGTTTCCCTTTAGAAATGGAGTTAAATCCCTGGCTCTGAGTCTTCCTACAAGCAAGAATTCGTTTCAGGTAAGGGCAGTTACTTACAGCTCAAACTAACTACATCGTCAGGAAGCTCACATGTTTCTCAATTGAACTGAGAACTATTGGATGTTAGAGTACCTTTGCTTTGTATCAATTTCAAGTAGAGTTGAACTAGATATGGTCTGTAAGTATTGGAAACACCGTTCTATTCTTCTGAGCACAACCATGTTTCCTGCTGTATTAGAGACTCTAGAAAGCAAGAGCGTGCTTCTTGCTCTAAAACAGACTGTGATCAATGGATGAGAACTCTGTTGTGTGTTTCACTCAGAAATGGTGTTAAGTCCCATGCTCTGAGTCTTCCTACAAGCAAGACTTCGTTTCAGGTAATGGCAGTTACATTACAGCTCAAACGAACTACATAGTTCACGAAGCTCACACGTTTCTCATCTAAAGTGACAACCATTGGATGTTATAGGACCTGTGGTTTGTTTCAGTTACAGAAGCAGAGATGAACTACATATGGTCCGTATGTGTAGTAAACACCGTTCCTTTGTTCAGAGCACACTCAAGTTTCCTGATGTATTAGCGATTCTAGAATGCAAGAGCGTTCTTCTTGTTCTAAAGCAGAGAGAGATGCATGGATGAGACCTGTGCTGTGTGTTTCCCTTCAGAAATGGAGTTAAATCCCAGGCTCTGTGTCTTCCTACAAGCAAGACTTCGTTTTAGGTAAAGAAAGTCACTTTTCAGCTCAAACGAACTACTACATTCATGAACCTCACACGTTTCTCATCTTATCTGACAAGCATTGGATGTTAGAGGACCTGTGGTTTGTATCAATTTTAGAAGCAGAGTTGAACTAGATATGGACCTTATGTGTAGGAAACACCATTCTTTTTTTCTGAGCACACTCACATTTCCTGCTGTATTAGAGACTCTAGAAAGCAAGAGCGTGCTTCTTGCTCTAAAACAGAGTGTGATCAATGGATGAGAACTCTGTTGTGTGTTTCACTTCAGAAATGGAGTTAAATCCCAGGCTCTGTGTCTTCCTACAAACAAGACTTCGTTTCAGGTAAGGGCAGTAACTTTTCAGGTCAAACGATCTACATCATTCACGAAGCTCTCACGTTTCTCATCTTAACTGAGAAGCATTGGTTGTTAGAGGACCTTTGCTTTGTATTAATTTCATATAGAGTTGAACTACATATGGTCTGTAAGTATTGGAAACACCGTTCTTTTCTTCTGAGCACACCCACGTTTCCTGCTGTATTAGAGACTCTAGAAAGCAAGAGCGTGCTTCTTGCTCTAAAACAGAGTGTCATCAATGGATGAGAACTCTCATGTGTGTTTCACTCAGAAATGGTGTTAAATCCCAAGCTTTGAGACTTCCTACAAAGAAGACTTCGTTTCAGTTAAGGGCAGTTACTTTATAGCTCAAACGAACTACATCGTTAACAAAGCTCACACGATTCTCATCTTAATTGAAAAGCATTGGATGTTAGAGGACGTGTGGTTTGTTTCAGTTTCAGAAGCAGAGTTGGACTAGATATGGTCCGTATGTGTAGGAAACACCTTTCCTTTGTTCAGAGCACACTCAAGTTTCCTGGTCTATTAGAGACTCTAGAAAGCAAGAGCATTCTTCTTGTTCTAAAGCAGAGCAAGATCCATGGATGAGAACTTTGCTGTGTGTTTCCCTTCAGAAATGGAGTTAAATCCCAGGCTCTGTGTCTTCCTACAAGCACTACTTCGTTTCAGGTAAGGGCATTCACTTTTCAGCTCATTCAAAGTACATCGTTCATGAAGCTCACACGTTTCTCATCTTAACAGAGAAGCATTGGTTGTTAGAGGGCCTTTGCTTTGTATCAATTTCAAGTAGAGTTGAATTAGATATTGTCTGTAAATATTGCAAACACCATTCTTTTCTTCTGAGCACACCCACGTTTCCTGCTGTATTAGAGACTCTAGAAAGCAAGAGCGTGCTTCTTGCTCTAAAACAGAGTATGATCAATGGATGAGAACTCTGTTGTGTGTTTCACTCAGAAATGATGTTAAATCCCAGGCTCTGAGTCTTCCTACAAGCAAGACTTCGTTTCAGGTAAGGGCAGTTACTTTACAGCTCACAAACTACATCGTTCACGAAGCTCACAGGTTTTTCATCTTAACTGACAAGAATTGGATGTTAGAGGACCAGTGCATTGTATCAGTTTCAGAAGCAGAGTTGGACTAGATATGGTCCGTATGTGCAGGAAACACCGTTCTTTTGTTCTGAGCACACTCACGTTTCCTGCTGTATTAGAGAATCTAGAAAACAAGAGCGTGCTTCTTGCATTAAAGCAGAGTCTGATCCATGGGTGAGAACTATTCTGTGTGTTTCCCTTCAGAAATGGAGTTAAATACCACGCTCTATGTCTTCCTAAAATCAAGACTTCGTTTCAGGTAAGGGCAGTCACATTTCAGCTCAAAGGAACTACATTGTTCACGAAGATCACATGTTTCTCATCTTAACTGACAAGCATTGGATGTTAGAGGACCAATGCTTTGTATCAGTTTCATAAGCAGAGTTGGACTAGAAATGGTCCGTATGTGTAGGAAACACCGTTCTTTTCTTCTCATCACAATCACGTTTCCTGCTGTCTTAGAGACTCTGGAAAGCAAGAGCGTGCTTCTTGTTATAAAACAGAGTGTGATCAATGGATGAGACCTCTGTTGTGTGTTTCACTTAAGAAATGGAGTTAAATCCCAGGCTCTGAATCTTCCTACAAACAAGACTTCGTTTCAGGAAAGGGCAGTTACATTACTGCTAAAACGAACTACATCGTTCACGAAGCTCACACATTTCTCATCTAAACTGACAAGCATTGGATGTTAGAGGACCAGTGCTTTGTATCAGTTTCAGAAGCAGAGTTGGACTAGATATGGTCCGTATGTGTAGGAAACACCGTTCTTTTGTTCTGAGCACACTCACCTTTCCTGCTGTATTAGAGAATCTAGATAACAAGATCGTGCTTCTTGCTCTAAAGCAGAGTCTGATCCATGGATGTGAACTATGCTGTGTGTTTCCCTTTAGAAATGGAGTTAAATCCCAGGCTCTGTGTCTTCCTAAAATCAAGACTTCGTTTCAGGTAAGGGCAGTCACTTTTCACCTAAAAGGAACTACATCCTTCACGAAGCTCACACGTTTCTCATCTTATCTGACAAGCATTGGAAATTAGAGGACCTGTGGTTTGTATCAATTTTAGAAGCAGAGTTGAACTAGATATGGACCTTATGTGAAGGAAACACCGTTCTTTTTTTCTGAGCACACTCACGTTTCCTGCTGTATTAGAGACTCTAGAAAGTAAGAGCGTTCTTCTTGCTCTAAAGCAGAGTGTGATCCATGGATGAGAACTATGCTGTGTGTTTCCCTTCAGAAATGGAGTTAAATCCCATGCTCTGTGTCTTCCTACAAGCACTACTTCGTTTCAGGTAAGGGCAGTCACTTTTCAGCTCAAACGAACTTCATCGTTCACGAAGCTCACACTTTTCTCATCTTAACTGAGAAGCACTGGTTGTTAGAGGACCTTTGCTTTGTATCAATTTCAAGTAGAGTTGAACTACAAATGGTCTGTAAGTATTGGAAACACTGTTCTTTTCTTCTGGGCACACCCACGTTTCCTGCTGTATTAGAGACTCTAGAAAGCAAGAGCGTGCTTCTTGCTCTAAAACAGAGTGTGATCAATGGATGAGAACTCTGGTGTGTGTTTCAATAAAAATGGTGTTAAATCCCAGGCTTTGAGTCTTCCTACAAGCAAGACTTTGTTTCAGGTAAGGGCAGTCACTTTTCAGCTCAAACGAACTACATCGTTCACGAAGCTCACACGTTTCTCATCTTAACTGACAAAAATTGGATGTTAGAGGACCATTGGTTTGTTTCAGTTTCAGAAGCAGAGTTGGACTAGATATGGTCCATATGGGCAGGAAACACCGTTCTTTTGTTCTGAGAACACTTACGTTTCCTGCTGTCTTAGAGACTCTGGAAAGCAAGAGCGTGCTTCTTGTTCTAAAGCAGAGTGTGATCAATGGAGGAGTCCCCTGTTGGGTGTTTCACTTCAGAAATGGAGTTAAATCCCAGGCTCAGAGTCTTCCTACAAACAAGACTTCGTTTCAGGTAAGGGCAGTTACTTTATAGCTCAAACGAACTAAATAGTTCATGATGCTCACACGTTTCTCATCTAAACTGACAACCATTGGATCTTAGAGGAACTGTGGTTTGTTTCAGTTTCTGAAGCAGAGATGAACAAGATATGGTCCGTATGTGTAGGAAACACCGTTCCTTTGTTCAGAGCACACTCAAGTTTCCTGCTGTAATAGAGACTCTAGAGAGCAACAGCATTCGTCTTGTTCTAAAGCAGAGAGAGATCCATGGATGAGAACTGTGCTGTGTGTTTCCCTTCAGAAATGGAGTTAAATCCCTGGTTCTGAGTCTTCCTACAAGCAAGAATTCATTTCAGGTAAGGGCAGTTACTTACAACTCAATCGAACTACATCCTCACGAAGCTCACAGGTTTCTCATCTTAACTGAGAAGCATTGGATGTTAGAGTACCATTGCTTTGTATCAATTTCTAGTAGAGTTGAACTAGATATGGTCTGTATGTATAGGAAACACCGTTCTTTTCTTCTGAGCACAATCACTTTTTCCTGCTGTCTTAGAGACTCTAGAAAGCAAGAGCGTGCTTCTTGCTCTAAAGCAGATTGTAATCTATGGATGAGAACTCTGCTGTGTGTTTCCCTTCAGAAATGGAGTTAAATCCCAGCCTCTGACTCTTCCTACAAGCATGACTTCGTTTCAGTTAAGGGCAGTTACTTTATAGCTCAAACGAACTACATAGATCACGATGCTCACATGTTTCTCATCTAAACTGACAACCATTGGATGTTAGAGGACCTGTGGTTTGTTTCAGTTTCAGAAGCAGAGTTGGACTAGATATGGTCTTTATGTGCAGGAAACACTGTTCTTTTGTTCTGAGCACACTCACGTTTCCTGCTGTATTACAGAATCTAGAAAACAAGAGCATGCTTCTTGCTCTAAAGCAGAGACTGATCCATGGATGAGAACTATTCTGTGTGTTTCCCTTCAGAAATGGAATTAAATACCAGGCTCTGTGTCTTCCTCAAATCAAGACTTCGTTTCAGGTAAGGGCAGTCACTTTTCAGCTCAAACGAACTACATCGTTCACAAAGCTCACACATTTCTCATCTTAACTGAGAAGCATTGGTTGTTAGAGGCCCTTTGCTTTGTATCAATTTCAAGTAGAGTTGAACTACATATCGTCTGTAAGTATTGGAAACACCGTTCTTTTCTTCTGAGCACACTCACATTTCCCGCTGTCTTAGAGACTCTAAAAGCAAGAGCGTGCTTCTTGCTCTAAAGCAGAGTGTGATCCATGGATGAGAACTGTGTTGTGTGTTTCCCTTCAGAAATGGAGTTAAATCCCAGGCTCTGAGTCTTCCTACATGCAAGACTTCATTTCAGGTAAGGGCAGTTACTTTACAGCTCAAACGAACTACATCGTTCATGAAGCTCACACGTTTCTCATCTTAACTGACAAAAATTGGATGTTAGAGGACCTGTGGTTTGTTTCAGTTTCAGAAGCAGAGTTGTACTAGATATGGTCCATATGTGCAGGAAACTTCGTTCTTTTGTTCTGAGCACACACACGTTTCCTGCTGTATTAGAGAATCTAGAAAACAAGAGCGTGCTTCTTGCATTAAAGCAGAGTCTGATCCATGGGTGAGAACTATTCTGTGTGTTTCCCTTCAGAAATGGAGTTAAATACCACGCTCTGTGACTTCCTAAAATCAAGACTTCGTTTCAGTTAAGGGCAGTCACATTTCAGCTCAAAGGAACTACATTGTTCACGAAGCTCACACGTTTCTCATCTTAACTGACAAGCATTGGATGTTAGAGGACCTGTGGTTTGTTTCAGTTTCAGAAGCAGAGATGAAGTAGATATGGTCTGTATGTGTAGGAAACACCGTTCCTTTGTTCAGAGCACACTCATGTTTCCTGCTGTATTAGAGACTCTAGAAAGCAAGAGCATTCGTCTTGTTCTAAAGCAGAGAGAGATTCATGGATGAGAACTGTGCTGTGTGTTTCCCTTTAGAAATGGAGTTAAATCCCTGGCTCTGAGTCTTCCTACAAGCAAGAATTCGTTTCAGGTAAGGGCAGTTACTTACAGCTCAAACTAACTACATCGTCAGGAAGCTCACATGTTTCTCAATTGAACTGAGAACTATTGGATGTTAGAGTACCTTTGCTTTGTATCAATTTCAAGTAGAGTTGAACTAGATATGGTCTGTAAGTATTGGAAACACCGTTCTATTCTTCTGAGCACACCCATGTTTCCTGCTGTATTAGAGACTCTAGAAAGCAAGAGCGTGCTTCTTGCTCTAAAACAGAGTGTGATCAATGGATGAGAACTCTGTTGTGTGTTTCACTCAGAAATGGTGTTAAGTCCCATGCTCTGAGACTTCCTACAAGCAAGACTTCGTTTCAGGTAATGGCAGTTACATTACAGCTCAAACGAACTACATAGTTCACGAAGCTCACACGTTTCTCATCTAAAGTGACAACCATTGGATGTTATAGGACCTGTGGTTTGTTTCAGTTACAGAAGCAGAGATGAACTACATATGGTCCGTATGTGTAGTAAACACCATTCCTTTGTTCAGAGCACACTCAAGTTTCCTGATGTATTAGAGATTCTAGAATGCAAGAGCGTTCTTCTTGTTCTAAAGCAGAGAGAGATGCATGGATGAGACCTGTGCTGTGTGTTTCCCTTCAGAAATGGAGTTAAATCCCAGGCTCTGTGTCTTCCTACAAGCAAGACTTCGTTTTAGGTAAAGAAAGTCACTTTTCAGCTCAAACGAACTACTACATTCATGAACCTCACACGTTTCTCATCTTATCTGACAAGCATTGGATGTTAGAGGACCTGTGGTTTGTATCAATTTTAGAAGCAGAGTTGAACTAGATATGGACCTTATGTGTAGGAAACACCATTCTTTTTTTCTGAGCACACTCACATTTCCTGCTGTATTAGAGACTCTAGAAAGCAAGAGCGTGCTTCTTGCTCTAAAACAGAGTGTGATCAATGGATGAGAACTCTGTTGTGTGTTTCACTTCAGAAATGGAGTTAAATCCCAGGCTCTGTGTCTTCCTACAAACAAGACTTCGTTTCAGGTAAGGGCAGTAACTTTTCAGGTCAAACGATCTACATCATTCACGAAGCTCTCACGTTTCTCATCTTAACTGAGAAGCATTGGTTGTTAGAGGACCTTTGCTTTGTATTAATTTCATATAGAGTTGAACTACATATGGTCTGTAAGTATTGGAAACACCGTTCTTTTCTTCTGAGCACACCCACGTTTCCTGCTGTATTAGAGACTCTAGAAAGCAAGAGCGTGCTTCTTGCTCTAAAACAGAGTGTGATCAATGGATGAGAACTCTCATGTGTGTTTCACTCAGAAATGGTGTTAAATCCCAAGCTTTGAGACTTCCTACAAAGAAGACTTCGTTTCAGTTAAGGGCAGTTACTTTATAGCTCAAACGAACTACATCGTTAACAAAGCTCACACGATTCTCATCTTAATTGAAAAGCATTGGATGTTAGAGGACGTGTGGTTTGTTTCAGTTTCAGAAGCAGAGTTGGACTAGATATGGTCCGTATGTGTAGGAAACACCTTTCCTTTGTTCAGAGCACACTCAAGTTTCCTGGTCTATTAGAGACTCTAGAAAGCAAGAGCATTCTTCTTGTTCTAAAGCAGAGCGAGATCCATGGATGAGAACTTTGCTGTGTGTTTCCCTTCAGAAATGGAGTTAAATCCCAGGCTCTGTGTCTTCCTACAAGCACTACTTCGTTTCAGGTAAGGGCATTCACTTTTCAGCTCATTCAAAGTACATCGTTCATGAAGCTCACACGTTTCTCATCTTAACAGAGAAGCATTGGTTGTTAGAGGGCCTTTGCTTTGTATCAATTTCAAGTAGAGTTGAATTAGATATTGTCTGTAAATATTGCAAACACCATTCTTTTCTTCTGAGCACACCCACGTTTCCTGCTGTATTAGAGACTCTAGAAAGCAAGAGCGTGCTTCTTGCTCTAAAACAGAGTATGATCAATGGATGAGAACTCTGTTGTGTGTTTCACTCAGAAATGATGTTAAATCCCAGGCTCTGAGTCTTCCTACAAGCAAGACTTCGTTTCAGGTAAGGGCAGTTACTTTACAGCTCACAAACTACATCGTTCACGAAGCTCACAGGTTTTTCATCTTAACTGACAAGAATTGGATGTTAGAGGACCAGTGCATTGTATCAGTTTCAGAAGCAGAGTTGGACTAGATATGGTCCGTATGTGTAGGAAACACCGTTCTTTTTTTCTGAGCACACTCACGTTTCCTGCTGTATTAGAGAATCTAGAAAACAAGAGAGTGCTTGTTGCTCTAAAGCAGAGTGTGATCCATGGTTGAGAAATATGCTGTGTGTTTCCCTTCAGAAATGGAGTTAAATCCCAGGCTCTGTGTCTTCCTACAATCAAGATTTTGTTTCAGGTAAGGGCAGTCACTTTTCAGCTCAAATGAACTACATCGTTCAGGAAGCTCCCACGTTTCTCATCTTAACTGACAAGCATTGGATTTTAGAGGACCAGTGCTTTGTATCAGTTTCAGAAGCAGAGTTGGACTAGATATGGTCCATATATGTAGGAAACACCGTTCCTTTGTTCTCAGCACACTCAATTTTCCTGCTGTCTTAGAGACTCTAAAAAGCTAGAGCGTGATCCTTGCTCTAAAGCAGAGTGTGATCAATGGATGAGAACTCTGTTGTGTGTTTAAATTCAGAAATGGAGTTAAAGCCCAGGCTCTGAGTCTTCCTACAAGCAAGACTTTGTTTCAGGTAAGGGCAGTTACTTTAAGCTCAAACGAACTACATTGTTCACGAAGCTCACACGTTTCTCATCTTAACTGACAAGTATTGGATGTTAGAGGACCTGTGGTTTGTTTCTGTTTCAGAAGCAGAGTTGGACTAGATGTGGTCTGTATGTGCAGGAAACACCGTTCTTTTGTTCTGAGCCCACTCATCATTCCTGCTGTATTATAGATTCTAGAAAGCAAGAGCGTGCTTCTTGCTCTAAAGCAGAGTGTGATCCATGGGTGAGAACTATGCTGTTTGTTTCCTTCAGAAATGGAGTTAAATCCCAGGCTCTGTATCTTCCTAAAATCAAGACTTCATTTCAGATAAAGGCAGTCACTTTTCACCTCAAAGGAACTACATCATTCACGAAGCTCACACATTTCTCATCTTAAATGACAAGCATTGGATGTTAGAGGACCAATGCTTTGTATCAGTTTCAGAAGCAGAGTTGGACTAGATATGGACCGTATGTGTAGGAAACACCGTTCTTTTGTTCTCATCACCCTCACATTTCCTGCTGTCTTAGAGACTCTGGAAAGCAAGAGTGTGCTTCTTGCTCTAAAGCAGAGTGTGATCCATGTATGAGAACTCTGCTGTTTGTTCCACTTCAGAAATGGAGTTAAATCCCAGGCTCTGAGTCTTCCTACAAGCAAGACTTCGTTTCAGGTAAGGTCAGTTACTTTACAGCTCAAACGAACTACAACGTTCACGAAGCTCACATGTTTCTCAGCTTAGCTGACAAGCATTGGATGTTAGAGGACCTGTGCTTTGTGTCTGTTTCAGAAGAAGAGTTGAACTAGATATGGTCCGTATGTGTAGGAAACACAGTTGTTTTGTTCTGAGCACAATCACGTTTCTTGCTGTCTTAGAGACTCTAGAAAGGAAGAGCGTGCTTCTTGCTCTAAAGCAGAGTGTGATTCATGGATGAGAACTGTGCTGTGTGTTTCCCCTCAGAAATGGAATTAAATCCCAGGCTCTGTGTCTTCCTACAAGCAAGACTTCATTTCAGGTAAGGGCAGTCACTTTTCAGCTCAAACGTACTACATTGTTCACGAAGCTCACATGTATCTAAGCTTAACTGACAGACTTTGGATGTTAGAGGACCAGTGCGTTGTATCAGTTTCAGAATCAGAGTTGGACTAGATATGGTCCGTATGTGTAGGAAACACC
This sequence comes from Onychomys leucogaster, assembly GCA_949786385.1. Taxonomy (NCBI): domain Eukaryota; kingdom Metazoa; phylum Chordata; class Mammalia; order Rodentia; family Cricetidae; genus Onychomys; species Onychomys leucogaster. The sequence continues at coordinate 245,998 of CATKUP010000142.1, forward strand.
GTTCTTTCTTCTGAGCACATTCAAGTTTCCTGCTGTATTAGAGACTCTAGAAAGCAACAGCGTTCACTTGCTCTAAAGCAGAGTGTGATCCTTGGATGAGAACTATGCTGTGTGTTTCCCTTCAGAAATGGAGTTAAATCCCAGGATCTGTGTCATCCTACAAGCACTACTTCGTTGCAGGTAAGGGCAGTCACTTTTCAGCTCAAACGAACTACATCGATCACGAAGCTCACTAGTTTCTCCTCTTAAATGACAAGCATTGGATGTTAGAGGACCAGTGCTTGTATCAATTTCAGAAGCAGAGTTGGACTAGATATGGTCCATATGTGTAGGAAAGAGAGTTCTTTTGTTCTCAGCACACTCACTTTTCCTGCTGTCTTAGAGATTCTAGAAAGCAAGAGCATGCTTCTTGCTCTAAAGCAGAGTATGATCAATCGATGAGAACTCTGCTGTATATTCTACTTTAGAAATGGAGTTAAATCCCAGGCTCTGTGTCTTCCTACAAGCACTACTTCGTTGCAGGTAAGGGCAGTCACTTTCCAGCTCAAACGAACTACATCGTTCACAAAGCTCACACGTTTCTCAGCTTAACTGACAAGCTTTGGATGTTAGAGGACCAGTGCTTTGTATCAGTTTCAGAAGCAGAGTTGGACTAGATATGGTCCGTATGTGTAGGAAACACCGTTCTTTTGTTCTCAGCACACTCACGTTTCCTGCTCTCTTAGAGACTCTAGAAAGCAAGAGCGTGCTTCTTGCTCTAAAGCAGAGTATGATCAATGGATGAGAACTCTGCTGTATATTCTACTTTAGAAATGGAGTTAAATCCCAGGCTCTGAGTCTTCCTACAAGCAAGACTTCATTTCACGTAAAGGCAGTTACTTTACAGCTTAAAAGAACTATATCATACATGAAGCTCACACGTTTCTCGGTCATAATTGAAAAGCATTTGGTGTTACAGTACCTGTGCTTTGTGTCTGTTTCAGAAGAAGAGTTGAACTAGATATGGTCTGTATGTGTAGGAAACACCGTTCTTTTGTTCTGAGCAAACTCAAGTTTCCTGCTGTATTAGAGAATCTAGATAGGAAGAGGGTTCTCCTAGCTCTAAAGCAGAGTGTGTTCCATGGATGAGAACTATTCTTTGTTTCCCTTCAGAAATCGAGTTAAATCCCAGGGTCTGTGTCTTCCTACATGCAAGACTTCGTTTCAGGTAAGGGCAGTCACTTTTCAGCTCAAACGAACTACATCGTTCCCGAATCTCACACGTTTCTCAGCTTAACTGACAAGCATTGGATGTTAGAGGACCAGTGATTTGTATCAGTTTCAGAAGCAGAGTTGGACTAGATATGGTCCGTATGTGTAGGAAACACCTTTCTTTTGTTCTCAGCACACTCACGTTTCCTGCTGTCTTAGAGACTCTAGAAAACTAGAGCGTGCTACTTGCTCTAAAGCAGAGTGTGATCAATGGATGAGAACTCTGCTGTGTGTTTCACTTCAGAAATGGAGTTAAATCCCAGGCTCTGAGTCTTCCTACAAGCAAGACTTCGTTTCAGTTAAAGGCAGTTACTAATCAGCTTAAACGAACTATATCATACATGAAGCTCACACGTTTCTCGGTCATAATTGAAAAGCATTGGGTGTTACAGTACCTGTGCTTTGTGTCTGTTTCAGAAGAAGAGTTGAACTAGATATGGTCTGTATGTGTAGGAAACACCGTTCTTTTTTTCTGAGCACACTCAAGTTTCCTGCTGTATTAGAGGCTCTAGAAAGGAAGAGGGTTCTCCTTGCTCTAAAGCAGAGTGTGATCAATGGATGAGAACTAAGCTGTGTGTTTCCCTTCAGAAATGGAGTTAAACCCCATGCTCTGTGTCTTCCTACAAGCAAGACTTCGTTTCTGGTAAGGGAAGTCACTTTTCAGCTCAAACGAACTACATCGTTCACAAAGCTTACATGTTTCTCAGCTTAACTGACAAGCTTTGGATGTTAGAGGACCAGTGCTTTGTATCAGTTTCAGAAGCAGAGTTGGACTAGATATGGTCCGTAAGTGTACGAAACACCATTCTTTTGTTCTCAGCAAACTCACGTTTCCTGCTGTCTTAGAGACTCTAGAAAGCAAGAGCGTGCTTCTTTCTCTAAAGCAGAGTGTGATGAAGGGATGAGAACTCTGCTGTGTGTTTCACTTCAGAAATGGAGTTAAATCCCAGGCTCTGAGTATTCCTACAAGCAAGACTTCGTTTCAGGTAAGGTCAGTTACTTTACTGCTCAAACGACTACACCGTTCACGAAGCTCACATGATTCTCAGCTTAGCTGACAAGCATTGGATGTTAGAGGACCTGTGCTTTGTGTCTGTTTCAGAAGAAGAGTTGAACTACATATGGTCCGTATGTGTAGGAAACACAGTTGTTTTTTTTCTGAGCACAATCACGTTTCCTGCTGTCTTAGAGACTCTAGAAAGGAAGAGCGTGCTTCTTGCTCTAAAGCAGAGTGTGATTCATGGATGAGAACTGTGCTGTGTGTTTCCCCTCAGAAATGGAATTAAATCCCAGGCTCTGTGTCTTCCTACAAGCAAGACTTCATTTCAGGTAAGGGCAGACACTTTTCAGCTCAAACGTACTACATTGTTCACGAAGCTCACAAGTATGTAAGCTTAACTGACAAGCTTTGGATGTTAGAGGAGCAGTGCTTTGTATCAGTTTCAGAATCAGAGTTGGACTAGATATGGTCCGTATGTGTAGGAAACACCGTTCTTTCTTCTGAGCACATTCAAGTTTCCTGCTGTATTAGAGACTCTAGAAAGCAACAGCGTTCACTTGCTCTAAAGCAGAGTGTGATTCATGGATGAGAACTATGCTGTATGTTTCCCTTCAGAAATGGAGTGAAATCCCAGGCTCTGTGTCTTCCTACAAGCACTATTTCGTTGCAGGTAAGGGCAGTCACTTTTCAGCTCAAACGAACTACATCGATCACGAAGCTCACTCGTTTCTCCTCTTAAATGACAAGCATTGGATGTTAGAGGACCTGTGCTTGTATCAATTTCAGAAGCAGAGTTGGACTAGATATGGTCCATATGTGTAGGAGAGACAGTTCTTTTGTTCTCAGTACACTCACTTTTCCTGCTGTCTTAGAGATTCTAGAAAGCAAGAGCATGCTTCTTGCTCTAAAGCAGAGTGTGATCAATCGATGAGAACTCTGCTGTATATTCTACTTTAGAAATGGAGTTAAATCCCAGGCTCTGTGTCTTCCTACAAGCACTACTTCGTTGCATGTAAGGGCAGTCACTTTTCAGCTCAAACGAACTACATCGTTCACAAAGCTCACACGTTTCTCAGCTTAACTGACAAGCTTTGGATGTTAGAGGACCAGTGCTTTGTATCAGTTTCAGAAGCAGAGTTGGACTAGATATGGTTCGTATGTGTAGGAAACGCCGTTCTTTTGTTCTCAGCACACTTACGTTTCCTGCTCTCTTAGAGACTCTAGAAAGCAAGAGCGTGCTTCTTGCTCTAAAGCAGAGTATGATCAATGGATGAGAACTCTGCTGTATATTCTACTTTAGAAATGGAGTTAAATCCCAGGCTCTGAGTCTTCCTACAAGCAAGACTTCATTTCACGTAAAGGCAGTTACTTTACAGCTTAAAAGAACTATATCATACATGAAGCTCACACGTTTCTCGGTCATAATTGAAAAGCATTTGGTGTTACAGTACCTGTGCTTTGTGTCTGTTTCAGAAGAAGAGTTGAACTAGATATGGTCTGTATGTGTAGGAAACACCGTTCTTTTGTTCTGAGCAAACTCAAGTTTCCTGCTGTATTAGAGAATCTAGATAGGAAGAGGGTTCTCCTAGCTCTAAAGCAGAGTGTGTTCCATGGATGAGAACTATTCTTTGTTTCCCTTCAGAAATCGAGTTAAATCCCAGGGTCTGTGTCTTCCTACATGCAAGACTTCGTTTCAGGTAAGGGCAGTCACTTTTCAGCTCAAACGAACTACATCGTTCCCGAATCTCACACGTTTCTCAGCTTAACTGACAAGCATTGGATGTTAGAGGACCAGTGATTTGTATCAGTTTCAGAAGCAGAGTTGGACTAGATATGGTCCGTATGTGTAGGAAACACCTTTCTTTTGTTCTCAGCACACTCACGTTTCCTGCTGTCTTAGAGACTCTAGAAAACTAGAGCGTGCTACTTGCTCTAAAGCAGAGTGTGATCAATGGATGAGAACTCTGCTGTGTGTTTCACTTCAGAAATGGAGTTAAATCCCAGGCTCTGAGTCTTCCTACAAGCAAGACTTCGTTTCAGTTAAAGGCAGTTACTAATCAGCTTAAACGAACTATATCATACATGAAGCTCACACGTTTCTCGGTCATAATTGAAAAGCATTGGGTGTTACAGTACCTGTGCTTTGTGTCTGTTTCAGAAGAAGAGTTGAACTAGATATGGTCTGTATGTGTAGGAAACACCGTTCTTTTGTTCTGAGCACACTCAAGTTTCCTGCTGTATTAGAGGCTCTAGAAAGGAAGAGGGTTCTCCTTGCTCTAAAGCAGAGTGTGATCAATGGATGAGAACTAAGCTGTGTGTTTCCCTTCAGAAATGGAGTTAAACCCCATGCTCTGTGTCTTCCTACAAGCAAGACTTCGTTTCTGGTAAGGGAAGTCACTTTTCAGCTCAAACGAACTACATCGTTCACAAAGCTTACACGTTTCTCAGCTTAACTGACAAGCTTTGGATGTTAGAGGACCAGTGCTTTGTATCAGTTTCAGAAGCAGAGTTGGACTAGATATGGTCCGTAAGTGTACGAAACACCATTCTTTTGTTCTCAGCAAACTCACGTTTCCTGCTGTCTTAGAGACTCTAGAAAGCAAGAGCGTGCTTCTTTCTCAGCAGAGTGTGATGAAGGGATGAGAACTCTGCTGTGTGTTTCACTTCAGAAATGGAGTTAAATCCCAGGCTCTGAGTCTTCCTACAAGCAAGACTTCGTTTCAGGTAAGGTCAGTTACTTTACAGCTCAAACGACTACACCGTTCACGAAGCTCACATGATTCTCAGCTTAGCTGACAAGCATTGGATGTTAGAGGACCTGTGCTTTGTGTCTGTTTCAGAAGAAGAGTTGAACTAGATATGGTCCGTATGTGTAGGAAACACAGTTGTTTTTTTCTGAGCACAATCACGTTTCCTGCTGTCTTAGAGACTCTAGAAAGGAAGAGCGTGCTTCTTGCTCTAAAGCAGAGTGTGATTCATGGATGAGAACTGTGCTGTGTGTTTCCCCTCAGAAATGGAATTAAATCCCAGGCTCTGTTACTTCCTACAAGCAAGACTTCATTTCAGGTAAGGGCAGACACTTTTCAGCTCAAACGTACTACATTGTTCACGAAGCTCACAAGTATGTAAGCTTAACTGACAAGCTTTGGATGTTAGAGGACCAGTGCTTTGTATCAGTTTCAGAATCAGAGTTGGACTAGATATGGTCCGTATGTGTAGGAAACACCATTCTTTCTTCTGAGCACATTCAAGTTTCCTGCTGTATTAGAGACTCTAGAAAGCAACAGCGTTCACTTGCTCTAAAGCAGAGTGTGATTCATGGATGAGAACTATGCTGTGTGTTTCCCTTCAGTAATGGAATTAAATCCCAGGCTCTGTGTCTTCCTACAAGCACTACTTCGTTGCAGGTAAGGGCAGTCACTTTTCAGCTCAAATGAACTACATCGATCAAGAAGCTCACTCGTTTCTCCTCTTAAATGACAAGCATTGGATGTTAGAGGACCTGTGCTTGTATCAATTTCAGAAGCAGAGTTGGACTAGATATGGTCCATATGTGTAGGAAAGACAGTTCTTTTGTTCTCAGTACACTCACTTTTCCTGCTGTCTTAGAGATTCTAGAAAGCAAGAGCATGCTTCTTGCTCTAAAGCAGAGTATGATCAATCCATGAGAACTCTGCTGTATATTCTACTTTAGAAATGGAGTTAAATCTCAGGCTCTGTGTCTTCCTACAAGCACTACTTCGTTGCAGGTAAGGGCAGTCACTTTTCAGCTCAAACGAACTACATCGTTCACAAAGCTCACACGTTTCTCAGCTTAACTGTCAAGCTTTGGATGTTAGAGGACCAGTGCTTTGTATCAGTTTCAGAAGCAGAGTTGGACTAAATATGGTCCGTATGTGTAGGAAACACAGTTCTTTAGTTCTCAGCACACTCACATTTCCTGCTCTCTTAGAGACTCTAGAAAGCAAGAGCGTGCTTCTTGCTCTAAAGCAGAGTATGATCAATGGATGAGAACTCTGCTGTATATTCTATTTTAGAAATGGAGTTAAATCCCAGGCTCTGAGTCTTCCTACAAGCAAGACTTCGTTTCAGGTAAAGGCAGTTACTTTACAGCTTAAACGAACTATATCATACAGGAAGCTCACACGTTTCTCGGTCATAATTGAAAAGCATTGGGTGTTACAGTACCTGTGCTTTGTGTCTGTTTCAGAAGAAGAGTTGAACTAGATATGGTCTGTATGTGTAGGAAACACCGTTCTTTTGTTCTGAGCAAACTCAAGTTTCCTGATGTATTAGAGAATCTAGATAGGAAGAGGGTTCTCCTTGCTCTAAAGCAGAGTGTGATCAATGGATGAGAACTAAGCTGTGTGTTTCCCTTCAGAAATGGAGTTAAACCCCATGCTCTGTGTCTTCCTACAAGCAAGACTTCGTTTCTGGTAAGGGAAGTCACTTTTCAGCTCAAACGAACTACATCATTCACAAAGCTTACACGTTTCTCAGCTTAACTGACAAGCTTTGGATGTTAGAGGACCAGTGCTTTGTATCAGTTTCAGAAGCAGAGTTGGACTAGATATGGTCCGTAAGTGTACGAAACACCATTCTTTTGTTCTCAGCAAACTCACGTTTCCTGCTGTCTTAGAGACTCTAGAAAGCAAGAGCGTGCTTCTTTCTCTAAAGCAGAGTGTGATGAATGGATGAGAACTCTGCTGTGTGTTTCACTTCAGAAATGGAGTTAAATCCCAGGCTCTGAGTCTTCCTACAAGCAAGACTTCGTTTCAGGTAAGGTCAGTTACTTTACAGCTCAAACGAACTACACCGTTCACGAAGCTCACATGTTTCTCAGCTTAGCTCACAAGCATTGGATGTTAGAGTACCTGTGCTTTGTGTCTGTTTCAGAAGAAGAGTTGAACTAGATATGGTCCGTATGTGTAGGAAACACAGTTGTTTTGTTCTGAGCACAATCACGTTTCCTGCTGTCTTAGAGACTCTAGAAAGGAAGAGCGTGCTTCTTGCTCTAAAGTAGAGTGTTATTCATGGATGAGAACTGTGCTGTGTGTTTCCCCTCAGAAATGGAATTAAATCCCAGGCTCTGTTACTTCCTACAAGTAAGACTTCATTTCAGGTAAGGGCAGTCACTTTTCAGCTCAAACGTACTACATTGTTCACGAAGCTCACATGTATCTAAGCTTAACTGACAAGCTTTGGATGTTAGAGGACCAGTGCTTTGTATCAGTTTCAGAATCAGAGTTGGACTAGATATGGTCCGTATGTGTAGGAAACACCGTTCTTTCTTCTGAGCACATTCTATTTTCCTGCTGTATTAGAGACCTAGAAAGCAACAGCATTCACTTGCTCTAAAGCAGAGTGTGATTCATGGATGAGAACTATGCTGTGTGTTTCCCTTCAGAAATGGAGTTAAATCCCAGGCTCTGTGTCTTCCTACAAGCAAGACTTCGTTTCAGGTAAGGGCAGTCACTTTTCAGCTCAAATGAACTGCATCGTTCACGAAGCTAACACGTTTCTCAGCTTAACTGACAAGTTTTGGATGTTAGAGGACCAGTGCTTTGTATCAGTTTCAGAAGCAGAGTTGGACTAGATATGGTCCGTATGTGTAGGAAACACAGTTCTTTTGTTCTCAGCACACTCTCGTTTCCTGCTCTCTTAGAGACTCTGGAAAGCAAGAGCGTGCTTCTTGCTCTAAAGCAGAGTATTATCAATGGATGGGAACTCTGCTGTATATTCTACTTTAGAAATGGAGTTATATCCCAGGCTCTGAGTCTTCCTACAAGCAAGAGTTCGTTTCACGTAAAGGCAGTTACTTTACAGCTTAAAAGAACTATATCATACATGAAGCTCACACGTTTCTCGGTCATAATTGAAAGGCATTTGGTGTTACAGTACCTGTGCTTTTTGTCTGTTTCAGAAGAAGAGTTGAACTAGATATGGTCTGTATGTGTAGGAAACACCGTTCTTTTGTTCTGAGCAAACTCAAGTTTCCTGCTGTATTAGAGAATCTAGATAGGAAGAGGGTTCTCCTTGCTCTTAAGCAGAGTGTGATCCATGGATGAGAACTATTCTTTGTTTCCCTTCAGAAATCGAGTTAAATCCCAGAGTCTGTGTCTTCCTACATGCAAGACTTTGTTTCAGGTAAGGGCAGTCACTTTTCAGCTCAAATGAACTACATCGTTCCCGAATCTCACACGTTTCTCAGCTTAACTGACAAGCATTGGATGTTAGAGGACCAGTGATTTGTATCAGTTTCAGAAGCAGAGTTGGACTAGATATGGTCCGTATGTGTAGGAAACACCTTTCTTTTGTTCTCAGCAAACTCACGTTTCCTGCTGTCTTAGAGACTCTAGAAACCTAGAGCGTGCTTCTTGCTCTAAAGCAGAGTGTGATCAATGGATGAGAACTCTGCTGTGTGTTTCACTTCAGAAATGGAGTTAAATCCCAGGATCTGAGTCTTCCTACAAGCAAGACTTCGTTTCAGTTAAAGGCAGTTACTAATCAGCTCAAACGAACTACATCGTTCCTGAATCTCACACGTTTCTCAGCTTAACTGACAAGCATTGGATGTTAGAGGACCAGTGATTTGTATCAGTTTCAGCAGCAGTGTTGGACTAGATATGGTCCGTATGTGTAGGAAACACCTTTCTTTTGTTCTCAGCACACTCACGTTTCCTGCTGTCTTAGGGGCTCTAGAAAGGAAGAGGGTTCTCCTTGCTCTAAAGCAGAGTGTGATCAATGGATGAGAACTAAGCTGTGTGTTTCCCTTCAGAAATGGAGTTAAACCCCATTCTCTGTGTCTTCCTACAAGCAAGACTTCGTTTCTGGTAAGGGCAGTCACTTTTCAGCTCAAACGTACTACATTGTTCATGAAGTTCACATGTATCTAAGCTTAACTGACAAGCTTTGGATGTTAGAGGACCAGTGCTTTGTATCAGTTTCAGAATCAGAGTTGGACTAGATATTGTCCGTATGTGTAGGAAACACCTTAATTTTGTTCTCAGCACACTCACGTTTCCTGCTATCTTAGACAATCTAGAAAGCAAGAGCGTGTTTCTTGCTCTAAAGCAGAGAGTGATCAATGGATGAGATCTCTGCAGTGTGTTTCACTTCAGAAATGGAGTTAAATCCCAGTCTCTGAGTCTTCCTACAAGCAAGACTAGGTTTCAGGTAAGGGCATTAACTTTACAGCTCAAACAAACTACATCGCACACGAAGCTCACACGTTTCTCGGTCTCAATTAAAAAGCATTGGATGTTACAGGACCTGTGTTTTGTGTCAGTTTCAAAAGAAGAGTTGAACTAGATATGGTCCGTATGTGTAGGAAACACAGTTCTTTTGTTCTGAGCACAATCATGTTTCCTGCTGTATTAGAGATTCTAGAAACGAAGAGCATACTTCTTGCTCTAAAGCAGAGTGTGATTCATAGATGAAAAATGTGCTGTGTGTTTCCCTTCAGTAATGGAGTTAAATCCCAGCCTCTGAGTCTTCCTACTAGCAAGACTTTGTTTCAGGTAAGGGCAGGTACTTTCAGCTCAAACGAACTACATCGTTCACGAAGCTCACACGTTTCTAAGCTTAACTGACAAGCTTTGGATGTTAGAGGACCTGTGCTTTGTGTCAGTTTCAAAAGAAGAGTTGAACTAGATATGGTCCGTATGTGTAGGAAACACCGTTCTTTTGTTCTCAGCACACTCACGTTTCCTGCTGTCTTAGAGAATCTATAAAGCAAGAGCCTGCTTCTTGCTGTAAAGCAGAGTGTGAACAATGGATGAGAACTCTGCTGTGTGTTTCACTTCAGAAATGCAGTTCAATCGCAGGCTCTGAGTCTTCCTACAAGCAAGACTTCGTTTCAGGTAAGGGCAGTTATTTTACAGGTCAAATGACTACATCATACACGAAGATCACACGTTTCTAGGTCATAATTGAAAAGCATTGGTTGTTACAGGACCTGTGCTTTGTGTCAGTTTCAGAAGAAGAGTTGAAGTAGATATGGTCCGTATGTGTAGGAAACACAGTTCTTTTGTTCTGAGCACAATCACGTTTCCTGCTGTATTAGAGAATCTAGAAAGGAAGAGCGTGCTTCTTGCACTAAAACAGAGTATGATCCATGGATGAGAACTGTGCTGTGTGTTTCCCCTCAGTAATGGAATTAAATCCCAGGCTCTGTGTCTTCCTACAAGCAAGACTTCGTTTCAGGTAAGGGCAGTCACTTTTCAGCTCAAACGAACTACATTGTTCACGAAGCTCACATGTTTCTAAGCTTAACTGACAAGCTTTGGATGTTAGGGGACCAGTGCTTTGTATCAGTTTCAGAATCAGAGTTGGACTAGATATGATCCGTATGTGTAGGAAACACAGTTCTTTTTTTCTGAGCACACTCAAGTTTCCTGCTGTATTAGAGAATCTAGAAAGCAAGAGCGTTCACTTGCTCTAAAGCAGAGTGTGATCCATGGATGAGAACTATGCTGTGTGTTTCCCTTCAGAAATGGAGTTAAATCCCAGGCTCTGTGTCTTCCTACAAGCACTACTTCTTTGCAGGTAAGGGCAGTCACTTTTCAGCTCAAACAAACTACATCGATCACGAAGCTCACTCGTTTCTCCTCTTAAATGACAAGCATTGGATGTTAGAGGACCTGTGCTTGTATCAATTTCAGAAGCAGAGTTGGACTAGATATGGTCCATATGTGTAGGAAACACAGTTCTTTTGTTCTCAGCACACTCACTTTTCCTGCTGTCTTAGAGATTCTAGAAAGCAAGAGCGTGCTTCTTGCTCTAAAGCAGAGTATGATCAATGGATGAGAACTCTCCTGAGTATTCTACTTTAGAAATGGAGTTAAATCCCAGGCTCTGAGTCTTCCTACAAGCAAGACTTCGTTTCAGGTAAGGGCAGTTACTTTACAGCTCAAACGAACTATATCATACATGAAGCTCACACGTTTCTCGGTCATAATTGAAAAGCATTGGTTGTTACAGTACCTGTGCTTTGTGTCATTTTCAGAAGAAGAGTTGAACTAGATATGGTCTGTATGTGTAGGAAACACAGTTCTTTTGTTCTCAGCACAATCATGTTTCCTGCTGTATTAGAGACTCTAGAAAGGAAGAACGTGCTTCTTGCTATATAGCAGAGTGTGATTCATGGATGAGAAATGTGCTGTCTGTTTTCTTTCAGAAATCGAGTTAAATCCCAGGCTCTGTGTTTTCCTACAAGCAAGACTTCATTTCAGGTAAGGGCAGTCACTTTTCAGCTCAAACGAACTACATTGTTCCTGAATCTCACACGTTTCTCTGGTTAACTGACAAGCATTGGATGTTTAGGACTAGTGCTTTGTATCACTTTCAGAAGCAGAGTTCGACTAGATATGGTCTGTATGTGTTTTTAAACACGGTTCTTTTGTTCTCAGCACACTCACGTTTGCTGCTGTATTAGAGACTCTAGACACCTAGAGCGTGCTTCTTGCTCTAAAGCAGAGTGTGATCAATGTATGAGAACTCTGCAGTGTGTTTCACTTCAGAAATGGAGTTAAATCCCAGGCTCTGAGTCTTCCTACAAGCAAGACTTCGTTTCTGGTAAGGGCAAGTACTTTACAGCTATAACGAACTATATCATACACAAAGCTCACAGGTATCTCGGTATTAATTGAAAAGCATTGGATGTTACAGGACCTGTGATTTGTGTCAGTTTCAGAAGAAGAGTTGAACTAGATATGGTCCATATGTGTAGGAAACACAGTTCTTTTCTTCTGAGCACACTCAAGTTTCCTGTTGTATTAGAGACTCTAGAAAGCAAGAGCGTTCACTTGCTCTAAAGCAGAGTGTGATCCATGGATGAGAACTATGCTGTGTGTTTCCCTTCAGAAATGGAGTTAAATCCCTGGCTCTATGTCTTCCTACAAGCACTACTTCGTTGCAGGTAAGGGCAGTCACTTTTCAGCTCAAACGAACTACATCGATCATGAAGCTCACTCGTTTCTCCTCTTAAATGACAAGCATTGGATGTTAGAGGACCTGTGCTTGTATCAATTTTAGAAGCAGAGTTGGACTAGATATGGTCCGTATGTGTAGGAAACAATGTTGTTTTCTTCTGAGCACAATCACATTTCCTGCTGTATTAGAGACTCTAGAAAGGAAGAGCGTGGTTCTTGCTCTATAGCAGAGTGTGATTCATGGATGAGAACTGTGCTGTATGTTTCCATTCAGAAATCGAGTTAAATCCTAGGCTCTGTGTTTTCCTATAAGCAAGACTTTATTTCAGGTTAGTGCAGTCACTTTTCAGCTCAAACGAACTACATCGTTCACGAAGCTAACACGTTTCTCATCTTAACTGACAAGCATTGGATGTTAGAGGACCAGTGCTTTGTATCAGGTTCAGTAGCAGAGTTGGACTAGATATGGTCCGCATATGTAGGAAACATTGTTATTTTGTTCTCAGCACACTCACGTTTCCTGCTGTCTTAGAGTGTCTAGAAAGCAAGAGCGTGCTTCTTGCTCTAAAGCAGAGAGTGATCAATGGATGAGAACTCTGCTGTGAGTTTCACTTCAGACATGGAGTTAATTGCCAGGCTCTAAGTCTTCCTACAAGCAAGACTTCATTTCAGGTAAGTGCAGTTACTTTGCAGCTCTAACGAACTATATCATACATGATGCTCACACGTTTCTCGGTCATAATTGAAAAGCATTGGGTGTTACAGTACCTGTGCTTTGTGTCTGTTTCAGAAGAAGAGGTGAACTAGATATGGTCCGTATGTGTAGGAAACACAGTTCTTTTGTTCTGAGCACAATCGTGTTTCCTGCTGTATTAGAGACTCTAGAAAGGAAGAACGTGCTTCTTGCTCTATAGCAGAGTGTGATTCATGGATGAGAACTGTGCTGTGTGTTTCCCCTCAGAAATGGAATTAAATCCCAGGCTCTGTGTCTTCCTACAAGCAAGACTTCGTTTCAGGTAAGGGCAGACACTTTTCAGCTCAAACGAACTACATCGTTCACGAAGCTCACATGTTTCTAAGCTTAACTGACATGCTTTGGGTGTTAGAGGACCAGTGCTTTGTATCAGTTTCAGAATCAGAGTTGGACTAGATATGGATCATATGTGTAGGAAACACCATTCTTTTCTTCTGAGTACACTCAACTTTCCTGCTCTATTAGAGACTCTAGAAAGCAATAGCGTTCACTTGTTCTAAAGCAGAGTGTGATCCATGGATGAGAACTATGCTGTGGGTTTCCCTTCAGAAATGGAGTTAAACCCCTAGCTCTATGTCTTCCTACAAGCACTACTTCGTTGCAGGTAAGGGCGGTCACTTTTCAGCTCGAACGAACTACATCATTCACGAAGCTCACTCGTTTCTCCTCTTAAATGACAAACATTGGATGTTAGTGGACCTGTGCTTGTATCAATTTTAGAAGCAGAGTTGGACTAGATATGGTCTGTATGTGTAGGAAACAATGTTCTTTTCTTCTCAGCACACTCATGTTTCCTGCTGTCTTAGAGAATCTAGAAAGCAAGAGCATGCTTCTTGCTCTAAAGCAGAGTGTGATCAATGGATGAGAACTCTGCTGTGTATCTCTTCAGAAATGGAGTTAAATCCCAGGCTCTGAGTCTTCCTACAAGCAAGACTTCGTTTCAGGTAAGGGCAGTTACTTTACAGCTCAAACGAACTACATCGTTCACGAAGCTCACACGTTTCTCATCTAAACTGACAAGCATTGGATGTTCAGGTCTTCTGGTTTGTTTCAGTTTCAGAAGCAGAGTTGAACTAGATATGGTCTGTATGTGTAGGAAACACCGTTCTTAAGACTGAGCACACTCAAGTTTCCTGCTGTATTAGACTCTAGAGAGGAAAAGGGTTCTTCTTGCTCTAAAGCAGAGTGTGATTCATGGATGAGAACTATGCTGTGTGTTTCCCTTCAGAAATGGAGTTAAATCCCAGGCTCTGTGTCTTCCTACAAGCAAGACTTCGTTTCAGGTAAGGGCAGTCACTTTTCAGCTCAAATGAACTGCATCGTTCACGAAGCTAACACGTTTCTCAGCTTAACTGACAAGTTTTGGATGTTAGAGGACCAGTGCTTTGTATCAGTTTCAGAAGCAGAGTTGGACTAGATATGGTCCGTATGTGTAGGAAACACAGTTCTTTTGTTCTCAGCACACTCACGTTTCCTGCTCTCTTAGAGACTCTGGAAAGCAAGAGCGTGCTTCTTGCTCTAAAGCAGAGTATTATCAATGGATGGGAACTCTGCTGTATATTCTACTTTAGAAATGGAGTTAAATCCCAGGCTCTGAGTCTTCCTACAAGCAAGAGTTCGTTTCACGTAAAGGCAGTTACTTTACAGCTTAAAAGAACTATATCATACATGAAGCTCACACGTTTCTCGGTCATAATTGAAAGGCATTTGGTGTTACAGTACCTGTGCTTTTTGTCTGTTTCAGAAGAAGAGTTGAACTAGATATGGTCTGTATGTGTAGGAAACACCGTTCTTTTGTTCTGAGCAAACTCAAGTTTCCTGCTGTATTAGAGAATCTAGATAGGAAGAGGGTTCTCCTTGCTCTTAAGCAGAGTGTGATCCATGGATGAGAACTATTCTTTGTTTCCCTTCAGAAATCGAGTTAAATCCCAGAGTCTGTGTCTTCCTACATGGAAGACTTTGTTTCAGGTAAGGGCAGTCACTTTTCAGCTCAAATGAACTACATCGTTCCCGAATCTCACACGTTTCTCAGCTTAACTGACAAGCATTGGATGTTAGAGGACCAGTGATTTGTATCAGTTTCAGAAGCAGAGTTGGACTAGATATGGTCCGTATGTGTAGGAAACACCTTTCTTTTGTTCTCAGCAAACTCACGTTTCCTGCTGTCTTAGAGACTCTAGAAACCTAGAGCGTGCTTCTTGCTCTAAAGCAGAGTGTGATCAATGGATGAGAACTCTGCTGTGTGTTTCACTTCAGAAATGGAGTTAAATCCCAGGATCTGAGTCTTCCTACAAGCAAGACTTCGTTTCAGTTAAAGGCAGTTACTAATCAGCTCAAACGAACTACATCGTTCCTGAATCTCACACGTTTCTCAGCTTAACTGACAAGCATTGGATGTTAGAGGACCAGTGATTTGTATCAGTTTCAGCAGCAGTGTTGGACTAGATATGGTCCGTATGTGTAGGAAACACCTTTCTTTTGTTCTCAGCACACTCACGTTTCCTGCTGTCTTAGAGGCTCTAGAAAGGAAGAGGGTTCTCCTTGCTCTAAAGCAGAGTGTGATCAATGGATGAGAACTAAGCTGTGGGTTTCCCTTCAGAAATGGAGTTAAACCCCATTCTCTGTGTCTTCCTACAAGCAAGACTTCGTTTCTGGTAAGGGCAGTCACTTTTCAGCTCAAACGTACTACATTGTTCACGAAGTTCACATGTATCTAAGCTTAACTGACAAGCTTTGGATGTTAGAGGACCAGTGCTTTGTATCAGTTTCAGAATCAGAGTTGGACTAGATAAGATCCGTATGTGTAGGAAACACAGTTCTTTTGTTCTCAGCACACTCACTTTTCCTGCTGTCTTAGAGATTCTAGAAAGCAAGAGCGTGCTTCTTGCTCTAAAGCAGAGTATGATCAATGGATGAGAACTCTCCTGAGTATTCTACTTTAGAAATGGAGTTAAATCCCAGGCTCTGAGTCTTCCTACAAGCAAGACTTCGTTTCAGGTAAGGGCAGTTACTTTACAGCTCAAACGAACTATATCATACATGAAGCTCACACGTTTCTCGGTCATAATTGAAAAGCATTGGTTGTTACAGTACCTGTGCTTTGTGTCATTTTCAGAAGAAGAGTTGAACTAGATATGGTCTGTATGTGTAGGAAACACAGTTCTTTTGTTCTCAGCACAATCATGTTTCCTGCTGTATTAGAGACTCTAGAAAGGAAGAACGTGCTTCTTGCTATATAGCAGAGTGTGATTCATGGATGAGAAATGTGCTGTCTGTTTTCTTTCAGAAATCGAGTTAAATCCCAGGCTCTGTGTTTTCCTACAAGCAAGACTTCATTTCAGGTAAGGGCAGTCACTTTTCAGCTCAAACGAACTACATTGTTCCTGAATCTCACACGTTTCTCTGGTTAACTGACAAGCATTGGATGTTTAGGACTAGTGCTTTGTATCACTTTCAGAAGCAGAGTTCGACTAGATATGGTCTGTATGTGTTTTTAAACACGGTTCTTTTGTTCTCAGCACACTCACGTTTGCTGCTGTATTAGAGACTCTAGACACCTAGAGCGTGCTTCTTGCTCTAAAGCAGAGTGTGATCAATGTATGAGAACTCTGCAGTGTGTTTCACTTCAGAAATGGAGTTAAATCCCAGGCTCTGAGTCTTCCTACAAGCAAGACTTCGTTTCTGGTAAGGGCAAGTACTTTACAGCTATAACGAACTATATCATACACAAAGCTCACAGGTATCTCGGTATTAATTGAAAAGCATTGGATGTTACAGGACCTGTGATTTGTGTCAGTTTCAGAAGAAGAGTTGAACTAGATATGGTCCATATGTGTAGGAAACACAGTTCTTTTCTTCTGAGCACACTCAAGTTTCCTGTTGTATTAGAGACTCTAGAAAGCAAGAGCGTTCACTTGCTCTAAAGCAGAGTGTGATCCATGGATGAGAACTATGCTGTGTGTTTCCCTTCAGAAATGGAGTTAAATCCCTGGCTCTATGTCTTCCTACAAGCACTACTTCGTTGCAGGTAAGGGCAGTCACTTTTCAGCTCAAACGAACTACATCGATCATGAAGCTCACTCGTTTCTCCTCTTAAATGACAAGCATTGGATGTTAGAGGACCTGTGCTTGTATCAATTTTAGAAGCAGAGTTGGACTAGATATGGTCCGTATGTGTAGGAAACAATGTTGTTTTCTTCTGAGCACAATCACATTTCCTGCTGTATTAGAGACTCTAGAAAGGAAGAGCGTGGTTCTTGCTCTATAGCAGAGTGTGATTCATGGATGAGAACTGTGCTGTATGTTTCCATTCAGAAATCGAGTTAAATCCTAGGCTCTGTGTTTTCCTATAAGCAAGACTTTATTTCAGGTTAGTGCAGTCACTTTTCAGCTCAAACGAACTACATCGTTCACGAAGCTAACACGTTTCTCATCTTAACTGACAAGCATTGGATGTTAGAGGACCAGTGCTTTGTATCAGGTTCAGTAGCAGAGTTGGACTAGATATGGTCCGCATATGTAGGAAACATTGTTATTTTGTTCTCAGCACACTCACGTTTCCTGCTGTCTTAGAGTGTCTAGAAAGCAAGAGCATGCTTCTTGCTCTAAAGCAGAGAGTGATCAATGGATGAGAACTCTGCTGTGAGTTTCACTTCAGACATGGAGTTAATTGCCAGGCTCTAAGTCTTCCTACAAGCAAGACTTCATTTCAGGTAAGTGCAGTTACTTTGCAGCTCTAACGAACTATATCATACATGATGCTCACACGTTTCTCGGTCATAATTGAAAAGCATTGGGTGTTACAGTACCTGTGCTTTGTGTCTGTTTCAGAAGAAGAGGTGAACTAGATATGGTCCGTATGTGTAGGAAACACAGTTCTTTTGTTCTGAGCACAATCGTGTTTCCTGCTGTATTAGAGATTCTAGAAACGAAGAGCATACTTCTTGCTCTAAAGCAGAGTGTGATTCATAGATGAGAAATGTGCTGTGTGTTTCCCTTCAGTAATGGAGTTAAATCCCAGCCTCTGAGTCTTCCTACTAGCAAGACTTTGTTTCAGGTAAGGGCAGGTACTTTCAGCTCAAACGAACTACATCGTTCACGAAGCTCACACGTTTCTAAGCTTAACTGACAAGCTTTGGATGTTAGAGGACCTGTGCTTTGTGTCAGTTTCAAAAGAAGAGTTGAACTGGATATGGTCCATATGTGTAGGAAACACCATTCTTTTGTTCTGAGCACACTCAAGTTTCCTGCTGTATAAGAGAGTCTAGACAGAAACAGCGTTCACTTACTCTAAACCAGAGTGTTATCCATGGATGAGAACTATGCTGTGTGTTTACCTTCAGAAATGGAGTTAAATCCCAGTCTCTGTGTCTTCCTACAAGCACTACCTCGTTGCAGGTAAGGGCAGTCACTTTGCAGCTCAAATGAACTACATCGTTCACGAAGCTCACACATTTCTCATCTAAACTTACAAGCATGGATGTTAGAGGACCTCTGGTTTGTTTCAGTTTCAGAAGCAGAGTTGAACTAGATATGGTCCGTATGTGTAGGAAACACCGTTCTTTTGTTCTCAGCACACTCACGTTTCCTGCTGTCTTAGAGAATCTATAAAGCAAGAGCCTGCTTCTTGCTGTAAAGCAGAGTGTGAACAATGGATGAGAACTCTGCTGTGTGTTTCACTTCAGAAATGCAGTTCAATCGCAGGCTCTGAGTCTTCCTACAAGCAAGACTTCGTTTCAGGTAAGGGCAGTTATTTTACAGGTCAAATGACTACATCATACACGAAGATCACACGTTTCTAGGTCATAATTGAAAAGCATTGGTTGTTACAGGACCTGTGCTTTGTGTCAGTTTCAGTAGAAGAGTTGAAGTAGATATGGTCCGTATGTGTAGGAAACACAGTTCTTTTGTTCTGAGCACAATCACGTTTCCTGCTGTATTAGAGAATCTAGAAAGGAAGAGCGTGCTTCTTGCACTAAAACAGAGTATGATCCATGGATGAGAACTGTGCTGTGTGTTTCCCCTCAGTAATGGAATTAAATCCCAGGCTCTGTGTCTTCCTACAAGCAAGACTTCGTTTCAGGTAAGGGCAGTCACTTTTCAGCTCAAACGAACTACATCGTTCACGAAGCTCACATGTTTCTAAGCTTAACTGACAAGCTTTGGATGTTAGGGGACCAGTGCTTTGTATCAGTTTCAGAATCAGAGTTGGACTAGATATGATCCGTATGTGTAGGAAACACAGTTCTTTTTTTCTGAGCACACTCAAGTTTCGTGCTGTATTAGAGAATCTAGAAAGCAAGAGCGTTCACTTGCTCTAAAGCAGAGTGTGATCCATGGATGAGAACTATGCTGTGTGTTTCCCTTCAGAAATGGAGTTAAATCCCAGGCTCTGTGTCTTCCTACAAGCACTACTTCTTTGCAGGTAAGGGCAGTCACTTTTCAGCTCAAACAAACTACATCGATCACGAAGCTCACTCGTTTCTCCTCTTAAATGACAAGCATTGGATGTTAGAGGACCTGTGCTTGTATCAATTTCAGAAGCAGAGTTGGACTAGATATGGTCCATATGTGTAGGAAACACAGTTCTTTTGTTCTCAGCACACTCACTTTTCCTGCTGTCTTAGAGATTCTAGAAAGCAAGAGCGTGCTTCTTGCTCTAAAGCAGAGTATGATCAATGGATGAGAACTCTCCTGAGTATTCTACTTTAGAAATGGAGTTAAATCCCAGGCTCTGAGTCTTCCTACAAGCAAGACTTCGTTTCAGGTAAGGGCAGTTACTTTACAGCTCAAACGAACTATATCATACATGAAGCTCACACGTTTCTCGGTCATAATTGAAAAGCATTGGTTGTTACAGTACCTGTGCTTTGTGTCATTTTCAGAAGAAGAGTTGAACTAGATATGGTCTGTATGTGTAGGAAACACAGTTCTTTTGTTCTCAGCACAATCATGTTTCCTGCTGTATTAGAGACTCTAGAAAGGAAGAACGTGCTTCTTGCTATATAGCAGAGTGTGATTCATGGATGAGAAATGTGCTGTCTGTTTTCTTTCAGAAATCGAGTTAAATCCCAGGCTCTGTGTTTTCCTACAAGCAAGACTTCATTTCAGGTAAGGGCAGTCACTTTTCAGCTCAAACGAACTACATTGTTCCTGAATCTCACACGTTTCTCTGGTTAACTGACAAGCATTGGATGTTTAGGACTAGTGCTTTGTATCACTTTCAGAAGCAGAGTTCGACTAGATATGGTCTGTATGTGTTTTTAAACACGGTTCTTTTGTTCTCAGCACACTCACGTTTGCTGCTGTATTAGAGACTCTAGACACCTAGAGCGTGCTTCTTGCTCTAAAGCAGAGTGTGATCAATGTATGAGAACTCTGCAGTGTGTTTCACTTCAGAAATGGAGTTAAATCCCAGGCTCTGAGTCTTCCTACAAGCAAGACTTCGTTTCTGGTAAGGGCAAGTACTTTACAGCTATAACGAACTATATCATACACAAAGCTCACAGGTATCTCGGTATTAATTGAAAAGCATTGGATGTTACAGGACCTGTGATTTGTGTCAGTTTCAGAAGAAGAGTTGAACTAGATATGGTCCATATGTGTAGGAAACACAGTTCTTTTCTTCTGAGCACACTCAAGTTTCCTGTTGTATTAGAGACTCTAGAAAGCAAGAGCGTTCACTTGCTCTAAAGCAGAGTGTGATCCATGGATGAGAACTATGCTGTGTGTTTCCCTTCAGAAATGGAGTTAAATCCCTGGCTCTATGTCTTCCTACAAGCACTACTTCGTTGCAGGTAAGGGCAGTCACTTTTCAGCTCAAACGAACTACATCGATCATGAAGCTCACTCGTTTCTCCTCTTAAATGACAAGCATTGGATGTTAGAGGACCTGTGCTTGTATCAATTTTAGAAGCAGAGTTGGACTAGATATGGTCCGTATGTGTAGGAAACAATGTTGTTTTCTTCTGAGCACAATCACATTTCCTGCTGTATTAGAGACTCTAGAAAGGAAGAGCGTGGTTCTTGCTCTATAGCAGAGTGTGATTCATGGATGAGAACTGTGCTGTATGTTTCCATTCAGAAATCGAGTTAAATCCTAGGCTCTGTGTTTTCCTATAAGCAAGACTTTATTTCAGGTTAGTGCAGTCACTTTTCAGCTCAAACGAACTACATCGTTCACGAAGCTAACACGTTTCTCATCTTAACTGACAAGCATTGGATGTTAGAGGACCAGTGCTTTGTATCAGGTTCAGTAGCAGAGTTGGACTAGATATGGTCCGCATATGTAGGAAACATTGTTATTTTGTTCTCAGCACACTCACGTTTCCTGCTGTCTTAGAGTGTCTAGAAAGCAAGAGCATGCTTCTTGCTCTAAAGCAGAGAGTGATCAATGGATGAGAACTCTGCTGTGAGTTTCACTTCAGACATGGAGTTAATTGCCAGGCTCTAAGTCTTCCTACAAGCAAGACTTCATTTCAGGTAAGTGCAGTTACTTTGCAGCTCTAACGAACTATATCATACATGATGCTCACACGTTTCTCGGTCATAATTGAAAAGCATTGGGTGTTACAGTACCTGTGCTTTGTGTCTGTTTCAGAAGAAGAGGTGAACTAGATATGGTCCGTATGTGTAGGAAACACAGTTCTTTTGTTCTGAGCACAATCGTGTTTCCTGCTGTATTAGAGATTCTAGAAACGAAGAGCATACTTCTTGCTCTAAAGCAGAGTGTGATTCATAGATGAGAAATGTGCTGTGTGTTTCCTTTCAGTAATGGAGTTAAATCCCAGCCTCTGAGTCTTCCTACTAGCAAGACTTTGTTTCAGGTAAGGGCAGGTACTTTCAGCTCAAACGAACTACATCGTTCACGAAGCTCACACGTTTCTAAGCTTAACTGACAAGCTTTGGATGTTAGAGGACCTGTGCTTTGTGTCAGTTTCAAAAGAAGAGTTGAACTGGATATGGTCCATATGTGTAGGAAACACCATTCTTTTGTTCTGAGCACACTCAAGTTTCCTGCTGTATAAGAGAGTCTAGACAGAAACAGCGTTCACTTACTCTAAACCAGAGTGTTATCCATGGATGAGAACTATGCTGTGTGTTTACCTTCAGAAATGGAGTTAAATCCCAGTCTCTGTGTCTTCCTACAAGCACTACCTCGTTGCAGGTAAGGGCAGTCACTTTGCAGCTCAAATGAACTACATCGTTCACGAAGCTCACACATTTCTCATCTAAACTTACAAGCATGGATGTTAGAGGACCTCTGGTTTGTTTCAGTTTCAGAAGCAGAGTTGAACTAGATATGGTCCGTATGTGTAGGAAACACCGTTCTTTTGTTCTCAGCACACTCACGTTTCCTGCTGTCTTAGAGAATCTATAAAGCAAGAGCCTGCTTCTTGCTGTAAAGCAGAGTGTGAACAATGGATGAGAACTCTGCTGTGTGTTTCACTTCAGAAATGCAGTTCAATCGCAGGCTCTGAGTCTTCCTACAAGCAAGACTTCGTTTCAGGTAAGGGCAGTTATTTTACAGGTCAAATGACTACATCATACACGAAGATCACACGTTTCTAGGTCATAATTGAAAAGCATTGGTTGTTACAGGACCTGTGCTTTGTGTCAGTTTCAGTAGAAGAGTTGAAGTAGATATGGTCCGTATGTGTAGGAAACACAGTTCTTTTGTTCTGAGCACAATCACGTTTCCTGCTGTATTAGAGAATCTAGAAAGGAAGAGCGTGCTTCTTGCACTAAAACAGAGTATGATCCATGGATGAGAACTGTGCTGTGTGTTTCCCCTCAGTAATGGAATTAAATCCCAGGCTCTGTGTCTTCCTACAAGCAAGACTTCGTTTCAGGTAAGGGCAGTCACTTTTCAGCTCAAACGAACTACATCGTTCACGAAGCTCACATGTTTCTAAGCTTAACTGACAAGCTTTGGATGTTAGGGGACCAGTGCTTTGTATCAGTTTCAGAATCAGAGTTGGACTAGATATGATCCGTATGTGTAGGAAACACAGTTCTTTTTTTCTGAGCACACTCAAGTTTCGTGCTGTATTAGAGAATCTAGAAAGCAAGAGCGTTCACTTGCTCTAAAGCAGAGTGTGATCCATGGATGAGAACTATGCTGTGTGTTTCCCTTCAGAAATGGAGTTAAATCCCAGGCTCTGTGTCTTCCTACAAGCACTACTTCTTTGCAGGTAAGGGCAGTCACTTTTCAGCTCAAACAAACTACATCGATCACGAAGCTCACTCGTTTCTCCTCTTAAATGACAAGCATTGGATGTTAGAGGACCTGTGCTTGTATCAATTTCAGAAGCAGAGTTGGACTAGATATGGTCCATATGTGTAGGAAACACAGTTCTTTTGTTCTCAGCACACTCACTTTTCCTGCTGTCTTAGAGATTCTAGAAAGCAAGAGCGTGCTTCTTGCTCTAAAGCAGAGTATGATCAATGGATGAGAACTCTCCTGAGTATTCTACTTTAGAAATGGAGTTAAATCCCAGGCTCTGAGTCTTCCTACAAGCAAGACTTCGTTTCAGGTAAGGGCAGTTACTTTACAGCTCAAACGAACTATATCATACATGAAGCTCACACGTTTCTCGGTCATAATTGAAAAGCATTGGTTGTTACAGTACCTGTGCTTTGTGTCATTTTCAGAAGAAGAGTTGAACTAGATATGGTCTGTATGTGTAGGAAACACAGTTCTTTTGTTCTCAGCACAATCATGTTTCCTGCTGTATTAGAGACTCTAGAAAGGAAGAACGTGCTTCTTGCTATATAGCAGAGTGTGATTCATGGATGAGAAATGTGCTGTCTGTTTTCTTTCAGAAATCGAGTTAAATCCCAGGCTCTGTGTTTTCCTACAAGCAAGACTTCATTTCAGGTAAGGGCAGTCACTTTTCAGCTCAAACGAACTACATTGTTCCTGAATCTCACACGTTTCTCTGGTTAACTGACAAGCATTGGATGTTTAGGACTAGTGCTTTGTATCACTTTCAGAAGCAGAGTTCGACTAGATATGGTCTGTATGTGTTTTTAAACACGGTTCTTTTGTTCTCAGCACACTCACGTTTGCTGCTGTATTAGAGACTCTAGACACCTACAGCGTGCTTCTTGCTCTAAAGCAGAGTGTGATCAATGTATGAGAACTCTGCAGTGTGTTTCACTTCAGAAATGGAGTTAAATCCCAGGCTCTGAGTCTTCCTACAAGCAAGACTTCGTTTCTGGTAAGGGCAAGTACTTTACAGCTATAACGAACTATATCATACACAAAGCTCACAGGTATCTCGGTATTAATTGAAAAGCATTGGATGTTACAGGACCTGTGATTTGTGTCAGTTTCAGAAGAAGAGTTGAACTAGATATGGTCCATATGTGTAGGAAACACAGTTCTTTTCTTCTGAGCACACTCAAGTTTCCTGTTGTATTAGAGACTCTAGAAAGCAAGAGCGTTCACTTGCTCTAAAGCAGAGTGTGATCCATGGATGAGAACTATGCTGTGTGTTTCCCTTCAGAAATGGAGTTAAATCCCTGGCTCTATGTCTTCCTACAAGCACTACTTCGTTGCAGGTAAGGGCAGTCACTTTTCAGCTCAAACGAACTACATCGATCATGAAGCTCACTCGTTTCTCCTCTTAAATGACAAGCATTGGATGTTAGAGGACCTGTGCTTGTATCAATTTTAGAAGCAGAGTTGGACTAGATATGGTCCGTATGTGTAGGAAACAATGTTGTTTTGTTCTGAGCACAATCACATTTCCTGCTGTATTAGAGACTCTAGAAAGGAAGAGCGTGGTTCTTGCTCTATAGCAGAGTGTGATTCATGGATGAGAACTGTGCTGTATGTTTCCATTCAGAAATCGAGTTAAATCCTAGGCTCTGTGTTTTCCTATAAGCAAGACTTTATTTCAGGTTAGTGCAGTCACTTTTCAGCTCAAACGAACTACATCGTTCACGAAGCTAACACGTTTCTCATCTTAACTGACAAGCATTGGATGTTAGAGGACCAGTGCTTTGTATCAGGTTCAGTAGCAGAGTTGGACTAGATATGGTCCGCATATGTAGGAAACATTGTTATTTTGTTCTCAGCACACTCACGTTTCCTGCTGTCTTAGAGTGTCTAGAAAGCAAGAGCATGCTTCTTGCTCTAAAGCAGAGAGTGATCAATGGATGAGAACTCTGCTGTGAGTTTCACTTCAGACATGGAGTTAATTGCCAGGCTCTAAGTCTTCCTACAAGCAAGACTTCATTTCAGGTAAGTGCAGTTACTTTGCAGCTCTAACGAACTATATCATACATGATGCTCACACGTTTCTCGGTCATAATTGAAAAGCATTGGGTGTTACAGTACCTGTGCTTTGTGTCTGTTTCAGAAGAAGAGGTGAACTAGATATGGTCCGTATGTGTAGGAAACACAGTTCTTTTGTTCTGAGCACAATCGTGTTTCCTGCTGTATTAGAGATTCTAGAAACGAAGAGCATACTTCTTGCTCTAAAGCAGAGTGTGATTCATAGATGAGAAATGTGCTGTGTGTTTCCCTTCAGTAATGGAGTTAAATCCCAGCCTCTGAGTCTTCCTACTAGCAAGACTTTGTTTCAGGTAAGGGCAGGTACTTTCAGCTCAAACGAACTACATCGTTCACGAAGCTCACACGTTTCTAAGCTTAACTGACAAGCTTTGGATGTTAGAGGACCTGTGCTTTGTGTCAGTTTCAAAAGAAGAGTTGAACTGGATATGGTCCATATGTGTAGGAAACACCATTCTTTTGTTCTGAGCACACTCAAGTTTCCTGCTGTATAAGAGAGTCTAGACAGAAACAGCGTTCACTTACTCTAAACCAGAGTGTTATCCATGGATGAGAACTATGCTGTGTGTTTACCTTCAGAAATGGAGTTAAATCCCAGTCTCTGTGTCTTCCTACAAGCACTACCTCGTTGCAGGTAAGGGCAGTCACTTTGCAGCTCAAATGAACTACATCGTTCACGAAGCTCACACATTTCTCATCTAAACTTACAAGCATGGATGTTAGAGGACCTCTGGTTTGTTTCAGTTTCAGAAGCAGAGTTGAACTAGATATGGTCCGTATGTGTAGGAAACACCGTTCTTTTGTTCTCAGCACACTCACGTTTCCTGCTGTCTTAGAGAATCTATAAAGCAAGAGCCTGCTTCTTGCTGTAAAGCAGAGTGTGAACAATGGATGAGAACTCTGCTGTGTGTTTCACTTCAGAAATGCAGTTCAATCGCAGGCTCTGAGTCTTCCTACAAGCAAGACTTCGTTTCAGGTAAGGGCAGTTATTTTACAGGTCAAATGACTACATCATACACGAAGATCACACGTTTCTAGGTCATAATTGAAAAGCATTGGTTGTTACAGGACCTGTGCTTTGTGTCAGTTTCAGTAGAAGAGTTGAAGTAGATATGGTCCGTATGTGTAGGAAACACAGTTCTTTTGTTCTGAGCACAATCACGTTTCCTGCTGTATTAGAGAATCTAGAAAGGAAGAGCGTGCTTCTTGCACTAAAACAGAGTATGATCCATGGATGAGAACTGTGCTGTGTGTTTCCCCTCAGTAATGGAATTAAATCCCAGGCTCTGTGTCTTCCTACAAGCAAGACTTCGTTTCAGGTAAGGGCAGTCACTTTTCAGCTCAAACGAACTACATCGTTCACGAAGCTCACATGTTTCTAAGCTTAACTGACAAGCTTTGGATGTTAGGGGACCAGTGCTTTGTATCAGTTTCAGAATCAGAGTTGGACTAGATATGATCCGTATGTGTAGGAAACACAGTTCTTTTTTTCTGAGCACACTCAAGTTTCGTGCTGTATTAGAGAATCTAGAAAGCAAGAGCGTTCACTTGCTCTAAAGCAGAGTGTGATCCATGGATGAGAACTATGCTGTGTGTTTCCCTTCAGAAATGGAGTTAAATCCCAGGCTCTGTGTCTTCCTACAAGCACTACTTCTTTGCAGGTAAGGGCAGTCACTTTTCAGCTCAAACAAACTACATCGATCACGAAGCTCACTCGTTTCTCCTCTTAAATGACAAGCATTGGATGTTAGAGGACCTGTGCTTGTATCAATTTCAGAAGCAGAGTTGGACTAGATATGGTCCATATGTGTAGGAAACACAGTTCTTTTGTTCTCAGCACACTCACTTTTCCTGCTGTCTTAGAGATTCTAGAAAGCAAGAGCGTGCTTCTTGCTCTAAAGCAGAGTATGATCAATGGATGAGAACTCTCCTGAGTATTCTACTTTAGAAATGGAGTTAAATCCCAGGCTCTGAGTCTTCCTACAAGCAAGACTTCGTTTCAGGTAAGGGCAGTTACTTTACAGCTCAAACGAACTATATCATACATGAAGCTCACACGTTTCTCGGTCATAATTGAAAAGCATTGGTTGTTACAGTACCTGTGCTTTGTGTCATTTTCAGAAGAAGAGTTGAACTAGATATGGTCTGTATGTGTAGGAAACACAGTTCTTTTGTTCTCAGCACAATCATGTTTCCTGCTGTATTAGAGACTCTAGAAAGGAAGAACGTGCTTCTTGCTATATAGCAGAGTGTGATTCATGGATGAGAAATGTGCTGTCTGTTTTCTTTCAGAAATCGAGTTAAATCCCAGGCTCTGTGTTTTCCTACAAGCAAGACTTCATTTCAGGTAAGGGCAGTCACTTTTCAGCTCAAACGAACTACATTGTTCCTGAATCTCACACGTTTCTCTGGTTAACTGACAAGCATTGGATGTTTAGGACTAGTGCTTTGTATCACTTTCAGAAGCAGAGTTCGACTAGATATGGTCTGTATGTGTTTTTAAACACGGTTCTTTTGTTCTCAGCACACTCACGTTTGCTGCTGTATTAGAGACTCTAGACACCTAGAGCGTGCTTCTTGCTCTAAAGCAGAGTGTGATCAATGTATGAGAACTCTGCAGTGTGTTTCACTTCAGAAATGGAGTTAAATCCCAGGCTCTGAGTCTTCCTACAAGCAAGACTTCGTTTCTGGTAAGGGCAAGTACTTTACAGCTATAACGAACTATATCATACACAAAGCTCACAGGTATCTCGGTATTAATTGAAAAGCATTGGATGTTACAGGACCTGTGATTTGTGTCAGTTTCAGAAGAAGAGTTGAACTAGATATGGTCCATATGTGTAGGAAACACAGTTCTTTTCTTCTGAGCACACTCAAGTTTCCTGTTGTATTAGAGACTCTAGAAAGCAAGAGCGTTCACTTGCTCTAAAGCAGAGTGTGATCCATGGATGAGAACTATGCTGTGTGTTTCCCTTCAGAAATGGAGTTAAATCCCTGGCTCTATGTCTTCCTACAAGCACTACTTCGTTGCAGGTAAGGGCAGTCACTTTTCAGCTCAAACGAACTACATCGATCATGAAGCTCACTCGTTTCTCCTCTTAAATGACAAGCATTGGATGTTAGAGGACCTGTGCTTGTATCAATTTTAGAAGCAGAGTTGGACTAGATATGGTCCGTATGTGTAGGAAACAATGTTGTTTTCTTCTGAGCACAATCACATTTCCTGCTGTATTAGAGACTCTAGAAAGGAAGAGCGTGGTTCTTGCTCTATAGCAGAGTGTGATTCATGGATGAGAACTGTGCTGTATGTTTCCATTCAGAAATCGAGTTAAATCCTAGGCTCTGTGTTTTCCTATAAGCAAGACTTTATTTCAGGTTAGTGCAGTCACTTTTCAGCTCAAACGAACTACATCGTTCACGAAGCTAACACGTTTCTCATCTTAACTGACAAGCATTGGATGTTAGAGGACCAGTGCTTTGTATCAGGTTCAGTAGCAGAGTTGGACTAGATATGGTCCGCATATGTAGGAAACATTGTTATTTTGTTCTCAGCACACTCACGTTTCCTGCTGTCTTAGAGTGTCTAGAAAGCAAGAGCATGCTTCTTGCTCTAAAGCAGAGAGTGATCAATGGATGAGAACTCTGCTGTGAGTTTCACTTCAGACATGGAGTTAATTGCCAGGCTCTAAGTCTTCCTACAAGCAAGACTTCATTTCAGGTAAGTGCAGTTACTTTGCAGCTCTAACGAACTATATCATACATGATGCTCACACGTTTCTCGGTCATAATTGAAAAGCATTGGGTGTTACAGTACCTGTGCTTTGTGTCTGTTTCAGAAGAAGAGGTGAACTAGATATGGTCCGTATGTGTAGGAAACACAGTTCTTTTGTTCTGAGCACAATCGTGTTTCCTGCTGTATTAGAGATTCTAGAAACGAAGAGCATACTTCTTGCTCTAAAGCAGAGTGTGATTCATAGATGAGAAATGTGCTGTGTGTTTCCTTTCAGTAATGGAGTTAAATCCCAGCCTCTGAGTCTTCCTACTAGCAAGACTTTGTTTCAGGTAAGGGCAGGTACTTTCAGCTCAAACGAACTACATCGTTCACGAAGCTCACACGTTTCTAAGCTTAACTGACAAGCTTTGGATGTTAGAGGACCTGTGCTTTGTGTCAGTTTCAAAAGAAGAGTTGAACTGGATATGGTCCATATGTGTAGGAAACACCATTCTTTTGTTCTGAGCACACTCAAGTTTCCTGCTGTATAAGAGAGTCTAGACAGAAACAGCGTTCACTTACTCTAAACCAGAGTGTTATCCATGGATGAGAACTATGCTGTGTGTTTACCTTCAGAAATGGAGTTAAATCCCAGTCTCTGTGTCTTCCTACAAGCACTACCTCGTTGCAGGTAAGGGCAGTCACTTTGCAGCTCAAATGAACTACATCGTTCACGAAGCTCACACATTTCTCATCTAAACTTACAAGCATGGATGTTAGAGGACCTCTGGTTTGTTTCAGTTTCAGAAGCAGAGTTGAACTAGATATGGTCCGTATGTGTAGGAAACACCGTTCTTTTGTTCTCAGCACACTCACGTTTCCTGCTGTCTTAGAGAATCTATAAAGCAAGAGCCTGCTTCTTGCTGTAAAGCAGAGTGTGAACAATGGATGAGAACTCTGCTGTGTGTTTCACTTCAGAAATGCAGTTCAATCGCAGGCTCTGAGTCTTCCTACAAGCAAGACTTCGTTTCAGGTAAGGGCAGTTATTTTACAGGTCAAATGACTACATCATACACGAAGATCACACGTTTCTAGGTCATAATTGAAAAGCATTGGTTGTTACAGGACCTGTGCTTTGTGTCAGTTTCAGTAGAAGAGTTGAAGTAGATATGGTCCGTATGTGTAGGAAACACAGTTCTTTTGTTCTGAGCACAATCACGTTTCCTGCTGTATTAGAGAATCTAGAAAGGAAGAGCGTGCTTCTTGCACTAAAACAGAGTATGATCCATGGATGAGAACTGTGCTGTGTGTTTCCCCTCAGTAATGGAATTAAATCCCAGGCTCTGTGTCTTCCTACAAGCAAGACTTCGTTTCAGGTAAGGGCAGTCACTTTTCAGCTCAAACGAACTACATCGTTCACGAAGCTCACATGTTTCTAAGCTTAACTGACAAGCTTTGGATGTTAGGGGACCAGTGCTTTGTATCAGTTTCAGAATCAGAGTTGGACTAGATATGATCCGTATGTGTAGGAAACACAGTTCTTTTTTTCTGAGCACACTCAAGTTTCGTGCTGTATTAGAGAATCTAGAAAGCAAGAGCGTTCACTTGCTCTAAAGCAGAGTGTGATCCATGGATGAGAACTATGCTGTGTGTTTCCCTTCAGAAATGGAGTTAAATCCCAGGCTCTGTGTCTTCCTACAAGCACTACTTCTTTGCAGGTAAGGGCAGTCACTTTTCAGCTCAAACAAACTACATCGATCACGAAGCTCACTCGTTTCTCCTCTTAAATGACAAGCATTGGATGTTAGAGGACCTGTGCTTGTATCAATTTCAGAAGCAGAGTTGGACTAGATATGGTCCATATGTGTAGGAAACACAGTTCTTTTGTTCTCAGCACACTCACTTTTCCTGCTGTCTTAGAGATTCTAGAAAGCAAGAGCGTGCTTCTTGCTCTAAAGCAGAGTATGATCAATGGATGAGAACTCTCCTGAGTATTCTACTTTAGAAATGGAGTTAAATCCCAGGCTCTGAGTCTTCCTACAAGCAAGACTTCGTTTCAGGTAAGGGCAGTTACTTTACAGCTCAAACGAACTATATCATACATGAAGCTCACACGTTTCTCGGTCATAATTGAAAAGCATTGGTTGTTACAGTACCTGTGCTTTGTGTCATTTTCAGAAGAAGAGTTGAACTAGATATGGTCTGTATGTGTAGGAAACACAGTTCTTTTGTTCTCAGCACAATCATGTTTCCTGCTGTATTAGAGACTCTAGAAAGGAAGAACGTGCTTCTTGCTATATAGCAGAGTGTGATTCATGGATGAGAAATGTGCTGTCTGTTTTCTTTCAGAAATCGAGTTAAATCCCAGGCTCTGTGTTTTCCTACAAGCAAGACTTCATTTCAGGTAAGGGCAGTCACTTTTCAGCTCAAACGAACTACATTGTTCCTGAATCTCACACGTTTCTCTGGTTAACTGACAAGCATTGGATGTTTAGGACTAGTGCTTTGTATCACTTTCAGAAGCAGAGTTCGACTAGATATGGTCTGTATGTGTTTTTAAACACGGTTCTTTTGTTCTCAGCACACTCACGTTTGCTGCTGTATTAGAGACTCTAGACACCTACAGCGTGCTTCTTGCTCTAAAGCAGAGTGTGATCAATGTATGAGAACTCTGCAGTGTGTTTCACTTCAGAAATGGAGTTAAATCCCAGGCTCTGAGTCTTCCTACAAGCAAGACTTCGTTTCTGGTAAGGGCAAGTACTTTACAGCTATAACGAACTATATCATACACAAAGCTCACAGGTATCTCGGTATTAATTGAAAAGCATTGGATGTTACAGGACCTGTGATTTGTGTCAGTTTCAGAAGAAGAGTTGAACTAGATATGGTCCATATGTGTAGGAAACACAGTTCTTTTCTTCTGAGCACACTCAAGTTTCCTGTTGTATTAGAGACTCTAGAAAGCAAGAGCGTTCACTTGCTCTAAAGCAGAGTGTGATCCATGGATGAGAACTATGCTGTGTGTTTCCCTTCAGAAATGGAGTTAAATCCCTGGCTCTATGTCTTCCTACAAGCACTACTTCGTTGCAGGTAAGGGCAGTCACTTTTCAGCTCAAACGAACTACATCGATCATGAAGCTCACTCGTTTCTCCTCTTAAATGACAAGCATTGGATGTTAGAGGACCTGTGCTTGTATCAATTTTAGAAGCAGAGTTGGACTAGATATGGTCCGTATGTGTAGGAAACAATGTTGTTTTGTTCTGAGCACAATCACATTTCCTGCTGTATTAGAGACTCTAGAAAGGAAGAGCGTGGTTCTTGCTCTATAGCAGAGTGTGATTCATGGATGAGAACTGTGCTGTATGTTTCCATTCAGAAATCGAGTTAAATCCTAGGCTCTGTGTTTTCCTATAAGCAAGACTTTATTTCAGGTTAGTGCAGTCACTTTTCAGCTCAAACGAACTACATCGTTCACGAAGCTAACACGTTTCTCATCTTAACTGACAAGCATTGGATGTTAGAGGACCAGTGCTTTGTATCAGGTTCAGTAGCAGAGTTGGACTAGATATGGTCCGCATATGTAGGAAACATTGTTATTTTGTTCTCAGCACACTCACGTTTCCTGCTGTCTTAGAGTGTCTAGAAAGCAAGAGCATGCTTCTTGCTCTAAAGCAGAGAGTGATCAATGGATGAGAACTCTGCTGTGAGTTTCACTTCAGACATGGAGTTAATTGCCAGGCTCTAAGTCTTCCTACAAGCAAGACTTCATTTCAGGTAAGTGCAGTTACTTTGCAGCTCTAACGAACTATATCATACATGATGCTCACACGTTTCTCGGTCATAATTGAAAAGCATTGGGTGTTACAGTACCTGTGCTTTGTGTCTGTTTCAGAAGAAGAGGTGAACTAGATATGGTCCGTATGTGTAGGAAAC
Source organism: Onychomys leucogaster (assembly GCA_949786385.1). NCBI lineage: Eukaryota > Metazoa > Chordata > Mammalia > Rodentia > Cricetidae > Onychomys > Onychomys leucogaster. Next base: position 278,882 of record CATKUP010000142.1, read on the forward strand.
ACAGTTCTTTTGTTCTGAGCACAATCGTGTTTCCTGCTGTATTAGAGATTCTAGAAACGAAGAGCATACTTCTTGCTCTAAAGCAGAGTGTGATTCATAGATGAGAAATGTGCTGTGTGTTTCCCTTCAGTAATGGAGTTAAATCCCAGCCTCTGAGTCTTCCTACTAGCAAGACTTTGTTTCAGGTAAGGGCAGGTACTTTCAGCTCAAACGAACTACATCGTTCACGAAGCTCACACGTTTCTAAGCTTAACTGACAAGCTTTGGATGTTAGAGGACCTGTGCTTTGTGTCAGTTTCAAAAGAAGAGTTGAACTAGATATGGTCCATATGTGTAGGAAACACCATTCTTTTGTTCTGAGCACACTCAAGTTTCCTGCTGTATAAGAGAGTCTAGACAGAAACAGCGTTCACTTACTCTAAACCAGAGTGTTATCCATGGATGAGAACTATGCTGTGTGTTTACCTTCAGAAATGGAGTTAAATCCCAGTCTCTGTGTCTTCCTACAAGCACTACCTCGTTGCAGGTAAGGGCAGTCACTTTGCAGCTCAAATGAACTACATCGTTCACGAAGCTCACACATTTCTCATCTAAACTTACAAGCATGGATGTTAGAGGACCTCTGGTTTGTTTCAGTTTCAGAAGCAGAGTTGAACTAGATATGGTCCGTATGTGTAGGAAACACCGTTCTTTTGTTCTCAGCACACTCACGTTTCCTGCTGTCTTAGAGAATCTATAAAGCAAGAGCCTGCTTCTTGCTGTAAAGCAGAGTGTGAACAATGGATGAGAACTCTGCTGTGTGTTTCACTTCAGAAATGCAGTTCAATCGCAGGCTCTGAGTCTTCCTACAAGCAAGACTTCGTTTCAGGTAAGGGCAGTTATTTTACAGGTCAAATGACTACATCATACACGAAGATCACACGTTTCTAGGTCATAATTGAAAAGCATTGGTTGTTACAGGACCTGTGCTTTGTGTCAGTTTCAGTAGAAGAGTTGAAGTAGATATGGTCCGTATGTGTAGGAAACACAGTTCTTTTGTTCTGAGCACAATCACGTTTCCTGCTGTATTAGAGAATCTAGAAAGGAAGAGCGTGCTTCTTGCACTAAAACAGAGTATGATCCATGGATGAGAACTGTGCTGTGTGTTTCCCCTCAGTAATGGAATTAAATCCCAGGCTCTGTGTCTTCCTACAAGCAAGACTTCGTTTCAGGTAAGGGCAGTCACTTTTCAGCTCAAACGAACTACATCGTTCACGAAGCTCACATGTTTCTAAGCTTAACTGACAAGCTTTGGATGTTAGGGGACCAGTGCTTTGTATCAGTTTCAGAATCAGAGTTGGACTAGATATGATCCGTATGTGTAGGAAACACAGTTCTTTTTTTCTGAGCACACTCAAGTTTCGTGCTGTATTAGAGAATCTAGAAAGCAAGAGCGTTCACTTGCTCTAAAGCAGAGTGTGATCCATGGATGAGAACTATGCTGTGTGTTTCCCTTCAGAAATGGAGTTAAATCCCAGGCTCTGTGTCTTTCTACAAGCACTACTTCTTTGCAGGTAAGGGCAGTCACTTTTCAGCTCAAACAAACTACATCGATCACGAAGCTCACTCGTTTCTCCTCTTAAATGACAAACATTGGATGTTAGAGGACCTGTGCTTGTATCAATTTTAGAAGCAGAGTTGGACTAGATATGGTCTGTATGTGTAGGAAACAATGTTCTTTTCTTCTCAGCACAATCATGTTTCCTGCTGTCTTAGAGAATCTAGAAAGCAAGAGCATGCTTCTTGCTCTAAAGCAGAGTGTGATCAATGGATGAGAACTCTGCTGTGTATCTCTTCAGAAATGGAGTTAAATCCCAGGCTCTGAGTCTTCCTACAAGCAAGACTTCGTTTCAGGTAAGGGCAGTTACTTTACAGCTCAAACGAACTACATCGTTCACGAAGCTCACACGTTTCTCATCTAAACTGACAAGCATTGGATGTTCAGGTCTTCTGGTTTGTTTCAGTTTCAGAAGCAGAGTTGAACTAGATATGGTCTGTATGTGTAGGAAACACCGTTCTTAAGACTGAGCACACTCAAGTTTCCTGCTGTATTAGACTCTAGAAAGGAAAAGGGTTCTTCTTGCTCTAAAGCAGAGTGTGATCCATGGATGAGAACTATGCTTGTGTTTGCCTTCAGAAATCGAGTTAAATCCCAGCTTCTGTGTCTTCCTACATGCAAGACTTCGTTTCAGGTAAGGGCAGTCACTTTTTAGCTCAAACGAACTACATCATTCCCAAAGCTCACACGTTTCTCAGCTTAACTGACAAGCATTGGATGTTAGAGGACCAGTGCTTTGTATCAGTTTCAGAAGCAGAGTTGGACTAGATATGGTCCATATGTGTAGGAAACACCATTCTTTTGTTCTCAGCGCACTCACGTTTCCTGCTGTCTTAGAGAGTCTAGAAACCTAGAGCATGCTTCTAGCTCTAAAGCTGAGTGTGATCAATGGATGAGAACTCTGCTGTAGTTAGAGTTTTCCTGCCTGGCCCACAGTCAGGACAAATCTCTCTTACCCGCCAGTCCCACAGTCGCTCAGACCCAACCAAGAAAGCACATAGAGACTTACATTGTTTAGAAACTGTTTGGCTGTGGCAGGCTTTTTGTTATCTACTTCTTTTGTCTTAAATTAACCCATTTCTGCTTATCTATACTTTGCCACATGGCTTATGGCTTACCAGTGTCTTTACATGTTGCTTCTCATGGCGGCGGCTGGCGGTGTCTCCCTCCAACCTTCTACTACCCAGAATTCTCTTCTCTCTTGTCCCGCCTATACTTCCTGCCTGGCCACTGGCCAATCAGAATTTTATTTACACAGAGCGATATCCATAGCACTTCCCCTTTTCTTTTTTTTAAGGAAGGTTTTAACTTTTACATAGTACAATTACATATAACAAAACAATTATCAAGCAAGAATTACAGTTACAATATTAAAGAAGATATCCTATCTATCTTATATTTGTGAGTCTAAGGTTTTTATATCTAACTTATCTTTTATCATAACTGAGGAAATTATAATTATCTAGTGTTTAACCATATCAAAGACCTCAGAAGGATATAATATTACCTGAGAAATGGGAGAAGGATGTAAGCATTTTTCAGGAGTCTTGTAAGAGTAGACAGAGACAGCTGGCAGCCTGGACAGTCACCTAATGTTCCTTTGTAAAGTTGGGGCATTTGTCTTCAGCCCACAGGGCTAGAGTCTCTTGGTCATTTCTCTCAGTGTCCTGTAGAATGTCTGGCAGTTTCCTCTGCGGAGCAGGAACCTGAAGGACCATTTTGTCAAGCAAAGTTTAGTGGTCACCTTTCTATGGGTCCTGCATGTCCAGTCGATCAAGCAGTCCAGGCAAGAACAGTTTTTAGCCCAAATGGCTATTTTTGTCAAGGTGAAGATAAGATATGAAGTGTCTTCAATGCCCATCCTCCTCTCTGAAGTAAATCGGTGCTGCCAGGAGCAGACATGTCTCATTGTCCAGAAAGTCTAAATTTTAAAAGTATTTTAAATGCCATATTCTGTAGACCTTTGAAGTGTTTGAAGAGCACCTGTCTACCTGAAATATCTCTGTGTATACCTAGAAGACTTAACTAACATGGCTATGAGTATGATTATCATAGATGACCAGTTATTAATCTATTTTTAATTATCCATTATAATTTTAAATGAGCTATATAAACATAATACCTTAAACAAGAGTAGAAATATACATACAATATAACAAAATTAACTAAGTTTGTATCAATAGACTAAAATCTAAACCAATGTAAAACATTTTAAACAAGTTGTTGCTCTTTAGAAGTAAGTTCCCTAATCTACCCTTTCATCCTATTATATCTATATCATATTCCCCTTTCTTCTTTAGAAAGAGATCTCATTTATAATCAACCTGCTTTAAAGAAAAATATTGGTTTTTCTCTGTCCCACATCAGAGGGCTCTTCTGATTTGGGACATAAGAATCTCTTAACCATTTCTTTTAGCAATATGTCTGGGTTTAGAGAAGGAGTGAGCCAATTCCATCTCCAAAGCCAGCTTGATAATTTGGGGAATGTGGGCGTAGTTTCTCTTACTACTTCCTGCTGGAGGGGGGCGCTGTATCTTATGGGGATATAAAGAAAATTTTAGGATTATAGAGTAGTCCATTAGGGTGAACCTCTGAGCCAGTTGCCTTGAAACAATTTTGGATGTCAGATCATCTGGGCCATGGTGTCATCGAAGACCTTTCAGGTGGTCTTGGCTGATCAAACCTGATATATCTTAATCTGGAACAAATCCATAGCCTCTGGCTTTCTGTGGAAACAAAAGCAGAGACTCCTTTCCAAAGTAACATATCCTTATATCCAAATTTTAAAGTCAAGGTATCTTTAAAATTTACATATTTGTTTAACTCAACAGCTTTTACGGTCAAATCTTTTTTTGTAGTTAAAAATCCCAAAGACAAGACAAACCAGATTCTCTGTGTAATATCCATCTTTGTAAGACTGAAATGCCTCTGTGGCTGCTGGCTCCGCCCACCTCAGCTTCCCAACATGGCGGTGGTACAGTTTACCGCCAGCTCTGGGTCTGGAGCCATGTGTACCATCAACTATCAGAAGCAGTTCTATCAAAGCAGTGCATAGCCCAGAAACCTTTTTTTTTTTAAACTAGCAAAGGCTAAATCCACCATGCAACAGAGTAAAGTGCCGCTTGTAGATTCCTCATTCCCGCCACACTGCAGGTCAGACGCACATGCCCGGAACCCGCCATAGTAGCTCAAACCGGCAGGCTGCCGCTACCTTGAGAAAGACAACTAGGAAGCTGTTTTTAGCTCTGTCTTAGAATCTTTTTTTTCAGGTTTTAGGTGGAAATTCTTGCCCCACGTTGGGCGCCATTTGTAGTTAGAGTTTTCCTGCCTGGCCCACAGTCAGGACAAATCTCTCTTACCCGCCAGTCCCACAGTCGCTCAGACCCAACCAAGAAAGCACATAGAGACTTACATTGTTTAGAAACTGTTTGGCTGTGGCAGGCTTTTTGTTATCTACTTCTTTTGTCTTAAATTAACCCATTTCTGCTTATCTATACTTTGCCACATGGCTTATGGCTTACCAGTGTCTTTACATGTTGCTTCTCATGGCGGCGGCTGGCGGTGTCTCCCTCCAACCTTCTACTACCCAGAATTCTCTTCTCTCTTGTCCCGCCTATACTTCCTGCCTGGCCACTGGCCAATCAGAATTTTATTTACACAGAGCGATATCCATAGCACTCTGCTGTGTGTTTCACTTCAGAAATGGAGTTAAATACCAGACTCTGAGTCTTCCTACAAGGAAGACTTCGTTTCAGGTAAGGTCTGTTACTGTATAGCTCAAACGAACTACGTCGTTCACGAAGCTCACACGGATCTCGGTCTTAATTGAAAAACATTGGATGTTACAGGACCTGTGCTTTGTGTCATTTTCAGAAGAAGAGTTGAACTAGATATGGTCTGTATGTGTAGGAAACACAGTTCTTTTGTTCTCAGCACAATCATGTTTTCTGCTGTATTAGAGACTCTAGAAAGGAAGAACGTGCTTCTTGCTATATAGCAGAGTGTGATTCATGGATGAGAAATGTGCTGTCTCTTTTCTTTCAGAAATCGAGTTAAATCCCAGGCTCTGTATTTTCCTACAAGCAAGACTTCATTTCAGGTAAGGGCAGTCACTTTTCAGCTCAAACGAACTGCATCGGTCATGAAGCTAACACGTTACTCATCTTAACTGACAAGCATTGGATGTCAGAGGACCAGTGCTTTGTGTCTGTTTCAGAAGAGGAGTTGATCTAGATATGATCCGTATGTGTAGGAAACACAGTTCTTTTGTTCTGAGCACACTCAAGTTTCCTGCTGTATTAGAGACTCTAGAAAGCAAGAAGGTTCTCCTTGCTCTAAAGCAGAGTGTGATCCATGGATGAGAACTAAGCTGTGTGTTTCCCTTCAGAATGGAGTTGAATCACAGGCTCTGAGTCTTCCTACAAGCAAGAATTCGTTTCAGGTAAGGGCAGTCACTTTTCAGCTCAAACGAACTACATCGATCATGAAGCTCACTCGTTTCTCCCCTTAAATGACAAGCATTGGATGTTGGAGGACCTGTGCTTGTATCAATTTCAGAAGCAGAGTTGGACTAGATATGGTCCATATGTGTAGGAAACACAGTTCTTTTGTTCTCAGCACACTCACTTTTCCTGCTGTCTTAGAGATTCTAGAAAGCAAGAGCGTGATTCTTGCTCTATAGCAGAGTGTGATTCATGGATGAGAACTCTGCTGTGTGTTTCACTTCAGAAATGGAGTTAAATACCAGGCTCTGAGTCTTCCTACAAAGAAGACTTCGTTTCAGGTAAGGTCTGTTACTGTATAGCTCAAACGAACTACATTGTTCACGAAGCTCACACGGATCTCGGTCTTAATTGAAAAACATTGGATGTTACAGGACCTGTGCTTTGTGTCATTTTCAGAAGAAGAGTTGAACTAGATATGGTCTGTATGTGTAGGAAACACAGTTCTTTTGTTCTCAGCACAATCATGTTTCCTGCTGTATTAGAGACTCTAGAAAGGAAGAACGTGCTTCTTGCTATATAGCAGAGTGTGATTCATGGATGAGAAATGTGCTGTCTGTTTTCTTTCAGAAATCGAGTTAAATCCCAGGCTCTGTATTTTCCTACAAGCAAGACTTCATTTCAGGTAAGGGCAGTCACTTTTCAGCTCAAACGAACTGCATCGGTCACGAAGCTAACACGTTACACATCTTAACTGACAAGCATTGGATGTTAGAGGACCAGTGCTTTGTGTCTGGTTCAGAAGAGGAGTTGTTCAAGATATGATCCGTATGTGTAGGAAACACAGTTCTTTTGTTCTCAGCACACTCACTTTTCCTGCTGTCTTAGAGATTCTAGAAAGCAAGAGCGTGATTCTCGCTCTAAAGCAGAGTATGATCAATGGATGAGAACTCTGCTGTGTATTCTACTTTAGAAATGGAGTTAAATCCCAGGATCTAAGTCTTCTTACATGTAAGACTTCGTTTCAGGTAAGGGCAGTTACTTTACAGCTCAAACGAACTATAACATACATGAAACTCACACGTTTCTCGGTCATAATTGAAAAGCATTGGGTGTTACAGTACCTGTGCTTTGTGTCTGTTTCAGAAGAAGATGTGAACTAGATATGGTCCGTATGTGTAGGAAACACAGTTCTTTTGTTCTGAGCACAATCATGTTTCCTGCTGTATTACAGACTCTAGAAAGGAAGAACGTGCTTCTTGCTCTATAGCAGAGTGTGATTCATGGATGAGAACTCTGCTGTGTGTTTCTCCTCAGAAATGGAATTAAATCCCAGGCTCTGTGTCTTCCTACAAGCAAGACTTCATTTCAGGTAAGGGCAGTCACTTTTCAGCTCAAACGAACTGCATCGGTCACGAAGCTAACACATTACTCATCTTGACTGACAAGCATTGGATGTTAGAGGACCAGTGCTTTGTGTCTGTTTCAGAAGAGGAGTCGAACTAGATATGATCCGTATGTGTAGGAAACACAGTTCTATTTTTCTGAGCACACTCAAGTTTCCTGCTGTATTAGAGACTCTAGAAAGCAAGAAGGTTCTTCTTGCTCTAAAGCAGAGTGTGATCCATGGATGAGAACTAAGCTGTGTGTTTCCCTTCAGAAATGGATTTAAACCCCAGGCTCTGTGTCTTCCTACAAGCAAGACTTCGTTTCTCGTAAGGGCAGTTTCTTTACAGCTCAAACGAACTACATCGTTCATGAAGCTCACACGTTTCTCATCTAAACTGACAAGCATTGGATGTTAGAGGACCTCTGGTTTGTTTCAGTTTCAGAAGCAGAGTTGAAAGAGATATGGTCTGTATGGGTAGGAAACACCGTTCTTTTGTTCTGAGCACACTCAAGTTTCCTGCTGTATTAGAGATTCAAGAAAGGAAGAGGGTTCTTCTTGCTCTAAAGCAGAGTGTGATCCATGGATGAGAACTATGCTTGTGTTTTCCTTCAGAAATCGAGTTAAATCCCAGCTTCTGTGTCTTCCTACATGCAAGACTTCGTTTCAGGTAAGGGCAGTCACTTTTCCGCTCATACGAACTACATCGTTCCCGAATCTCACACGTTTCTCAGGTTAACTGACAAGCATTGGATGTTAGAGGACCAGTGCTTTGTATCAGTTTCAGAAGCAGAGTTGGACTAGATATGGTCTGTATGTTTAGGAAACACTGTTTTTTTGTTCTCAGCACACTCACGTTTCCTGCTGTCTTAGAGACTCTAGAAACCTATAGCGTGCTTCTTGCTCTAAAGCAGAGAGTGATCAATGGATGAGAACTCTGCTGTGTGTTTCACTTCAGAAATGGAGTTAAATCCCAGGCTCTGAGTCTTCCTACAAGCAAGAATTCGTTTCAGGTAAGGGCAGTCACTTTTCAGCTCAAACGAACTACATCGATCATGAAGCTCACTCGTTTCTCCTCTTAAATGACAAGAATTGGATGTTGGAGGACCTGTGCTTGTATCAATTTCAGAAGCAGAGTTGGACTAGATATGGTTCATATGTGTAGGAAACACAGTTCTTTTGTTCTCAGCACACTCACTTTTCTTGCTGTCTTAGAGATTCTAGAAAGCAAGAGCGTGCTTCTTGCTCTAAAGCAGGGTATGATCAATGGATGAGAACTCTGCTGTGTATTCTACTTTAGAAATGGAGTTAAATCCCAGGCTCTAAGTCTTCCTACAAGTAAGACTTCGTTTCAGGTAAGGGCAGTTACTTTACAGCTCAAACGAACTATATCATACATGAAGCTCACACGTTTCTCGGTCATAATTGAAAAGCATTGGGTGTTACGGTACCTGTGCTTTGTGTCTGTTTCAGAAGAAGAGTTGCACTAGATATGGTCTGTATGTGTAGGAAACACAGTTCTTTTGTTCTGAGCACAATTATGTTTCCTGCAGTATTAGAGACTCTAGAAAGGAAGAACGTGCTTCTTGCTCTATAGCAGAGTGTGATTCATGGATGAGAACTGTGCTGTGGTTTTCCCCTCAGAAATGGAAATAAATTCCAGGCTCTGTGTCTTCCTACAAGCAAGACTTCGTTTCAGGTAAGGGCAGACACTTTTCAGCTCAAACGAACTACATCGTTCACGAAGCTCACATGTTTCTAAGCTTAACTGACATGCTTTGGGTGTTAGAGGACCAGTGCTTTGTATCAGTTTCAGAATATGATTTGGACTAGATATGGTCCATATGTGTAGGAAACACCATTCTTTTCTTCTGAGCACACTCAAGTTTCCTGCTGTATTAGACTCTAGAAAGGAAAAGGGTTCTTCTTGCTCTAAAGCAGAGTGTGATCCATGGATGAGAACTATGCTTGTGTTTGCCTTCAGAAATCGAGTTAAATCCCAGCTTCTGTGTCTTCCTACATGCAAGATTTCGTTTCAGGTAAGGGCAGTCACTTTTTAGCTCAAACGAACTACATCGTTCCCAAAGCTCACACATTTCTCAGCTTAACTGACAAGCATTGGATGTTAGAGGACCAGTGCTTTGTATCAGTTTCAGAAGCAGAGTTGGACTAGATATGGTCCATATGTGTAGGAAACACCGTTCTTTTGTTCTCAGCACACTCACGTTTCCTGCTGTCTTAGAGAGTCTAGAAACATAGAGCATGCTTCTAGCTCTAAAGCAGAGTGTGATCAATGGATGAGAACTCTGCTGTGTGTTTCACTTCAGAAATGGAGTTAAATCCCAGGCTCTGAGTCTTCCTACAAAGAAGACTTCGTTTCAGGTAAGGTCTGTTACTGTATAGCTCAAACGAACTACATCGATCATGAAGCTCACTCGTTTCTCCTCTTAAATGACAAGCATTGGATGTTGGAGGACCTGTGCTTGTATCAATTTCAGAAGCAGAGTTGGACTAGATATGGTCCATATGTGTAGGAAACACAGTTCTTTTGTTCTCAGCACACTCACTTTTCCTGCTGTCTTAGAGATTCTAGAAAGCAAGAGCGTGCTTCTTGCTCTAAAGCAGAGTATGATCAATGGATGAGAATTCTGCTGTGTATTCTACTTTAGAAATGGAGTTAAATCCCAGGCTCTAAGTCTTCCTACAAGCAAGACTTCGTTTCAGGTAAGGGCAGTAACTTTACAGCTCAAATGAACTATATCATACATGAAGCTCACAAGTTTCTCGGTCATAATTGAAAAGCATTGGGTGTTACGGTACCTGTGCTTTGTGTCAGTTTCTGAAGAAGAGGTGAACTAGGTATGGTCCGTATGTGTAGGAAACACAGTCATTTTGTTCTGAGCACAATCATGTTTCCTGCTGTATTAGAGACTCTAGAAAGGAAGAACGTGCTTCTTGCTCTATAGCAGAGTGTGATTCATGGATGAGAACTGTGCTGTGTGTTTCCCCTCAGAAATGGAATTAAATCCGAGGCTCTGTGTCTTCCTACAAGCAAGACTTCATTTCAGGTAAGAGCAGTCACTTTTCAGCTCAAACGAACTACATCGATCATGAACCTCACTCCTTTCTCCTCTTAAATGCCAAGCATTGGATGTTGGAGGACCTGTGCTTGTATCAATTTCAGAAGCAGAGTTGCACTAGATATGGTCCGTATGTGTAGGAAACAATGTTCTTTTCTTCTCAGCACACTCATGTTTCCTGCTGTCTTAGAGAATCTAGAAAGCAAGAGCATGCTTCTTGCTCTAAAGCAGAGTGTGATCAATGGATGAGAACTCTGCTGTGTATCACTTCAGAAATGGAGTTAAATCCCAGGCTCTGAGTCTTCCTACAAGCAAGACTTCGTTTCAGGTAAGGGCAGTTACTTTACAGCTCAAACGAACTACATCGTTCACGAACTCACACGTTTCTCATCTAAACTGACAAGCATTGGATGTTCAGGTCTTCTGGTTTGTTTCAGTTTCAAAAGCAGAGTTGAACTAGATATGGTCTGTATGTGTAGGAAACACCGTTCTTAAGACTGAGCACACTCAAATTTCCTGCTGTATTAGAAACTCTAGAAAGGAAGAGGGTTCTTCTTGCTCTAAAGCAGAGTGTGATCCATGGATGAAAACTATGCTTGTGTTTGCCTTCAGAAATCGAGTTAAATCCCAGCTTCTGTGTCTTCCTACATGCAAGACTTCATTTCAGGTAAGGGCAGTCACTTTTCAGCTCAAACGAACTACATCGTTCCCGAAGCTCACACGTTTCTCAGCTTAACTGACAAGCATTGGATGTTAGAGGACCAGTGCTTTGTATCAGTTTCAGAAGCAGAGTTGGACTAGATATGGTCCATATGTGTAGGAAACACCGTTCTTTTGTTCTCAGCACACTCACGTTTCCTGCTGTCTTAGAGAGTCTAGAAACCTAGAGCATGCTTCTTGCTCTAAAGCAGAGTGTGATCAATGGATTAGAACTCTGCTGTGTGTTTCACTTCAGAAATGGAGTTAAATCCCAGGCTCTGAGTCTTCCTACAAGGAAGACTTCGTTTCAGGTAAGGTCTGTTACAGTATAGCTCAAACGAACTACATTGTTCACGAAGCTCACACGGATCTCGGTCTTAATTGAAAAACATTGGATGTTACAGGACCTGTGCTTTGTGTCATTTTCAGAAGAAGTGTTGAACTACATATGGTCTGTATGTGTAGGAAACACAGTTCTTTTGTTCTCAGCACAATCATGTTTCCTGCTGTATTAGAGACTCTAGAAAGGAAGAACGTGCTTCTTGCTATATAGCAGAGTGTGATTCATGGATGAGAAATGTGCTGTCTGTTTTCTTTCAGAAATCGAGTTAAATCCCAGGCTCTGTGTTTTCCTACAAGCAAAATTTCATTTCAGGTATGGGCAGTCACTTTTCAGCTCAAAAGAACTGCATCGGTCACGAAGCTAACACGTTACTCATCTTAACTGACAAGCATTGGATGTTAGAGGACCAGTGCTTTGTGTCTGTTTCAGAAGAGGAGTTGAACTAGATATGGTCCGTATGTGTACTAAACACAGTTCTTTTGTTCTGAGCACACTCAAGTTTCCTACTGTAAGAGACTCTAGAAAGCAATAAGGTTCTTCTTGCTCTAAAGCAGAGTGTGATCCATGGATGAGAACTAAGCTGTGTGTTTCCCTTCAGAAATGGATTTAAACCCCAGGCTCTGTGTCTTCCTACAAGCAAGACTTCGTTTCTTGTAAGGGCAGTTACTTTACAGCTCAAACGAACTACATCGTTCACGAAGCTCACATGTTTCTCATCTAAACTGACAAGCATTGGATGTTAGAGGACCAGTGCTTTGTATCAGTTTCAGAAGCAGAGTTGGATTAGATATGGTCCGTATGTGTAGGAAACACCGTTCTTTTGTTCTCAGCACACCCACGTTTCCTGCTGTCTTAGAGACTCTAGAAACCTAGAGCGTGCTTCTTGCTCTAAAGCAGAGAGTGATCAATGGATGAGAACTCTGCTGTGTGTTTCACGTCAGAAATGGAGTTAAATCCCAGGCTCTGAGTCTTTCTACAAGCAAGAATTCGTTTCAGGTAAGGGCAGTCACTTTTCAGCTCAAACGAACTACATCTATCATGAAGCTCACTCGTTTCTCCTCTTAAATGACAAGCATTGGATGTTGGAGGACCTGTGCTTGTATCAATTTCAGAAGCAGAGTTGGACTAGATATGGTCCATATGTGTAGGAAACACAGTTCTTTTGTTCTGAGCACACTCACTTTTCCTGCTGTCTTAGAGATTCTAGAAAGCAAGAGCTTGCTTCTTGCTCTAAAGCAGAGTATGATCAATGGATGAGAACTCTGCTGTGTATTCTACTTTAGAAATGGAGTTAAATCCCAGGCTCTAAGTCTTCCTACAAGCAAGACTTCGTTTCAGGTAAGGGCAGTTACTTTACAGCTCAAACGAACTATATCATACATGAAGCTCACACGTTTCTCGGTCATAATTGAAAAGCATTGGGTGTTACAGTACCTGTGCTTTGTGTCTGTTTCAGAAGAAGAGGTGAACTAGGTATGGTCCGTATGTGTAGGAAACACAGTTATTTTGTTCTGAGCATTATTATGTTTCCTGCTGTATTAGAGACTCTAGAAAGGAAGAACGTGCTTCTTGCTCTATAGCAGAGTGTGATTCATGGAAGAGAACTGTGCTTTGTGTTTCCCCTCAGAAATGGAATTAAATCCCAGGCTCTGTGTCTTCCCACAAGCAAGACTTCGTTTCAGGTAAGAGCAGTCACTTTTCAGCTCAAACGAACTACATCGATCATGAAGCTCACTCGTTTCTCCTCTTAAATGACAAGCATTGGATGTTGGAGGACCTGTGCTTGTATCAATTTCAGAAGCAGAGTTGGACTTGATATGGTGCATATGTGTAGGAAACACAGTTCTTTTGTTCTCAGCACACTCACTTTTCCTGCTGTCTTAGAGATTCTAGAAAGCAAGAGCGTACTTCTTGCTCTAAAGCAGAGTATGATCAATGGATGAGAACTCTACTGTGTATTCTACTTTAGAAATGGAGTTAAATCCCAGGCTCTAAGTCTTCCTACAAGAAAGACTTCGTTTCAGGTAAGGACAGTTAATTTACGGCTCAAACGAACTATATCATACATGAAGCTCACACGTTTCTCGGTCATAATTGAAAAGCACTGGGTGTTACAGTACCTGTGCTTTGTGTCTGTTTCAGAAGAAGATGTGACCTAGATATGGTCCGTATGTGTAGGAAACACAGTTCTTTTGTTCTGAGCACAATCATGTTTCCTGCTGTATTAGAGACTCTAGAAAGGAAAAACGTGCTTCTTGATCTATAGCAGAGTGTGACTCATGGATGAGAACTGTGCTGTGTGTTTCTCCTCAGAAATGGAATTAAATCCCAGGCTCTGTGTCTTCCTACAAGCAAGACTTCCTTTCAGGTAAGGGCAGTCACTTTTCAGCTCAAACGAACTACATCGTTCACGAAGCTCACATGTTTCTAAGCTTAACTGACATGCTTTGGGTGTTAGAGGACCAGTGCTTTGTATCAGTTTCAGAATCAGAGTTGGACTAGATATGTTCCATATGTGTAGGAAACACCGTTCTTTTCTTCTGAATACACTCAAGTTTCCTGCTGTATTAGAGACTCTAGAAAGCAATAACGTTCACTTGCTCTAAAGCAGAGTGTGATCCATGGATGAGAACTATGCTGTGTGTTTCCCTTCAGAAATGGAGTTAAATCCCTGGCTCTATGTCTTCCTACAAGCACTACTTCGTTGCAGGTAAGGGCGGTCACTTTTCAGCTCAAACGAACTACATCGTTCACGAAGCTCACTCGTTTCTCCTCTTAAATGACAAGCATTGGATGTTAGAGGACCTGTGCTTGTATCAATTTTAGAAGCTGAGTTGGACTAGATATGGTCCGTATGTGTAGGAAACAATGTTCTTTTCTTCTCAGCACACTCATGTTTCCTGCTCTCTTAGAGAATCTAGAAAGCAAGAGCATGCTTCTTGCTCTAAAGCAGAGTGTGATCAATGGATGAGAACTCTGCTGTGTATCACTTCAGAAATGGAGTTAAATCCCAGGCTCTGAGTCTTCCTACAAGCAAGACTTCGTTTCAGGTAAGGGCAGTTACTTTACAGCTCAAACGAACTACATCGTTCACGAACTCACACGTTTCTCATCTAAACTGACAAGCATTGGATGTTCAGGTCTTCTGGTTTGTTTCAGTTTCAGAAGCAGAGTTGAACTAGATATGGTCTGTATGTGTAGGAAACACCGTTCTTAAGACTGAGCACACTCAAGTTTCCTGCTGTATTAGAGACTCTAGAAAGGAAGAGGGTTCTTCTTGCACTAAAGCAGAGTGAGATCCATGGATGAAAACTATGCTTGTGTTTGCCTTCAGAAATCGAGTTAAATCCCAGCTTCTGTGTCTTCCTACATGCAAGACTTCGTTTCAGGTAAGGGCAGTCACTTTTCAGCTCATACGAACTACATCGTTCCCGAAGCTCACACGTTTCTCAGCTTAACTGACAAGCATTGGATGTTAGAGGACCAGTGCTTTGTATCAGTTTCAGAAGCAGAGTTGGACTAGATATGGTCCCTATGTGTAGGAAACACCGTTCTTTTTTTCTCAGCACACTCACGTTTCCTGCTGTCTTAGAGAGTCTAGAAACCTAGAGCATGCTTCTTGCTCTAAAGCAGAGTGTGATCACTGGATTAGAACTCTGCTGTGTGTTTCACTTCAGAAATGGAGTTAAATCTCAGGCTCTGAGTCTTCCTACAAGGAAGACTTCGTTTCAGGTAAGGTCTGTTACTGTATAGCTCAAACGAACTACATCGTTCACGAAGCTCACACGGATCTTGGTCTTAATTGAAAAACATTGGATGTTACAGGACCTGTGCTTTGTGTCATTTATAGAAGAAGAGATGAACTAGATATGGTCTGTATGTGTAGGAAACACAGTTCTTTTGTTCTCAGCACAATCATGTTTCCTGCTGTATTAGAGACTCTAGAAAGGAAGAACGTGCTTCTTGCTATATAGCAGAGTGTGATTCATGGAAGAGAACTGTGCTGTGTGTTTCCCCTCAGAAATTGAATTAAATCCCAGGCTCTGTGTCTTCCTACAAGCAAGACTTCGTTTCAGGTAAGAGCAGTCACTTTTCAGCTCAAACGAACTACATCGATCATGAAGCTCACTCGTTTCTCCTCTTAAATGACAAGCATGGGATGTTGGAGGACCTGTGCTTGTATCAATTTCAGAAGCAGTGTTGGACTAGATATGGTGCATATGTGTAGGAAACACAGTTCTTTTGTTCTCAGCACACTCACTTTTCCTGCTGTCTTAGAGATTCTAGAAAGCAAGAGCGTGCTTCTTGCTCTAAAGCAGAGTATGATCAATGGATGAGAACTCTACTGTGTATTCTACTTTAGAAATGGAGATAAATCCCAGGCTCTAAGTCTTCCTACAAGCAAGACTTCGTTTCAGGTAAGGACAGTTAATTTACAGCTCAAACGAACTATATCATACTTGACGCTCACACGTTTCTCGGTCATAATTGAAAAGCACTGGGTGTTACAGTACCTGTGCTTTGTATCTGTTTCAGAAGAAGAGGTGAACTAGATATGGTCTGTATGTGTAGGAAACACAGTTCTTTTGTTCTGAGCACAATCATGTTTCCTGCTGTATTAGAGACTCTAGAAAGGAAGAACGTGCTTCTTGCTCTATAGTAGAGTGTGATTCATGAATGAGAACTGTGCTGTGTGTTTCCCCTCAGAAATGGAATTAAATCCCAGGCTCTGTGTCTTCCTACAAGCAAGACTTCGTTTCAGGTAAGGTCAGTCACTTTTGAGCTCAAACGAACTACATCGTTCAGGATGCTCACACGTTTCTCGAAAATGACAAGCATTGGATGTTAGAGGACCTGTGCTTTGTGTCAGTTTCAAAAGAAGAGTTGAACTAGATACGGTCCGTATGTGTAGGAAACACCGTTCTTTTGTTCTGCCAACACTCAAGTTTCCTGCTGTATAAGAGACTCTAGAAAGCAAGAGCGTTCACTTACTCTAAAGCTGAGTGTGATCCATGGATGAGAACTATGCTGTGTGTTTCCCTTCAGAAATGTAGTTAAATCCCAGGCTCTGTGTCTTCCTACAAGCACTACTTCGTTGCAGGTAAGGGCAGTCACTTTTCAGCTCAAACAAACTACATCATTCACGAAGCTCACTCGTTTCTCCTCTTAAATGACAAGCATTGGATGTTAGAGGACCTGTGCTTGTATCAATTTTAGAAGCAGAGTTGGACTAGATATGGACCATATGTGTAGGAAACACAGTTCTTTTGTTCTGAGCACAATCACGTTTCCTGCTGTATTAGAGATTCTAGAAAGGAAGAGCATACTTCTTGCTCTAAAGCAGAGAGTGATTCATGGATGAGAACTGTGCTGTGTGTTTCCCTTCAGAAATGGAGTTAAATCCCAGCTTCTGTGTCTTCCTACAAGCAAGACTTCGTTTCAGGTATGGGCAGGTACTTTACAGCTCAAACGAAATACATCGTTCACGAAGCTCACACGTTTCTCATTTAAAATGACAAGCATTGGATGTTAGAGGACCTCTGGTTTGTTTCAGTTTCAAAAGCAGAGTTGGACTCGATATGGTCTGTATGTGTAGGAAACACCGTTCTTTTGTTCTCAGCAAACTCACGTTTCGTGCTTTCTTAGAGAATCTATAAAGCAAGTGCCTTCTTCTTGCTGTAAAGCAGAGTGTGATCAATGGATGAGAACTCTGTTGTTTGTTTCACTTCAGAAATGCAGTTCAATACCAGGCTCTGTGTCTTCCTACATGGAAGACTTCAAATCAGGTAAGGGCAGTCACTTTTTAGATCAAACGAACTACATCGTTCACGAAGCTCACACGTTTCTCAGCATAACTGTCAAGCATTGGATGTTAGAGGACCAGTGCTTTGTATCAGTTTCAGAAGCAGAGTTGGACTAGATATGGTCCATATGTGTAGGAAACACCTTAATTTTGTTCTCAGCACACTCACGTTTCCTGCTATCTTAGAGAATCTAGAAAGCAAGAGCGTGGTTCTTGCTCTAAAGCAGAGTGTGATCAATGGATGAGATCTCTGCAGTGTGTTTCACTTCAGAAATGGAGTTAAATCCCAGGCTCTGAGTCTTCCTACAAGCAAGACTTCGTATCTGGTAAGGGCAAGTACTTTACAGCTCAAACGAACTATATCATACACAAAGCTCACACGTATCTCGGTATTAATTGAAAAGCATTGGATGTTACAGGACCTGTGCTTTGTGTCAGTTTCAGAAGAAGAGTTGAACTAGATATGGTCCGTATGTGTAGGAAACACAGTTCTTTGGTCTGAGCACAATCACGTTTCCTGCTGTCTTAGAGACTCTAGAAAGGAAGAGCGTGCTTCTTGCTCTAAAGCAGAGTGTGATTCATGGATGAGAACTGTGCTGTGTGTTTCCCCTCAAAAATGGAATTAAATCCCAGGCTCTGTGTCTTCCTACAAGCAAGACTTCGTTTCAGGTAAGGGCAGTCACTTTTCAGCTCAAACGAACTACATCGTTCACCAAGCTCACATGTTTCTAAGCTTAACGGACATGCTTTGGAAGTTAGAGGTCCAGTGCTTTGAATCAGTTTCAGAATCAGAGTTGGACTAGATATGGTCCGTATGTGTAGGAAACACAGTTCTTTTCTTCTGAGCACACTCAACTTTCCTGCTTTATTAGAGACTCTAGAAAGCAAGAGCGTTCACTTGCTCTGAAGCAGAGTGTGATCCATGGATGAGAACTATGCTGTGTGTTTCCTATCAGAAATGGAGTTAAATCCCTGGCTCTATGGCTTTCTACAAGCACTACTTCGTTGCAGGTAAGGGCAGTCACTTTTCAGCTCAAACGAACTACATCGTTCATGAAGCTCACACGTTTCTCATCTAAACTGACAAGCATTGGATGTTAGAGGACCTCTTGTTTGTTTCAGTTTCAGTAGCAGAGTTGGACTAGATATGGTTGGTATGTTTGGAAACACCGTTCATTTGTTCTCAACACACTCACGTTTCCTACTGTCTTAGATAGTCTAGAAAGCAAGAGCGTGCTTCTTGCTCTAAAGCAGAGTGTGATCAATGGATGAGAACTCTGCAGTGTGTTTCACTTCAGAAATGGAGTTAAATCCCAGGCTCTGAGTCTTCCTACAAGCAAGACTTCGTTTCAGGTAAGGGCAGTCACTTTTCAGCTCAAATGAACTGCATCGTTCACGAAGCTAACACGTTTCTCATCTTAACTAACAAGCACTGGATGTTAGAGTATCAGGGCTTTGTATCAGTTTCAGAAGCAGAGTTGGACTAGATATGGTCCGTATGTGTAGGAAACACCGTTCTTTTGTTCTCATCACACTCATATTTCCTGCTGTATTAGAGATTCTAGAAAGCAAGTACGTGCTTCTTGCTCTAAAGCAGAGTGTGATCCATGTATGAGAACTCTGCTGTTTGTTCCACTTCAGAAATGGAGTTAAATCCCAGGCTCTGATTCTTCCTACAAGCAAGACTTTGTATCAGTTAAGGGCAGTTACTTTACGGGTCTAACGAACTACATCCTACACGAAGCTCACAGGTTTCTTGGTCATAAGTGAAAAGCATTGCATGTTACAGGATCTGTGCTTTGTGTCAGTTTCAGAAGAAGAGGTGAACTAGATATGGTCCATATGTGTAGGAAACACAGTTCTTTTGTTCTGAGCATAATCATGTTTCCTGCTGTGTTAGAGATTCTAGAAAGGAAGAGCATACTTCTTGCTCTAAAGCAGAGAGTGATTCATGGATGAGAACTGTGCTGTGTGTTTCCCTTCAGAAGTGGAGTTAAATCCCAGGCTCTGTGTCTTCCTACAAGCAAGACTTCATTTCAGATAAGGGCAGGTACTTTACAGCTCAAATGAACTACATCGTTCACGAAGCTCACACGTTTCTCCTCTAAACTGACAAGCATTGGATGTTAGAGGACCTCTTGTTTGTTTCAGTTTCAGAAGCAGAGTTGGACTAGATATGGTCCGTATGTTTGGAAACACTGTTCTTGTGTTCTCAACACACTCACGTTTCCTACTGTCTTAGATAGTCTAGAAAGCCAGAGCGTGCTTCTTGCTCTAAAGCAGAGTATGATCAATGGATGAGAACTCTGCTGTGTATTCTACTTTAGAAATGGAGTTAAATCCCAGGCTCTGAGTCTTCCTACAAGCAAGACTTCGTTTCAGGTAAGGGCAGTTACTTTATAGCTTAAATGAACTATATCATATACTAAGCTCACACGTTTCTCGGTCATAATTGAAAAGCATTGGATGTTACAGGACCTGTGCTTTGTGTCAGTTTCAGAAGAAGAGATGAACTAGATATGGACCGTATGTGTAGGAAACACAGTTCTTTTGTTCTGAGCACAATCACGTTTCCTGCTGTATTAGAGACTCTAGAAAGAAAGAGCGTGCTTCTTGCTCTAAAGCAGAGTGTGATTCATGGATGAGAACTGTGCTGTGTGTTTCCCTTCAGAAATGGAGTTAAATCCCAGGCTCTGTGTCTTCCTACAAGCAAGACTTCGTTTCAGGTAAGGGCAGTCACTTTTCAGCTCAAATGAACTGCATCGTTCACGAAGCTAACACGTTTCTCATCTTAACTAACAAGCACTGGATGTTAGAGGACCAGGGCTTTGTATCAGTTTCAGAAGCATAGTTGGACTAGATATGGTCCGTATGTGCAGGAAACACAGTTTTTTTGTTCTGAGCACATCACGTTTCCTGCTGTATTAGAGAATCTGGAAAGGAAGAGCGTGCTTCTTGCTCTAAAGCAGAGTGTGATTCATGGAAGAGAACTCTGCTGTGTGTTCCACTTCAGAAATGGAGTTAAATCCCAAGCTCTGACTCTTCCTACAAGCAAGACTTTGTATCAGTTAAGGGCAGTTACTTTACAGGTCAAACGAACTACATCCTACACGAAGCTCACAGGTTTCTCGGTCATAATTGAAAAGCATTGCATGTTACAGGACCTGTGTTTTGTGTCAGTTTCAGAAGAAGAGTTGGACTAGTTATGGTCCGTATGTGTAGGAAACACAGTTCTCTGGTTCTCAGCACACTCACGTTTCCTGCTTTCTTAGAGAATCTATAAAGCAAGAGCCTGCTTCTTGCTGTAAAGCAGAGTGTGATCAATGGATGAGAACTCTGCTGTGTGTTTCACTTCAGAAATGGAGTTAAATCCCAGGCTCTGCGTCTTCCTACAAGCAAGACTTCATTTCAGGTAATGGCATATACTTTACAGCTCAAACGAACTACATGGTTCACGAAGCTCACACGTTTCTCAGCTTAACCGACAATCATTGGATGTTAGAGGACCAGTGCTTTGTATCAGTTTCAGAAGCAGAGTTGGACTAGATATGGTCCATATGTGTAGGAAACACCATTCTTTTGTTCTCACCACACTCATGTTTTCTGGTGACTTAGAGACTCTAGAAACCTAGAGCGTCCTTCTTGCTCTAAAGCAGAGTGTGATCAATGGATGAGAAGTCTGCTGTGTGTTCCACTTCAGAAATGGAGTTAAATCCCAGGCTCTGAGTCTTCCTACAAGCAAGACTTTGTATCAGTTAAGGGCAGTTACTTTACAGGTCAAACGAACTACATCATACTCAAAGCTCACACGTTTCTCGGTCATAATTGAAAAGCATTGCATGTTACAGGACCTGTGCTTTGTGTCAGTTTCAGAAGAAGTGTTGAACTAGATATGGTCCGTATGTGTAGGAAACACAGTTTTTTTGTAATGAGCACAATCACGTTTCCTGCTGTATTACAGAGTCTAGAAAAGAAGAGCGAGCTTCTTGCTCTATTGCAGAGTGTGAGTCATGGATGAAAACTGTGCTGTGTGTTTCCTTTCAGAAATCTAGTTAAATCCCAGGCTCTGGGTTTTCCTACAAGCAAGCCTTCATTTCAGGTAAGGGCAGGTACTTTACAGCTCAAACGAACTATATCGTTCACGAAGCTAACACATTTCTCATCTTAACTAACAAGCATTGGATGTTAGAGGACCTCTGGTTTGTTTCAGTTTCATAAGCAGAGTTGGACTAGATATGGTCCGTATGTGTTGGAAAAACCGTTCTTTTGTTCTTAGCACACTCATGTTTCCTGCTGTCTTAGAGAATCTAGAAAGCAAGAGCATGCTTCTTGCTCTAAAGCAGAGTGTGATCAATGGAAGAGAACTGTGCAGTGTGTTTCACTTCGGAAATGGAGTTAAATCCCAGGTTCTGAGTCTTCCTACAAGCAAGACTTCGTTTCAGGTAAGGGCATTTACTTTATAGCTCAAAGAACTACATCACACACGAAGCTCACATGTTTCTCGGTCTTAATTGAAAAGCATTGGATGTTACAGGACCTATCCTTTGTGTCACTTTCAAAAGAAGAGTTGAACTAGATATGGTCTGTATGTGTAGGAAACACAGTTCTTTTGTTCTGAGCACAATCATGTTTCCTGCTGTATTAGAGATTCTAGAAAGGAAGAGCATACTTCTTGCTCTAAAGCAGAGTGTGTTTCATGGATGAGAACTGTGCTGTGTGTATTCCTTCAGAAATGGAGCTAAATCCCAGGCTCTGAATCTTCCTCCAAGCAAGACTTCGTTTCAGGTAAGGGCAGGTACTTTACAGCTCAAACGAACTACATCGTTCATGAATCTCACACGTTTCTCATCTAAACTGACAAGCATTGGATGTTAGAGGAACTGTGCTTTTGTCAGTTTCAAAAGAAGAGTTGAACTAGATATGGTCCGTATGTGTAGGAAACACCATTCTTTTGTTCTGAGCACACTCAAGTTTCCTGCTGTATAAGAGACTCTAGAAAGCAAGAGCATTCACTTACTCTAAAGCAGAGTGTGATCCATGGATGAGAACTATGCTGTGTGTTTCCCTCAGAAATGGAGTAAAATCCCAGGCTCTGTGTCTTCCTACAAGCACTACTTCGTTGCAGGTAAGGGCAGTCACTTTTCAGCTCAAACGAACTACATCGTTCACGAATCTCACTCGTTGCTCCTCTTAAATGACAAGCATTGGATGTTAGAGGACCTGTGCTTGTATCGATTTTAGAAGCAGAGTTGGACTAGATATGGTCCGTATGTGTAGGAAACACCGTCCTTTTGTTCTCAGCACACTCACGTTTCCTGCTGTCTTAGAGAATCTATAAAGCAAGAGCCTGCTTCTTGCTGTAAAGCAGAGTGTGAACAATGGATGAGAACTCTGCTGTGTGTTTCACTTCAGAAATGCAGTTCAATCCCAGGCTCTGTGTCTTCCTACATGCAAGACTTCATTTCAGGTAAGGGCAGTCACTTTTCAGCTAAAACGAACTACATCATTCACGAAGCTCACACGTTTCTCAGCATAACTGACAAGCATTGGATGTTAGAGGACCAGTGCTTTGTATCAGTTTCAGAATCAGAGTTGGACTAGATACGGTCCATATGTGTAGGAAACACAGTTCTTTTCTTCTGAGCACACTCAAGTTTCCTGCTGTATTACAGACTCTAGAAAGCAAGAGCGTTCACTTGATCTAAAGCAGAGTGTGATCCATGGATGAGAACTATGCTGTGTGTTTCCTATCAGAAATGGAGTTAAATCCCTGACTCTATGTCTTCCTACAAGCACTACTTCGTTGCAGGTAAGGGCAGTCACTTTTCACTCAAACGAACTACATCGTTCACGAAGCTCACTCGTTTCTCCTCTTAAATGACAAGCATTGGATGTTAGAGGACCTATGCTTGTATCAATTTCAGAAGCAGATTTGGACTAGATATGGTCCATATGTGTAGGAAACACAGTTCTTTTATTCTCAGCACACTCACTTTTCCTGCTGTCTTAGAGATTCTAGAAAGCAAGAGCGTGCTTCTTGCTCTAAAGCAGAGTGTGATCAATGGATGAGAACTCTGCTGTGTATTCTACTTTAGAAATGGAGTTAAATCCCAGGCTCTGAGTCTTCCTACAAGCAAGACTTCGTTTCAGCAAAGTGCAGTTACTTTATAGCTTAAACGAACTATATCATACACGAAGCTCACACGTATCTCGGTCATAATTGAAAAGCATTGGATGTTACAGGACCTGTGCTTTGTGTCAGTTTCAGAAGAAGTGTTGAACTAGATATGGACTGTATGTGTAGGAAACACAGTTCTTTTGTTCTGAGCACAATCATGTTTCCTGCTTTCTTAGAGAATCTATAAAGCAAGAGCCTGCTTCTTGCTGTAAAGCAGAGTGTGATCAATGGATGAGAACTCTGCTGTGTGTTTCATTTCAGAAATGGAATTAAATCCCAGGCTCTGAGTCTTCCTACAAGCAAGACTTCGTTTCAGGTAAGGGCATTTACTTTACAGCTCTAACGAAGTACATCGTACAAGAAGCTCACATGTTTCTCGGCCTTAATTGAAAAGCATTGATTGTTAGAGGACCTGTGCTTTGTGTCAGTTTCAAAAGAAGAGTTGAACTAGATATGGTCCGTATGTGTAGGAAACACAGTTCTTTTGTTCTGAGCACATCACGTTTACTGCTGTATTAGAGACTCTAGAAGGCAAGAGCCTGCTTCTTGCTGTAAACCAGAGTGTGATCAATGGATGAGAACTCTGCTGTGTCTTTCACTTCAAAAATGGAGTTAAATCCCAGGCTCTGAGTCTTCCTACAAGCAAGACTTCATATCAGGTAAGGGCAGCTACTTTACAGCTCAAACGAACTACATCGTTCACGAAGCTCACACGTTTCTCATCTAAACTGACAAGCATTGGATGTTAGAGCACCTTTGGTTTGTATCAGTTTCAGAAGCAGAGTTGAACTAGATATGGTCCATATGTGTAGGAAACACTGTTCTTTGGTCCGAGCACACTCAATTTTCCTGCAGTATTTGAGACTCTAGAAAGCAAGAGCGTGCTTCTTGCTCTGAAGCAGAGTGTGATTCATGGATGAGAACTGTGCTGTGTGGTTCTCCTCAGAAATGGAGTTAAATCCCAGGCTCTGAGTCTTCCTACAAGCAAGACTTCGTTTCAGGAAAGGGCAGGTACTTTACAGCTCAAACGAACTACATCGTTCATGAAGCTCACACGTTTTTCATCTAAAATGACAAGCATTGGATGTTAAAGGACCTCTGATTTGTTTCATTTTCAGAAGCAGAGTAGGACTAGATTTGGTCCGTAGGTGTACGAATCAACTTTCTTTTGTTCTCGGCACACTCACGCTTCCTGCTGTCTTAGAGAATCTACAAAGCAAGAGCCTGCTTCTTGCTCTAAAGCAGAGTGTGATCACGGGATGAGAACTCTGCTGTGTGTTTCACGTCAGAAATGAGGTTAAATCCCAGGCTATGAGTCTTCCTACAAGCAAGAATTCGTTTCAGGTAAGGGCAGTTACTTTACAGCTGAAACGAACTACATCGTTCACGAAGCTCACACTTTTCTCATCTAAACTGACAAGCATTGGATGTTAGAGGACCTCTGGTTTGTTTCAGATTCAGAAGCAGAGTTGGACTAGATATGGTCCGTATGTTTGGTGACACAGTTCTTTTGTTCTCAGCACACTCATGTTTCCTGCTGTCTTAGAGACTCTAGAAACCAAGAGCGTGCTTCTTGCTCTAAAGTAGAGTGTGATCAATGGATGAGAACTCTGCTGTGTGTTTCACATCAGAAATGGAGTTAAATCCCAGGCTCTGAGTCTTCCTACAAGCAAGACTTTGTATCAGTTAAGGGCAGTTACTTTACAGGTCAAACGAACTACATCGTTCACGTAGCTCACACGTTTCTCATCTAAACTGACAAGCATTGGATGTTAGAGGACCTCTGGTTTGTTTCAGTTTCAGCAGCAGAGTTGGACTAGATATCGTCCGTATGTTTGGAAACACGGTTCTTTTGTTCTCAACACACTCACGTTTCCTGCTGTCTTAGATAGTCTAGAAAGCAAGAGCGTGCTTCTTGCTCTAAAGCAGAGTGTGATCAATGGATGAGAACTCTGTTGTGTGTTTCACTTCAGAAATGGGGTTAAATCCCAGGCTCTGAGTCTTCCTACAAGCAAGACTTCTTTTCAGGTAAGGGCAGTCACTTTTCAGCTCAAATGAACTGCATCGTTCACGAAGCTAACACGTTTCTCATCTTAACTAACAAGCACTGGATGTTAGAGGACCAGGGCTTTGTATCAGTTTCAGAAGCAGAGTTGGACTAGATATGGTCCGTATGTGTAGGAAAAACCATTCTTTTGTTCTCAGCACAGTCACGTTTCCTGCTGTCTTAGAGACTTTAGAAACCTAGACCGTGCTTCTTGCTCGAAAGCAGAGTGTGATCAATGGATGACAACTCTACTGTGTGTTCCACTTCAGAAATGGAGATAAATCCCAGGCTCTGAGTCTTCCTACAAGCAAGACTTTGTATCAGGTAAGGGCAGTTACTTTACAGGTCAAACGAACTATATCATACACGAAGCTCACACGTTTCTCAGTCATAATTGAAAAGCATTGGATGTTACAGGACCTGTGCTTTGTGTCAGTTTCAGAAGAAGAGTTGAACTAGATATGGTCCGTATGTGTAGGAAACACAGTTATTTTTTTCTGAGCACAATCACGTTTCCTGCTCTATTAGAGACTCTAGAAAGGAATAGTGTGCTTCTTGCTCTAAAGGAGAGTGTGATTCATGGATGAGAACTGTGCTGTGTGTTTCCCTTTAGAAATGGAGTTAAATCCCAGGCTCTGTGTCTTCCTACAAGGAAGACTTCGTTTCAGATAAGGGCAGTTACTTTACAGCTCAAATGAACTATTTCGTTTACGTAGCTCACACGATTCTCATCTAAACTGACAAGCATTGGATGTTAGAGGACCTCTGGTTTGTTTCAGTTTCAGAAGCAGAGTTGGACTAGATATGGTCCGTATGTTTGGTGACACAGTTCTTTTGTTCTCAGCACACTCATGTTTCCTGCTGTCTTAGAGAATCTAGAAAGCAAGAGGATGCTTCTTGCTCTAAAGCAGAGTGTGATCAATGGAAGAGAACTCTGCAGTGTGTTTCACTTCAGAAATGGAGTTAAATCCCAGGCTCTGTGTCTTCCTACAAGGAAGAATTCGTTTCAGGTAAGGGCAGTTACTTTACAGCTCAAACGAACTACATCATACACGAAGCTCACACGTTTCTCGGTCATAATTGAAAAGCATTGCATGTTACATGACCTGTGGTTTGTTTCAGTTTCAGAAGAAGAGTTGAACTAGATATGGTCCGTATGTGTAGGAAACATAGTTTTTTTGTTCTGAGCACAATCACGTTTCCTGCTGTATTAGAGACTCTAGAAAAGAAGAGCGTGCTTCTTGCTCTATTACAGAGTGCGATTCATGGATGAAAACTGTGCTGTGTGTTTCCTTTCAGAAATCGAGTTAAATACCAGGCTCTGGGTTTTCCCACAGGGAAGCCTTCATTTCAGGTAAGGGCGTCACTTTTCAGCTCAAACGAACTATATCGTTCACGAAGTTAACACATTTCTCATCTTAACTAACAAGCACTGGATGTTAGAGGACCAGGGCTTTGTATCAGTTTCAGAAGCAGAGTTGGACTAGATATGGTCCGTATGTGTAGGACACACTGTTCTTTTGTTCTCATCACACTCATGTTTCCTCCTGTATTAGAGACTCTAGAAAGCAAGAACATGCTTCTTGCTCTAAAGCAGAGTGTGATCCATGGATGAGAACTATGCTGTGTGTTTCCCTTCAGAAATGGAGTTAAATCCCAGGCTCTGTGTCTTCCTACAAGCAAGAATTCATTTCAGGTAAGGGCAGTCACTTTTCAGCTCAAACGAACTACATCGTTATGAAGCTCACACGTTTCTCAGCTTAACTGACAATCATTGGATGTTAGAGGACCAGTGCTTTGTATCAGTTTCAGAAGCAGAGTTGGACTAGATATGGTCCGTATGTGTAGGAAACACCGTTCTTTTGTTCTCAGCACAGACAGGTTTCCTGCTGTCTTAGAGACTTTAGAAACCTAGAGCATGCTTCTTGCTCTAAAGCAGAGTGTGATCAATGGATGAGAACTCTGCTGTGTGTTCCACTTCAGAAATGAATTTAAATCCCAGGCTCTGAGTCTTACTACAAGCAAGACTTTGTATCAGTTAAGGGCAGTTACTTTACAGGTCTAACAAACTACATCATACACGATGCTCACACGTTTCTCGGTCATAATTGAAAAGAATTGCATGTTACAGGACCTGTGGTTTGTGTCTGTTTCAGAAGAAGAGTTGAACTAGATATGGTCCGTATGTGTAGGAAACACAGTTTTTTTGTTCTGAGAACAATCACGTTTCCTGCTGTATTAGAGAATCTAGAAAAGAAGAGCGTGCTTCTTGCTCTATTGCAGAGTGTGTTTCATGGATGAGAACTGTGCTGTGTGTTTCCCTTCAGAAATGGAGTTAAATCCCAGGCTCTGTGTCTTCCTACAAGCAAGACTTCGTTTCAGGTAAGGGCAGTTACTTTACAGCTCAAACGAACTACATCCTTCACGAAGCTCACACGTTTCTCATCTAAACTCACAAGCATTGATGTTAGAGGACCTCTGGTTTGTTTCAGTTTCAGAAGCAGATTTGGACTAGATATGGTCCGTATGTGTAGGAAACACCGTTCTTTTGTTCTCAGCACACTCACGTTTCCTGCTTTCTTAGAGAATCTATAAAGCAAGAGCCTGCTTCTTGCTGTAAAGCACAGTGTGATCAATGGGTGAGAACTCTGCTGTGTGTTTCACTTCAGAAATGGAGTTAAATCCCAGGCTCTGAGTCTTCCTACAAGCAAGACTTCGTTTCAGGTAAGAGCATATACTTTACAGCTCAAACGAAGCTACATTGTTCAAAAAGCTCATATGTTTCTCGCTCTTAACTGAAAAGCATTGTATGTTAGAGGACCTGTGGTTTGTTTCAGTTTCAAAAAGAGATTTGAACTAGATATGGTCCGTGTATGTAGGAAAAAGATTTCTTTTGTTCTGAGCACACTCATGTTTCCCTCTGTATTAGAGAGTCTAGAAAGCCTGAGCGTGCTCCTTGCAATAAAGCAGAGTGTGTTTCAAGGATGTGAACTGTGCTGTGTGTTTCCCTTCAGAAACGGAGTTAAATGCCAGGCTCTGTGTCTTCCTACAAGCAAGACTTCATTTCAGGTAAGGGCATTTACTTTACAGATCAAACGAACTACATCGTACAAGAAGCTCACACGTTTCTCGGTCTTAATTGAAAAGCATTGATTGTTAGAGGACCTTTGCTTTGTGTCAGTTTCAAAAGAAGAGTTGAACTAGATATGGTCTGTATGTGTAGGAAACAGTTCTTTTGTTCTGAGCACATCACGTTTACTGCTGTATTAGAGACTCTAGAAGGCAAGAGCCTGCTTCTTGCTGTAAAGCAGAGTGTGATCAATGGATGAGAACTCTGCTGTGTCTTTCACATCAGAAATGGAGTTAAATACCAGGTTCTGAGTCTTCCTACAAGCAAGACTTCGTTTCAGGTAAGGGCAGTAACTTTTCAGCTCAAACAAACTACATCGTTCACGAAGCTCACACGTTTCTAAGCTTAACTGACAAGCTTTGGATGTTAGAGGACCAGTGCTTTGTATCAGTTTCAGAATCAGAGTTGGACTAGATATGGTCCGTATGTGTAGGAAACACCGTTCTTTTGTTCTGAGCACACTCATGTTTCCTGCTGTATTAAAGAATTTAGAAAGCAAGAGCGTTCACTTGCTCTAAAGCAGAGTGTGATCTATGGCTGACAACTATGCTGTGTGTTTACCTTCAGAAATGGAGTTAAATCCCAGGCTCTGTGTGTTCCTACAAGCAATACTTCGTTGCAGGTAACGGCAGTCACTTTTCAGCTCAAACAAACTACATCGTTCACGAAGCTCACGCGTTTCTAAGCTTAACTGACAAGCTTTGGGTGTTAGAGGACCAGTGCTTTGTTTCAGTTTCAGAATCAGAGTTGGACTAGATATGGTCCGTATGTGTAGGAAACACCTTTCTTTTGTTCTGAGCACACTCACGTTTCCTGCTGTCTTAGAGACTCTAGAAACCTAGAGCGTGCTTCTTGCTCTAAAGCAGAGTGTGATCAATGGATGAGAACTCTGCTGTGTGTATCACTTCAGAAATGGAGTTAAATCCCAGGCTCTGAGTCTTCCTAAAATCAAGAATTCGTTTCAGGTAAGGGCAGTCACTTTTCAGCTCAAACGAAATACATCGTTCACGAAGCTCGCACGTTTCTCAGCTTAACTGACAATCATTGGATGTTAGAGGACCAGTGCTTTGTATCAGTTTCAGTAGCAGAGTTGGACTAGATATGGTCCGTATGTTTGGTGACACAGTTCTTTTGTTCTCAGCACACTCATGTTTCCTGCTGTCTTAGAGACTCTAGAAACCTAGAGCGTGCTTCTTGCTCTAAAGCAGAGTGTGATCAATGGAGGAGAACTCTGCTGTGTGTTTCACTTCAGAAATGGAGTTAAATCCCAGGCTCTGAGTCTTCCTACAAGCAAGACTTTGTATCAGTTAAGGGCAGTTACTTTACAGGTCAAACGAACTACATCATACACAAAGCTCACACGTTTCTCGGTCATAATTGAAAAGCATTGCATGTTACAGGACCTGTGCTTTGTGTCAGTATCAGAAGAAGAGTTGAACTAGATATGGTCCGTATGTGTAGGAAACACAGTTTTTTTGTTCTGAGCACAATCACGTTTCCTGCTGTATTACAGAGTCTAGAAAAGAAGAGCGTGCTTCTTGCTCTATTGCAGAGTGTGAGTCATGGATGAAAACTGTGCTGTGTGTTTCCTTTCAGAAATCTAGTTAAATCCCAGGCTCTGGGTTTTCCTACAAGCAAGCCTTCATTTCAGGTAAGGGCAGTCACTTTTCAGCTCAAACGAACTATATCGTTCACGAAGCTAACACATTTCTCATCTTAACTAACAAGCATTGGATGTTAGAGGACCAGTGCTTTGTATCAGTTTCATAAGCAGAGTTGGACTAGATATGGTCCGTATGTGTTGGAAAAACCGTTCTTTTGTTCTTAGCACACTCATGTTTCCTGCTGTCTTAGAGAATCTAGAAAGCAAGAGGATGCTTCTTGCTCTAAAGCAGAGTGTGATCAATGGAAGAGAACTCTGCAGTGTGTTTCACTTCAGAAATGGAGTTAAATCCCAGGCTCTGTGTCTTCCTACAAGGAAGAATTCGTTTCAGGTAAGGGCAGTTACTTTACAGCTCAAACGAACTACATCATACACGAAGCTCACACGTTTCTCGGTCATAATTGAAAAGCATTGCATGTTACATGACCTGTGGTTTGTTTCAGTTTCAGAAGAAGAGTTGAACTAGATATGGTCCGTATGTGTAGGAAACATAGTTTTTTTGTTCTGAGCACAATCACGTTTCCTGCTGTATTAGAGACTCTAGAAAAGAAGAGCGTGCTTCTTGCTCTATTACAGAGTGCGATTCATGGATGAAAACTGTGCTGTGTGTTTCCTTTCAGAAATCGAGTTAAATACCAGGCTCTGGGTTTTCCCACAGGGAAGCCTTCATTTCAGGTAAGGGCGTCACTTTTCAGCTCAAACGAACTATATCGTTCACGAAGTTAACACATTTCTCATCTTAACTAACAAGCACTGGATGTTAGAGGACCAGGGCTTTGTATCAGTTTCAGAAGCAGAGTTGGACTAGATATGGTCCGTATGTGTAGGACACACTGTTCTTTTGTTCTCATCACACTCATGTTTCCTCCTGTATTAGAGACTCTAGAAAGCAAGAACATGCTTCTTGCTCTAAAGCAGAGTGTGATCCATGGATGAGAACTATGCTGTGTGTTTCCCTTCAGAAATGGAGTTAAATCCCAGGCTCTGTGTCTTCCTACAAGCAAGAATTCATTTCAGGTAAGGGCAGTCACTTTTCAGCTCAAACGAACTACATCGTTATGAAGCTCACACGTTTCTCAGCTTAACTGACAATCATTGGATGTTAGAGGACCAGTGCTTTGTATCAGTTTCAGAAGCAGAGTTGGACTAGATATGGTCCGTATGTGTAGGAAACACCGTTCTTTTGTTCTCAGCACAGACAGGTTTCCTGCTGTCTTAGAGACTTTAGAAACCTAGAGCATGCTTCTTGCTCTAAAGCAGAGTGTGATCAATGGATGAGAACTCTGCTGTGTGTTCCACTTCAGAAATGAATTTAAATCCCAGGCTCTGAGTCTTACTACAAGCAAGACTTTGTATCAGTTAAGGGCAGTTACTTTACAGGTCTAACAAACTACATCATACACGATGCTCACACGTTTCTCGGTCATAATTGAAAAGAATTGCATGTTACAGGACCTGTGGTTTGTGTCTGTTTCAGAAGAAGAGTTGAACTAGATATGGTCCGTATGTGTAGGAAACACAGTTTTTTTGTTCTGAGAACAATCACGTTTCCTGCTGTATTAGAGAATCTAGAAAAGAAGAGCGTGCTTCTTGCTCTATTGCAGAGTGTGTTTCATGGATGAGAACTGTGCTGTGTGTTTCCCTTCAGAAATGGAGTTAAATCCCAGGCTCTGTGTCTTCCTACAAGCAAGACTTCGTTTCAGGTAAGGGCAGTTACTTTACAGCTCAAACGAACTACATCCTTCACGAAGCTCACACGTTTCTCATCTAAACTCACAAGCATTGATGTTAGAGGACCTCTGGTTTGTTTCAGTTTCAGAAGCAGATTTGGACTAGATATGGTCCGTATGTGTAGGAAACACCGTTCTTTTGTTCTCAGCACACTCACGTTTCCTGCTTTCTTAGAGAATCTATAAAGCAAGAGCCTGCTTCTTGCTGTAAAGCACAGTGTGATCAATGGGTGAGAACTCTGCTGTGTGTTTCACTTCAGAAATGGAGTTAAATCCCAGGCTCTGAGTCTTCCTACAAGCAAGACTTCGTTTCAGGTAAGAGCATATACTTTACAGCTCAAACGAAGCTACATTGTTCAAAAAGCTCATATGTTTCTCGCTCTTAACTGAAAAGCATTGTATGTTAGAGGACCTGTGGTTTGTTTCAGTTTCAAAAAGAGATTTGAACTAGATATGGTCCGTGTATGTAGGAAAAAGATTTCTTTTGTTCTGAGCACACTCATGTTTCCCTCTGTATTAGAGAGTCTAGAAAGCCAGAGCGTGCTCCTTGCAATAAAGCAGAGTGTGTTTCAAGGATGTGAACTGTGCTGTGTGTTTCCCTTCAGAAACGGAGTTAAATGCCAGGCTCTGTGTCTTCCTACAAGCAAGACTTCATTTCAGGTAAGGGCATTTACTTTACAGATCAAACGAACTACATCGTACAAGAAGCTCACACGTTTCTCGGTCTTAATTGAAAAGCATTGATTGTTAGAGGACCTTTGCTTTGTGTCAGTTTCAAAAGAAGAGTTGAACTAGATATGGTCTGTATGTGTAGGAAACAGTTCTTTTGTTCTGAGCACATCACGTTTACTGCTGTATTAGAGACTCTAGAAGGCAAGAGCCTGCTTCTTGCTGTAAAGCAGAGTGTGATCAATGGATGAGAACTCTGCTGTGTCTTTCACATCAGAAATGGAGTTAAATACCAGGTTCTGAGTCTTCCTACAAGCAAGACTTCGTTTCAGGTAAGGGCAGTAACTTTTCAGCTCAAACAAACTACATCGTTCACGAAGCTCACACGTTTCTAAGCTTAACTGACAAGCTTTGGATGTTAGAGGACCAGTGCTTTGTATCAGTTTCAGAATCAGAGTTGGACTAGATATGGTCCGTATGTGTAGGAAACACCGTTCTTTTGTTCTGAGCACACTCATGTTTCCTGCTGTATTAAAGAATTTAGAAAGCAAGAGCGTTCACTTGCTCTAAAGCAGAGTGTGATCTATGGCTGACAACTATGCTGTGTGTTTACCTTCAGAAATGGAGTTAAATCCCAGGCTCTGTGTGTTCCTACAAGCAATACTTCGTTGCAGGTAACGGCAGTCACTTTTCAGCTCAAACAAACTACATCGTTCACGAAGCTCACGCGTTTCTAAGCTTAACTGACAAGCTTTGGGTGTTAGAGGACCAGTGCTTTGTTTCAGTTTCAGAATCAGAGTTGGACTAGATATGGTCCGTATGTGTAGGAAACACCTTTCTTTTGTTCTGAGCACACTCACGTTTCCTGCTGTCTTAGAGACTCTAGAAACCTAGAGCGTGCTTCTTGCTCTAAAGCAGAGTGTGATCAATGGATGAGAACTCTGCTGTGTGTATCACTTCAGAAATGGAGTTAAATCCCAGGCTCTGAGTCTTCCTAAAATCAAGAATTCGTTTCAGGTAAGGGCAGTCACTTTTCAGCTCAAACGAAATACATCGTTCACGAAGCTCGCACGTTTCTCAGCTTAACTGACAATCATTGGATGTTAGAGGACCAGTGCTTTGTATCAGTTTCAGTAGCAGAGTTGGACTAGATATGGT
Organism: Onychomys leucogaster; assembly: GCA_949786385.1. Classification (NCBI taxonomy): domain Eukaryota; kingdom Metazoa; phylum Chordata; class Mammalia; order Rodentia; family Cricetidae; genus Onychomys; species Onychomys leucogaster. Next base: position 312,808 of record CATKUP010000142.1, read on the forward strand.
CCGTATGTGTAGGAAACACCGTTCTTTTGTTCTCAGCACACTCACGTTTCCTGCTGTCTTAGAGAATCTAGAAAGCAAGAGCCTGCTTCTTGCTCTAAAGCAGAGTTTGATCAACGGATGAGAACTCTGCTGTGTGTTTCACTTCAGAAATGGAGTTAAATCCCTGGCTCTGAGTCTTCCTACAAGCAAGACTTTGTATCAGGTAAGGGCAGTTACTTTACAGGTCAAATGAACTACATCATACACGAAGCTCACACGTTTCTCAGTCATAATTGAAAAGCATTGGATGTTACAGGACCTGTGCTTTGTGTCAGTTTCAGAAGAAGAGTTGAACTAGATATGGTCCGTATGTGTAGGAAACAGAGTTCTTTTGTTCTGAGCACAAACACGTTTCCTGCTGTATTAGAGACTCTAGAAAGGAAGAGCGTGCTTCTTGGTCTAAAGGACAGTGTGATTTCATGCTGTAAAGCAGAGTGTGATCAATTGATGAGAACTCTGCTGTGTGTTTTACTTCATAAATGGAGTTAAATCCCTCTGTATTAGAGATTCTAGAAAGCAAGAGCGAGCGTGCTTCTTGCTCTAAAGCAGAGTGTGTTTCATGGATGAGAACTGTGCTGTGTGTTTCCTTCAAAAACGGAGTTAAATGCCAGGCTCTGTGTCTTTCTTCAAGCAAGAATTCGTTTCAGGTAAACGCAGTCACTTTTCAGCTCAAACGAAGCTACATTGTTCACAAAGGTCACACGTTTCTCACTCTTAACTGAAAAGCATTGGATGTTAGAGGACCTGTGGTTTGTATCAGTTTCAGAAACAGAGTTGAACTAGATATGGTCCGTGTTAGGAAACACATTTCTTTTGTTCTGAGCACACTCACGTTTCCCTTGGTATTAGAGACTCTAGAAAGCAAGAGCGTGATTCTTGCTCTAAAACAGAGTGTGTTTCATGGATGAGAACTGTGCCCTGTGTTTCCCTTCAGAAACGGAGTTAAATGCCAGGCTCTGTGCCTTCCTACAAGCAAGACTTCGTTTCAGGTAAACGCAGTCACATTTCAGCTCAAACGAAGCTACATTGTTCACAAAGCACACACGTTTCTCGCTCTTAACTGAAAAGCATTGGATGTTAGAGGACCTGTGGTTTGTATCAGTTTCAGAAACAGAGTTGAACTAGATATGGTCCGTGTGTGTAGGAAACAAAGTTCTTTTGTTCTGAGCACACTCACGTTTCCCTGTGTATTAGAGACTCTAGAAAGCAAGAGCGTGCTAATTGCTCTAAAGCAGAGTGTGTTTCATGGATGAGAACTGTGCCGTGTGTTTCCCTTCAGAACTGGACTTAAATGCCAGGCTCTGTGTCTTCCTTCAAGCAAGACTTCGTTTCAGGTAAACGCAGTCACTTTTCAGCTCAAACGAAGCTACATTGTTCAAAAAGCACACACGTTTCTCGCTTTTAACTGAAAAGCATTGGATGTTAGACGACCTGTGGATTCTATCAGTTTCCGAAACAAAGTTGAACTAGATATGGTCCGTGTGTGTAGGAAAAACAGTTCTTTTATTCTGAGCACACTCACGTTTCCCTGTGTATTAGAGACTTTAGAAAGCATGAGCGTGCTTCTTGCTCTAAAGCAGAGTGTGTTTCATGGATGAGAACTGTGCCGTGTGTTTCCGTTCAGAACTGGAAATGCCAGGCTCTGTTTCTTCCTTCAAGCAAGACTTGGTTTCAGGTAAACGCAGTCACTTTTCAGCTCAAACGAAGCTACATTGATCACGAAGCTCACACGTTTCTCGCTCTTAACTGAAAAGCATTGTATGTTAGAGGACCTGTGGTTTGTATCAGTTTCAGAAACAGAGTTGAACTAGATATGGTCCGTGTGTAGGAAACACATTTCTTTTTTTCTGAGCACACTCACGTTTCCATTTGTATTAGAGACTCTAGAAAGCAAGAGCGTGCTTCTTGCTCTAAAGCAGAGTGTGTTTCATGGATGAGAAGTGTGCCGTGTGTTTCCCTTCAGAAACGGAGTTAAATGCCAGGCTCTGTGCCTTCCTACAAGCAAGACTTCGTTTCAGGTAAACGCAGTCACTTTTCAGCTCAAACGAAGCTACATTGTTCAAAAAGCACACACGTTTCTCGCTTTTAACTGAAAAGCATTGGATGTTAGACGACCTGTGGATTCTATCAGTTTCCGAAACAAAGTTGAACTAGATATGGTCCGTGTGTGTAGGAAAAACAGTTCTTTTGTTCTGAGCACACTCACGTTTCCCTGTGTATTAGAGACTCTAGAAAGCAAGAGCGTGCTTCTTGCTCTAAAGCAGAGTGTGTTTCATGGATGAGAACTGTGCCGTGTGTTTCCGTTCAGAACTGGAAATGCCAGGCTCTGTTTCTTCCTTCAAGCAAGACTTGGTTTCAGGTAAACGCAGTCACTTTTCAGCTCAAAGAAGCTACATTGATCACGAAGCTCACACGTTTCTCGCTCTTAACTGAAAAGTATTGGATGTTAGACGACCTGTGGTTTGTATCAGTTTCAGAAACAGAGTTGAACTAGATATGGTCCGTGTGTAGGAAACACCGTTCTTTTGTTCTCAGCACACTCACATTTCCTGCTGTCTTAGAGACTCTAGAAACCTAGAGCGTGCTTCTTGCTCTAAAGCAGACTGTGATCAATGGATGAGAACTCTGCTGTGTGTTTCACTTCAGAAATGGAGTTAAATCCCTGGCTCTGAGTCTTCCTACAAGGAAGACTTTGTATCAGGTAAGGGCAGTTACTTTACAGGTCAAATGAACTACATCATACACGAAGCTCACACGTTTCTCAGTCATAATTGAAAAGCATTGGATGTTACAGGACCTGTGCTTTGTGTCAGTTTCAGAAGAAGAGTTGAACTAGATATGGTCCGTATGTGTAGGAAACACAGTTCTTTTGTTCTGAGCACAAACACGTTTCCTGCTGTATTAGAGACTCTAGAAAGGAAGAGCGTGCTTCTTGCTCTAAAGGAGAGTGTGATTTCATGCTGTAAAGCAGAGTGTGATCAATTGATGAGAACTCTGCTGTGTGTTTTACTTCATAAATGGAGTTAAATCCCTCTGTATTAGAGATTCTAGAAAGCAAGAGCGAGCGTGCTTCTTGCTCTAAAGCAGAGTGTGTTTCATGGATGAGAACTGTGCTGTGTGTTTCCTTCAAAAACGGAGTTAAATGCCAGGCTCTGTGTCTTTCTTCAAGCAAGAATTCGTTTCAGGTAAACGCAGTCACTTTTCAGCTCAAACGAAGCTACATTGTTCACAAAGGTCACACGTTTCTCACTCTTAACTGAAAAGCATTGGATGTTAGAGGACCTGTGGTTTGTATCAGTTTCAGAAACAGAGTTGAACTAGATATGGTCCGTGTTAGGAAACACATTTCTTTTGTTCTGAGCACACTCACGTTTCCCTCGGTATTAGAGACTCTAGAAAGCAAGAGCGTGATTCTTGCTCTAAAACAGAGTGTGTTTCATGGATGAGAACTGTGCCCTGTGTTTCCCTTCAGAAACGGAGTTAAATGCCAGGCTCTGTGCCTTCCTACAAGCAAGACTTCGTTTCAGGTAAACGCAGTCACATTTCAGCTCAAACGAAGCTACATTGTTCACAAAGCACACACGTTTCTCGCTCTTAACTGAAAAGCATTGGATGTTAGAGGACCTGTGGTTTGTATCAGTTTCAGAAACAGAGTTGAACTAGATATGGTCCGTGTGTGTAGGAAACAAAGTTCTTTTGTTCTGAGCACACTCACGTTTCCCTGTGTATTAGAGACTCTAGAAAGCAAGAGCGTGCTAATTGCTCTAAAGCAGAGTGTGTTTCATGGATGAGAACTGTGCCGTGTGTTTCCCTTCAGAACTGGACTTAAATGCCAGGCTCTGTGTCTTCCTTCAAGCAAGACTTGGTTTCAGGTAAACGCAGTCACTTTTCAGCTCAAACGAAGCTACATTGTTCAAAAAGCACACACGTTTCTCGCTTTTAACTGAAAAGCATTGGATGTTAGACGACCTGTGGATTCTATCAGTTTCCGAAACAAAGTTGAACTAGATATGGTCCCTGTGTGTAGGAAAAACAGTTCTTTTATTCTGAGCACACTCACGTTTCCCTGTGTATTAGAGACTTTAGAAAGCATGAGCGTGCTTCTTGCTCTAAAGCAGAGTGTGTTTCATGGATGAGAACTGTGCCGTGTGTTTCCGTTCAGAACTGGAAATGCCAGGCTCTGTTTCTTCCTTCAAGCAAGACTTGGTTTCAGGTAAACGCAGTCACTTTTCAGCTCAAACGAAGCTACATTGATCACGAAGCTCACACGTTTCTCGCTCTTAACTGAAAAGCATTGTATGTTAGAGGACCTGTGGTTTGTATCAGTTTCAGAAACAGAGTTGAACTAGATATGGTCCGTGTGTAGGAAACACATTTCTTTTTTTCTGAGCACACTCACGTTTCCATTTGTATTAGAGACTCTAGAAAGCAAGAGCGTGCTTCTTGCTCTAAAGCAGAGTGTGTTTCATGGATGAGAAGTGTGCCGTGTGTTTCCCTTCAGAAACGGAGTTAAATGCCAGGCTCTGTGCCTTCCTACAAGCAAGACTTCGTTTCAGGTAAACGCAGTCACTTTTCAGCTCAAACGAAGCTACATTGTTCAAAAAGCACACACGTTTCTCGCTTTTAACTGAAAAGCATTGGATGTTAGACGACCTGTGGATTCTATCAGTTTCCGAAACAAAGTTGAACTAGATATGGTCCGTGTGTGTAGGAAAAACAGTTCTTTTGTTCTGAGCACACTCACGTTTCCCTGTGTATTAGAGACTCTAGAAAGCAAGAGCGTGCTTCTTGCTCTAAAGCAGAGTGTGTTTCATGGATGAGAACTGTGCCGTGTGTTTCCGTTCAGAACTGGAAATGCCAGGCTCTGTTTCTTCCTTCAAGCAAGACTTGGTTTCAGGTAAACGCAGTCACTTTTCAGCTCAAAGAAGCTACATTGATCACGAAGCTCACACGTTTCTCGCTCTTAACTGAAAAGTATTGGATGTTAGACGACCTGTGGTTTGTATCAGTTTCAGAAACAGAGTTGAACTAGATATGGTCCGTGTGTAGGAAACACCGTTCTTTTGTTCTCAGCACACTCACATTTCCTGCTGTCTTAGAGACTCTAGAAACCTAGAGCGTGCTTCTTGCTCTAAAGCAGACTGTGATCAATGGATGAGAACTCTGCTGTGTGTTCCGCTTCAGAAATGGAGTTAAATCCCAGGCTCTGATTCTTCCTACAAGCAAGGCTTTGTATCAGTTAAGGGCAGTTACTTTACAGGTCAAACGAACTACATCATACACAAATCTCACAGGTTTCTCGGTCAAAATTGAAAAGCATTGCATGTTACAGGACCTGTGCTTTGTGTCAGTTTCAGAAGAGTTGAACTAGAAATGGTCCGTATGTGTAGGAAACACAGTTTTTTTGTTCTGAGCACAATCAAGTTTCCTGATGTATTAGAGACTTTAGAAAAGAAGAGGGTGCTTCTTGCTCTATTGCAGAGTGTGATTCATGGATGAAAACTGTGCTGTGTGTTTCTTTTCAGAAATCGTGTTAAATCCCAGGCTCTGGGTTTTCCTACAAGCAAGCCTTCCTTTCATGTAAGGGCAGTCACTTTTCAGCTCAAATGAACTATATCGATCAAAAAGCTAACACATTTCTCATCTTAACTAACAAGCATTGAATGTTAGAGGACCAGTGCTTTTTTTCATTTTCAGAAGCAGAGTTGGACTAGATATGGTCCGTATGTGTTGGAAAAACCATTCTTTTGTTCTTAGCACACTCATGTTTCCTGCTGTCTTAGCGAATCTAGAAAGCAAGAGCGTGCTTCTTGCTCTAAAGCAGAGTGTGATCACTGGATGAGAACTCTGCAGTGTGTTTCCCTTCAGAAATGGAGTTTAATGCCAGTCATGTGTCTTCCTACAAGCAAGACTTCGTTTCATGTAAACGCAGTCACATTTCAGCTCAAAGGAAGCTACATTGTTCACGAAGCTCACACGTTTCTCGCTCTTAACTGAAAAGCATTGGATGTTAGAGGACCTGTGGTTTGTGTCAGTTTCAGAAACAGAGTTGAACTAGATATAGTCCGTGTGTAGGAAACACAGTTCTTTTGTTCTGAGCACACTCACGTTTCCCTCTGTATTACAGACTCTAGAAAGCAAGAGCGTGCTTCTTGCTCTAAAGCACAGTGTGTTTCATGGATGAGAACTGTGCCGTGTGTTTCCCTTCAGAAACGGAGTTAAATGCCAGGCTCTGTGTCTTTCTTCAAGCAAGACTTCGTTTCAGGTAAACGCAGTCACTTTTCACCTCAAACGAAGCTACATTGTTCACGAAGCTCACACGTTTCTCGCTCTTAACTGAAAAGCATTGGATGTTAGAGGACCTGTGGTTTGTATCAGTTTCAGAAACAGAGTTGAACTAGATATGGTCCATGGGTAGGAAACACATTTCTTTTGTTCTGAGCACACACACGTTTCCCTCTGTATTAGAGACTTTAGAAAGCAAGAGCGTGCTTCTTTCTCTAAAGCAGAGTGTGTTTCATGGATGAGAACTGTGCCCTGTGTTTCCCTTCAGAAACGGAGTTAAATGCCAGGCTCTGTGCCTTCCTACAAGCAAGACTTCGTTTCAGGTAAACGCATCACTTTTCACCTCAAACGAAGCTACATTGTTCACAAAGCACACAAGTTTCTCGCTCCTAACTGAAAAGCATTGGATGTTAGAGGACCTGTGGTTTGTATCAGTTTCAGAAACAGAGTTGAACTAGATATGGTCCGTGTGTGTAGGAAACAAAGTTCTTTTGTTCTGAGCACACTCACGTTTCCCTCTGTATGAGAGATTCTAGAATGCAAGAGCATGCTTCTTGCTCTAAAGCAGCGTGTGTTTCATGGATGAGAACTGTGCCGTGTGTTTCCCTGCAGAACTGGACTTAAATGCCAGGCTCTGTGTCTTCCTTCAAGCAAGACTTGGTTTCAGGGAAACGCAGTCACTTTTCAGCTCAAACGAAGCTACATTGATCACGAAGCTCACAAGTTTCTCACTCTTAACGGAAAAGAATTGGATGTTAGTGGACCTGAGGTTTGTATCAGTTTCAGAAACAGAGTTGAACTAGATATGGTCCGTGTGTGTAGGAAACACAGTTCTTTTGTTCTGAGCACACTCACGTTTCCCTGTGTATTAGAGACTCTAGAAAGCAAGATCGTGCTTCTTGCTCTAAACAGAGTGTGTTTCATGGATGAGAACTGTGCCCTGTGTTTCAATTCAGAAACGGAGTTAAATGCCAGGCTCTGTGTTTCCTTCAAGCAAGACTACGTTTCAGGTAATCGCAGTTGCTTTTCAGCTCAAACGAAGCTACATTGTTCAAAAAGCTCACACGTTTCTCCCTCTTAACTGAAAACCATTGTATGTTAGAGGACCTATGGTTTGTATCAGTTTCAGAAACAGAGTTGAACTAGATATGGTCCGTGTGTAGGAAACACATTTCTTTTTTTCTGAGCACACTCACGTTTCCCTCTGTATTAGAGACTCTAGAAATCAAGAGCGTGCTTCTTGCTCTAAAGCAGAGTGTGTTTCATGGATGAGAACTGTGCCGTGTGTTTCCCTTCAGAAACGGAGTTAAATGCCAGGCTCTGTGCCTTCCTACAAGCAAGACTTCGTTTCAGGTAAACGCATCACTTTTCAGCTCTAACGAAGCTACATTGTTCACAAAGCTCACACGTTTCTCGCTTTTCACTGAAAAGCATTGGATGTTAGAGGACCTGTGGATTCTATCAGTTTCAGAAACAGAGTTGAACTAGATATGGTCGTGTGTGTAGGAAACAAAGTTCTTTTGTTCTGAGCACACTCACGTTTCCCTCTGTATTAGAGATTCTAGAATGCAAGAGCGTGCTTCTTGCTCTAAAGCGGAATGTGTTTCATGGATGAGAACTGTGCCGTGTGTTTCCCTTCAGAAACGGAGTTAAATGCCAGGCTCTGTGTCTTTCTACAAGCAAGACTTCGTATCAGGTAAACGCAGTCACTTTTCAGCTCAAACGAAGCTACATTGATCAAGAAGCTCACACGTTTCTCGCTCTAAACGGAAAAGATTTGGATGTTAGTGGACCTGAGGTTTGTATCAGTATCAGAAACAGAGTTGAACTAGATATGGTCCCTGTGTGTAGGAAACACAGTTCTTTGGTCTGAGCACAATCACGTTTCCTGCTGTCTTAGAGACTCTAGAAAGGAAGAGCGTGCTTCTTGCTCTAAAGCAGAGTGTGATTCATGGATGAGAACTGTGCTGTGTGTTTCCCCTCAGAAATGGAATTAAATCCCAGGCTCTGTGTCTTCCTACAAGCAAGACTTCGTTTCAGGTAAGGGCAGTCACTTTTCAGCTCAAACGAACTACATCGTTCACCAAGCTCACATGTTTCTAAGCTTAACGGACATGCTTTGGAAGTTAGAGGTCCAGTGCTTTGAATCAGTTTCAGAATCAGAGTTGGACTAGATATGGTCCGTATGTGTAGGAAACACAGTTCTTTTCTTCTGAGCACACTCAACTTTCCTGCTTTATTAGAGACTCTAGAAAGCAAGAGCGTTCACTTGCTCTGAAGCAGAGTGTGATCCATGGATGAGAACTATGCTGTGTGTTTCCTATCAGAAATGGAGTTAAATCCCTGGCTCTATGGCTTTCTACAAGCACTACTTCGTTGCAGGTAAGGGCAGTCACTTTTCAGCTCAAACGAACTACATCGTTCATGAAGCTCACACGTTTCTCATCTAAACTGACAAGCATTGGATGTTAGAGGACCTCTTGTTTGTTTCAGTTTCAGTAGCAGAGTTGGACTAGATATGGTTGGTATGTTTGGAAACACCGTTCATTTGTTCTCAACACACTCACGTTTCCTACTGTCTTAGATAGTCTAGAAAGCAAGAGCGTGCTTCTTGCTCTAAAGCAGAGTGTGATCAATGGATGAGAACTCTGCAGTGTGTTTCACTTCAGAAATGGAGTTAAATCCCAGGCTCTGAGTCTTCCTACAAGCAAGACTTCGTTTCAGGTAAGGGCAGTCACTTTTCAGCTCAAATGAACTGCATCGTTCACGAAGCTAACACGTTTCTCATCTTAACTAACAAGCACTGGATGTTAGAGTATCAGGGCTTTGTATCAGTTTCAGAAGCAGAGTTGGACTAGATATGGTCCGTATGTGTAGGAAACACCGTTCTTTTGTTCTCATCACACTCATATTTCCTGCTGTATTAGAGATTCTAGAAAGCAAGTACGTGCTTCTTGCTCTAAAGCAGAGTGTGATCCATGTATGAGAACTCTGCTGTTTGTTCCACTTCAGAAATGGAGTTAAATCCCAGGCTCTGATTCTTCCTACAAGCAAGACTTTGTATCAGTTAAGGGCAGTTACTTTATGGGTCTAACGAACTACATCCTACACGAAGCTCACAGGTTTCTCGGTCATAAGTGAAAAGCATTGCATGTTACAGGATCTGTGCTTTGTGTCAGTTTCAGAAGAAGAGGTGAACTAGATATGGTCCATATGTGTAGGAAACACAGTTCTTTTGTTCTGAGCATAATCATGTTTCCTGCTGTGTTAGAGATTCTAGAAAGGAAGAGCATACTTCTTGCTCTAAAGCAGAGAGTGATTCATGGATGAGAACTGTGCTGTGTGTTTCCCTTCAGAAGTGGAGTTAAATCCCAGGCTCTGTGTCTTCCTACAAGCAAGACTTCATTTCAGATAAGGGCAGGTACTTTACAGCTCAAATGAACTACATCGTTCACGAAGCTCACACGTTTCTCCTCTAAACTGACAAGCATTGGATGTTAGAGGACCTCTTGTTTGTTTCAGTTTCAGAAGCAGAGTTGGACTAGATATGGTCCGTATGTTTGGAAACACTGTTCTTTTGTTCTCAACACACTCATGTTTCCTACTGTCTTAGATAGTCTAGAAAGCCAGAGCGTGCTTCTTGCTCTAAAGCAGAGTATGATCAATGGATGAGAACTCTGCTGTGTATTCTACTTTAGAAATGGAGTTAAATCCCAGGCTCTGAGTCTTCCTACAAGCAAGACTTCGTTTCAGGTAAGGGCAGTTACTTTATAGCTTAAATGAACTATATCATATACTAAGCTCACACGTTTCTCGGTCATAATTGAAAAGCATTGGATGTTACAGGACCTGTGTTTTGTGTCAGTTTCAGAAGAAGAGATGAACTAGATATGGACCGTATGTGTAGGAAACACAGTTCTTTTGTTCTGAGCACAATCACGTTTCCTGCTGTATTAGAGACTCTAGAAAGAAAGAGCGTGCTTCTTGCTCTAAAGCAGAGTGTGATTCATGGATGAGAACTGTGCTGTGTGTTTCCCTTCAGAAATGGAGTTAAATCCCAGGCTCTGTGTCTTCCTACAAGCAAGACTTCGTTTCAGGTAAGGGCAGTCACTTTTCAGCTCAAATGAACTGCATCGTTCACGAAGCTAACACGTTTCTCATCTTAACTAACAAGCACTGGATGTTAGAGGACCAGGGCTTTGTATCAGTTTCAGAAGCATAGTTGGACTAGATATGGTCCGTATGTGCAGGAAACACAGTTTTTTTGTTCTGAGCACATCACGTTTCCTGCTGTATTAGAGAATCTGGAAAGGAAGAGCGTGCTTCTTGCTCTAAAGCAGAGTGTGATTCATGGAAGAGAACTCTGCTGTGTGTTCCACTTCAGAAATGGAGTTAAATCCCAAGCTCTGACTCTTCCTACAAGCAAGACTTTGTATCAGTTAAGGGCAGTTACTTTACAGGTCAAACGAACTACATCCTACACGAAGCTCACAGGTTTCTCGGTCATAATTGAAAAGCATTGCATGTTACAAGACCTGTGTTTTGTGTCAGTTTCAGAAGAAGAGTTGGACTAGTTATGGTCCGTATGTGTAGGAAACACAGTTCTCTGGTTCTCAGCACACTCACGTTTCCTGCTTTCTTAGAGAATCTATAAAGCAAGAGCCTGCTTCTTGCTGTAAAGCAGAGTGTGATCAATGGATGAGAACTCTGCTGTGTGTTTCACTTCAGAAATGGAGTTAAATCCCAGGCTCTGCGTCTTCCTACAAGCAAGACTTCATTTCAGGTAATGGCATATACTTTACAGCTCAAACGAACTACAAGGTTCACGAAGCTCACACGTTTCTCAGCTTAACCGACAATCATTGGATGTTAGAGGACCAGTGCTTTGTATCAGTTTCAGAAGCAGAGTTGGACTAGATATGGTCCATATGTGTAGGAAACTCCGTTCTTTTGTTCTCACCACACTCATGTTTTCTGGTGACTTAGAGACTCTAGAAACCTAGAGCGTCCTTCTTGCTCTAAAGCAGAGTGTGATCAATGGATGAGAAGTCTGCTGTGTGTTCCACTTCAGAAATGGAGTTAAATCCCAGGCTCTGAGTCTTCCTACAAGCAAGACTTTGTATCAGTTAAGGGCAGTTACTTTACAGGTCAAACGAACTACATCATACTCAAAGCTCACACGTTTCTCGGTCATAATTGAAAAGCATTGCATGTTACAGGACCTGTGCTTTGTGTCAGTTTCAGAAGAAGTGTTGAACTAGATATGGTCCGTATGTGTAGGAAACACAGTTTTTTTGTAATGAGCACAATCACGTTTCCTGCTGTATTACAGAGTCTAGAAAAGAAGAGCGAGCTTCTTGCTCTATTGCAGAGTGTGAGTCATGGATGAAAACTGTGCTGTGTGTTTCCTTTCAGAAATCTAGTTAAATCCCAGGCTCTGGGTTTTCCTACAAGCAAGCCTTCATTTCAGGTAAGGGCAGGTACTTTACAGCTCAAACGAACTATATCGTTCACGAAGCTAACACATTTCTCATCTTAACTAACAAGCATTGGATGTTAGAGGACCTCTGGTTTGTTTCAGTTTCATAAGCAGAGTTGGACTAGATATGGTCCGTATGTGTTGGAAAAACCGTTCTTTTGTTCTTAGCACACTCATGTTTCCTGCTGTCTTAGAGAATCTAGAAAGCAAGAGCATGCTTCTTGCTCTAAAGCAGAGTGTGATCAATGGAAGAGAACTGTGCAGTGTGTTTCACTTCGGAAATGGAGTTAAATCCCAGGTTCTGAGTCTTCCTACAAGCAAGACTTCGTTTCAGGTAAGGGCATTTACTTTATAGCTCAAAGAACTACATCACACACGAAGCTCACATGTTTCTCGGTCTTAATTGAAAAGCATTGGATGTTACAGGACCTGTCCTTTGTGTCACTTTCAAAAGAAGAGTTGAACTAGATATGGTCTGTATGTGTAGGAAACACAGTTCTTTTGTTCTGAGCACAATCATGTTTCCTGCTGTATTAGAGATTCTAGAAAGGAAGAGCATACTTCTTGCTCTAAAGCAGAGTGTGTTTCTTGGATGAGAACTGTGCTGTGTGTATTCCTTCAGAAATGGAGCTAAATCCCAGGCTCTGAATCTTCCTCCAAGCAAGACTTCGTTTCAGGTAAGGGCAGGTACTTTACAGCTCAAACGAACTACATCGTTCATGAATCTCACACGTTTCTCATCTAAACTGACAAGCATTGGATGTTAGAGGAACTGTGCTTTTGTCAGTTTCAAAAGAAGAGTTGAACTAGATATGGTCCGTATGTGTAGGAAACACCATTCTTTTGTTCTGAGCACACTCAAGTTTCCTGCTGTATAAGAGACTCTAGAAAGCAAGAGCATTCACTTACTCTAAAGCAGAGTGTGATCCATGGATGAGAACTATGCTGTGTGTTTCCCTCAGAAATGGAGTAAAATCCCAGGCTCTGTGTCTTCCTACAAGCACTACCTCGTTGCAGGTAAGGGCAGTCACTTTTCAGCTCAAACGAACTACATCGTTCACGAATCTCACTCGTTGCTCCTCTTAAATGACAAGCATTGGATGTTAGAGGACCTGTGCTTGTATCGATTTTAGAAGCAGAGTTGGACTAGATATGGTCCGTATGTGTAGGAAACACCGTCCTTTTGTTCTCAGCACACTCACGTTTCCTGCTGTCTTAGAGAATCTATAAAGCAAGAGCCTGCTTCTTGCTGTAAAGCAGAGTGTGAACAATGGATGAGAACTCTGCTGTGTGTTTCACTTCAGAAATGCAGTTCAATCCCAGGCTCTGTGTCTTCCTACATGCAAGACTTCATTTCAGGTAAGGGCAGTCACTTTTCAGCTAAAACGAACTACATCATTCACGAAGCTCACACGTTTCTCAGCATAACTGACAAGCATTGGATGTTAGAGGACCAGTGCTTTGTATCAGTTTCAGAATCAGAGTTGGACTAGATACGGTCCATATGTGTAGGAAACACAGTTCTTTTCTTCTGAGCACACTCAAGTTTCCTGCTGTATTACAGACTCTAGAAAGCAAGAGCGTTCACTTGATCTAAAGCAGAGTGTGATCCATGGATGAGAACTATGCTGTGTGTTTCCTATCAGAAATGGAGTTAAATCCCTGACTCTATGTCTTCCTACAAGCACTACTTCGTTGCAGGTAAGGGCAGTCACTTTTCACTCAAACGAACTACATCGTTCACGAAGCTCACTCGTTTCTCCTCTTAAATGACAAGCATTGGATGTTAGAGGACCTATGCTTGTATCAATTTCAGAAGCAGATTTGGACTAGATATGGTCCATATGTGTAGGAAACACAGTTCTTTTATTCTCAGCACACTCACTTTTCCTGCTGTCTTAGAGATTCTAGAAAGCAAGAGCGTGCTTCTTGCTCTAAAGCAGAGTGTGATCAATGGATGAGAACTCTGCTGTGTATTCTACTTTAGAAATGGAGTTAAATCCCAGGCTCTGAGTCTTCCTACAAGCAAGACTTCGTTTCAGCAAAGTGCAGTTACTTTATAGCTTAAACGAACTATATCATACACGAAGCTCACACGTATCTCGGTCATAATTGAAAAGCATTGGATGTTACAGGACCTGTGCTTTGTGTCAGTTTCAGAAGAAGTGTTGAACTAGATATGGACTGTATGTGTAGGAAACACAGTTCTTTTGTTCTGAGCACAATCATGTTTCCTGCTTTCTTAGAGAATCTATAAAGCAAGAGCCTGCTTCTTGCTGTAAAGCAGAGTGTGATCAATGGATGAGAACTCTGCTGTGTGTTTCATTTCAGAAATGGAATTAAATCCCAGGCTCTGAGTCTTCCTACAAGCAAGACTTCGTTTCAGGTAAGGGCATTTACTTTACAGCTCTAACGAAGTACATCGTACAAGAAGCTCACATGTTTCTCGGCCTTAATTGAAAAGCATTGATTGTTAGAGGACCTGTGCTTTGTGTCAGTTTCAAAAGAAGAGTTGAACTAGATATGGTCCGTATGTGTAGGAAACACAGTTCTTTTGTTCTGAGCACATCACGTTTACTGCTGTATTAGAGACTCTAGAAGGCAAGAGCCTGCTTCTTGCTGTAAACCAGAGTGTGATCAATGGATGAGAACTCTGCTGTGTCTTTCACTTCAAAAATGGAGTTAAATCCCAGGCTCTGAGTCTTCCTACAAGCAAGACTTCATATCAGGTAAGGGCAGCTACTTTACAGCTCAAACGAACTACATCGTTCACGAAGCTCACACGTTTCTCATCTAAACTGACAAGCATTGGATGTTAGAGCACCTTTGGTTTGTATCAGTTTCAGAAGCAGAGTTGAACTAGATATGGTCCATATGTGTAGGAAACACTGTTCTTTGGTCCGAGCACACTCAATTTTCCTGCAGTATTTGAGACTCTAGAAAGCAAGAGCGTGCTTCTTGCTCTGAAGCAGAGTGTGATTCATGGATGAGAACTGTGCTGTGTGGTTCTCCTCAGAAATGGAGTTAAATCCCAGGCTCTGAGTCTTCCTACAAGCAAGACTTCGTTTCAGGAAAGGGCAGGTACTTTACAGCTCAAACGAACTACATCGTTCATGAAGCTCACACGTTTTTCATCTAAAATGACAAGCATTGGATGTTAAAGGACCTCTGATTTGTTTCATTTTCAGAAGCAGAGTAGGACTAGATTTGGTCCGTAGGTGTACGAATCAACTTTCTTTTGTTCTCGGCACACTCACGCTTCCTGCTGTCTTAGAGAATCTACAAAGCAAGAGCCTGCTTCTTGCTCTAAAGCAGAGTGTGATCACGGGATGAGAACTCTGCTGTGTGTTTCACGTCAGAAATGAGGTTAAATCCCAGGCTATGAGTCTTCCTACATGCAAGACTTCGTTTCAGGTAAGGGCAGTTACTTTACAGCTGAAACGAACTACATCGTTCACGAAGCTCACACTTTTCTCATCTAAACTGACAAGCATTGGATGTTAGAGGACCTCTGGTTTGTTTCAGATTCAGAAGCAGAGTTGGACTAGATATGGTCCGTATGTTTGGTGACACAGTTCTTTTGTTCTCAGCACACTCATGTTTCCTGCTGTCTTAGAGACTCTAGAAACCTAGAGCGTGCTTCTTGCTCTAAAGTAGAGTGTGATCAATGGATGAGAACTCTGCTGTGTGTTTCACATCAGAAATGGAGTTAAATCCCAGGCTCTGAGTCTTCCTACAAGCAAGACTTTGTATCAGTTAAGGGCAGTTACTTTACAGGTCAAACGAACTACATCGTTCACGTAGCTCACACGTTTCTCATCTAAACTGACAAGCATTGGATGTTAGAGGACCTCTGGTTTGTTTCAGTTTCAGAAGCAGAGTTGGACTAGATATCGTCCGTATGTTTGGAAACACGGTTCTTTTGTTCTCAACACACTCACGTTTCCTGCTGTCTTAGATAGTCTAGAAAGCAAGAGCGTGCTTCTTGCTCTAAAGCAGAGTGTGATCAATGGATGAGAACTCTGTTGTGTGTTTCACTTCAGAAATGGGGTTAAATCCCAGGCTCTGAGTCTTCCTACAAGCAAGACTTCTTTTCAGGTAAGGGCAGTCACTTTTCAGCTCAAATGAACTGCATCGTTCACGAAGCTAACACGTTTCTCATCTTAACTAACAAGCACTGGATGTTAGAGGACCAGGGCTTTGTATCAGTTTCAGAAGCAGAGTTGGACTAGATATGGTCCGTATGTGTAGGAAACACCATTCTTTTGTTCTCAGCACAGTCACGTTTCCTGCTGTCTTAGAGACTTTAGAAACCTAGACCGTGCTTCTTGCTCGAAAGCAGAGTGTGATCAATGGATGAGAACTCTGCTGTGTGTTCCACTTCAGAAATGGAGAAAAATCCCAGGCTCTGAGTCTTCCTACAAGCAAGACTTTGTATCAGGTAAGGGCAGTTACTTTACAGGTCAAACGAACTATATCATACACGAAGCTCACACGTTTCTCAGTCATAATTGAAAAGCATTGGATGTTACAGGACCTGTGCTTTGTGTCAGTTTCAGAAGAAGAGTTGAACTAGATATGGTCCGTATGTGTAGGAAACACAGTTCTTTTTTTCTGAGCACAATCACGTTTCCTGCTCTATTAGAGACTCTAGAAAGGAATAGTGTGCTTCTTGCTCTAAAGGAGAGTGTGATTCATGGATGAGAACTGTGCTGTGTGTTTCCCCTCAGAAATGGAAATAAATTCCAGGCTCTGTGTCTTAATACAAGCAAGACTTCGTTTCAGGTAAGGGCAGACACTTTTCAGCTCAAACGAACTACATCGTTCACGAAGCTCACATGTTTCTAAGCTTAACTGACATGCTTTGGGTGTTAGAGGACCAGTGCTTTGTATCAGTTTCAGAATCAGAGTTGGACTAGATATGGTCCATATGTGTAGGAAACACCATTCTTTTCTTCTGAGCACACTCAAGTTTCCTGCTGTATTAGACTCTAGAAAGGAAAAGGGTTCTTCTTGCTCTAAAGCAGAGTGTGATCCATGGATGAGAACTATGCTTGTGTTTGCCTTCAGAAATCGAGTTAAATCCCAGCTTCTGTGTCTTCCTACATGCAAGATTTGGTTTCAGGTAAGGGCAGTCACTTTTTAGCTCAAACGAACTACATCGTTCCCAAAGCTCACACGTTTCTCAGCTTAACTGACAAGCATTGGATGTTAGAGGACCAGTGCTTTGTATCAGTTTCAGAAGCAGAGTTGGACTAGATATGGTCCATATGTGTAGGAAACACCGTTCTTTTGTTCTCAGCACACTCACGTTTCCTGCTGTCTTAGAGAGTCTAGAAACATAGAGCATGCTTCTAGCTCTAAAGCAGAGTGTGATCAATGGATGAGAACTCTGCTGTGTGTTTCACTTCAGAAATGGAGTTAAATCCCAGGCTCTGAGTCTTCCTACAAAGAAGACTTCGTTTCAGGTAAGGTCTGTTACTGTATAGCTCAAACGAACTACATCGATCATGAAGCTCACTCGTTTCTCCTCTTAAATGACAAGCATTGGATGTTGGAGGACCTGTGCTTGTATCAATTTCAGAAGCAGAGTTGGACTAGATATGGTCCATATGTGTAGGAAACACAGTTCTTTTGTTCTCAGCACACTCACTTTTCCTGCTTTCTTAGAGATTCTAGAAAGCAAGAGCGTGCTTCTTGCTCTAAAGCAGAGTATGATCAATGGATGAGAATTCTGCTGTGTATTCTACTTTAGAAATGGAGTTAAATCCCAGGCTCTAAGTCTTCCTACAAGCAAGACTTCGTTTCAGGTAAGGGCAGTTACTTTACAGCTCAAATGAACTATATCATACATGAAGCTCACACGTTTCTCGGTCATAATTGAAAAGCATTGGGTGTTACGGTACCTGTGCTTTGTGTCAGTTTCTGAAGAAGAGGTGAACTAGGTATGGTCCGTATGTGTAGGAAACACAGTTATTTTGTTCTGAGCACAATCATGTTTCCTGCTGTATTAGAGACTCTAGAAAGGAAGAACGTGCTTCTTGCTCTATAGCAGAGTGTGATTCATGGATGAGAACTGTGCTGTGTGTTTCCCCTCAGAAATGGAATTAAATCCGAGGCTCTGTGTCTTCCTACAAGCAAGAGTTCATTTCAGGTAAGAGCAGTCACTTTTCAGCTCAAACGAACTACATCGATCATGAACCTCACTCCTTTCTCCTCTTAAATGCCAAGCATTGGATGTTGGAGGACCTGTGCTTGTATCAATTTCAGAAGCAGAGTTGCACTAGATATGGTCCGTATGTGTAGGAAACAATGTTCTTTTCTTCTCAGCACACTCATGTTTCCTGCTGTCTTAGAGAATCTAGAAAGCAAGAGCATGCTTCTTGCTCTAAAGCAGAGTGTGATCAATGGATGAGAACTCTGCTGTGTATCACTTCAGAAATGGAGTTAAATCCCAGGCTCTAAGTCTTCCTACAAGCAAGACTTCGTTTCAGGTAAGGGCAGTTACTTTACAGCTCAAACGAACTACATCGTTCACGAACTCACACGTTTCTCATCTAAACTGACAAGCATTGGATGTTCAGGTCTTCTGGTTTGTTTCAGTTTCAGAAGCAGAGTTGAACTAGATATGGTCTGTATGTGTAGGAAACACCGTTCTTAAGACTGAGCACACTCAAATTTCCTGCTGTATTAGAAACTCTAGAAAGGAAGAGGGTTCTTCTTGCTCTAAAGCAGAGTGTGATCCATGGATGAAAACTATGCTTGTGTTTGCCTTCAGAAATCGAGTTAAATCCCAGCTTCTGTGTCTTCCTACATGCAAGACTTCATTTCAGGTAAGGGCAGTCACTTTTCAGCTCAAACGAACTACATCGTTCCCGAAGCTCACACGTTTCTCAGCTTAACTGACAAGCATTGGATGTTAGAGGACCAGTGCTTTGTATCAGTTTCAGAAGCAGAGTTGGACTAGATATGGTCCATATGTGTAGGAAACACCGTTCTTTTGTTCTCAGCACACTCACGTTTCCTGCTGTCTTAGAGAGTCTAGAAACCTAGAGCATGCTTCTTGCTCTAAAGCAGAGTGTGATCAATGGATTAGAACTCTGCTGTGTGTTTCACTTCAGAAATGGAGTTAAATCCCAGGCTCTGAGTCTTCCTACAAGGAAGACTTCGTTTCAGGTAAGGTCTGTTACAGTATAGCTCAAACGAACTATATCATACATGAAGCTCACACGTTTCTCGGTCATAATTGAAAAGCATTGGGTGTTACAGTACCTGTGCTTTGTGTCTGTTTCAGAAGAAGAGGTGAACTAGGTATGGTCCGTATGTGTAGGAAACACAGTTATTTTGTTCTGAGCATTATTATGTTTCCTGCTGTATTAGAGACTCTAGAAAGGAAGAACGTGCTTCTTGCTCTATAGCAGAGTGTGATTCATGGAAGAGAACTGTGCTTTGTGTTTCCCCTCAGAAATGGAATTAAATCCCAGGCTCTGTGTCTTCCCACAAGCAAGACTTCGTTTCAGGTAAGAGCAGTCACTTTTCAGCTCAAACGAACTACATCGATCATGAAGCTCACTCGTTTCTCCTCTTAAATGACAAGCATTGGATGTTGGAGGACCTGTGCTTGTATCAATTTCAGAAGCAGAATTGGACTTGATATGGTGCATATGTGTAGGAAACACAGTTCTTTTGTTCTCAGCACACTCACTTTTCCTGCTGTCTTAGAGATTCTAGAAAGCAAGAGCGTGCTTCTTGCTCTAAAGCAGAGTATGATCAATGGATGAGAACTCTACTGTGTATTCTACTTTAGAAATGGAGTTAAATCCCAGGCTCTAAGTCTTCCTACAAGAAAGACTTCGTTTCAGGTAAGGACAGTTAATTTACGGCTCAAACGAACTATATCATACATGAAGCTCACACGTTTCTCGGTCATAATTGAAAAGCACTGGGTGTTACAGTACCTGTGCTTTGTGTCTGTTTCAGAAGAAGATGTGACCTAGATATGGTCCGTATGTGTAGGAAACACAGTTCTTTTGTTCTGAGCACAATCATGTTTCCTGCTGTATTAGAGAATCTAGAAAGGAAGAACGTGCTTCTTGATCTATAGCAGAGTGTGATTCATGGATGAGAACTGTGCTGTGTGTTTCTCCTCAGAAATGGAATTAAATCCCAGGCTCTGTGTCTTCCTACAAGCAAGACTTCCTTTCAGGTAAGGGCAGTCACTTTTCAGCTCAAACGAACTACATCGTTCACGAAGCTCACATGTTTCTAAGCTTAACTGACATGCTTTGGGTGTTAGAGGACCAGTGCTTTGTATCAGTTTCAGAATCAGAGTTGGACTAGATATGTTCCATACGTGTAGGAAACACCGTTCTTTTCTTCTGAATACACTCAAGTTTCCTGCTGTATTAGAGACTCTAGAAAGCAATAACGTTCACTTGCTCTAAAGCAGAGTGTGATCCATGGATGAGAACTATGCTGTGTGTTTCCCTTCAGAAATGGAGTTAAATCCCTGGCTCTATGTCTTCCTACAAGCCCTACTTCGTTGCAGGTAAGGGCGGTCACTTTTCAGCTCGAACGAACTACATCGTTCACGAAGCTCACTCGTTTCTCCTCTTAAATGACAAGCATTGGATGTTAGAGGACCTGTGCTTGTATCAATTTTAGAAGCTGAGTTGGACTAGATATGGTCCGTATGTGTAGGAAACAATGTTCTTTTCTTCTCAGCACACTCATGTTTCCTGCTCTCTTAGATAATCTAGAAAGCAAGAGCATGCTTCTTGCTCTAAAGCAGAGTGTGATCAATGGATGAGAACTCTGCTGTGTATCACTTCAGAAATGGAGTTAAATCCCAGGCTCTGAGTCTTCCTACAAGCAAGACTTCGTTTCAGGTAAGGACAGTTACTTTACAGCTCAAACGAACTACATCTTTCACGAACTAACACGTTTCTCATCTAAACTGACAAGCATTGGATGTTCAGGTCTTCTGGTTTGTTTCAGTTTCAGAAGCAGAGTTGAACTAGATATGGTCTGTATGTGTAGGAAACACCGTTCTTAAGACTGAGCACACTCAAGTTTCCTGCTGTATTAGAGACTCTAGAAAGGAAGAGGGTTCTTCTTGCTCTAAAGCAGAGTGAGATCCATGGATGAAAACTATGCTTGTGTTTGCCTTCAGAAATCGAGTTAAATCCCAGCTTCTGTGTCTTCCTACATGCAAGACTTCGTTTCAGGTAAGGGCAGTCACTTTTCAGCTCATACGAACTACATCGTTCCCGAAGCTCACACGTTTCTCAGCTTAACTGACAAGCATTGGATGTTAGAGGACCAGTGCTTTGTATCAGTTTCAGAAGCAGAGTTGGACTAGATATGGTCCCTATGTGTAGGAAACACCGTTCTTTTTTTCTCAGCACACTCACGTTTCCTGCTGTCTTAGAGAGTCTAGAAACCTAGAGCATGCTTCTTGCTCTAAAGCAGAGTGTGATCAATGCATGAGAACTCTGCTGTGTGTTTCACTTCAGAAATGGAGTTAAATCCCAGGCTCTGAGTCTTCCTACAAGGAAGACTTCGTTTCAGGTAAGGTCTGTTACTGTATAGCTCAAACGAACTACATCGTTCACGAAGCTCACACGGATCTCGGTCTTAATTGAAAAACATTGGATGTTACAGGACCTGTGCTTTGTGTCATTTTCAGAAGAAGAGTTGAACTAGATATGGTCTGTATGTGTAGGAAACACAGTTCTTTTGTTCTCAGCACAATCATGTTTCCTGCTGTATTAGAGACTCTAGAAAGGAAGAACGTGCTTCTTGCTATATAGCAGAGTGTGATTCATGGAAGAGAATTGTGCTGTCTGTTTTCTTTCAGAAATCGAGTTAAATCCCAGGCTCTGTGTTTTCCTACAAGCAAGATTTCATTTCAGGTAAGGACAGTCACTTTTCAGCTCAAACGAACTGCATCGGTCACGAAGCTAACACGTTACTCATCTTAACTGACAAGCATTGGATGTTAGAGGACCAGTGCTTTGTGTCTGTTTCAGAAGAGGAGTTGAACTAGATATGGTCCGTATGTGTACTAAACACAGTTCTTTTGTTCTGAGCACACTCAAGTTTCCTACTGTAAGAGACTCTAGAAAGCAATAAGGTTGTTCTTGCTCTAAAGCAGAGTGTGATCCATGGATGAGAACTAAGCTGTGTGTTTCCCTTCACAAATGGATTTAAACCCCAGGCTCTGTGTCTTCCTACAAGCAAGACTTTGTTTCTCGTAAGGGCAGTTACTTTACAGCTCAAACGAACTACATGGTTCACGAAGCTCACATGTTTATCATCTAAACTGACAAGCATTGGATGTTAGAGGACCAGTGCTTTGTATCAATTTCAGAAGCAGAGTTGGATTAGATATGGTCCCTATGTGTAGGAAACACCGTTCTTTTGTTCTCAGCACACTCACGTTTCCTGCTGTCTTAGAGACTCTAGAAACCTAGAGCGTGCTTCTTGCTCTAAAGCAGAGAGTGATCAATGGATGAGAACTCTGCTGTGTGTTTCACTTCAGAAATGGAGTTAAATCCCAGGCTCTGAATCTTTCTACAAGCAAGAATTCGTTTCAGGTAAGGTCTGTTACTGTATAGCTCAAACGAACTACATCGTTCACGAAGCTCACACGGAACTCGGTCTTAATTGAAAAACATTGGATGTTACAGGACCTGTGCTTTGTGTCATTTTCAGAAGAAGAGTTGAACTAGATATGGTCTGTATGTGTAGGAAACACAGTTCTTTTGTTCTCAGCACAATCATGTTTCCTGCTGTATTAGAGACTCTAGAAAGGAAGAACGTGCTTCTTGCTATATAGCAGAGTGTGATTCATGGAAGAGAAATGTGCTGTCTCTTTTCTTTCAGAAATCGAGTTAAATCCCAGGCTCTGTGTTTTCCTACAAGCAAGATTTCATTTCAGGTAAGGGCAGTCACTTTTCAGCTCAAACGAACTGCATCGGTCACGAAGCTAACACGTTACTCATCTTAACTGACAAGCATTGGATGTTAGAGGACCAGTGCTTTGTTTCTGTTTCAGAAGAGGAGTTGAACTAGATATGGTCCGTATGTGTACTAAACACAGTTCTTTTGTTCTGAGCACACTCAAGTTTCCTACTGTAAGAGACTCTAGAAAGCAATAAGGTTCTTCTTGCTCTAAAGCAGAGTGTGATCCAAGGATGAGAACTAAGCTGTGTGTTTCCCTTCAGAAATGGATTTAAACCCCAGGCTCTGTGTCTTCCTACAAGCAAGACTTCGTTTCTCGTAAGGGCAGTTACTTTACAGCTCAAACGAACTACATGGTTCACGAAGCTCATATGTTTATCATCTAAACTGACAAGCATTGGATGTTAGAGGACCAGTGCTTTGTATCAGTTTCAGAAGCAGAGTTGGATTAGATATGGTCCGTATGTGTAGGAAACACCGTTCTTTTGTTCTCAGCACACTCACGTTTCCTGCTGTCTTAGAGACTCTAGAAACCTAGAGCGTGCTTCTTGCTCTAAAGCAGGGAGTGATCAATGGATGAGAACTCTGCTGTGTGTTTCACGTCAGAAATGGAGTTAAATCCCAGGCTCTGAGTCTTTCTACAAGCAAGAATTCGTTTCAGGTAAGGGCAGTCACTTTTCAGCTCAAACGAACTACATCTATCATGAAGCTCACTCGTTTCTCCTCTGAAATGACAAGCATTGGATGTTGGAGGACCTGTGCTTGTATCAATTTCAGAAGCAGAGTTGGACTAGATATGGTCCATATGTGTAGGAAACACAGTTCTTTTGTTCTGAGCACACTCACTTTTCCTGCTGTCTTAGAGATTCTAGAAAGCAAGAGCGTGCTTCTTGCTCTAAAGCAGAGTATGATCAATGGATGAGAACTCTGCTGTGTATTCTACTTTAGAAATGGAGTTAAATCCCAGGCTGTAAGTCTTCCTACAAGCAAGACTTCGTTTCAGGTAAGGGCAGTTACTTTACAGCTCAAACAAATTACATCGTTCACGATCTCACACGTTTCTCATCTAAACTGACAAGCATTGGATGTTCAGGTCTTCTGGTTTGTTTCAGTTTCAGAAGCAGAGTTGAACTAGATATGGTCTGTATGTGTAGGAAACACCGTTCTTAAGACTGAGCACACTCAAGTTTCCTGCTGTATTAGAGACTCTAGAAAGGAAGAGGGTTCTTCTTGCTCTAAAGCAGAGTGTGATCCATGGATGAAAACTATGCTTGTGTTTGCCTTCAGAAATCGAGTTAAATCCCAGCTTCTGTGTCTTCCTACATGCAAGACTTCGTTTCAGGTAAGGGCAGTCACTTTTCAGCTCATACGAACTACATCGTTCCCGAAGCTCACACATTTCTCAGCTTAACTGACAAGCATTGGATGTTAGAGGACCAGTGCTTTGTATCAGTTTCAGAAGCATAGTTGGACTAGATATGGTCCATATGTGTAGGAAACACCGTTCTATTGTTCTCAGCACACTCACGTTTCCTGCTGTCTTAGAGAGTCTAGAAACCTAGAGCATGCTTCTTGCTCTAAAGCAGAGTGTGATCACTGGATTAGAACTCTGCTGTGTGTTTCACTTCAGAAATGGAGTTAAATCTCAGGCTCTGAGTCTTCCTACAAGGAAGACTTCGTTTCAGGTAAGGTCTGTTACTGTATAGCTCAAACGAACTACATCGTTCACGAAGCTCACACGGATCTTGGTCTTAATTGAAAAACATTGGATGTTACAGGACCTGTGCTTTGTGTCATTTTTAGAAGAAGAGTTGAACTAGATATGGTCTGTATGTGTAGGAAACACAGTTCTTTTGTTCTCAGCACAATCATGTTTCCTGCTGTATTAGAGACTCTAGAAAGGAAGAACGTGCTTCTTGCTATATAGCAGAGTGTGATTCATGGAAGAGAACTGTGCTGTGTGTTTCCCCTCAGAAATTGAATTAAATCCCAGGCTCTGTGTCTTCCTACAAGCAAGACTTCGTTTCAGGTAAGAGCAGTCACTTTTCAGCTCAAACGAACTACATCGATCATGAAGCTCACTCGTTTCTCCTCTTAAATGACAAGCATGGGATGTTGGAGGACCTGTGATTGTATCAATTTCAGAAGCAGTGTTGGACTAGATATGGTGCATATGTGTAGGAAACACAGTTCTTTTGTTCTCAGCACACTCACTTTTCCTGCTATCTTAGAGATTCTAGAAAGCAAGAGCGTGCTTCTTGCTCTAAAGCAGAGTACGATCAATGGATGAGAACTCTACTGTGTATTCTACTTTAGAAATGGAGTTAAATCCCAGGCTCTAAGTCTTCCTACAAGCAAGACTTCGTTTCAGGTAAGGACAGTTAATTTACAGCTCAAACGAACTATATCATACTTGACGCTCACACGTTTCTCGGTCATAATTGAAAAGCACTGGGTGTTACAGTACCTGTGCTTTGTGTCTGTTTCAGAAGAAGAGGTGAACTAGATATGGTCCGTATGTGTAGGAAACACAGTTCTTTTGTTCTGAGCACAATCATGTTTCCTGCTGTATTAGAGACTCTAGAAAGGAAGAACGTGCTTCTTGCTCTATAGTAGAGTGTGATTCATGAATGAGAACTGTGCTGTGTGTTTCCCCTCAGAAATGGAATTAAATCCCAGGCTCTGTGTCTTCCTACAAGCAAGACTTCGTTTCAGGTAAGGTCAGTCACTTTTGAGCTCAAACGAACTACATCGTTCAGGATGCTCACACGTTTCTCGAAAATGACAAGCATTGGATGTTAGAGGACCTGTGCTTTGTGTCAGTTTCAAAAGAAGAGTTGAACTAGATACGGTCCGTATGTGTAGGAAACACCGTTCTTTTGTTCTGCCAACACTCAAGTTTCCTGCTGTATAAGAGACTCTAGAAAGCAAGAGCGTTCACTTACTCTAAAGCTGAGTGTGATCCATGGATGAGAACTATGCTGTGTGTTTCCCTTCAGAAATGTAGTTAAATCCCAGGCTCTGTGTCTTCCTACAAGCACTACTTCGTTGCAGGTAAGGGCAGTCACTTTTCAGCTCAAACAAACTACATCATTCACGAAGCTCACTCGTTTCTCCTCTTAAATGACAAGCATTGGATGTTAGAGGACCTGTGCTTGTATCAATTTTAGAAGCAGAGTTGGACTAGATATGGACCATATGTGTAGGAAACACAGTTCTTTTGTTCTGAGCACAATCACGTTTCCTGCTGTATTAGAGATTCTAGAAAGGAAGAGCATACTTCTTGCTCTAAAGCAGAGAGTGATTCATGGATGAGAACTGTGCTGTGTGTTTCCCTTCAGAAATGGAGTTAAATCCCAGCTTCTGTGTCTTCCTACAAGCAAGACTTCGTTTCAGGTATGGGCAGGTACTTTACAGCTCAAACGAAATACATCGTTCACGAAGCTCACACGTTTCTCATTTAAAATGACAAGCATTGGATGTTAGAGGACCTCTGGTTTGTTTCAGTTTCAAAAGCAGAGTTGGACTAGATATGGTCTGTATGTGTAGGAAACACCGTTCTTTTGTTCTCAGCAAACTCACGTTTCGTGCTTTCTTAGAGAATCTATAAAGCAAGTGCCTGCTTCTTGCTGTAAAGCAGAGTGTGATCAATGGATGAGAACTCTGTTGTGTGTTTCACTTCAGAAATGCAGTTCAATACCAGGCTCTGTGTCTTCCTACATGGAAGACTTCAGATCAGGTAAGGGCAGTCACTTTTTAGATCAAACGAACTACATCGTTCACGAAGCTCACACGTTTCTCAGCATAACTGACAAGCATTGGATGTTAGAGGACCAGTGCTTTGTATCAGTTTCAGAAGCAGAGTTGGACTAGATATGGTCCATATGTGTAGGAAACACCTTAATTTTGTTCTCAGCACACTCACGTTTCCTGCTATCTTGGAGAATCTAGAAAGCAAGAGCGTGGTTCTTGCTCTAAAGCAGAGTGTGATCAATGGATGAGATCTCTGCAGTGTGTTTCACTTCAGAAATGGAGTTAAATCCCAGGCTCTGAGTCTTCCTACAAGCAAGACTTCGTATCTGGTAAGGGCAAGTACTTTACAGCTCAAACGAACTATATCATACACAAAGCTCACACGTATCTCGGTATTAATTGAAAAGCATTGGATGTTACAGGACCTGTGCTTTGTGTCAGTTTCAGAAGAAGAGTTGAACTAGATATGGTCCGTATGTGTAGGAAACACAGTTCTTTGGTCTGAGCACAATCACGTTTCCTGCTGTCTTAGAGACTCTAGAGAGGAAGAGCGTGCTTCTTGCTCTAAAGCAGAGTGTGATTCATGGATGAGAACTGTGCTGTGTGTTTCCCCTCAGAACTGGAATTAAATCCCAGGCTCTGTGTCTTCCTACAAGCAAGACTTCGTTTCAGGTAAGGGCAGTCACTTTTCAGCTCAAACGAACTACATCGTTCACCAAGCTCACATGTTCCTAGCTTAACGGACATGCTTTGGAAGTTAGAGGTCCAGTGCTTTGAATCAGTTTCAGAATCAGAGTTGGACTAGATATGGTCCGTATGTGTAGGAAACACAGTTCTTTTCTTCTGAGCACACTCAACTTTCCTGCTTTATTAGAGACTCTAGAAAGCAAGAGCGTTCACTTGCTCTGAAGCAGAGTGTGATCCATGGATGAGAACTATGCTGTGTGTTTCCTATCAGAAATGGAGTTAAATCCCTGGCTCTATGGCTTTCTACAAGCACTACTTCGTTGCAGGTAAGGGCAGTCACTTTTCAGCTCAAACGAACTACATCGTTCATGAAGCTCACACGTTTCTCATCTAAACTGACAAGCATTGGATGTTAGAGGACCTCTTGTTTGTTTCAGTTTCAGTAGCAGAGTTGGACTAGATATGGTTGGTATGTTTGGAAACACCGTTCATTTGTTCTCAACACACTCACGTTTCCTACTGTCTTAGATAGTCTAGAAAGCAAGAGCGTGCTTCTTGCTCTAAAGCAGAGTGTGATCAATGGATGAGAACTCTGCAGTGTGTTTCACTTCAGAAATGGAGTTAAATCCCAGGCTCTGAGTCTTCCTACAAGCAAGACTTCGTTTCAGGTAAGGGCAGTCACTTTTCAGCTCAAATGAACTGCATCGTTCACGAAGCTAACACGTTTCTCATCTTAACTAACAAGCACTGGATGTTAGAGTATCAGGGCTTTGTATCAGTTTCAGAAGCAGAGTTGGACTAGATATGGTCCGTATGTGTAGGAAACACCGTTCTTTTGTTCTCATCACACTCATATTTCCTGCTGTATTAGAGATTCTAGAAAGCAAGTACGTGCTTCTTGCTCTAAAGCAGAGTGTGATCCATGTATGAGAACTCTGCTGTTTGTTCCACTTCAGAAATGGAGTTAAATCCCAGGCTCTGATTCTTCCTACAAGCAAGACTTTGTATCAGTTAAGGGCAGTTACTTTACGGGTCTAACGAACTACATCCTACACGAAGCTCACAGGTTTCTCGGTCATAAGTGAAAAGCATTGCATGTTACAGGATCTGTGCTTTGTGTCAGTTTCAGAAGAAGAGGTGAACTAGATATGGTCCATATGTGTAGGAAACACAGTTCTTTTGTTCTGAGCACAATCACGTTTCCTGCTGTATTAGAGACTCTAGAAAGAAAGAGCGTGCTTCTTGCTCTAAAGCAGAGTGTGATTCATGGTTGAGAACTGTGCTGTGTGTTTCCCTTCAGAAATGGAGTTAAATCCCAGGCTCTGTGTCTTCCTACAAGCAAGACTTCGTTTCAGGTAAGGGCAGTCACTTTTCAGCTCAAATGAACTGCATCGTTCACGAAGCTAACACGTTTCTCACCTTAACTAACAAGCACTGGATGTTAGAGGACCAGGGCTTTGTATCAGTTTCAGAAGCATAGTTGGACTAGATATGGTCCGTATGTGCAGGAAACACAGTTTTTTTGTTCTGAGCACATCACGTTTCCTGCTGTATTAGAGAATCTGGAAAGGAAGAGCGTGCTTCTTGCTCTAAAGCAGAGTGTGATTCATGGAAGAGAACTCTGCTGTGTGTTCCACTTCAGAAATGGAGTTAAATCCCAAGCTCTGACTCTTCCTACAAGCAAGACTTCGTTTCAGGTAAGGGCAGTTACTTTACAGGTCAAACGAACTACATCCTACACGAAGCTCACAGGTTTCTCGGTCATAATTGAAAAGCATTGCATGTTACAGGACCTGTGTTTTGTGTCAGTTTCAGAAGAAGTGTTGAACTAGATATGGTCCGTATGTGTAGGAAACACAGTTTTTTTGTAATGAGCACAATCACGTTTCCTGCTGTATTACAGAGTCTAGAAAAGAAGAGCGAGCTTCTTGCTCTATTGCAGAGTGTGAGTCATGGATGAAAACTGTGCTGTGTGTTTCCTTTCAGAAATCTAGTTAAATCCCAGGCTCTGGGTTTTCCTACAAGCAAGCCTTCATTTCAGGTAAGGGCAGGTACTTTACAGCTCAAACGAACTATATCGTTCACGAAGCTAACACATTTCTCATCTTAACTAACAAGCATTGGATGTTAGAGGACCTCTGGTTTGTTTCAGTTTCATAAGCAGAGTTGGACTAGATATGGTCCATATGTGTTGGAAAAACCGTTCTTTTGTTCTTAGCACACTCATGTTTCCTGCTGTCTTAGAGAATCTAGAAAGCAAGAGCATGCTTCTTGCTCTAAAGCAGAGTGTGATCAATGGAAGAGAACTGTGCAGTGTGTTTCACTTCGGAAATGGAGTTAAATCCCAGGTTCTGAGTCTTCCTACAAGCAAGACTTCGTTTCAGGTAAGGGCATTTACTTTATAGCTCAAAGAACTACATCACACACGAAGCTCACATGTTTCTCGGTCTTAATTGAAAAGCATTGGATGTTACAGGACCTGTCCTTTGTGTCACTTTCAAAAGAAGAGTTGAACTAGATATGGTCTGTATGTGTAGGAAACACAGTTCTTTTGTTCTGAGCACAATCATGTTTCCTGCTGTATTAGAGATTCTAGAAAGGAAGAGCATACTTCTTGCTCTAAAGCAGAGTGTGTTTCATGGATGAGAACTGTGCTGTGTGTATTCCTTCAGAAATGGAGCTAAATCCCAGGCTCTGAATCTTCCTCCAAGCAAGACTTCGTTTCAGGTAAGGGCAGGTACTTTACAGCTCAAACGAACTACATCGTTCAGGAATCTCACACGTTTCTCATCTAAACTGACAAGCATTGGATGTTAGAGGAACTGTGCTTTTGTCAGTTTCAAAAGAAGAGTTGAACTAGATATGGTCCGTATGTGTAGGAAACACCATTCTTTTGTTCTGAGCACACTCAAGTTTCCTGCTGTATAAGAGACTCTAGAAAGCAAGAGCATTCACTTACTCTAAAGCAGAGTGTGATCCATGGATGAGAACTATGCTGTGTGTTTCCCTCAGAAATGGAGTAAAATCCCAGGCTCTGTGTCTTCCTACAAGCACTACTTCGTTGCAGGTAAGGGCAGTCACTTTTCAGCTCAAACGAACTACATCGTTCACGAATCTCACTCGTTGCTCCTCTTAAATGACAAGCATTGGATGTTAGAGGACCTGTGCTTGTATCGATTTTAGAAGCAGAGTTGGACTAGATATGGTCCGTATGTGTAGGAAACACCGTCCTTTTGTTCTCAGCACACTCACGTTTCCTGCTGTCTTAGAGAATCTATAAAGCAAGAGCCTGCTTCTTGCTGTAAAGCAGAGTGTGAACAATGGATGAGAACTCTGCTGTGTGTTTCACTTCAGAAATGCAGTTCAATCCCAGGCTCTGTGTCTTCCTACATGCAAGACTTCATTTCAGGTAAGGGCAGTCACTTTTCAGCTAAAACGAACTACATCATTCACGAAGCTCACACGTTTCTCAGCATAACTGACAAGCATTGGATGTTAGAGGACCAGTGCTTTGTATCAGTTTCAGAATCAGAGTTGGACTAGATACGGTCCATATGTGTAGGAAACACAGTTCTTTTCTTCTGAGCACACTCAAGTTTCCTGCTGTATTACAGACTCTAGAAAGCAAGAGCGTTCACTTGCTCTGAAGCAGAGTGTGATCCATGGATGAGAACTATGCTGTGTGTTTCCTATCAGAAATGGAGTTAAATCCCTGGCTCTATGGCTTTCTACAAGCACTACTTCGTTGCAGGTAAGGGCAGTCACTTTTCAGCTCAAACGAACTACATCGTTCATGAAGCTCACACGTTTCTCATCTAAACTGACAAGCATTGGATGTTAGAGGACCTCTTGTTTGTTTCAGTTTCAGTAGCAGAGTTGGACTAGATATGGTTGGTATGTTTGGAAACACCGTTCATTTGTTCTCAACACACTCACGTTTCCTACTGTCTTAGATAGTCTAGAAAGCAAGAGCGTGCTTCTTGCTCTAAAGCAGAGTGTGATCAATGGATGAGAACTCTGCAGTGTGTTTCACTTCAGAAATGGAGTTAAATCCCAGGCTCTGAGTCTTCCTACAAGCAAGACTTCGTTTCAGGTAAGGGCAGTCACTTTTCAGCTCAAATGAACTGCATCGTTCACGAAGCTAACACGTTTCTCATCTTAACTAACAAGCACTGGATGTTAGAGTATCAGGGCTTTGTATCAGTTTCAGAAGCAGAGTTGGACTAGATATGGTCCGTATGTGTAGGAAACACCGTTCTTTTGTTCTCATCACACTCATATTTCCTGCTGTATTAGAGATTCTAGAAAGCAAGTACGTGCTTCTTGCTCTAAAGCAGAGTGTGATCCATGTATGAGAACTCTGCTGTTTGTTCCACTTCAGAAATGGAGTTAAATCCCAGGCTCTGATTCTTCCTACAAGCAAGACTTTGTATCAGTTAAGGGCAGTTACTTTACGGGTCTAACGAACTACATCCTACACGAAGCTCACAGGTTTCTCGGTCATAAGTGAAAAGCATTGCATGTTACAGGATCTGTGCTTTGTGTCAGTTTCAGAAGAAGAGGTGAACTAGATATGGTCCATATGTGTAGGAAACACAGTTCTTTTGTTCTGAGCACAATCACGTTTCCTGCTGTATTAGAGACTCTAGAAAGAAAGAGCGTGCTTCTTGCTCTAAAGCAGAGTGTGATTCATGGTTGAGAACTGTGCTGTGTGTTTCCCTTCAGAAATGGAGTTAAATCCCAGGCTCTGTGTCTTCCTACAAGCAAGACTTCGTTTCAGGTAAGGGCAGTCACTTTTCAGCTCAAATGAACTGCATCGTTCACGAAGCTAACACGTTTCTCACCTTAACTAACAAGCACTGGATGTTAGAGGACCAGGGCTTTGTATCAGTTTCAGAAGCATAGTTGGACTAGATATGGTCCGTATGTGCAGGAAACACAGTTTTTTTGTTCTGAGCACATCACGTTTCCTGCTGTATTAGAGAATCTGGAAAGGAAGAGCGTGCTTCTTGCTCTAAAGCAGAGTGTGATTCATGGAAGAGAACTCTGCTGTGTGTTCCACTTCAGAAATGGAGTTAAATCCCAAGCTCTGACTCTTCCTACAAGCAAGACTTCGTTTCAGGTAAGGGCAGTTACTTTACAGGTCAAACGAACTACATCCTACACGAAGCTCACAGGTTTCTCGGTCATAATTGAAAAGCATTGCATGTTACAGGACCTGTGTTTTGTGTCAGTTTCAGAAGAAGAGTTGGACTAGTTATGGTCCGTATGTGTAGGAAACACAGTTCTCTGGTTCTCAGCACACTCACGTTTCCTGCTTTCTTAGAGAATCTATAAAGCAAGAGCCTGCTTCTTGCTGTAAAGCAGAGTGTGATCAATGGATGAGAACTCTGCTGTGTGTTTCACTTCAGAAATGGAGTTAAATCCCAGGCTCTGCGTCTTCCTACAAGCAAGACTTCATTTCAGGTAATGGCATATACTTTACAGCTCAAACGAACTACATGGTTCACGAAGCTCACACGTTTCTCAGCTTAACCGACAATCATTGGATGTTAGAGGACCAGTGCTTTGTATCAGTTTCAGAAGCAGAGTTGGACTAGATATGGTCCATATGTGTAGGAAACACCGTTCTTTTGTTCTCACCACACTCATGTTTTCTGGTGACTTAGAGACTCTAGAAACCTAGAGCGTCCTTCTTGCTCTAAAGCAGAGTGTGATCAATGGATGAGAAGTCTGCTGTGTGTTCCACTTCAGAAATGGAGTTAAATCCCAGGCTCTGAGTCTTCCTACAAGCAAGACTTTGTATCAGTTAAGGGCAGTTACTTTACAGGTCAAACGAACTACATCATACTCAAAGCTCACACGTTTCTCGGTCATAATTGAAAAGCATTGCATGTTACAGGACCTGTGCTTTGTGTCAGTTTCAGAAGAAGTGTTGAACTAGATATGGTCCGTATGTGTAGGAAACACAGTTTTTTTGTAATGAGCACAATCACGTTTCCTGCTGTATTACAGAGTCTAGAAAAGAAGAGCGAGCTTCTTGCTCTATTGCAGAGTGTGAGTCATGGATGAAAACTGTGCTGTGTGTTTCCTTTCAGAAATCTAGTTAAATCCCAGGCTCTGGGTTTTCCTACAAGCAGGCCTTCATTTCAGGTAAGGGCAGGTACTTTACAGCTCAAACGAACTATATCGTTCACAAAGCTAACACATTTCTCATCTTAACTAACAAGCATTGGATGTTAGAGGACCTCTGGTTTGTTTCAGTTTCATAAGCAGAGTTGGACTAGATATGGTCCATATGTGTTGGAAAAACCGTTCTTTTGTTCTTAGCACACTCATGTTTCCTGCTGTCTTAGAGAATCTAGAAAGCAAGAGCATGCTTCTTGCTCTAAAGCAGAGTGTGATCAATGGAAGAGAACTGTGCAGTGTGTTTCACTTCGGAAATGGAGTTAAATCCCAGGTTCTGAGTCTTCCTACAAGCAAGACTTCGTTTCAGGTAAGGGCATTTACTTTATAGCTCAAAGAACTACATCACACACGAAGCTCACATGTTTCTCGGTCTTAATTGAAAAGCATTGGATGTTACAGGACCTGTCCTTTGTGTCACTTTCAAAAGAAGAGTTGAACTAGATATGGTCTGTATGTGTAGGAAACACAGTTCTTTTGTTCTGAGCACAATCATGTTTCCTGCTGTATTAGAGATTCTAGAAAGGAAGAGCATACTTCTTGCTCTAAAGCAGAGTGTGTTTCATGGATGAGAACTGTGCTGTGTGTATTCCTTCAGAAATGGAGCTAAATCCCAGGCTCTGAATCTTCCTCCAAGCAAGACTTCGTTTCAGGTAAGGGCAGGTACTTTACAGCTCAAACGAACTACATCGTTCAGGAATCTCACACGTTTCTCATCTAAACTGACAAGCATTGGATGTTAGAGGAACTGTGCTTTTGTCAGTTTCAAAAGAAGAGTTGAACTAGATATGGTCCGTATGTGTAGGAAACACCATTCTTTTGTTCTGAGCACACTCAAGTTTCCTGCTGTATAAGAGACTCTAGAAAGCAAGAGCATTCACTTACTCTAAAGCAGAGTGTGATCCATGGATGAGAACTATGCTGTGTGTTTCCCTCAGAAATGGAGTAAAATCCCAGGCTCTGTGTCTTCCTACAAGCACTACTTCGTTGCAGGTAAGGGCAGTCAATTTTCAGCTCAAACGAACTACATCGTTCACGAATCTCACTCGTTGCTCCTCTTAAATGACAAGCATTGGATGTTAGAGGACCTGTGCTTGTATCGATTTTAGAAGCAGAGTTGGACTAGATATGGTCCGTATGTGTAGGAAACACCGTCCTTTTGTTCTCAGCACACTCACGTTTCCTGCTGTCTTAGAGAATCTATAAAGCAAGAGCCTGCTTCTTGCTGTAAAGCAGAGTGTGAACAATGGATGAGAACTCTGCTGTGTGTTTCACTTCAGAAATGCAGTTCAATCCCAGGCTCTGTGTCTTCCTACATGCAAGACTTCATTTCAGGTAAGGGCAGTCACTTTTCAGCTAAAACGAACTACATCATTCACGAAGCTCACACGTTTCTCAGCATAACTGACAAGCATTGGATGTTAGAGGACCAGTGCTTTGTATCAGTTTCAGAATCAGAGTTGGACTAGATACGGTCCATATGTGTAGGAAACACAGTTCTTTTCTTCTGAGCACACTCAAGTTTCCTGCTGTATTACAGACTCTAGAAAGCAAGAGCGTTCACTTGATCTAAAGCAGAGTGTGATCCATGGATGAGAACTATGCTGTGTGTTTCCTATCAGAAATGGAGTTAAATCCCTGACTCTATGTCTTCCTACAAGCACTACTTCGTTGCAGGTAAGGGCAGTCACTTTTCACTCAAACGAACTACATCGTTCACGAAGCTCACTCGTTTCTCCTCTTAAATGACAAGCATTGGATGTTAGAGGACCTATGCTTGTATCAATTTCAGAAGCAGATTTGGACTAGATATGGTCCATATGTGTAGGAAACACAGTTCTTTTATTCTCAGCACACTCACTTTTCCTGCTGTCTTAGAGATTCTAGAAAGCAAGAGCGTGCTTCTTGCTCTAAAGCAGAGTGTGATCAATGGATGAGAACTCTGCTGTGTATTCTACTTTAGAAATGGAGTTAAATCCCAGGCTCTGAGTCTTCCTACAAGCAAGACTTCGTTTCAGCAAAGTGCAGTTACTTTATAGCTTAAACGAACTATATCATACACGAAGCTCACACGTATCTCGGTCATAATTGAAAAGCATTGGATGTTACAGGACCTGTGCTTTGTGTCAGTTTCAGAAGAAGTGTTGAACTAGATATGGACTGTATGTGTAGGAAACACAGTTCTTTTGTTCTGAGCACAATCATGTTTCCTGCTTTCTTAGAGAATCTATAAAGCAAGAGCCTGCTTCTTGCTGTAAAGCAGAGTGTGATCAATGGATGAGAACTCTGCTGTGTGTTTCATTTCAGAAATGGAATTAAATCCCAGGCTCTGAGTCTTCCTACAAGCAAGACTTCGTTTCAGGTAAGGGCATTTACTTTACAGCTCTAACGAAGTACATCGTACAAGAAGCTCACATGTTTCTCGGCCTTAATTGAAAAGCATTGATTGTTAGAGGACCTGTGCTTTGTGTCAGTTTCAAAAGAAGAGTTGAACTAGATATGGTCCGTATGTGTAGGAAACACAGTTCTTTTGTTCTGAGCACATCACGTTTACTGCTGTATTAGAGACTCTAGAAGGCAAGAGCCTGCTTCTTGCTGTAAACCAGAGTGTGATCAATGGATGAGAACTCTGCTGTGTCTTTCACTTCAAAAATGGAGTTAAATCCCAGGCTCTGAGTCTTCCTACAAGCAAGACTTCATATCAGGTAAGGGCAGCTACTTTACAGCTCAAACGAACTACATCGTTCACGAAGCTCACACGTTTCTCATCTAAACTGACAAGCATTGGATGTTAGAGCACCTTTGGTTTGTATCAGTTTCAGAAGCAGAGTTGAACTAGATATGGTCCATATGTGTAGGAAACACTGTTCTTTGGTCCGAGCACACTCAATTTTCCTGCAGTATTTGAGACTCTAGAAAGCAAGAGCGTGCTTCTTGCTCTGAAGCAGAGTGTGATTCATGGATGAGAACTGTGCTGTGTGGTTCTCCTCAGAAATGGAGTTAAATCCCAGGCTCTGAGTCTTCCTACAAGCAAGACTTCGTTTCAGGAAAGGGCAGGTACTTTACAGCTCAAACGAACTACATCGTTCATGAAGCTCACACGTTTTTCATCTAAAATGACAAGCATTGGATGTTAAAGGACCTCTGATTTGTTTCATTTTCAGAAGCAGAGTAGGACTAGATTTGGTCCGTAGGTGTACGAATCAACTTTCTTTTGTTCTCGGCACACTCACGCTTCCTGCTGTCTTAGAGAATCTACAAAGCAAGAGCCTGCTTCTTGCTCTAAAGCAGAGTGTGATCACGGGATGAGAACTCTGCTGTGTGTTTCACGTCAGAAATGAGGTTAAATCCCAGGCTATGAGTCTTCCTACAAGCAAGACTTCGTTTCAGGTAAGGGCAGTTACTTTACAGCTGAAACGAACTACATCGTTCACGAAGCTCACACTATTCTCATCTAAACTGACAAGCATTGGATGTTAGAGGACCTCTGGTTTGTTTCAGATTCAGAAGCAGAGTTGGACTAGATATGGTCCGTATGTTTGGTGACACAGTTCTTTTGTTCTCAGCACACTCATGTTTCCTGCTGTCTTAGAGACTCTAGAAACCTAGAGCGTGCTTCTTGCTCTGAAGTAGAGTGTGATCAATGGATGAGAACTCTGCTGTGTGTTTCACATCAGAAATGGAGTTAAATCCCAGGCTCTGAGTCTTCCTACAAGCAAGACTTTGTATCAGTTAAGGGCAGTTACTTTACAGGTCAAACGAACTACATCGTTCACGTAGCTCACACGTTTCTCATCTAACTGACAAGCATTGGATGTTAGAGGACCTCTGGTTTGTTTCAGTTTCAGAAGCAGAGTTGGACTAGATATCGTCCGTATGTTTGGAAACACGGTTCTTTTGTTCTCAACACACTCACGTTTCCTGCTGTCTTAGATAGTCTAGAAAGCAAGAGCGTGCTTCTTGCTCTAAAGCAGAGTGTGATCAATGGATGAGAACTCTGTTGTGTGTTTCACTTCAGAAATGGGGTTAAATCCCAGGCTCTGAGTCTTCCTACAAGCAAGACTTTGTATCAGGTAAGGGCAGTTACTTTACAGGTCAAACGAACTATATCATACACGAAGCTCACACGTTTCTCAGTCATAATTGAAAAGCATTGGATGTTACAGGACCTGTGCTTTGTGTCAGTTTCAGAAGAAGAGTTGAACTAGATATGGTCCGTATGTGTAGGAAACACAGTTCTTTTTTTCTGAGCACAATCACGTTTCCTGCTCTATTAGAGACTCTAGAAAGGAATAGTGTGCTTCTTGCTCTAAAGGAGAGTGTGATTCATGGATGAGAACTGTGCTGTGTGTTTCCCTTTAGAAATGGAGTTAAATCCCAGGCTCTGTGTCTTCCTACAAGGAAGACTTCGTTTCAGATAAGGGCAGTTACTTTACAGCTCAAATGAACTATTTCGTTTACGTAGCTCACACGATTCTCATCTAAACTGACAAGCATTGGATGTTAGAGGACCTCTGGTTTGTTTCAGTTTCAGAAGCAGAGTTGGACTAGATATGGTCCGTATGTTTGGTGACACAGTTCTTTTGTTCTCAGCACACTCATGTTTCCTGCTGTCTTAGAGACTCTAGAAACCTAGAGCGTGCTTCTTGCTCTAAAGCAGAGTGTGATCAATGGATGAGAACTCTGCTGTGTGTTTCACTTCAGAAATGGAGTTAAATCCCAGGCTCTGAGTCTTCCTACAAGCAAGACTTTGTATCAGTTAAGGGCAGTTACTTTACAGGTCAAACGAACTACATCATACACAAAGCTCACACGTTTCTCGGTCATAATTGAAAAGCATTGCATGTTACAGGACCTGTGCTTTGTGTCAGTATCAGAAGAAGAGTTGAACTAGATATGGTCCGTATGTGTAGGAAACACAGTTTTTTTGTTCTGAGCACAATCACGTTTCCTGCTGTATTACAGAGTCTAGAAAAGAAGAGCGTGCTTCTTGCTCTATTGCAGAGTGTGAGTCATGGATGAAAACTGTGCTGTGTGTTTCCTTTCAGAAATCTAGTTAAATCCCAGGCTCTGGGTTTTCCTACAAGCAAGCCTTCATTTCAGGTAAGGGCAGTCACTTTTCAGCTCAAACGAACTATATCGTTCACGAAGCCAACACATTTCTCATCTTAACTAACAAGCATTGGATGTTAGAGGACCAGTGCTTTGTATCAGTTTCATAAGCAGAGTTGGACTAGATATGGTCCGTATGTGTTGGAAAAACCGTTCTTTTGTTCTTAGCACACTCATGTTTCCTGCTGTCTTAGAGAATCTAGAAAGCAAGAGGATGCTTCTTGCTCTAAAGCAGAGTGTGATCAATGGAAGAGAACTCTGCAGTGTGTTTCACTTCAGAAATGGAGTTAAATCCCAGGCTCTGTGTCTTCCTACAAGGAAGAATTCGTTTCAGGTAAGGGCAGTTACTTTACAGCTCAAACGAACTACATCATACACGAAGCTCACACGTTTCTCGGTCATAATTGAAAAGCATTGCATGTTACATGACCTGTGGTTTGTTTCAGTTTCAGAAGAAGAGTTGAACTAGATATGGTCCGTATGTGTAGGAAACATAGTTTTTTTGTTCTGAGCACAATCACGTTTCCTGCTGTATTAGAGACTCTAGAAAAGAAGAGCGTGCTTCTTGCTCTATTACAGAGTGCGATTCATGGATGAAAACTGTGCTGTGTGTTTCCTTTCAGAAATCGAGTTAAATACCAGGCTCTGGGTTTTCCCACAGGGAAGCCTTCATTTCAGGTAAGGGCGTCACTTTTCAGCTCAAACGAACTATATCGTTCACGAAGTTAACACATTTCTCATCTTAACTAACAAGCACTGGATGTTAGAGGACCAGGGCTTTGTATCAGTTTCAGAAGCAGAGTTGGACTAGATATGGTCCGTATGTGTAGGAAACACTGTTCTTTTGTTCTCATCACACTCATGTTTCCTCCTGTATTAGAGACTCTAGAAAGCAAGAACATGCTTCTTGCTCTAAAGCAGAGTGTGATCCATGGATGAGAACTATGCTGTGTGTTTCCCTTCAGAAATGGAGTTAAATCCCAGGCTCTGTGTCTTCCTACAAGCAAGAATTCATTTCAGGTAAGGGCAGTCACTTTTCAGCTCAAACGAACTACATCGTTCATGAAGCTCACACGTTTCTCAGCTTAACTGACAATCATTGGATGTTAGAGGACCAGTGCTTTGTATCAGTTTCAGAAGCAGAGTTGGACTAGATATGGTCCGTATGTGTAGGAAACACCGTTCTTTTGTTCTCAGCACAGACAGGTTTCCTGCTGTCTTAGAGACTTTAGAAACCTAGAGCATGCTTCTTGCTCTAAAGCAGAGTGTGATCAATGGATGAGAACTCTGCTGTGTGTTCCACTTCAGAAATGAATTTAAATCCCAGGCTCTGAGTCTTACTACAAGCAAGACTTTGTATCAGTTAAGGGCAGTTACTTTACAGGTCTAACAAACTACATCATACACGATGCTCACACGTTTCTCGGTCATAATTGAAAAGAATTGCATGTTACAGGACCTGTGGTTTGTGTCTGTTTCAGAAGAAGAGTTGAACTAGATATGGTCCGTATGTGTAGGAAACACAGTTTTTTTGTTCTGAGAACAATCACGTTTCCTGCTGTATTAGAGAATCTAGAAAAGAAGAGCGTGCTTCTTGCTCTATTGCAGAGTGTGATTCATGGATGAGAACTGTGCTGTGTGTTTCCCTTCAGAAATGGAGTTAAATCCCAGGCTCTGTGTCTTCCTACAAGCAAGACTTCGTTTCAGGTAAGGGCAGTTACTTTACAGCTCAAACGAACTACATCCTTCACGAAGCTCACACGTTTCTCATCTAAACTCACAAGCATTGATGTTAGAGGACCTCTGGTTTGTTTCAGTTTCAGAAGCAGATTTGGACTAGATATGGTCCGTATGTGTAGGAAACACCGTTCTTTTGTTCTCAGCACACTCACGTTTCCTGCTTTCTTAGAGAATCTATAAAGCAAGAGCCTGCTTCTTGCTGTAAAGCACAGTGTGATCAATGGGTGAGAACTCTGCTGTGTGTTTCACTTCAGAAATGGAGTTAAATCCCAGGCTCTGAGTCTTCCTACAAGCAAGACTTCGTTTCAGGTAAGAGCATATACTTTACAGCTCAAACGAAGCTACATTGTTCAAAAAGCTCATATGTTTCTCGCTCTTAACTGAAAAGCATTGTACGTTAGAGGACCTGTGGTTTGTTTCAGTTTCAAAAAGAGATTTGAACTAGATATGGTCCGTGTATGTAGGAAAAAGATTTCTTTTGTTCTGAGCACACTCATGTTTCCCTCTGTATTAGAGAGTCTAGAAAGCCAGAGCGTGCTCCTTGCAATAAAGCAGAGTGTGTTTCAAGGATGTGAACTGTGCTGTGTGTTTCCCTTCAGAAACGGAGTTAAATGCCAGGCTCTGTGTCTTCCTACAAGCAAGACTTCATTTCAGGTAAGGGCATTTACTTTACAGATCAAACGAACTACATCGTACAAGAAGCTCACACGTTTCTCGGTCTTAATTGAAAAGCATTGATTGTTAGAGGACCTTTGCTTTGTGTCAGTTTCAAAAGAAGAGTTGAACTAGATATGGTCTGTATGTGTAGGAAACAGTTCTTTTGTTCTGAGCACATCACGTTTACTGCTGTATTAGAGACTCTAGAAGGCAAGAGCCTGCTTCTTGCTGTAAAGCAGAGTGTGATCAATGGATGAGAACTCTGCTGTGTCTTTCACATCAGAAATGGAGTTAAATACCAGGTTCTGAGTCTTCCTACAAGCAAGACTTCGTTTCAGGTAAGGGCAGTAACTTTTCAGCTCAAACAAACTACATCGCTCACGAAGCTCACACGTTTCTAAGCTTAACTGACAAGCTTTGGATGTTAGAGGACCAGTGCTTTGTATCAGTTTCAGAATCAGAGTTGGACTAGATATGGTCCGTATGTGTAGGAAACACCGTTCTTTTGTTCTGAGCACACTCATGTTTCCTGCTGTATTAAAGAATTTAGAAAGCAAGAGCGTTCACTTGCTCTAAAGCAGAGTGTGATCTATGGCTGACAACTATTCTGTGTGTTTACCTTCAGAAATGGAGTTAAATCCCAGGCTCTGTGTGTTCCTACAAGCAATACTTCGTTGCAGGTAACGGCAGTCACTTTTCAGCTCAAACAAACTACATCGTTCACGAAGCTCACGCGTTTCTAAGCTTAACTGACAAGCTTTGGGTGTTAGAGGACCAGTGCTTTGTTTCAGTTTCAGAATCAGAGTTGGACTAGATATGGTCCGTATGTGTAGGAAACACCTTTCTTTTGTTCTGAGCACACTCACGTTTCCTGCTGTCTTAGAGACTCTAGAAAACTAGAGCGTGCTTCTTGCTCTAAAGCAGAGTGTGATCAATGGATGAGAACTCTGCTGTGTGTATCACTTCAGAAATGGAGTTAAATCACAGGCTCTGAGTCTTCCTAAAATCAAGAATTCGTTTCAGGTAAGGGCAGTCACTTTTCAGCTCAAACGAAATACATCGTTCACGAAGCTCACACGTTTCTCAGCTTAACTGACAATCATTGGATGTTAGAGGACCAGTGCTTTGTATCAGTTTCAGTAGCAGAGTTGGACTAGATATGGTCCGTATGTGTAGGAAACACCGTTATTTTGTTCTCAGCACACTCACGTTTCCTGCTGTCTTAGAGAATCTAGAAAGCAAGAGCCTGCTTCTTGCTCTAAAGCAGAGTGTGATCAACGGATGAGAACTCTGCTGTGTGTTTCACTTCAGAAATGGAGTTAAATCCCTGGCTCTGAGTCTTCCTACAAGCAAGACTTTGTATCAGGTAAGGGCAGTTACTTTACAGGTCAAATGAACTACATCATACACGAAGCTCACACGTTTCTCAGTCATAATTGAAAAGCATTGGATGTTACAGGACCTGTGCTTTGTGTCAGTTTCAGAAGAATAGTTGAACTAGATATGGTCCGTATGTGTAGGAAACACAGTTCTTTTGTTCTGAGCACAAACACGTTTTCAGCTGTATTAGAGACTCTAGAAAGGAAGAGCGTGCTTCTTGCTCTAAAGGAGAGTGTGATTTCATGCTGTAAAGCAGAGTGTGATCAATGGATGAGAACTCTGCTGTGTGTTTTACTTCATAAATGGAGTTAAATCCCTCTGTATTAGAGATTCTAGAAAGCAAGAGCGAGCGTGCTTCTTGCTCTAAAGCAGAGTGTGTTTCATGGATGAGAACTGTGCTGTGTGTTTCCTTCAAAAACGGAGTTAAATGCCAGGCTCTGCGTCTTTCTTCAAGCAAGAATTCGTTTCAGGTAAACGCAGTCACTTTTCAGCTCAAACGAAGCTACATTGTTCACAAAGGTCACACGTTTCTCACTCTTAACTGAAAAGCATTGGATGTTAGAGGACCTGTGGTTTGTATCAGTTTCAGAAACAGAGTTGAACTAGATATGGTCCGTGTTAGGAAACACATTTCTTTTGTTCTGAGCACACTCACGTTTCCCTCTGTATTAGAGACTCTAGAAAGCAAGAGCGTGATTCTTGCTCTAAAACAGAATGTGTTTCATGGATGAGAACTGTGCCGTGTGTTTCCCTTCAGAAACGGAGTTAAATGCCAGGCTCTGTGCCTTCCTACAAGCAAGACTTCGTTTCAGGTAAACGCAGTCACATTTCAGCTCAAACGAAGCTACATTGTTCACAAAGCACACACGTTTCTCGCTCTTAACTAAAAAGCATTGGATGTTAGAGGACCTGTGGTTTGTATCAGTTTCAGAAACAGAGTTGAACTAGATATGGTCCGTGTGTGTAGGAAACAAAGTTCTTTTGTTCTGAGCACACTCACGTTTCCCTGTGTATTAGAGACTCTAGAAAGCAAGAGCGTGCTAATTGCTCTAAAGCAGAGTGTGTTTCATGGATGAGAACTGTGCCGTGTGTTTCCCTTCAGAACTGGACTTAAATGCCAGGCTCTGTGTCTTCCTTCAAGCAAGACTTGGTTTCAGGTAAACGCAGTCACTTTTCAGCTCAAACGAAGCTACATTGTTCAAAAAGCACACACGTTTCTCGCTTTTAACTGAAAAGCATTGGATGTTAGACGACCTGTGGATTCTATCAGTTTCCGAAACAAAGTTGAACTAGATATGGTCCGTGTGTGTAGGAAAAACAGTTCTTTTGTTCTGAGCACACTCACGTTTCCCTGTGTATTAGAGACTCTAGAAAGCAAGAGCGTGCTTCTTGCTCTAAAGCAGAGTGTGTTTCATGGATGAGAACTGTGCCGTGTGTTTCCGTTCAGAACTGGAAATGCCAGGCTCTGTTTCTTCCTTCAAGCAAGACTTGGTTTCAGGTAAACGCAGTCACTTTTCAGCTCAAACGAAGCTACATTGATCACGAAGCTCACACGTTTCTCGCTCTTAACTGAAAAGCATTGTATGTTAGAGGACCTGTGGTTTGTATCAGTTTCAGAAACAGAGTTGAACTAGATATGGTCCGTGTGTAGGAAACACATTTCTTTTTTTCTGAGCACACTCACGTTTCCATTTGTATTAGAGACTCTAGAAAGCAAGAGCGTGCTTCTTGCTCTAAAGCAGAGTGTGTTTCATGGATGAGAAGTGTGCCGTGTGTTTCCCTTCAGAAACGGAGTTAAATGCCAGGCTCTGTGCCTTCCTACAAGCAAGACTTCGTTTCAGGTAAACGCAGTCAATTTCAGCTCAAACGAAGCTACATTGTTCAAAAAGCACACACGTTTCTCGCTTTTAACTGAAAAGCATTGGATGTTAGACGACCTGTGGATTCTATCAGTTTCCGAAACAAAGTTGAACTAGATATGGTCCGTGTGTGTAGGAAAAACAGTTCTTTTGTTCTGAGCACACTCACGTTTCCCTGTGTATTAGAGACTCTAGAAAGCAAGAGCGTGCTTCTTGCTCTAAAGCAGAGTGTGTTTCATGGATGAGAACTGTGCCGTGTGTTTCCGTTCAGAACTGGAAATGCCAGGCTCTGTTTCTTCCTTCAAGCAAGACTTGGTTTCAGGTAAACGCAGTCACTTTTCAGCTCAAACGAAGCTACATTGATCACGAAGCTCACACGTTTCTCGCTCTTAACTGAAAAGT
The DNA here is from genome assembly GCA_949786385.1 of Onychomys leucogaster. Lineage (NCBI taxonomy): Eukaryota > Metazoa > Chordata > Mammalia > Rodentia > Cricetidae > Onychomys > Onychomys leucogaster. Next base: position 357,352 of record CATKUP010000142.1, read on the forward strand.
ATTGGATGTTAGACGACCTGTGGTTTGTATCAGTTTCAGAAACAGAGTTGAACTAGATATGGTCCGTGTGTAGGAAACACCGTTCTTTTGTTCTCAGCACACTCACATTTCCTGCTGTCTTAGAGACTCTAGAAACCTAGAGCGTGCTTCTTGCTCTAAAGCAGACTGTGATCAATGGATGAGAACTCTGCTGTGTGTTCCGCTTCAGAAATGGAGTTAAATCCCAGGCTCTGATTCTTCCTACAAGCAAGGCTTTGTATCAGTTAAGGGCAGTTACTTTACAGGTCAAACGAACTACATCATACACAAATCTCACAGGTTTCTCGGTCAAAATTGAAAAGCATTGCCTGTTACAGGACCTGTGCTTTGTGTCAGTTTCAGAAGAGTTGAACTAGATATGGTCCGTATGTGTAGGAAACACAGTTTTTTTGTTCTGAGCACAATCAAGTTTCCTGATGTATTAGAGACTTTAGAAAAGAAGAGGGTGCTTCTTGCTCTATTGCAGAGTGTGATTCATGGATGAAAACTGTGCTGTGTGTTTCTTTTCAGAAATCGTGTTAAATCCCAGGCTCTGGGTTTTCCTACAAGCAAGCCTTCCTTTCATGTAAGGGCAGTCACTTTTCAGCTCAAATGAACTATATCGATCAAAAAGCTAACACATTTCTCATCTTAACTAACAAGCATTGAATGTTAGAGGACCAGTGCTTTTTTTCATTTTCAGAAGCAGAGTTGGACTAGATATGGTCCGTATGTGTTGGAAAAACAATTCTTTTGTTCTTAGCACACTCATGTTTCCTGCTGTCTTAGCGAATCTAGAAAGCAAGAGCGTGCTTCTTGCTCTAAAGCAGAGTGTGATCAATGGATGAGAACTCTGCAGTGTGTTTCCCTTCAGAAATGGAGTTTAATGCCAGTCATGTGTCTTCCTACAAGCAAGACTTCGTTTCATGTAAACGCAGTCACATTTCAGCTCAAAGGAAGCTACATTGTTCACGAAGCTCACACGTTTCTCGCTCTTAACTGAAAAGCATTGGATGTTAGAGGACCTGTGGTTTGTGTCAGTTTCAGAAACAGAGTTGAACTAGATATAGTCCGTGTGTAGGAAACACAGTTCTTTTGTTCTGAGCACACTCACGTTTCCCTCTGTATTACAGACTCTAGAAAGCAAGAGCGTGCTTCTTGCTCTAAAGCAGAATGTGTTTCATGGATGAGAACTGTGCCGTGTGTTTCCCTTCAGAAACAGAGTTAAATGCCAGGCTCTGTGTCTTTCTAAAAGCAAGACTTCGTTTCAGGTAAACGCAGTCACTTTTCAGCTCAAACGAAGCTACATTGTTCACGAAACTCACACGTTTCTCACTTTTCACTGAAAAGCATTGGATGTTAGAGGACCTGTGGTTTGCATCAGTTTCAGAAACAGAGTTGAACTAGATATGGTGCGTGTGTGTAGGAAACACAGTTCTTTTCTTCTGAGCACACTCATGTTTCCCGTTGTATTAGAGACTCTAGAAAGCAAGAGCGTGCTTCTTGCTCTAAAGCACAGTGTGTTTCATGGATGAGAACTGTGCCGTGTGTTTCCCTTCAGAAACGGAGTTAAATGCCAGGCTCTGTGTCTTTCTTCAAGCAAGATTTCGTTTCAGGTAAACGCAGTCACTTTTCACCTCAAACGAAGCTACATTGTTCATGAAGGTTACACGTTTCTCACTCTTAACTGAACAGCATTGCATGTTAGAGGACCTGTGGTTTGTATCAGTTTCAGAAACAGAGTTGAACTAGATATGGTCCATGGGTAGGAAACACATTTCTTTTGTTCTGAGCACACACACGTTTCCCTCTGTATTAGAGACTTTAGAAAGCAAGAGCGTGCTTCTTTCTCTAAAGCAGAGTGTGTTTCATGGATGAGAACTGTGCCCTGTGTTTCCCTTCAGAAACGGAGTTAAATGCCATGCTCTGTGCCTTCCTACAAGCAAGACTTCGTTTCAGGTAAACGCATCACTTTTCACCTCAAACGAAGCTACATTGTTCACAAAGCACACAAGTTTCTCGCTCCTAACTGAAAAGCATTGGATGTTAGAGGACCTGTGGTTTGTATCAGTTTCAGAAACAGAGTTGAACTAGATATGGTCCGTGTGTGTAGGAAACAAAGTTCTTTTGTTCTGAGCACACTCACGTTTCCCTCTGTATGAGAGATTCTAGAATGCAAGAGCATGCTTCTTGCTCTAAAGCAGAGTGTGTTTCATGGATGAGAACTGTGCCGTGTGTTTCCCTGCAGAACTGGACTTAAATGCCAGGCTCTGTGTCTTCCTTCAAGCAAGACTTGGTTTCAGGGAAACGCAGTCACTTTTCAGCTCAAACGAAGCTACATTGATCACGAAGCTCACAAGTTTCTCACGCTTAACGGAAAAGAATTGGATGTTAGTGGACCTGAGGTTTGTATCAGTTTCAGAAACAGAGTTGAACTAGATATGGTCCGTGTGTGTAGGAAACACAGTTCTTTTGTTCTGAGCACACTCACGTTTCCCTGTGTATTAGAGACTCTAGAAAGCAAGAGCGTGCTTCTTGCTCTAAACAGAGTGTGTTTCATGGATGAGAACTGTGCCCTGTGTTTCAATTCAGAAACGGAGTTAAATGCCAGGCTCTGTGTTTCCTTCAAGCAAGACTACGTTTCAGGTAATCGCAGTTGCTTTTCAGCTCAAACGAAGCTACATTGTTCACAAAGCTCACACGTTTCTCCCTCTTAACTGAAAACCATTGTATGTTAGAGGACCTATGGTTTGTATCAGTTTCAGAAACAGAGTTGAACTAGATATGGTCCGTGTGTAGGAAACACATTTCTTTTTTTCTGAGCACACTCACGTTTCCCTCTGTATTAGAGACTCTAGATATCAAGAGCGTGCTTCTTGCTCTAAAACAGAGTGTGTTTCATGGATGAGAACTGTGCCGTGTGTTTCCCTTCAGAAACGGAGTTAAATGCCAGGCTCTGTGCCTTCCTACAAGCAAGACTTCGTTTCAGGTAAACGCATCACTTTTCAGCTCTAACGAAGCTACATTGTTCACAAAGCTCACACGTTTCTCGCTTTTCACTGAAAAGCATTGGATGTTAGAGGACCTGTGGATTCTATCAGTTTCAGAAACAGAGTTGAACTAGATATGGTCGTGTGTGTAGGAAACAAAGTTCTTTTGTTCTGAGCACACTCACGTTTCCCTCTGTATTAGAGATTCTAGAAAGCAAGAGCGTGCTTCTTGCTCTAAAGCGGAATGTGTTTCATGGATGAGAACTGTGCCGTGTGTTTCCCTTCAGAACTGGACTTAAAGGCCAGGCCCTTTGTCTTCGTTCAAGCAAGACTTGGTTTCAGGTAAACGCAGTCACTTTTCAGCTCAAACGAAGCTACATTGATCACGAAGCTCACACGTTTCTCACTCTAAACGGAAAAGAATTGGATGTTAGTGGACCTGAGGTTTGTATCAGCTTCAGAAACAGAGTTGAACTAGATATGGTCCCTGTGTGTAGGAAACACAGTTCTTTTGTTCTGAGCACACTCACGTTTCCCTCTGTATTAGAGACTCTAGAAATCAAGAGCGTGCTTCTTGCTCTAAAGCAGAGTGTTTTTCATGGATGAGAACTTTGCCCTGTGTTTCAATTCAGAAACGGAGTTAAATGCCAGGCTCTGTGTCTGCCTTCAACCAAGATTACCTTTCAGGTAAAAGCAGTCGCTTTTCAGCTCAAACGAAGGTACATTGTTCACAAGGCTCACACGTTTCTCGCTCTTAACTGAAAAGCATTGTATGTTATTGGACCTGTGGTTTGTATCAGTTTCAGAAACAGAGTTGATCTAGATATGGTCCGTGTGTAGGAAACACATTTCTTTTTTTCTGAGCACACTCATGTTTCCCTCTATATTAGAGACTCTAGAAAGCAAGAGCGTGCTTCTTGCTCTAAAGCAGAGTGTGTTTCATGGATGAGAACTGTGCCGTGTGTTTCCTTCAGAAAAGGAGTTAAATGCCAGGCTCTGTGCCTTCCTACAAGCAAGACTTCGTTTCAGGTAAACGCATTACTTTTCACCTCAAACGAAGCTACATTGTTCACAAAGCACACAGGTTTCTCGCTCTTAACTGAAAAGCATTGGATGTTAGAGGACCTGTGGTTTGTATCAGTTTCAGAAACAGAGTTGAACTAGATATGGTCCGTGTGTGTAGGAAACAAAGTTCTTTTGTTCTGAGCACACTCATGTTTCCCTGTGTATTAGAGACTCTAGAAAGCAAGAGCGTGCTTCTTCCTCTAAAGCAGAGTGTGTTTCATGGATGAGAACTGTGCCGTGTGTTTCCCTTCAAAACTGGACCTAAACGCCAGGCTCTGTGTCTTCCTTCAAGCAAGACTTGGTTTCAGGTAAAAGCAGTCACTTTTCAGCTCAAACGAAGCTACATTGAATACGAAGCTCACACGTTTCTCGCTCTTAACGGAAAAGAATTGGATGTTAGTGGACCTGAGGTTTGTATCAGTTTCAGAAACAGAGTTGAACTAGATATGGTCCCTGTGTGTAGGAAACACAGTTCTTTTGTTCTGCGCACACTCACGTTTCCCTCTCTATTAGAGACTCTAGAAATCAAGAGCGTGCTTCTTGCTGTAAAGCAGAGTGTGTTTCATGGATTAGAACTGTGCCGTGTGTTTTCCTTCAGAAAAGGAGTTAAATGCCAGGCTCTGTGTCTTTCTTCAAGCAAGACTTGGTTTCAGGTAAACGAGTCACTTTTCAGCTTAAACGAAGCTACATTGTTCACGAAGGTCACACGTTTCTCAGTCTTAATTGAAAAGCATTGGATGTTAGAGGACCTGTGGTTTGTATCAGTTTCAGAAACAGAGTTGAACTAGATAAGGTCCGTGTGTAGGAAACACATTTCTTTTGTTCTGAGCACACTCACGTTTCCCTCTGTATTAGAGACTCTAGAAAGCAAGAGAGTGCTTCTTGCTCTAAAGCAGAGTGTGTTTCATGGATGAGAACTGTGCCCTGTGTTTCCCTTCAGAAACGGAGTTAAATGCCAGGCTCTGTGCCTTCCTACAAGCAAGACTTCGTTTCAGGTAAACGCATCACTTTTCACCTCAAACGAAGCTACATTGTTCACAAAGCACACAGGTTTCTCGCTCTTAACTGAAAAGCATTGGATGTTAGAGGACCTGTGGTTTGTATCAGTTTCAGAAACAGAGTTGAACTAGATATGGTCCGTGTGTGTAGGAAACACAGTTCTTTTGTTCTGAGCACACTCACGTTTCCCTATGTATTAGAGATTCTAGAATGCAAGAGCGTGCTACTTGCTCTAAAGCAGAATGTGTTTCATGGATAAGAAGTGTGCCGTGTGTTTCCCTTCAGAACTGGACTTAAATGCCAGGCTCTGTGTCTTCCTTCAAGCAAGACTTGATTTCAAGTAAACGCAGTCACTTTTCAGCTCAAACGAAGCTACATTGATCACGAAGCTCACACGTTTCTCGCTCTTAACGGAAAAGAATTGGATGTTAGTGGACCTGAGGTTTGTATCAGTTTCAGAAACAGAGTTGAACTAGATATGGTCCGTGTGTGTAGGAAACAGTTCTTTTGTTCTGAGCACACTCACGTTTCCCTCTGTATTAGAGTCTCTAGAAATCAAGAGCGTGCTTCTTGCACTAAAGCAGAGTGTGTTACATGGATGAGAACTGTGCCATGTGTTTCCCTTCAGAAACGGAGTTAAATGCCAGGCTCTGTGTCTTCCTTCAAGCAAGAGTACGTTTCAGGTAATCGCAGTCGCTTTTCAGCTCAAACGAAGCTACATTGTTCACAAAGCTCACACGTTTCTCCCTCTTAACTGAAAACCATTGTATGTTAGAGGACCTGTGGTTTGTATCAGTTTCAGAAACAGAGTTGAACTAGATATGGTCCGTATGTAGGAAACACATTTCTTTTTTTCTGAGCACACTCACGTTTCCCTCCGTATTAGAGACTCTAGAAATCAAGGGCGTGCTTCTTGCTCTAAAGCAGAGTGTGTTTCATGGATGAGAACTGTGCCGTGTGTTTCCCTTCAGAAACGGAGTTAAATGCCAGGCTCTGTGCCTTCCTACAAGCAAGACTTCGTTTCAGGTAAACGCATCACTTTTCACCTCAAACGAAGCTACATTTTTCACAAAGCTAACACGTTTCTCGCTCTTAACTGAAAAGCATTGGATGTTAGAGGACCTGTGGTTTGTATCAGTTTCCGAAACAAAGTTGAACTAGATATGGTCCGTGTGTGTAGGAAACAAAGTTCTTTTGTTCTGAGCACACTCACGTTTCCCTGTGTATTAGAGACTCTAGAAAGCAAGAGCGTGCTTCTTGCTCTAAAGCAGAGTGTGTTTCATGGATGAGAACTGTGCCGTGTGTTTCCCTTCAGAACTGGACTTAAAGGCCAGGCTCTTTGTCTTCGTTCAAGCAAGACTTGGTTTCAGGTAAACGCAGTCACTTTTCAGCTCAAACGAAGCTACATTGATCACGAAGCTCACACGTTTCTCACTCTAAACGGAAAAGAATTGGATGTTAGTGGACCTGAGGTTTGTATCAGTTTCAGAAACAGAGTTGAACTAGATATGGTCCCTGTGTGTAGGAAACACAGTTCTTTTGTTCTGAGCACACTCACGTTTCCCTCTGTATTAGAGACTCTAGAAATCAAGAGCGTGCTTCTTGCTCTAAAGCAGAGTGTGTTTCATGGATGAGAACTGTGCCGTGTGTTTCCCTTCAGAACTGGACTTAAAGGCCAGGCTCTTTGTCTTCGTTCAAGCAAGACTTGGTTTCAGGTAAATGCAGTCACTTTTCAGCTCAAACGAAGCTACATTGATCACGAAGCTCACACGTTTCTCACTCTAAACGGAAAAGAATTGGATGTTAGTGGACCTGAGGTTTGTATCAGTTTCAGAAACAGAGTTGAACTAGATATGGTCCCTGTGTGTAGGAAACACAGTTCTTTTGTTCTGAGCACACTCACGTTTCCCTCTGTATTAGAGACTCTAGAAATCAAGAGCGTGCTTCTTGCTCTAAAGCAGAGTGTTTTTCATGGATGAGAACTTTGCCCTGTGTTTCAATTCAGAAACGGAGTTAAATGCCAGGCTCTGTGTCTGCCTTCAACCAAGACAACCTTTCAGGTAAAAGCAGTCGCTTTTCAGCTCAAACGAAGGTACATTGTTCACAAGGCTCACACGTTTCTCGCTCTTAACTGAAAAGCATTGTATGTTATTGGACTTGTGGTTTGTATCAGTTTCAGAAACAGAGTTGATCTAGATATGGTCCGTGTGTAGGAAACACATTTCTTTTTTTCTGAGCACACTCATGTTTCCCTCTATATTAGAGACTCTAGAAAGCAAGAGCGTGCTTCTTGCTCTAAAGCAGAATGTGTTTCATGGATGAGAACTGTGCCGTGTGTTTCCTTCAGAAACGGAGTTAAATGACAGGCTCTGTGCCTTCCTACAAGCAAGACTTCGTTTCAGGTAAACGCATCACTTTTCACCTCAAAGGAAGCTACATTTTACACAAAGCTAACACGTTTCTCGCTCTTAAATGAAAAGCATTGGATGTTAGAGGACCTGTGGTTTGTATCAGTTTCAGAAACAAAGTTGAACTAGATATGGGCCGTGTGTGTAGGAAACAAAGTTCTTTTGTTCTGCGCACACTCACGTTTCCCTGTGTATTAGAGACTCTAGAAAGCAAGAGCGTGCTTCTTGCTCTAAAGCAGAATGTGTTTCATGGATAAGAAGTGTGCCGTGTGTTTCCCTTCAGAACTGGACTTAAATGCCAGGCTCTGTGTCTTCCTTCAAGCAAGACTTGATTTCAAGTAAACGCAGTCACTTTTCAGCTCAAACGAAGCTACATTGATCACGAAGCTCACACGTTTCTCGCTCTTAACGGAAAAGAATTGGATGTTAGTGGACCTGAGGTTTGTATCAGTTTCAGAAACAGAGTTGAACTAGATATGGTCCGTGTGTGTAGGAAACACAGTTCTTTTGTTCTGAGCACACTCACGTTTCCCTCTGTATTAGAGACTCTAGAAATCAAGAGCGTGCTTCTTGCACTAAAGCAGAGTGTGTTACATGGATGAGAACTGTGCCATGTGTTTCCCTTCAGAAACGGAGTTAAATGCCAGGCTCTGTGTCTTCCTTCAAGCAAGAGTACGTTTCAGGTAATCCCAGTCGCTTTTCAGCTCAAACGAAGCTACATTGTTCACAAAGCTCACACGTTTCTCCCTCTTAACTGAAAACCATTGTATGTTAGAGGACCTGTGGTTTGTATCAGTTTCAGAAACAGAGTTGAACTAGATATGGTCCGTATGTAGGAAACACATTTCTTTTTTTCTGAGCACACTCACGTTTCCCTCCGTATTAGAGACTCTAGAAATCAAGGGCGTGCTTCTTGCTCTAAAGCAGAGTGTGTTTCATGGATGAGAACTGTGCCGTGTGTTTCCCTTCAGAAACGGAGTTAAATGCCAGGCTCTGTGCCTTCCTACAAGCAAGACTTCGTTTCAGGTAAACGCATCACTTTTCACCACAAACGAAGCTACATTTTTCACAAAGCTAACACGTTTCTCGCTCTTAACTGAAAAGCATTGGATGTTAGAGGACCTGTGGTTTGTATCAGTTTCCGAAACAAAGTTGAACTAGATATGGTCCGTGTGTGTAGGAAACAAAGTTCTTTTGTTCTGAGCACACTCACGTTTCCCTGTGTATTAGAGACTCTAGAAAGCAAGAGCGTGCTTCTTGCTCTAAAGCAGAGTGTGTTTCATGGATGAGAACTGTGCCGTGTGTTTCCCTTCAGAACTGGACTTAAAGGCCAGGCTCTTTGTCTTCGTTCAAGCAAGACTTGGTTTCAGGTAAATGCAGTCACTTTTCAGCTCAAACGAAGCTACATTGATCACGAAGCTCACACGTTTCTCACTCTAAACGGAAAAGAATTGGATGTTAGTGGACCTGAGGTTTGTATCAGTTTCAGAAACAGAGTTGAACTAGATATGGTCCCTGTGTGTAGGAAACACAGTTCTTTTGTTCTGAGCACACTCACGTTTCCCTCTGTATTAGAGACTCTAGAAATCAAGAGCGTGCTTCTTGCTCTAAAGCAGAGTGTTTTTCATGGATGAGAACTTTGCCCTGTGTTTCAATTCAGAAACGGAGTTAAATGCCAGGCTCTGTGTCTGCCTTCAACCAAGACAACCTTTCAGGTAAAAGCAGTCGCTTTTCAGCTCAAACGAAGGTACATTGTTCACAAGGCTCACACGTTTCTCGCTCTTAACTGAAAAGCATTGTATGTTATTGGACTTGTGGTTTGTATCAGTTTCAGAAACAGAGTTGATCTAGATATGGTCCGTGTGTAGGAAACACATTTCTTTTTTTCTGAGCACACTCATGTTTCCCTCTATATTAGAGACTCTAGAAAGCAAGAGCGTGCTTCTTGCTCTAAAGCAGAATGTGTTTCATGGATGAGAACTGTGCCGTGTGTTTCCTTCAGAAAAGGAGTTAAATGCCAGGCACTGTGTCTTTCTTCAAGCAAGACTTGGTTACAGGTAAACGCAGTCACTTTTCAGCTCAAACGAAGCTACATTGTTCACGAAGGTCACACGTTTCTCAGTCTTAACCGAAAAGCATTGAATGTTAGAAGATCTGTGGTTTGTATCAGTTTCAGAAACAGAGTTGAACTAGATATGGTCCGTGTGTAGGAAACACATTTCTTTTGTTCTGAGCACACTCACGTTTCCATCTGTATTAGAGAATCTAGAAAGCAAGAGAGTGCTTCTTGCTCTAAAGCAGAGTGTGTTTCATGGATGAGAACTGTGCCGTGAGTTTCCCCTCAGAAACGGAGTTAAATGACAGGCTCTGTGCCTTCCTACAAGCAAGACTTCGTTTCAGGTAAACGCATCACTTTTCACCTCAAAGGAAGCTACATTTTACACAAAGCTAACACGTTTCTCGCTCTTAAATGAAAAGCATTGGATGTTAGAGGACCTGTGGTTTGTATCAGTTTCAGAAACAAAGTTGAACTAGATATGGGCCGTGTGTGTAGGAAACAAAGTTCTTTTGTTCTGCGCACACTCACGTTTCCCTGTGTATTAGAGACTCTAGAAAGCAAGAGCGTGCTTCTTGCTCTAAAGCAGAGTGTGTTTCATGGATGAGAACTGTGCCGTGTGTTTCCCTTCAGAACTGGACTTAAAGGCCAGTCTCTGTGTCTTCGTACAAGCAAGACTTGGTTTCAAGTAAACGCAGTCACTTTTCAGCTCAAACGAAGCTACATTGATCACGAAGCTCACACGTTTCTCGCTCTTAACGGAAAAGAATTGGATGTTAGTGGACCTGAGGTTTGTATCAGTTTCAGAAACAGAGTTGAACTAGATATGGTCCGTGTGTGTAGGAAACACAGTTCTTTTGTTCTGAGCACACTCACGTTTCCCTCTGTATTAGAGACTCTAGAAATCAAGAGCGTGCTTCTTGCACTAAAGCAGAGTGTGTTACATGGATGAGAACTGTGCCATTTGTTTCCCTTCAGAAACGGAGTTAAATGCCAGGCTCTGTGTCTTCCTTCAAGCAAGAGTACGTTTCAGGTAATCGCAGTTGCTTTTCAGCTCAAACGAAGCTACATTGTTCACAAAGCTCACACGTTTCTCCCTCTTAACTGAAAACCATTGTATGTTAGAGGACCTGTGGTTTGTATCAGTTTCAGAAACAGAGTTGAACTAGATATGGTCCGTATGTAGGAAACACATTTCTTTTTTTCTGAGCACACTCACGTTTCCCTCCGTATTAGAGACTCTAGAAATCAAGGGCGTGCTTCTTGCTCTAAAGCAGAGTGTGTTTCATGGATGAGAACTGTGCCGTGTGTTTCCCTTCAGAAACGGAGTTAAATGCCAGGCTCTGTGCCTTCCTACAAGCAAGACTTCGTTTCAGGTAAACGCATCACTTTTCAGCTCAAACGAAGCTACATTGATCACGAAGCTCACACGTTTCTCACTCTAAACGGAAAAGAATTGGATGTTAGTGGACCTGAGGTTTGTATCAGTTTCAGAAACAGAGTTGAACTAGATATGGTCCCTGTGTGTAGGAAACACAGTTCTTTTGTTCTGAGCACACTCACGTTTCCCTCTGTATTAGAGATTCTAGAAAGCAAGAGTGTGCTTCTTGCTCTAAAGCAGAATGTGTTTTATGGATGAGAACTGTGCCGTGTTTTTCCCTTCAGAAACGGAGTTAAATGCCAGGCTCTGTGTCTTTCTTCAAGCAAGACTTCGTTTCAGGTAAACGCAGTCAATTTTCAGCTCAAACGAATCTACATTATTCACGAAGCTCACGTTTCTCGCTCTTAACTGAAAAGCATTGGATGTTAGAGGAACTGTGTTTTGTATCAGTTTCAGAAACAGAGTTGAACTAGATATGGTCTGTGTGCGTAGGTAAAACTGTTCTTTTGTTCTGAGCACACTCACGTTTCCCTCTGTATTAGAGATTCTAGAAAGCAAGAGCGTTCTTCTTGCTCTAAAGCAGAATGTGTTTCATGGATGAGAACTGTGCCGTGTGTTTCCCTTCAGAAACGGAGTTAAATGCCCGGCTCTGTGTCTTTCTAAAAGCAAGACTTCGTTTCAGGTAAACGCAGTCACTTTTCAGCTCAAACGAAGCTACATTGTTCACGAAGCTCACACGTTTCTCGCTTTTCACTGAAAAGCATTGGATGTTAGAGGACCTGTGCATTCTATCATTTTCAGAAACAAAGTTGAACTAGATATGGTCCGTGTGTGTAGGAAACACAGTTCTTTTGTTCTGAGCACACTCACGCTTCCCTCTGTATTAGAGACTCTAGAAATCAAGAGCATGCTTCTTGCTCTAAAGCAGAGTTGTTTCATGGATGAGAACTGTGCCGTGTGTTTCCCTTCAGAAACGGAGTTAAATGCCAGGCTCTGTGCCTTCCTACAAGCAAGACCTCGTTTCAGGTAAACACAGTCACTTTTCAGCTCAAACGGAGCTACATTGTTCACAAAACTCACGCGTTTCTCGCTCTTAACTGAAAAGCATTGGATATTAGAGGACCTGTGGTTTGTATCAGTCTCAGAAACAGAGTTGAAATAGATATGGTCCGTGTGTAGGAAACACAGTTCTTTTGTTTTGAGCACACTCACGTTTCCCTCTGTATTAGAGATTCTAGAAAGCAACAGCGTGATTCTTGCTCTAAAGCAGAGTGTGTTTCATGGATGAGAACTGTGCTGTGTGTTTCCCTTCAGAAACGGAGTTAAATGCCAGGCTCTGTGTCTTTCTTCAAGCAAGACTTCGTTTCAGGTAAACGCAGTCACTTTTCAGCTCAAATGAAGCTACATTGTTCATGAAGCTCACATGTTTCTCGCTCTTAACTGAAAAGCATTGGATGTTAGAGGACCTGTGGTTTGTATCAGTTTCAGAAACAGAGTTCAACTAGATATGGTCCGTGTGAGTAGGAAACACAGTTCTTTTGTTCTGAGCACACTCACGTTTCCCTCTGTATTAGAGATTCTAGAATGCAAGAGCGTGCTTCTTGCTCTAAAGCAGAATGTGTTTCATGGATGAGAACTGTGCCGTGTGTTTCCCTTCAGAAACGTAGTCAAATGATAGGCTCTGTGCCTTCCTACAAGCAAGACTTCGTTTCAGGTAAACGCAGTCACTTTTTAGCTCAAACGAAGCTACATTGTTCACAAAGCACACACGTTTCTCGCTCTTAACTGAAAAGCATTGGATGTTAGAGGACCTGTGGTTTGTATCAGTTTCAGAAACAGAGTTGAACTAGATATGGTCCGTGTGTGTAGGTAACACAGTTCTTTTGTTCTGAGCACACTCAAGTTTCCCTCTGTATTAGAGATTCTAGAAAGCAAGAGCGTGCTTCTTGCTCTAAAGCAGAATGTGTTTCATGGATGAGAACTGTGCCGTGTGTTTCCCTTCAGAAACGGAGTTAAATGCCCGGCTCTGTGTCTTTCTAAAAGCAAGACTTCGTTTCAGGTAAACGCAGTCACTTTTCAGCTCAAACGAAGCTACATTGTTCATGAAGCTCACACGTTTCTCGCTTTTCACTGAAAAGCATTGGATGTTAGAGGACCTGTGCATTCTATCATTTTCAGAAACAAAGTTGAACTAGATATGGTCCGTGTGTGTAGGAAACACAGTTCTTTTGTTCTGAGCACACTCACGTTTCCCTCTGTATTAGAGACTCTAGAAATCAAGAGCATGCTTCTTGCTCTAAAGCAGAGTTGTTTCATGGATGAGAACTGTGCCGTGTGTTTCCCTTCAGAAACGGAGTTAAATGCCAGGCTCTGTGCCTTCCTACAAGCAAGACTTCGTTTCAGGTAAACGCATCACTTTTCAGCTCAAACGAAGCTACATTGATCACGAAGCTCACACGTTTCTCACTCTAAACGGAAAAGAATTGGATGTTAGTGGACCTGAGGTTTGTATCAGTTTCAGAAACAGAGTTGAACTAGATATGGTCCCTGTGTGTAGGAAACACAGTTCTTTTGTTCTGAGCACACTCACGTTTCCCTCTGTATTAGAGATTCTAGAAAGCAAGAGTGTGCTTCTTGCTCTAAAGCAGAATGTGTTTTATGGATGAGAACTGTGCCGTGTTTTTCCCTTCAGAAACGGAGTTAAATGCCAGGCTCTGTGTCTTTCTTCAAGCAAGACTTCGTTTCAGGTAAACGCAGTCAATTTTCAGCTCAAACGAATCTACATTATTCACGAAGCTCACGTTTCTCGCTCTTAACTGAAAAGCATTGGATGTTAGAGGAACTGTGTTTTGTATCAGTTTCAGAAACAGAGTTGAACTAGATATGGTCTGTGTGCGTAGGTAAAACTGTTCTTTTGTTCTGAGCACACTCACGTTTCCCTCTGTATTAGAGATTCTAGAAAGCAAGAGCGTTCTTCTTGCTCTAAAGCAGAATGTGTTTCATGGATGAGAACTGTGCCGTGTGTTTCCCTTCAGAAACGGAGTTAAATGCCCGGCTCTGTGTCTTTCTAAAAGCAAGACTTCGTTTCAGGTAAACGCAGTCACTTTTCAGCTCAAACGAAGCTACATTGTTCACGAAGCTCACACGTTTCTCGCTTTTCACTGAAAAGCATTGGATGTTAGAGGACCTGTGCATTCTATCATTTTCAGAAACAAAGTTGAACTAGATATGGTCCGTGTGTGTAGGAAACACAGTTCTTTTGTTCTGAGCACACTCACGCTTCCCTCTGTATTAGAGACTCTAGAAATCAAGAGCATGCTTCTTGCTCTAAAGCAGAGTTGTTTCATGGATGAGAACTGTGCCGTGTGTTTCCCTTCAGAAACGGAGTTAAATGCCAGGCTCTGTGCCTTCCTACAAGCAAGACCTCGTTTCAGGTAAACACAGTCACTTTTCAGCTCAAACGGAGCTACATTGTTCACAAAACTCACGCGTTTCTCGCTCTTAACTGAAAAGCATTGGATATTAGAGGACCTGTGGTTTGTATCAGTCTCAGAAACAGAGTTGAAATAGATATGGTCCGTGTGTAGGAAACACAGTTCTTTTGTTTTGAGCACACTCACGTTTCCCTCTGTATTAGAGATTCTAGAAAGCAACAGCGTGATTCTTGCTCTAAAGCAGAGTGTGTTTCATGGATGAGAACTGTGCTGTGTGTTTCCCTTCAGAAACGGAGTTAAATGCCAGGCTCTGTGTCTTTCTTCAAGCAAGACTTCGTTTCAGGTAAACGCAGTCACTTTTCAGCTCAAATGAAGCTACATTGTTCATGAAGCTCACATGTTTCTCGCTCTTAACTGAAAAGCATTGGATGTTAGAGGACCTGTGGTTTGTATCAGTTTCAGAAACAGAGTTCAACTAGATATGGTCCGTGTGAGTAGGAAACACAGTTCTTTTGTTCTGAGCACACTCACGTTTCCCTCTGTATTAGAGATTCTAGAATGCATGAGCGTGCTTCTTGCTCTAAAGCAGAATGTGTTTCATGGATGAGAACTGTGCCGTGTGTTTCCCTTCAGAAACGTAGTCAAATGATAGGCTCTGTGCCTTCCTACAAGCAAGACTTCGTTTCAGGTAAACGCAGTCACTTTTTAGCTCAAACGAAGCTACATTGTTCACAAAGCACACACGTTTCTCGCTCTTAACTGAAAAGCATTGGATGTTAGAGGACCTGTGGTTTGTATCAGTTTCAGAAACAGAGTTGAACTAGATATGGTCCGTGTGTGTAGGTAACACAGTTCTTTTGTTCTGAGCACACTCAAGTTTCCCTCTGTATTAGAGATTCTAGAAAGCAAGAGCGTGCTTCTTGCTCTAAAGCAGAATGTGTTTCATGGATGAGAACTGTGCCGTGTGTTTCCCTTCAGAAACGGAGTTAAATGCCCGGCTCTGTGTCTTTCTAAAAGCAAGACTTCGTTTCAGGTAAACGCAGTCACTTTTCAGCTCAAACGAAGCTACATTGTTCATGAAGCTCACACGTTTCTCGCTTTTCACTGAAAAGCATTGGATGTTAGAGGACCTGTGCATTCTATCATTTTCAGAAACAAAGTTGAACTAGATATGGTCCGTGTGTGTAGGAAACACAGTTCTTTTGTTCTGAGCACACTCACGTTTCCCTCTGTATTAGAGACTCTAGAAATCAAGAGCATGCTTCTTGCTCTAAAGCAGAGTTGTTTCATGGATGAGAACTGTGCCGTGTGTTTCCCTTCAGAAACGGAGTTAAATGCCAGGCTCTGTGCCTTCCTACAAGCAAGACCTCGTTTCAGGTAAACACAGTCACTTTTCAGCTCAAACGGAGCTACATTGTTCACAAAACTCACGCGTTTCTCGCTCTTAACTGAAAAGCATTGGATGTTAGAGGACCTGTGGTTTGTATCAGTTTCAGAAACAGAGTTGAACTAGATATGGTCCGTGTGTGTAGGAAACACAGTTCTTTTGTTTTGAGCACACTCACGTTTCCCTCTGTATTAGAGATTCTAGAATGCAAGAGCGTGCTTCTTGCTCTAAAGCAAAATGTGTTTCAGGGATGAGAACTGTGCCGTGTGTTTCCCTACAGAAACGGAGTTAAATGCCAGGCTCTGTGTCTTTCTACAAGCTAGACTTCGTTTCAGGTACACAGAGTCACTTTTCAACTCTAACGAAGCTACATTGTTCACGAAGCTCACACGTTTCTCGCTTTTCAATGAAAAGCATTGGATGTTAGAGGACCTGTGGATTCTATCAGTTTTAGAAACAGAGTTAAACTAGATATGGTCTGTGTGTGTAGGAAACAAAGTTCTTTTGTTCTGAGCACACTCACGTTTCCCTCTGTATTAGAGACTCTAGAAAGCAAGAGCGTGCTTCTTGCTCTAAAGCAGAGTGTGTTTCATGTTTGAGAACTGTGCCGTGTGTTTCCCTTCAAAACTGGACTTAAAAGCCAGGCTCTGTGTCTTCCTTCAAGCAAGACTTGGTTTCAGGTAAACGCAGTCACTTTTCAGCTCAAACGAAGCTACATTGATCACGAAGCTCACACGTTTCTCGCTCTTAACGGAAAAGAATTGGATGTTAGTGGACCTGTGGTTTGTATCAGTTTCAGAAACAGAGTTGAACTAGATATGGTCCGTGTGTGTAGGAAACACAGTTCTTTTGTTCTGAGCACACTCACGTTTCCCTCTGTATTAGAGACTCTAGAAAGCAAGAGCATGCTTCTTGCTCTAAAGCAGAGTGTGTTTCATGGATGAGAACTGTGCCGTGTGTTTCCCTTCAGAAACGGAGTTAAATGCCAGGCTCTGTGCCAACCTACAAGCAAGATTTCGAATCAGGTAAACGCAGTCACTTTTCAGCTCAAACGAAGCTACATTGTTCACAAAGCACACACGTTTCTGGCTCGTAACTGAAAAGCATTGGATGTTAGAGGACCTGTGGTTTGTATCAGTTTCAGAAACAGAGTTGAAATAGATATGGTCCGTGAATGTAGGAAACACAGTTCTTTTGTTCTGAGCACACTCACGTTTCCCTCTGTATTAGAGATTCTAGAAAGCAAGAGTGTGCTTCTTGCTCTAAAGCAGAATGTGTTTTATGGATGAGAACTGTGCCGTGTTTTTCCCTTCAGAAACGGAGTTAAATGCCAGGCTCTGTGTCTTTCTTCAAGCAAGACTTCGTTTCAGGTAAACGCAGTCAATTTTCAGCTCAAACGAATCTACATTATTCACGAAGCTCACGTTTCTCGCTCTTAACTGAAAAGCATTGGATGTTAGAGGAACTGTGTTTTGTATCAGTTTCAGAAACAGAGTTGAACTAGATATGGTCTGTGTGCGTAGGTAAAACTGTTCTTTTGTTCTGAGCACACTCACGTTTCCCTCTGTATTAGAGATTCTAGAAAGCAAGAGCGTTCTTCTTGCTCTAAAGCAGAATGTGTTTCATGGATGAGAACTGTGCCGTGTGTTTCCCTTCAGAAACGGAGTTAAATGCCCGGCTCTGTGTCTTTCTAAAAGCAAGACTTCGTTTCAGGTAAACGCAGTCACTTTTCAGCTCAAACGAAGCTACATTGTTCACGAAGCTCACACGTTTCTCGCTTTTCACTGAAAAGCATTGGATGTTAGAGGACCTGTGCATTCTATCATTTTCAGAAACAAAGTTGAACTAGATATGGTCCGTGTGTGTAGGAAACACAGTTCTTTTGTTCTGAGCACACTCACGCTTCCCTCTGTATTAGAGACTCTAGAAATCAAGAGCATGCTTCTTGCTCTAAAGCAGAGTTGTTTCATGGATGAGAACTGTGCCGTGTGTTTCCCTTCAGAAACGGAGTTAAATGCCAGGCTCTGTGCCTTCCTACAAGCAAGACCTCGTTTCAGGTAAACACAGTCACTTTTCAGCTCAAACGGAGCTACATTGTTCACAAAACTCACGCGTTTCTCGCTCTGAACTGAAAAGCATTGGATATTAGAGGACCTGTGGTTTGTATCAGTTTCAGAAACAGAGTTCAACTAGATATGGTCCGTGTGAGTAGGAAACACAGTTCTTTTGTTCTGAGCACACTCACGTTTCCCTCTGTATTAGAGATTCTAGAATGCAAGAGCGTGCTTCTTGCTCTAAAGCAGAATGTGTTTCATGGATGAGAACTGTGCCGTGTGTTTCCCTTCAGAAATGTAGTCAAATGATAGGCTCTGTGCCTTCCTACAAGCAAGACTTCGTTTCAGGTAAACGAATTCACTTTTTGGCTCAAACGAAGCTACATTGTTCACAAAGCACACACGTTTCTCGCTCTTAACTGAAAAGCATTGGATGTTAGAGGACCTGTGGTTTGTATCAGTTTCAGAAACAGAGTTGAACTAGATATGGTCCGTGTGTGTAGGTAACACAGTTCTTTTGTTCTGAGCACACTCAAGTTTCCCTCTGTATTAGAGATTCTAGAAAGCAAGAGCGTGCTTCTTGCTCTAAAGCAGAATGTGTTTCATGGATGAGAACTGTGCCGTGTGTTTCCCTTCAGAAACGGAGTTAAATGCCCTGCTCTGTGTCTTTCTAAAAGCAAGACTTCGTTTCAGGTAAACGCAGTCACTTTTCAGCTCAAACGAAGCTACATTGTTCATGAAGCTCACACGTTTCTCGCTTTTCACTGAAAAGCATTGGATGTTAGAGGACCTGTGCATTCTATCATTTTCAGAAACAAAGTTGAACTAGATATGGTCCGTGTGTGTAGGAAACACAGTTCTTTTGTTCTGAGCACACTCACGTTTCCCTCTGTATTAGAGACTCTAGAAATCAAGAGCATGCTTCTTGCTCTAAAGCAGAGTTGTTTCATGGATGAGAACTGTGCCGTGTGTTTCCCTTCAGAAACGGAGTTAAATGCCAGGCTCTGTGCCTTCCTACAAGCAAGACTTCGTTTCAGGTAAACGCATCACTTTTCAGCTCAAACGAAGCTACATTGATCACGAAGCTCACACGTTTCTCACTCTAAACGGAAAAGAATTGGATGTTAGTGGACCTGAGGTTTGTATCAGTTTCAGAAACAGAGTTGAACTAGATATGGTCCCTGTGTGTAGGAAACACAGTTCTTTTGTTCTGAGCACACTCACGTTTCCCTCTGTATTAGAGATTCTAGAAAGCAAGAGTGTGCTTCTTGCTCTAAAGCAGAATGTGTTTTATGGATGAGAACTGTGCCGTGTTTTTCCCTTCAGAAACGGAGTTAAATGCCAGGCTCTGTGTCTTTCTTCAAGCAAGACTTCGTTTCAGGTAAACGCAGTCAATTTTCAGCTCAAACGAATCTACATTATTCACGAAGCTCACGTTTCTCGCTCTTAACTGAAAAGCATTGGATGTTAGAGGAACTGTGTTTTGTATCAGTTTCAGAAACAGAGTTGAACTAGATATGGTCTGTGTGCGTAGGTAAAACTGTTCTTTTGTTCTGAGCACACTCACGTTTCCCTCTGTATTAGAGATTCTAGAAAGCAAGAGCGTTCTTCTTGCTCTAAAGCAGAATGTGTTTCATGGATGAGAACTGTGCCGTGTGTTTCCCTTCAGAAACGGAGTTAAATGCCCGGCTCTGTGTCTTTCTAAAAGCAAGACTTCGTTTCAGGTAAACGCAGTCACTTTTCAGCTCAAACGAAGCTACATTGTTCACGAAGCTCACACGTTTCTCGCTTTTCACTGAAAAGCATTGGATGTTAGAGGACCTGTGCATTCTATCATTTTCAGAAACAAAGTTGAACTAGATATGGTCCGTGTGTGTAGGAAACACAGTTCTTTTGTTCTGAGCACACTCACGCTTCCCTCTGTATTAGAGACTCTAGAAATCAAGAGCATGCTTCTTGCTCTAAAGCAGAGTTGTTTCATGGATGAGAACTGTGCCGTGTGTTTCCCTTCAGAAACGGAGTTAAATGCCAGGCTCTGTGCCTTCCTACAAGCAAGACCTCGTTTCAGGTAAACACAGTCACTTTTCAGCTCAAACGGAGCTACATTGTTCACAAAACTCACGCGTTTCTCGCTCTTAACTGAAAAGCATTGGATATTAGAGGACCTGTGGTTTGTATCAGTCTCAGAAACAGAGTTGAAATAGATATGGTCCGTGTGTAGGAAACACAGTTCTTTTGTTTTGAGCACACTCACGTTTCCCTCTGTATTAGAGATTCTAGAAAGCAACAGCGTGATTCTTGCTCTAAAGCAGAGTGTGTTTCATGGATGAGAACTGTGCTGTGTGTTTCCCTTCAGAAACGGAGTTAAATGCCAGGCTCTGTGTCTTTCTTCAAGCAAGACTTCGTTTCAGGTAAACGCAGTCACTTTTCAGCTCAAATGAAGCTACATTGTTCATGAAGCTCACATGTTTCTCGCTCTTAACTGAAAAGCATTGGATGTTAGAGGACCTGTGGTTTGTATCAGTTTCAGAAACAGAGTTCAACTAGATATGGTCCGTGTGAGTAGGAAACACAGTTCTTTTGTTCTGAGCACACTCACGTTTCCCTCTGTATTAGAGATTCTAGAATGCAAGAGCGTGCTTCTTGCTCTAAAGCAGAATGTGTTTCATGGATGAGAACTGTGCCGTGTGTTTCCCTTCAGAAACGTAGTCAAATGATAGGCTCTGTGCCTTCCTACAAGCAAGACTTCGTTTCAGGTAAACGCAGTCACTTTTTAGCTCAAACGAAGCTACATTGTTCACAAAGCACACACGTTTCTCGCTCTTAACTGAAAAGCATTGGATGTTAGAGGACCTGTGGTTTGTATCAGTTTCAGAAACAGAGTTGAACTAGATATGGTCCGTGTGTGTAGGTAACACAGTTCTTTTGTTCTGAGCACACTCAAGTTTCCCTCTGTATTAGAGATTCTAGAAAGCAAGAGCGTGCTTCTTGCTCTAAAGCAGAATGTGTTTCATGGATGAGAACTGTGCCGTGTGTTTCCCTTCAGAAACGGAGTTAAATGCCCGGCTCTGTGTCTTTCTAAAAGCAAGACTTCGTTTCAGGTAAACGCAGTCACTTTTCAGCTCAAACGAAGCTACATTGTTCATGAAGCTCACACGTTTCTCGCTTTTCACTGAAAAGCATTGGATGTTAGAGGACCTGTGCATTCTATCATTTTCAGAAACAAAGTTGAACTAGATATGGTCCGTGTGTGTAGGAAACACAGTTCTTTTGTTCTGAGCACACTCACGTTTCCCTCTGTATTAGAGACTCTAGAAATCAAGAGCATGCTTCTTGCTCTAAAGCAGAGTTGTTTCATGGATGAGAACTGTGCCGTGTGTTTCCCTTCAGAAACGGAGTTAAATGCCAGGCTCTGTGCCTTCCTACAAGCAAGACCTCGTTTCAGGTAAACACAGTCACTTTTCAGCTCAAACGGAGCTACATTGTTCACAAAACTCACGCGTTTCTCGCTCTTAACTGAAAAGCATTGGATGTTAGAGGACCTGTGGTTTGTATCAGTTTCAGAAACAGAGTTGAACTAGATATGGTCCGTGTGTGTAGGAAACACAGTTCTTTTGTTTTGAGCACACTCACGTTTCCCTCTGTATTAGAGATTCTAGAATGCAAGAGCGTGCTTCTTGCTCTAAAGCAGAATGTGTTTCAGGGATGAGAACTGTGCCGTGTGTTTCCCTACAGAAACGGAGTTAAATGCCAGGCTCTGTGTCTTTCTACAAGCTAGACTTCGTTTCAGGTACACAGAGTCACTTTTCAACTCTAACGAAGCTACATTGTTCACGAAGCTCACACGTTTCTCGCTTTTCAATGAAAAGCATTGGATGTTAGAGGACCTGTGGATTCTATCAGTTTTAGAAACAGAGTTAAACTAGATATGGTCTGTGTGTGTAGGAAACAAAGTTCTTTTGTTCTGAGCACACTCACGTTTCCCTCTGTATTAGAGACTCTAGAAAGCAAGAGCGTGCTTCTTGCTCTAAAGCAGAGTGTGTTTCATGTTTGAGAACTGTGCCGTGTGTTTCCCTTCAAAACTGGACTTAAAAGCCAGGCTCTGTGTCTTCCTTCAAGCAAGACTTGGTTTCAGGTAAACGCAGTCACTTTTCAGCTCAAACGAAGCTACATTGATCACGAAGCTCACACGTTTCTCGCTCTTAACGGAAAAGAATTGGATGTTAGTGGACCTGTGGTTTGTATCAGTTTCAGAAACAGAGTTGAACTAGATATGGTCCGTGTGTGTAGGAAACACAGTTCTTTTGTTCTGAGCACACTCACGTTTCCCTCTGTATTAGAGACTCTAGAAAGCAAGAGCATGCTTCTTGCTCTAAAGCAGAGTGTGTTTCATGGATGAGAACTGTGCCGTGTGTTTCCCTTCAGAAACGGAGTTAAATGCCAGGCTCTGTGCCAACCTACAAGCAAGATTTCGAATCAGGTAAACGCAGTCACTTTTCAGCTCAAACGAAGCTACATTGTTCACAAAGCACACACGTTTCTGGCTCGTAACTGAAAAGCATTGGATGTTAGAGGACCTGTGGTTTGTATCAGTTTCAGAAACAGAGTTGAAATAGATATGGTCCGTGAATGTAGGAAACACAGTTCTTTTGTTCTGAGCACACTCACGTTTCCCTCTGTATTAGAGATTCTAGAAAGCAAGAGTGTGCTTCTTGCTCTAAAGCAGAATGTGTTTTATGGATGAGAACTGTGCCGTGTTTTTCCCTTCAGAAACGGAGTTAAATGCCAGGCTCTGTGTCTTTCTTCAAGCAAGACTTCGTTTCAGGTAAACGCAGTCAATTTTCAGCTCAAACGAATCTACATTATTCACGAAGCTCACGTTTCTCGCTCTTAACTGAAAAGCATTGGATGTTAGAGGAACTGTGTTTTGTATCAGTTTCAGAAACAGAGTTGAACTAGATATGGTCTGTGTGCGTAGGTAAAACTGTTCTTTTGTTCTGAGCACACTCACGTTTCCCTCTGTATTAGAGATTCTAGAAAGCAAGAGCGTTCTTCTTGCTCTAAAGCAGAATGTGTTTCATGGATGAGAACTGTGCCGTGTGTTTCCCTTCAGAAACGGAGTTAAATGCCCGGCTCTGTGTCTTTCTAAAAGCAAGACTTCGTTTCAGGTAAACGCAGTCACTTTTCAGCTCAAACGAAGCTACATTGTTCACGAAGCTCACACGTTTCTCGCTTTTCACTGAAAAGCATTGGATGTTAGAGGACCTGTGCATTCTATCATTTTCAGAAACAAAGTTGAACTAGATATGGTCCGTGTGTGTAGGAAACACAGTTCTTTTGTTCTGAGCACACTCACGCTTCCCTCTGTATTAGAGACTCTAGAAATCAAGAGCATGCTTCTTGCTCTAAAGCAGAGTTGTTTCATGGATGAGAACTGTGCCGTGTGTTTCCCTTCAGAAACGGAGTTAAATGCCAGGCTCTGTGCCTTCCTACAAGCAAGACCTCGTTTCAGGTAAACACAGTCACTTTTCAGCTCAAACGGAGCTACATTGTTCACAAAACTCACGCGTTTCTCGCTCTGAACTGAAAAGCATTGGATATTAGAGGACCTGTGGTTTGTATCAGTTTCAGAAACAGAGTTCAACTAGATATGGTCCGTGTGAGTAGGAAACACAGTTCTTTTGTTCTGAGCACACTCACGTTTCCCTCTGTATTAGAGATTCTAGAATGCAAGAGCGTGCTTCTTGCTCTAAAGCAGAATGTGTTTCATGGATGAGAACTGTGCCGTGTGTTTCCCTTCAGAAATGTAGTCAAATGATAGGCTCTGTGCCTTCCTACAAGCAAGACTTCGTTTCAGGTAAACGAATTCACTTTTTGGCTCAAACGAAGCTACATTGTTCACAAAGCACACACGTTTCTCGCTCTTAACTGAAAAGCATTGGATGTTAGAGGACCTGTGGTTTGTATCAGTTTCAGAAACAGAGTTGAACTAGATATGGTCCGTGTGTGTAGGTAACACAGTTCTTTTGTTCTGAGCACACTCAAGTTTCCCTCTGTATTAGAGATTCTAGAAAGCAAGAGCGTGCTTCTTGCTCTAAAGCAGAATGTGTTTCATGGATGAGAACTGTGCCGTGTGTTTCCCTTCAGAAACGGAGTTAAATGCCCTGCTCTGTGTCTTTCTAAAAGCAAGACTTCGTTTCAGGTAAACGCAGTCACTTTTCAGCTCAAACGAAGCTACATTGTTCATGAAGCTCACACGTTTCTCGCTTTTCACTGAAAAGCATTGGATGTTAGAGGACCTGTGCATTCTATCATTTTCAGAAACAAAGTTGAACTAGATATGGTCCGTGTGTGTAGGAAACACAGTTCTTTTGTTCTGAGCACACTCACGTTTCCCTCTGTATTAGAGACTCTAGAAATCAAGAGCATGCTTCTTGCTCTAAAGCAGAGTTGTTTCATGGATGAGAACTGTGCCGTGTGTTTCCCTTCAAAACTGGACTTAAAGGCCAGGCTCTGTGTCTTCCTTCAAGCAAGACTTGGTTTCAGGTAAACGCAGTCACTTTTCAGCTCAAACGAAGCTACATTGATCACGAAGCTCACACGTTTCTCGCTCTTAACGGAAAAGAATTGGATGTTAGTGGACCTGTGGTTTGTATCAGTTTCAGAATGAGAGTTGAACTAGATATGGTCCGTGTGTGTAGGAAACACAGTTCTTTTGTTCTGAGCACACTCACGTTTCCCTCTGTATTAGAGACTCTAGAAAGCAAGAGCATGCTTCTTGCTCTAAAGCAGAGTGTGTTTCATGGATGAGAACTGTGCCCTGTGTTTCAATTCAGAAACGGAGTTAAATGCCAGGCTCTGTGTCTTCCTTCAAGCAAGACTACGTTTCAGGTAAATGCAGTCGCTTTTCAGCTCAAAGAAGCTACATTGATCACGAAGCTCACACGTTTCTCGCTCTTAACTGAAAAGCATTGTATGTTAGAGGACCTGTGGCTTGTATCAGTTTCAGAAACAGAGTTGATCTAGATATGGTCCGTGTGTAGGAAACACATTTCTTTTTTTCTGAGCACACTCACGTTTCCCTCTGTATTAGAGACTCTAGAAAGCAAGAGCGTGCTTCTTGCTCTAAAACAGAGTGTGTTTCATGGATGAGAACTGTGCCGTGTGTTTCCCTTCAGAAACGGAGTTAAATGCCAGGCTCTGTGCCAACCTACAAGCAAGATTTCGAATCAGGTAAACGCAGTCACTTTTCAGCTCAAACGAAGCTACATTGTTCACGAAGCTCACACGTTTCTGGCTCGTAACTGAAAAGCATTGGATGTTAGAGGACCTGTGGTTTGTATCAGTTTCAGAAACAGAGTTGAAATAGATATGGTCCGTGTATGTAGGAAACACAGTTCTTTTGTTCTGAGCACACTCACGTTTCCCTCTGTATTAGAGATTCTAGAAAGCAAGAGTGTGCTTCTTGCTCTAAAGCAGAATGTGTTTCATGGATGAGAACTGTGCCGTGTTTTTCCCTTCAGAAACGGAGTTAAATGCCAGGCTCTGTGTCTTTCTTCAAGCAAGACTTCGTTTCAGGTAAACGCAGTCAATTTTCAGCTCAAACGAATCTACATTATTCACGAAGCTCACGTTTCTCGCTCTTAACTGAAAAGCATTGGATGTTAGAGGAACTGTGTTTTGTATCAGTTTCAGAAACAGAGTTGAACTAGATATGGTCTGTGTGCGTAGGTAAAACTGTTCTTTTGTTCTGAGCACACTCACGTTTCCCTCTGTATTAGAGATTCTAGAAAGCAAGAGCGTTCTTCTTGCTCTAAAGCAGAATGTGTTTCATGGATGAGAACTGTGCCGTGTGTTTCCCTTCAAAAAAGGAGTTAAATGCCCGGCTCTGTGTCTTTCTAAAAGCAAGACTTCGTTTCAGGTAAACGCAGTCACTTTTCAGCTCAAACGAAGCTACATTGTTCACGAAGCTCACACGTTTCTCGCTTTTCACTGAAAAGCATTGGATGTTAGAGGACCTGTGCATTCTATCATTTTCAGAAACAAAGTTGAACTAGATATGGTCCGTGTGTGTAGGAAACACAGTTCTTTTGTTCTGAGCACACTCACGTTTCCCTCTGTATTAGAGACTCTAGAAATCAAGAGCATGCTTCTTGCTCTAAAGCAGAGTTGTTTCATGGATGAGAACTGTGCCGTGTGTTTCCCTTCAGAAACGGAGTTAAATGCCAGGCTCTGTGCATTCCTACAAGCAAGACCTCGTTTCAGGTAAACACAGTCACTTTTCAGCTCAAACGGAGCTACATTGTTCACAAAACTCACGCGTTTCTCGCTCTTAACTGAAAAGCATTGGATATTAGAGGACCTGTGGTTTGTATCAGTCTCAGAAACAGAGTTGAAATAGATATGGTCCGTGTGTAGGAAACACAGTTCTTTTGTTTTGAGCACACTCATGTTTCCCTCTGTATTAGAGATTCTAGAAAGCAAGAGCGTGATTCTTGCTCTAAAGCAGAGTGTGTTTCATGGATGAGAACTGTGCCGTGTGTTTCCCTTCAGAAACGGAGTTAAATGCCAGGCTCTGTGTTTTTCTTCAAGCAAGACTTCGTTTCAGGTAAACGCAGTCACTTTTCAGCTCAAACGAAGCTACATTGTTCATGAAGCTCACATGTTTCTCGCTCTTAACTGAAAAGCATTGGATGTTAGAGGACCTGTGGTTTGTATCAGTTTCAGAAACAGAGTTCAACTAGATATGGTCCGTGTGTGTAGGAAACACAGTTCTTTTGTTCTGAGCACACTCACGTTTCCCTGTGTATTAGAGACTCTAGAAAGCAAGAGCGTGCTTCTTGCTCTAAAGCAGAGTGTGTTTCATGGATGAGAACTGTGCCGTGTGTTTCCCTTCAAAACTGGACTTAAAGGCCAGGCTCTGTGTCTTCCTTCAAGCAAGACTTGGTTTCAGGTAAACGCAGTCACTTTTCAGCTCAAACGAAGCTACATTGATCACGAAGCTCACACGTTTCTCGCTCTTAACGGAAAAGAATTGGATGTTAGTGGACCTGTGGTTTGTATCAGTTTCAGAAACAGAGTTGAACTAGATATGGTCCGTGTGTGTAGGAAACACAGTTCTTTTGTTCTGAGCACACTCACGTTTCCCTCTGTATTAGAGACTCTAGAAAGCAAGAGCATGCTTCTTGCTCTAAAGCAGAGTGTGTTTCATGGATGAGAACTGTGCCCTGTGTTTCAATTCAGAAATGGAGTTAAATGCCAGGCTCTGTGTCTTCCTTCAAGCAAGACTACGTTTCAGGTAAATGCAGTCGCTTTTCAGCTCAAAGAAGCTACATTGATCACGAAGCTCACACGTTTCTCGCTCTTAACTGAAAAGCATTGTATGTTAGAGGACCTGTGGCTTGTATCAGTTTCAGAAACAGAGTTGATCTAGATATGGTCCGTGTGTAGGAAACACATTTCTTTTTTTCTGAGCACACTCACGTTTCCCTCTGTATTAGAGACTCTAGAAAGCAAGAGCGTGCTTCTTGCTCTAAAGCAGAGTGTGTTTCATGGATGAGAACTGTGCCGTGTGTTTCCCTTCAAAACTGGACTTAAAGGCCAGGCTCTGTGTCTTCCTTCAAGCAAGACTTGGTTTCAGGTAAACGCAGTCACTTTTCAGCTCAAACGAAGCTACATTGATCACGAAGCTCACACGTTTCTCGCTCTTAACGGAAAAGAATTGGATGTTAGTGGACCTGAGGTTTGTATCAGTTTCAGAAACAGAGTTGAACTAGATATGGTCCGTGTGTGTAGGAAACACAGTTCTTTTGTTCTGCGCACACTCACGTTTCCCTCTCTATTAGAGACTCTAGAAATCAAGAGCGTGCTTCTTGCTGTAAAGCAGAGTGTGTTTCATGGATTAGAACTGTGCCGTGTGTTTTCCTTCAGAAAAGGAGTTAAATGCCAGGCTCTGTGTCTTTCTTCAAGCAAGACTTGGTTTCAGGTAAACGCAGTCACTTTTCAGCTCAAACGAAGCTACATTGTTCACGAAGGTCACACATTTATCAGTCTTAATTGAAAAGCATTGGATGTTAGAGGACCTGTGGTTTGTGTCAGTTTCAGAAACAGAGTTGAACTAGATATGGTCCGTGTGTGTAGGAAACACAGTTCTTTTGTTCTGAGCACACTCACGTTTCCCTCTGTATTAGAGATTCTAGAATGGAAGAGCGTGCTTCTTGCTCTAAAGCAGAATGTGTTTCATGGATAAGAACTGTGCCGTGTGTTTCCCTTCAGAACTGGACTTAAATGCCAGGCTCTGTGTCTTCCTTCAAGCAAGGCTTGATTTCAAGTAAACGCAGTCACTTATCAGCTCAAACGAAACTACATTGATCACGAAGCTCACACGTTTCTCGCTCTTAACGGAAAAGAATTGGATGTTAGTGGACCTGAGGTTTGTATCAGTTTCAGAAACAGAGTTGAACTAGATATGCTCCGTGTGTGTAGGAAGCACAGTTCTTTTGTTCTGAGCACACTCACGTTTCCCTGTGTATTAGAGACTCTAGAAAGCAAGATCGTGCTTCTTGCTCTAAAGCAGAGTGTGTTTCATGGATGAGAACTGTGCCCTGTGTTTCAATTCAGAAACGGAGTTAAATGCCAGGCTCTGTGTTTCCTTCAAGCAAGACTACGTTTCAGGTAATCGCAGTTGCTTTTCAGCTCAAACGAAACTACATTGTTCACAAAGCTCACACGTTTCTCCCTCTTAACTGAAAACCATTGTATGTTAGAGGACCTATGGTTTGTATCAGTTTCAGAAACAGAGTTGAACTAGATATGGTCCGTGTGTAGGAAACACATTTCTTTATTTCTGAGCACACTCACGTTTCCCTCTGTATTAGAGACTCTAGAAATCAAGAGCGTGCTTCTTGCTCTAAAGCAGAGTGTGTTTCATGGATGAGAACTGTGCCGTGTGTTTCCCTTCAGAAACGGAGTTAAATGCCAGGCTCTGTGCCTTCCTACAAGCAAGACTTCGTTTCAGGTAAACGCATCACTTTTTAGCTCAAATGAAGCTACATTGTTCACAAAGCACACACGTTTCTCGCTCTTAACTGAAAAGCATTGGATGTTAGAGGACCTGTGGTTTGTATCAGTTTCAGAAACAGAGTTGAACTAGATATGGTCCGTGTGTGTAGGAAACACAGTTCTTTTGTTCTGAGCACACTCACGTTTCCCTCTGTATTAGAGATTCTAGAATGCAAGAGCGTGCTTCTTGCTCTAAAGCAGAATGTGTTTCATGGATGAGAACTGTGCCGTGTGTTTCCCTTCAGAAACGGAGTTAAATGCCAGGCTCTGTGTCTTTCTTCAAGCAAGACTTCGTTTCAGGTAAACGCAGTCACTTTTCAGCTCTAACGAAGCTACATTGTTCACAAAGCTCACACGTTTCTCGCTTTTCACTGAAAAGCATTGGATGTTAGAGGACCTGTGGATTCTATCAGTTTCAGAAACAGAGTTGAACTAGATATGGTCGTGTGTGTAGGAAACAAAGTTCTTTTGTTCTGAGCACACTCACGTTTCCCTCTGTATTAGAGATTCTAGAATGCAAGAGCGTGCTTCTTGCTCTAAAGCGGAATGTGTTTCATGGATGAGAACTGTGCCGTGTGTTTCCCTTCAGAAACGGAGTTAAATGCCAGGCTCTGTGTCTTTCTACAAGCAAGACTTCGTATCAGGTAAACGCAGTCACTTTTCAGCTCAAACGAAGCTACATTGATCAAGAAGCTCACACGTTTCTCGCTCTAAACGGAAAAGATTTGGATGTTAGAGGACCTGTGGTTTGTATCAGTTTCAGAAACAGAGTTGAACTAGATATGGTCCGTATGTAGGAAACACATTTCTTTTTTTCTGAGCACACTCACGTTTCCCTCCGTATTAGAGACTCTAGAAATCAAGGGCGTGCTTCTTGCTCTAAAGCAGAGTGTGTTTCATGGATGAGAACTGTGCCGTGTGTTTCCCTTCAGAAACGGAGTTAAATGCCAGGCTCTGTGCCTTCCTACAAGCAAGACTTCGTTTCAGGTAAACGCATCACTTTTCACCTCAAACGAAGCTACATTTTTCACAAAGCTAACACGTTTCTCGCTCTACACTGAAAAGCATTGGATGTTAGAGGACCTGTGGTTTGTATCAGTTTCCGAAACAAAGTTGAACTAGATATGGTCCGTGTGTGTAGGAAACAAAGTTCTTTTGTTCTGAGCACACTCACGTTTCCCTGTGTATTAGAGACTCTAGAAAGCAAGAGCGTGCTTCTTGCTCTAAAGCAGAGTGTGTTTCATGGATGAGAACTGTGCCGTGTGTTTCCCTTCAGAACTGGAATTAAAGGCCAGGCTCTTTGTCTTCGTTCAAGCAAGACTTGGTTTCAGGTAAACGCATCACTTTTCACCTCAAACGAAGCTACATTGTTCACAAAGCACACAGGTTTCTCCCTCTTAACTGAAAAGCATTGGATGTTAGAGGACCTGTGGTTTGTGTCAGTTTCAGAAACAGAGTTGAAATAGATATGGTCCGTGTGTAGGAAACAAAGTTCTTTTGTTTTGAGCACACTCACGTTTCCCTCTGTATTAGAGATTCTAGAAAGCAAGAGCGTGATTCTTGCTATAAAGCAGAGTGTGTTTCATGGATGAGAACTGTGCCGTGTGTTTC
Organism: Onychomys leucogaster; assembly: GCA_949786385.1. Taxonomy (NCBI): domain Eukaryota; kingdom Metazoa; phylum Chordata; class Mammalia; order Rodentia; family Cricetidae; genus Onychomys; species Onychomys leucogaster. The sequence goes on from CATKUP010000142.1 coordinate 387,816, forward strand.
CCTTCAGAAACGGAGTTAAATGCCAGGCTCTGTGTCTTTCTTCAAGCAAGACTTCGTTTCAGGTAAACGCAGTCACTTTTCAGCTCAAATGAAGCTACATTGTTCATGAAGCTCACATGTTTCTCGCTCTTAACTGAAAAGCATTGGATGTTAGAGGACCTGTGGTTTGTATCAGTTTCAGAAACAGAGTTGAACTAGATATGGTCCGTGTGTGTAGGAAACACAGTTCTTTTGTTCTGAGCACACTCACGTTTCCCTCTGTATTAGAGATTCTAGAATGCAAGAGCGTGCTTCTTGCTCTAAAGCAGAATGTGTTTCATGGATGAGAACTGTGCCGTGTGTTTCCCTTCAGAAACGGAGTTAAATGCCCGGCTCTGTGTCTTTCTAAAAGCAAGACTTCGTTTCAGGTAAACGCAGTCACTTTTCAGCTCAAACGAAGCTACATTGTTCACGAAGCTCACACGTTTCTCGCTTTTCACTGAAAAGCATTGGATGTTAGAGGACCTGTGCATTCTATCATTTTCAGAAACAAAGTTGAACTAGATATGGTCCGTGTGTGTAGGAAACACTGTTCTTTTGTTCTGAGCACACTCACGTTTCCCTCTGTATTAGAGACTCTAGAAATCAAGAGCATGCTTCTTGCTCTAAAGCAGAGTTGTTTCATGGATGAGAACTGTGCCGTGTGTTTCCCTTCAGAAACGGAGTTAAGTGCCAGGCTCTGTGCCTTCCTACAAGCAAGACCTCGTTTCAGGTAAACACAGTCACTTTTCAGCTCAAACGGAGCTACATTGTTCACAAAACTCACGCGTTTCTCGCTCTTAACTGAAAAGCATTGGATATTAGAGGACCTGTGGTTTGTATCAGTCTCAGAAACAGAGTTGAAATAGATATGGTCCGTGTGTAGGAAATACAGTTCTTTTGTTTTGAGCACACTCACGTTTCCCTCTGTATTAGAGATTCTAGAAAGCAAGAGCGTGATTCTTGCTCTAAAGCAGAGTGTGTTTCATGGATGAGAACTGTGCCGTGTGTTTCCCTTCAGAAACGGAGTTAAATGCCAGGCTCTGTGTCTTTCTTCAAGCAAGACTTCGTTTCAGGTAAACGCAGTCACTTTTCAGCTCAAACGAAGCTACATTGTTCATGAAGCTCACATGTTTCTCGCTCTTAACTGAAAAGCATTGGATGTTAGAGGACCTGTGGTTTGTATCAGTTTCAGAATCAGAGTTGAACTAGATATGGTCCGTGTGTGTAGGAAACACAGTTCTTTTGTTCTGAGCACACTCACGTTTCCCTCTGTATTAGAGATTCTAGAATGCAAGAGCGTGCTTCTTGCTCTAAAGCAGAATGTGTTTCATGGAAGAGAACTGTGCCGTGTGTTTCCCTTCAAAACTGGATTTAAAGGCCAGGCTCTGTGTCGTCCTTCAAGCAAGACTTCGTTTCAGGAAAACGCAGTCACTTTTCAGCTCAAACGAAGCTACATTGATCACGAAGCTCACACGTTTCTCGCTCTTAACGGAAAAGAATTGGATGTTAGTGGACCTGTGGTTTGTATCAGTTTCAGAAACAGAGTTGAAATAGATATGGTCCGTGTGTAGGAAACACAGTTCTTTTTTTTTGAGCACACTCACGTTTCCCTCTGTATTAGAGATTCTAGAAAGCAATAGCGTGATTCTTGCTCTAAAGCAGAGTGTGTTTCATTGATGAGAACTGTGCCGTGTGTTTCCCTTCAGAAACGGAGTTAAATGCCAGGCTCTGTGTCTTTCTTCAAGCAAGACTTCGTTTCAGGTAAACGCAGTCACTTTTCAGCTCAAACGAAGCTACATTGTTCATGAAGCTCACATGTTTCTCGCTCTTAACTGAAAAGCATTGGATGTTAGAGGACCTGTGGTTTGTATCAGTTTCAGAAACAGAGTTGAACTAGATATGGTCCGTGTGTAGGAAACACAGTTCTTTTGTTCTGAGCACACTCACGTTTACCTCTGTATTAGAGACTCTAGAAATAAAGAGCGTGCTTCTTGCTCTAAAGCAGAGTATGTTTCATGGATGAGAACTGTGCCGTGTGTTTCCCTTCAGAAACGGAGTTAAATGCCAGGCTCTGTGCCTTCCTACAAGCAAGATTTCGTTTCAGGTAAACGCATCACTTTTCAGCTCAAACGAAGCTACATTGTTCACAAAGCACACAGGTTTCTCGCTCTTAACTGAAAAGCATTGGATGTTAGAGGACCTGTGGTTTGTATCAGTTTCAGAAACAGAGTTGAACTAGATATGGTCCGTGTTTGTTGGAAACACAGTTCATTTGTTCTGAGCACACTCATGTTTCCCTCTGTATTAGAGAATCTAGAATGCAAGAGCGTGTTTCTTGCTCTAAAGCAGAATGTGTTTCATGGATGAGAACTGTGCCGTGTGTTTCCCTTCAGAAACGGAGTTAAATGGGAGGCTCTGTGTCTTTCTACAAGCAAGACTTCGTTTCAGGTAAACGCAGTCATTTTTCAACTCTAACGAAGCTACATTGTTCTCGAAGCTCACACGTTTCTCGCTTTTAACTGAAAAGCATTGGATGTTAGAGGACCTTTGGATTCTATCAGTTTCAGAAACAGAGTTGAACTAGATATGGTCCGTGTATGTAGGAAACAAAGTTCTTTTGTTCTGAGCACACTCACGTTTCCCTGTGTATTAGAGACTCTAGAAAGCAAGAGCGTGCTTCTTGCTCTAAAGCAGAGTGTGTTTCATGGATGAGAACTGTGCCGTGTGTTTCCCTTCAAAACTGGACTTAAAGGCCAGGCTCTGTGTCTTCCTTCAAGCAAGACTTGGTTTCAGGTAAACGCAGTCACTTTTCAGCTCAAACGAAGCTACATTGATCACGAAGCTCACACGTTTCTCGCTCTTAACGGAAAAGAATTGGATGTTAGTGGACCTGTGGTTTGTATCAGTTTCAGAAACAGAGTTGAACTAGATATGGTCCGTGTGTGTAGGAAACACAGTTCTTTTGTTCTGAGCACACTCACGTTTCCCTCTGTATTAGAGACTCTAGAAAGCAAGAGCATGCTTCTTGCTCTAAAGCAGAGTGTGTTTCATGGATGAGAACTGTGCCCTGTGTTTCAATTCAGAAATGGAGTTAAATGCCAGGCTCTGTGTCTTCCTTCAAGCAAGACTACGTTTCAGGTAAATGCAGTCGCTTTTCAGCTCAAAGAAGCTACATTGATCACGAAGCTCACACGTTTCTCGCTCTTAACTGAAAAGCATTGTATGTTAGAGGACCTGTGGCTTGTATCAGTTTCAGAAACAGAGTTGATCTAGATATGGTCCGTGTGTAGGAAACACATTTCTTTTTTTCTGAGCACACTCACGTTTCCCTCTGTATTAGAGACTCTAGAAAGCAAGAGCGTGCTTCTTGCTCTAAAGCAGAGTGTGTTTCATGGATGAGAACTGTGCCGTGTGTTTCCCTTCAAAACTGGACTTAAAGGCCAGGCTCTGTGTCTTCCTTCAAGCAAGACTTGGTTTCAGGTAAACGCAGTCACTTTTCAGCTCAAACGAAGCTACATTGATCACGAAGCTCACACGTTTCTCGCTCTTAACGGAAAAGAATTGGATGTTAGTGGACCTGAGGTTTGTATCAGTTTCAGAAACAGAGTTGAACTAGATATGGTCCGTGTGTGTAGGAAACACAGTTCTTTTGTTCTGCGCACACTCACGTTTCCCTCTCTATTAGAGACTCTAGAAATCAAGAGCGTGCTTCTTGCTGTAAAGCAGAGTGTGTTTCATGGATTAGAACTGTGCCGTGTGTTTTCCTTCAGAAAAGGAGTTAAATGCCAGGCTCTGTGTCTTTCTTCAAGCAAGACTTGGTTTCAGGTAAACGCAGTCACTTTTCAGCTCAAACGAAGCTACATTGTTCACGAAGGTCACACATTTATCAGTCTTAATTGAAAAGCATTGGATGTTAGAGGACCTGTGGTTTGTGTCAGTTTCAGAAACAGAGTTGAACTAGATATGGTCCGTGTGTGTAGGAAACACAGTTCTTTTGTTCTGAGCACACTCACGTTTCCCTCTGTATTAGAGATTCTAGAATGGAAGAGCGTGCTTCTTGCTCTAAAGCAGAATGTGTTTCATGGATAAGAACTGTGCCGTGTGTTTCCCTTCAGAACTGGACTTAAATGCCAGGCTCTGTGTCTTCCTTCAAGCAAGGCTTGATTTCAAGTAAACGCAGTCACTTATCAGCTCAAACGAAACTACATTGATCACGAAGCTCACACGTTTCTCGCTCTTAACGGAAAAGAATTGGATGTTAGTGGACCTGAGGTTTGTATCAGTTTCAGAAACAGAGTTGAACTAGATATGCTCCGTGTGTGTAGGAAGCACAGTTCTTTTGTTCTGAGCACACTCACGTTTCCCTGTGTATTAGAGACTCTAGAAAGCAAGATCGTGCTTCTTGCTCTAAAGCAGAGTGTGTTTCATGGATGAGAACTGTGCCCTGTGTTTCAATTCAGAAACGGAGTTAAATGCCAGGCTCTGTGTTTCCTTCAAGCAAGACTACGTTTCAGGTAATCGCAGTTGCTTTTCAGCTCAAACGAAACTACATTGTTCACAAAGCTCACACGTTTCTCCCTCTTAACTGAAAACCATTGTATGTTAGAGGACCTATGGTTTGTATCAGTTTCAGAAACAGAGTTGAACTAGATATGGTCCGTGTGTAGGAAACACATTTCTTTTTTTCTGAGCACACTCACGTTTCCCTCTGTATTAGAGACTCTAGAAATCAAGAGCGTGCTTCTTGCTCTAAAGCAGAGTGTGTTTCATGGATGAGAACTGTGCCGTGTGTTTCCCTTCAGAAACGGAGTTAAATGCCAGGCTCTGTGCCTTCCTACAAGCAAGACTTCGTTTCAGGTAAACGCATCACTTTTTAGCTCAAATGAAGCTACATTGTTCACAAAGCACACACGTTTCTCGCTCTTAACTGAAAAGCATTGGATGTTAGAGGACCTGTGGTTTGTATCAGTTTCAGAAACAGAGTTGAACTAGATATGGTCCGTGTGTGTAGGAAACACAGTTCTTTTGTTCTGAGCACACTCACGTTTCCCTCTGTATTAGAGATTCTAGAATGCAAGAGCGTGCTTCTTGCTCTAAAGCAGAATGTGTTTCATGGATGAGAACTGTGCCGTGTGTTTCCCTTCAGAAACGGAGTTAAATGCCAGGCTCTGTGTCTTTCTTCAAGCAAGACTTCGTTTCAGGTAAACGCAGTCACTTTTCAGCTCTAACGAAGCTACATTGTTCACAAAGCTCACACGTTTCTCGCTTTTCACTGAAAAGCATTGGATGTTAGAGGACCTGTGGATTCTATCAGTTTCAGAAACAGAGTTGAACTAGATATGGTCGTGTGTGTAGGAAACAAAGTTCTTTTGTTCTGAGCACACTCACGTTTCCCTCTGTATTAGAGATTCTAGAATGCAAGAGCGTGCTTCTTGCTCTAAAGCGGAATGTGTTTCATGGATGAGAACTGTGCCGTGTGTTTCCCTTCAGAAACGGAGTTAAATGCCAGGCTCTGTGTCTTTCTACAAGCAAGACTTCGTATCAGGTAAACGCAGTCACTTTTCAGCTCAAACGAAGCTACATTGATCAAGAAGCTCACACGTTTCTCGCTCTAAACGGAAAAGATTTGGATGTTAGAGGACCTGTGGTTTGTATCAGTTTCAGAAACAGAGTTGAACTAGATATGGTCCGTATGTAGGAAACACATTTCTTTTTTTCTGAGCACACTCACGTTTCCCTCCGTATTAGAGACTCTAGAAATCAAGGGCGTGCTTCTTGCTCTAAAGCAGAGTGTGTTTCATGGATGAGAACTGTGCCGTGTGTTTCCCTTCAGAAACGGAGTTAAATGCCAGGCTCTGTGCCTTCCTACAAGCAAGACTTCGTTTCAGGTAAACGCATCACTTTTCACCTCAAACGAAGCTACATTTTTCACAAAGCTAACACGTTTCTCGCTCTACACTGAAAAGCATTGGATGTTAGAGGACCTGTGGTTTGTATCAGTTTCCGAAACAAAGTTGAACTAGATATGGTCCGTGTGTGTAGGAAACAAAGTTCTTTTGTTCTGAGCACACTCACGTTTCCCTGTGTATTAGAGACTCTAGAAAGCAAGAGCGTGCTTCTTGCTCTAAAGCAGAGTGTGTTTCATGGATGAGAACTGTGCCGTGTGTTTCCCTTCAGAACTGGAATTAAAGGCCAGGCTCTTTGTCTTCGTTCAAGCAAGACTTGGTTTCAGGTAAACGCATCACTTTTCACCTCAAACGAAGCTACATTGTTCACAAAGCACACAGGTTTCTCCCTCTTAACTGAAAAGCATTGGATGTTAGAGGACCTGTGGTTTGTGTCAGTTTCAGAAACAGAGTTGAAATAGATATGGTCCGTGTGTGTAGGAAACACAGTTCTTTTGTTCTGAGCACACTCACGTTTCCCTCTGTATTAGAGATTCTAGAATAGAAGAGCGTGCTTCTTGCTCTAAAGCAGAGTGTGTTACATGGATGAGAACTGTGGCCTGTGTTTCAATTCAGAAACGGAGTTAAATGCCAGGCTCTGTGTCTTCTTTCAAGCAAGACTACGTTTCAGGTAAATGCAGTCGCTTTTCAGCTCAAAGAAGCTACATTGATCACGAAGCTCACACGTTTCTCGCTCTTAACTGAAAAGCGTTGTATGTTAGAGGACCTGTGGCTTGTATCAGTTTCAGAAACAGAGTTGATCTAGATATGGTCCGTGTGTAGGAAACACATTTCTTTTTTTCTGAGCACACTCACGTTTCCCTCTGTATTAGAGACTCTAGAAAGCAAGAGCGTGCTTCTTGCTCTAAAACAGAGTGTGTTTCATGGACGAGAACTGTGCCGTGTGTTTCCCTTCAGAAATGGAGTTAAATGCCAGGCTCTGTGCCAACCTACAAGCAAGATTTCGAATCAGGTAAACGCAGTCACTTTTCAGCTCAAACGAAGCTACATTGTTCACAAAGCACACACGTTTCTGGCTCGTAACTGAAAAGCATTGGATGTTAGAGGACCTGTGGTTTGTATCAGTTTCAGAAACAGAGTTGAAATAGATATGGTCCGTGTATGTAGGAAACACAGTTCTTTTGTTCTGAGCACACTCACGTTTCCCATTGTATTAGAGATTCTAGAAAGCAAGAGTGTGCTTCTTGCTCTAAAGCAGAATGTGTTTCATGGATGAGAACTGTGCCGTGTTTTTCCCTTCAGAAACGGAGTTAAATGCCAGGCTCTATGTCTTTCTTCAAGCAAGACTTCGTTTCAGGTAAACACAGTCAATTTTCAGCTCAAACGAATCTACATTATTCACGAAGCTCACGTTTCTCGCTCTTAACTGAAAAGCATTGGATGTTAGAGGAACTGTGTTTTGTATCAGTTTCAGAAACAGAGTTGAACTAGATATGGTCCGTGTGTAGGAAACACATTTCTTTTGTTCAGAGCACACTCACGTTTCTGTCTGTACTAGAGACTCTAGAAAGCAAGAGCGTGCTTCTTGCTCTAAAGCAGAGTGTGTTTCATGGATGAGAACTGTGCCGTGTGTTTCCCTTCAGAAACGTAGTCAAATGATAGGCTCTGTGCCTTCCTACAAGCAAGACTTCATTTCAGGTAAACGCAGTCACTTTTTAGCTCAAACGAAGCTACATTGTTCACAAAGCACACACGTTTCTCGCTCTTAACTGAAAAGCATTGGATGTTAGAGGACCTGTAGTTTGTATCAGTTTCAGAAACAGAGTTGAACTAGATATGGTCCGTGTGCGTAGGTAACACAGTTCTTTTGTTCTGAGCACACTCAGGTTTCCCTCTGTATTAGAGATTCTAGAAAGCAAGAGCATGCTTCTTGCTCTAAAGCAGAATGTGTTTCATGGATGAGAACTGTGCCGTGTGTTTCCCTTCAGAAACGGAGTTAAATGCCCGGCTCTGTGTCTTTCTAAAAGCAAGACTTCGTTTCAGGTAAACGCAGTCACTTTTCAGCTCAAACGAAGCTACATTGTTCACGAAGCTCACACGTTTCTCGCTTTTCACTGAAAAGCATTGGATGTTAGAGGACCTGTGCATTCTATCATTTTCAGAAACAAAGTTGAACTAGATATGGTCCGTGTGTGTAGGAAACACAGTTCTTTTGTTCTGAGCACACTCACGTTTCCCTCTGTATTAGAGACTCTAGAAATCAAGAGCATGCTTCTTGCTCTAAAGCAGAGTTTTTTAATGGATGAGAACTGTGCCGTGTGTTTCCCTTCAGAAACGGAGTTAAATGCCAGGCTCTGTGCCTTCCTACAAGCAAGACCTCGTTTCAGGTAAACACAGTCTCTTTTCAGCTCAAACGGAGCTACATTGTTCACAAAACTCACGCGTTTCTCACTCTTAACTGAAAAGCATTGGGTATTAGAGGACCTGTGGTTTGTATCAGTCTCAGAAACAGAGTTGAAATAGATATGGTCCGTGTGTAGGAAACAAAGTTCTTTTGTTTTGAGCACACTCACGTTTCCCTCTGTATTAGAGATTCTAGAAAGCAAGAGCGTGATTCTTGCTATAAAGCAGAGTGTGTTTCATGGATGAGAACTGTGCCGTGTGTTTCCCTTCAGAAACGGAGTTAAATGCCAGGCTCTGTGTCTTTCTTCAAGCAAGACTTCGTTTCAGGTAAACGCAGTCACTTTTCAGCTCAAATGAAGCTACATTGTTCATGAAGCTCACATGTTTCTCGCTCTTAACTGAAAAGCATTGGATGTTAGAGGACCTGTGGTTTGTATCAGTTTCAGAAACAGAGTTGAACTAGATATGGTCCGTGTGTGTAGGAAACACAGTTCTTTTGTTCTGAGCACACTCACGTTTCCCTCTGTATTAGAGATTCTAGAATGCAAGAGCGTGCTTCTTGCTCTAAAGCAGAATGTGTTTCATGGATGAGAACTGTGCCGTGTGTTTCCCTTCAGAAACGGAGTTAAATGCCCGGCTCTGTGTCTTTCTAAAAGCAAGACTTCGTTTCAGGTAAACGCAGTCACTTTTCAGCTCAAACGAAGCTACATTGTTCACGAAGCTCACACGTTTCTCGCTTTTCACTGAAAAGCATTGGATGTTAGAGGACCTGTGCATTCTATCATTTTCAGAAACAAAGTTGAACTAGATATGGTCCGTGTGTGTAGGAAACACTGTTCTTTTGTTCTGAGCACACTCACGTTTCCCTCTGTATTAGAGACTCTAGAAATCAAGAGCATGCTTCTTGCTCTAAAGCAGAGTTGTTTCATGGATGAGAACTGTGCCGTGTGTTTCCCTTCAGAAACGGAGTTAAGTGCCAGGCTCTGTGCCTTCCTACAAGCAAGACCTCGTTTCAGGTAAACACAGTCACTTTTCAGCTCAAACGGAGCTACATTGTTCACAAAACTCACGCGTTTCTCGCTCTTAACTGAAAAGCATTGGATATTAGAGGACCTGTGGTTTGTATCAGTCTCAGAAACAGAGTTGAAATAGATATGGTCCGTGTGTAGGAAATACAGTTCTTTTGTTTTGAGCACACTCACGTTTCCCTCTGTATTAGAGATTCTAGAAAGCAAGAGCGTGATTCTTGCTCTAAAGCAGAGTGTGTTTCATGGATGAGAACTGTGCCGTGTGTTTCCCTTCAGAAACGGAGTTAAATGCCAGGCTCTGTGTCTTTCTTCAAGCAAGACTTCGTTTCAGGTAAACGCAGTCACTTTTCAGCTCAAACGAAGCTACATTGTTCATGAAGCTCACATGTTTCTCGCTCTTAACTGAAAAGCATTGGATGTTAGAGGACCTGTGGTTTGTATCAGTTTCAGAATCAGAGTTGAACTAGATATGGTCCGTGTGTGTAGGAAACACAGTTCTTTTGTTCTGAGCACACTCACGTTTCCCTCTGTATTAGAGATTCTAGAATGCAAGAGCGTGCTTCTTGCTCTAAAGCAGAATGTGTTTCATGGAAGAGAACTGTGCCGTGTGTTTCCCTTCAAAACTGGATTTAAAGGCCAGGCTCTGTGTCGTCCTTCAAGCAAGACTTCGTTTCAGGAAAACGCAGTCACTTTTCAGCTCAAACGAAGCTACATTGATCACGAAGCTCACACGTTTCTCGCTCTTAACGGAAAAGAATTGGATGTTAGTGGACCTGTGGTTTGTATCAGTTTCAGAAACAGAGTTGAAATAGATATGGTCCGTGTGTAGGAAACACAGTTCTTTTTTTTTGAGCACACTCACGTTTCCCTCTGTATTAGAGATTCTAGAAAGCAATAGCGTGATTCTTGCTCTAAAGCAGAGTGTGTTTCATTGATGAGAACTGTGCCGTGTGTTTCCCTTCAGAAACGGAGTTAAATGCCAGGCTCTGTGTCTTTCTTCAAGCAAGACTTCGTTTCAGGTAAACGCAGTCACTTTTCAGCTCAAACGAAGCTACATTGTTCATGAAGCTCACATGTTTCTCGCTCTTAACTGAAAAGCATTGGATGTTAGAGGACCTGTGGTTTGTATCAGTTTCAGAAACAGAGTTGAACTAGATATGGTCCGTGTGTAGGAAACACAGTTCTTTTGTTCTGAGCACACTCACGTTTACCTCTGTATTAGAGACTCTAGAAATAAAGAGCGTGCTTCTTGCTCTAAAGCAGAGTATGTTTCATGGATGAGAACTGTGCCGTGTGTTTCCCTTCAGAAACGGAGTTAAATGCCAGGCTCTGTGCCTTCCTACAAGCAAGATTTCGTTTCAGGTAAACGCATCACTTTTCAGCTCAAACGAAGCTACATTGTTCACAAAGCACACAGGTTTCTCGCTCTTAACTGAAAAGCATTGGATGTTAGAGGACCTGTGGTTTGTATCAGTTTCAGAAACAGAGTTGAACTAGATATGGTCCGTGTTTGTTGGAAACACAGTTCATTTGTTCTGAGCACACTCATGTTTCCCTCTGTATTAGAGAATCTAGAATGCAAGAGCGTGTTTCTTGCTCTAAAGCAGAATGTGTTTCATGGATGAGAACTGTGCCGTGTGTTTCCCTTCAGAAACGGAGTTAAATGGGAGGCTCTGTGTCTTTCTACAAGCAAGACTTCGTTTCAGGTAAACGCAGTCATTTTTCAACTCTAACGAAGCTACATTGTTCTCGAAGCTCACACTTTTCTCGCTTTTAACTGAAAAGCATTGGATGTTAGAGGACCTTTGGATTCTATCAGTTTCAGAAACAGAGTTGAACTAGATATGGTCCGTGTATGTAGGAAACAAAGTTCTTTTGTTCTGAGCACACTCACGTTTCCCTGTGTATTAGAGACTCTAGAAAGCAAGAGCGTGCTTCTTGCTCTAAAGCAGAGTGTGTTTCATGGATGAGAACTGTGCCGTGTGTTTCCCTTCAAAACTGGACTTAAAGGCCAGGCTCTGTGTCTTCCTTCAAGCAAGACTTGGTTTCAGGTAAACGCAGTCACTTTTCAGCTCAAACGAAGCTACATTGATCACGAAGCTCACACGTTTCTCGCTCTTAACGGAAAAGAATTGGATGTTAGTGGACCTGTGGTTTGTATCAGTTTCAGAAACAGAGTTGAACTAGATATGGTCCGTGTGTGTAGGAAACACAGTTCTTTTGTTCTGAGCACACTCACGTTTCCCTCTGTATTAGAGACTCTAGAAAGCAAGAGCATGCTTCTTGCTCTAAAGCAGAGTGTGTTTCATGGATGAGAACTGTGCCCTGTGTTTCAATTCAGAAATGGAGTTAAATGCCAGGCTCTGTGTCTTCCTTCAAGCAAGACTACGTTTCAGGTAAATGCAGTCGCTTTTCAGCTCAAAGAAGCTACATTGATCACGAAGCTCACACGTTTCTCGCTCTTAACTGAAAAGCATTGTATGTTAGAGGACCTGTGGCTTGTATCAGTTTCAGAAACAGAGTTGATCTAGATATGGTCCGTGTGTAGGAAACACATTTCTTTTTTTCTGAGCACACTCACGTTTCCCTCTGTATTAGAGACTCTAGAAAGCAAGAGCGTGCTTCTTGCTCTAAAACAGAGTGTGTTTCATGGACGAGAACTGTGCCGTGTGTTTCCCTTCAGAAACGGAGTTAAATGCCAGGCTCTGTGCCAACCTACAAGCAAGATTTCGAATCAGGTAAACGCAGTCACTTTTCAGCTCAAACGAAGCTACATTGTTCACAAAGCACACACGTTTCTGGCTCGTAACTGAAAAGCATTGGATGTTAGAGGACCTGTGGTTTGTATCAGTTTCAGAAACAGAGTTGAAATAGATATGGTCCGTGTATGTAGGAAACACAGTTCTTTTGTTCTGAGCACACTCACGTTTCCCTCTGTATTAGAGATTCTAGAAAGCAAGAGTGTGCTTCTTGCTCTAAAGCAGAATGTGTTTCATGGATGAGAACAGTGCCGTGTTTTTCCCTTCAGAAACGGAGTTAAATGCCAGGCTCTGTGTCTGTCTTCAAGCAAGACTTCGTTTCAGGTAAACGCAGTCAATTTTCAGCTCAAACGAATCTACATTATTCACGAAGCTCACGTTTCTCGCTCTTAACTGAAAAGCATTGGATGTTAGAGGAACTGTGTTTTGTATCAGTTTCAGAAACAGAGTTGAACTAGATATGGTCTTTGTGCGTAGGTAAAACTGTTCTTTTGTTCTGAGCACACTCACGTTTCCCTCTGTATTAGAGATTCTAGAAAGCAAGAGCGTTCTTCTTGCTCTAAAGTAGAATGTGTTTCATGGATGAGAACTGTGCCGTGTGTTTCCCTTCAGAAACGGAGTTAAATGCCCGGCTCTGTGTCTTTCTAAAAGCAAGACTTCGTTTCAGGTAAACGCAGTCACTTTTCAGCTCAAACGAAGCTACATTGTTCACGAAGCTCACACGTTTCTCGCTTTTCACTGAAAAGCATTGGATGTTAGAGGACCTGTGCATTCTATCATTTTCAGAAACAAAGTTGAACTAGATATGGTCCGTGTGTGTAGGAAACACAGTTCTTTTGTTCTGAGCACACTCACGTTTCCCTCTGTATTAGAGACTCTAGAAATCAAGAGCATGCTTCTTGCTCTAAAGCAGAGTTGTTTCATGGATGAGAACTGTGCCGTGTGTTTCCCTTCAGAAACGGAGTTAAATGCCAGGCTCTGTGCCTTCCTACAAGCAAGACCTCGTTTCAGGTAAACACAGTCACTTTTCAGCTCAAACGGAGCTACATTGTTCACAAAACTCACGCGTTTCTCGCTCTTAACTGAAAAGCATTGGATATTAGAGGACCTGTGGTTTGTATCAGTCTCAGAAACAGAGTTGAAATAGATATGGTCCGTGTGTGTAGGAAACACAGTTCTTTTGTTCTGAGCACACTCACGTTTCCCTCTGTATTAGAGATTCTAGAATGGAAGAGCGTGCTTCTTGCTCTAAAGCAGAATGTGTTTCAGGGATGAGAACTGTGCCGTGTGTTTCCCTACAGAAACGGAGTTAAATGCCAGGCTCTGTGTCTTTCTACAAGCTAGACTTCGTTTCAGGTACACAGAGTCACTTTTCAACTCTAACGAAGCTACATTGTTCACGAAGCTCACACGTTTCTCGCTTTTCAATGAAAAGCATTGGATGTTAGAGGACCTGTGGATTCTATCAGTTTCAGAAACAGAGTTAAACTAGATATGGTCCGTGTGTGTAGGAAACACAGTTCTTTTGTTCTGCGCACACTCACGTTTCCCTCTCTATTAGAGACTCTAGAAATCAAGAGCGTGCTTCTTGCTGTAAAGCAGAGTGTGTTTCATGGATTAGAACTGTGCCGTGTGTTTTCCTTCAGAAAAGGAGTTAAATGCCAGGCTCTGTGTCTTTCTTCAAGCAAGACTTGGTTTCAGGTAAACGCAGTCACTTTTCAGCTCAAACGAAGCTACATTGTTCACGAAGGTCACACATTTCTCAGTCTTAATTGAAAAGCATTGGATGTTAGAGGACCTGTGGTTTGTGTCAGTTTCAGAAACAGAGTTGAACTAGATATGGTCCGTGTGTGTAGGAAACACAGTTCTTTTGTTCTGAGCACACTCACGTTTCCCTCTGTATTAGAGATTCTAGAATGGAAGAGCGTGCTTCTTGTTCTAAAGCAGAATGTGTTTCATGGATAAGAACTGTGCCGTGTGTTTCCCTTCAGAACTGGACTTAAATGCCAGACTCTGTGTCTTCCTTCAAGCAAGGCTTGATTTCAAGTAAACGCAGTCACTTATCAGCTCAAACGAAGCTACATTGATCACGAAGCTCACACGTTTCTCGCTCTTAACGGAAAAGAATTGGATGTTAGTGGACCTGAGGTTTGTATCAGTTTCAGAAACAGAGTTGAACTAGATATGCTCCGTGTGTGTAGGAAGCACAGTTCTTTTGTTCTGAGCACACTCAAGTTTCCCTGTGTATTAGAGACTCTAGAAAGCAAGATCGTGCTTCTTGCTCTAAAGCAGAGTGTGTTTCATGGATGAGAACTGTGCCCTGTGTTTCAATTCAGAAACGGAGTTAAATGCCAGGCTCTGTGTTTCCTTCAAGCAAGACTACGTTTCAGGTAATCGCAGTTGCTTTTAAGCTCAAACGATGCTACATTGTTCACAAAGCTCACACGTTTCTCCCTCTTAACTGAAAACCATTGTATGTTAGAGGACCTATGGTTTGTATCAGTTTCAGAAACAGAGTTGAACTAGATATGGTCCGTGTGTAGGAAACACATTTCTTTTTTTCTGAGCACACTCACGTTTCCCTCTGTATTAGAGACTCTAGAAATCAAGAGCGTGCTTCTTGCTCTAAAGCAGAGTGTGTTTCATGGATGAGAACTGTGCCGTGTGTTTCCCTTCAGAAACGGAGTTAAATGCCAGGCTTTGTGCCTTCCTACAAGCAAGACTTCGTTTCAGGTAAACGCATCACTTTTTAGCTCAAACGAAGCTACATTGTTCACAAAGCACACACGTTTCTCGCTCTTAACTGAAAAGCATTGGATGTTAGAGGACCTGTGGTTTGTATCAGTTTCAGAAACAGAGTTGAACTAGATATGGTCCGTGTGTGTAGGAAACACAGTTCTTTTGTTCTGAGCACACTCACGTTTCCCTCTGTATTAGAGATTCTAGAATGCAAGAGCGTGCTTCTTGCTCTAAAGCAGAATGTGTTTCATGGATGAGAACTGTGCCGTGTGTTTCCCTTCTGAAACGGAGTTAAATGCCAGGCTCTGTGTCTTTCTACAAGCAAGACTTCGTTTCAGGTAAACGCAGTCACTTTTCAGCTCTAACGAAGCTACATTGTTCACAAAGCTCACACGTTTCTCGCTTTTCACTGAAAAGCATTGGATGTTAGAGGACCTGTGGATTCTATCAGTTTCAGAAACAGAGTTGAACTAGATATGGTCGTGTGTGTAGGAAACAAAGTTCTTTTGTTCTGAGCACACTCACGTTTCCCTCTGTATTAGAGATTCTAGAATGCAAGAGCGTGCTTCTTGCTCTAAAGCGGAATGTGTTTCATGGATGAGAACTGTGCCGTGTGTTTCCCTTCAGAAACGGAGTTAAATGCCAGGCTCTGTGTCTTTCTACAAGCAAGACTTCGTATCAGGTAAACGCTGTCACTTTTCAGCTCAAAGGAAGCTACATTGATCAAGAAGCTCACACGTTTCTCGCTCTAAACGGAAAAGATTTGGATGTTAGTGGACCTGAGGTTTGTATCAGTATCAGAAACAGAGTTGAACTAGATATGGTCCATGTGTGTAGGAAACACAATTCTTTTGTTCTGAGCACACTCACGTTTCCCTCTGTATTAGAGACTCTAGAAATCAAGAGCGTGCTTCTTGCACTAAAGCAGAGTGTGTTTCATGGATGAGAACTGTGCCGTGTGTTTCCCTTCAGAAACGGAGTTAAATGCCAGGCTCTGTGTCTTCCTTCAAGCAAGAGTACGTTTCAGGTAATCGCAGTCGCTTTTCAGCTCAAATGAAGCTACATTGTTCACAAAGCTCACACGTTTCTCCCTCTTAACTGAAAACCATTGTATGTTAGAGGACCTGTGGTTTGTATCAGTTTCAGAAACAGAGTTGAACTAGATATGGTCCGTATGTAGGAAACACATTTCTTTTTTTCTGAGCACACTCACGTTTCCCTCCGTATTAGAGATTCTAGAAATCAAGGGCGTGCTTCTTGCTCTAAAGCAGAGTGTGTTTCATGGATGAGAACTGTGCCGTGTGTTTCCCTTCAGAAACGGAGTTAAATGCCAGGCTCTGTGCCTTCCTACAAGCAAGACTTCGTTTCAGGTAAACGCATCACTTTTCACCTCAAACGAAGCTACATTTTTCTCAAAGCTAACACGTTTCTCGCTCTTAACTGAAAAGCATTGGATGTTAGAGGAACTGTGGTTTGTATCAGTTTCCGAAACAAAGTTGAACTAGATATGGTCCGTGTGTGTAGGAAACAAAGTTCTTTTGTTCTGAGCACACTCACGTTTCCCTGTGTATTAGAGACTCTAGAAAGCAAGAGCGTGCTTCTTGCTCTAAAGCAGAGTGTGTTTCATGGATGAGAACTGTGCCGTGTGTTTCCCTTCAGAACTGGACTTAAAGGCCAGGCTCTTTGTCTTCGTTCAAGCAAGACTTGGTTTCAGGTAAACGCATCACTTTTCACCTCAAACGAAGCTACATTGTTCACAAAGCACACAGGTTTCTCGCTCTTAACTGAAAAGCATTGGATGTTAGAGGTCCTGTGGTTTGTGTCAGTTTCAGAAACAGAGTTGAACTAGATATGGTCCGTGTGTGTAGGAAACACAGTTCTTTTGTTCTGAGCACACTCACGTTTCCCTCTGTATTAGAGATTCTAGAATGGAAGAGCGTGCTTCTTGCTCTAAAGCAGAGTGTATTACATGGATGAGAACTGTGCCCTGTGTTTCAATTCAGAAACGGAGTTAAATGCCAGGCTCTGTGTCTTCCTTCAAGCAAGACTACGTTTCAGGTAAATGCAGTCGCTTTTCAGCTCAAAGAAGCTACATTGATCACGAAGCTCACACGTTTCTCGCTCTTAACTGAAAAGCATTGTATGTTAGAGGACCTGTGGCTTGTATCAGTTTCAGAAACAGAGTTGATCTAGATATGGTCCGTGTGTAGGAAACACATTTCTTTTTTTCTGAGCACACTCACGTTTCCCTCTGTATTAGAGACTCTAGAAAGCAAGAGCGTGCTTCTTGCTCTAAAACAGAGTGTGTTTCATGGACGAGAACTGTGCCGTGTGTTTCCCTTCAGAAATGGAGTTAAATGCCAGGCTCTGTGCCAACCTACAAGCAAGATTTCGAATCAGGTAAACGCAGTCACTTTTCAGCTCAAACGAAGCTACATTGTTCACAAAGCACACACGTTTCTGGCTCGTAACTGAAAAGCATTGGATGTTAGAGGACCTGTGGTTTGTATCAGTTTCAGAAGCAGAGTTGAACTAGATATGGTCCGTATGTAGGAAACACATTTCTTTTTTTCTGAGCACACTCACGTTTCCCTCCATATTAGAGACTCTAGAAATCAAGGGCGTGCTTCTTGCTCTAAAGCAGAGTGTGTTTCATGGATGAGAACTGTGCCGTGTGTTTCCCTTCAGAAACGGAGTTAAATGCCAGGCTCTGTGCCTTCCTACAAGCAAGACTTCGTTTCAGGTAAACGCATCACTTTTCACCTCAAACGAAGCTACATTTTTCACAAAGCTAACACGTTTCTCGCTCTTAACTGAAAAGCATTGGATGTTAGAGGACCTGTGGTTTGTATCAGTTTCCGAAACAAAGTTGAACTAGATATGGTCCGTGTGTGTAGGAAACAAAGTTCTTTTGTTCTGAGCACACTCACTTTTCCCTGTGTATTAGAGTCTCTAGAAAGCAAGAGCGTGCTTCTTGCTCTAAAGCAGAGTGTGTTTCATGGAGGAGAACTGTGCCGTGTGTTTCCCTTCAGAACTGGACTTAAAGGCCAGGCTCTTTGTCTTCGTTCAAGCATGACTTGGTTTCAGGTAAACGCATCACTTTTCACCTCAAACGAAGCTACATTGTTCACAAAGCACACAGGTTTCTAGCTCTTAACTGAAAAGCATTGGATGTTAGAGGACCTGTGGTTTGTGTCAGTTTCAGAAACAGAGTTGAACTAGATATGGTCCGTGTGTGTAGGAAACACAGTTCTTTAGTTCTGAGCACACTCACGTTTCCCTCTGTATTAGAGATTCTAGAATGGAAGAGCGTGCTTCTTGCTCTAAAGCAGAGTGTGTTACATGGATGAGAACTGTGCCCTGTGTTTCAATTCAGAAACGGAGTTAAATGCCAGGCTCTGTGTCTTCCTTCAAGCAAGACTACGTTTCAGGTAAATGCAGTCGCTTTTCAGCTCAAAGAAGCTACATTGATCACGAAGCTCACACGTTTCTCGCTCTTAACTGAAAAGCATTGTATGTTAGAGGACCTGTGGCTTGTATCAGTTTCAGAAACAGAGTTGATCTAGATATGGTCCGTGTGTAGGAAACACATTTCTTTTTTTCTGAGCACACTCACGTTTCCCTCTGTATTAGAGACTCTAGAAAGCAAGAGCGTGCTTCTTGCTCTAAAACAGAGTGTGTTTCATGGACGAGAACTGTGCCGTGTGTTTCCCTTCAGAAATGGAGTTAAATGCCAGGCTCTGTGCCAACCTACAAGCAAGATTTCGAATCAGGTAAACGCAGTCACTTTTCAGCTCAAACGAAGCTACATTGTTCACAAAGCACACACGTTTCTGGCTCGTAACTGAAAAGCATTGGATGTTAGAGGACCTGTGGTTTGTATCAGTTTCAGAAACAGAGTTGAACTAGATATGGTCCGTGTGTGTAGGAAACACAGTTCTTTTGTTTTGAGCACACTCACGTTTCCCTCTGTATTAGAGATTCTAGAATGCAAGAGCATGCTTCTTGCTCTAAAGCAGAATGTGTTTCAGGGATGAATACTGTGCCGTGTGTTTCCCTACAGAAACGGAGTTAAATGCCAGGCTCTGTGTCTTTCTCCAAGCTAGACTTCGTTTCAGGTACACAGAGTCACTTTTCAACTCTAACGAAGCTACATTGTTCACGAAGCTCACACGTTTCTCGCTTTTCAATGAAAAGCATTGGATGTTAGAGGACCTGTGGATTCTATCAGTTTCAGAAACAGAGTTAAACTAGATATGTTCCGTGTGTGTAGGAAACACAGTTCTTTTGTTCTGATCACACTCACGTTTCCCTGTGTATTAGAGACTCTAGAAAGCAAGAGCGTGCTTCTTGCTCTAAAGCAGAGTGTGTTTCATGGATGAGAACTGTGCCCTGTGTTTCAATTCAGAAACGGAGTTAAATGCCAGGCTCTGTGTCTTCCTTCAAGCAAGACTACGTTTCAGGTAAATGCAGTCGCTTTTCAGCTCAAAGAAGCTACATTGATCACGAAGCTCACACGTTTCTCGCTCTTAACTGAAAAGCATTGTATGTTAGAGGACCTGTGGCTTGTATCAGTTTCAGAAACAGAGTTGAAATAGATATGGTCCGTGTATGTAGGAAACACAGTTCTTTTGTTCTGAGCACACTCACGTTTCCCTCTGTATTAGAGATTCTAGAAAGCAAGAGTGTGCTTCTTGCTCTAAAGCAGAATGTGTTTCATGGATGAGAACTGTGCCGTGTTTTTCCCTTCAGAAACGGAGTTTAATGCCAGGCTCTGTGTCTTTCTTCAAGCAAGACTTCGTTTCAGGTAAACGCAGTCAATTTTCAGCTCAAACGAATCTACATTATTCACGAAGCTCACGTTTCTCGCTCTTAACTGAAAAGCATTGGATGTTAGAGGAACTGTGTTTTGTATCAGTTTCAGAAACAGAGTTGAACTAGATATGGTCTGTGTGCGTAGGTAGAACTGTTCTTTTGTTCTGAGCACACTCACGTTTCCCTCTGTATTAGAGATTCTAGAAAGCAAGAGCGTTCTTCTTGCTCTAAAGCAGAATGTGTTTCATGGATGAGAACTGTGCCGTGTGTTTCCCTTCAAAAAAGGAGTTAAATGCCCGGCTCTGTGTCTTTCTAAAAGCAAGACTTCGTTTCAGGTAAACGCAGTCACTTTTCAGCTCAAACGAAGCTACATTGTTCACGAAGCTCACAAGTTTCTCGCTTTTCACTGAAAAGCATTGGATGTTAGAGGACCTGTGCATTCTATCATTTTCAGAAACAAAGTTGAACTAGATATGGTCCGTGTGTGTAGGAAACACAGTTCTTTTGTTCTGAGCACACTCACGTTTCCCTCTGTATTAGAGACTCTAGAAATCAAGAGCATGCTTCTTGCTCTAAAGCAGAGTTGTTTCATGGATGAGAACTGTGCCGTGTGTTTCCCTTCAGAAACGGAGTTAAATGCCAGGCTCTGTGCCTTCCTACAAGCAAGACCTCGTTTCAGGTAAACACAGTCACTTTTCAGCTCAAACGGAGCTACATTGTTCACAAAACTCACGCGTTTCTCGCTCTGAACTGAAAAGCATTGGATATTAGAGGACCTGTGGTTTGTATCAGTCTCAGAAACAGAGTTGAAATAGATATGGTCCGTGTGTAGGAAACACAGTTCTTTTGTTTTGAGCACACTCATGTTTCCCTCTGTATTAGAGATTCTAGAAAGCAAGAGCGTGATTCTTGCTCTAAAGCAGAGTGTGTTTCATGGATGAGAACTGTGCCGTGTGTTTCCCTTCAGAAACGGAGTTAAATGCCAGGCTCTGTGTCTTTCTTCAAGCAAGACTTCGTTTCAGGTAAACGCAGTCACTTTTCAGCTCAAACGAAGCTACATTGTTCATGAAGCTCACATGTTTCTCGCTCTTAACTGAAAAGCATTGGATGTTAGAGGACCTGTGGTTTGTATCAGTTTCAGA
This sequence comes from Onychomys leucogaster, assembly GCA_949786385.1. Lineage (NCBI taxonomy): Eukaryota > Metazoa > Chordata > Mammalia > Rodentia > Cricetidae > Onychomys > Onychomys leucogaster. The sequence continues at coordinate 408,629 of CATKUP010000142.1, forward strand.
AACAGAGTTCAACTAGATATGGTCCGTGTGTGTAGGAAACACAGTTCTTTTGTTCTGAGCACACTCACGTTTCCCTCTGTATTAGAGATTCTAGAATGCAAGAGCGTGCTTCTTGCTCTAAAGCAGAATGTGTTTCATGGATGAGAACTGTGCCGTGTGTTTCCCTTCAGAAACGTAGTCAAATGATAGGCTCTGTGCCTTCCTACAAGCAAGACTTCGGTTCAGATAAACGCAGTCACTTTTTAGCTCAAACGAAGCTACATTGTTCACAAAGCACACACGTTTCTCGCTCTTAACTGAAAAGCATTGGATGTTAGAGGACCTGTGGTTTGTATCAGTTTCAGAAACAGAGTTGAACTAGATATGGTCCGTGTGTGTAGGTAACACAGTTCTTTTGTTCTGAGCACACTCAAGTTTCCCTCTGTATTAGAGATTCTAGAAAGCAAGAGCGTGCTTCTTGCTCTAAAGCAGAATGTGTTTCATGGATGAGAACTGTGCCGTGTGTTTCCCTTCAGAAACGGAGTTAAATGCCCGGCTCTGTGTCTTTCTAAAAGCAAGACTTCGTTTCAGGTAAACGCAGTCACTTTTCAGCTCAAACGAAGCTACATTGTTCATGAAGCTCACACGTTTCTCGCTTTTCACTGAAAAGCATTGGATGTTAGAGGACCTGTGCATTCTATCATTTTCAGAAACAAAGTTAAACTAGATATGGTCCGTGTGTGTAGGAAACACAGTTCTTTTGTTCTGAGCACACTCACGTTTCCCTCTGTATTAGAGATTCTAGAAATCAAGGGCGTGCTTCTTGCTCTAAAGCAGAGTGTGTTTCATGGATGAGAACTGTGCCGTGTGTTTCCCTTCAGAAACGGAGTTAAATGCCAGGCTCTGTGCCTTCCTACAAGCAAGACTTCGTTTCAGGTAAACGCATCACTTTTCACCTCAAACGAAGCTACATTTTTCACAAAGCTAACACGTTTCTCGCTCTTAACTGAAAAGCATTGGATGTTAGAGGAACTGTGGTTTGTATCAGTTTCCGAAACAAAGTTGAACTAGATATGGTCCGTGTGTGTAGGAAACAAAGTTCTTTTGTTCTGAGCACACTCACGTTTCCCTGTGTATTAGAGACTCTAGAAAGCAAGAGCGTGCTTCTTGCTCTAAAGCAGAGTGTGTTTCATGGATGAGAACTGTGCCGTGTGTTTCCCTTCAGAACTGGACTTAAAGGCCAGGCTCTTTGTCTTCGTTCAAGCAAGACTTGGTTTCAGGTAAACGCATCACTTTTCACCTCAAACGAAGCTACATTGTTCACAAAGCACACAGGTTTCTCGCTCTTAACTGAAAAGCATTGGATGTTAGAGGTCCTGTGGTTTGTGTCAGTTTCAGAAACAGAGTTGAACTAGATATGGTCCGTGTGTGTAGGAAACACAGTTCTTTTGTTCTGAGCACACTCACGTTTCCCTCTGTATTAGAGATTCTAGAATGCAAGAGCGTGCTTCTTGCTCTAAAGCAGAGTGTGTTACATGGATGAGAACTGTGCCCTGTGTTTCAATTCAGAAACGGAGTTAAATGCCAGGCTCTGTGTCTTCCTTCAAGCAAGACTACGTTTCAGGTAAATGCAGTCGCTTTTCAGCTCAAAGAAGCTACATTGATCACGAAGCTCACACGTTTCTCGCTCTTAACTGAAAAGCATTGTATGTTAGAGGACCTGTGGCTTGTATCAGTTTCAGAAACAGAGTTGATCTAGATATGGTCCGTGTGTAGGAAACACATTTCGTTTTTTCTGAGCACACTCACGTTTCCCTCTGTATTAGAGACTCTAGAAAGCAAGAGCGTGCTTCTTGCTCTAAAACCGAGTGTGTTTCATGGACGAGAACTGTGCCGTGTGTTTCCCTTCAGAAATGGAGTTAAATGCCAGGCTCTGTGCCAACCTACAAGCAAGATTTCGAATCAGGTAAACGCAGTCACTTTTCAGCTCAAACGAAGCTACATTGTTCACAAAGCACACACGTTTCTGGCTCGTAACTGAAAAGCATTGGATGTTAGAGGACCTGTGGTTTGTATCAGTTTCAGAAACAGAGTTGAACTAGATATGGTCCGTATGTAGGAAACACATTTCTTTTTTTCTGAGCACACTCACGTTTCCCTCCGTATTAGAGACTCTAGAAATCAAGGGCGTGCTTCTTGCTCTAAAGCAGAGTGTGTTTCATGGATGAGAACTGTGCCGTGTGTTTCCCTACAGAAACGGAGTTAAATGCCAGGCTCTGTGTCTTTCTACAAGCTAGACTTCGTTTCAGGTACACAGAGTCACTTTTCAACTCTAACGAAGCTACATTGTTCACGAAGCTCACACGTTTCTCGCTTTTCAATGAAAAGCATTGGATGTTAGAGGACCTGTGGATTCTATCAGTTTCAGAAACAGAGTTAAACTAGATATGGTCCGTGTGTGTAGGAAACAAAGTTCTTTTGTTCTGAGCACACTCACGTTTCCCTGTGTATTAGAGACTCTAGAAAGCAAGAGCGTGCATCTTGCTCTAAAGCAGAGTGAGTTTCATGGATGAGAACTGTGCCCTGTGTTTCAATTCAGAAACGGAGTTAAATGCCAGGCTCTGTGTCTTCCTTCAAGCAAGACTACGTTTCAGGTAAATGCAGTCGCTTTTCAGCTCAAAGAAGCTACATTGATCACGAAGCTCACACGTTTCTCGCTCTTAACTGAAAAGCATTGTATGTTAGAGGACCTGTGGCTTGTATCAGTTTCAGAAACAGAGTTGAACTAGATATGGTCCGTGTGTAGGAAACACATTTCTTTTTTTCTGAGCACACTCACGTTTCCCTCTGTATTAGAGACTCTAGAAAGCAAGAGCGTGCTTCTTGCTCTAAAACAGAGTGTGTTTCATGGACGAGAACTGTGCCATGTGTTTCCCTTCAGAAACGGAGTTAAATGCCAGGCTCTGTGCCAACCTACAAGCAAGATTTCGAATCAGGTAAACGCAGTCACTTTTGAGCTCAAACGAAGCTACATTGTTCACAAAGCACACACGTTTCTGGCTCGTAACTGAAAAGCATTGGATGTTAGAGGACCTGTGGTTTGTATCAGTTTCAGAAACAGAGTTAAACTAGATATGGTCCGTGTGTGTAGGAAACAAAGTTCTTTTGTTCTGAGCACACTCACGTTTCCCTGTGTATTAGAGACTCTAGAAAGCAAGAGCGTGCTTCTTGCTCTAAAGCAGAGTGTGTTTCATGGATGAGAACTGTGCCCTGTGTTTCAATTCAGAAACGGAGTTAAATGCCAGGCTCTGTGTCTTCCTTCAAGCAAGACTACGTTTCAGGTAAATGTAGTCGCTTTTCAGCTCAAAGAAGCTAGATTGATCACGAAGCTCACACGTTTCTCGCTCTTAACTGAAAAGCATTGTATGTTAGAGGACCTGTGGCTTGTATCAGTTTCAGAAACAAAGTTGAACTAGATATGGTCCGTGTGTGTAGGAAACACAGTTCTTTTGTTCTGAGCACAGTCACGTTTCCCTCTGTATTAGAGATTCTAGAAAGCAAGAGCGTGCTTCTTGCTCTAAAGCAGAATGTGTTTCATGGATGAGAACTGTGCCGTGTGTTTCCCTTCAGAAACGGAGTTAAATGCCCGGCTCTGTGTCTTTCTAAAAGCAAGACTTCGTTTCAGGTAAACGCAGTCACTTTTCAGCTCAAACGAAGCTACATTGTTCATGAAGCTCACACGTTTCTCGCTTTTCACTGAAAAGCATTGGATGTTAGAGGACCTGTGCATTCTGTCATTTTCAGAAACAAAGTTGAACTAGATATGGTCCGTGTGTGTAGGAAACACAGTTCTTTTGTTCTGAGCACACTCACGTTTCCCTCTGTATTAGAGATTCTAGAAATCAAGGGCGTGCTTCTTGCTCTAAAGCAGAGTGTGTTTCATGGATGAGAACTGTGCCGTGTGTTTCCCTTCAGAAACGGAGTTAAATGCCAGGCTCTGTGCCTTCCTACAAGCAAGACTTCGTTTCAGGTAAACGCATCACTTTTCACCTCAAACGAAGCTACATTTTTCACAAAGCTAACACGTTTCTCGCTCTTAACTGAAAAGCATTGGATGTTAGAGGAACTGTGGTTTGTATCAGTTTCCGAAACAAAGTTGAACTAGATATGGTCCGTGTGTGTAGGAAACAAAGTTCTTTTGTTCTGAGCACACTCACGTTTCCCTGTGTATTAGAGACTCTAGAAAGCAAGAGCGTGCTTCTTGCTCTAAAGCAGAGTGTGTTTCATGGATGAGAACTGTGCCGTGTGTTTCCCTTCAGAACTGGACTTAAAGGCCAGGCTCTTTGTCTTCGTTCAAGCAAGACTTGGTTTCAGGTAAACGCATCACTTTTCACCTCAAACGAAGCTACATTGTTCACAAAGCACACAGGTTTCTCGCTCTTAACTGAAAAGCATTGGATGTTAGAGGTCCTGTGGTTTGTGTCAGTTTCAGAAACAGAGTTGAACTAGATATGGTCCGTGTGTGTAGGAAACACAGTTCTTTTGTTCTGAGCACACTCACGTTTCCCTCTGTATTAGAGATTCTAGAATGCAAGAGCGTGCTTCTTGCTCTAAAGCAGAGTGTGTTACATGGATGAGAACTGTGCCCTGTGTTTCAATTCAGAAACGGAGTTAAATGCCAGGCTCTGTGTCTTCCTTCAAGCAAGACTACGTTTCAGGTAAATGCAGTCGCTTTTCAGCTCAAAGAAGCTACATTGATCACGAAGCTCACACGTTTCTCGCTCTTAACTGAAAAGCATTGTATGTTAGAGGACCTGTGGCTTGTATCAGTTTCAGAAACAGAGTTGATCTAGATATGGTCCGTGTGTAGGAAACACATTTCTTTTTTTCTGAGCACACTCACGTTTCCCTCTGTATTAGAGACTCTAGAAAGCAAGAGCGTGCTTCTTGCTCTAAAACCGAGTGTGTTTCATGGACGAGAACTGTGCCGTGTGTTTCCCTTCAGAAATGGAGTTAAATGCCAGGCTCTGTGCCAACCTACAAGCAAGATTTCGAATCAGGAAAACGCAGTCACTTTTCAGCTCAAACGAAGCTACATTGTTCACAAAGCTCACACGTTTCTGGCTCGTAACTGAAAAGCATTGGATGTTAGAGGACCTGTGGTTTGTATCAGTTTCAGAAACAGAGTTGAACTAGATATGGTCCGTATGTAGGAAACACATTTCTTTTTTTCTGAGCACACTCACGTTTCCCTCCGTATTAGAGACTCTAGAAATCAAGGGCGTGCTTCTTGCTCTAAAGCAGAGTGTGTTTCATGGATGAGAACTGTGCCGTGTGTTTCCCTACAGAAACGGAGTTAAATGCCAGGCTCTGTGTCTTTCTACAAGCTAGACTTCGTTTCAGGTACACAGAGTCTCTTTTCAACTCTAACGAAGCTACATTGTTCACGAAGCTCACACGTTTCTCGCTTTTCAATGAAAAGCATTGGATGTTAGAGGACCTGTGGATTCTATCAGTTTCAGAAACAGAGTTAAACTAGATATGGTCCGTGTGTGTAGGAAACAAAGTTCTTTTGTTCTGAGCACACTCACGTTTCCCTGTGTATTAGAGACTCTAGAAAGCAAGAGCGTGCATCTTGCTCTAAAGCAGAGTGAGTTTCATGGATGAGAACTGTGCCCTGTGATTCAATTCAGAAACGGAGTTAAATGCCAGGCTCTGTGTCTTCCTTCAAGCAAGACTACGTTTCAGGTAAATGCAGTCGCTTTTCAGCTCAAAGAAGCTACATTGATCACGAAGCTCACACGTTTCTCGCTCTTAACTGAAAAGCATTGTATGTTAGAGGACCTGTGGCTTGTATCAGTTTCAGAAACAGAGTTGAACTAGATATGGTCCGTGTGTAGGAAACACATTTCTTTTTTTCTGAGCACACTCACGTTTCCCTCTGTATTAGAGACTCTAGAAAGCAAGAGCGTGCTTCTTGCTCTAAAACAGAGTGTGTTTCATGGACGAGAACTGTGCCATGTGTTTCCCTTCAGAAACGGAGTTAAATGCCAGGCTCTGTGCCAACCTACAAGCAAGATTTCGAATCAGGTAAACGCAGTCACTTTTGAGCTCAAACGAAGCTACATTGTTCACAAAGCACACACGTTTCTGGCTCGTAACTGAAAAGCATTGGATGTTAGAGGACCTGTGGTTTGTATCAGTTTCAGAAACAGAGTTAAAGTAGATATGGTCCGTGTGTGTAGGAAACAAAGTTCTTTTGTTCTGAGCACACTCACGTTTCCCTGTGTATTAGAGACTCTAGAAAGCAAGAGCCTGCTTCTTGCTCTAAAGCAGAGTGTGTTTCATGGATGAGAACTGTGCCCTGTGTTTCAATTCAGAAACGGAGTTAAATGCCAGGCTCTGTGTCTTCCTTCAAGCAAGACTACGTTTCAGGTAAATGTAGTCGCTTTTCAGCTCAAAGAAGCTAGATTGATCACGAAGCTCACACGTTTCTCGCTCTTAACTGAAAAGCATTGTATGTTAGAGGACCTGTGGCTTGTATCAGTTTCAGAAACAGAGTTGAACTAGATATGGTCCGTGTGTAGGAAACACATTTCTTTTTTTCTGAGCACACTCACGTTTCCCTCTGTATTAGAGACTCTAGAAAGCAAGAGCGTGCTTCTTGCTCTAAAACAGAGTGTGTTTCATGGACGAGAACTGTGCCATGTGTTTCCCTTCAGAAACGGAGTTAAATGCCAGGCTCTGTGCCAACCTACAAGCAAGATTTCGAATCAGGTAAACGCAGTCACTTTTCAGCTCAAACGAAGCTACATTGTTCACAAAGCACACACGTTTCTGGCTCGTAACTGAAAAGCATTGGATATTAGAGGACCTGTGGTTTGTATCAGTTTCAGAAACAGAGTTGAAATAGATATGGTCCGTGTATGTAGGAAACACAGTTCTTTTGTTCTGAGCACACTCACGTTTCCCTCTGTATTAGAGATTCTAGAAAGCAAGAGTGTGCTTCTTGCTCTAAAGCAGAATGTGTTTCATGGATGAGAACTGTGCCGTGTTTTTCCCTTCAGAAACGGAGTTAAATGCCAGGCTCTGTGTCTTTCTTCAAGCAAGACTTCGTTTCAGGTAAACGCAGTCAATTTTCAGCTCAAACGATCTACATTATTCACGAAGCTCACGTTTCTCGCTCTTAACTGAAAAGCATTGGATGTTAGAGGAACTGTGTTTTGTATCAGTTTCAGAAACAGAGTTGAACTAGATATGGTCTGTGTGCGTAGGTAAAACTGTTCTTTTGTTCTGAGCACACTCACGTTTCCCTCTGTATTAGAGATTCTAGAAAGCAAGAGCGTTCTTCTTGCTCTAAAGCAGAATGTGTTTCATGGATGAGAACTGTGCCGTGTGTTTCCCTTCAAAAAAGGAGTTAAATGCCCGGCTCTGTGTCTTTCTAAAAGCAAGACTTCGTTTCAGGTAAACGCAGTCACTTTTCAGCTCAAACGAAGCTACATTGTTCACAAAGCTCACAAGTTTCTCGCTTTTCACTGAAAAGCATTGGATGTTAGAGGACCTGTGCATTCTATCATTTTCAGAAACAAAGTTGAACTAGATATGGTCCGTGTGTGTAGGAAACACAGTTCTTTTGTTCTGAGCACACTCACGTTTCCCTCTGTATTAGAGACTCTAGAAATCAAGAGCATGCTTCTTGCTCTAAAGCAGAGTTGTTTCATGGATGAGAACTGTGCCGTGTATTTCCCTTCAGAAACGGAGTTAAATGCCAGGCTCTGTGCCTTCCTACAAGCAAGACCTCGTTTCAGGTAAACACAGTCACTTTTCAGCTCAAACGGAGCTACATTGTTCACAAAACTCACGCGTTTCTCGCTCTGAACTGAAAAGCATTGGACATTAGAGGACCTGTGGTTTGTATCAGTCTCAGAAACAGAGTTGAAATAGATATGGTCCGTGTGTAGGAAACACAGTTCTTTTGTTTTGAGCACACTCATGTTTCCCTCTGTATTAGAGATTCTAGAAAGCAAGAGCGTGATTCTTGCTCTAAAGCAGAGTGTGTTTCATGGATGAGAACTGTGCCGTGTGTTTCCCTTCAGAAACGGAGTTAAATGCCAGGCTCTGTGTCTTTCTTCAAGCAAGACTTCGTTTCAGGTAAACGCAGTCACTTTTCAGCTCAAACGAAGCTACATTGTTCATGAAGCTCACATGTTTCTCGCTCTTAACTGAAAAGCATTGGATGTTAGAGGACCTGTGGTTTGTATCAGTTTCAGAAACAGAGTTCAACTAGATATGGTCCGTGTGTGTAGGAAACACAGTTCTTTTGTTCTGAGCACACTCACGTTTCCCTCTGTATTAGAGATTCTAGAATGCAAGAGCGTGCTTCTTGCTCTAAAGCAGAATGTGTTTCATGGATGAGAACTGTGCCGTGTGTTTCCCTTCAGAAACGGAGTTAAATGACCGGCTCTGTGTCTTTCTAAAAGCAAGACTTCGTTTCAGGTAAACGCAGTCACTTTTCAGCTCAAACGAAGCTACATTGTTCATGAAGCTCACACGTTTCTCGCTTTTCACTGAAAAGCATTGGATGTTAGAGGACCTGTGCATTCTATCATTTTCAGAAACAAAGTTGAACTAGATATGGTCCGTGTGTGTAGGAAACACAGTTCTTTTGTTCTGAGCACACTCACGTTTCCCTCTGTATTAGAGACTCTAGAAATCAAGAGCATGCTTCTTGCTCTAAAGCAGAGTTGTTTCATGGATGAGAACTGTGCCATGTGTTTCCCTTCAGAAACGGAGTTAAATGCCAGGCTCTGTGCCTTCCTACAAGCAAGACCTCGTTTCAGGTAAACACAGTCACTTTTCAGCTCAAACGGAGCTACATTTTTCACAAAACTCACGCGTTTCTCGCTCTTAACTGAAAAGAATTGGATTTTAGAGGACCTGTGGTTTGTATCAGTTTCAGAAACAGAGTTGAACTAGATATGGTCCGTGTGTGTAGGAAACACAGTTCTTTTGTTTTGAGCACACTCACGTTTCCCTCTGTATTAGAGATTCTAGAATGCAAGAGCGTGCTTCTTGCTCTAAAGCAGACTGTGTTTCAGGGATGAGAACTGTGCCGTGTGTTTCCCTACAGAAACGGAGTTAAATGCCAGGCTCTGTGTCTTTCTACAAGCTAGACTTCGTTTCAGGTACACAGAGTCACTTTTCAACTCTAACGAAGCTACATTGTTCACGAAGCTCACACGTTTCTCGCTTTTCAATGAAAAGCATTGGATGTTAGAGGACCTGTGGATTCTATCAGTTTCAGAAACAGAGTTAAACTAGATATGGTCCGTGTGTGTAGGAAACAAAGTTCTTTTGTTCTGAGCACACTCACATTTCCCTGTGTATTAGAGACTCTAGAAAGCAAGAGCGTGCTTCTTGCTCTAAAGCAGAGTGTGTTTCATGGATGAGAACTGTGCCGTGTGTTTCCCTTCAAAACTGGACTTAAAGGCCAGGCTCTGTGTCTTCCTTCAAGCAAGACTTGGTTTCAGGTAAACGCAGTCACTTTTCAGCTCAAACGAAGCTACATTGATCACGAAGCTCACACGTTTCTCGCTCTTAACGGAAAAGAATTGGATGTTAGTGGACCTGAGGTTTGTATCAGTTTCAGAAACAGAGTTGAACTAGATATGGTCCGTGTGTGTAGGAAACACAGTTCTTTTGTTCTGCGCACACTCACGTTTCCCTCTCTATTAGAGACTCTAGAAATCAAGAGCGTGCTTCTTGCTGTAAAGCAGAGTGTGTTTCATGGATTAGAACTGTGCCGTGTGTTTTCCTTCAGAAAAGGAGTTAAATGCCAGGCTCTGTGTCTTTCTTCAAGGAAGACTTGGTTTCAGGTAAACGCAGTCACTTTTCAGATCAAACGAAGCTACATTTTTCACGAAGGTCACACATTTATCAGTCTTAATTGAAAAGCATTGGATGTTAGAGGACCTGTGGTTTGTGTGAGTTTCAGAAACAGAGTTGAACTAGATATGGTCCGTGTGTGTAGGAAACACAGTTCTTTTGTTCTGAGCACACTCACGTTTCCCTCTGTATTAGAGATTCTAGAATGGAAGAGCGTGCTTCTTGCTCTAAAGCAGAATGTGTTTCATGGATAAGAACTGTGCCGTGTGTTTCCCTTCAGAACTGGACTTAAATGCCAGGCTCTGTGTCTTCCTTCAAGCAAGGCTTGATTTCAAGTAAACGCAGTCACTTATCAGCTCAAACGAAACTACATTGATCACGAAGCTCACACGTTTCTCGCTCTTAACGGAAAAGAATTGGATGTTAGTGGACCTGAGGTTTGTATCAGTTTCAGAAACAGAGTTGAACTAGATATGCTCCGTGTGTGTAGGAAGCACAGTTCTTTTGTTCTGAGCACACTCACGTTTCCCTGTGTATTAGAGACTCTAGAAAGCAAGATCGTGCTTCTTGCTCTAAAGCAGAGTGTGTTTCATGGATGAGAACTGTGCCCTGTGTTTCAATTCAGAAACGGAGTTAAATGCCAGGCTCTGTGTTTCCTTCAAGCAAGACTACGTTTCAGGTAATCGCAGTTGCTTTTCAGCTCAAACGATGCTACATTGTTCACAAAGCTCACGTTTCTCGCTCTTAACTGAAAAGCATTGGATGTTAGAGGAACTGTGTTTTGTATCAGTTTCAGAAACAGAGTTGAACTAGATATGGTCCGTGTGTAGGAAACACATTTCTTTTGTTCAGAGCACACTCACGTTTCTGTCTGTACTAGAGACTCTAGAAAGCAAGAGCGTGCTTCTTGCTCTAAAGCAGAGTGTGTTTCATGGATGAGAACTGTGCCGTGTGTTTCCCTTCAGAAACGTAGTCAAATGATAGGCTCTGTGCCTTCCTACAAGCAAGACTTCATTTCAGGTAAACGCAGTCAATTTTTAGCTCAAACGAAGCTACATTGTTCACAAAGCACACACGTTTCTCGCTCTTAACTGAAAAGCATTGGATGTTAGAGGACCTGTGGTTTGTATCAGTTTCAGAAACAGAGTTGAACTAGATATGGTCCGTGTGCGTAGGTAACACAGTTCTTTTGTTCTGAGCACACTCACGTTTCCCTCTGTATTAGAGATTCTAGAAAGCAAGAGCATGCTTCTTGCTCTAAAGCAGAATGTGTTTCATGGATGAGAACTGTGCCGTGTGTTTCCCTTCAGAAACGGAGTTAAATGCCCGGCTCTGTGTCTTTCTAAAAGCAAGACTTCGTTTCAGGTAAACGCAGTCACTTTTCAGCTCAAACGAAGCTACATTGTTCACGAAGCTCACACGTTTCTTGCTTTTCACTGAAAAGCATTGGATGTTAGAGGACCTGTGCATTCTATCATTTTCAGAAACAAAGTTGAACTAGATATGGTCCGTGTGTGTAGGAAACACTGTTCTTTTGTTCTGAGCACACTCACGTTTCCCTCTGTATTAGAGACTCTAGAAATCAAGAGCATGCTTCTTGCTCTAAAGCAGAGTTGTTTCATGGATGAGAACTGTGCCGTGTGTTTCCCTTCAGAAACGGAGTTAAGTGCCAGGCTCTGTGCCTTCCTACAAGCAAGACCTCGTTTCAGGTAAACACAGTCACTTTTCAGCTAAAACGGAGCTACATTGTTCACAAAACTCACGCGTTTCTCGCTCTTAACTGAAAAGCATTGGATATTAGAGGACCTGTGGTTTGTATCAGTCTCAGAAACAGAGTTGAAATAGATATGGTCCGTGTGTAGGAAATACAGTTCTTTTGTTTTGAGCACACTCACGTTTCCCTCTGTATTAGAGATTCTAGAAAGCAATAGCGTGATTCTTGCTCTAAAGCAGAGTGTGTTTCATTGATGAGAACTGTGCCGTGTGTATTTCCCTTCAGAAACGGAGTTAAATGCCAGGCTCTGTGTCTTTCTTCAAGCAAGACTTCGTTTCAGGTAAACGCAGTCACTTTTCAGCTCAAACGAAGCTACATTGTTCATGAAGCTCACATGTTTCTCGCTCTTAACAGAAAAGCATTGGATGTTAGAGGACCTGTGGTTTGTATCAGTTTCAGAAACAGAGTTGAACTAGATATGGTCCGTGTGTAGGAAACACAGTTCATTTGTTCTGAGCACACTCACGTTTCCCTCTGTATTAGAGATTCTAGAATGCAAGAGCGTGCTTCTTGCTCTAAAGCAGAATGTGTTTCATGGATGAGAACTGTGCCGTGTGTTTCCCTTCAGAAACGGAGTTAAATGCCCGGCTCTGTGTCTTTCTAAAAGCAAGACTTCGTTTCAGGTAAACGCAGTCACTTTTCAGCTCAAACGAAGCTACATTGTTCACGAAGCTCACACGTTTCTCGCTTTTCACTGAAAAGCATTGGATGTTAGAGGACCTGTGCATTCTATCATTTTCAGAAACAAAGTTGAACTAGATATGGTCCGTGTGTGTAGGAAACACTGTTCTTTTGTTCTGAGCACACTCACGTTTCCCTCTGTATTAGAGACTCTAGAAATCAAGAGCATGCTTCTTGCTCTAAAGCAGAGTTGTTTCATGGATGAGAACTGTGCCGTGTGTTTCCCTTCAGAAACGGAGTTAAGTGCCAGGCTCTGTGCCTTCCTACAAGCAAGACCTCGTTTCAGGTAAACACAGTCACTTTTCAGCTCAAACGGAGCTACATTGTTCACAAAACTCACGCGTTTCTCGCTCTTAACTGAAAAGCATTGGATATTAGAGGACCTGTGGTTTGTATCAGTCTCAGAAACAGAGTTGAAATAGATATGGTCCGTGTGTAGGAAATACAGTTCTTTTTTTTTGAGCACACTCACGTTTCCCTCTGTATTAGAGATTCTAGAAAGCAAGAGCGTGATTCTTGCTCTAAAGCAGAGTGTGTTTCATGGATGAGAACTGTGCCGTGTGTTTCCCTTCAGAAACGGAGTTAAATGCCAGGCTCTGTGTCTTTCTTCAAGCAAGACTTCGTTTCAGGTAAACGCAGTCACTTTTCAGCTCAAACGAAGCTACATTGTTCATGAAGCTCACATGTTTCTCGCTCTTAACTGAAAAGCATTGGATGTTAGAGGACCTGTGGTTTGTATCAGTTTCAGAATCAGAGTTGAACTAGATATGGTCCGTGTGTGTAGGAAACACAGTTCTTTTGTTCTGAGCACACTCACGTTTCCCTCTGTATTAGAGATTCTAGAATGCAAGAGCGTGCTTCTTGCTCTAAAGCAGAATGTGTTTCATGGAAGAGAACTGTGCCGTGTGTTTCCCTTCAAAACTGGACTTAAAGGCCAGGCTCTGTGTCGTCCTTCAAGCAAGACTTCGTTTCAGGAAAACGCAGTCACTTTTCAGCTCAAACGAAGCTACATTGATCACGAAGCTCACACGTTTCTCGCTCTTAACGGAAAAGAATTGGATGTTAGTGGACCTGTGGTTTGTATCAGTTTCAGAAACAGAGTTGAAATAGATATGGTCCGTGTGTAGGAAACACAGTTCTTTTTTTTTGAGCACACTCACGTTTCCCTCTGTATTAGAGATTCTAGAAAGCAATAGCGTGATTCTTGCTCTAAAGCAGAGTGTGTTTCATTGATGAGAACTGTGCCGTGTGTTTCCCTTCAGAAACGGAGTTAAATGCCAGGCTCTGTGTCTTTCTTCAAGCAAGACATTGTTTCAGGTAAACGCAGTCACTTTTCAGCTCAAACGAAGCTACATTGTTCATGAAGCTAACATGTTTCTCGCTCTTAACTGAAAAGCATTGGATGTTGGAGGACCTGTGGTTTGTATCAGTTTCAGAAACAGAGTTGAACTAGATATGGTCCCTGTGTGTAGGAAACACAGTTCTTTTGTTCTGAGCACACTCACGTTTCCCTCTGTATTAGAGACTCTAGAAATAAAGAGCGTGCTTCTTGCTCTAAAGCAGAGTATGTTTCATGGATGAGAACTGTGCCGTGTGTTTCCCTTCAGAAACGGAGTTAAATGCCAGGCTCTGTGCCTTCCTACAAGCAAGATTTCGTTTCAGGTAAACGCATCACTTTTTACCTCAAACGAAGCTACATTGTTCACAAAGCACACAGGTTTCTCGCTCTTAACTGAAAAGCATTGGATGTTAGAGGACCTGTGGTTTGTATCAGTTTCAGAAACAGAGTTGAACTAGATATGGTCCGTGTTTGTTGGAAACACATTTCATTTGTTCTGAGCACACTCATGTTTCCCTCTGTATTAGAGAATCTAGAATGCAAGAGCGTGTTTCTTGCTCTAAAGCAGAATGTGTTTCATGGATGAGAACTGTGCCGTGTGTTTCCCTTCAGAAACGGAGTTAAATGGGAGGCTCTGTGTCTTTCTACAAGCAAGACTTCGTTTCAGGTAAACGCAGTCATTTTTCAACTCTAACGTAGCTACATTGTTCTCGAAGCTCACACGTTTCTCGCTTTTAACTGAAAAGCATTGGATGTTAGAGGACCTGTGGATTCTATCAGTTTCAGAAACAGAGTTGAACTAGATATGGTCCGTGTATGTAGGAAACAAAGTTCTTTTGTTCTGAGCACACTCACTTTTCCCTGTGTATTAGAGACTCTAGAAAGCAATAGCGTGCTTCTTGCTCTAAAACAGAGTGTGTTTCATGGACGAGAACTGTGCCGTGTGTTTCCCTTCAGAAACAGAGTTAAATGCCAGGCTCTGTGCCAACCTACAAGCAAGATTTCGAATCAGGTAAACGCAGTCACTTTTCAGCTCAAACGAAGCTACATTGTTCACAAAGCACACACGTTTCTGGCTCGTAACTGAAAAGCATTGGATGTTAGAGGACCTGTGGTTTGTATCAGTTTCAGAAACAGAGTTGAAATAGATATGGTCCGTGTATGTAGGAAACACAGTTCTTTTGTTCTGAGCACACTCACGTTTCCCTCTGTATTAGAGATTCTAGAAAGCAAGAGTGTGCTTCTTGCTCTAATGCAGAATGTGTTTCATGGATGAGAACTGTGCCGTGTTTTTCCCTTCAGAAACGGAGTTAAATGCCAGGCTCTGTGTCTTTCTTCAAGCAAGACTTCGTTTCAGGTAAACGCAGTCAATTTTCAGCTCAAACGAATCTACATTATTCACGAAGCTCACGTTTCTCGCTCTTAACTGAAAAGCATTGGATGTTAGAGGAACTGTGTTTTGTATCAGTTTCAGAAACAGAGTTGAACTAGATATGGTCTGTGTGCGTAGGTAAAACTGTTCTTTTGTTCTGAGCACACTCACGTTTCCCTCTGTATTAGAGATTCTAGAAAGCAAGAGCGTTCTTCTTGCTCTAAAGTAGAATGTGTTTCATGGATGAGAACTGTGCCGTGTGTTTCCCTTCAGGAACGGAGTTAAATGCCCGGCTCTGTGTCTTTCTAAAAGCAAGACTTCTTTTCAGGTAAACACAGTCACTTTTCAGCTCAAACGAAGCTACATTGTTCACGAAGCTCACACGTTTCTCGCTTTTCACTGAAAAGCATTGGATGTTAGAGGACCTGTGCATTCTATCATTTTCAGAAACAAACTTGAACTAGATATGGTCCGTTGTGTAGGAAACAGAGTTCTTTTGTTCTGAGCACACTCACGTTTCCCTCTGTATTAGAGACTCTAGAAATCAAGAGCATGCTTCTTGCTCTAAAGCAGAGTTGTTTCATGGATGAGAACTGTGCCGTGTGTTTCCCTTCAGAAACGGAGTTAAATGCCAGGCTCTGTGCCTTCCTACAAGCAAGACCTCGTTTCAGGTAAACACAGTCACTTTTCAGCTCAAACGGAGCTACATTGTTCACAAAACTCACGCGTTTCTCGCTCTTAACTGAAAAGCATTGGATATTAGAGGACCTGTGGTTTGTATCAGTCTCAGAAACAGAGTTGAAATAGATATGGTCCGTGTGTAGGAAACACAGTTCTTTTGTTTTGAGCACACTCACGTTTCCCTCTGTATTAGAGATTCTAGAATGCAAGAGCGTGCTTCTTGCTCTAAAGCAGAATGTGTTTCAGGGATGAGAACTGTGCCGTGTGTTTCCCTACAGAAACGGAGTTAAATGCCAGGCTCTGTGTCTTTCTACAAGCTAGACTTCGTTTCAGGTACACAGAGTCACTTTTCAACTCTAACGAAGCTACATTGTTCACGAAGCTCACACGTTTCTCGCTTTTCAATGAAAAGCATTGGATGTTAGAGGACCTGTGGATTCTATCAGTTTCAGAAACAGAGTTGAACTAGATATGGTCCCTGTGTGTAGGAAACACAGTTCTTTTGTTCTGCGCACACTCACGTTTCCCTCTCTATTAGAGATTCTAGAAATCAAGAGCGTGCTTCTTGCTGTAAAGCAGAGTGTGTTTCATGGATTAGAACTGTGCCGTGTGTTTTCCTTCAGAAAAGGAGTTAAATGCCAGGCTCTGTGTCTTTCTTCAAGCAAGACTTGGTTTCAGGTAAACGCAGTAACTTTTCAGCTCAAACGAAGCTACATTGTTCACGAAGGTCACACATTTCTCAGTCTTAATTGAAAAGCATTGGATGTTAGAGGACCTGTGGTTTGTGTCAGTTTCAGAAACAGAGTTGAACTATATATGGTCCGTGTGTGTAGGAAACACAGTTCTTTTGTTCTGAGCACACTCACGTTTCCCTCTGTATTAGAGATTCTAGAATGGAAGAGCGTGCTTCTTGCTCTAAAGCAGAATGTGTTTCATGGATAAGAACTGTGCCGTGTGTTTCCCTTCAGAACTGGACTTAAATGCCAGGCTCTGTGTCTTCTTTCAAGCAAGGCTTGATTTCAAGTAAACGCAGTCACTTATCAGCTCAAATGAAGCTACATTGATCACGAAGCTCACACGTTTCTCGCTCTTAACGGAAAAGAATTGGATTATAGTGGACCTGAGGTTTGTATCAGTTTCAGAAACAGAGTTGAACTAGATATGCTCCGTGTGTGTAGGAAGCACAGTTCTTTTGTTCTGAGCACACTCAAGTTTCCCTGTGTATTAGAGACTCTAGAAAGCAAGATCGTGCTTCTTGCTCTAAAGCAGAGTGTGCTTCATGGATGAGAACTGTGCCCTGTGTTTCAATTCAGAAACGGAGTTAAATGCCAGGCTCTGTGTTTCCTTCAAGCAAGACTACGTTTCAGGTAATCGCAGTTGCTTTTAAGCTCAAACGATGCTACATTGTTCACAAAGCTCACACGTTTCTCCCTCTTAACTGAAAACCATTGTATGTTAGAGGACCTATGGTTTGTATCAGTTTCAGAAACAGAGTTGAACTAGATATGGTCCGTGTGTAGGAAACACATTTCTTTTTTTCTGAGCACACTCACGTTTCCCTCTATATTAGAGACTCTAGAAATCAAGAGCGTGCTTCTTGCTCTAAAGCAGAGTGTGTTTCATGGATGAGAACTGTGCCGTGTGTTTCCCTTCAGAAACGGAGTTAAATGCCAGGCTCTGTGCCTTCCTACAAGCAAGACTTCGTTTCAGGTAAACGCATCACTTTTTAGCTCAAACGAAGCTACATTGTTCACAAAGCACACACGTTTCTCGCTCTTAACTGAAAAGCATTGGATGTTAGAGGACCTGTGATTTGTATCAGTTTCAGAAACAGAGTTGAACTAGATATGGTCCGTGTGTGTAGGAAACACAGTTCTTTTGTTCTGAGCACACTCACGTTTCCCTCTGTATTAGAGATTCTAGAATGCAAGAGCGTGCTTCTTGCTCTAAAGCAGAATGTGTTTCATGGATGAGAACTGTGCCGTGTGTTTCCCTTCAGAAACGGAGTTAAATGCCAGGCTCTGTGTCTTTCTACAAGCAAGACTTCGTATCAGGTAAACGCTGTCACTTTTCAGCTCAAAGGAAGCTACATTGATCAAGAAGCTCACACGTTTCTCGCTCTAAACGGAAAAGATTTGGATGTTAGTGGACCTGAGGTTTGTATCAGTATCAGAAACAGAGTTGAACTAGATATGGTCCATGTGTGTAGGAAACACAATTCTTTTGTTCTGAGCACACTCACGTTTCCCTCTGTATTAGAGACTCTAGAAATCAAGAGCGTGCTTCTTGCACTAAAGCAGAGTGTGTTTCATGGATGAGAACTGTGCCATGTGTTTCCCTTCAGAAACGGAGTTAAATGCCAGGCTCTGTGTCTTCCTTCAAGCAAGAGTACGTTTCAGGTAATCGCAGTCGCTTTTCAGCTCAAATGAAGCTACATTGTTCACAAAGGTCACACGTTTCTCCCTCTTAACTGAAAACCATTGTATGTTAGAGGACCTGTGGTTTGTATCAGTTTCAGAAACAGAGTGGAACTAGATATGGTCCGTATGTAGGAAACACATTTCTTTTTTTCTGAGCACACTCACGTTTCCCTCCGTATTAGAGATTCTAGAAATCAAGGGCGTGCTTCTTGCTCTAAAGCAGAGTGTGTTTCATGGATGAGAACTGTGCCGTGTGTTTCCCTTCAGAAACGGAGTTAAATGCCAGGCTCTGTGCCTTCCTACAAGCAAGACTTCGTTTCAGGTAAACGCATCACTTTTCACCTCAAACGAAGCTACATTTTTCACAAAGCTAACACGTTTCTCGCTCTTAACTGAAAAGCATTGGATGTTAGAGGACCTGTGGTTTGTATCAGTTTCCGAAACAAAGTTGAACTAGATATGGTCCGTGTGTGTAGGAAACAAAGTTCTTTTGTTCTGAGCACACTCACGTTTCCCTGTGTATTAGAGACTCTAGAAAGCAAGAGCGTGCTTCTTGCTCTAAAGCAGAGTGTGTTTCATGGATGAGAACTGTGCCGTGTGTTTCCCTTCAGAACTGGACTTAAAGGCCAGGCTCTTTGTCTTCGTTCAAGCAAGACTTGGTTTCAGGTAAACGCATCACTTTTCACCTCAAACGAAGCTACATTGTTCACAAAGCACACAGGTTTCTCGCTCTTAACTGAAAAGCATTGGATGTTAGAGGACCTGTGGTTTGTGTCAGTTTCAGAAACAGAGTTGAACTAGATATGGTCCGTGTGTGTAGGAAACACAGTCCTTTTGTTCTGAGCACACTCACGTTTCCCTCTGTATTAGAGATTCTAGAATGGAAGAGCGTGCTTCTTGCTCTAAAGCAGAGTGTGTTACATGGATGAGAACTGTGCCCTGTGTTTCAATTCAGAAACGGAGTTAAATGCCAGGCTCTGTGTCTTCCTTCAAGCAAGACTACGTTTCAGGTAAATGCAGTCGCTTTTCAGCTCAAAGAAGCTACATTGATCACGAAGCTCACACGTTTCTGGCTCTTAACTGAAAAGCATTGTATGTTAGAGGACCTGTGGCTTGTATCAGTTTCAGAAACAGAGTTGATCTAGATATGGTCCGTGTGTAGGAAACACATTTCTTTTTTTCTGAGCACACTCACGTTTCCCTCTGTATTAGAGACTCTAGAAAGCAAGAGCGTGCTTCTTGCTCTAAAACAGAGTGTGTTTCATGGACGAGAACTGTGCCGTGTGTTTCCCTTCAGAAATGGAGTTAAATGCCAGGCTCTGTGCCAACCTACAAGCAAGATTTCGAATCAGGTAAACGCAGTCACTTTTCAGCTCAAACGAAGCTACATTGTTCACAAAGCACACACGTTTCTGGCTCGTAACTGAAAAGCATTGGATGTTAGAGGACCTGTGGTTTGTATCAGTTTCAGAAACAGAGTTGAACTAGATATGGTCCGTATGTAGGAAACACATTTCTTTTTTTCTGAGCACACTCACGTTTCCCTCCGTATTAGAGACTCTAGAAATCAAGGGCGTGCTTCTTGCTCTAAAGCAGAGTGTGTTTCATGGATGAGAACTGTGCCGTGTGTTTCCCTTCAGAAACGGAGTTAAATGCCAGGCTCTGTGCCTTCCTACAAGCAAGACTTCGTTTCAGGTAAACGCATCACTTTTCACCTCAAACGAAGCTACATTTTTCACAAAGCTAACACGTTTCTCGCTCTTAACTGAAAAGCATTGGATGTTAGAGGACCTGTGGTTTGTATCAGTTTCCGAAACAAAGTTGAACTAGATATGGTCCGTGTGTGTAGGAAACAAAGTTCTTTTGTTCTGAGCACACTCACGTTTCCCTGTGTATTAGAGACTCTAGAAAGCAAGAGCGTGCTTCTTGCTCTAAAGCAGAGTGTGTTTCATGGATGAGAACTGTGCCGTGTGTTTCCCTTCAGAACTGGACTTAAAGGCCAGGCTCTTTGTCTTCGTTCAAGCAAGACTTGGTTTCAGGTAAACGCATCACTTTTCACCTCAAACGAAGCTACATTGTTCACAAAGCACACAGGTTTCTCGCTCTTAACTGAAAAGCATTGGATGTTAGAGGACCTGTGGTTTGTGTCAGTTTCAGAAACAGAGTTGAACTAGATATGGTCCGTGTGTGTAGGAAACACAGTTCTTTAGTTCTGAGCACACTCACGTTTCCCTCTGTATTAGAGATTCTAGAATGGAAGAGCGTGCTTCTTGCTCTAAAGCAGAGTGTGTTACATGGATGAGAACTGTGCCCTGTGTTTCAATTCAGAAACGGAGTTAAATGCCAGGCTCTGTGTCTTCCTTCAAGCAAGACTACGTTTCAGGTAAATGCAGTCGCTTTTCAGCTCAAAGAAGCTACATTGATCACGAAGCTCACACGTTTCTCGCTCTTAACTGAAAAGCATTGTATGTTAGAGGACCTGTGGCTTGTATCAGTTTCAGAAACAGAGTTGATCTAGATATGGTCCGTGTGTAGGAAACACATTTCTTTTTTTCTGAGCACACTCACGTTTCCCTCTGTATTAGAGACTCTAGAAAGCAAGAGCGTGCTTCTTGCTCTAAAACAGAGTGTGTTTCATGGACGAGAACTGTGCCGTGTGTTTCCCTTCAGAAATGGAGTTAAATGCCAGGCTCTGTGCCAACCTACAAGCAAGATTTCGAATCAGGTAAACGCAGTCACTTTTCAGCTCAAACGAAGCTACATTGTTCACAAAGCACACACGTTTCTGGCTCGTAACTGAAAAGCATTGGATGTTAGAGGAGCTGTGGTTTGTATCAGTTTCAGAAACAGAGTTGAAATAGATATGGTCCGTGTATGTGGGAAACACAGTTCTTTTGTTCTGAGCACACTCACGTTTCCCTCTGTATTAGAGATTCTAGAAAGCAAGAGTGTGCTTCTTGCTCTAAAGCAGAATGTGTTTCATGGATGAGAACTGTGCCGTGTTTTTCCCTTCAGAAACGGAGTTAAATGCCAGGCTCTATGTCTTTCTTCAAGCAAGACTTCGTTTCAGGTAAACACAGTCAATTTTCAGCTCAAACAAATCTACATTATTCACGAAGCTCACGTTTCTCGCTCTTAACTGAAAAGCATTGGATGTTAGAGGAACTGTGTTTTGTATCAGTTTCAGAAACAGAGTTGAACTAGATATGGTCCGTGTGTAGGAAACACATTTCTTTTGTTCAGAGCACACTCACGTTTCTGTCTGTACTAGAGACTCTAGAAAGCAAGAGCGTGCTTCTTGCTCTAAAGCAGAGTGTGTTTCATGGATGAGAACTGTGCCGTGTGTTTCCCTTCAGAAACGTAGTCAAATGATAGGCTCTGTGCCTTCCTACAAGCAAGACTTCATTTCAGGTAAATGCAGTCACTTTTTAGCTCAAACGAAGCTACATTGTTCACAAAGCACACACGTTTCTCGCTCTTAACTGAAAAGCATTGGATGTTAGAGGACCTGTGGTTTGTATCAGTTTCAGAAACAGAGTTGAACTAGATATGGTCCGTGTGCGTAGGTAACACAGTTCTTTTGTTCTGAGCACACTCACGTTTCCCTCTGTATTAGAGACTCTAGAAAGCAAGAGCATGCTTCTTGCTCTAAAGCAGAATGTGTTTCATGGATGAAAACTGTGCCGTGTGTTTCCCTTCAGAAACGGAGTTAAATGCCCGGCACTGTGTCTTTCTAAAAGCAAGACTTCGTTTCAGGTAAACGCAGTCACTTTTCAGCTCAAACGGAGCTACATTGTTCACAAAACTCACGCGTTTCTCACTCTTAACTGAAAAGCATTGGATATTAGAGGACCTGTGGTTTGTATCAGTCTCAGAAACAGAGTTGAAATAGATATGGTCCGTGTGTAGGAAACACAGTTCTTTTGTTTTCAGCACACTCACGTTTCCCTCTGTATTAGAGATTCTAGAAAGCAAGAGCGTGATTCTTGCACTAAAGCAGAGTGTGTTTCATGGATGTGAACTGTGCCGTGTGTTTCCCTTCAGAAACGGAGTTAAATGCCAGGCTCTGTGTCTTTCTTCAAGCAAGACTTCGTTTCAGGTAAACGCAGTCACTTTTCAGCTCAAACGAAGCTACATTGTTCATGAAGCTCACATGTTTCTCGCTCTTAACTGAAAAGCATTGGATGTTAGAGGACCTGTGGTTTGTATCAGTTTCAGAAACAGAGTTGAACTAGATATGGTCCGTGTGTGTAGGAAACACAGTTCTTTTGTTCTGAGCACACTCACGTTTCCCTCTGTATTAGAGATTCTAGAATGCAAGAGCGTGCTTCTTGCTCTAAAGCAGAATGTGTTTCATGGATGAGAACTGTGCCGTGTGTTTCCCTTCAGAAACGGAGTTAAATGCCCGGCTCTGTGTCTTTCTAAAAGCAAGACTTCGTTTCAGGTAAACGCAGTCACTTTTCAGCTCAAACGAAGCTACATTGTTCACGAAGCTCACACGTTTCTCGCTTTTCACTGAAAAGCATTGGATGTTAGAGGACCTGTGCATTCTATCATTTTCAGAAACAAAGTTGAACTAGATATGGTCCGTGTGTGTAGGAAACAAAGTTCTTTTGTTCTGAGCACACTCACGTTTCCCTGTGTATTAGAGACTCTAGAAAGCAAGAGCGTGCTTCTTGCTCTAAAGCAGAGTGTGTTTCATGGATGAGAACTGTGCCGTGTGTTTCCCTTCAGAACTGGACTTAAAGGCCAGGCTCTTTGTCTTCGTTAAAGCAAGACTTGGTTTCAGGTAAACGCATCACTTTTCACCTCAAACGAAGCTACATTGTTCACAAAGCACACAGGTTTCTCGCTCTTAACTGAAAAGCATTGGATGTTAGAGGACCTGTGGTTTGTGTCAGTTTCAGAAACAGAGTTGAACTAGATATGGTCCGTGTGTGTAGGAAACACAGTTCTTTAGTTCTGAGCACACTCACGTTTCCCTCTGTATTAGAGATTCTAGAATGGAAGAGCGTGCTTCTTGCTCTAAAGCAGAGTGTGTTACATGGATGAGAACTGTGCCCTGTGTTTCAATTCAGAAACGGAGTTAAATGCCAGGCTCTGTGTCTTCCTTCAAGCAAGACTACGTTTCAGGTAAATGCAGTCGCTTTTCAGCTCAAAGAAGCTACATTGATCACGAAGCTCACACGTTTCTCGCTCTTAACTGAAAAGCATTGTATGTTAGAGGACCTGTGGCTTGTATCAGTTTCAGAAACAGAGTTGATCTAGATATGGTCCGTGTGTAGGAAACACATTTCTTTTTTTCTGAGCACACTCACGTTTCCCTCTGTATTAGAGACTCTAGAAAGCAAGAGCGTGCTTCTTGCTCTAAAGCAGAGTGTGTTTCATGGACGAGAACTGTGCCGTGTGTTTCCCTTCAGAAATGGAGTTAAATGCCAGGCTCTGTGCCAACCTACAAGCAAGATTTCGAATCAGGTAAACGCAGTCACTTTTCAGCTCAAACGAAGCTACATTGTTCACAAAGCACACACGTTTCTGGCTCGTAACTGAAAAGCATTGGATGTTAGAGGACCTGTGGTTTGTATCAGTTTCAGAAACAGAGTTGAAATAGATATGGTCCGTGTATGTAGGAAACACAGTTCTTTTGTTCTGAGCACACTCACGTTTCCCTCTGTATTAGAGATTCTAGAAAGCAAGAGTGTGCTTCTTGCTCTAAAGCAGAATGTGTTTCATGGATGAGAACTGTGCCGTGTGTTTCCCTTCAGAAACGGAGTTAAATGCCCGGCTCTGTGTCTTTCTAAAAGCAAGACTTCGTTTCAGGTAAACGCAGTCACTTTTCAGCTCAAAGGAAGCTACATTGTTCACGAAGCTCACACGTTTCTCGCTTTTCACTGAAAAGCATTGGATGTTAGAGGACCTGTGCATTCTATCATTTTCAGAAACAAAGTTGAACTAGATATGGTCCGTGTGTGTAGGAAACAAAGTTCTTTTGTTCTGAGCACACTCACATTTCCCTGTGTATTAGAGACTCTAGAAAGCAAGAGCGTGCTTCTTGCTCTAAAGCAGAGTGTGTTTCATGGATGAGAACTGTGCCGTGTGTTTCCCTTCAGAACTGGACTTAAAGGCCAGGCTCTTTGTCTTCGTTCAAGCAAGACTTGGTTTCAGGTAAACGCATCACTTTTCACCTCAAACGAAGCTACATTGTTCACAAAGCACACAGGTTTCTCGCTCTTAACTGAAAAGCATTGGATGTTAGAGGACCTGTGGTTTGTGTCAGTTTCAGAAACAGAGTTGAACTAGATATGGTCCGTGTGTGTAGGAAACACAGTTCTTTAGTTCTGAGCACACTCACGTTTCCCTCTGTATTAGAGATTCTAGAATGGAAGAGCGTGCTTCTTGCTCTAAAGCAGAGTGTGTTACATGGATGAGAACTGTGCCCTGTGTTTCAATTCAGAAACGGAGTTAAATGCCAGGCTCTGTGTCTTCCTTCAAGCAAGACTACGTTTCAGGTAAATGCAGTCGCTTTTCAGCTCAAAGAAGCTACATTGATCACGAAGCTCACACGTTTCTCGCTCTTAACTGAAAAGCATTGTATGTTAGAGGACCTGTGGCTTGTATCAGTTTCAGAAACAGAGTTGATCTAGATATGGTCCGTGTGTAGGAAACACATTTCTTTTTTTCTGAGCACACTCACGTTTCCCTCTGTATTAGAGACTCTAGAAAGCAAGAGCGTGCTTCTTGCTCTAAAACAGAGTGTGTTTCATGGACGAGAACTGTGCCGTGTGTTTCCCTTCAGAAATGGAGTTAAATGCCAGGCTCTGTGCCAACCTACAAGCAAGATTTCGAATCAGGTAAACGCAGTCACTTTTCAGCTCAAACGAAGCTACATTGTTCACAAAGCACACACGTTTCTGGCTTGTAACTGAAAAGCATTGGATGTTAGAGGACCTGTGGTTTGTATCAGTTTCAGAAACAGAGTTGAACTAGATATGGTCCGTATGTAGGAAACACATTTCTTTTTTTCTGAGCACACTCACGTTTCCCTCCGTATTAGAGACTCTAGAAATCAAGGGCGTGCTTCTTGCTCTAAAGCAGAGTGTGTTTCATGGATGAGAACTGTGCCGTGTGTTTCCCTTCAGAAACGGAGTTAAATGCCAGGCTCTGTGCCTTCCTACAAGCAAGACTTCGTTTCAGGTAAACGCATCACTTTTCACCTCAAACGAAGCTACATTTTTCACAAAGCTAACACGTTTCTCGCTCTTAACTGAAAAGCATTGGATGTTAGAGGACCTGTGGTTTGTATCAGTTTCCGAAACAAAGTTGAACTAGATATGGTCCGTGTGTGTAGGAAACAAAGTTCTTTTGTTCTGAGCACACTCACGTTTCCCTGTGTATTAGAGACTCTAGAAAGCAAGAGCGTGCTTCTTGCTCTAAAGCAGAGTGTGTTTCATGGATGAGAACTGTGCCGTGTGTTTCCCTTCAGAACTGGACTTAAAGGCCAGGCTCTTTGTCTTCGTTCAAGCAAGACTTGGTTTCAGGTAAACGCATCACTTTTCACCTCAAACGAAGCTACATTGTTCACAAAGCACACAGGTTTCTCGCTCTTAACTGAAAAGCATTGGATGTTAGAGGACCTGTGGTTTGTGTCAGTTTCAGAAACAGAGTTGAACTAGATATGGTCCGTGTGTGTAGGAAACACAGTTCTTTAGTTCTGAGCACACTCACGTTTCCCTCTGTATTAGAGATTCTAGAATGGAAGAGCGTGCTTCTTGCTCTAAAGCAGAGTGTGTTACATGGATGAGAACTGTGCCCTGTGTTTCAATTCAGAAACGGAGTTAAATGCCAGGCTCTGTGTCTTCCTTCAAGCAAGACTACGTTTCAGGTAAATGCAGTCGCTTTTCAGCTCAAAGAAGCTACATTGATCACGAAGCTCACACGTTTCTCGCTCTTAACTGAAAAGCATTGTATGTTAGAGGACCTGTGGCTTGTATCAGTTTCAGAAACAGAGTTGATCTAGATATGGTCCGTGTGTAGGAAACACATTTCTTTTTTTCTGAGGACACTCACGTTTCCCTCTGTATTAGAGACTCTAGAAAGCAAGAGCGTGCTTCTTGCTCTAAAACAGAGTGTGTTTCATGGACGAGAACTGTGCCGTGTGTTTCCCTTCAGAAATGGAGTTAAATGCCCGGCTCTGTGTCTTTCTAAAAGCAAGACTTCGTTTCAGGTAAACGCAGTCACTTTTCAGCTCAAACGAAGCTACATTGTTCACGAAGCTCACACGTTTCTCGCTTTTCACTGAAAAGCATTGGATGTTAGAGGACCTGTGCATTCTATCATTTTCAGAAACAAAGTTGAACTAGATATGGTCCGTGTGTGTAGGAAACACAGTTCTTTTGTTCTGAGCACACTCACGTTTCCCTCTGTATTAGAGACTCTAGAAATCAAGAGCATGCTTCTTGCTCTAAAGCAGAGTTTTTTAATGGATGAGAACTGTGCCGTGTGTTTCCCTTCAGAAACGGAGTTAAATGCCAGGCTCTGTGCCTTGCTACAAGCAAGACCTCGTTTCAGGTACACACAGTCACTTTTCAGCTCAAACGGAGCTACATTGTTCACAAAACTCACGCGTTTCTCACTCTTAACTGAAAAGCATTGGATATTAGAGGACCTGTGGTTTGTATCAGTCTCAGAAACAGAGTTGAAATAGATATGGTCCGTGTGTAGGAAACACAGTTCTTTTGTTTTGAGCACACTCACGTTTCCCTCTGTATTAGAGATTCTAGAAAGCAAGAGCGTGCTTCTTGCTCTAAAGCAGAATGTGTTTCATGGATGAGAACTGTGCCGTGTGTTTCCCTTCAGAAACGGAGTTAAATGCCCGGCTCTGTTTCTTTCTAAAAGCAAGACTTCGTTTCAGGTAAACGCAGTCACTTTTCAGCTCAAACGAAGCTACATTGTTCACGAAGCTCACACGTTTCTCGCTTTTCACTGAAAAGCATTGGATGTTAGAGGACCTGTGCATTCTATCATTTTCAGAAACAAAGTTGACCTAGATATGGTCCGTGTGTGTAGGAAACACTGTTCTTTTGTTCTGAGCACACTCACGTTTCCCTCTGTATTAGAGACTCTAGAAATCAAGAGCATGCTTCTTGCTCTAAAGCAGAGTTGTTTCATGGATGAGAACTGTGCCGTGTGTTTCCCTTCAGAAACGGAGTTAAATGCCAGGCTCTGTGCCTTCCTACAAGCAAGACCTCGTTTCAGGTAAACGCAGTCACTTTTCAGCTCAAACGGAGCTACATTGTTCACAAAACTCACGCGTTTCTCGCTCTTAACTGAAAAGCATTGGATATTAGAGGACCTGTGGTTTGTATCAGTCTCAGAAACAGAGTTGAAATGGATATGGTCCGTGTGTAGGAAATACAGTTCTTTTGTTCTGAGCACACTCACGTTTCCCTCTGTATTAGAGATTCTAGAATGCAAGAGCGTGCTTCTTGCTCTAAAGCAGAATGTGTTTCATGGATGAGAACTGTGCCGTGTGTTTCCCTTCAGAAACGGAGTTAAATGCCCGTCTCTGTGTCTTTCTAAAAGCAAGACTTCGTTTCAGGTAAACGCAGTCACTTTTCAGCTCAAACGAAGCTACATTGTTCATGAAGCTCACATGTTTCTCGCTCTTAACTGAAAAGCATTGGATGTTAGAGGACCTGTGGTTTGTATCAGTTTCAGAATCAGAGTTGAACTAGATATGGTCCGTGTGTGTAGGAAACACAGTTCTTTTGTTCTGAGCACACTCACGTTTCCCTCTGTATTAGAGATTCTAGAATGCAAGAGCGTGCTTCTTGCTCTAAAGCAGAATGTGTTTCATGGATGAGAACTGTGCCGTGTGTTTCCCTTCAAAACTGGACTTAAAGGCCAGGCACTGTGTCGTCCTTCAAGCAAGACTTCGTTTCAGGAAAACGCAGTCACTTTTCAGCTCAAACGAAGCTACATTGATCACGAAGCTCACACGTTTCTCGCTCTTAACTGAAAAGCATTGTATGTTAGAGGACCTGTGGCTTGTATCAGTTTCAGAAACAGAGTTGATCTAGATATGGTCCGTGTGTAGGAAACACATTTCTTTTTTTCTGAGCACACTCACGTTTCCCTCTGTATTAGAGACTCTAGAAAGCAAGAGCGTGCTTCTTGCTCTAAAACAGAGTGTGTTTCATGGACGAGAACTGTGCCGTGTGTTTCCCTTCAGAAATGGAGTTAAATGCCAGGCTCTGTGCCAACCTACAAGCAAGATTTCGAATCAGGTAAACGCAGTCACTTTTCAGCTCAAACGAAGCTACATTGTTCACAAAGCACACACGTTTCTGGCTTGTAACTGAAAAGCATTGGATGTTAGAGGACCTGTGGTTTGTATCAGTTTCAGAAACAGAGTTGAACTAGATATGGTCCGTATGTAGGAAACACATTTCTTTTTTTCTGAGCACACTCACGTTTCCCTCCGTATTAGAGACTCTAGAAAGCAAGAGCGTGCTTCTTGCTCTAAAGCAGAGTGTGTTTCATGGATGAGAACTGTGCCGTGTGTTTCCCTTCAGAAACGGAGTTAAATGCCAGGCTCTGTGCCTTCCTACAAGCAAGACTTCGTTTCAGGTAAACGCATCACTTTTCACCTCAAACGAAGCTACATTTTTCACAAAGCTAACACGTTTCTCGCTCTTAACTGAAAAGCATTGGATGTTAGAGGACCTGTGGTTTGTATCAGTTTCCGAAACAAAGTTGAACTAGATATGGACCGTGTGTGTAGGAAACAAAGTTCTTTTGTTCTGAGCACACTCACGTTTCCCTGTGTATTAGAGACTCTAGAAAGCAAGAGCGTGCTTCTTGCTCTAAAGCAGAGTGTGTTTCATGGATGAGAACTGTGCCGTGTGTTTCCCTTCAGAACTGGACTTAAAGGCCAGGCTCTTTGTCTTCGTTCAAGCAAGACTTGGTTTCAGGTAAACGCATCACTTTTCACCTCAAACGAAGCTACATTGTTCACAAAGCACACAGGTTTCTCGCTCTTAACTGAAAAGCATTGGATGTTAGAGGACCTGTGGTTTGTGTCAGTTTCAGAAACAGAGTTGAACTAGATATGGTCCGTGTGTGTAGGAAACACAGTTCTTTAGTTCTGAGCACACTCACGTTTCCCTCTGTATTAGAGATTCTAGAATGGAAGAGCGTGCTTCTTGCTCTAAAGCAGAGTGTGTTACATGGATGAGAACTGTGCCCTGTGTTTCAATTCAGAAACGGAGTTAAATGCCAGGCTCTGTGTCTTCCTTCAAGCAAGACTACGTTTCAGGTAAATGCAGTCGCTTTTCAGCTCAAAGAAGCTACATTGATCACGAAGCTCACACGTTTCTCGCTCTTAACTGAAAAGCATTGTATGTTAGAGGACCTGTGGCTTGTATCAGTTTCAGAAACAGAGTTGATCTAGATATGGTCCGTGTGTAGGAAACACATTTCTTTTTTTCTGAGGACACTCACGTTTCCCTCTGTATTAGAGACTCTAGAAAGCAAGAGCGTGCTTCTTGCTCTAAAACAGAGTGTGTTTCATGGACGAGAACTGTGCCGTGTGTTTCCCTTCAGAAATGGAGTTAAATGCCCGGCTCTGTGTCTTTCTAAAAGCAAGACTTCGTTTCAGGTAAACGCAGTCACTTTTCAGCTCAAACGAAGCTACATTGTTCACGAAGCTCACACGTTTCTCGCTTTTCACTGAAAAGCATTGGATGTTAGAGGACCTGTGCATTCTATCATTTTCAGAAACAAAGTTGAACTAGATATGGTCCGTGTGTGTAGGAAACACAGTTCTTTTGTTCTGAGCACACTCACGTTTCCCTCTGTATTAGAGACTCTAGAAATCAAGAGCATGCTTCTTGCTCTAAAGCAGAGTTTTTTAATGGATGAGAACTGTGCCGTGTGTTTCCCTTCAGAAACGGAGTTAAATGCCAGGCTCTGTGCCTTGCTACAAGCAAGACCTCGTTTCAGGTACACACAGTCACTTTTCAGCTCAAACGGAGCTACATTGTTCACAAAACTCACGCGTTTCTCACTCTTAACTGAAAAGCATTGGATATTAGAGGACCTGTGGTTTGTATCAGTCTCAGAAACAGAGTTGAAATGGATATGGTCCGTGTGTAGGAAATACAGTTCTTTTGTTCTGAGCACACTCACGTTTCCCTCTGTATTAGAGATTCTAGAATGCAAGAGCGTGCTTCTTGCTCTAAAGCAGAATGTGTTTCATGGATGAGAACTGTGCCGTGTGTTTCCCTTCAGAAACGGAGTTA
The DNA here is from genome assembly GCA_949786385.1 of Onychomys leucogaster. NCBI lineage: Eukaryota > Metazoa > Chordata > Mammalia > Rodentia > Cricetidae > Onychomys > Onychomys leucogaster. Next base: position 439,062 of record CATKUP010000142.1, read on the forward strand.
AATGCCCGTCTCTGTGTCTTTCTAAAAGCAAGACTTCGTTTCAGGTAAACGCAGTCACTTTTCAGCTCAAACGAAGCTACATTGTTCATGAAGCTCACATGTTTCTCGCTCTTAACTGAAAAGCATTGGATGTTAGAGGACCTGTGGTTTGTATCAGTTTCAGAATCAGAGTTGAACTAGATATGGTCCGTGTGTGTAGGAAACACAGTTCTTTTGTTCTGAGCACACTCACGTTTCCCTCTGTATTAGAGATTCTAGAATGCAAGAGCGTGCTTCTTGCTCTAAAGCAGAATGTGTTTCATGGATGAGAACTGTGCCGTGTGTTTCCCTTCAAAACTGGACTTAAAGGCCAGGCACTGTGTCGTCCTTCAAGCAAGACTTCGTTTCAGGAAAACGCAGTCACTTTTCAGCTCAAACGAAGCTACATTGATCACGAAGCTCACACGTTTCTCGCTCTTAACGGAAAAGAATTGGATGTTAGTGGACCTGTGGTTTGTATCAGTTTCAGAAACAGAGTTGAAATAGATATGGTCCGTGTGTAGGAAACACAGTTCTTTTTTTTTGAGCACACTCACGTTTCCCTCTGTATTAGAGATTCTAGAAAACAATAGCGTGATTCTTGCTCTAAAGCAGAGTGTGTTTCATTGATGAGAACTGTGCCGTGTGTTTCCCTTCAGAAACGGAGTTAAATGCCAGGCTCTGTGTCTTTCTTCAAGCAAGACTTCGTTTCAGGTAAACGCAGTCACTTTTCAGCTCAAATGAAGCTACATTGTTCATGAAGCTCACATGTTTCTCACTCTTAACTGAAAAGCATTGTATGTTAGAGGACCTGTGGTTTGTATCAGTTTAAGAAACAGAGTTGAACTAGATATGGTCCGTGTGTAGGAAACACAGTTCTTTTGTTCTGAGCACACTCACGTTTCCCTCTGTATTAGAGACTCTAGAAATAAAGAGCGTGCTTCTTGCTCTAAAGCAGAGTATGTTTCATGGATGAGAACTGTGCCGTGTGTTTCCCTTCAGAAACGGAGTTAAATGCCAGGCTCTGTGCCTTCCTACAAGCCAGATTTCGTTTCAGGTAAACGCATCACTTTTCACCTCAAACGAAGCTACATTGTTCACAAAGCACACAGGTTTCTCGCTCTTAACTGAAAAGCATTGGATGTTAGAGGACCTGTGGTTTGTATCAGTTTCAGAAACAGAGTTGAACTAGATATGGTCCGTGTTTGTTGGAAACACAGTTCATTTGTTCTGAGCACACTCATGTTTCCCTCTGTATTAGAGAATCTAGAATGCAAGAGCGTGTTTCTTGCTCTAAAGCAGAATGTGTTTCATGGATGAGAACTGTGCCGTGTGTTTCTCTTCAGAAACGGAGTTAAATGGGAGGCTCTGTGTCTTTCTACAAGCAAGACTTCGTTTCAGGTAAACGCAGTCATTTTTCAACTCTAACGAAGCTACATTGTTCTCGAAGCTCACACGTTTCTCGCTTTTAACTGAAAAGCATTGGATGTTAGAGGACCTGTGGATTCTATCAGTTTCAGAAACAGAGTTGAACTAGATATGGTCCGTGTATGTAGGAAACACAGTTCTTTTGTTCTGAGCACACTCACGTTTCCCTCTGTATTAGGGATTCTAGAAAGCAAGAGCGTGCTTCTTGCTCTAAAGCAGAATGTGTTTCGTGGATGAGAACTGTGCCGTGTGTTTCCCTTCAGAAACGGAGTTAAATGCCAGGCTCTGTGTCTTTCTTCAAGCAAGACTTCGTTTCAGGTAAACGCAGTCACTTTTCAGCTCAAACGAAGCTACATTATTCACGAAGCTCACATGTTTCTCGCTCTTAACTGAAAAGCATTGGATGTTAGAGGAACTGTGGTTTGTATCAGTTTCAGAAACAGAGTTGAACTAGATATGGTCCGTGTGTAGGAAACACATTTCTTTTGTTCAGAGCACACTCACGTTTCCCTCTGTATTAGAGACTCTAGAAATCAAGAGCGTGCTTCTTGCTCTAAAGCAGAGTGTTTTTCATGGATGAGAACTCTACCGTGTGTTTCCCTTCAGAAACGGAGTTAAATGCCAGGCTCTGGGCCTTCTTACAAGCAAGACCTCGTTTCAGGTAAACACAGTCACTTTTCAGCTCAAACGAAGCTACATTGTTCACAAAGCTCACACGTTTCTCGCTCTTAACTGAAAAGCATTGGATATTAGAGGACCTGTGGTTTGTATCAGTTTCAGAAACAGAGTTGAACTAGATACGGGCCGTGTGTAGGAAACACAGTTCTTTTGTTTTGAGCACACTCACGTTTCCCTCTGTATTAGAGACTCTAGAAAGCAAGAGCGTGCTTCTTGCTCTAAAGCAGAGTGTGTTTAATGGATGAGATCTGTGCCGTTTGTTTCCCTTCAGAAACGGAGTTAAATGCCAGGCTCTGTGTCTTCCTTCAAGCAAGACTACGTTTCAGGTAAACGCAGTCGCTTTTCAGCTCAAATGAAGCTACATTGTTCACAAAGCTCACATGTTTCTCGCTCTTAACTGAAAAGCTTTGTATGTTAGAGGACCTGTGGTTTGTATCAGTTTCAGAAACAGAGTTGAACTAGATATGGTCCGTGTGTAGGAAACACATTTCTTTTGTTCTGAACACACTCACGTTTCCCGTTGTATTACAGACTTTAGAAAGCAAGAGCGTGCTTCTTGCTCTAAAGCAGAATGTGTTCCATGGATGAGAACTGTGCCGTGTGTTTCCCTTCAGAAACGGAGTTAAATGCCAGGCTCTGTGCTTTCCTACAAGCAAGACCTAGTTTCAGGTAAACGCAGTCACTTTTCAGCTCAAACGAAGCTACATTGTTCACGAAGCTCACACGTTTCTCGCTTTTCACAGAAAAGCAATGGATGTTAGAGGACCTGTGCATTCTATCATTTTCAGAAACAAAGTTGAACTAGATATGGTCCGTGTGTGTAGGAAACACAGTTCTTTTGTTCTGAGCACACTCATGTTTCCCTCTGTATTAGAGACTCTAGAAAGCAAGAGCGTGCTTCTGGCTCTAAAACAGAGTGTGCTTCATGGATGAGAACTGTGCCGTGTGTTTCCCTTCAGAAATGGAGTTAAATGCCAGGCTCTGTGCCTTCCTACAAGCAAGACTTCGTTTCAGGTAAATGCAGTCACTTTTCAGCTCAAACGAATCTTCATTGTTCACAAAGCACACACGTTTCTGGCTCTTAACTGAAAAGCATTGGATGTTAGAGGACCTGTGGTTTGTATCAGTTTCAGAAACAGAGTTGAACTAGATATGGTCCGTGTATGTAGGAAACACAGTTCTTTTGTTCTGAGCACACTCACGTTTCCCTCTGTATTAGAGATTCTAGAAAGCAAGAGCGTGCTTATTGCTCTAAAGCAGAATGTGTTTCCTGAATGAGAACTGTGCCGTGTTTCCCTTCAGAAACGGAGTTAAATGCCAGGCTCTGTGTCTTTCTTCAAGCAAGACTTCGTTTCAGGTAAACGCAGTCACTTTTCAGCTCAAACGAAGCTACATTATTCACGAAGCTCACATGTTTCTCGCTCTTAACTGAAAAGCATTGGATGTTAGAGGAACTGTGGTTTGTATCAGTTTCTGAAACAGAGTTGAACTAGATATGGTCCGTGTGTAGGAAACACATTTCTTTTGTTCAGAGCACACTCTCGTTTCTGTCTGTACTAGAGACTCTAGAAAGCAAGAGCGTGCTTCTTGCTCTAAAGCAGAGTGTGTTTCATGGATGAGAACTGTGCCGTGTGTTTCCCTTCAGAAACGTAGTCAAATGCTAGGCTCTGTGCCTTCCTACAAGCAAGAGTTCGTTTCAGGTAAACGCAGTCACTTTTCAGCTCAAACGAAGCTACATTGTTCACGAAGCTCACACTTTTCTCGCTTTTCACTGAAAAGCATTGGATGTTTGAGGACCTGTGCATTCTATCATTTTCGGAAACAGAGTTGAACTAGATATGGTCCGTGTGTGTAGGAAACACAGTTCTTTTGTTCTGAGCACACTCACGTTTCCCTCTGTATTAGAGATTCTAGAATGTAAGAGCGTGCTTCTTGCTCTAAAGCAGAGTGTGTTTCATGGATGAGAACTGTGCCCTCTGTTTCAATTCAGAAACGGAGTTAAATGCCAGGCTCTGTGTCTTCCTTCAAGCAAGACTACGTTTCAGGTAAACGCAGTCGCTTTTCAGCTCAAACGAAGCTACATTGTTCACAAAGCTCATACGTTTCTCGCTCTTAACTGAAAAGCTTTGTATGTTAGAGGACCTGTGGTTTGTATCAGTTTCAGAAACAGAGTTGAACTAGATATGGTCCGTGTGTAGGAAACACATTTCTTTTTTTCTGAGCACACTCACGTTTCCCTCTGCATTAGAGACTCTAGAAAGCAAGAGCGTGCTTCTTGCTCTAAAACAGAGTGTGTTTCATGGATGAGAACTGTGCCGTGTGTTTCCCATCTGAAATGGAGTTAAATGCTAGGCTCTGTGCCTTCCTACAAGCAAGACATCGTTTCAGGTAAACGCAGTCACTTTTCAGCTCAAACGAAGCTACATTGTTCACAAAGCACACACGTTTCTGGCTTTTAACTTAAAAGCATTGGATGTTAGAGGACCTGTAGTTTGTATCAGTTTCAGAAACAGAGTTGAACTAGATATGGTCCGTGTATGTAGGAAACACTGTTCTTTTATTCTGAGCACACTCACGTTTCCCTCTGTATTAGAGATTCTAGAAAGCAAGAGCGTGCTTCTTGCTCTAAAGCAGAATGTGTTTCGTGGATGAGAACTGTGCCCTGTGTTTCCCTTCAGAAACGGAGTTAAATGCCAGGACTGTGTCTTTCTTCAAGCAAGACTTCCTTTCAGGTAAAGGCAGTCACTTTACAGCTCAAACGAAGCTACATTTTTCACGAAGCTCACACGTTTCTCGCTCTTAACTGAAAAGCATTGGATGTTAGAGGACCTGTGGTTTGTATCAGTTTCAGAAACAGAGTTGAACTAGATATGGTCCGTGTGTAGGAAACACAGTTCTTTTGTTTTGAGCACACTCATGTTTCCCTCTGTATTAGAGACTCTAGAAAGCAAGAGCGTGCTTCTTGCTCTAAAGCAGAGTGTGTTTCATGGATGAGAACTGTGCCGTGTGTTTCCCTTCAGAAACGGAGTTAAATGCCAGGCTCTGTGTCTTTCTTCAAGCAAGAATTCGGTTCAGGTAAACGCCATCACTTTTCAGCTCAAACGAAGCTACATTGTTCATGAAGCTCACATGTTTCTCGCTCTTAACTGAAAAGCATTGGATGTTAGAGGACCTGTGGTTTGTATCAGTTTCAGAAACAGAGTTGAACTATATATGGTCCGTGTGTAGGAAACACATTTCTTTTGTTCTGAGCACACTCACGTTTCCCTCTGTATTAGAGACTCTAGAAAGCAAGAGAGTGCTTCTTGCTCTAAAGTAGAGTGTGTTTCATGGATGAGAACTGTGCCGTGTGTTTCCCTTCAGAAACGGAGTTAAATGCCAGGCTCTGTGCCTTCCTACAAGCAAGAATTCGTTTCAGGTAAACGCATCACTTTTCACCTCAAACGAAGCTACATTGTTCACAAAGCTCACACGTTTCTCCCTCTTAACTGAAAAGCATTGGATATTAGAGGACCTGTGGTTTGTATCAGTTTCAGAAACAGAGTTGAACTAGATATGGTCCGTGTGTAGGAAACACAGTTCTTTTGTTTTGAGCACACTCACGTTTCCCTCTGTATTAGAGACTCTAGAAAGCAAGAGCGTGCTTCTTGCTCTAAAGCAGAGTGTGTTTCATGGATGAGAACTGTGCCGTGTGTTTCCCTTCAGAAACGGAGTTAAATGCCAGGCTCTGTGTCTTTCTTCAAGCAAGAATTCGTTTCAGGAAAACGCAGTCACTTTTCAGCTCAAACGAAGCTACATTGTTCATGAAGCTCACATGATTCTCGCTCTTAACTGATAAGCATTGGATGTTAGAGGACCTGTGGTTTGTATCAGTTTCAGAAACAGAGTTGAACTAGATATGGTCCGTGTGTGTAGGAAACACAGTTCTTTTGTTCTGAGCACACTCACGTTTCCCTCTGTATTAGAGATTCTAGAATGTAAGAGCGTGCTTCTTGCTCTAAAGCAGAGTGTGTTTCATGGATGAGAACTGTGCCCTGTGTTTCAATTCAGAAACGGAGTTAAATGCCAGGCTCTGTGTCTTCCTTCAAGCAAGACTACGTTTCAGGTAAACGCAGTCGCTTTTCAGCTCAAACGAAGCTACATTGTTCACAAAGCTCACACGTTTCTCGCTCTTAACTGAAAAGCTTTGTATGTTAGAGGACCTGTGGTTTGTATCAGTTTCAGAAACAGAGTTGAACTAGATATGGTCCGTGTATGTAGGAAACACAGTTCTTTGTTCTGAGCACACTCACGTTTCCCTCTGTATTAGAGATTCTAGAAAGCAAGAGCGTGCTTCTTGCTCTAAAGCAGAATGTGTTTCGTGGATGAGAACTGTGCCGTGTGTTTCCCCTCAGAAACGGAGTTAAATGCCAGGCTCTGTGTCTTTCTTCAAGCAAGAATTTGTTTCAGGTAAACGCAGTCACTTTTCAGCTCAAACGAAGCTACATTGTTCATGAAACTCCCTCGTTTCTCGCTCTTAACTGAAAAGCATTGGATGTTAGAGGACCTTTGGTTTGTATCAGTTTCAGAAACAGAGTTGAACTAGATATGGTCCGTGTGTGTAGGAAACACAGTTCTTTTGTTCTGAGCACACTCACGTTTCCCTCTGTATTAGAGATTCTAGAATGCAAGAGCGTGCTTCTTGCTCTAAAGCAGAATGTGTTTCATGGATCAGAACTGTGCCGTGTGTTTCCCTTCAGAAACGGAGTTAAATGCCAGGCTCTGTGTCTTTCTACAAGCAAGACTTCGTTTCAGGTAAACGCAGTCACTTTTCAGCTCTAACGAAGCTACATTGTTCACGAAGCTCATACGTTTCTCGCTTTTCACTGAAAAGCATTGGATGTTAGAGGACCTGTGGATTCTATCAGTTTCAGAAACAGAGTTGAACTAGATATGGTCCGTGTGTAGGAAACACCTTTCTTTTGTTCTGAGCACACTCACGTTTCCCTCTGTATTAGAGACTCTAGAAAGCAAGAGCGTGCTTCTTGATCTAAAGCAGAGGGTGTTTCATGGAAGAGAACTGTGCCGTGTGTTTCCCTTCAGAAATGGAGTTAAATGCCAGGCTGTGTGTATTCCTTCAAGCAAGACTTCGTTTCAGGTAAACGCAGTCACTTTTCAGCTCAAACAAAGCTACATTGTTCACGAAGCTCACACGTTTCTCGCTCTTAACTGAAAAGCATTGGATGTTAGAGGACCTGTGGTTTGTATCAGTTTCAGAAACAGAGTTGAACTAGATATGGTCCGTGTATGTAGGAAACACAGTTCTTTGTTCTGAGCACACTCACGTTTCCCTCTGTATTAGAGATTCTAGAAAGCAAGAGCGTGCTTCTTGCTCTAAAGCAGAATGTGTTTCGTGGATGAGAACTGTGCCGTGTGTTTCCCCTCAGAAACGGAGTTAAATGCCAGGCTCTGTGTCTTTCTTCAAGCAAGAATTTGTTTCAGGTAAACGCAGTCACTTTTCAGCTCAAACGAAGCTACATTGTTCATGAAACTCCCTCGTTTCTCGCTCTTAACTGAAAAGCATTGGATGTTAGAGGACCTTTGGTTTGTATCAGTTTCAGAAACAGAGTTGAACTAGATATGGTCCGTGTGTGTAGGAAACACAGTTCTTTTGTTCTGAGCACACTCACGTTTCCCTCTGTATTAGAGATTCTAGAATGCAAGAGCGTGCTTCTTGCTCTAAAGCAGAATGTGTTTCATGGATCAGAACTGTGCCGTGTGTTTCCCTTCAGAAACGGAGTTAAATGCCAGGCTCTGTGTCTTTCTACAAGCAAGACTTCGTTTCAGGTAAACGCAGTCACTTTTCAGCTCTAACGAAGCTACATTGTTCACGAAGCTCATACGTTTCTCGCTTTTCACTGAAAAGCATTGGATGTTAGAGGACCTGTGGATTCTATCAGTTTCAGAAACAGAGTTGAACTAGATATGGTCCGTGTGTAGGAAACACCTTTCTTTTGTTCTGAGCACACTCACGTTTCCCTCTGTATTAGAGACTCTAGAAAGCAAGAGCGTGCTTCTTGATCTAAAGCAGAGGGTGTTTCATGGAAGAGAACTGTGCCGTGTGTTTCCCTTCAGAAATGGAGTTAAATGCCAGGCTGTGTGTATTCCTTCAAGCAAGACTTCGTTTCAGGTAAACGCAGTCACTTTTCAGCTCAAACAAAGCTACATTGTTCACGAAGCTCACACGTTTCTCGCTCTTAACTGAAAAGCATTGGATGTTAGAGGACCTGTGGTTTGTATCAGTTTCAGAAACAGAGTTGAACTAGATATGGTCCGTGGGTGTAGGAAACACAGTTCTTTTTTTCTGAGCACACTCACGTTTCCCATTGTATTAGAGACTCTAGAAAGTAAGAGCGTGCCTCTTGCTCTGAAGCAGAGTGTGATCAATGGATGAGAACTCTGCTGTGTGTTCCACTTCAGAAATGGAGTTAAATCCCAGGCTCTGAGTCTTCCTACAAGCAAGACTTTGTATCAGTTATGGGCAGTTACTTTACAGGTCAAATGAACTACATCATACACAAAGCTCACACGTTTCTCGGTCATAATTGAAAAGTATTGCATGTTATAGGACCTGTGCTTTGTGTCAGTTTCAGAAGAGTTGAACTAGATATGGTCCGTATTTGTAGGAAACACAGTTTTTTTGTTCTGAGCACCATCACGTTTCCTGCTGTATTAGAGACTCTAGAAAAGAAGAGCGTGCTTCTTGCTCTATTGCAGAGTGTGATTCATGGATCAAAACTGTGCTGTGTGTTTCCTTTCAGAAATCGAGTTACATCCCAGGCTCTGGGTTTTCCTACAAGCAAGCCTTCATTTCAGGTAAGGTCAGTCAATTTTCAGCTCAAATGAACTATATCGTTCACGAAGCTAACACATTTCTCATCTTAACTAAAAAGCATTGGATGTTAGAGGTCCAGTGCTTTTTATCAGTTTCAGAAGCACAGTTAGACTAGATATGGTCTGTATGTGTTGGAAAAACCATTCTTTTGTTCTTAGCACACTCATGTTTCCTGCTGTCTTAGAGAATCTAGAAAGCAAGAGCGTGCTTCATGTTCTAAAGCAGAGTGTGTTTCATGGATGAGAATTTTTCCCTGTGTTTCCCTTCATAAACGGAGTTAAATGCCAGGTGTGTGTCTTCCTACAAGCAAGACTTCGTTTCAGGTAAACGCAGTCACTTTTCAGCTCAAACGAAGCTACATTGTTCATGAAGCTCACACGTTTCTCGCTCTTAACTGAAAAGCATTGGATGTTAGTGGACCTGTGGTTTGTACCAGTTTCAGAATCAGAGTTGAACTACATATGGTCCGTGTGTGTAGGAAACACAGTTCTTTTGTTCTGAGCACACTCACGTTTCCCTCTGTATCAGAGATTCTAGAAAGCAAGAGCGTGCTTCTTGCTCTAAAGCACAGTGTGTTTCATGGATGAGAACTGTGCTGTGTGTTTCCTTCAGAAACGGAGTTAAATGCCAGGCTCTGTGTCTTTCTTCAAGCAAGAATTCGTTTCAGGTAAACACAGTCACTTTTCAGCTCAAACGAAGCTACATTGTTCACGAAGCTCACACGTTTCTCGCTCTTAACTGAAAAGCATTGGATGATAGAGGACCTGTGGTTTGTACCAGTTTCAGAATCAGAGTTGAACTAGATATGGTCCGTGTGTGTAGGAAACACAGTTCTTTTGTTCTGAGCACACCCACGTTTCCCTCTGTATTAGAGACTCTAGAAAGCAAGAGCGTGCTTCTTGCTCTAAAGCAGGTTGTGTTTCCTGGATGAGAACTGTACCGTGTGTTTCCCTTCAGAAACGGAGTTAAATGCCAGGCTCTGTGTCTTCCTTCAAGCAAGACTACGTTTCAGGTAAACCCAGTCGCTTTTCAGCTCAAACAAATCTACATTGTTCACGAAGCTCACACGTTTCTTGCATTTCACTGAAAAGCATTGGATGTTAGAGTAACTGTGGATTCTATCAGTTTCAGAAACAGATTTGAACTAGATATGGTCCGTGTGTGTAGGAAACACAGTTCTTTTGTTCTGAGCACACTCACGTTTCCCTCTGTATTAGAGACTCTAGAAATCAAGAGCGTGCTTCATGTTCTAAAGCAGAGTGTGTTTCATGGATGAGAACTCCGCCCTGTGTTTCCCTTCATAAACGGAGTTAAATGCCAGGTGTGTGTCTTCCTACAAGCAAGACTTTGTTTCAGGTGAACCCAGTCACTTTTAAGCTCAAACGAAGCTACATTGTTCACGAAGCTCACACGTTTCTCGCTCTTATCTGAAAAGCATTGGATGTTAGAGGACCTGTGGTTTGTACCAGTTTCAGAATCAGAGTTGAACTACATATGGTGCGTGTGTGTAGGAAACACAGTTCTTTTGTTCTGAGCAAACTCACGTTTCCCTCTGTATTAGAGATTCCAGAAAGCAAGAGCGTGCTTCTTGCTCTAAAGCAGAGTGTGTTTCATGGATGAGAACTGTGCTGTATGTTTCCCTTCAAAAACGGAGTTAAATGCCAGGCTCTGTGCCTTTCTTCAAGCAAGACTTCGTTTCAGGTAAACGCATCACTTTTCAGCTCAAAAGACGCTTCATTGTTCATGAAGCTCACACGTTTCTCACTCTTAACTGAAAAGCATTGGATGTTAGAGGACCTGGGGTTTGTATCAGTTTCAGAAACAGAGTTGAACTAGATATGGTCCATGTGTGTAGGAAACACAGTTCTTTTGTTCTGAGCACACTCAGGTTTCCCTCTGTATTACAGACTCTAGAAAGCAAGAGCGTGCTTCGTGCTCTAAAGCAGAGTGTGTTTCATGGATGAGTACTGTGCCGTGTGTTTCCCTTCAGAAACGGAGTTAAATGCCAGGCTCTGTGTCTTCCTACATGCAAGACTTCGTTTCAGGTAAATGCAGGCACTTTTCAGCTCAAACGAAGCTACATTGTTCACAAAGCTCACACGTTTCTCGTTCTTAACTCAAAAGCATTGGATGTTAGAGGACCTGTGGTTTGTATCAGTTTCATAAACAGAGTTAAACCAGATATGGTCCGTGTGTGTAGGAAACACAGTTCTTTTGTTCTGAGCACACTCAGGTTTCCCTCTGTATTACAGACTCTAGAAAGCAAGAGCCTGCTTCTTGCTCTAAAGCAGAGTGTGTTTCATGGATGAGAACTGTGCCGTGTGTTTCCCTTCAGAAACGAAGTTAAATGCCAGGCGTGTGTCTTCCTACAAGCAAGACTTCGTTTCAGGTAAATGCAGTCACATTTCAGCTCAAACGAAGCTACATTGGTCACGAAGCTCACATGTTTCTCACTCTTAACTGAAAAGCATTGGATGTTAGACGACGTGTGGTTTGTATCAGTTTCAGAAACAGAGTTGAACTAGATATGATCCGTGTGTAGGAAACACCGTACTTTGGTGTCAGCATACTCACGTTTCCTGCTGTCTTAGAGACTCTAGAAAGCTAGAGCGTGCTTCTTGCTCTCAAGGAGAGTGTGATCAATGGATGAGAACTCTGCTGTGTGTTTCCTTCAGAAACGGAGTTAAATGCCAGGCTCTGTGTCTTTCTTCAAGCAAGAATTCGTTTCAGGTAAACGCAGTCACTTTTCAGCTCAAACGAAGCTACATTGTTCAGGAAGCTCACACGTTTCTCGCTCTTAACTGAAAAGCATTGGATGTTAGAGGACCTGTGGTTTGTACCAGTTTCAGAATCAGAGTTGAACTACATATGGTCCGTGTGTGTAGGAAACACAGTTCTTTTGTTCTGAGCAAACTCACGTTTCCGTCTGTATTAGAGACTCTAGAAAGCAAGAGCGTGCTTCTTGCTCTAAAGCAGGTTGTGTTTCATGGATGAGAACTGTACCGTGTGTTTCCCTTCAGAAACGGAGTTAAATGCCAGGCTCTGTGTCTTTCTTCAAGCAAGAGTTCGTTTAAGGTGAACGCAGTCACTTTTCAGCTCAAACGAAGCTACATTGTTCACGAAGCTCACACGTTTCTCGCTCTTAACTGAAAAGAATTGGATGTTAGAGGACCTGTGGTTTGTACCAGTTTCAGAATCAGAGTTGAACTACATATGGTCCGTGTGTGTAGGAAACACAGTTCTTTTGTTCTGAGCAAACTCACGTTTCCGTCTGTATTAGAGACTCTAGAAATCAAGAGCGTGCTTCTTGCTCTAAAGCAGGTTGTGTTTCATGGATGAGAACTGTACCGTGTGTTTCCCTTCAGAAACGGAGTTAAATGCCAGGCTCTGTGTCTTTCTACAAGCAAGACTTCGTTTCAGGTAAAAGCAGTCACATTTCAGCTCAAACGAAGCTACATTGTTCACGAAGCTCACACATTTCTCGCTTTTCACTGAAAAGCATTGGATGTTAGAGGACCTGTGGTTTGTATCAGTTTCAGAAACAGTGTTGAAGTAGATATAGTCCCTGTGTAGGAAACAGAGTTCGTTTATTCTGAGCACACTCACGTTTCCCTCTGTATTACAGACTCTAGAAAGCAAGAGCGTGCTTCTTGCTCTAAAGCAGAATGTGTTTCATGGATGAGAACTGTGCCATGTGTTTCCCTTCAGAAACGGAGTTAAAGGCCAGGCTCTGTGTCTTTCTACAAGCAAGAGTTCGTTTAAGGTAAACGCAGTCACTTTTTAGCTCAAACGTAGCTACATTGTTCACGAAGCTCACACGTTTCTTGCTTTTCACTGAAAAGCATTGGATGTTAGAGGACCTGTGGATTCTATCAGTTTCAGAAAAAGAGTTGAACCATATATGGTCCGTGTGTGTAGGAAACACAGTTCTTTTGTTCTGAGCACACTCACGTTTCCCTCTGTATTAGAGATTCTAGAAAGCAAGAGCGTGCTTCTTGCTCTAAAGCACAGTGTGTTTCATGGATGAGAACTGTGCTGTGTGTTTCATTCAGAAACGGAGTTAAATGCCAGGCTCTGTGTCTTTCTTCAAGCAAGAATTCGTTTCAGGTAAACACAGTCACTTTTCAGCTCAAACGAAGCTACATTGTTCACGAAGCTCACACGTTTCTCGCTCTTAACTGAAAAGCATTGGATGATAGAGGACCTGTGGTTTGTACCAGTTTCAGAATCAGAGTTGAACTAGATATGGTCCGTGTGTCTAGGAAACACAGTTCTTTTGTTCTGAGCACACCCACGTTTCCCTCTGTATTAGAGACTCTAGAAAGCAAGAGCGTGCTTCTTGCTCTAAAGCAGGTTGTGTTTCCTGGATGAGAACTGTACCGTGTGTTTCCCTTCAGAAACGGAGTTAAATGCCAGGCTCTGTGTCTTCCTTCAAGCAAGACTACGTTTCAGGTAAACCCAGTCGCTTTTCAGCTCAAACGAATCTACATTGTTCACAAAGCTCACACGTTTCTTGCATTTCACTGAAAAGCATTGGATGTTAGAGTAACTGTGGATTCTATCAGTTTCAGAAACAGAGTTGAACTATATATGGTCCGTGTGTGTAGGAAACACAGTTCTTTTGTTCTGAGCACACTCACGTTTCCCTCTGTATTAGAGACTCTAGAAATCAAGAGCGTGCTTCATGTTCTAAAGCAGAGTGTGTTTCATGGATGAGAACTCTGCCCTGTGTTTCCCTTCATAAACGGAGTTAAATGCCAGGTGTGTGTCTTCCTACAAGCAAGACTTCGTTTCAGGTAAAAGCAGTCACATTTCAGCTCAAACGAAGCTACATTGTTCACAAAGCTCACACATTTCTCGCTTTTCACTGAAAAGCATTGGATGTTAGAGGACCTGTGGTTTGTATCAGTTTCAGAAACAGAGTTGAAGTAGATATAGTCCCTGTGTAGGAAACAGAGTTCGTTTATTCTGAGCACACTCACGTTTCCCTCTGTATTACAGACTCTAGAAAGCAAGAGCGTGCTTCTTGCTCTAAAGCAGAATGTGTTTCATGGATGAGAATTCTGCCCTGTGTTTCTATTCAGAAACGGAGTTAAAGGCCAGGCTCTGTGTCTTTCTACAAGCAAGAGTTCGTTTCAGGTAAATGCAGGCACTTTTCAGCTCAAACGAAGCTACATTGTTCAGAAAGCTCACACGTTTCTCGTTCTTAACTCAAAATCATTGGAAGTTAGAGGACCTGTGGTTTGTATCAGTTTCAGAAACAGAGTTAAACCAGATATGGTCCGTGTGTGTAGGAAACACAGTTCTTTTGTTCTGAGCACACTCACGTTTCCCTCTGTATTAGAGACTCTAGAAAGCAAGAGCCTGCTTCTTGCTCTAAAGCAGAATGTGTTTCATGGATGAGAATTCTGCCCTGTGTTTCTATTCAGAAACGGAGTTAAAGGCCAGGCTCTGTGTCTTTCTACAAGCAAGAGTTCGTTTCAGGTAAATGCAGGCACTTTTCAGCTCAAACGAAGCTACATTGTTCAGAAAGCTCACACGTTTCTCGTTCTTAACTCAAAATCATTGGATGTTAGAGGACCTGTGGTTTGTATCAGTTTCAGAAACAGAGTTAAACCAGATATGGTCCGTGTGTGTAGGAAACACAGTTCTTTTGTTCTGAGCACACTCACGTTTCCCTCTGTATTAGAGACTCTAGAAAGCAAGAGCCTGCTTCTTGCTCTAAAGCAGAATGTGTTTCATGGATGAGAACTGTGCCGTGTGTTTCCCTTCAGAAACAAAGTTAAATGCCAGGCGTGTGTCTTCCTACAAGCAAGACTTCGTTTCAGGTAAATGCAGTCACATTTCAGCTCAAACGAAGCTACATTGGTCACGAAGCTCACACGTTTCTCACTCTTAACTGAAAAGCATTGGATGTTAGACGACGTGTGGTTTGTATCAGTTTCTGAAACAGAGTTGAACTAGATATGATCCGTGTGTAGGAAACACCGTTCTTTTGTTGTCAGCATACTCACGTTTCCTGCTGTCTTAGAGACTCTAGAAAGCTAGAGCGTGCTTCTTGCTCTGAAGCAGAGTGTGATCAATGGATGAGAACTCTGCTGTGTGTTTCCTTCAGAAACGGAGTTAAATGCCAGGCTCTGTGTCTTTCTTCAAGCAAGAATTCGTTTCAGGTAAACGCAGTCACTTATCAGCTCAAACGAAGCTACATTGTTCACGAAGCTCACACGTTTCTCGCTCTTAACTGAAAAGCATTGAATGTTAGAGGACCTGTGGTTTGTACCAGTTTCAGAATCAGAGTTGAACTAGATATGGTCCGTGTGTGTAGGAAACACAGCACTTTTGTTCTGAGCACACCCACGTTTCCCTCTGTCTTAGAGACTCTAGAAAGCAAGAGCGTGCTTCTTGCTCTAAAGCAGGTTGTGTTTCCTGGATGAGAACTGTACCGTGTGTTTCCCTTCAGAAACGGAGTTAAATGCCAGGCTCTGTGTCTTCCTTCAAGCAAGACTACGTTTCAGGTAAACCCAGTCGCTTTTCAGCTCAAACGAATCTATATTGTTCACGAAGCTCACACGTTTCTTGCATTTCACTGAAAAGCATTGGATTTTAGAGAAACTGTGGATTCTATCAGTTTCAGAAACAGAGTTGAACTAGATATGGTCCATGTGTGTAGGAAACACAGTTCTTTTGTTCTGAGCACACTCACGTTTCCCTCTGTATTAGAGACTCTAGAAATCAAGAGCGTGCTTCATGTTCTAAAGCAGATTGTGTTTCATGGATGAGAACTCTGCCCTGTGTTTCCCTTCATAAACGGAGTTAAATGCCAGGTGTGTGTCTTCCTACAAGCAAGACTTTGTTTCAGGTGAACGCAGTCACTATTAAGCTCAAACGAAGCTACATTGTTCACGAAGCTCACACGTTTCTCGCTCTTAACTGAAAAGCATTGGATGTTAGAGGACCTGTGGTTTGTACCAGTTTCAGAATCAGAGTTGAACTACAAATGGTGCGTTTGTGTAGGAAACACAGTTCTTTTGTTCTGAGCAAACTCACGTTTCCGTCTGTATTAGAGACTCTAGAAAGCAAGAGCGTGCTTCTTGCTCTAAAGCAGGTTGTGTTTCATGGATGAGAACTGTACCGTGTGTTTCCCTTCAGAAACGGAGTTAAATGCCAGGCTCTGTGTCTTTCTTCAAGCAAGACTTCGTTTCAGGTAAAAGCAGTCACATTTCAGCTCAAACGAAGCTACATTGTTCACGAAGCTCACACGTTTCTCGCTTTTCACTGAAAAGCATTGGATGTTAGAGGACCTGTGGTTTGTATCAGTTTCAGAAACAGAGTTGAAGTAGATATAGTCCCTGTGTAGGAAACAGAGTTCATTTATTCAGAGCACACTCACGTTTCCCTCTGTATTACAGACTCTAGAAAGCAAGAGCGTGCTTCTTGCTCTAAAGCAGAATGTGTTTCATGGATGAGAACTGTGCCATGTGTTTCCCTTCAGAAACGGAGTTAAAGGCCAGGCTCTGTGTCTTTCTACAAGCAAGAGTTCGTTTAAGGTAAATGCAGTCACTTTTTAGCTCAAACGAAGCTACATTGTTCACGAAGCTCACACGTTTCTCGCTTTTCTCTGAAAAGCATTGGATGTTAGAGGACCTGTGGATTCTATCAGTTTCAGAAAAAGAGTTGAACCAGATATGGTCCGTGTGTGTAGGAAACACAGTTCTTTTGTTCTGAGCACACTCACGTTTCCCTCTGTATTAGAGATTCTAGAAAGCAAGAGCGTGCTTCTTGCTCTAAAGCAGAGTGTGTTTCATGGATGAGAACTGTGCTGTGTGTTTCCTTCAGAAATGGAGTTAAATGCCAGGCGTGTGTCTTCCTACAAGCAAGACTTCGTTTCAGGTGAACGAAGTCACTTTTCAGCTCAAACGAAGCTGCATTGTTCACGAAGCTCACACGTTTCTCGCTCTTAACTGAAAAGCATTGGATGTTAGAGGACCTGTGGTTTGTACCAGTTTCAGAATCAGAGTTGAACTAGATATGGTCCGTGTGTGTAGGAAACACAGTACTTTTGTTCTGAGCACACCCACGTTTCCCTCTGTATTAGAGACTCTAGAAAGCAAGAGCGTGCTTCTTGCTCTAAAGCAGGTTGTGTTTCCTGGATGAGAACTGTACCGTGTGTTTCCCTTCAGAAACGGAGTTAAATGCCAGGCTCTGTGTCTTCCTTCTAGCAAGACTACGTTTCAGGTAAACGCAGTCGCTTTTCAGCTCAAACGAATCTACATTGTTCACGAAGCTCACACGTTTCTTGCATTTCACTGAAAAGCATTGGATGTTAGAGGAACTGTGGATTCTATCAGTTTCAGAAACAGAGTTGAACTAGATATGGTCCGTGTGTGTAGGAAACACAGTTCTTTTGTTCTGAGCACACTCACGTTTCCCTCTGTATTAGAGACTCTAGAAATCAAGAGCGTGCTTCATGTTCTAAAGCAGAGTGTGTTTCATGGATGAGAACTCTGCCCTGTGTTGCCCTTCATAAACGGAGTTAAATGCCAGGTGTGTGTCTTCCTACAAGCAAGACTTCGTTTCAGGTGAACGCAGTCACTTTTCAGCTCAAACGAAGCTACATTGTTCACGAAGCTCACAAGTTCCTCGCTCTTAACTGAAAAGCATTGGATATTAGAGAACCTGAGGTTTGTACCAGTTTCAGAATCAGAGTTGAAGTACATATGGTCCGTGTGTGTAGGAAACACAGTTCTTTTGTTCTGAGCAAACTCACGTTTCCGTCTGTATTAGAGACTCTAGAAAGCAAGAGCGTGCTTCTTGCTCTAAAGCAGGTTATGTTTCATGGATGAGAACTGTACCGTGTGTTTCCCTTCAGAAACGGAGTTAAATGCCAGGCTCTGTGTCTTTCTAAAAGCAAGACTTCGTTTCAGGTAAAAGCAGTCACATTTCAGCTCAAACGAAGCTACATTGTTCACGAAGCTCACACATTTCTCGCTTTTCACTGAAAAGCATTGGATGTTAGAGGACCTGTGGTTTGTATCAGTTTCAGAAACAGAGTTGAAGTAGATATAGTCCCTGTGTAGGATACAGAGTTCGTTTATTATGAACACACTCACGTTTCCCTCTGTATTAGAGACTCTAGAAAGCAAGAGCGTGCTTCTTGCTCTAAAGCAGAATGTGTTTCATGGATGAGAACTGTGCCATGTGTTTCCCTTCAGAAACGGAGTTAAAGGCCAGGCTCTGTGTCTTTCTACAAGCAAGAGTTCGTTTAAGGTAAACGCAGTCACATTTAGCTCAAAAGAAGCTACATTGTTCACGAAGCTCACACGTTTCTCGCTCTTAACTGAAAAGCATTGGATGTTAGAGGACCTGTGGTTTGTATCAGTTTCAGAAATAGAGTTGAACTAGATATGGTCCGTGTGTGTAGGAAACACAGTTCTTTTGTTCTGAGCACACTCACGTTTCCCTCTGTATTAGAGACTCTAGAAATCAAGAGCGTGCTTCTTGCTCTAAAGCAGAGTGTGTTTCATGGATGAGAACTGTGCCCTGTGTTTCCCTTCAGAAATGGAGTTAAATGCCAGGCGTGTGTCTTCCTACAAGCAAGACTTCGTTTCAGGTGAACGAAGTCACTTTTCAGCTCAAACGAAGCTACATTGTTCACGAAGCTCACACGTTTCTCGCTCTTAACTGAAAAGCATTGGATGATAGAGGACCTGTGGTTTGTACCAGTTTCAGAATCAGAGTTGAACTAGATATGGTCCGTGTGTGTAGGAAACACAGTACTTTTGTTCTGAGCACACCCACGTTTCCCTCTGTATTAGAGACTCTAGAAAGCAAGAGCGTGCTTCTTGCTCTAAAGCAGGTTGTGTTTCCTGGATGAGAACTGTACCGTGTGTTTCCCTTCAGAAACGGAGTTAAATGCCAGGCTCTGTGTCTTTCTTCAAGCAAGACTTCGTTTCAGGTAAATGAAGTCACTTTTCAGCTCAAACGAAGCTACATTGTTCACGAAGCTCACACGTTTCTCGCTCTTAACTGAAAAGCATTGGATGTTAGTGACCTGAGGTTTGTATCAGTTTCAGAAACAGAGTTGAACTAGATATGGTCCGTGTGTAGGAAACACAGTTCTTTTGTTCTGAGCACACTCACGTTTCCCTGTGTATTAGAGACTCTAGAAAGCAAGAGCGTGCTTCTTGCTCTAAAGCAGAGTGTGTTTCATGGATGAGAACTGTGCCCTGTGTTTCCCTTCAGAAACGGAGTTAAATGCCAGTCTCTGTGTCTTCCTTCAAGCAAGACTACGTTTCAGGTAAACGCAGTCGCTTTTCAGCTCAAACGAATCTACATTGTTCACGAAGCTCACACGTTTCTTGCATTTCACTGAAAAGCATTGGATGTTAGAGGAACTGTGGATTCTATCAGTTTCAGAAACAGAGTTGAACTAGATATGGTCCGTGTGTGTAGGAAACACAGTTCTTTTGTTCTGAGCACACTCACGTTTCCCTCTGTATTAGAGACTCTAGAAATCAAGAGCGTGCTTCATGTTCTAAAGCAGAGTGTGTTTCATGGATGAGAACTCTGCCCTGTGTTTCCCTTCATAAACGGAGTTAAATGCCAGGTGTGTGTCTTCCTACAAGCAAGACTTCGTTTCAGGTGAACGCAGTCACTTTTCAGCTCAAACGAAGCTACATTGTTCACGAAGCTCACACGTTTCTCACTCTTAACTGAAAAGCATTGGATGTTAGAGGACCTGTGGTTTGTACCAGTTTCAGAATCAGAGTTGAACTACATATGGTCCGTGTGTGTAGGAAACACAGTTCTTTTGTTCTCAGCAAACTCACGTTTCCGTCTGTATTAGAGACACTAGAAAGCAAGAGCGTGCTTCTTGCTCTAAAGCAGGTTGTCTTTCATGGATGAGAACTGTACCGTGTGTTTCCATTCAGAAACGGAGTTAAATGTCAGGCTCTGTGTCTTTCTTCAAGCAAGACTTCGTTTCAGGTAAAAGCAGTGACATTTCAGCTCAAACGAAGCTACATTGTTCACGAAGCTCACACGTTTCTCGCTTTTCACTGAAAAGCATTGGATGTTAGAGGACCTGTGGTTTGTATCAGTTTCAGAAACAGAGTTGAAGTAGATATAGTCCCTGTGTAGGAAACAGAGTTCGTTTATTCTGAGCACACTCACATTTCCCTCTGTATTACAGACTCTAGAAAGCAAGAGCGTGCTTCTTGCTCTAAAGCAGAATGTGTTTCCTGGATAAGAACTGTGCCATGTGTTTCCCTTCAGAAACGGAGTTAAAGGCCAGGCTCTGTGTTTTTCTACAAGCAAGAGTTCGTTTAAGCTAAACGCAGTCACTTTTTAGCTCAAACGAAGCTACATTGTTCACGAAGCTCACACGTTTCTCGCTTTTCACTGAAATGCATTGGATGTTAGAGGACCTGTGGATTCTATCAGTTTCAGAAAAAGAGTTGAACCAGATATGGTCCGTGTGTGTAGGAAACACAGTTCTTTTGTTCTGAGCACACTCACGTTTCCCTCTGTATTAGAGATTCTAGAAAGCAAGAGCATGCTTCTTGCTCTATAGCACAGCGTGTTTCATGGATAAGAACTGTGCTGTGTGTTTCCTTCAGAAACGGAGTTAAATGCCAGGCTCTGTGTCTTTCTTCAAGCAAGAATTCGTTCAGGTAAACACAGTCACTTTTCAGCTCAAAGGAAACTACATTGTTCACGAAACTCACACGTTTCTCGCTCTTAACTGAAAAGCATTGGATGTTAGAGGACCTGTGGTTTGTATCAGTTTCAGAAATAGAGTTGAACTAGATATGGTCCGTGTGTGTAGGAAACACAGTTCTTTTGGTCTGAGCACACTCACGTTTCCCTCTGTATTAGAGACACTAGAAATCAAGAGCGTGCTTCTTGCTCTAAAGCAGAGTGTGTTTCATGGATGAGAACTGTGCCCTGTGTTTCCCTTCAGAAATGGAGTTAAATGCCAGGCGTGTGTCTTCCTACAAGCAAGACTTCGTTTCAGGTGAACGAAGTCACTTTTCAGCTCAAACGAAGCTACATTGTTCACGATGCTCACACGTTTCTCGCTTTTCGCTGAAAAGCATTGGATGTTAGAGGACCTGTGTTTTGTATCAGTTTCAGAAACAGATTGAAGTAGATATAGTCCCTGTGTAGGAAACAGAGTTCGTTTATTCTGAGCACACTCACATTTCCCTCTCTATTACAGACTCTAGAAAGCAAGAGCGTGCTTCTTGCTCTAAAGCAGAATGTGTTTCATGGATGAGAACTGTGCCATGTGTTTCCCTTCAGAAACGGAGTTAAAGGCCAGGCTCTGTGTCTTTCTACAAGCAAGAGTTCGTTTAAGGTAAACGCAGTCACTTTTTAGCTCAAACGAAGCTACATTGTTCACAAGCTCACACGTTTCTCGCTTTTCACTGAAAAGCATTGGATGTTAGAGGGCCTGTGGATTCTATCAGTTTCAGAAAAAGAGTTGAACCAGATATGGTCCGTGTGTGTAGGAAACACACTTCTTTTGTTCTGAGCACACTCGCGTTTCCCTCTGTATTAGAGACTCTAGAAAGCAAGAGCGTGCTTCTTGCTCTAAAGCAGGTTGTGTTTCCTGGGTGAGAACTGTACCGTGTGTTTCCCTTCAGAAACGGAGTTAAATGCCAGGCTCTGTGTCTTCCTTCAAGCAAGACTACGTTTCAGGTAAACGCAGTCGCTTTTCAGCTCAAACGAATCTACATTGTTCACGAAGCTCACACGTTTCTTGCATTTCACTGAAAAGCATTGGATGTTAGAGGAACTGTGGATTCTATCAGTTTCAGAAACAGATTTGAACTAGATATGGTCCGTGTGTGTAGGAAACACAGTTCTTTTGTTCTGAGCACACTCACGTTTCCCTCTGTATTAGAGACTCTAGAAATCAAGAGCGTGCTTCATGTTCTAAAGCAGAGTATGTTTCATGGATGAGAACTCTGCCCTGTGTTTCCCTTCATAAACGGAGTTAAATGCCAGGTGTGTGTCTTCCTACAAGCAAGACTTCGTTTCAGGTGAACACAGTCACTTTTCAGCTCAAAGGAAGCTACATTGTTCACGAAACTCACACGTTTCTCGCTCTTAAATGAAAAGCATTGGATGATAGAGGATCTGTGGTTTGTACCATTTTCAGAATCAGAGTTGAACTAGATATGGTCCGTGTGTGTAGGAAACACAGTTCTTTTGTTCTGAGCACACTCAGGTTTCCCTCTGTATTACAGACTCTAGAAAGCAAGAGCGTGCTTCTTGCTCTAAAGCAGGTTGTGTTTCCTGGATGAGAACTGTACCGTGTGTTTCCCTTCAGAAACGGAGTTAAATGCCAGGCTCTGTGTCTTTCTTCAAGCAAGACTTCGTTTCAGGTAAAAGCAGTCACATTTCAGCTCAAACGAAGCTACATTGTTCACGAAGCTCACACATTTCTCGCTTTTCACTGAAAAGCATTGGATGTTAGAGGACCTGTGGTTTGTATCAGTTTCAGAAACAGAGTTGAAGTAGATATAGTCCCTGTGTAGGAAACAGAGTTCGTTTATTCTGAGAACACTCACGTTTCCCTCTGTATTACAGACTCTAGAAAGCAAGAGCGTGCTTCTTGCTCTAAAGCAGGTTTTGTTTCCTGGATGAGAACTGTACCGTGTGTTTCCCTTCAGAAACGGAGTTAAATGCCAGGCTCTGTGTCTTCCTTCAAGCAAGACTACGTTTCAGGTAAACGCAGTCGCTTTTCAGCTCAAACGAATCTACATTGTTCACGAAGCTCACACGTTTCTTGCATTTCACTGAAAAGCATTGGATGTTAGAGGAACTGTGGATTCTATCAGTTTCAGAAACAGATTTGAACTAGATATGGTCCGTGTGTGTAGGAAACACAGTTCTTTTGTTCTGAGCACACTCACGTTTCCCTCTGTATTAGAGACTCTAGAAATCAAGAGCGTGCTTCATGTTCTAAAGCAGAGTGTGTTTCCTTGATGAGAACTCTGCCCTGTGTTTCCCTTCATAAACGGAGTTAAATGCCAGGTGTGAGTCTTCCTAAAAGCAAGACTTGGTTCAGGTGAACACAGTCACTTTTCAGCTCAAACGAAGCTACATTGTTCACGAAACTCACACGTTTCTTGCTCTTAACTGAAAAGCATTGGATGTTAGAGGACCTGTGATTTGTATCAGTTTCAGAAATAGAGTTGAACTAGATATGGTCCGTGTGTGTAGGAAACACAGTTCTTTTGTTCTGAGCACACTCACATTTCCCTCTGTATTAGAGACTCTAGAAATCAAGAGCGTGCTTCTTGCTCTAAAGCAGAGTGTGTTTCATGGATGAGAACTGTGCCCTGTGTTTCCCTTCAGAAATGGAGTTAAATGCCAGGCGTGTGTCTTTCTTCAAGCAAGACTTCGTTTCAGGTAAATGAAGTCACTTTTCAGCTCAAACGAAGCTACATTGTTCACGAAGCTCACACGTTTCTCGCTCTTAACTGAAAACCATTGGATGTTAGTGGACCTGAGGTTTGTATCAGTTTCAGAAACACAGTTGAACTAGACATGGTCCGTGTGTAGGAAACACAGTTCTTTTGTTCTGAGCACACTCACGTTTCCCTGTGTATTAGAGACTCTAGAAAGCAAGAGCGTGCTTCTTGCTCTAAAGCAGAGTGTGTTTCATGGATGAGAACTGTGCCCTGTGTTTCCCTTCAGAAACGGAGTTAAATGCCAGTCTCTGTGTCTTCCTTCAAGCAAGACTACGTTTCAGGTAAACGCAGTCGCTTTTCAGCTCAAACGAATCTACATTGTTCACGAAGCTCACACGTTTCTTGCATTTCACTGAAAAGCATTGGATGTTAGAGGAACTGTGGATTCTATCAGCTTCAGAAAAAGAGTTGAACCAGATATGGTCCGTGTGTGTAGGAAACACAGTTCTTTTGTTCTGAGCACACTCACGTTTCCCTCTGTATTAGAGATTCTAGAAAGCAAGAGCGTGCTTCTTGCTCTAAAGCACAGTGTGTTTCATGGATGAGAACTGTGCCCTGTGTTTCCCTTCAGAAATGGAGTTAAATGCCAGGCGTGTGTCTTCCTACAAGCAAGACTTCGTTTCAGGTGAACGAAGTCACTTTTCAGCTCAAACGAAGCTACATTGTTCACGAAGCTCACACGTTTCTCGCTCTTAACTGAGAAGCATTGGATGATAGAGGACCTGTGGTTTGTACCAGTTTCAGAATCAGAGTTGAACTAGATATGGTCCGTGTGTGTAGGAAACACAGTACTTTTGTTCTGAGCACACCCACGTTTCCCTTTGTATTAGAGACTCTAGAAAGCAAGAGCGTGCTTCTTGCTCTAAAGCAGGTTGTGTTTCCTGGATGAGAACTGTACCGTGTGTTTCCCTTCAGAAACCGAGTTAAATGCCAGGCTCTGTGTCTTTCTTCAAGGAAGACTTCGTTTCAGGTAAATGAAGTCACTTTTCAGCTTAAACGAAGCTACATTGTTCACGAAGCTCACACGTTTCTCGCTCTTAACTGAAAAGCATTGGATGTTAGTGGACCTGAGGTTTGTATCAGTCTCAGAAACAGAGTTGAACTAGATATGGTCCGTGTGTAGGAAACACAGTTCTTTTGTTCTGAGCACACTCACGTTTCCCTGTGTATTAGAGACTCTAGAAAGCAAGAGCGTACTTCTTGCTCTAAAGCAGAGTGCGTTTCATGGATGAAAACTGTGCCCTGTGTTTCCCTTCATAAACTGAGTTAAATGCCAGTCTCTGTGTCTTCCTTCAAGCAAGACTACGTTTCAGGTAAACGCAGTCGCTTTTCAGCTCAAGCGAATCTACATTGTTCACGAAGCTCACACGTTTCTTGCATTTCACTGAAAAGCATTGGATGTTAGAGGAACTGTGGATTCTATCAGTTTCAGAAACAGAGTTGAACCAGATATGGTCCGTGTGTGTAGGAAACACAGTTCTTTTGTTCTGAGCACACTCACGTTTCCCTCTGTATTAGAGATTCTAGAAAGCAAGGGCGTGCTTCTTGCTCTAAAGCACAGTATGTTTCATGGATGAGAACGGTGCTGTGTGTTTCCTTCAGAAACGGAGTTAAATGCCAGGCTCTGTGTCTTTCTTCAAGCAAGAATTCGTTTCAGGTGAACGAAGTCACTTTTCAGCTCAAACGAATCTACATTGTTCACGAAGCTCACACGTTTCTTGCATTTCACTGAAAAGCATTGGATGTTAGAGGAACTGTGGATTCTATCAGTTTCAGAAACAGATTTGACCTAGATATGGTCCGTGTGTGTAGGAAACACAGTTCTTTTGTTCTGAGCACACTCACGTTTCCCTCTGTATTAGAGACTCTAGAAATCAAGAGCGTGCTTCATGTTCTAAAGTAGAGTATGTTTCATGGATGAGAACTCTGCCCTGCGTTTCCCTTCATAAACGGATTTAAATGCCAGGTGTGTGTCTTCCTACAAGCAAGACTTCGTTTCAGGTGAACACAGTCACTTTTCAGCTCAAAGGAAGCTACATTGTTCACGAAACTCACACGTTTCTCGCTCTTAAATGAAAAGCATTGGATGATAGAGGATCTGTGGTTTGTACCATTTTCAGAATCAGAGTTGAACTAGATATGGTCCGTGTGTGTAGGAAACACAGTTCTTTTGTTCTGAGCACACTCAGGTTTCATTCTGTATTACAGACTCTAGAAAGCAAGAGCGTGCTTCTTGCTCTAAAGCAGGTTCTGTTTCCTGGATGAGAACTGTACCGTGTGTTTCCCTTCAGAAACGGAGTTAAATGCCAGGCTCTGTGTCATTCTACAAGCAAGACTTCGTTTCAGGTAAAAGCAGTCACATTTCAGCTCAAACGAAGCTACATTGTTCACGAAGCTCACACATTTCTCGCTTTTCACTGAAAAGCATTGGATGTTAGAGGACCTGTGGTTTGTATCAGTTTCAGAAACAGAGTTGAAGTAGATATAGTCCCTGTGTAGGAAACAGAGTTCGTTTATTCTGAGCACACTCACGTTTCCCTCTGTATTACAGACTCTAGAAAGCAAGAGCGTGCTTCTTGCTCCAAAGCAGGTTTTGTTTCCTGGATGAGAACTGTACCGTGTGTTTCCCTTCAGAAACGGAGTTAAATGCCAGGCTCTGTGTCTTCCTTCAAGCAAGACTACGTTTCAGGTAAACGCAGTCGCTTTTCAGCTCAAACGAATCTACATTGTTCACGAAGCTCACACGTTTCTTGCATTTCACTGAAAAGCATTGGATGTTAGAGGAACTGTGGATTCTATCAGTTTCAGAAACAGATTTGAACTAGATATGGTCCGTGTGTGTA
Organism: Onychomys leucogaster; assembly: GCA_949786385.1. NCBI lineage: Eukaryota > Metazoa > Chordata > Mammalia > Rodentia > Cricetidae > Onychomys > Onychomys leucogaster. The sequence goes on from CATKUP010000142.1 coordinate 465,386, forward strand.
GGAAACACAGTTCTTTTGTTCTGAGCACACTCACGTTTCCCTCTGTATTAGAGACTCTAGAAATCAAGAGCGTGCTTCATGTTCTAAAGCAGAGTGTGTTTCATTGATGAGAACTCTGCCCTGTGTTTCCCTTCATAAACGGAGTTAAATGCCAGGTGTGAGTCTTCCTACAAGCAAGACTTGGTTCAGGTGAACGCAGTCACTTTTCAGCTCAAACGAAGCTACATTGTTCACGAAACTCACACGTTTCTTGCTCTTAACTGAAAATCATTGGATGTTAGAGGACCTGTGGTTTGTACCAGTTTCAGAATCAGAGTTGAACTACATATGGTCCGTGTGTGTAAGAAACACAGTTCTTTTGTTCTGAGCAAACTCACGTTTCCGTCTGTATTAGAGACTCTAGAAAGCAAGAGCGTGCTTTTGCTCTAAAGCAGGTTGTGTTTCATGGATGAGAACTGTACCGTGTGTTTCCCTTCAGAAACGGAGTTAAATGCCAGGCTCTGTGTCTTTCTTCAAGCAAGACTTCGTTTCAGGTAAAAGCAGTCACATTTCAGCTCAAACGAAGCTACATTGTTCACGAAGCTCACACGTTTCTCGCTCTTAACTGAAAAGCATTGGATGTTAGAGGACCTGTGGTTTGTATCAGTTTCGGGAACAAAGTTGAAGTAGATATAGTCCCTGTGTAGGAAACACATTTCTTTTGTTCTGAGCAAACTCACGTTTCCGTCTGTATTAGAGACTCTAGAAAGCAAGAGCGTGCTTCTTGCTCTAAAGCAGGTTGTGTTTCATGGATGAGAACTGTACTGTGTGTTTCCCTTCAGAAACGAAGTTAAATGCCAGGCTCTGTGTTTTTCTTCAAGCAAGACTTCGTTTCAGGTAAAAGCAGTGACATTTCAGCTCAAACGAAGCTACATTGTTCACAAAGCTCACACGTTTCTCGCTATTCACTGAAAAGCATTGGATGTTAGAGGACGTGTGGTTTGTATCAGTTTCAGAAACAGAGTTGAAGTAGATATAGTCCCTGTGTAGGAAACAGAGTTCGTTTATTCTGAGCACACTCACGTTTCCCTCTGTATTACAGACTCTAGAAAGCAAGAGCGTGCTTCTTGCTCTAAACCAGCATGTGTTTCATGGATGAGAACTGTGCCATGTGTTTCCCTTCAGAAACGGAGTTAAAGGCCAGGCTCTGTGTCTTTCTACAAGCAAGAGTTCGTTTAAGGTAAACGCAGTCACTTTTTAGCTCAAACGAAGCTGCATTGTACACGAAGCTCACACGTTTCTCGCCTTTCACTGAAAAGCATTGGATGTTAGAGGACCTGTGGATTCTATCAGCTTCAGAAAAAGAGTTGAACCAGATATGGTCCGTGTGTGTAGGAATCACAGTTCTTTTGTTCTGAGCACACTCACGTTTCCCTCTGTATTAGAGATTCTAGAAAGCAAGAGCGTGCTTCTTGCTCTAAAGCACAGTGTGTTTCATGGATGAGAACTGTGCCCTGTGTTTCCCTTCAGAAATGGAGTTAAATGCCAGGCGTGTGTCTTCCTACAAGCAAGACTTCGTTTCAGGTGAACGAAGTCACTTTTCAGCTCAAACGAAGCTACATTGTTCACGAAGCTCACACGTTTCTCGCTCTTAACTGAAAAGCATTGGATGAGAGAGGACCTGTGGTTTGTACCAGTTTCAGAATCAGAGTTGAACTAGATATGGTCCGTGTGTGTAGGAAACACAGTACTTTTGTTCTGAGCACACCCACGTTTCCCTCTGTATTAGAGACTCTAGAAAGCAAGAGCGTGCTTCTTGCTCTAAAGCAGGTTGTGTTTCCTGGATGAGAACTGTACCGTGTGTTTCCCTTCAGAAACGAAGTTAAATGCCAGGCTCTGTGTCTTTCTTCAAGCAAGACTTCGTTTCAGGTAAATGAAGTCACTTTTCAGCTTAAACGAAGCTACATTGTTCACGAAGCTCACACGTTTCTCGCTCTTAACTGAAAAGCATTGGATGTTAGTGGACCTGAGGTTTGTATCAGTCTCAGAAACAGAGTTGAACTAGATATGGTCCGTGTGTAGGAAACACAGTTCTTTTGTTCTGAGCACACTCACGTTTCCCTGTGTATTAGAGACTCTAGAAAGCAAGAGCGTACTTCTTGCTCTAATGCAGAGTGCGTTTCATGGATGAGAACTGTGCCCTGTGTTTCCCTTCAGAAACGGAGTTAAATGCCAGTCTCCGTGTCTTCCTTCAAGCAAGACTACGTTTCAGGTAAACGCAGTCGCTTTTCAGCTCAAGCGAATCTACATTGTTCACGAAGCTCACACGTTTCTTGCATTTCACTGAAAAGCATTGGATGTTAGAGGAACTGTGGATTCTATCAGTTTCAGAAACAGAGTTGAACCAGATATGGTCCGTGTGTGTAGGAAACACAGTTCTTTTGTTCTGAGCACACTCACGTTTCCCTCTGTATTAGAGATTCTAGAAAGCAAGAGCGTGCTTCTTGCTCTAAAGCACAGTATGTTTCATGGATGAGAACGGTGCTGTGTGTTTCCTTCAGAAACGGAGTTAAATGCCAGGCTCTGTGTCTTTCTTCAAGCAAGAATTCGTTTCAGGTGAACGAAGTCACTTTTCAGCTCAAACGAAGCTACATTGTTCACGAAGCTCACACGTTTCTCGCTCTTAACTGAAAAGCATTGGATGTTAGAGGACCTGTGGTTTGTACCAGTTTCAGAATCAGAGTTGAACTAGATATGGTCCGTGTGTGTAGGAAACACAGTTCTTTTGTTCTGAGCACACTCACGTTTCCCTCTGTATTAGAGACTCTAGAAATCAAGAGCGTGCTTCATGTTTTAAAGCAGAGTGTGTTTCATGGATGAGAACTCTGCCCTGTGTTTCCCTTCATAAACGGAGTTAAATGCCATGTGTGTGTCTTCCTACAAGCAAGACTTCGTTTAAGGTGAACACAGTCACTTTTCAGCTCAAACGAAGCTACATTGTTCACGAAACTCACACGTTTCTCGCTCTTAACTGAAAAGCATTGGATGTTAGAGGACCTGTGGTTTGTATCAGTTTCAGAAATAGAGTTGAACTAGATATGGTCCGTGTGTGTAGGAAACACAGTTCTTTTGTTCTGAGCACACTCACGTTTCCCTCTGTATTAGAGACTCTAGAAATCAAGAGCGTGCTTCTTGCTCTAAAGCAGAGTGTGTTTCATGGATGAGAGCTGTGCCCTGTGTTTCCCTTCAGAAATGGAGTTAAATGCCAGGCGTGTGTCTTCCTACAAGCAAGACTTCGTTTCAGGTGAAAGCAGTCACTTTTCAGCTCAATCGAAGCTACATTGTACACGAAACTAACACGTTTCTCGCTCTTAACTGAAAATCATTGGATGTTAGAGGACCTGTGGTTTGTACCAGTTTCAGAATCAGAGTTGAACTACATATGGTCCGTGTTTGTAGGAAACACAGTTCTTTTGTTCTGAGCAAACTCACGTTTCCGTCTGTATTAGAGAATCTAGAAAGCAAGAGCGTGCTTTTGCTCTAAAGCAGGTTGTGTTTCACGGATGAGAACTGTACCGTGTGTTTCCCTGCAGAAACGGAGTTAAATGCCAGGCTCTGTGTCTTTCTTCAAGCAAAACTTCGTTTCAGGTAAAAGCAGTCACATTTCAGCTCAAACGAAGCTACATTGTTCACGAAGCTCACACATTTCTCGCTTTTCACTGAAAAGCATTGGATGTTAGAGGACCTGTGGTTTGTATCAGTTTCAGAAACAGAGTTGAAGTAGATATAGTCCCTGTGTAGGAAACAGAGTTCTTTTATTCTGAGCACACTCACGTTTCCCTCTGTATTACAGACTCTAGAAAGCAAGAGCGTGCTTCTTGCTCTAAAGCAGAATGTGTTTCCTGGATGAGAACTGTACCGTGTGTTTCCCTTCAGAAACGGAGTTAAATGCCAGGCTCTGTGTCTTCCTTCAAGCAAGACTACGTTTCAGGTAAACGCAGTCGCTTTTCAGCTCAAACGAATCTACATTGTTCACGAAGCTCACACGTTTCTTGCATTTCACTGAAAAGCATTGGATGTTAGAGGAACTGTGGATTCTATCAGTTTCAGAAACAGATTTGAACTAGATATGGTCCGTGTGTGTAGGAAACACAGTTCTTTTGTTCTGAGCACACTCACGTTTCCCTCTGTATTAGAGACTCTAGAAATCAAGAGCGTGCTTCATGTTCTAAAGCAGAGTGTGTTTCATTGATGAGAACTCTGCCCTGTGTTTCCCTTCATAAACGGAGTTAAATGCCAGGTGTGAGTCTTCCTACAAGCAAGACTTGGTTCAGGTGAACGCAGTCACTTTTCAGCTCAAACGAAGCTACATTGTTCACGAAACTCACACGTTTCTTGCTCTTAACTGAAAAGCATTGGATGTTAGAGGACCTGTGATTTGTATCAGTTTCAGAAATAGAGTTGAACTAGATATGGTCCGTGTGTGTAGGAAACACAGTTCTTTTGTTCTGAGCACACTCACGTTTCCCTCTGTATTAGAGACTCTAGAAATCAAGAGCGTGCTTCTTGCTCTAAAGCAGAGTGTGTTTCATGGATGAGAACTGTGCCCTGTGTTTCCCTTCAGAAATGGAGTTAAATGCCAGGCGTGTGTCTTTCTTCAAGCAAGACTTCGTTTCAGGTAAATGAAGTCACTTTTCAGCTCAAACGAAGCTACATTGTTCACGAAGCTCACACGTTTCTCGCTCTTAACTGAAAAGCATTGGATGTTAGTGGACCTGAGGTTTGTATCAGTTTCAGAAACACAGTTGAACTAGATATGGTCCGTGTGTAGGAAACACAGTTCTTTTGTTCTGAGCACACTCACGTTTCCCTGTGTATTAGAGACTCTAGAAAGCAAGAGCGTGCTTCTTGCTCTAAAGCAGAGTGTGTTTCATGGATGAGAACTGTGCCCTGTGTTTCCCTTCAGAAACGGAGTTAAATGCCAGTCTCTGTGTCTTCCTTCAAGCAAGACTACGTTTCAGGTAAACGCAGTCGCTTTTCAGCTCAAACGAATCTACATTGTTCACGAAGCTCACACGTTTCTTGCATTTCACTGAAAAGCATTGGATGTTAGAGGAACTGTGGATTCTATCAGTTTCAGAAACAGAGTTGAACTAGATATGGTCCGTGTGTGTAGGAAACACAGTTCTTTTGTTCTGAGCACACTCACGTTTCCCTCTGTATTAGAGACTCTAGAAATCAAGAGCGTGCTTCATGTTCTAAAGCAGAGTGTGTTTCATGGATGAGAACTCTGCCCTGTATTTCCCTTCATAAAAGGAGTTAAATTCCAGGTGTGTGTCTTCCTACAAGCAAGACTTCGTTTCAGGTGAACACAGTCACTTTTCAGCTCAAAGGAAGCTACATTGTTCACGAAACTCACACGTTTCTCGCTCTTAAATGAAAAGCATTGGATGATAGAGGATCTGTGGTTTGTACCATTTTCAGAATCAGAGTTGAACTAGATATGGTCCGTGTGTGTAGGAAACACAGTTCTTTTGTTCTGAGCACACTCAGGTTTCCCTCTGTATTACAGACTCTAGAAAGCAAGAGCGTGCTTCTTGCTCTAAAGCAGGTTTTGTTTCCTGGATGAGAACTGTACCGTGTGTTTCCCTTCAGAAACGGAGTTAAATGCCAGGCTCTGTGTCTTCCTTCAAGCAAGACTACGTTTCAGGTAAACGCAGTCGCTTTTCAGCTCAAAGGAATCTACATTGTTCACGAAGCTCACACGTTTCTTGCATTTCACTGAAAAGCATTGGATGTTAGAGGAACTGTGGATTCTATCAGTTTCAGAAACAGATTTGAACTAGATATGGTCCGTGTGTGTAGGAAACACAGTTCTTTTATTCTGAGCACACTCACGTTTCCCTCTGTATTAGAGACTCTAGAAATCAAGAGTGTGCTTCATGTTCTAAAGCAGAGTGTGTTTCATGGATGAGAACTCTGCCCTGTGTTTCCCTTCATAAACGGAGTTAAATGCCATGTGTGAGTCTTCCTACAAGCAAGACTTGGTTCAGGTGAACGCAGTCACTTTTCAGCTCAAACGAAGCTACATTGTTCACGAAACTCACACGTTTCTTGCTCTTAACTGAAAATCATTGGATGTTAAAGGACCTGTGGTTTGTACCAGTTTCAGAATCAGAGTTGAACTACATATGGTCCGTGTGTGTAAGAAACACAGTTCTTTTGTTCTGAGCAAACTCACGTTTCCGTCTGTATTAGAGACTCTAGAAAGCAAGAGCGTGCTTTTGCTCTAAAGCAGGTTGTGTTTCATGGATGAGAACTGTACCGTGTGTTTCCCTTCAGAAACGGAGTTAAATGCCAGGCTCTGTGTCTTTCTTCAAGCAAGACTTCGTTTCAGGTAAAAGCAGTCACATTTCAGCTCAAACGAAGCTACATTGTTCACGAAGCTCACACGTTTCTCGCTTTTCACTGAAAAGCATTGGATGTTAGAGGACGTGTGGTTTGTATCAGTTTCAGAAACAGAGTTGAAGTAGATATAGTCCCTGTGTAGGAAACAGAGTTCGTTTATTCTGAGCACACTCACGTTTCCCTCTGTATTACAGACTCTAGAAAGCAAGAGCGTGCTTCTTGCTCTAAACCGGAATGTGTTTCATGGATGAGAACTGTGCCATGTGTTTCCCTTCAGAAACGGAGTTAAATGCCAGGCTCTGTGTCTTTCTACAAGCAAGAGTTCGTTTAAGGTAAACGCAGTCACTTTTTAGCTCAAACGAAGCTGCATTGTTCACGAAGCTCACACGTTTCTCGCCTTTCTCTGAAAAGCATTGGATGTTAGAGGACCTGTGGATTCTATCAGCTTCAGAAAAAGAGTTGAACCAGATATGGTCCGTGTGTGTAGGAAACACAGTTCTTTTGTTCTGAGCACACTCACGTTTCCCTCGTATTAGAGATTCTAGAAAGCAAGAGCGTGCTTCTTGCTCTAAAGCACAGTGTGTTTCATGGATGAGAACTGTGCCCTGTGTTTCCCTTCAGAAATGGAGTTAAATGCCAGGCGTGTGTCTTCCTACAAGCAAGACTTCGTTTCAGGTGAACGAAGTCACTTTTCAGCTCAAAGGAAGCTACATTGTTCACGAAGCTCACACGTTTCTCGCTCTTAACTGAAAAGCATTGGATGAGAGAGGACCTGTGGTTTGTACCAGTTTCAGAATCAGAGTTGAACTAGATATGGTCCGTGTGTGTAGGAAACACAGTACTTTTGTTCTGAGCACACCCACGTTTCCCTCTGTATTAGAGACTCTAGAAAGCAAGAGCGTGCTTCTTGCTCTAAAGCAGGTTGTGTTTCCTGGATGAGAACTGTACCGTGTGTTTCCCTTCAGAAACGGAGTTAAATGCCAGGCTCTGTGTCTTTCTTCAAGCAAGACTTCGTTTCAGGTAAATGAAGTCACTTTTCAGCTTAAACGAAGCTACATTGTTCACGAAGCTCACACGTTTCTCGCTCTTAACTGAAAAGCATTGGATGTTAGTGGACCTGAGGTTTGTATCAGTCTCAGAAACAGAGTTGAACTAGATATGGTCCGTGTGTAGGAAACACAGTTCTTTTGTTCTGAGCACACTCACGTTTCCCTGTGTATTAGAGACTCTAGAAAGCAAGAGCGTACTTCTTGCTCTAAAGCAGAGTGCGTTTCATGGATGAGAACTGTGCCCTGTGTTTCCCTTCAGAAACGGAGTTAAATGCCAGTCTCTGTGTCTTCCTTCAAGCAAGACTACGTTTCAGGTAAACGCAGTCGCTTTTCAGCTCAAGCGAATCTACATTGTTCACGAAGCTCACACGTTTCTTGCATTTCACTGAAAAGCATTGGATGTTAGAGGAACTGTGGATTCTATCAGTTTCAGAAACAGAGTTGAACCAGATATGGTCCGTGTGTGTAGGAAACACAGTTCTTTTGTTCTGAGCACACTCACGTTTCCCTCTGTATTAGAGATTCTAGAAAGCAAGAGCGTGCTTCTTGCTCTAAAGCACAGTATGTTTCATGGATGAGAACGGTGCTGTGTGTTTCCTTCAGAAACGGAGTTAAATGCCAGGCTCTGTGTCTTTCTTCAAGCAAGAATTCGTTTCAGGTGAACGAAGTCACTTTTCAGCTCAAACGAAGCTACATTGTTCACGAAGCTCACACGTTTCTCGCTCTTAACTGAAAAGCATTGGATGTTAGAGGACCTGTGGTTTGTACCAGTTTCAGAATCAGAGTTGAACTAGATATGGTCCGTGTGTGTAGGAAACACAGTTCTTTTGTTCTGAGCACACTCACGTTTCCCTCTGTATTAGAGACTCTAGAAATCAAGAGCGTGCTTCATGTTTTAAAGCAGAGTGTGTTTCATGGATGAGAACTCTGCCCTGTGTTTCCCTTCATAAACGGTGTTAAATGCCATGTGTGTGTCTTCCTACAAGCAAGACTTCGTTTAAGGTGAACACAGTCACTTTTCAGCTCAAACGAAGCTACATTGTTCACGAAACTCACACGTTTCTCGCTCTTAACTGAAAAGCATTGGATGTTAGAGGACCTGTGGTTTGTATCAGTTTCAGAAATAGAGTTGAACTAGATATGGTCCGTGTGTGTAGGAAACACAGTTCTTTTGTTCTGAGCACACTCACGTTTCCCTCTGTATTAGAGACTCTAGAAATCAAGAGCGTGCTTCTTGCTCTAAAGCAGAGTGTGTTTCATGGATGAGAGCTGTGCCCTGTGTTTCCCTTCAGAAATGGAGTTAAATGCCAGGCGTGTGTCTTCCTACAAGCAAGACTTCGTTTCAGGTGAAAGCAGTCACTTTTCAGCTCAATCGAAGCTACATTGTACACGAAGCTAACACGTTTCTCGCTCTTAACTGAAAATCATTGGATGTTAGAGGACCTGTGGTTTGTACCAGTTTCAGAATCAGAGTTGAACTACATATGGTCCGTGTTTGTAGGAAACACAGTTCTTTTGTTCTGAGCAAACTCACGTTTCCGTCTGTATTAGAGAATCTAGAAAGCAAGAGCGTGCTTTTGCTCTAAAGCAGGTTGTGTTTCATGGATGAGAACTGTACCGTGTGTTTCCCTGCAGAAACGGAGTTAAATGCCAGGCTCTGTGTCTTTCTTCAAGCAAGACTTCGTTTCAGGTAAAAGCAGTCACATTTCAGCTCAAACGAAGCTACATTGTTCACGAAGCTCACACATTTCTCGCTTTTCACTGAAAAGCATTGGATGTTAGAGGACCTGTGGTTTGTATCAGTTTCAGAAACAGAGTTGAAGTAGATATAGTCCCTGTGTAGGAAACAGAGTTCTTTTATTCTGAGCACACTCACGTTTCCCTCTGTATTACAGACTCTAGAAAGCAAGAGCGTGCTTCTTGCTCTAAAGCAGAATGTGTTTCATGGATGAGAACTGTACCGTGTGTTTCCCTTCAGAAACGGAGTTAAATGCCAGGCTCTGTGTCTTCCTTCAAGCAAGACTACGTTTCAGGTAAACGCAGTCGCTTTTCAGCTCAAACGAATCTACATTGTTCACGAAGCTCACACGTTTCTTGCATTTCACTGAAAAGCATTGGATGTTAGAGGAACTGTGGATTCTATCAGTTTCAGAAACAGATTTGAACTAGATATGGTCCGTGTGTGTAGGAAACACAGTTCTTTTGTTCTGAGCACACTCACGTTTCCCTCTGTATTAGAGACTCTAGAAATCAAGAGCGTGCTTCATGTTCTAAAGCAGAGTGTGTTTCATTGATGAGAACTCTGCCCTGTGTTTCCCTTCATAAACGGAGTTAAATGCCAGGTGTGAGTCTTCCTACAAGCAAGACTTGGTTCAGGTGAACGCAGTCACTTTTCAGCTCAAACGAAGCTACATTGTTCACGAAACTCACACGTTTCTTGCTCTTAACTGAAAAGCATTGGATGTTAGAGGACCTGTGATTTGTATCAGTTTCAGAAATAGAGTTGAACTAGATATGGTCCGTGTGTGTAGGAAACACAGTTCTTTTGTTCTGAGCACACTCACGTTTCCCTCTGTATTAGAGACTCTAGAAATCAAGAGCGTGCTTCTTGCTCTAAAGCAGAGTGTGTTTCATGGATGAGAACTGTGCCCTGTGTTTCCCTTCAGAAATGGAGTTAAATGCCAGGCGTGTGTCTTTCTTCAAGCAAGACTTCGTTTCAGGTAAATGAAGTCACTTTTCAGCTCAAACGAAGCTACATTGTTCACGAAGCTCACACGTTTCTCGCTCTTAACTGAAAAGCATTGGATGTTAGTGGACCTGAGGTTTGTATCAGTTTCAGAAACACAGTTGAACTAGATATGGTCCGTGTGTAGGAAACACAGTTCTTTTGTTCTGAGCACACTCACGTTTCCCTGTGTATTAGAGACTCTAGAAAGCAAGAGCGTGCTTCTTGCTCTAAAGCAGAGTGTGTTTCATGGATGAGAACTGTGCCCTGTGTTTCCCTTCAGAAACGGAGTTAAATGCCAGTCTCTGTGTCTTCCTTCAAGCAAGACTACGTTTCAGGTAAACGCAGTCGCTTTTCAGCTCAAACGAATCTACATTGTTCACGAAGCTCACACGTTTCTTGCATTTCACTGAAAAGCATTGGATGTTAGAGGAACTGTGGATTCTATCAGTTTCAGAAACAGAGTTGAACTAGATATGGTCCGTGTGTGTAGGAAACACAGTTCTTTTGTTCTGAGCACACTCACGTTTCCCTCTGTATTAGAGACTCTAGAAATCAAGAGCGTGCTTCATGTTCTAAAGCAGAGTGTGTTTCATGGATGAGAACTCTGCCCTGTATTTCCCTTCATAAAAGGAGTTAAATGCCAGGTGTGTGTCTTCCTACAAGCAAGACTTCGTTTCAGGTGAACACAGTCACTTTTCAGCTCAAAGGAAGCTACATTGTTCACGAAACTCACACGTTTCTCGCTCTTAAATGAAAAGCATTGGATGATAGAGGATCTGTGGTTTGTACCATTTTCAGAATCAGAGTTGAACTAGATATGGGCCGTGTGTGTAGGAGAAACACAGTTCTTTTGTTCTGAGCACACTCAGGTTTCCCTCTGTATTACAGACTCTAGAAAGCAAGAGCGTGCTTCTTGCTCTAAAGCAGGTTTTGTTTCCTGGATGAGAACTGTACCGTGTGTTTCCCTTCAGAAACGGAGTTAAATGCCAGGCTCTGTGTCTTCCTTCAAGCAAGACTACGTTTCAGGTAAACGCAGTCGCTTTTCAGCTCAAAGGAATCTACATTGTTCACGAAGCTCACACGTTTCTTGCATTTCACTGAAAAGCATTGGATGTTAGAGGAACTGTGGATTCTATCAGTTTCAGAAACAGATTTGAACTAGATATGGTCCGTGTGTGTAGGAAACACAGTTCTTTTGTTCTGAGCACACTCACGTTTCCCTCTGTATTAGAGACTCTAGAAATCAAGAGTGTGCTTCATGTTCTAAAGCAGAGTGTGTTTCATGGATGAGAACTCTGCCCTGTGTTTCCCTTCATAAACGGAGTTAAATGCCATGTGTGAGTCTTCCTACAAGCAAGACTTGGTTCAGGTGAACGCAGTCACTTTTCAGCTCAAACGAAGCTACATTGTTCACGAAACTCACACGTTTCTTGCTCTTAACTGAAAATCATTGGATGTTAAAGGACCTGTGGTTTGTACCAGTTTCAGAATCAGAGTTGAACTACATATGGTCCGTGTGTGTAAGAAACACAGTTCTTTTGTTCTGAGCAAACTCACGTTTCCGTCTGTATTAGAGACTCTAGAAAGCAAGAGCGTGCTTTTGCTCTAAAGCAGGTTGTGTTTCATGGATGAGAACTGTACCGTGTGTTTCCCTTCAGAAACGGAGTTAAATGCCAGGCTCTGTGTCTTTCTTCAAGCAAGACTTCGTTTCAGGTAAAAGCAGTCACATTTCAGCTCAAACGAAGCTACATTGTTCACGAAGCTCACACGTTTCTCGCTCTTAACTGAAAAGCATTGGATGTTAGAGGACCTGTGGTTTGTATCAGTTTCGGGAACAAAGTTGAAGTGGATATAGTCCCTGTGTAGGAAACACAGTTCTTTTGTTCTGAGCAAACTCACGTTTCCGTCTGTATTAGAGACTCTAGAAAGCAAGAGCGTGCTTCTTGCTCTAAAGCAGGTTGTGTTTCATGGATGAGAACTGTACTGTGTGTTTCCCTTCAGAAACGGAGTTAAATGCCAGGCTCTGTGTTTTTCTTCAAGCAAGACTTCGTTTCAGGTAAAAGCAGTGACATTTCAGCTCAAACGAAGCTACATTGTTCACGAAGCTCACACGTTTCTCGCTTTTCACTGAAAAGCATTGGATGTTAGAGGACGTGTGGTTTGTATCAGTTTCAGAAACAGAGTTGAAGTAGATATAGTCCCTGTGTAGGAAACAGAGTTCGTTTATTCTGAGCACACTCACGTTTCCCTCTGTATTACAGACTCTAGAAAGCAAGAGCGTGCTTCTTGCTCTAAACCAGAATGTGTTTCATGGATGAGAACTGTGCCATGTGTTTCCCTTCAGAAACGGAGTTAAATGCCAGGCTCTGTGTCTTTCTACAAGCAAGAGTTCGTTTAAGGTAAACGCAGTCACTTTTTAGCTCAAACGAAGCTGCATTGTTCACGAAGCTCACACGTTTCTCGCCTTTCTCTGAAAAGCATTGGATGTTAGAGGACCTGTGGATTCTATCAGCTTCAGAAAAAGAGTTGAACCAGATATGGTCCGTGTGTGTAGGAAACACAGTTCTTTTGTTCTGAGCACACTCACGTTTCCCTCTGTATTAGAGATTCTAGAAAGCAAGAGCGTGCTTCTTGCTCTAAAGCACAGTGTGTTTCATGGATGAGAACTGTGCCCTGTGTTTCCCTTCAGAAACGGAGTTAAATGCCAGTCTCTGTGTCTTCCTTCAAGCAAGACTACGTTTCAGGTAAACGCAGTCGCTTTTCAGCTCAAACGAATCTACATTGTTCACGAAGCTCACACGTTTCTTGCATTTCACTGAAAAGCATTGGATGTTAGAGGAACTGTGGATTCTATCAGTTTCAGAAACAGAGTTGAACTAGATATGGTCCGTGTGTGTAGGAAACACAGTTCTTTTGTTCTGAGCACACTCACGTTTCCCTCTGTATTAGAGACTCTAGAAATCAAGAGCGTGCTTCATGTTCTAAAGCAGAGTGTGTTTCATGGATGAGAACTCTGCCCTGTATTTCCCTTCATAAAAGGAGTTAAATGCCAGGTGTGTGTCTTCCTACAAGCAAGACTTCGTTTCAGGTGAACACAGTCACTTTTCAGCTCAAAGGAAGCTACATTGTTCACGAAACTCACACGTTTCTCGCTCTTAAATGAAAAGCATTGGATGATAGAGGATCTGTGGTTTGTACCATTTTCAGAATCAGAGTTGAACTAGATATGGGCCGTGTGTGTAGGAGAAACACAGTTCTTTTGTTCTGAGCACACTCAGGTTTCCCTCTGTATTACAGACTCTAGAAAGCAAGAGCGTGCTTCTTGCTCTAAAGCAGGTTTTGTTTCCTGGATGAGAACTGTACCGTGTGTTTCCCTTCAGAAACGGAGTTAAATGCCAGGCTCTGTGTCTTCCTTCAAGCAAGACTACGTTTCAGGTAAACGCAGTCGCTTTTCAGCTCAAAGGAATCTACATTGTTCACGAAGCTCACACGTTTCTTGCATTTCACTGAAAAGCATTGGATGTTAGAGGAACTGTGGATTCTATCAGTTTCAGAAACAGATTTGAACTAGATATGGTCCGTGTGTGTAGGAAACACAGTTCTTTTGTTCTGAGCACACTCACGTTTCCCTCTGTATTAGAGACTCTAGAAATCAAGAGTGTGCTTCATGTTCTAAAGCAGAGTGTGTTTCATGGATGAGAACTCTGCCCTGTGTTTCCCTTCATAAACGGAGTTAAATGCCATGTGTGAGTCTTCCTACAAGCAAGACTTGGTTCAGGTGAACGCAGTCACTTTTCAGCTCAAACGAAGCTACATTGTTCACGAAACTCACACGTTTCTTGCTCTTAACTGAAAATCATTGGATGTTAAAGGACCTGTGGTTTGTACCAGTTTCAGAATCAGAGTTGAACTACATATGGTCCGTGTGTGTAAGAAACACAGTTCTTTTGTTCTGAGCAAACTCACGTTTCCGTCTGTATTAGAGACTCTAGAAAGCAAGAGCGTGCTTTTGCTCTAAAGCAGGTTGTGTTTCATGGATGAGAACTGTACCGTGTGTTTCCCTTCAGAAACGGAGTTAAATGCCAGGCTCTGTGTCTTTCTTCAAGCAAGACTTCGTTTCAGGTAAAAGCAGTCACATTTCAGCTCAAACGAAGCTACATTGTTCACGAAGCTCACACGTTTCTCGCTCTTAACTGAAAAGCATTGGATGTTAGAGGACCTGTGGTTTGTATCAGTTTCGGGAACAAAGTTGAAGTGGATATAGTCCCTGTGTAGGAAACACAGTTCTTTTGTTCTGAGCAAACTCACGTTTCCGTCTGTATTAGAGACTCTAGAAAGCAAGAGCGTGCTTCTTGCTCTAAAGCAGGTTGTGTTTCATGGATGAGAACTGTACTGTGTGTTTCCCTTCAGAAACGGAGTTAAATGCCAGGCTCTGTGTTTTTCTTCAAGCAAGACTTCGTTTCAGGTAAAAGCAGTGACATTTCAGCTCAAACGAAGCTACATTGTTCACGAAGCTCACACGTTTCTCGCTTTTCACTGAAAAGCATTGGATGTTAGAGGACGTGTGGTTTGTATCAGTTTCAGAAACAGAGTTGAAGTAGATATAGTCCCTGTGTAGGAAACAGAGTTCGTTTATTCTGAGCACACTCACGTTTCCCTCTGTATTACAGACTCTAGAAAGCAAGAGCGTGCTTCTTGCTCTAAACCAGAATGTGTTTCATGGATGAGAACTGTGCCATGTGTTTCCCTTCAGAAACGGAGTTAAATGCCAGGCTCTGTGTCTTTCTACAAGCAAGAGTTCGTTTAAGGTAAACGCAGTCACTTTTTAGCTCAAACGAAGCTGCATTGTTCACGAAGCTCACACGTTTCTCGCCTTTCTCTGAAAAGCATTGGATGTTAGAGGACCTGTGGATTCTATCAGCTTCAGAAAAAGAGTTGAACCAGATATGGTCCGTGTGTGTAGGAAACACAGTTCTTTTGTTCTGAGCACACTCACGTTTCCCTCTGTATTAGAGATTCTAGAAAGCAAGAGCGTGCTTCTTGCTCTAAAGCACAGTGTGTTTCATGGATGAGAACTGTGCCCTGTGTTTCCCTTCAGAAATGGAGTTAAATGCCAGGCGTGTGTCTTCCTACAAGCAAGACTTCGTTTCAGGTGAACGAAGTCACTTTTCAGCTCAAAGGAAGCTACATTGTTCACGAAGCTCACACGTTTCTCGCTCTTAACTGAAAAGCATTGGATGAGAGAGGACCTGTGGTTTGTACCAGTTTCAGAATCAGAGTTGAACTAGATATGGTCCGTGTGTGTAGGAAACACAGTACTTTTGTTCTGAGCACACCCACGTTTCCCTCTGTATTAGAGACTCTAGAAAGCAAGAGCGTGCTTCTTGCTCTAAAGCAGGTTGTGTTTCCTGGATGAGAACTGTACCGTGTGTTTCCCTTCAGAAACGGAGTTAAATGCCAGGCTCTGTGTCTTTCTTCAAGCAAGACTTCGTTTCAGGTAAATGAAGTCACTTTTCAGCTTAAACGAAGCTACATTGTTCACGAAGCTCACACGTTTCTCGCTCTTAACTGAAAAGCATTGGATGTTAGTGGACCTGAGGTTTGTATCAGTCTCAGAAACAGAGTTGAACTAGATATGGTCCGTGTGTAGGAAACACAGTTCTTTTGTTCTGAGCACACTCACGTTTCCCTGTGTATTAGAGACTCTAGAAAGCAAGAGCGTACTTCTTGCTCTAAAGCAGAGTGCGTTTCATGGATGAGAACTGTGCCCTGTGTTTCCCTTCAGAAACGGAGTTAAATGCCAGTCTCTGTGTCTTCCTTCAAGCAAGACTACGTTTCAGGTAAACGCAGTCGCTTTTCAGCTCAAGCGAATCTACATTGTTCACGAAGCTCACACGTTTCTTGCATTTCACTGAAAAGCATTGGATGTTAGAGGAACTGTGGATTCTATCAGTTTCAGAAACAGAGTTGAACCAGATATGGTCCGTGTGTGTAGGAAACACAGTTCTTTTGTTCTGAGCACACTCACGTTTCCCTCTGTATTAGAGATTCTAGAAAGCAAGAGCGTGCTTCTTGCTCTAAAGCACAGTATGTTTCATGGATGAGAACGGTGCTGTGTGTTTCCTTCAGAAACGGAGTTAAATGCCAGGCTCTGTGTCTTTCTTCAAGCAAGAATTCGTTTCAGGTGAACGAAGTCACTTTTCAGCTCAAACGAAGCTACATTGTTCACGAAGCTCACATGTTTCTCGCTCTTAACTGAAAAGCATTGGATGTTAGAGGACCTGTGGTTTGTACCAGTTTCAGAATCAGAGTTGAACTAGATATGGTCCGTGTGTGTAGGAAACACAGTTCTTTTGTTCTGAGCACACTCACGTTTCCCTCTGTATTAGAGACTCTAGAAATCAAGAGTGTGCTTCATGTTCTAAAGCAGAGTGTGTTTCATGGATGAGAACTCTGCCCTGTGTTTCCCTTCATAAACGGAGTTAAATGCCATGTGTGAGTCTTCCTACAAGCAAGACTTGGTTCAGGTGAACGCAGTCACTTTTCAGCTCAAACGAAGCTACATTGTTCACGAAACTCACACGTTTCTTGCTCTTAACTGAAAATCATTGGATGTTAAAGGACCTGTGGTTTGTACCAGTTTCAGAATCAGAGTTGAACTACATATGGTCCGTGTGTGTAAGAAACACAGTTCTTTTGTTCTGAGCAAACTCACGTTTCCGTCTGTATTAGAGACTCTAGAAAGCAAGAGCGTGCTTTTGCTCTAAAGCAGGTTGTGTTTCATGGATGAGAACTGTACCGTGTGTTTCCCTTCAGAAACGGAGTTAAATGCCAGGCTCTGTGTCTTTCTTCAAGCAAGACTTCGTTTCAGGTAAAAGCAGTCACATTTCAGCTCAAACGAAGCTACATTGTTCACGAAGCTCACACGTTTCTCGCTCTTAACTGAAAAGCATTGGATGTTAGAGGACCTGTGGTTTGTATCAGTTTCGGGAACAAAGTTGAAGTGGATATAGTCCCTGTGTAGGAAACACAGTTCTTTTGTTCTGAGCAAACTCACGTTTCCGTCTGTATTAGAGACTCTAGAAAGCAAGAGCGTGCTTCTTGCTCTAAAGCAGGTTGTGTTTCATGGATGAGAACTGTACTGTGTGTTTCCCTTCAGAAACGGAGTTAAATGCCAGGCTCTGTGTTTTTCTTCAAGCAAGACTTCGTTTCAGGTAAAAGCAGTGACATTTCAGCTCAAACGAAGCTACATTGTTCACGAAGCTCACACGTTTCTCGCTTTTCACTGAAAAGCATTGGATGTTAGAGGACGTGTGGTTTGTATCAGTTTCAGAAACAGAGTTGAAGTAGATATAGTCCCTGTGTAGGAAACAGAGTTCGTTTATTCTGAGCACACTCACGTTTCCCTCTGTATTACAGACTCTAGAAAGCAAGAGCGTGCTTCTTGCTCTAAACCAGAATGTGTTTCATGGATGAGAACTGTGCCATGTGTTTCCCTTCAGAAACGGAGTTAAATGCCAGGCTCTGTGTCTTTCTACAAGCAAGAGTTCGTTTAAGGTAAACGCAGTCACTTTTTAGCTCAAACGAAGCTGCATTGTTCACGAAGCTCACACGTTTCTCGCCTTTCTCTGAAAAGCATTGGATGTTAGAGGACCTGTGGATTCTATCAGCTTCAGAAAAAGAGTTGAACCAGATATGGTCCGTGTGTGTAGGAAACACAGTTCTTTTGTTCTGAGCACACTCACGTTTCCCTCTGTATTAGAGATTCTAGAAAGCAAGAGCGTGCTTCTTGCTCTAAAGCACAGTGTGTTTCATGGATGAGAACTGTGCCCTGTGTTTCCCTTCAGAAATGGAGTTAAATGCCAGGCGTGTGTCTTCCTACAAGCAAGACTTCGTTTCAGGTGAACGAAGTCACTTTTCAGCTCAAAGGAAGCTACATTGTTCACGAAGCTCACACGTTTCTCGCTCTTAACTGAAAAGCATTGGATGAGAGAGGACCTGTGGTTTGTACCAGTTTCAGAATCAGAGTTGAACTAGATATGGTCCGTGTGTGTAGGAAACACAGTAATTTTGTTCTGAGCACACCCACGTTTCCCTCTGTATTAGAGACTCTAGAAAGCAAGAGCGTGCTTCTTGCTCTAAAGCAGGTTGTGTTTCCTGGATGAGAACTGTACCGTGTGTTTCCCTTCAGAAACGGAGTTAAATGCCAGGCTCTGTGTCTTTCTTCAAGCAAGACTTCGTTTCAGGTAAATGAAGTCACTTTTCAGCTTAAACGAAGCTACATTGTTCACGAAGCTCACACGTTTCTCGCTCTTAACTGAAAAGCATTGGATGTTAGTGGACCTGAGGTTTGTATCAGTCTCAGAAACAGAGTTGAACTAGATATGGTCCGTGTGTAGGAAACACAGTTCTTTTGTTCTGAGCACACTCACGTTTCCCTCTGTATTAGAGACTCTAGAAATCAAGAGCGTGCTTCTTGCTCTAAAGCAGAGTGTGTTTCATGGATGAGAGCTGTGCCCTGTGTTTCCCTTCAGAAATGGAGTTAAATGCCAGGCGTGTGTCTTCCTACAAGCAAGACTTCGTTTCAGGTGAAAGCAGTCACTTTTCAGCTCAATCGAAGCTACATTGTACACGAAACTAACACGTTTCTCGCTCTTAACTGAAAATCATTGGATGTTAGAGGACCTGTGGTTTGTACCAGTTTCAGAATCAGAGTTGAACTACATATGGTCCGTGTTTGTAGGAAACACAGTTCTTTTGTTCTGAGCAAACTCACGTTTCCGTCTGTATTAGAGAATCTAGAAAGCAAGAGCGTGCTTTTGCTCTAAAGCAGGTTGTGTTTCACGGATGAGAACTGTACCGTGTGTTTCCCTGCAGAAACGGAGTTAAATGCCAGGCTCTGTGTCTTTCTTCAAGCAAAACTTCGTTTCAGGTAAAAGCAGTCACATTTCAGCTCAAACGAAGCTACATTGTTCACGAAGCTCACACATTTCTCGCTTTTCACTGAAAAGCATTGGATGTTAGAGGACCTGTGGTTTGTATCAGTTTCAGAAACAGAGTTGAAGTAGATATAGTCCCTGTGTAGGAAACAGAGTTCTTTTATTCTGAGCACACTCACGTTTCCCTCTGTATTACAGACTCTAGAAAGCAAGAGCGTGCTTCTTGCTCTAAAGCAGAATGTGTTTCCTGGATGAGAACTGTACCGTGTGTTTCCCTTCAGAAACGGAGTTAAATGCCAGGCTCTGTGTCTTCCTTCAAGCAAGACTACGTTTCAGGTAAACGCAGTCGCTTTTCAGCTCAAACGAATCTACATTGTTCACGAAGCTCACACGTTTCTTGCATTTCACTGAAAAGCATTGGATGTTAGAGGAACTGTGGATTCTATCAGTTTCAGAAACAGATTTGAACTAGATATGGTCCGTGTGTGTAGGAAACACAGTTCTTTTGTTCTGAGCACACTCACGTTTCCCTCTGTATTAGAGACTCTAGAAATCAAGAGCGTGCTTCATGTTCTAAAGCAGAGTGTGTTTCATTGATGAGAACTCTGCCCTGTGTTTCCCTTCATAAACGGAGTTAAATGCCAGGTGTGAGTCTTCCTACAAGCAAGACTTGGTTCAGGTGAACGCAGTCACTTTTCAGCTCAAACGAAGCTACATTGTTCACGAAACTCACACGTTTCTTGCTCTTAACTGAAAAGCATTGGATGTTAGAGGACCTGTGATTTGTATCAGTTTCAGAAATAGAGTTGAACTAGATATGGTCCGTGTGTGTAGGAAACACAGTTCTTTTGTTCTGAGCACACTCACGTTTCCCTCTGTATTAGAGACTCTAGAAATCAAGAGCGTGCTTCTTGCTCTAAAGCAGAGTGTGTTTCATGGATGAGAACTGTGCCCTGTGTTTCCCTTCAGAAATGGAGTTAAATGCCAGGCGTGTGTCTTTCTTCAAGCAAGACTTCGTTTCAGGTAAATGAAGTCACTTTTCAGCTCAAACGAAGCTACATTGTTCACGAAGCTCACACGTTTCTCGCTCTTAACTGAAAAGCATTGGATGTTAGTGGACCTGAGGTTTGTATCAGTTTCAGAAACACAGTTGAACTAGATATGGTCCGTGTGTAGGAAACACAGTTCTTTTGTTCTGAGCACACTCACGTTTCCCTGTGTATTAGAGACTCTAGAAAGCAAGAGCGTGCTTCTTGCTCTAAAGCAGAGTGTGTTTCATGGATGAGAACTGTGCCCTGTGTTTCCCTTCAGAAACGGAGTTAAATGCCAGTCTCTGTGTCTTCCTTCAAGCAAGACTACGTTTCAGGTAAACGCAGTCGCTTTTCAGCTCAAACGAATCTACATTGTTCACGAAGCTCACACGTTTCTTGCATTTCACTGAAAAGCATTGGATGTTAGAGGAACTGTGGATTCTATCAGTTTCAGAAACAGAGTTGAACTAGATATGGTCCGTGTGTGTAGGAAACACAGTTCTTTTGTTCTGAGCACACTCACGTTTCCCTCTGTATTAGAGACTCTAGAAATCAAGAGCGTGCTTCATGTTCTAAAGCAGAGTGTGTTTCATGGATGAGAACTCTGCCCTGTATTTCCCTTCATAAAAGGAGTTAAATTCCAGGTGTGTGTCTTCCTACAAGCAAGACTTCGTTTCAGGTGAACACAGTCACTTTTCAGCTCAAAGGAAGCTACATTGTTCACGAAACTCACACGTTTCTCGCTCTTAAATGAAAAGCATTGGATGATAGAGGATCTGTGGTTTGTACCATTTTCAGAATCAGAGTTGAACTAGATATGGTCCGTGTGTGTAGGAAACACAGTTCTTTTGTTCTGAGCACACTCAGGTTTCCCTCTGTATTACAGACTCTAGAAAGCAAGAGCGTGCTTCTTGCTCTAAAGCAGGTTTTGTTTCCTGGATGAGAACTGTACCGTGTGTTTCCCTTCAGAAACGGAGTTAAATGCCAGGCTCTGTGTCTTCCTTCAAGCAAGACTACGTTTCAGGTAAACGCAGTCGCTTTTCAGCTCAAAGGAATCTACATTGTTCACGAAGCTCACACGTTTCTTGCATTTCACTGAAAAGCATTGGATGTTAGAGGAACTGTGGATTCTATCAGTTTCAGAAACAGATTTGAACTAGATATGGTCCGTGTGTGTAGGAAACACAGTTCTTTTATTCTGAGCACACTCACGTTTCCCTCTGTATTAGAGACTCTAGAAATCAAGAGTGTGCTTCATGTTCTAAAGCAGAGTGTGTTTCATGGATGAGAACTCTGCCCTGTGTTTCCCTTCATAAACGGAGTTAAATGCCATGTGTGAGTCTTCCTACAAGCAAGACTTGGTTCAGGTGAACGCAGTCACTTTTCAGCTCAAACGAAGCTACATTGTTCACGAAACTCACACGTTTCTTGCTCTTAACTGAAAATCATTGGATGTTAAAGGACCTGTGGTTTGTACCAGTTTCAGAATCAGAGTTGAACTACATATGGTCCGTGTGTGTAAGAAACACAGTTCTTTTGTTCTGAGCAAACTCACGTTTCCGTCTGTATTAGAGACTCTAGAAAGCAAGAGCGTGCTTTTGCTCTAAAGCAGGTTGTGTTTCATGGATGAGAACTGTACCGTGTGTTTCCCTTCAGAAACGGAGTTAAATGCCAGGCTCTGTGTCTTTCTTCAAGCAAGACTTCGTTTCAGGTAAAAGCAGTCACATTTCAGCTCAAACGAAGCTACATTGTTCACGAAGCTCACACGTTTCTCGCTCTTAACTGAAAAGCATTGGATGTTAGAGGACCTGTGGTTTGTATCAGTTTCGGGAACAAAGTTGAAGTGGATATAGTCCCTGTGTAGGAAACACAGTTCTTTTGTTCTGAGCAAACTCACGTTTCCGTCTGTATTAGAGACTCTAGAAAGCAAGAGCGTGCTTCTTGCTCTAAAGCAGGTTGTGTTTCATGGATGAGAACTGTACTGTGTGTTTCCCTTCAGAAACGGAGTTAAATGCCAGGCTCTGTGTTTTTCTTCAAGCAAGACTTCGTTTCAGGTAAAAGCAGTGACATTTCAGCTCAAACGAAGCTACATTGTTCACGAAGCTCACACGTTTCTCGCTTTTCACTGAAAAGCATTGGATGTTAGAGGACGTGTGGTTTGTATCAGTTTCAGAAACAGAGTTGAAGTAGATATAGTCCCTGTGTAGGAAACAGAGTTCGTTTATTCTGAGCACACTCACGTTTCCCTCTGTATTACAGACTCTAGAAAGCAAGAGCGTGCTTCTTGCTCTAAACCAGAATGTGTTTCATGGATGAGAACTGTGCCATGTGTTTCCCTTCAGAAACGGAGTTAAATGCCAGGCTCTGTGTCTTTCTACAAGCAAGAGTTCGTTTAAGGTAAACGCAGTCACTTTTTAGCTCAAACGAAGCTGCATTGTTCACGAAGCTCACACGTTTCTCGCCTTTCTCTGAAAAGCATTGGATGTTAGAGGACCTGTGGATTCTATCAGCTTCAGAAAAAGAGTTGAACCAGATATGGTCCGTGTGTGTAGGAAACACAGTTCTTTTGTTCTGAGCACACTCACGTTTCCCTCTGTATTAGAGATTCTAGAAAGCAAGAGCGTGCTTCTTGCTCTAAAGCACAGTGTGTTTCATGGATGAGAACTGTGCCCTGTGTTTCCCTTCAGAAACGGAGTTAAATGCCAGTCTCTGTGTCTTCCTTCAAGCAAGACTACGTTTCAGGTAAACGCAGTCGCTTTTCAGCTCAAACGAATCTACATTGTTCACGAAGCTCACACGTTTCTTGCATTTCACTGAAAAGCATTGGATGTTAGAGGAACTGTGGATTCTATCAGTTTCAGAAACAGAGTTGAACTAGATATGGTCCGTGTGTGTAGGAAACACAGTTCTTTTGTTCTGAGCACACTCACGTTTCCCTCTGTATTAGAGACTCTAGAAATCAAGAGCGTGCTTCATGTTCTAAAGCAGAGTGTGTTTCATGGATGAGAACTCTGCCCTGTATTTCCCTTCATAAAAGGAGTTAAATGCCAGGTGTGTGTCTTCCTACAAGCAAGACTTCGTTTCAGGTGAACACAGTCACTTTTCAGCTCAAAGGAAGCTACATTGTTCACGAAACTCACACGTTTCTCGCTCTTAAATGAAAAGCATTGGATGATAGAGGATCTGTGGTTTGTACCATTTTCAGAATCAGAGTTGAACTAGATATGGGCCGTGTGTGTAGGAGAAACACAGTTCTTTTGTTCTGAGCACACTCAGGTTTCCCTCTGTATTACAGACTCTAGAAAGCAAGAGCGTGCTTCTTGCTCTAAAGCAGGTTTTGTTTCCTGGATGAGAACTGTACCGTGTGTTTCCCTTCAGAAACGGAGTTAAATGCCAGGCTCTGTGTCTTCCTTCAAGCAAGACTACGTTTCAGGTAAACGCAGTCGCTTTTCAGCTCAAAGGAATCTACATTGTTCACGAAGCTCACACGTTTCTTGCATTTCACTGAAAAGCATTGGATGTTAGAGGAACTGTGGATTCTATCAGTTTCAGAAACAGATTTGAACTAGATATGGTCCGTGTGTGTAGGAAACACAGTTCTTTTGTTCTGAGCACACTCACGTTTCCCTCTGTATTAGAGACTCTAGAAATCAAGAGTGTGCTTCATGTTCTAAAGCAGAGTGTGTTTCATGGATGAGAACTCTGCCCTGTGTTTCCCTTCATAAACGGAGTTAAATGCCATGTGTGAGTCTTCCTACAAGCAAGACTTGGTTCAGGTGAACGCAGTCACTTTTCAGCTCAAACGAAGCTACATTGTTCACGAAACTCACACGTTTCTTGCTCTTAACTGAAAATCATTGGATGTTAAAGGACCTGTGGTTTGTACCAGTTTCAGAATCAGAGTTGAACTAC
This sequence comes from Onychomys leucogaster, assembly GCA_949786385.1. NCBI lineage: Eukaryota > Metazoa > Chordata > Mammalia > Rodentia > Cricetidae > Onychomys > Onychomys leucogaster. Next base: position 489,432 of record CATKUP010000142.1, read on the forward strand.
ATATGGTCCGTGTGTGTAAGAAACACAGTTCTTTTGTTCTGAGCAAACTCACGTTTCCGTCTGTATTAGAGACTCTAGAAAGCAAGAGCGTGCTTTTGCTCTAAAGCAGGTTGTGTTTCATGGATGAGAACTGTACCGTGTGTTTCCCTTCAGAAACGGAGTTAAATGCCAGGCTCTGTGTCTTTCTTCAAGCAAGACTTCGTTTCAGGTAAAAGCAGTCACATTTCAGCTCAAACGAAGCTACATTGTTCACGAAGCTCACACGTTTCTCGCTCTTAACTGAAAAGCATTGGATGTTAGAGGACCTGTGGTTTGTATCAGTTTCGGGAACAAAGTTGAAGTGGATATAGTCCCTGTGTAGGAAACACAGTTCTTTTGTTCTGAGCAAACTCACGTTTCCGTCTGTATTAGAGACTCTAGAAAGCAAGAGCGTGCTTCTTGCTCTAAAGCAGGTTGTGTTTCATGGATGAGAACTGTACTGTGTGTTTCCCTTCAGAAACGGAGTTAAATGCCAGGCTCTGTGTTTTTCTTCAAGCAAGACTTCGTTTCAGGTAAGAGCAGTGACATTTCAGCTCAAACGAAGCTACATTGTTCACGAAGCTCACACGTTTCTCGCTTTTCACTGAAAAGCATTGGATGTTAGAGGACGTGTGGTTTGTATCAGTTTCAGAAACAGAGTTGAAGTAGATATAGTCCCTGTGTAGGAAACAGAGTTCGTTTATTCTGAGCACACTCACGTTTCCCTCTGTATTACAGACTCTAGAAAGCAAGAGCGTGCTTCTTGCTCTAAACCAGAATGTGTTTCATGGATGAGAACTGTGCCATGTGTTTCCCTTCAGAAACGGAGTTAAATGCCAGGCTCTGTGTCTTTCTACAAGCAAGAGTTCGTTTAAGGTAAACGCAGTCACTTTTTAGCTCAAACGAAGCTGCATTGTTCACGAAGCTCACACGTTTCTCGCCTTTCTCTGAAAAGCATTGGATGTTAGAGGACCTGTGGATTCTATCAGCTTCAGAAAAAGAGTTGAACCAGATATGGTCCGTGTGTGTAGGAAACACAGTTCTTTTGTTCTGAGCACACTCACGTTTCCCTCTGTATTAGAGATTCTAGAAAGCAAGAGCGTGCTTCTTGCTCTAAAGCACAGTGTGTTTCATGGATGAGAACTGTGCCCTGTGTTTCCCTTCAGAAATGGAGTTAAATGCCAGGCGTGTGTCTTCCTACAAGCAAGACTTCGTTTCAGGTGAACGAAGTCACTTTTCAGCTCAAAGGAAGCTACATTGTTCACGAAGCTCACACGTTTCTCGCTCTTAACTGAAAAGCATTGGATGAGAGAGGACCTGTGGTTTGTACCAGTTTCAGAATCAGAGTTGAACTAGATATGGTCCGTGTGTGTAGGAAACACAGTACTTTTGTTCTGAGCACACCCACGTTTCCCTCTGTATTAGAGACTCTAGAAAGCAAGAGCGTGCTTCTTGCTCTAAAGCAGGTTGTGTTTCCTGGATGAGAACTGTACCGTGTGTTTCCCTTCAGAAACGGAGTTAAATGCCAGGCTCTGTGTCTTTCTTCAAGCAAGACTTCGTTTCAGGTAAATGAAGTCACTTTTCAGCTTAAACGAAGCTACATTGTTCACGAAGCTCACACGTTTCTCGCTCTTAACTGAAAAGCATTGGATGTTAGTGGACCTGAGGTTTGTATCAGTCTCAGAAACAGAGTTGAACTAGATATGGTCCGTGTGTAGGAAACACAGTTCTTTTGTTCTGAGCACACTCACGTTTCCCTGTGTATTAGAGACTCTAGAAAGCAAGAGCGTACTTCTTGCTCTAAAGCAGAGTGCGTTTCATGGATGAGAACTGTGCCCTGTGTTTCCCTTCAGAAACGGAGTTAAATGCCAGTCTCTGTGTCTTCCTTCAAGCAAGACTACGTTTCAGGTAAACGCAGTCGCTTTTCAGCTCAAGCGAATCTACATTGTTCACGAAGCTCACACGTTTCTTGCATTTCACTGAAAAGCATTGGATGTTAGAGGAACTGTGGATTCTATCAGTTTCAGAAACAGAGTTGAACCAGATATGGTCCGTGTGTGTAGGAAACACAGTTCTTTTGTTCTGAGCACACTCACGTTTCCCTCTGTATTAGAGATTCTAGAAAGCAAGAGCGTGCTTCTTGCTCTAAAGCACAGTATGTTTCATGGATGAGAACGGTGCTGTGTGTTTCCTTCAGAAACGGAGTTAAATGCCAGGCTCTGTGTCTTTCTTCAAGCAAGAATTCGTTTCAGGTGAACGAAGTCACTTTTCAGCTCAAACGAAGCTACATTGTTCACGAAGCTCACACGTTTCTCGCTCTTAACTGAAAAGCATTGGATGTTAGAGGACCTGTGGTTTGTACCAGTTTCAGAATCAGAGTTGAACTAGATATGGTCCGTGTGTGTAGGAAACACAGTTCTTTTGTTCTGAGCACACTCACGTTTCCCTCTGTATTAGAGACTCTAGAAATCAAGAGTGTGCTTCATGTTCTAAAGCAGAGTGTGTTTCATGGATGAGAACTCTGCCCTGTGTTTCCCTTCATAAACGGAGTTAAATGCCATGTGTGAGTCTTCCTACAAGCAAGACTTGGTTCAGGTGAACGCAGTCACTTTTCAGCTCAAACGAAGCTACATTGTTCACGAAACTCACACGTTTCTTGCTCTTAACTGAAAATCATTGGATGTTAAAGGACCTGTGGTTTGTACCAGTTTCAGAATCAGAGTTGAACTACATATGGTCCGTGTGTGTAAGAAACACAGTTCTTTTGTTCTGAGCAAACTCACGTTTCCGTCTGTATTAGAGACTCTAGAAAGCAAGAGCGTGCTTTTGCTCTAAAGCAGGTTGTGTTTCATGGATGAGAACTGTACCGTGTGTTTCCCTTCAGAAACGGAGTTAAATGCCAGGCTCTGTGTCTTTCTTCAAGCAAGACTTCGTTTCAGGTAAAAGCAGTCACATTTCAGCTCAAACGAAGCTACATTGTTCACGAAGCTCACACGTTTCTCGCTCTTAACTGAAAAGCATTGGATGTTAGAGGACCTGTGGTTTGTATCAGTTTCGGGAACAAAGTTGAAGTGGATATAGTCCCTGTGTAGGAAACACAGTTCTTTTGTTCTGAGCAAACTCACGTTTCCGTCTGTATTAGAGACTCTAGAAAGCAAGAGCGTGCTTCTTGCTCTAAAGCAGGTTGTGTTTCATGGATGAGAACTGTACTGTGTGTTTCCCTTCAGAAACGGAGTTAAATGCCAGGCTCTGTGTTTTTCTTCAAGCAAGACTTCGTTTCAGGTAAAAGCAGTGACATTTCAGCTCAAACGAAGCTACATTGTTCACGAAGCTCACACGTTTCTCGCTTTTCACTGAAAAGCATTGGATGTTAGAGGACGTGTGGTTTGTATCAGTTTCAGAAACAGAGTTGAAGTAGATATAGTCCCTGTGTAGGAAACAGAGTTCGTTTATTCTGAGCACACTCACGTTTCCCTCTGTATTACAGACTCTAGAAAGCAAGAGCGTGCTTCTTGCTCTAAACCAGAATGTGTTTCATGGATGAGAACTGTGCCATGTGTTTCCCTTCAGAAACGGAGTTAAATGCCAGGCTCTGTGTCTTTCTACAAGCAAGAGTTCGTTTAAGGTAAACGCAGTCACTTTTTAGCTCAAACGAAGCTGCATTGTTCACGAAGCTCACACGTTTCTCGCCTTTCTCTGAAAAGCATTGGATGTTAGAGGACCTGTGGATTCTATCAGCTTCAGAAAAAGAGTTGAACCAGATATGGTCCGTGTGTGTAGGAAACACAGTTCTTTTGTTCTGAGCACACTCACGTTTCCCTCTGTATTAGAGATTCTAGAAAGCAAGAGCGTGCTTTTGCTCTAAAGCAGGTTGTGTTTCATGGATGAGAACTGTACCGTGTGTTTCCCTGCAGAAACGGAGTTAAATGCCAGGCTCTGTGTCTTTCTTCAAGCAAGACTTCGTTTCAGGTAAAAGCAGTCACATTTCAGCTCAAACGAAGCTACATTGTTCACGAAGCTCACACATTTCTCGCTTTTCACTGAAAAGCATTGGATGTTAGAGGACCTGTGGTTTGTATCAGTTTCAGAAACAGAGTTGAAGTAGATATAGTCCCTGTGTAGGAAACAGAGTTCTTTTATTCTGAGCACACTCACGTTTCCCTCTGTATTACAGACTCTAGAAAGCAAGAGCGTGCTTCTTGCTCTAAAGCAGAATGTGTTTCATGGATGAGAACTGTACCGTGTGTTTCCCTTCAGAAACGGAGTTAAATGCCAGGCTCTGTGTCTTCCTTCAAGCAAGACTACGTTTCAGGTAAACGCAGTCGCTTTTCAGCTCAAACGAATCTACATTGTTCACGAAGCTCACACGTTTCTTGCATTTCACTGAAAAGCATTGGATGTTAGAGGAACTGTGGATTCTATCAGTTTCAGAAACAGATTTGAACTAGATATGGTCCGTGTGTGTAGGAAACACAGTTCTTTTGTTCTGAGCACACTCACGTTTCCCTCTGTATTAGAGACTCTAGAAATCAAGAGCGTGCTTCATGTTCTAAAGCAGAGTGTGTTTCATTGATGAGAACTCTGCCCTGTGTTTCCCTTCATAAACGGAGTTAAATGCCAGGTGTGAGTCTTCCTACAAGCAAGACTTGGTTCAGGTGAACGCAGTCACTTTTCAGCTCAAACGAAGCTACATTGTTCACGAAACTCACACGTTTCTTGCTCTTAACTGAAAAGCATTGGATGTTAGAGGACCTGTGATTTGTATCAGTTTCAGAAATAGAGTTGAACTAGATATGGTCCGTGTGTGTAGGAAACACAGTTCTTTTGTTCTGAGCACACTCACGTTTCCCTCTGTATTAGAGACTCTAGAAATCAAGAGCGTGCTTCTTGCTCTAAAGCAGAGTGTGTTTCATGGATGAGAACTGTGCCCTGTGTTTCCCTTCAGAAATGGAGTTAAATGCCAGGCGTGTGTCTTTCTTCAAGCAAGACTTCGTTTCAGGTAAATGAAGTCACTTTTCAGCTCAAACGAAGCTACATTGTTCACGAAGCTCACACGTTTCTCGCTCTTAACTGAAAAGCATTGGATGTTAGTGGACCTGAGGTTTGTATCAGTTTCAGAAACACAGTTGAACTAGATATGGTCCGTGTGTAGGAAACACAGTTCTTTTGTTCTGAGCACACTCACGTTTCCCTGTGTATTAGAGACTCTAGAAAGCAAGAGCGTGCTTCTTGCTCTAAAGCAGAGTGTGTTTCATGGATGAGAACTGTGCCCTGTGTTTCCCTTCAGAAACGGAGTTAAATGCCAGTCTCTGTGTCTTCCTTCAAGCAAGACTACGTTTCAGGTAAACGCAGTCGCTTTTCAGCTCAAACGAATCTACATTGTTCACGAAGCTCACACGTTTCTTGCATTTCACTGAAAAGCATTGGATGTTAGAGGAACTGTGGATTCTATCAGTTTCAGAAACAGAGTTGAACCAGATATGGTCCGTGTGTGTAGGAAACACAGTTCTTTTGTTCTGAGCACACTCACGTTTCCCTCTGTATTAGAGATTCTAGAAAGCAAGAGCGTGCTTCTTGCTCTAAAGCACAGTATGTTTCATGGATGAGAACGGTGCTGTGTGTTTCCTTCAGAAACGGAGTTAAATGCCAGGCTCTGTGTCTTTCTTCAAGCAAGAATTCGTTTCAGGTGAACGAAGTCACTTTTCAGCTCAAACGAAGCTACATTGTTCACGAAGCTCACACGTTTCTCGCTCTTAACTGAAAAGCATTGGATGTTAGAGGACCTGTGGTTTGTACTAGTTTCAGAATCAGAGTTGAACTAGATATGGTCCGTGTGTGTAGGAAACACAGTTCTTTTGTTCTGAGCACACTCACGTTTCCCTCTGTATTAGAGACTCTAGAAATCAAGAGCGTGCTTCATGTTTTAAAGCAGAGTGTGTTTCATGGATGAGAACTCTGCCCTGTGTTTCCCTTCATAAACGGAGTTAAATGCCATGTGTGTGTCTTCCTACAAGCAAGACTTCGTTTAAGGTGAACACAGTCACTTTTCAGCTCAAACGAAGCTACATTGTTCACGAAACTCACACGTTTCTCGCTCTTAACTGAAAAGCATTGGATGTTAGAGGACCTGTGGTTTGTATCAGTTTCAGAAATAGAGTTGAACTAGATATGGTCCGTGTGTGTAGGAAACACAGTTCTTTTGTTCTGAGCACACTCACGTTTCCCTCTTATTAGAGACTCTAGAAATCAAGAGCGTGCTTCTTGCTCTAAAGCAGAGTGTGTTTCATGGATGAGAGCTGTGCCCTGTGTTTCCCTTCAGAAATGGAGTTAAATGCCAGGCGTGTGTCTTCCTACAAGCAAGACTTCGTTTCAGGTGAAAGCAGTCACTTTTCAGCTCAATCGAAGCTACATTGTACACGAAGCTAACACGTTTCTCGCTCTTAACTGAAAATCATTGGATGTTAGAGGACCTGTGGTTTGTACCAGTTTCAGAATCAGAGTTGAACTACATATGGTCCGTGTTTGTAGGAAACACAGTTCTTTTGTTCTGAGCAAACTCACGTTTCCGTCTGTATTAGAGAATCTAGAAAGCAAGAGCGTGCTTTTGCTCTAAAGCAGGTTGTGTTTCATGGATGAGAACTGTACCGTGTGTTTCCCTGCAGAAACGGAGTTAAATGCCAGGCTCTGTGTCTTTCTTCAAGCAAGACTTCGTTTCAGGTAAAAGCAGTCACATTTCAGCTCAAACGAAGCTACATTGTTCACGAAGCTCACACATTTCTCGCTTTTCACTGAAAAGCATTGGATGTTAGAGGACCTGTGGTTTGTATCAGTTTCAGAAACAGAGTTGAAGTAGATATAGTCCCTGTGTAGGAAACAGAGTTCTTTTATTCTGAGCACACTCACGTTTCCCTCTGTATTACAGACTCTAGAAAGCAAGAGCGTGCTTCTTGCTCTAAAGCAGAATGTGTTTCATGGATGAGAACTGTACCGTGTGTTTCCCTTCAGAAACGGAGTTAAATGCCAGGCTCTGTGTCTTCCTTCAAGCAAGACTACGTTTCAGGTAAACGCAGTCGCTTTTCAGCTCAAACGAATCTACATTGTTCACGAAGCTCACACGTTTCTTGCATTTCACTGAAAAGCATTGGATGTTAGAGGAACTGTGGATTCTATCAGTTTCAGAAACAGATTTGAACTAGATATGGTCCGTGTGTGTAGGAAACACAGTTCTTTTGTTCTGAGCACACTCACGTTTCCCTCTGTATTAGAGACTCTAGAAATCAAGAGCGTGCTTCATGTTCTAAAGCAGAGTGTGTTTCATTGATGAGAACTCTGCCCTGTGTTTCCCTTCATAAACGGAGTTAAATGCCAGGTGTGAGTCTTCCTACAAGCAAGACTTGGTTCAGGTGAACGCAGTCACTTTTCAGCTCAAACGAAGCTACATTGTTCACGAAACTCACACGTTTCTTGCTCTTAACTGAAAAGCATTGGATGTTAGAGGACCTGTGATTTGTATCAGTTTCAGAAATAGAGTTGAACTAGATATGGTCCGTGTGTGTAGGAAACACAGTTCTTTTGTTCTGAGCACACTCACGTTTCCCTCTGTATTAGAGACTCTAGAAATCAAGAGCGTGCTTCTTGCTCTAAAGCAGAGTGTGTTTCATGGATGAGAACTGTGCCCTGTGTTTCCCTTCAGAAATGGAGTTAAATGCCAGGCGTGTGTCTTTCTTCAAGCAAGACTTCGTTTCAGGTAAATGAAGTCACTTTTCAGCTCAAACGAAGCTACATTGTTCACGAAGCTCACACGTTTCTCGCTCTTAACTGAAAAGCATTGGATGTTAGTGGACCTGAGGTTTGTATCAGTTTCAGAAACACAGTTGAACTAGATATGGTCCGTGTGTAGGAAACACAGTTCTTTTGTTCTGAGCACACTCACGTTTCCCTGTGTATTAGAGACTCTAGAAAGCAAGAGCGTGCTTCTTGCTCTAAAGCAGAGTGTGTTTCATGGATGAGAACTGTGCCCTGTGTTTCCCTTCAGAAACGGAGTTAAATGCCAGTCTCTGTGTCTTCCTTCAAGCAAGACTACGTTTCAGGTAAACGCAGTCGCTTTTCAGCTCAAACGAATCTACATTGTTCACGAAGCTCACACGTTTCTTGCATTTCACTGAAAAGCATTGGATGTTAGAGGAACTGTGGATTCTATCAGTTTCAGAAACAGATTTGAACTAGATATGGTGCGTGTGTGTAGGAAACACAGTTCTTTTGTTCTGAGCACACTCACGTTTCCCTCTGTATTAGAGACTCTAGAAATCAAGAGCGTGCTTCATGTTCTAAAGCAGAGTGTGTTTCATGGATGAGAACTCTGCCCTGTATTTCCCTTCATAAAAGGAGTTAAATGCCAGGTGTGTGTCTTCCTACAAGCAAGACTTCGTTTCAGGTGAACACAGTCACTTTTCAGCTCAAAGGAAGCTACATTGTTCACGAAACTCACACGTTTCTCGCTCTTAAATGAAAAGCATTGGATGATAGAGGATCTGTGGTTTGTACCATTTTCAGAATCAGAGTTGAACTAGATATGGTCCGTGTGTGTAGGAAACACAGTTCTTTTGTTCTGAGCACACTCAGGTTTCCCTCTGTATTACAGACTCTAGAAAGCAAGAGCATGCTTCTTGCTCTAAAGCAGGTTGTGTTTCCTGGATGAGAACTGTACCGTGTGTTTCCCTTCAGAAACGGAGTTAAATGCCAGGCTCTGTGTCTTTCTACAAGCAAGACTTCGTTTCAGGTAAAAGCAGTCACATTTCAGCTCAAACGAAGCTACATTGTTCACGAAGCTCACACATTTCTCGCTTTTCACTGAAAAGCATTGGATGTTAGAGGACCTGTGGTTTGTATCAGTTTCAGAAACAGAGTTGAAGTAGATATAGTCCCTGTGTAGGAAACAGAGTTCGTTTATTCTGAGCACACTCACGTTTCCCTCTGTATTACAGACTCTAGAAAGCAAGAGCGTGCTTCTTGCTCTAAAGCAGGTTTTGTTTCCTGGATGAGAACTGTACCGTGTGTTTCCCTTCAGAAACGGAGTTAAATGCCAGGCTCTGTGTCTTCCTTCAAGCAAGACTACGTTTCAGGTAAACGCAGTCGCTTTTCAGCTCAAACGAATCTACATTGTTCACGAAGCTCACACGTTTCTTGCATTTCACTGAAAAGCATTGGATGTTAGAGGAACTGTGGATTCTATCAGTTTCAGAAACAGATTTGAACTAGATATGGTCCGTGTGTGTAGGAAACACAGTTCTTTTGTTCTGAGCACACTCACGTTTCCCTCTGTATTAGAGACTCTAGAAATCAAGAGTGTGCTTCATGTTCTAAAGCAGAGTGTGTTTCATTGATGAGAACTCTGCCCTGTGTTTCCCTTCATAAACGGAGTTAAATGCCAGGTGTGAGTCTTCCTACAAGCAAGACTTGGTTCAGGTGAACGCAGTCACTTTTCAGCTCAAACGAAGCTACATTGTTCACGAAACTCACACGTTTCTTGCTCTTAACTGAAAATCATTGGATGTTAGAGGACCTGTGGTTTGTACCAGTTTCAGAATCAGAGTTGAACTACATATGGTCCGTGTGTGTAAGAAACACAGTTCTTTTGTTCTGAGCAAACTCACGTTTCCGTCTGTATTAGAGACTCTAGAAAGCAAGAGCGTGCTTTTGCTCTAAAGCAGGTTGTGTTTCATGGATGAGAACTGTACCGTGTGTTTCCCTTCAGAAACGGAGTTAAATGCCAGGCTCTGTGTCTTTCTTCAAGCAAGACTTCGTTTCAGGTAAAAGCAGTCACATTTCAGCTCAAACGAAGCTACATTGTTCACGAAGCTCACACGTTTCTCGCTCTTAACTGAAAAGCATTGGATGTTAGAGGACCTGTGGTTTGTATCAGTTTCGGGAACAAAGTTGAAGTAGATATAGTCCCTGTGTAGGAAACACAGTTCTTTTGTTCTGAGCAAACTCACGTTTCCGTCTGTATTAGAGACTCTAGAAAGCAAGAGCGTGCTTCTTGCTCTAAAGCAGGTTGTGTTTCATGGATGAGAACTGTACTGTGTGTTTCCCTTCAGAAACGGAGTTAAATGCCAGGCTCTGTGTTTTTCTTCAAGCAAGACTTCGTTTCAGGTAAAAGCAGTGACATTTCAGCTCAAACGAAGCTACATTGTTCACGAAGCTCACACGTTTCTCGCTTTTCACTGAAAAGCATTGGATGTTAGAGGACGTGTGGTTTGTATCAGTTTCAGAAACAGAGTTGAAGTAGATATAGTCCCTGTGTAGGAAACAGAGTTCGTTTATTCTGAGCACACTCACGTTTCCCTCTGTATTACAGACTCTAGAAAGCAAGAGCGTGCTTCTTGCTCTAAACCAGAATGTGTTTCATGGATGAGAACTGTGCCATGTGTTTCCCTTCAGAAACGGAGTTAAAGGCCAGGCTCTGTGTCTTTCTACAAGCAAGAGTTAGTTTAAGGTAAACGCAGTCACTTTTTAGCTCAATCGTAGCTACATTGTACACGAAGCTCACACGTTTCTCGCTCTTAACTGAAAATCATTGGATGGTAGAGGACCTGTGGTTTGTACCAGTTTCAGAATCAGAGTTGAACTACATATGGTCCGTGTGTGTAGGAAACACAGTTCTTTTGTTTTGAGCAAACTCACGTTTCCGTCTGTATTAGAGAATCTAGAAAGCAAGAGCGTGCTTTTGCTCTAAAGCAGGTTGTGTTTCATGGATGAGAACTGTACCGTGTGTTTCCCTTCAGAAACGGAGTTAAATGCCAGGCTCTGTGTCTTTCTTCAAGCAAGACTTCGTTTCAGGTAAAAGCAGTCACATTTCAGCTCAAACGAAGCTACATTGTTCACGAAGCTCACACGTTTCTCGCTCTTAACTGAAAAGCATTGGATGTTAGAGGGCCTGTGGTTTGTACCAGTTTCAGAATCAGAGTTGAACTACATATGGTCCGTGTGTGTAGGAAACACAGTTCTTTTCTTCTGAGCAAACTCACATTTCCGTCTATATTAGAGACTCTAGAAAGCAAGAGCGTGCTTTTGCTCTAAAGCAGGTTGTGTTTCATGGATGAGAACTGTACCGTGTGTTTCCCTTCAGAAACGGAGTTAAATGCCAGGCTCTGTGTCTTTCTTCAAGCAAGACTTCGTTTCAGGTAAAAGCAGTCACATTTCAGCTCAAACGAAGCTACATTGTTCACGAAGCTCACACGTTTCTCGCTCTTAACTGAAAAGCATTGGATGTTAGAGGACCTGTGGTTTGTATCAGTTTCGGAAACAAAGTTGAAGTAGATATAGTCCCTGTGTAGGAAACACAGTTCTTTTGTTCTGAGCAAACTCACGTTTCCGTCTGTATTAGAGACTCTAGAAAGCAAGAGCGTGCTTCTTGCTCTAAAGCAGGTTGTGTTTCATGGATGAGAACTGTACTGTGTGTTTCCCTTCAGAAACGGAGTTAAATGCCAGGCTCTGTGTTTTTCTTCAAGCAAGACTTCGTTTCAGGTAAAAGCAGTGACATTTCAGCTCAAACGAAGCTACATTGTTCAAGAAGCTCACACGTTTCTCGCTTTTCACTGAAAAGCATTGGATGTTAGAGGACCTGTGGTTTGTATCAGTTTCAGAAACAGAGTTGAAGTAGATATAGTCCCTGTGTAGGAAACAGAGTTCGTTTATTCTGAGCACACTCACGTTTCCCTCTGTATCACAGACTCTAGAAAGCAAGAGCGTGCTTCTTGCTCTAAACCAGAATGTGTTTCATGGATGAGAACTGTGCCATGTGTTTCCCTTCAGAAACGGAGTTAAAGGCCAGGCTCTGTGTCTTTCTACAAGCAAGAGTTTGTTTAAGGTAAACGCAGTCACTTTTTAGCTCAAACGAAGCTGCATTGTTCACGAAGCTCACACGTTTCTCGCCTTTCACTGAAAAGCATTGGATGTTAGAGGACCTGTGGATTCTATCAGCTTCAGAAAAAGAGTTGAACCAGATATGGTCCGTGTGTGTAGGAAACACAGTTCTTTTGTTCTGAGCACACTCACGTTTCCCTCTGTATTAGAGATTCTAGAAAGCAAGAGCGTGCTTCTTGCTCTAAAGCACAGTGTGTTTCATGGATGAGAACTGTGCCCTGTGTTTCCCTTCAGAAATGGAGTTAAATGCCAGGCGTGTGTCTTCCTACAAGCAAGACTTCGTTTCAGGTGAACGAAGGCACTTTTCAGCTCAAACGAAGCTACATTGTTCACGAAGCTCACACGTTTCTCGCTCTTACCTGAAAAGCATTGGATGTTAGTGGACCTGAGGTTTGTATCAGTCTCAGATACAGAGTTGAACTAGATATGGTCCGTGTGTAGGAAACACAGTTCTTTTGTTCTGAGCACACTCAGGTTTCCCTGTGTATTAGATACTCTAGAAAGCAAGAGCGTACTTCTTGCTCTAAAGCAGAGTGCGTTTCATGGATGAGAACTGTGCCCTGTGTTTCCCTTCAGAAACGGAGTTAAATGCCAGTCTCTGTGTCTTCCTTTAAGCAAGACTACGTTTCAGGTAAACGCAGTCGCTTTTCAGCTCAAGCGAATCTACATTGTTCACGAAGCTCACACGTTTCTTGCATTTCACTGAAAAGCATTGGATGTTAGAGGAACTGTGGATTCTATCAGTTTCAGAAACAGAGTTGAACCAGATATGGTCCGTGTGTGTAGGAAACACAGTTCTTTTGTTCTGAGCACACTCACGTTTCCCTCTGTATTAGAGATTCTAGAAAGCAAGAGCGTGCTTCTTGCTCTAAAGCACAGTATGTTTCATGGATGAGAACGGTGCTGTGTGTTTCCTTCAGAAACGGAGTTAAATGCCAGGCTCTGTGTCTTTCTTCAAGCAAGAATTCGTTTCAGGTGAACGAAGTCACTTTTCAGCTCAAACGAATCTACATTGTTCACGAAGCTCACACGTTTCTTGCATTTCACTGAAAAGCATTGGATGTTAGAGGAACTGTGGATTCTATCAGTTTCAGAAACAGATTTGAACTAGATATGGTCTGTGTGTGTAGGAAACACAGTTCTTTTGTTCTGAGCACACTCACGTTTCCCTCTGTATTAGAGACTCTAGAAATCAAGAGCGTGCTTCATGTTCTAAAGCAGAGTATGTTTCATGGATGAGAACTCTGCCCTGTGTTTCCCTTCATAAACGGAGTTAAATGCCTGGTGTGTGTCTTCCTACAAGCAAGACTTCGTTTCAGGTGAACACAGTCACTTTTCAGCTCAAAGGAAGCTACATTGTTCACGAAACTCACACGTTTCTCGCTCTTAAATGAAAAGCATTGGATGATAGAGGATCTGTGGTTTGTACCATTTTCAGAATCAGAGTTGAACTAGATATGGTCCGTGTGTGTAGGAAACACAGTTCTTTTTTTCTGAGCACACTCAGGTTTCCCTCTGTATTACAGACTCTAGAAAGCAAGAGCGTGCTTCTTGCTCTAAAGCAGGTTGTGTTTCCTGGATGAGAACTGTACCGTGTGTTTCCCTTCAGAAACGGAGTTAAATGCCAGGCTCTGTGTCTTTCTACAAGCAAGACTTCGTTTCAGGTAAAAGCAGTCACATTTCAGCTCAAACGAAGCTACATTGTTCACGAAGCTCACACATTTCTCGCTTTTCACTGAAAAGCATTGGATGTTAGAGGACCTGTGGTTTGTATCAGTTTCAGAAACAGAGTTGAAGTAGATATAGTCCCTGTGTAGGAAACAGAGTTCTTTTATTCTGAGCAAACTCACGTTTCCCTCTGTATTACAGACTCTAGAAAGCAAGAGCGTGCTTCTTGCTCTAAAGCAGGTTTTGTTTCCTGGATGAGAACTGTACCGTGTGTTTCCCTTCAGAAACGGAGTTAAATGCCAGGCTCTGTGTCTTCCTTCAAGCAAGACTACGTTTCAGGTAAACGCAGTCGCTTTTCAGCTCAAACGAATCTACATTGTTCACGAAGCTCACACGTTTCTTGCATTTCACTGAAAAGCATTGGATGTTAGAGGAACTGTGGATTCTATCAGTTTCAGAAACAGATTTGAACTAGATATGGTCCGTGTGTGTAGGAAACACAGTTCTTTTGTTCTGAGCACACTCACGTTTCCCTCTGTATTAGAGACTCTAGAAATCAAGAGCGTGCTTCATGTTCTAAAGCAGAGTGTGTTTCATTGATGAGAACTCTGCCCTGTGTTTCCCTTCATAAACGGAGTTAAATGCCAGGTGTGAGTCTTCCTAAAAGCAAGACTTGGTTCAGGTGAACGCAGTAACTTTTCAGCTCAAACGAAGCTACATTGTTCACGAAACTCACACGTTTCTTGCTCTTAACTTTAAAGCATTGGATGTTAGAGGACCTGTGATTTGTATCAGTTTCAGAAATAGAGTTGAACTAGATATGGTCCGTGTGTGTAGGAAACACAGTTCTTTTGTTCTGAGCACACTCACGTTTCCCTCTGTATTAGAGACTCTAGAAATCAAGAGCGTGCTTCTTGCTCTAAAGCAGAGTGTGTTTCATGGATGAGAACTGTGCCCTGTGTTTCCCTTCAGAAATGGAGTTAAATGCCAGGCGTGTGTCTTTCTTCAAGCAAGACTTCGTTTCAGGTAAATGAAGTCACTTTTCAGCTCAAACGAAGCTACATTGTTCACGAACTCACACGTTTCTCGCTCTTAACTGAAAAGCATTGGATGTTAGTGGACCTGAGGTTTGTATCAGTTTCAGAAACACAGTTGAACGAGATATGGTCCGTGTGTAGGAAACACAGTTCTTTTGTTCTGAGCACACTCACGTTTCCCTGTGTATTAGAGACTCTAGAAAGCAAGAGCGTGCTTCTTGCTCTAAAGCAGAGTGTGTTTCATGGATGAGAACTGTGCCCTGTGTTTCCCTTCATAAACGGAGTTAAATGCCAGTCTCTGTGTCTTCCTTCAAGCAAGACTACGTTTCAGGTAAACGCAGTCGCTTTTCAGCTCAAACGAATCTACATTGTTCACGAAGCTCACACGTTTCTTGCATTTCACTGAAAAGCATTGGATGTTAGAGGAACTGTGGATTCTATCAGTTTCAGAAACAGAGTTGAACTAGATATGGTCCGTGTGTGTAGGAAACACAGTTCTTTTGTTCTGAGCACACTCACGTTTCCCTCTGTATTAGAGACTCTAGAAATCAAGAGCGTGCTTCATGTTCTAAAGCAGAGTGTGTTTCATGGATGAGAACTCTGCCCTGTATTTCCCTTCATAAAAGGAGTTAAATGCCAGGCGTGTGTCTTCCTACAAGCAAGACTTCGTTTCAGGTGAAAGCAGTCACTTTTCAGCTCAATCGAAGCTACATTGTACACGAAGCTCACACGTTTCTCGCTCTTAACTGAAAATCATTGGATGTTAGAGGACCTGTGGTTTGTACCAGTTTCAGAATCAGAGTTGAACTACATATGGTCCGTGTGTGTAAGAAACACAGTTCTTTTGTTCTGAGCAAACTCACGTTTCCGTCTGTATTAGAGACTCTAGAAAGCAAGAGCGTGCTTTTGCTCTAAAGCAGGTTGTGTTTCATGGATGAGAACTGTACCGTGTGTTTCCCTTCAGAAACGGAGTTAAATGCCAGGCTCTGTGTCTTTCTTCAAGCAAGACTTCGTTTCAGGTAAAAGCTGTCACATTTCAGCTCAAACGAAGCTACATTGTTCACGAAGCTCACACGTTTCTCGCTCTTAACTGAAAAGCATTGGATGTTAGAGGACCTGTGGTTTGTATCAGTTTCGGAAACAAAGTTGAAGTAGATATAGTCCCTGTGTAGGAAACACAGTTCTTTTGTTCTGAGCAAACTCACGTTTCCGTCTGTATTAGAGACTCTAGAAAGCAAGAGCGTGCTTCTTGCTCTAAAGCAGGTTGTGTTTCATGGATGAGAACTGTACTGTGTGTTTCCCTTCAGAAACGGAGTTAAATGCCAGGCTCTGTGTTTTTCTTCAAGCAAGACTTCGTTTCAGGTAAAAGCAGTGACATTTCAGCTCAAACGAAGCTACATTGTTCACGAAGCTCACACGTTTCTCGCTTTTCACTGAAAAGCATTGGATGTTAGAGGACGTGTGGTTTGTATCAGTTTCAGAAACAGAGTTGAAGTAGATATAGTCCCTGTGTAGGAAACAGAGTTCGTTTATTCTGAGCACACTCATGTTTCCCTCTGTATTACAGACTCTAGAAAGCAAGAGCGTGCTTCTTGCTCTAAACCAGAATGTGTTTCATGGATGAGAACTGTGCCATGTGTTTCCCTTCAGAAACGGAGTTAAAGGCCAGGCTCTGTTTCTTTCTACAAGCAAGAGTTCGTTTAAGGTAAACGCAGTCACTTTTTAGCTCAATCGAAGCTACATTGTACACGAAGCTCACACGTTTCTCGCTCTTAACTGAAAATCATTGGATGTTAGAGGACCTGTGGTTTGTACCAGTTTCAGAATCAGAGTTGAACTACCTATGGTCCGTGTGTGTAGGAAACACAGTTCTTTTGTTCTGAGCAAACTCACGTTTCCGTCTGTATTAGAGACTCTAGAAAGCAAGAGCGTGCTTTTGCTCTAAAGCAGGTTGTGTTTCATGGATGAGAACTGTACCGTGTGTTTCCCTTCAGAAACGGAGTTAAATGCCAGGCTCTGTGTCTTTCTTCAAGCAAGACTTCGTTTCAGGTAAAAGCAGTCACATTTCAGCTCAAACGAAGCTACATTGTTCACGAAGCTCACACGTTTCTCGCTCTTAACTGAAAAGCATTGGATGTTAGAGGACCTGTGGTTTGTATCAGTTTCGGAAACAAAGTTGAAGTAGATATAGTCCCTGTGTAGGAAACACAGTTCTTTTGTTCTGAGCAAACTCACGTTTCCCTCTGTATTAGAGACTCTAGAAAGCAAGAGCGTGCTTCTTGCTCTAAAGCAGGTTGTGTTTCATGGATGAGAACTGTACTGTGTGTTTCCCTTCAGAAACGGAGTTAAATGCCAGGCTCTGTGTTTTTCTTCAAGCAAGACTTCGTTTCAGGTAAAAGCAGTGACATTTCAGCTCAAACGAAGCTACATTGTTCAAGAAGCTCACACGTTTCTCGCTTTTCACTGAAAAGCATTGGATGTTAGAGGACCTGTGGTTTGTATCAGTTTCAGAAACAGAGTTGAAGTAGATATAGTCCCTGTGTAGGAAACAGAGTTCGTTTATTCTGAGCACACTTACGTTTCCCTCTGTATTACAGACTCTAGAAAGCAAGAGCGTGCTTCTTGCTCTAAACCAGAATGTGTTTCATGGATGAGAACTGTGCCATGTGTTTCCCTTCAGAAACGGAGTTAAAGGCAGGCTCTGTGTCTTTCTACAAGCAAGAGTTCGTTTAAGGTAAACGCAGTCACTTTTTAGCTCAAACGAAGCTGCATTGTTCACGAAGATCACACGTTTCTCGCCTTTCACTGAAAAGCATTGGATGTTAGAGGACCTGTGGATTCTATCAGCTTCAGAAAAAGAGTTGAACCAGATATGGTCCGTGTGTGTAGGAAACACAGTTCTTTTGTTCTGAGCACACTCACGTTTCCCTCTGTATTAGAGATTCTAGAAAGCAAGAGCGTGCTTCTTGCTCTAAAGCACAGTGTGTTTCATGGATGAGAACTGTGCCCTGTGTTTCCCTTCAGAAATGGAGTTAAATGCCAGGCGTGTGTCTTCCTACAAGCAAGACTTCGTTTCAGGTGAACGAAGTCACTTTTCAGCTCAAACGAAGCTACATTGTTCACGAAGCTCACACGTTTCTCGCTCTTAACTGAAAAGCATTGGATGATAGAGGACCTGTGGTTTGTACCAGTTTCAGAATCAGAGTTGAACTAGATATGGTCCGTGTGTGTAGGAAACACAGTTCTTTTGTTCTGAGCACACCCACGTTTCCCTCTGTATTAGAGACTCTAGAAAGAAAGAGCGTGCTTCTTGCTCAGAAGCAGGTTGTGTTTCCTGGATGAGAACTGTACCGTGTGTTTCCCTTCAGAAACGGAGTTAAATGCCAGGCTCTGTGTCTTTCTTCAAGCAAGACTTCGTTTCAGGTAAATGAAGTCACTTTTCAGCTTAAACGAAGCTACATTGTTCACGAAGCTCACACGTTTCTCGCTCTTAACTGAAAAGCATTGGATGTTAGTGGACCTGAGGTTTGTATCAGTCTCAGAAACAGAGTGGAACTAGATATGGTCCGTGTGTAGGAAACACAGTTCTTTTGTTCTGAGCACACTCACGTTTCCCTGTGTATTAGAGACTCTAGAAAGCAAGTGCGTACTTCTTGCTCTAAAGCAGAGTGCGTTTCATGGATGAGAACTGTGCCCTGTGTTTCCCTTCAGAAACGGAGTTAAATGCCAGTCTCTGTGTCTTCCTTCAAGCAAGACTACGTTTCAGGTAAACGCAGTCGCTTTTCAGCTCAAGCGAATCTACATTGTTCACGAAGCTCACACGTTTCTTGCATTTCACTGAAAAGCATTGGATGTTAGAGGAACTGTGGATTCTATCAGTTTCAGAAACAGAGTTGAACCAGATATGGTCCGTGTGTGTAGGAAACACAGTTCTTTTGTTCTGAGCACACTCACGTTTCCCTCTGTATTAGAGATTCTAGAAAGCAAGAGCGTGCTTCTTGCTCTAAAGCACAGTATGTTTCATGGATGAGAACGGTGCTGTGTGTTTCCTTCAGAAACGGAGTTAAATGCCAGGCTCTGTGTCTTTCTTCAAGCAAGAATTCGTTTCAGGTGAACGAAGTCACTTTTCAGCTCAAACGAATCTACATTGTTCACGAAGCTCACACGTTTCTTGCATTTCACTGAAAAGCATTGGATGTTAGAGGAACTGTGGATTCTATCAGTTTCAGAAACAGATTTGAACTAGATATGGTCCATGTGTGTAGGAAACACAGTTCTTTTGTTCTGAGCACACTCACGTTTCCCTCTGTATTAGAGACTCTAGAAATCAAGAGCGTGCTTCATGTTCTAAAGCAGAGTATGTTTCATGGATGAGAACTCTGTCTTGTGTTTCCCTTCATAAACGGAGTTAAATGCCAGGTGTGTGTCTTCCTACAAGCAAGACTTCGTTTCAGGTGAACACAGTCACTTTTCAGCTCAAAGGAAGCTACATTGTTCACGAAACTCACACGTTTCTCGCTCTTAAATGAAAAGCATTGGATGATAGAGGATCTGTGGTTTGTACCATTTTCAGAATCAGAGTTGAACTAGATATGGTCCGTGTGTGTAGGAAACACAGTTCTTTTGTTCTGAGCACACTCAGGTTTCCCTCTGTATTACAGACTCTAGAAAGCAAGAGCGTGCTTCTTGCTCTAAAGCAGGTTGTGTTTCCTGGATGAGAACTGTACCGTGTGTTTCCCTTCAGAAACGGAGTTAAATGCCAGGCTCTGTGTCTTTCTACAAGCAAGACTTCGTTTCAGGTAAAAGCAGTCACATTTCAGCTCAAACGAAGCTACATTGTTCACGAAGCTCACACATTTCTCGCTTTTCACTGAAAAGCATTGGATGTTAGAGGACCTGTGGTTTGTATCAGTTTCAGAAACAGAGTTGAAGTAGATATAGTCCCTGTGTAGGAAACAGAGTTCATTTATTCTGAGCACACTCACGTTTCCCTCTGTATTACAGACTCTAGAAAGCAAGAGCGTGCTTCTTGCTCTAAAGCAGGTTGTGTTTCCTGGATGAGAACTGTACCGTGTGTTTCCCTTCAGAAACGGAGTTAAATGCCAGGCTCTGTGTCTTCCTTCAAGCAAGACTACGTTTCAGGTAAACGCAGTCGCTTTTCAGCTCAAACGAATCTACATTGTTCACGAAGCTCACACGTTTCTTGCATTTCACTGAAAAGCATTGGATGTTAGAGGAACTGTGGATTCTATCAGTTTCAGAAACAGATTTGAACTAGATATGGTCCGTGTGTGTAGGAAACACAGTTCTTTTGTTCTGAGCACACTCACGTTTCCCTCTGTATTAGAGACTCTAGAAATCAAGAGCGTGCTTCATGTTCTAAAGCAGAGTGTGTTTCATGGATGAGAACTGTGCCCTGTGTTTCCCTTCAGAAATGGAGTTAAATGCCAGGCGTGTGTCTTTCTTCAAGCAAGACTTCGTTTCAGGTAAATGAAGTCACTTTTCAGCTCAAACGAAGCTACATTGTTCACGAAGCTCACACGTTTCTCGCTCTTAACTGAAAAGCATTGGATGTTAGTGGACCTGAGGTTTGTATCAGTTTCAGAAACACAGTTGAACTAGATATGGTCCGTGTGTAGGAAACACAGTTCTTTTGTTCTGAGCACACTCACGTTTCCCTGTGTATTAGAGACTCTAGAAAGCAAGAGCATGCTTCTTGCTCTAAAGCAGAGTGTGTTTCATGGATGAGAACTGTGCCCTGTGTTTCCCTTCAGAAACGGAGTTAAATGCCAGTCTCTGTGTCTTCCTTCAAGCAAGACTACGTTTCAGGTAAACGCAGTCGCTTTTCAGCTCAAACGAATCTACATTGTTCACGAAGCTCACACGTTTCTTGCATTTCACTGAAAAGCACTGGATGTTAGAGGAACTGTGGATTCTATCAGTTTCAGAAACAGAGTTGAACTAGATATGGTCCGTGTGTGTAGGAAACACAGTTCTTTTGTTCTGAGCACACTCACGTTTCCCTCTGTATTAGAGAATCTAGAAATCAAGAGCGTGCTTCATGTTCTAAAGCAGAGTGTGTTTCATGGATGAGAACTCTGCCCTGTATTTCCCTTCATAAAAGGAGTTAAATGCCAGGCGTGTGTCTTCCTACAAGCAAGACTTCGTTTCAGGTGAAAGCAGTCACTTTTCAGCTCAATCGAAGCTACATTGTACACGAAGCTCACACGTTTCTCGCTCTTAACTGAAAATCATTGGATGTTAGAGGACCTGTGGTTTGTACCAGTTTCAGAATCAGAGTTGAACTACATATGGTCCGTGTGTGTAAGAAACACAGTTCTTTTGTTCTGAGCAAACTCACGTTTCCGTCTGTATTAGAGACTCTAGAAAGCAAGAGCGTGCTTTTGCTCTAAAGCAGGTTGTGTTTCATGGATGAGAACTGTACCGTGTGTTTCCCTTCAGAAACGGAGTTAAATGCCAGGCTCTGTGTCTTTCTTCAAGCAAGACTTCGTTTCAGGTAAAAGTTGTCACATTTCAGCTCAAACGAAGCTACATTGTTCACGAAGCTCACACGTTTCTCGCTCTTAACTGAAAAGCATTGGATGTTAGAGGACCTGTGGTTTGTATCAGTTTCGGAAACAAAGTTGAAGTAGATATAGTCCCTGTGTAGGAAACACAGTTCTTTTGTTCTGAGCAAACTCACGTTTCCGTCTGTATTAGAGACTCTAGAAAGCAAGAGCGTGCTTCTTGCTCTAAAGCAGGTTGTGTTTCATGGATGAGAACTGTACTGTGTGTTTCCCTTCAGAAACGGAGTTAAATGCCAGGCTCTGTGTTTTTCTTCAAGCAAGACTTCGTTTCAGGTAAAAGCAGTGACATTTCAGCTCAAACGAAGCTATATTGTTCACGAAGCTCACACGTTTCTCGCTTTTCACTGAAAAGCATTGGATGTTAGAGGACGTGTGGTTTGTATCAGTTTCAGAAACAGAGTTGAAGTAGATATAGTCGCTGTGTAGGAAACAGAGTTCTTTTATTCTGAGCACACTCACGTTTCCCTCTGTATTAGAGATTCTAGAAAGCAAGAGCGTGCTTCTTGCTCTAAACCAGAATGTGTTTCATGGATGAGAACTGTGCCATGTGTTTCCCTTCAGAAACGGAGTTAAAGGCCAGGCTCTGTGTCTTTCTACAAGCAAGAGTTCGTTTAAGGTAAACGCAGTCACTTTTTAGCTCATTCGAAGCTACATTGTACACGAAGCTCACACGTTTCTCGCTCTTAACTGAAAATCATTGGATGTTAGAGGACCTGTGGTTTGTACCAGTTTCAGAATCAGAGTTGAACTACATATGGTCCGTGTGTGTAGGAAACACAGTTCTTTTGTTCTGAGCAAACTCACGTTTCCGTCTGTATTAGAGACTCTAGAAAGCAAGAGCGTGCTTTTGCTCTAAAGCAGGTTGTGTTTCATGGATGAGAACTGTACCGTGTGTTTCCCTTCAGAAACGGAGTTAAATGCCAGGCTCTGTGTCTTTCTTCAAGCAAGACTTCGTTTCAGGTAAAAGCAGTCACATTTCAGCTCAAACGAAGCTACATTGTTCACGAAGCTCACACGTTTCTCGCTCTTAACTGAAAAGCATTGGATGTTAGAGGACCTGTGGTTTGTATCAGTTTCGGAAACAAAGTTGAAGTAGATATAGTCCCTGTGTAGGAAACACAGTTCTTTTGTTCTGAGCAAACTCACGTTTCCGTCTGTATTAGAGACTCTAGAAAGCAAGAGCGTGCTTCTTGCTCTAAAGCAGGTTGTGTTTCATGGATGAGAACTGTACTGTGTGTTTCCCTTCAGAAACGGAGTTAAATGCCAGGCTCTGTGTTTTTCTTCAAGCAAGACTTCGTTTCAGGTAAAAGCAGTGACATTTCAGCTCAAACGAAGCTACATTGTTCAAGAAGCTCACACGTTTCTCGCTTTTCACTGAAAAGCATTGGATGTTAGAGGACCTGTGGTTTGTATCAGTTTCAGAAACAGAGTTGAAGTAGATATAGTCCCTGTGTAGGAAACAGAGTTCGTTTATTCTGAGCACACTCACGTTTCCCTCTGTATTACAGACTCTAGAAAGCAAGAGCGTGCTTCTTGCTCTAAACCAGAATGTGTTTCATGGATGAGAACTGTGCCATGTGTTTCCCTTCAGAAACGGAGTTAAAGGCCAGGCTCTGTGTCTTTCTACAAGCAAGAGTTCGTTTAAGGTAAACGCAGTCACTTTTTAGCTCAAACGAAGCTGCATTGTTCACGAAGATCACACGTTTCTCGCCTTTCACTGAAAAGCATTGGATGTTAGAGGACCTGTGGATTCTATCAGCTTCAGAAAAAGAGTTGAACCAGATATGGTCCGTGTGTGTAGGAAACACAGTTCTTTTGTTCTGAGCACACTCACGTTTCCCTCTGTATTAGAGATTCTAGAAAGCAAGAGCGTGCTTCTTGCTCTAAAGCACAGAGTGTTTCATGGATGAGAACTGTGCCCTGTGTTTCCCTTCAGAAATGGAGTTAAATGCCAGGCGTGTGTCTTCCTACAAGCAAGACTTCGTTTCAGGTGAACGAAGTCACTTTTCAGCTCAAACGAAGCTACATTGTTCACGAAGCTCACACGTTTCTCGCTCTTAACTGAAAAGCATTGGATGATAGAGGACCTGTGGTTTGTACCAGTTTCAGAATCAGAGTTGAACTAGATATGGTCCGTGTGTGTAGGAAACACAGTACTTTTGTTCTGAGCACACCCACGTTTCCCTCTGTATTAGAGACTCTAGAAAGCAAGAGCGTGCTTCTTGCTCTAAAGCAGGTTGTGTTTCCTGGATGAGAACTGTACCGTGTGTTTCCCTTCAGAAACGGAGTTAAATGCCAGTCTCTGTCTTCCTTCAAGCAAGACTACGTTTCAGGTAAACGCAGTCGCTTTTCAGCTCAAGCGAATCTACATTGTTCACGAAGCTCACACGTTTCTTGCATTTCACTGAAAAGCATTGGATGTTAGAGGAACTGTGGATTCTATCAGTTTCAGAAACAGAGTTGAACCAGATATGGTCCGTGTGTGTAGGAAACACAGTTCTTTTGTTCTGAGCACACTCACGTTTCCCTCTGTATTAGAGATTCTAGAAAGCAAGAGCGTGCTTCTTGCTCTAAAGCACAGTATGTTTCATGGATGAGAACGGTGCTGTGTGTTTCCTTCAGAAACGGAGTTAAATGCCAGGCTCTGTGTCTTTCTTCAAGCAAGAATTCGTTTCAGGTGAACGAAGTCACTTTTCAGCTCAAACGAATCTACATTGTTCACGAAGCTCACACGTTTCTTGCATTTCACTGAAAAGCATTGGATGTTAGAGGAACTGTGGATTCTATCAGTTTCAGAAACAGATTTGAACTAGATATGGTCCGTGTGTGTAGGAAACACAGTTCTTTTGTTCTGAGCACACTCACGTTTCCCTCTGTATTAGAGACTCTAGAAATCAAGAGCGTGCTTCATGTTCTAAAGCAGAGTATGTTTCATGGATGAGAACTCTGCCCTGTGTTCCCTTCATAAACGGAGTTAAATGCCAGGTGTGTGTCTTCCTACAAGCAAGACTTCGTTTCAGGTGAACACAGTCACTTTTCAGCTCAAAGGAAGCTACATTGTTCACGAAACTCACACGTTTCTCGCTCTTAAATGAAAAGCATTGGATGATAGAGGATCTGTGGTTTGTACCATTTTCAGAATCAGAGTTGAACTAGATATGGTCCGTGTGTGTAGGAAACACAGTTCTTTTGTTCTGAGCACACTCAGGTTTCCCTCTGTATTACAGACTCTAGAAAGCAAGAGCGTGCTTCTTGCTCTAAAGCAGGTTGTGTTTCCTGGATGAGAACTGTACCGTGTGTTTCCCTTCAGAAACGGAGTTAAATGCCAGGCTCTGTGTCTTTCTACAAGCAAGACTTCGTTTCAGGTAAAAGCAGTCACATTTCAGCTCAAACGAAGCTACATTGTTCACGAAGCTCACACATTTCTCGCTTTTCACTGAAAAGCATTGGAAGTTAGAGGACCTGTGGTTTGTATCAGTTTCAGAAACAGAGTTGAAGTAGATATAGTCCCTGTGTAGGAAACAGAGTTCGTTTATTCTGAGCACACTCACGTTTCCCTCTGTATTACAGACTCTAGAAAGCAAGAGCGTGCTTCTTGCTCTAAAGCAGGTTGTGTTTCCTGGATGAGAACTGTACCGTGTGTTTCCCTTCAGAAACGGAGTTAAATGCCAGGCTCTGTGTCTTCTTTCAAGCAAGACTACGTTTCAGGTAAACGCAGTCGCTTTTCAGCTCAAACGAATCTACATTGTTCACGAAGCTCACACGTTTCTTGCATTTCACTGAAAAGCATTGGATGTTAGAGGAACTGTGGATTCTATCAGTTTCAGAAACAGATTTGAACTAGATATGGTCCGTGTGTGTAGGAAACACAGTTCTTTTGTTCTGAGCACACTCACGTTTCCCTCTGTATTAGAGACTCTAGAAATCAAGAGCGTGCTTCATGTTCTAAAGCAGAGTGTGTTTCATTGATGAGAACTCTGCCCTGTGTTTCCCTTCATAAACGGAGTTAAATGCCAGGTGTGAGTCTTCCTACAAGCAAGACTTGGTTCAGGTGAACGCAGTCACTTTTCAGCTCAAACGAAGCTACATTGTTCACGAAACTCACACGTTTCTTGCTCTTAACTGAAAAGCATTGGATGTTAGAGGACCTGTGATTTGTATCAGTTTCAGAAATAGAGTTGAACTAGATATGGTCCGTGTGTGTAGGAAACACAGTTCTTTTGTTCTGAGCACACTCACGTTTCCCTCTGTATTAGAGACTCTAGAAATCAAGAGCGTGCTTCTTGCTCTAAAGCAGAGTGTGTTTCATGGATGAGAACTGTGCCCTGTGTTTCCCTTCAGAAATGGAGTTAAATGCCAGGCGTGTGTCTTTCTTCAAGCAAGACTTCGTTTCAGGTAAATGAAGTCACTTTTCAGCTCAAACGAAGCTACATTGTTCACGAAGCTCACACGTTTCTCGCTCTTAACTGAAAAGCATTGGATGTTAGTGGACCTGAGGTTTGTATCAGTTTCAGAAACACAGTTGAACTAGATATGGTCCGTGTGTAGGAAACACAGTTCTTTTGTTCTGAGCACACTCACGTTTCCCTGTGTATTAGAGACTCTAGAAAGCAAGAGCGTGCTTCTTGCTCTAAAGCAGAGTGTGTTTCATGGATGAGAACTGTGCCCTGTGTTTCCCTTCAGAAACGGAGTTAAATGCCAGTCTCTGTGTCTTCCTTCAAGCAAGACTACGTTTCAGGTAAACGCAGTCGCTTTTCAGCTCAAACGAATCTACATTGTTCACGAAGCTCACACGTTTCTTGCATTTCACTGAAAAGCATTGGATGTTAGAGGAACTGTGGATTCTATCAGTTTCAGAAACAGAGTTGAACTAGATATGGTCCGTGTGTGTTGAAACACAGTTCTTTTGTTCTGAGCACACTCACGTTTCCCTCTGTATTAGAGACTCTAGAAATCAAGAGCGTGATTCATGTTCTAAAGCAGAGTGTGTTTCATGGATGAGAACTCTGCCCTGTATTTCCCTTCATAAAAGGAGTTAAATGCCAGGCGTGTGTCTTCCTACAAGCAAGACTTCGTTTCAGGTGAAAGCAGTCACTTTTCAGCTCAATCGAAGCTACATTGTACACGAAGCTCACACGTTTCTCGCTCTTAACTGAAAATCATTGGATGTTAGAGGACCTGTGGTTTGTACCAGTTTCAGAATCAGAGTTGAACTACATATGGTCCGTGTGTGTAAGAAACACAGTTCTTTTGTTCTGAGCAAACTCACGTTTCCGTCTGTATTAGAGACTCTAGAAAGCAAGAGCGTGCTTTTGCTCTAAAGCAGGTTGTGTTTCATGGATGAGAACTGTACCGTGTGTTTCCCTTCAGAAACGGAGTTAAATGCCAGGCTCTGTGTCTTTCTTCAAGCAAGACTTCGTTTCAGGTAAAAGCAGTCACATTTCAGCTCAAACGAAGCTACATTGTTCACGAAGCTCACACGTTTCTCGCTCTTAACTGAAAAGCATTGGATGTTAGAGGACCTGTGGTTTGTATCAGTTTCGGAAACAAAGTTGAAGTAGATATAGTCCCTGTGTAGGAAACAGAGTTCTTTTATTCTGAGCACACTCACGTTTCCCTCTGTATTACAGACTCTAGAAAGCAAGAGCGTGCTTCTTGCGCTAAAGCAGAATGTGTTTCATGGATGAGAACTGTGCCATGTGTTTCCCTTCAGAATCGGAGTTAAAGGCCAGGCTCTGTGTCTTCCTTCAAGCAAGACTACGTTTCAGGTAAACGCAGTCGCTTTTCAGCTCAAGCGAATCTACATTGTTCACGAAGCTCACACGTTTCTTGCATTTCACTGAAAAGCATTGGATGTTAGAGGAACTGTGGATTCTATCAGTTTCAGAAACAGAGTTGAACCATATATGGTCCGTGTGTGTAGGAAACACAGTTCTTTTGTTCTGAGCACACTCACGTTTCCCTCTGTATTAGAGATTCTAGAAAGCAAGAGCGTGCTTCTTGCTCTAATGCACAGTATGTTTCATGGATGAGAACGGTGCTGTG
Source organism: Onychomys leucogaster (assembly GCA_949786385.1). Taxonomy (NCBI): domain Eukaryota; kingdom Metazoa; phylum Chordata; class Mammalia; order Rodentia; family Cricetidae; genus Onychomys; species Onychomys leucogaster. Next base: position 516,712 of record CATKUP010000142.1, read on the forward strand.
TGTTTCCTTCAGAAACAGAGTTAAATGCCAGGCTCTGTGTCTTTCTTCAAGCAAGAATTCGTTTCAGGTGAACGAAGTAACTTTTCAGCTCAAACGAATCTACATTGTTCACGAAGCTCACACGTTTCTTGCATTTCACTGAAAAGCATTGGATGTTAGAGGAACTGTGGATTCTATCAGTTTCAGAAACAGATTTGAACTAGATATGGTCCGTGTGTGTAGGAAACACAGTTCTTTTGTTCTGATCACACTCACGTTTCCCTCTGTATTAGAGACTCTAGAAATCAAGAGCGTGCTTCATGTTCTAAAGCAGAGTATGTTTCATGGATGAGAACTCTGCCCTGTGTTTCCCTTGATAAACGGAGTTAAATGCCAGGTGTGTGTCTTCCTACAAGCAAGACTTCGTTTCATGTGAACACAGTCACTTTTCAGCTCAAAGGAAGCTACATTGTTCACGAAACTCACACGTTTCTCGCTCTTAAATGAAAAGCATTGGATGATAGAGGATCTGTGGTTTGTACCATTTTCAGAATCAGAGTTGAACTAGATATGGTCCGTGTGTGTAGGAAACACAGTTCTTTTGTTCTGAGCACACTCAGGTTTCCCTCTGTATTACAGACTCTAGAAAGCAAGAGCATGCTTCTTGCTCTAAAGCAGGTTTTGTTTCCTGGATGAGAACTGTACCGTGTGTTTCCCTTCAGAAACGGAGTTAAATGCCAGGCTCTGTGTCTTTCTTCAAGCAAGACTTCGTTTCAGGTAAAAGCAGTCACATTTCAGCTCAAACGAAGCTACATTGTTCACGAAGCTCACACGTTTCTCGCTCTTAACTGAAAAGCATTGGATGTTAGAGGACCTGTGGTTTGTACCAGTTTCAGAATCAGAGTTGAACTACATATGGTCCGTGTGTGTAGGAAACACAGTTCTTTGGTTCTGAGCAAACTCACGTTTCCGTCTGTATTAGAGACTCTAGAAAGCAAGAGCGTGCTTTTGCTCTAAAGCAGGTTGTGTTTCATGGATGAGAACTGTACCGTGTGTTTCCCTTCAGAAACGGAGTTAAATGCCAGGATCTGGGTCTTTCTTCAAGCAAGACTTCGTTTCAGGTAAAAGCAGTCACATTTCAGCTCAAACGAAGCTACATTGTTCACGAAGCTCACACGTTTCTCGCTCTTAACTGAAAAGCATTGGATGTTAGAGGACCTGTGGTTTGTATCAGTTTCGGAAACAAAGTTGAAGTAGATATAGTCCCTGTGTAGGAAACAGAGTTCTTTTATTCTGAGCACACTCACGTTTCCCTCTGTATTACAGACTCTAGAAAGCAAGAGCGTGCTTCTTGCTCTAAAGCAGAATGTGTTTCATGGATGAGAACTGTGCCATGTGTTTCCCTTCAGAATCGGAGTTAAAGGCCAGGCTCTGTGTCTTCCTTCAAGCAAGACTACGTTTCAGGTAAACGCAGTCGCTTTTCAGCTCAAGCGAATCTACATTGTTCACGAAGCTCACACGTTTCTTGCATTTCACTGAAAAGCATTGGATGTTAGAGGAACTGTGGATTCTATCAGTTTCAGAAACAGAGTTGAACCATATATGGTCCGTGTGTGTAGGAAACACAGTTCTTTTGTTCTGAGCACACTCACGTTTCCCTCTGTATTAGAGATTCTAGAAAGCAAGAGCGTGCTTCTTGCTCTAATGCACAGTATGTTTCATGGATGAGAACGGTGCTGTGTGTTTCCTTCAGAAACGGAGTTAAATGCCAGGCTCTGTGTCTTTCTTCAAGCAAGAATTCGTTTCAGGTGAACGAAGTCACTTTTCAGCTCAAACGAATCTACATTGTTCACGAAGCTCACACGTTTCTTGCATTTCACTGAAAAGCATTGGATGTTAGAGGAACTGTGGATTCTATCAGTTTCAGAAACAGATTTGAACTAGATATGGTCCGTGTGTGTAGGAAACACAGTTCTTTTGTTCTGAGCACACTCACGTTTCCCTCTGTATTAGAGACTCTAGAAATCAAGAGCGTGCTTCATGTTCTAAAGCAGAGTATGTTTCATGGATGAGAACTCTGCCCTGTGTTTCCCTTCATAAACGGAGTTAAATGCAAGGTGTGTGTCTTCCTACAAGCAAGACTTCGTTTCATGTGAACACAGTCACTTTTCAGCTCAAAGGAAGCTACATTGTTCACGAAACTCACACGTTTCTCGCTCTTAAATGAAAAGCATTGGATGATAGAGGATCTGTGGTTTGTACCATTTTCAGAATCAGAGTTGAACTAGATATGGTCCGTGTGTGTAGGAAACACAGTTCTTTTGTTCTGAGCACACTCAGGTTTCCCTCTGTATTACAGACTCTAGAAAGCAAGAGCGTGCTTCTTGCTCTAAAGCAGGTTGTGTTTCCTGGATGAGAACTGTACCGTGTGTTTCCCTTCAGAAACGGAGTTAAATGCCAGGCTCTGTGTCTTTCTACAAGCAAGACTTCGTTTCAGGTAAAAGCAGTCACATTTCAGCTCAAACGAAGCTACATTGTTCACGAAGCTCACACATTTCTCGCTTTTCACTGAAAAGCATTGGATGTTAGAGGACCTGTGGTTTGTATCAGTTTCAGAAACAGAGTTGAAGTAGATATAGTCCCTGTGTAGGAAAAAGAGTTCGTTTATTCTGAGCACACTCACGTTTCCCTCTGTATTACAGACTCTAGAAAGCAAGAGCGTGCTTCTTGCTCTAAAGCAGGTTTTGTTTCCTGGATGAGAACTGTACCGTGTGTTTCCCTTCAGAAACGGAGTTAAATGCCAGGCTCTGTGTCTTCCTTCAAGCAAGACTACGTTTCAGGTAAACGCAGTCGCTATTCAGCTCAAACGAATCTACATTGTTCACGAAGCTCACACGTTTCTTGCATTTCACTGAAAAGCATTGGATGTTAGAGGAACTGTGGATTCTATCAGTTTCAGAAACAGATTTGAACTAGATATGGTCCGTGTGTGTTGAAACACAGTTCTTTTGTTCTGAGCACACTCATGTTTCCCTCTGTATTAGAGATTCTAGAAAGCAAGAGCGTGCTTCTTGCTCTAAAGCAGAGTGTGTTTCATGGATGAGAACTCTGCCCTGTATTTCCCTTCATAAAAGGAGTTAAATGCCAGGCGTGTGTCTTCCTACAAGCAAGACTTCGTTTCAGGTGAAAGCAGTCACTTTTCAGCTCAATCGAAGCTACATTGTACACGAAGCTCACACGTTTCTCGCTCTTAACTGAAAATCATTGGATGTTAGAGGACCTGTGGTTTGTACCAGTTTCAGAATCAGAGTTGAACTACATATGGTCCGTGTGTGTAGGTAACACAGTTCTTTTGTTCTGAGCAAACTCACGTTTCCGTCTGTATTAGAGACTCTAGAAAGCAAGAGCGTGCTTTTGCTCTAAAGCAGGTTGTGTTTCATGGATGAGAACTGTACCGTGTGTTTCCCTTCAGAAACGGAGTTAAATGCCAGGCTCTGTGTCTTTCTTCAAGCAAGACTTCGTTTCAGGTAAAAGCAGTCACATTTCAGCTCAAACGAAGCTACATTGTTCACGAAGCTCACACGTTTCTCGCTCTTAACTGAAAAGCATTGGATGTTAGAGGACCTGTGGTTTGTATCAGTTTCGGAAACAAAGTTGAAGTAGATATAGTCCCTGTGTAGGAAACAGAGTTCTTTTATTCTGAGCACACTCACGTTTCCCTCTGTATTACAGACTCTAGAAAGCAAGAGCGTGCTTCTTGCTCTAAACCAGAATGTGTTTCATGGATGAGAACTGTGCCATGTGTTTCCCTTCAGAATCGGAGTTAAAGGCCAGGCTCTGTGTCTTCCTTCAAGCAAGACTACGTTTCAGGTAAACGCAGTCGCTTTTCAGCTCAAGCGAATCTACATTGTTCACGAAGCTCACACGTTTCTTGCATTTCACTGAAAAGCATTGGATGTTAGAGGAACTGTGGATTCTATCAGTTTCAGAAACAGAGTTGAACCATATATGGTCCGTGTGTGTAGGAAACACAGTACTTTTGTTCTGAGCACACTCACGTTTCCCTCTGTATTAGAGATTCTAGAAAGCAAGAGCGTGCTTCTTGCTCTAATGCACAGTATGTTTCATGGATGAGAACGGTGCTGTGTGTTTCCTTCAGAAACGGAGTTAAATGCCAGGCTCTGTGTCTTTCTTCAAGCAAGAATTCGTTTCAGGTGAACGAAGTCACTTTTCAGCTCAAACGAATCTACATTGTTCACGAAGCTCACACGTTTCTTGCATTTCACTGAAAAGCATTGGATGTTAGAGGAACTGTGGATTCTATCAGTTTCAGAAACAGATTTGAACTAGATATGGTCCGTGTGTGTAGGAAACACAGTTCTTTTGTTCTGAGCACACTCACGTTTCCCTCTGTATTAGAGACTCTAGAAATCAAGAGCGTGCTTCATGTTCTAAAGCAGAGTATGTTTCATGGATGAGAACTCTGCCCTGTGTTTCCCTTCATAAACGGAGTTAAATGCCAGGTGTGTGTCTTCCTACAAGCAAGATTTCGTTTCAGGTGAAAGCAGTCACTTTTCAGCTCAATCGAAGCTACACTGTACACGAAGCTCACACGTTTCTCGCTCTTAACTGAAAAGCATTGGATGATAGAGGACCTGTGGTTTGTACCAGTTTCAGAATCAGAGTTGAACTACATATGGTCCGTGTGTGTAAGAAACACAGTTCTTTTGTTCTGAGCAAACTCACGTTTCCGTCTGTATTAGAGACTCTAGAAAGCAAGAGCGTGCTTTTGCTCTAAAGCAGGTTGTGTTTCATGGATGAGAACTGTACCGTGTGTTTCCCTTCAGAAACGGAGTTAAATGCCAGGCTCTGTGTCTTTCTTCAAGCAAGACTTCGTTTCAGGTAAAAGCAGTCACATTTCAGCTCAAACGAAGCTACATTGTTCACGAAGCTCACACGTTTCTCGCTCTTAACTGAAAAGCATTGGATGTTAGAGGACCTGTGGTTTGTATCAGTTTCGGAAACAAAGTTGAAGTAGATATAGTCCCTGTGTAGGAAACAGAGTTCTTTTATTCTGAGCACACTCACGTTTCCCTCTGTATTACAGTCTCTAGAAAGCAAGAGCGTGCTTCTTGCTCTAAAGCAGAATGTGTTTCATGGATGAGAACTGTGCCATGTGTTTCCCTTCAGAATCGGAGTTAAAGGCCAGGCTCTGTGTCTTCCTTCAAGCAAGACTACGTTTCAGGTAAACGCAGTCGCTTTTCAGCTCAAGCGAATCTACATTGTTCACGAAGCTCACACGTTTCTTGCATTTCACTGAAAAGCATTGGATGTTAGAGGAACTGTGGATTCTATCAGTTTCAGAAACAGAGTTGAACCATATATGGTCCGTGTGTGTAGGAAACACAGTTCTTTTGTTCTGAGCACACTCACGTTTCCCTCTGTATTAGAGATTCTAGAAAGCAAGAGCGTGCTTCTTGCTCTAATGCACAGTATGTTTCATGGATGAGAACGGTGCTGTGTGTTTCCTTCAGAAACGGAGTTAAATGCCAGGCTCTGTGTCTTTCTTCAAGCAAGAATTCGTTTCAGGTGAACGAAGTCACTTTTCAGCTCAAACGAATCTACATTGTTCACGAAGCTCACACGTTTCTTGCATTTCACTGAAAAGCATTGGATGTTAGAGGAACTGTGGATTCTATCAGTTTCAGAAACAGATTTGAACTAGATATGGTCCGTGTGTGTAGGAAACACAGTTCTTTTGTTCTGAGCACACTCACGTTTCCCTCTGTATTAGAGACTCTAGAAATCAAGAGCGTGCTTCATGTTCTAAAGCAGAGTATGTTTCATGGATGAGAACTCTGCCCTGTGTTTCCCTTCATAAACGGAGTTAAATGCCAGGTGTGTGTCTTCCTACAAGCAAGATTTCGTTTCAGGTGAAAGCAGTCACTTTTCAGCTCAATCGAAGCTACACTGTACACGAAGCTCACACGTTTCTCGCTCTTAACTGAAAAGCATTGGATGATAGAGGACCTGTGGTTTGTACCAGTTTCAGAATCAGAGTTGAACTACATATGGTCCGTGTGTGTAAGAAACACAGTTCTTTTGTTCTGAGCAAACTCACGTTTCCGTCTGTATTAGAGACTCTAGAAAGCAAGAGCGTGCTTTTGCTCTAAAGCAGGTTGTGTTTCATGGATGAGAACTGTACCGTGTGTTTCCCTTCAGAAACGGAGTTAAATGCCAGGCTCTGTGTCTTTCTTCAAGCAAGACTTCGTTTCAGGTAAAAGCAGTCACATTTCAGCTCAAACGAAGCTACATTGTTCACGAAGCTCACACGTTTCTCGCTCTTAACTGAAAAGCATTGGATGTTAGAGGACCTGTGGTTTGTATCAGTTTCGGAAACAAAGTTGAAGTAGATATAGTCCCTGTGTAGGAAACAGAGTTCTTTTATTCTGAGCACACTCACGTTTCCCTCTGTATTACAGTCTCTAGAAAGCAAGAGCGTGCTTCTTGCTCTAAAGCAGAATGTGTTTCATGGATGAGAACTGTGCCATGTGTTTCCCTTCAGAATCGGAGTTAAAGGCCAGGCTCTGTGTCTTCCTTCAAGCAAGACTACGTTTCAGGTAAACGCAGTCGCTTTTCAGCTCAAGCGAATCTACATTGTTCACGAAGCTCACACGTTTCTTGCATTTCACTGAAAAGCATTGGATGTTAGAGGAACTGTGGATTCTATCAGTTTCAGAAACAGAGTTGAACCATATATGGTCCGTGTGTGTAGGAAACACAGTTCTTTTGTTCTGAGCACACTCACGTTTCCCTCTGTATTAGAGATTCTAGAAAGCAAGAGCGTGCTTCTTGCTCTAATGCACAGTATGTTTCATGGATGAGAACGGTGCTGTGTGTTTCCTTCAGAAACAGAGTTAAATGCCAGGCTCTGTGTCTTTCTTCAAGCAAGAATTCGTTTCAGGTGAACGAAGTAACTTTTCAGCTCAAACGAATCTACATTGTTCACGAAGCTCACACGTTTCTTGCATTTCACTGAAAAGCATTGGATGTTAGAGGAACTGTGGATTCTATCAGTTTCAGAAACAGATTTGAACTAGATATGGTCCGTGTGTGTAGGAAACACAGTTCTTTTGTTCTGAGCACACTCACGTTTCCCTCTGTATTAGAGACTCTAGAAATCAAGAGCGTGCTTCATGTTCTAAAGCAGAGTATGTTTCATGGATGAGAACTCTGCCCTGTGTTTCCCTTGATAAACGGAGTTAAATGCCAGGTGTGTGTCTTCCTACAAGCAAGACTTCGTTTCATGTGAACACAGTCACTTTTCAGCTCAAAGGAAGCTACATTGTTCACGAAACTCACACGTTTCTCGCTCTTAAATGAAAAGCATTGGATGATAGAGGATCTGTGGTTTGTACCATTTTCAGAATCAGAGTTGAACTAGATATGGTCCGTGTGTGTAGGAAACACAGTTCTTTTGTTCTGAGCACACTAAGGTTTCCCTCTGTATTACAGACTCTAGAAAGCAAGAGCGTGCTTCTTGCTCTAAAGCAGGTTGTGTTTCCTGGATGAGAACTGTACCGTGTGTTTCCCTTCAAAAACGGAGTTAAATGCCAGGCTCTGTGTCTTTCTACAAGCAAGACTTCGTTTCAGGTAAAAGCAGTCACATTTCAGCTCAAACGAAGCTACATTGTTCACGAAGCTCACACATTTCTCGCTTTTCACTGAAAAGCATTGGATGTTAGAGGACCTGTGGTTTGTATCAGTTTCAGAAACAGAGTTGAAGTAGATATAGTCCCTGTGTAGGAAACAGAGTTCGTTTATTCTGAGCACACTCACGTTTCCCTCTGTATTACAGACTCTAGAAAGCAAGAGCGTGCTTCTTGCTCTAAAGCAGGTTTTGTTTCCTGGATGAGAACTGTACCGTGTGTTTCCCTTCAGAAACGGAGTTAAATGCCAGGCTCTGTGTCTTTCTTCAAGCAAGACTTCGTTTCAGGTAAAAGCAGTCACATTTCAGCTCAAACGAAGCTACATTGTTCACGAAGCTCACACGTTTCTCGCTCTTAACTGAAAAGCATTGGATGTTAGAGGACCTGTGGTTTGTACCAGTTTCAGAATCAGAGTTGAACTACATATGGTCCGTGTGTGTAGGAAACACAGTTCTTTTGTTCTGAGCAAACTCACGTTTCCGTCTGTATTAGAGACTCTAGAAAGCAAGAGCGTGCTTTTGCTCTAAAGCAGGTTGTGTTTCATGGATGAGAACTCTACCGTGTGTTTCCCTTCAGAAACGGAGTTAAATGCAAGGCTCTGGGTCTTTCTTCAAGCAAGACTTCGTTTCAGGTAAAAGCAGTCACATTTCAGCTCAAACGAAGCTACATTGTTCACGAAGCTCACACGTTTCTCGCTCTTAACTGAAAAGCATTGGATGTTAGAGGACCTGTGGTTTGTATCAGTTTCAGAAACAAAGTTGAAGTAGATATAGTCCCTGTGTAGGAAACAGAGTTCTTTTATTCTGAGCACACTCACGTTTCCCTCTGTATTACAGACTCTAGAAAGCAAGAGCGTGCTTCTTGCTCTAAAGCAGAATGTGTTTCATGGATGAGAACTGTGCCATGTGTTTCCCTTCAGAATCGGAGTTAAAGGCCAGGCTCTGTGTCTTCCTTCAAGCAAGACTACGTTTCAGGTAAACGCAGTCGCTTTTCAGCTCAAGCGAATCTACATTGTTCACGAAGCTCACACGTTTCTTGCATTTCACTGAAAAGCATTGGATGTTAGAGGAACTGTGGATTCTATCAGTTTCAGAAACAGAGTTGAACCATATATGGTCCGTGTGTGTAGGAAACACAGTTCTTTTGTTATGAGCACACTCACGTTTCCCTCTGTATTAGAGATTCTAGAAAGCAAGAGCGTGCTTCTTGCTCTAATGCACAGTATGTTTCATGGATGAGAACGGTGCTGTGTGTTTCCTTCAGAAACGGAGTTAAATGCCAGGCTCTGTGTCTTTCTTCAAGCAAGAATTCGTTTCAGGTGAACGAAGTCACTTTTCTGCTCAAACGAATCTACATTGTTCACGAAGCTCACACGTTTCTTGCATTTCACTGAAAAGCATTGGATGTTAGAGGAACTGTGGATTCTATCAGTTTCAGAAACAGATTTGAACTATATATGGTCCGTGTGTGTAGGAAACACAGTTCTTTTGTTCTGAGCACACTCACGTTTCCCTCTGTATTAGAGACTCTAGAAATCAAGAGCGTGCTTCATGTTCTAAAGCAGAGTATGTTTCATGGATGAGAACTCTGCCCTGTGTTTCCCTTCATAAACGGAGTTAAATGCCAGGTGTGTGTCTTCCTACAAGCAAGACTTCGTTTCATGTGAACACAGTCACTTTTCAGCTCAAAGGAAGCTACATTGTTCACGAAACTCACACGTTTCTCGCTCTTAAATGAAAAGCATTGGATGATAGAGGATCTGTGGTTTGTACCATTTTCAGAATCAGAGTTGAACTAGATATGGTCCGTGTGTGTAGGAAACACAGTTCTTTTGTTCTGAGCACACTCAGGTTTCCCTCTGTATTACAGACTCTAGAAAGCAAGAGCGTGCTTCTTGCTCTAAAGCAGGTTGTGTTTCCTGGATGAGAACTGTACCGTGTGTTTCCCTTCAGAAACGGAGTTAAATGCCAGGCTCTGTGTCTTTCTACAAGCAAGACTTCGTTTCAGGTAAAAGCAGTCACATTTCAGCTCAAACGAAGCTACATTGTTCACGAAGCTCACACATTTCTCGCTTTTCACTGAAAAGCATTGGATGTTAGAGGACCTGTGGTTTGTATCAGTTTCAGAAACAGAGTTGAAGTAGATATAGTCCCTGTGTAGGAAACAGAGTTCGTTTATTCTGAGCACACTCACGTTTCCCTCTGTATTACAGACTCTAGAAAGCAAGAGCGTGCTTCTTGCTCTAAAGCAGGTTTTGTTTCCTGGATGAGAACTGTACCGTGTGTTTCCCTTCAGAAACGGAGTTAAATGCCAGGCTCTGTGTCTTCCTTCAAGCAAGACTACGTTTCAGGTAAACGCAGTCGCTTTTCAGCTCAAACGAATCTACATTGTTCACGAAGCTCACACGTTTCTTGCATTTCACTGAAAAGCATTGGATGTTAGAGGAACTGTGGATTCTATCAGTTTCAGAAACAGAGTTGAACTAGATATGGTCCGTGTGTGTAGGAAACACAGTTCTTTTGTTCTGAGCACACTCACGTTTCCCTCTGTATTAGAGACTCTAGAAATCAAGAGCGTGCTTCATGTTCTAAAGCAGAGTGTGTTTCATTGATGAGAACTCTGCCCTGTGTTTCCCTTCATAAACGGAGTTAAATGCCAGGTGTGAGTCTTCCTACAAGCAAGACTTGGTTCAGTTGAACGCAGTCACTTTTCAGCTCAAACGAAGCTACATTGTTCACGAAACTCACACGTTTCTTGCTCTTAACTGAAAAGCATTGGATGTTAGAGGACCTGTGATTTGTATCAGTTTCAGAAATAGAGTTGAACTAGATATGGTCCGTGTGTGTAGGAAACACAGTTCTTTTGTTCTGAGCACACTCACGTTTCCCTCTGTATTAGAGACTCTAGAAATCAAGAGCGTGCTTCTTGCTCTAAAGCAGAGTGTGTTTCATGGATGAGAACTGTGCCCTGTGTTTCCCTTCAGAAATGGAGTTAAATGCCAGGCGTGTGTCTTTCTTCAAGCAAGACTTCGTTTCAGGTAAATGAAGTCACTTTTCAGCTCAAAGAAAGCTACATTGTTCACGAAGCTCACACGTTTCTCGCTCTTAACTGAAAAGCATTGGATGTTAGTGGACCTGAGGTTTGTATCAGTTTCAGAAACACAGTTGAACTAGATATGGTCCGTGTGTAGGAAACACAGTTCTTTTGTTCTGAGCACACTCACGTTTCCCTGTGTATTAGAGACTCTAGAAAGCAAGAGCGTGCTTCTTGCTCTAAAGCAGAGTGTGTTTCATGGATGAGAACTGTGCCCTGTGTTTCCCTTCAGAAACGGAGTTAAATGCCAGTCTCTGTGTCTTCCTTCAAGCAAGACTACGTTTCAGGTAAACGCAGTCGCTATTCAGCTCAAACGAATCTACATTGTTCACGAAGCTCACACGTTTCTTGCATTTCACTGAAAAGCATTGGATGTTAGAGGAACTGTGGATTCTATCAGTTTCAGAAACAGAGTTGAACTAGATATGGTCCGTGTGTGTAGGAAACACAGTTCTTTTGTTCTGAGCACACTCACGTTTCCCTCTGTATTAGAGACTCTAGAAATCAAGAGCGTGCTTCATGTTCTAAAGCAGAGTGTGTTTCATGGATGAGAACTCTGCCCTGTATTTCCCTTCATAAAAGGAGTTAAATGCCAGGCGTGTGTCTTCCTACAAGCAAGACTTCGTTTCAGGTGAAAGCAGTCACTTTTCAGCTCAATCGAATCTACATTGTACACGAAGCTCACACGTTTCTCGCTCTTAACTGAAAATCATTGGATGTTAGAGGACCTGTGGTTTGTACCAGTTTCAGAATCAGAGTTGAACTACATATGGTCCGTGTGTGTAAGAAACACAGTTCTTTTGTTCTGAGCAAACTCACGTTTCCGTCTTTATTAGAGACTCTAGAAAGCAAGAGCGTGCTTTTGCTCTAAAGCAGGTTGTGTTTCATGTATGAGAACTGTACCGTGTGTTTCCCTTCAGAAACGGAGTTAAATGCCAGGCTCTGTGTCTTTCTTCAAGCAAGACTTCGTTTCAGGTAAAAGCAGTCACATTTCAGCTCAAACGAAGCTACATTGTTCACGAAGCTCACACGTTTCTCGCTCTTAACTGAAAAGCATTGGATGGTAGAGGACCTGTGGTTTGTACCAGTTTCAGAATCAGAGTTGAACTACATATGGTCCGTGTGTGTAGGAAACACAGTTCTTTTGTTCTGAGCAAACTCACGTTTCCGTCTGTATTAGAGACTCTAGAAAGCAAGAGCGTGCTTTTGCTCTAAAGCAGGTTGTGTTTCATGGATGAGAACTGTACCGTGTGTTTCCCTTCAGAAACGGAGTTAAATGCCAGGATCTGGGTCTTTCTTCAAGCAAGACTTCGTTTCAGGTAAAAGCAGTCACATTTCAGCTCAAACGAAGCTACATTGTTCACGAAGCTCACACGTTTCTCGCTCTTAACTGAAAAGCATTGGATGTTAGAGGACCTGTGGTTTGTATCAGTTTCGGAAACAAAGTTGAAGTAGATATAGTCCCTGTGTAGGAAACAGAGTTCTTTTATTCTGAGCACACTCACGTTTCCCTCTGTATTACAGACTCTAGAAAGCAAGAGCGTGCTTCTTGCTCTAAAGCAGAATGTGTTTCATGGATGAGAACTGTGCCATGTGTTTCCCTTCAGAATCGGAGTTAAAGGCCAGGCTCTGTGTCTTCCTTCAAGCAAGACTACGTTTCAGGTAAACGCAGTCGCTTTTCAGCTCAAGCGAATCTACATTGTTCACGTAGCTCACACGTTTCTTGCATTTCACTGAAAAGCATTGGATGTTAGAGGAACTGTGGATTCTATCAGTTTCAGAAACAGAGTTGAACCATATATGGTCCGTGTGTGTAGGAAACACAGTTCTTTTGTTCTGAGCACACTCACGTTTCCCTCTGTATTAGAGATTCTAGAAAGCAAGAGCGTGCTTCTTGCTCTAATGCACAGTATGTTTCATGGATGAGAACGGTGCTGTGTGTTTCCTTCAGAAACGGAGTTAAATGCCAGGCTCTGTGTCTTTCTTCAAGCAAGAATTCGTTTCAGGTGAACGAAGTCACTTTTCAGCTCAAACGAATCTACATTGTTCACGAAGCTCACACGTTTCTTGCATTTCACTGAAAAGCATTGGATGTTAGAGGAACTGTGGATTCTATCAGTTTCAGAAACAGAGTTGAACTAGATATGGTCCGTGTGTGTAGGAAACACAGTTCTTTTGTTCTGAGCACACTCACGTTTCCCTCTGTATTAGAGACTCTAGAAATCAAGAGCGTGCTTCATGTTCTAAAGCAGAGTATGTTTCATGGATGAGAACTCTGCCCTGTGTTTCCCTTCATAAACGGAGTTAAATGCCAGGTGTGTGTCTTCCTACAAGCAAGACTTCGTTTCATGTGAACACAGTCACTTTTCAGCTCAAAGGAAGCTACATTGTTCACGAAACTCACACGTTTCTTCCTCTTAAATGAAAAGCATTGGATGATAGAGGATCTGTGGTTTGTACCATTTTCAGAATCAGAGTTGAACTAGATATGGTCCGTGTGTGTAGGAAACACAGTTCTTTTGTTCTGAGCACACTCACGTTTCCCTCTGTATTAGAGACTCTAGAAATCAAGAGCGTGCTTCATGTTCTAAAGCAGAGTGTGTTTCATTGATGAGAACTCTGCCCTGTGTTTCCCTTCATAAACGGAGTTAAATGCCAGGTGTGAGTCTTCCTACAAGCAAGACTTGGTTCAGGTGAACGCAGTCACTTTTCAGCTCAAACGAAGCTACATTGTTCACGAAACTCACACGTTTCTTGCTCTTAACTGAAAAGCATTGGATGTTAGAGGACCTGTGATTTGTATCAGTTTCAGAAATAGAGTTGAACTAGATATGGTCCGTGTGTGTAGGAAACACAGTTCTTTTGTTCTGAGCACACTCACGTTTCCCTCTGTATTAGAGACTCTAGAAATCAAGAGCGTGCTTCTTGCTCTAAAGCAGAGTGTGTTTCATGGATGAGAACTGTGCCCTGTGTTTCCCTTCAGAAATGGAGTTAAATGCCAGGCATGTGTCTTTCTTCAAGCAAGACTTCGTTTCAGGTAAATGAAGTCACTTTTCAGCTCAAACGAAGCTACATTGTTCACGAAGCTCACACGTTTCTCGCTCTTAACTGAAAAGCATTGGATGTTAGTGGACCTGAGGTTTGTATCAGTTTCAGAAACACAGTTGAACTAGATATGGTCCGTGTGTAGGAAACACAGTTCTTTTGTTCTGAGCACACTCACGTTTCCCTGTGTATTAGAGACTCTAGAAAGCAAGAGCGTGCTTCTTGCTCTAAAGCAGAGTGTGTTTCATGGATGAGAACTGTGCCATGTGTTTCCCTTCAGAAACGGAGTTAAATGCCAGTCTCTGTGTCTTCCTTCAAGCAAGACTACGTTTCAGGTAAACGCAGTCGCTATTGAGCTCAAACGAATCTACATTGTTCACGAAGCTCACACGTTTCTTGCATTTCACTGAAAAGCATTGGATGTTAGAGGAACTGTGGATTCTATCAGTTTCAGAAACAGAGTTGAACTAGATATGGTCCGTGTGTGTAGGAAACACAGTTCTTTTGTTCTGAGCACACTCACGTTTCCCTCTCTATTAGAGACTCTAGAAATCAAGAGCGTGCTTCATGTTCTAAAGCAGAGTGTGTTTCATGGATGAGAACTCTGCCCTGTATTTCCCTTCATAAAAGGAGTTAAATGCCAGGCGTGTGTCTTCCTACAAGCAAGACTTCGTTTCAGGTGAAAGCAGTCACTTTTCAGCTCAATCGAAGCTACATTGTACACGAAGCTCACACGTTTCTCGCTCTTAACTGAAAATCATTGGATGTTAGAGGACCTGTGGTTTGTACCAGTTTCAGAATCAGAGTTGAACTACATATGGTCCCTGTGTGTAAGAAACACAGTTCTTTTGTTCTGAGCAAACTCACGTTTCCGTCTGTATTAGAGACTCTAGAAAGCAAGAGCGTGCTTTTGCTCTAAAGCAGGTTGTGTTTCATGGATGAGAACTGTACCGTGTGTTTCCCTTCAGAAACGGAGTTAAATGCCAGGCTCTGTGTCTTTCTTCAAGCAAGACTTCGTTTCAGGTAAAAGCAGTCACATTTCAGCTCAAACGAAGCTACATTGTTCACGAAGCTCACACATTTCTCGCTCTTAACTGAAAAGCATTGGATGTTAGAGGACCTGTGGTTTGTATCAGTTTCGGAAACAAAGTTGAAGTAGATATAGTCCCTGTGTAGGAAACACAGTTCTTTTGTTCTGAGCAAACTCACGTTTCCGTCTGTATTAGAGACTCTAGAAAGCAAGAGCGTGCTTCTTGCTCTAAAGCAGGTTGTGTTTCATGGATGAGAACTGTACTGTGTGTTTCCCTTCAGAAACGGAGTTAAATGCCAGGCTCTGTGTTTTTCTTCAAGCAAGACTTCGTTTCAGGTAAAAGCAGTGACATTTCAGCTCAAACGAAGCTACATTGTTCACGAAGCTCACACGTTTCTCGCTTTTCACTGAAAAGCATTGGATGTTAGAGGACGTGTGGTTTGTATCAGTTTCAGAAACAGAGTTGAAGTAGATATAGTCCCTGTGTAGGAAACAGAGTTCGTTTATTCTGAGCACACTCACGTTTCCCTCTGTATTACAGACTCTAGAAAGCAAGAGCGTGCTTCTTGCTCTAAACCAGAATGTGTTTCATGGATGAGAACTGTGCCATGTGTTTCCCTTCAGAAACGGAGTTAAAGGCCAGGCTCTGTGTCTTTCTACAAGCAAGAGTTCTTTTAAGGTAAACGCAGTCACTTTTTAGCTCAATCGAAGCTACATTGTACACGAAGCTCACACGTTTCTCGCTCTTAACTGAAAATCATTGGATGTTAGAGGACCTGTGGTTTGTACCAGTTTCAGAATCAGAGTTGAACTACATATGGTCCGTGTGTGTAGGAAACACAGTTCTTTTGTTCTGAGCAAACTCACGTTTCCGTCTGTATTAGAGACTCTAGAAATCAAGAGCGTGCTTTTGCTCTAAAGCAGGTTGTGTTTCATGGATGAGAACTGTACCGTGTGTTTCTCTTCAGAAACGGAGTTAAATGCCAGGCTCTGTGTCTTCCTTCAAGCAAGACTTCGTTTCAGGTAAAAGCAGTCACATTTCAGCTCAAACGAAGCTACATTGTTCACGAAGCTCACACGTTTCTCGCTCTTAACTGAAAAGCATTGGATGTTAGAGGACCTGTGGTTTGTATCAGTTTCAGAAACAAAGTTGAAGTAGATATAGTCCCTGTGTAGGAAACAGAGTTCTTTTATTCTGAGCACACTCACGTTTCCCTCTGTATTACAGACTCTAGAAAGCAAGAGCGTGCTTCTTGCTCTAAAGCAGAATGTGTTTCATGGATGAGAACTGTGCCATGTGTTTCCCTTCAGAATCGGAGTTAAAGGCCAGGCTCTGTGTCTTCCTTCAAGCAAGACTACGTTTCAGGTAAACGCAGTCGCTTTTCAGCTCAAACGAATCTACATTGTTCACGAAGCTCACACGTTTCTTGCATTTCACTGAAAAGCATTGGATGTTAGAGGAACTGTGGATTCTATCAGTTTCAGAAAGAGAGTGGAACTAGATATGGTCCGTGTGTGTAGGAAACACAGTTCTTTTGTTCTGAGCACACTCACGTTTCCCTCTGTATTAGAGACTCTAGAAATCAAGAGCGTGCTTCATGTTCTAAAGCAGAGTGTGTTTCATGGATGAGAACTCTGCCCTGTGTTTCCCTTCATAAACGGAGTAAAATGCCAGGTGTGTGTCTTCCTACAAGCAAGACTTCGTTTCAGGTAAAAGCAGTGACATTTCAGCTCAAACGAAGCTACATTGTTCACGAAGCTCACACGTTTTCGCTTTTCACTGAAAAGCATTGGATGTTAGAGGACCTGTGGTTTGTATCAGTTTCAGAAACAGAGTTGAAGTAGATATAGTCCCTGTGTAGGAAACAGAGTTCGTTTATTCTGAGCACACTTACGTTTCCCTCTGTATTACAGACTCTAGAAAGCAAGAGCGTGCTTCATATTCTAAAGCACAGTGTGTTTCATGGATGAGAACGGTGCTGTGTGTTTCCTTCAGAAACGGAGTTAAATGCCAGGCTCTGTGTCTTTCTTCAAGCAAGAATTCGTTTCAGGTAAACACAGTCACTTTTCAGCTCAAACGAAGCTACATTGTACACGAAGCTCACACGTTTCTCGCTCTTAACTGAAAAGCATTGGATGTTGGAGGACCTGTGGTTTGTACCAGTTTCAGAATCAGAGTTGAACTAGATATGGTCCATGTGTGTAGGAAACACAGTCCTTTTGTTCTGAGCACACCCACGTTTCCCTCTGTATTAGAGACTCTAGAAAGCAAGAGCGTGCTTCTTGCTCTAAAGCAGGTTGTGTTTCCTGGATGAGAACTGTACCGTGTGTTTCCCTTCAGAAATGGAGTTAAATGCCAGGCTCTGTGTCTTCCTTCAAGCAAGACTACGTTTCAGGTAAACGCAGTCGCTTTTCAGCTCAAACGAATCTACATTGTTCACGAAGCTCACACGTTTCTTGCATTTCACTGAAAAGCATTGGATGTTAGAGGAACTGTGGATTCTATCAGTTTCAGAAACAGATTTGAACTAGATATGGTCCGTGTGTGTAGGAAACACAGTTCTTTTGTTCTGAGCACACTCACGTTTCCCTCTGTATTAGAGACTCTAGAAATCAAGAGCGTGCTTCTTGCTCTAAAGCAGAGTGTGTTTCATGGATGAGAACTCTGCCCTGTGTTTCCCTTCAGAAATGGAGTTAAATGCCAGGTGTGTGTCTTCCTACAAGCAAGACTTCGTTTCAGGTGAAAGCAGTCACTTTTCAGCTCAAACGAAGCTACATTGTACACGAAGCTCACACGTTTCTCGCTCTTAACTGAAAATCATTGGATGTTAGAGGACCTGTGGTTTGTACCAGTTTCAGAATCAGAGTTGAACTACATATGGTCCGTGTGTGTAGGAAACACAGTTCTTTTGTTCTGAGCAAACTCACGTTTCCGTCTGTATTAGAGACTCTAGAACGCAAGAGCGTGCTTTGGCTCTAAAGCAGGTTGTGTTTCATGGATGAGAACTGTACCGTGTGTTTCCCTTCAGAAACGGAGTTAATTGCCAGGCTCTGTGTCTTACTTCAAGCAAGACTACGTTTAAGGCAAAAGCAGTCACATTTCAGCTCAAACGAAGCTACATTGTTCACGAAGCTCACACGTTTCTCGCTCTTAACTGAAAAGCATTGGATGTTAGAGGACCGGTGGTTTGTATCAGTTTCAGAAACAAAGTTGAAGTAGATATAGTCCCTGTGTAGGAAACAGAGTTCTTTTATTCTGAGCATACTCACGTTTCCCTCTGTATTACAGACTCTAGAAAGCAAGAGCGTGCTTCTTGCTCTAAAGCAGAATGTGTTTCATGGATGAGAACTGTGCCATGTGTTTCCCTTCAGAATCGGAGTTAAAGGCCAGGCTCTGTGTCTTCCTTCAAGCAAGACTACGTTTCAGGTAAACGCAGTCGCTTTTCAGCTCAAACGAATCTACATTGTTCACGAAGCTCACACGTTTCTTGCATTTCACTGAAAAGCATTGGATGTTAGAGGAACTGTGGATTCTATCAGTTTCAGAAACAGAGTGGAACTAGATATGGTCCGTGTGTGTAGGAAACACAGTTCTTTTGTTCTGAGCACACTCACGTTTCCCTCTGTATTAGAGACTCTAGAAATCAAGAGCGTGCTTCATGTTCTAAAGCAGAGTGTGTTTCATGGATGAGAACTCTGCCCTGTGTTTCCCTTCATAAACGGAGTAAAATGCCAGGTGTGTGTCTTCCTACAAGCAAGACTTCGTTTCAGGTGAACGCAGTCACTTTTCAGCTCAAACGAAGCTACATTGTTCACGAAGCTCACACGTTTCTCGCTCTTAACTGAAAAGCATTGGATGTTAGAGGACCTGTGGTTTGTACCATTTTCAGAATCAGAGTTGAACTACATATGGTCCGTGTGTGTAGGAAACACAGTTCTTTTGTTCTGATCAAACTCACGTTTCCGTCTGTATTAGAGACTCTAGAAAGCAAGAGCGTGCTTCTTGCTCTAAAGCAGGTTGTGTTTCATGGATGAGAACTGTACCGTGTGTTTCCCTTCAGAAACGGAGTTAAATGCCAGGCTCTGTGTTTTTCTTCAAGCAAGACTTCGTTTCAGGTAAAAGCAGTGACATTTCAGCTCAAACGAAGCTACATTGTTCACGAAGCTCACACGTTTCTCGCTTTTCACTGAAAAGCATTAGATGTTAGAGGACCTGTGGTTTGTATCAGTTTCAGAAACAGAGTTGAAGTAGATATAGTCCCTGTGTAGGAAACAGAGTTCGTTTATTCTGAGCACACTCACATTTCCCTCTGGATTACAGACTCTAGAAAGCAAGAGCGTGCTTCATATTCTAAAGCAGAGTGTGTTTCATGGATGAGAACGGTGCTGTGTGTTTCCTTCAGAAACGGAGTTAAATGCCAGGCTCTGTGTCTTTCTTCAAGCAAGAATTCGTTTCAGGTAAACACAGTCACTTTTCAGCTCAAACGAAGCTACATTGTTCACGAAGCTCACACGTTTCTCGCTCTTAACTGAAAAGCATTGGATGTTAGAGGACCTGTGGTTTGTACCAGTTTCAGAATCAGAGTTGAACTAGATATGGTCCATGTGTGTAGGAAACACAGTCCTTTTGTTCTGAGCACACCCACGTTTCCCTCTGTATTAGAGACTCTAGAAAGCAAGAGCGTGCTTCTTGCTCTAAAGCAGGTTGTGTTTCCTGGATGAGAACTGTACCGTGTGTTTCCCTTCAGAAATGGAGTTAAATGCCAGGCTCTGTGTCTTCCTTCAAGCAAGACTACGTTTCAGGTAAACGCAGTCGCTTTTCAGCTCAAACGAATCTACATTGTTCACGAAGCTCACACGTTTCTTGCATTTCACTGAAAAGCATTGGATGTTAGAGGAACTGTGGATTCTATCAGTTTCAGAAACAGATTTGAACTAGATATGGTCCGTGTGTGTAGGAAACACAGTTCTTTTGTTCTGAGCACACTCACGTTTCCCTCTGTATTAGAGACTCTAGAAATCAAGAGCGTGCTTCTTGCTCTAAAGCAGAGTGTGTTTCATGGATGAGAACTCTGCCCTGTGTTTCCCTTCAGAAATGGAGTTAAATGCCAGGTGTGTGTCTTCCTACAAGCAAGACTTCGTTTCAGGTGAACGCAGTCACTTTTCAGCTCAAACGAAGCTACATTGTTCACGAAGCTCACACGTTTCTCGCTCTTAACTGAAAAGCATTGGATGTTAGTGGACCTGAGGTTTGTATCAGTTTCAGAAACACAGTTGAACTAGATATGGTCCGTGTATGTAGGAAACACAGTTCTTTTGTTCTGGGCACACTCACGTTTCCCTGTGTATTAGAGACTCTAGAAAGCAAGAGCGTGCCTCTTGCTCTAAAGCAGAGTGTGTTTCATGGATGAGAACTGTGCCCTGTGTTTCCCTTCAGAAACGGAGTTAAATGCCAGTCTCTTTGTCTTCCTTCAAGCAAGACTACGTTTCAGGTAAACGCAGTCGCTTTTCAGCTCAAAGGAATCTACATTGTTCACGAAGCTCACACGTTTCTTGCATTTCACTGAAAAGCATTGGATGTTAGAGGAACTGTGGATTCTATCAGTTTCAGAAACAGAGTTGAACTAGATATGGTCCGTGTGTGTAGGAAACACAGTTCTTTTGTTCTGAGCACACTCACGTTTCCCTCTGCATTAGAGACTCTAGAAATCAAGAGCATGCTTCATGTTCTAAAGCAGAGTGTGTTTCATGGATGAGAACTCTGCCCTGTGTTTCCCTTCATAAAAGGAGTTAAATGCCAGGCGTGTGTCTTCCTACAAGCAAGACTTCGTTTCAGGTGAAAGCAGTCACTTTTCAGCTCAATCGAAGCTACATTGTACACGAAGCTCACACGTTTCTCGCTCTTAACTGAAAATCATTGGATGTTAGAAGACCTGTGGTTTGTACCAGTTTCAGAATCAGAGTTGAACTACATATGGTCCGTGTGTGTAGGAAACACAGTTCTTTTGTTCTGAGCAAACTCACGTTTCCGTCTGTATTAGAGACTCTAGAAAGCAAGAGCGTGCTTTGGCTCTAAAGCAGGTTGTGTTTCATGGATGAGAACTGTACCGTGTGTTTCCCTTCAGAAACGGAGTTAAATGCCAGGCTCTGTGTCTTTCTTCAAGCAAGACTTCGTTTCAGGTAAAAGCAGTCACATTTCAGCTCAAACGAAGCTACATTGTTCACGAAGCTCACACATTTCTCGCTCTTAACTGAAAAGCATTGGATGTTAGAGGACCTGTGGTTTGTATCAGTTTTGGAAACAAAGTTGAAGTAGATATAGTCCCTGTGTAGGAAACAGAGTTCTTTTATTCTGAGCACACTCATGTTTCCCTCTGTATTACAGACTCTAGAAAGTAAGAGCGTGCTTCTTGCTCTAAAGCAGAATGTGTTTCATGGATGAGAACTGTGCCATGTGTTTCCCTTCAGAAACGGAGTTAAAGGCCAGGCTCTGTGTCTTCCTTCAAGCAAGACTACGTTTCAGGTAAACGCAGTCTCTTTTCAGCTCAAACGAATCTACATTGTTCACGAAGCTCATACGTTTCTTGCATTTCACTGAAAAGCATTGGATTTTAGAGGAACTGTGGATTCTATCAGTTTCAGAAACAGAGTTGAACTAGATATGGTCCGTGTGTGTAGGAAACACAGTTCTTTTGTTCTGAGCACACTCACGTTTCCCTCTGTATTAGAGACTCTAGAAATCAAGAGCGTGCTTCATGTTCTAAAGCAGAGTGTGTTTCATGGATGAGAACTCTGCCCTGTGTTTCCCTTCATAAACTGAGTTAAATGCCAAGTGTGTGTCTTCCTACAAGCAAGACTTCGTTTCAGGTGAACGCAGTCACTTTTCAGCTCAAACGAAGCTACATTGTACATGAAGCTCACACGTTTCTCGCTCTTAACTGAAAAGAATTGGATGTTAGAGGACCTGTGGTTTGTACCAGTTTCAGAATCAGAGTTGAACTACATATGGTCCGTGTGTGAAGGAAACACAGTTCTTTTGTTCTGAGCACACTCACGTTTCCCTGTGTATTAGAGACTCTAGAAAGCCAGAGCGTGCTTCTTGCTCTAAAGCAGAGTGTGTGTCATGGATGAGAACTGTGCCCTGTGTTTCCCTTCAGAAACGGAGTTCAATGCCAGTCTCTGTGTCTTCCTTCAAGCAAGACTACGTTTCAGGTAAACGCAGTCGCTTTTAAGCTCAAACGAATCTACATTCTTCACGAAGCTCACACGTTTCTTGCATTTCACTGAAAAGCATTGGATGTTAGAGGAACTGTGGATTCTATCAGTTTCAGAAACAGAGTTGAACTAGATATGGTCCGTGTGTGTAGGAAACACAGTTCTTTTGTTCTGAGCACACTCACGTTTCCCTCTGTATTAGAGACTCTAGAAATCAAGAGCGTGCTTCATGTTCTAAAGCAGAGTGTGTTTCATGGATGAGAACTCTGCCCTGTGTTTCCCTTCATAAAAGGAGCTAAATGCCAGGCGTGTGTCTTCCTACAAGCAAGACTTCGTTTCAGGTGAAAGCAGTCACTTTTCAGCTCAATCGAAGCTACATTGTACACGAAGCTCACACGTTTCTCGCTCTTAACTGAAAATCATTGGATGTTAGAGGACCTGTGGTTTGTACCAGTTTCAGAATCAGAGTTGAACTACATATGTTCCGTGTGTGTAGGAAACACAGTTCTTTTGTTCTGAGCAAACTCACGTTTCCGTCTGTATTAGAGACTCTAGAAAGCAAGAGCGTGCTTTTGCTCTAAAGCAGGTTGTGTTTCATGGATGAGAACTGTACCGTGTGTTTCCCTTCAGAAACGGAGTTAAATGCCAGGCTCTGTGTCTTTCTTCAAGCAAGACTTCGTTTCAGGTAAAAGCAGTCACATTTCAGCTCAAACGAAGCTACATTGTTCACGAAGCTCACACGTTTCTCGCTCTTAACTGAAAAGCATTGGATGTTAGAGGACCTGTGGTTTGTATCAGTTTCGGAAACAAAGTTGAAGTAGATATAGTCCCTGTGTAGGAAACAGAGTTCTTTTATTCTGAGCACACTCACGTTTCCCTCTGTATTACAGACTCTAGAAAGCAAGAGCGTGCTTCTTGCTCTAAAGCAGAATGTGTTTCGTGGATGAGAACTGTGCCATGTGTTTCCCTTCAGAAACGGAGTTAAAGGCCAGGCTCTGTGTCTTCCTTCAAGCAAGACTACGTTTCAGGTAAACGCAGTCGCTTTTCAGCTCAAACGAATCTACATTGTTCACGAAGCTCACACGTTTCTTGCCTTTCACTGAAAAGCATTGGATGTTAGAGGAACTGTGGATTCTATCAGTTTCAGAAACAGAGTTGAACTAGATATGGTCTGTGTGTGTAGGAAACACAGTTCATTTGTTCTGAGCACACTCACGTTTCCCTCTGTATTAGAGACTCTAGAAATCAAGAGCGTGCTTCATGTTCTAAAGCAGAGTGTGTTTCATGGATGAGAACTCTGCCCTGTGTTTCCCTTCATGAACGGAGTTAAATGCCAGGTGTGTGTCTTCCTACAAGCAAGACTTCGTTTCAGGTGAACGCAGTCACTTTTCAGCTCAAATGAAGCTAAATTGTTCACAAAGCTCACACGTTTCTCGCTCTTAACTGAAAAGCATTGGATGTTAGAGGACCTGTGGTTTGTACCAGTTTCAGAATCAGAGTTGAACTACATATGGTCCGTGTGTGTAGGAAACACAGTTCTTTTGTTCTGAGCACACTCACGTTTCCCTGTGTATTAGAGACTCTAGAAATCAAGAGCATGCTTTTGCTCTAAAGCAGGTTGTGTTTCATGGATGAGAACTGTACCGTGTGTTTCCCTTCAGAAACGGAGTTAAATGCCAGGCTCTGTGTCTTTCTTCAAGCAAGACTTCGTTTCAGGTAAAAGCAGTCACATTTCAGCTCAAACGAAGCTACATTGTTCACGAAGCTCACACGTTTCTCGCTCTTAACTGAAAAGCATTGGATGTTAGAGGACCTGTGGTTTGTATCAGTTTCGGAAACAAAGTTGAAGTAGATATAGTCCCTGTGTAGGAAACAGAGTTCTTTTATTCTGAGCACACTCACGTTTCCCTCTGTATTACAGACTCTACAAAGCAAGAGCGTGCTTCTTGCTCTAAAGCAGAATGTGTTTCATGGATGAGAACTGTGCCATGTGTTTCCCTTCAGAATCGGAGTTAAAGGCCAGGCTCTGTGTCTTCCTTCAAGCAAGACTACGTTTCAGGTAAACGCAGTCGCTTTTCAGCTCAAACGAATCTACATTGTTCACGAAGCTCACACGTTTCTTGCATTTCACTGAAAAGCATTGGATGTTAGAGGAACTGTGGATTCTATCAGTTTCAGAAACAGAGTTGAACTAGATATGGTCCGTGTGTGTAGGAAACACAGTTCTTTTGTTCTGATCACACTCACGTTTCCCTCTGTATTAGAGACTCTAGAAATCAAGAGCGTGCTTCATGTTCTAAAGCAGAGTGTGTTTCATGGATGAGAACTCTGCCCTGTGTTTCCCTTCATAAACGGAGTAAAATGCCAGGTGTGTGTCTTCCTACAAGCAAGACTTCGTTTCAGGTGAACGCAGTCACTTTTCAGCTCAAACGAAGCTACATTGTTCACGAAGCTCACACGTTTCTCGCTCTTAACTGAAAAGCATTGGATGTTAGAGGACCTGTGGTTTGTACCAGTTTCAGAATCAGAGTTGAACTACATATGGTCCGTGTGTGTAGGAAACACAGTTCTTTTGTTCTGAGCAAACTCACGTTTCCGTCTGTATTAGAGACTCTAGAAAGCAAGAGCGTGCTTCTTGCTCTAAAGCAGGTTGTGTTTCATGGATGAGAACTGTACCGTGTGTTTCCCTTCAGAAACGGAGTTAAATGCCAGGCTCTGTGTTTTTCTTCAAGCAAGACTTCGTTTCAGGTAAAAGCAGTCACATTTCAGCTCAAACGAAGCTACATTGTTCACGAAGCTCACACGTTTCTCGCTTTTCACTGAAAAGCATTGGATGTTAGAGGACCTGTGGTTTGTATCAGTTTCAGAAACAGAGTTGAAGTAGATATAGTCCCTGTGTAGGAAACAGAGTTCGTTTATTCTGAGCACACTCACGTGTCCCTCTGTATTACAGACTCTAGAAAGCAAGAGCGTGCTTCTTGCTCTAAAGCAGAATGTGTTTCATGGATGAGAACTGTGCCATGTGTTTCCCTTCAGAAACGGAGTTAAAGGCCAGGCTCTGTGTCTTTCTACAAGCAAGAGTTCGTTTAAGGTAAATGCAGTCACTTTTTAGCTCAAAAGAAGCTGCATTGTTCACGAAGCTCACACGTTTCTCGCTTTTCACTGAAAAGCATTGGATGTTAGAGGACCTGTGGATTCTATCGGTTTCAGAAAAAGAGTTGAACCAGATATGGTCCGTGTGTGTAGGAAACACAGTTCTTTTGTTCTGATCACACTCACGTTTCCGTCTGTATTAGAGACTCTAGAAATCAAGAGCATGCTTCATGTTCTAAAGCAGAGTGTGTTTCATGGATGAGAACTCTGCCCTGTGTTTCCCTTCATAAAAGGAGTTAAATGCCAGGCGTGTGTCTTCCTACAAGCAAGACTTCGTTTCAGGTGAAAGCAGTCACTTTTCAGCTCAATCGAAGCTACATTGTACATGAAGCTCACACGTTTCTCGCTCTTAACTGAAAATCATTGGATGTTAGAGGACCTGTGGTTTGTACCAGTTTCAGAATCAGAGTTGAACTACATATGGTCCGTGTGTGTAGGAAACACAGTTCTTTTGTTCTGAGCAAACTCACGTTTCCGTCTGTATTAGAGACTCTAGAAAGCAAGAGCGTGCTTTTGCTCTAAAGCAGGTTGTGTTTCATGGATGAGAACTGTACCGTGTGTTTCCCTTCAGAAACGGAGTTCAATGCCAGGCTCTGTGTCTTCCTTCAAGCAAGACTTCGTTTCAGGTAAAAGCAGTCACATTTCAGCTCAAACGAAGCTACATTGTTCACGAAGCTCACACGTTTCTCGCTCTTAACTGAAAAGCATTGGATGTTAGAGGACCTGTGGTTTGTATCAGTTTCGGAAACAAAGTTGAAGTAGATATAGTCCCTGTGTAGGAAACAGAGTTCTTTTATTCTGAGCACACTCACGTTTCCCTCTGTATTACAGACTCTAGAAAGCAAGAGCGTGCTTCTTGCTCTAAAGCAGAATGTGTTTCATGGATGAGAACTGTGCCATGTGTTTCCCTTCAGAATCGGAGTTAAAGGCCAGGCTCTGTGTCTTCCTTCAAGCAAGACTACGTTTCAGGTAAACGCAGTCGCTTTTCAGCTCAAACGAATCTACATTGTTCACGATGCTCACACGTTTCTTGCCTTTCACTGAAAAGCATTGGATGTTAGAGGAACTGTGGATTCTATCAGTTTCAGAAACAGAGTTGAACTAGATATGGTCCGTGTGTGTAGGAAACACAGTTCTTTTGTTCTGATCACACTCACGTTTCCCTCTGTATTAGAGACTCTAGAAATGAAGAGCGTGCTTCATGTTCTAAAGCAGAGTGTGTTTCATGGATGAGAACTCTGCCCTGTGTTTCCCTTCATAAACGGAGTAAAATGCCAGGCTCTGTGTCTTTCTTCAAGCAAGACTTCGTTTCAGGTAAAAGCAGTCACATTTCAGCTCAAACGAAGCTACATTGTTCACGAAGCTCACACGTTTCTCGCTCTTAACTGAAAAGCATTGGATGTTAGAGGACCTGTGGTTTGTATCAGTTTCGGAAACAAAGTTGAAGTAGATATAGTCCCTGTGTAGGAAACAGAGTTCTTTTATTCTGAGCACACTCACGTTTCCCTCTGTATTACAGACTCTAGAAAGCAAGAGCGTGCTTCTTGCTCTAAAGCAGAATGTGTTTCGTGGATGAGAACTGTGCCATGTGTTTCCCTTCAGAAACGGAGTTAAAGGCCAGGCTCTGTCTCTTCCTTCAAGCAAGACTACGTTTCAGGTAAACGCAGTCGCTTTTCAGCTCAAACGAATCTACATTGTTCACGAAGCTCACACGTTTCTTGCATTTCACTGAAAAGCATTGGATGTTAGAGGAACTGTGGATTCTATCAGTTTCAGAAACAGAGTTGAACTAGATATGGTCCGTGTGTGTAGGAAACACAGTTCATTTGTTCTGAGCACACTCACGTTTCCCTCTGTATTAGAGACTCTAGAAATCAAGAGCGTGCTTCATGTTCTAAAGCAGAGTGTGTTTCATGGATGAGAACTCTGCCCTGTGTTTCCCTTCATGAACGGAGTTAAATGCCAGGTGTGTGTCTTCCTACAAGCAAGACTTCGTTTCAGGTGAACGCAGTCACTTTTCAGCTCAAATGAAGCTAAATTGTTCACAAAGCTCACACGTTTCTCGCTCTTAACTGAAAAGAGTTGGATGTTAGAAGACCTGTGGTTTGTACCAGTTTCAGAATCAGAGTTGAACTACATATGGTCCGTGGGTGTAGGAAACACAGTTCTTTTGTTCTGAGCACACTCACGTTTCCCTGTGTATTAGAGACTCTAGAAATCAAGAGCGTGCTTTTGCTCTAAAGCAGGTTGTGTTTCATGGATGAGAACTGTACCGTGTGTTTCCCTTCAGAAACGGAGTTAAATGCCAGGCTCTGTGTCTTTCTTCAAGCAAGACTTCGTTTCAGGTAAAAGCAGTCACATTTCAGCTCAAACGAAGCTACATTGTTCACGAAGCTCACACGTTTCTCGCTCTTAACTGAAAAGCATTGGATGTTAGAGGAAGTGTGGTTTGTATCAGTTTCGGAAACAAAGTTGAAGTAGATATAGTCCCTGTGTAGGAAACAGTGTTCTTTTATTCTGAGCACACTCACGTTTCCCTCTGTATTACAGACTCTACAAAGCAAGAGCGTGCTTCTTGCTCTAAAGCAGAATGTGTTTCATGGATGAGAACTGTGCCATGTGTTTCCCTTCAGAATCGGAGTTAAAGGCCAGGCTCTGTGTCTTCCTTCAAGCAAGACTACGTTTCAGGTAAACGCAGTCGCTTTTCAGCTCAAACGAATCTACATTGTTCACGAAGCTCACACGTTTCTTGCATTTCACTGAAAAGCATTGGATGTTAGAGGAACTGTGGATTCTATCAGTTTCAGAAACAGAGTTGAACTAGATATGGTCCGTGTGTGTAGGAAACACAGTTCTTTTGTTCTGATCACACTCACGTTTCCCTCTGTATTAGAGACTCTAGAAATCAAGAGCGTGCTTCATGTTCTAAAGCAGAGTGTGTTTCATGGATGAGAACTCTGCCCTGTGTTTCCCTTCATAAATGGAGTAAAATGCCAGGTGTGTGTCTTCCTACAAGCAAGACTTCGTTTCAGGTGAACGCAGTCACTTTTCAGCTCAAACGAAGCTACATTGTTCACGAAGCTCACACGTTTCTCGCTCTTAACTGAAAAGCATTGGATGTTACAGGACCTGTGGTTTGTACCAGTTTCAGAATCAGAGTTGAACTACATATGGTCCGTGGGTGTAGGAAACACAGTTCTTTTGTTCTGAGCAAACTCACGTTTCCGTCTGTATTAGAGACTCTAGAAAGCAAGAGCGTGCTTCTTGCTCTAAAGCAGGTTGTGTTTCATGGATGAGAACTGTACCGTGTGTTTCCCTTCAGAAACGGAGTTAAATGCCAGGCTCTGTGTTTTTCTTCAAGCAAGACTTCGTTTCAGGTAAAAGCAGTCACATTTCAGCTCAAACGAAGCTACATTGTTCACGAAGCTCACACGTTTCTCGCTTTTCACTGAAAAGCATTGGATGTTAGAGGATCTGTGGTTTGTATCAGTTTCAGAAACAGAGTTGAAGTAGATATAGTCCCTGTGTAGGAAACAGAGTTCGTTTATTCTGAGCACACTCACGTGTCCCTCTGTATTAGAGACTCTAGAAAGCAAGAGCGTGCTTCTTGCTCTAAAGCAGAATGTGTTTCATGGATGAGAACTGTGCCATGTGTTTCCCTTCAGAAACGGAGTTAAAGGCCAGGCTCTGTGTCTTTCTACAAGCAAGAGTTCGTTTAAGGTAAATGCAGTCACTTTTTAGCTCAAAAGAAGCTGCATTGTTCACGAAGCTCACACGTTTCTCGCTTTTCACTGAAAAGCATTGGATGTTAGAGGACCTGTGGATTCTATTGGTTTCAGAAAAAGAGTTGAACCAGATATGGTCCGTGTGTGTAGGAAACACAGTTCTTTTGTTCTGATCACACTCACGTTTCCGTCTGTATTAGAGACTCTAGAAATCAAGAGCGTGCTTCATGTTCTAAAGCAGAGTGTGTTTCATGGATGAGAACTCTGCCCTGTGTTTCCCTTCATAAAAGGAGTTAAATGCCAGGCGTGTGTCTTCCTACAAGCAAGACTTCGTTTCAGGTGAAAGCAGTCACTATTCAGCTCAATCGAAGCTACATTGTACATGAAGCTCACACGTTTCTCGCTCTTAACTGAAAATCATTGGATGTTAGAGGACCTGTGGTTTGTACCAGTTTCAGAATCAGAGTTGAACTACATATGGTCCGTGTGTGTAGGAAACACAGTTCTTTTGTTCTGAGCAAACTCACGTTTCCGTCTGTATTAGAGACTCTAGAAAGCAAGAGCGTGCTTTTGCTCTAAAGCAGGTTGTGTTTCATGGATGAGAACTGTACCGTGTGTTTCCCTTCAGAAACGGAGTTAAATGCCAGGCTCTGTGTCTTTCTTCAATCAAGACTTCGTTTCAGGTAAAAGCAGTCACATTTCAGCTCAAACGAAGCTACATTGTTCACGAAGCTCACACGTTTCTTGCTCTTAACTGAAAAGCATTGGATGTTAGAGGACCTGTGGTTTGTATCAGTTTCGGAAACAAAGTTGAAGTAGATATAGTCCCTGTGTAGGAAACAGAGTTCTTTTATTCTGAGCACACTCACGTTTCCCTCTGTATTACAGACTCTAGAAAGCAAGAGCGTGCTTCTTGCTCTAAAGCAGAATGTGTTTCATGGATGAGAACTGTGCCATGTGTTTCCCTTCAGAATCGGAGTTAAAGGCCAGGCTCTGTGTCTTCCTTCAAGCAAGACTACGTTTCAGGTAAACGCAGTCGCTTTTCAGCTCAAACGAATCTACATTGTTCACGATGCTCACACGTTTCTTGCCTTTCACTGAAAAGCATTGGATGTTAGAGGAACTGTGGATTCTATCAGTTTCAGAAACAGAGTTGAACTAGATATGGTCCGTGTGTGTAGGAAACACAGTTCTTTTGTTCTGATCACACTCACGTTTCCCTCTGTATTAGAGACTCTAGAAATCAAGAGCGTGCTTCATGTTCTAAAGCAGAGTGTGTTTCATGGATGAGAACTCTGCCCTGTGTTTCCCTTCATAAACGGAGTAAAATGCCAGGTGTGTGTCTTCCTACAAGCAAGACTTCGTTTCAGGTGAACGCAGTCACTTTTCAGCTCAAACGAAGCTACATTGTTCACGAAGCTCACACGTTTCTCGCTCTTAACTGAAAAGCATTGGATGTTAGAGGACCTGTGGTTTGTACCAGTTTCAGAATCAGAGTTGAACTACATATGGTCCGTGTGTGTAGGAAACACAGTTCTTTTGTTCTGAGCAAACTCACGTTTCCGTCTGTATTAGAGACTCTAGAAAGCAAGAGCGTGCTTCTTGCTCTAAAGCAGGTTGTGTTTCATGGATGAGAACTGTACCGTGTGTTTCCCTTCAGAAACGGAGTTAAATGCCAGGCTCTGTGTTTTTCTTCAAGCAAGACTTCGTTTCAGGTAAAAGCAGTCACATTTCAGCTCAAACGAAGCTATATTGTTCACGAAGCTCACACATTTCTCGCTTTTCACTGAAAAGCATTGGATGTTAGAGGACCTGTGGTTTGTATCATTTTCAGAAACAGAGTTGAAGTAGATATAGTCCCTGTGTAGCAAACAGAGTTCGTTTATTCTGAGCACACTCACGTGTCCCTCTGTATTACAGACTCTAGAAAGCAAGAGCGTGCTTTTTGCTCTAAAGCAGAATGTGTTTCATGGATGAGTACTGTGCCATGTGTTTCCCTTCAGAAACGGAGTTAAAGGCCAGGCTCTGTGTCTTTCTACAAGCAAGAGTTCGTTTAAGGTA
Organism: Onychomys leucogaster; assembly: GCA_949786385.1. Lineage (NCBI taxonomy): Eukaryota > Metazoa > Chordata > Mammalia > Rodentia > Cricetidae > Onychomys > Onychomys leucogaster. Next base: position 547,722 of record CATKUP010000142.1, read on the forward strand.
AACGCAGTCACTTTTTAGCTCAAACGAAGCTGCATTGTTCACGAAGCTCACACGTTTCTCGCTTTTCACTGAAAAGCATTGGATGTTAGAGGACCTGTGGATTCTATCAGTTTCAGAAAAAGAGTTCAACCAGATATGGTCCGTGTGTGTAGGAAACACAGTTCTTTTGTTCTGAGCACACTCACGTTTCCCTCTGTATTAGATATTCTAGAAAGCAAGAGCGTGCTTCTTGCTCTAAAGCACAGTGTGTTTCATGGATGAGAACGGTGCTGTGTGTTTCCTTCAGAAACGGAGTTAAATGCCAGGCTCTGTGTCTTTCTTCAAGCAAGAATTCGTTTCAGGTGAACGCAGTCACTTTTCAGCTCAAACGAAGCTACATTGTTCACGAAGCTCACACGTTTCTCGCTCTTAACTGAAAAGCATTGGATGTTTGTGGACCTGAGGTTTGTATCAGTTTCAGAAACAGAGTTGAACTAGATATGGTCCGTGTATGTAGGAAACACAGTTCTTTTGTTCTGAGCACACTCACGTTTCCCTGTGTATTAGAGACTCTAGAAAGCAAGAGCGTGCTTCTTGCTCTAAAGCAGGTTGTGTTTCATGGATGAGAACTGTACCGTGTGTTTCCCTTCAGAAACGGAGTTAAATGCCAGGCTCTGTGTCTTTCTTCAATCAAGACTTCGTTTCAGGTAAAAGCAGTCACATTTCAGCTCAAACGAAGCTACATTGTTCACGAAGCTCACACGTTTCTCGCTCTTAACTGAAAAGCATTGGATGTTAGAGGACCTGTGGTTTGTATCAGTTTCGGAAACAAAGTTGAAGTAGATATAGTCCCTGTGTAGGAAACAGAGTTCTTTTATTCTGAGCACACTCATGTTTCCCTCTGTATTACAGACTCTAGAAAGCAAGAGCGTGCTTCTTGCTCTAAAGCAGAATGTGTTTCATGGATGAGAACTGTGCCATGTGTTTCCCTTCAGAATCGGAGTTAAAGGCCAGGCTCTGTGTCTTCCTTCAAGCAAGACTACGTTTCAGGTAAACGCAGTCGCTTTTCAGCTCAAACGAATCTACATTGTTCACGAAGCTCACACGTTTCTTGCATTTCACTGAAAAGCATTGGATGTTAGAGGAACTGTGGATTCTATCAGTTTCAGAAACAGAGTTGAACTAGATATGGTCCGTGTGTGTAGGAAACACAGTTCTTTTGTTCTGAGCACACTCACGTTTCCCTCTGTATTAGAGACTCTAGAAATCAAGAGCGTGCTTCATGTTCTAAAGCAGAGTGTGTTTCATGGATGAGAACTCTGCCCTGTGTTTCCCTTCATAAAAGGAGTTAAATGCCAGGCGTGTGTCTTCCTACAAGCAAGACTTCGTTTCAGGTGAAAGCAGTCACTTTTCAGCTCAATCGAAGCTACATTGTACACGAAGCTCACACGTTTCTCGCTCTTAACTGAAAATCATTGGATGTTAGAGGACCTGTGGTTTGTACCAGTTTCAGAATCAGAGTTGAACTACATATGGTCCGTGTGTGTAGGAAACACAGTTCTTTTGTTCTGAGCACACTCACGTTTCCATCTGTATTAGAGACTCTAGAAAGCAAGAGCGTGCTTTTGCTCTAAAGCAGGTTGTGTTTCATGGATGAGAACTGTACCGTGTGTTTCCCTTCAGAAACGGAGTTAAATGCCAGGCTCTGTGTCTTTCTTCAAGCAAGACTTCGTTTCAGGTAAAAGCAGTCACATTTCAGCTCAAACGAAGCTACATTGTTCACGAAGCTCACACGTTTCTCGCTCTTAACTGAAAAGCATTGGATGTTAGAGGACCTGTGGTTTGTATCAGTTTCGGAAACAAAGTTGAAGTAGATATAGTCCCTGTGTAGGAAACAGAGTTCTTTTATTCTGAGCACACTCACGTTTCCCTCTGTATTACAGACTCTAGAAAGCAAGAGCGTGCTTCTTGCTCTAAAGCAGAATGTGTTTCATGGATGAGAACTGTGCCATGTGTTTCCCTTCAGAATCGGAGTTAAAGGCCAGGCTCTGTGTCTTCCTTCAAGCAAGACTACGTTTCAGGTAAACGCAGTCACTTTTCCGCTCAAACTAATCTACATTGTTCACGAAGCTCCCACGTTTCTCGCTCTTAACTGAAAAGCATTGGATGTTAGAGGACCTGTGGTTTGTACCAGTTTCAGAATCAGAGTTGAACTACATATGGTCCGTGTGTGTAGGAAACACAGTTCTTTTGTTCTGAGCAAACTCACGTTTCCGTCTGTATTAGAGACTCTAGAAAGCAAGAGCGTGCTTTGGCTCTAAAGCAGGTTGTGTTTCATGGATGAGAACTGTACCGTGTGTTTCCCTTCAGAAACGGAGTTAAATGCCAGGCTCTGTGTCTTTCTTCAAGCAAGAGTTCGTTTCAGGTAAAAGCAGTCACATTTCAGCTCAAACAAAGCTACATTGTTCACGAAGCTCACACATTTCTCGCTCTTAACTGAAAAGCATTGGATGTTAGAGGACCTGTGGTTTGTATCAGTTTCGGAAACAAAGTTGAAGTAGATATAGTCCCTGTGTAGGAAACAGAGTTCTTTTATTCTGAGCACACTCATGTTTCCCTCTGTATTACAGACTCTAGAAAGCAAGAGCGTGCTTCTTGCTCTAAAGCAGAATGTGTTTCATGGATGAGAACTGTGCCATGTGTTTCCCTTCAGAAACGGAGTTAAAGGCCAGGCTCTGTGTCTTCCTTCAAGCAAGACTACGTTTCAGGTAAAAGCAGTCTCTTTTCAGCTCAAACGAATCTACATTGTTCACGAAGCTCATACGTTTCTTGCATTTCACTGAAAAGCATTGGATTTTAGAGGAACTGTGGATTCTATCAGTTTCAGAAACAGAGTTGAACTAGATATGGTCCGTGTGTGTAGGAAACACAGTTCTTTTGTTCTGAGCACACTCACGTTTCCCTCTGTATTAGAGACTCTAGAAATCAAGAGCGTGCTTCATGTTCTAAAGCAGAGTGTGTTTCATGGATGAGAACTCTGCCCTGTGTTTCCCTTCATAAACGGAGTTAAATGCCAAGTGTGTGTCTTCCTACAAGCAAGACTTCGTTTCAGGTGAACGCAGTCACTTTTCAGCTCAAACGAAGCTACATTGTACATGAAGCTCACACGTTTCTCGCTCTTAACTGAAAAGAATTGGATGTTAGAGGACCTGTGGTTTGTACCAGTTTCAGAATCAGAGTTGAACTACATATGGTCCGTGTGTGTAGGAAACACAGTTCTTTTGTTCTGAGCACACTCACGTTTCCCTGTGTATTAGAGACTCTAGAAAGCCAGAGCGTGCTTTTTGCTCTAAAGCAGAGTGTGTTTCATGGATGAGAACTGTGCCCTGTGTTTCCCTTCAGAAACGGAGTTCAATGCCAGTCTCTGTGTCTTCCTTCAAGCAAGACTACGTTTCAGGTAAACGCAGTCGCTTTTCAGCTCAAACGAATCTACATTCTTCACGAAGCTCACACGTTTCTTGCATTTCACTGAAAAGCATTGGATGTTAGAGGAACTGTGGATTCTATCAGTTTCAGAAACAGAGTTGAACTAGATATGGTCCGTGTGTGTAGGAAACACAGTTCATTTGTTCTGAGCACACTCACGTTTCCCTCTGTATTAGAGACTCTAGAAATCAAGAGCGTGCTTCATGTTCTAAAGCAGAGTGTGTTTCATGGATGAGAACTCTGCCCTGTGTTTCCCTTCATAAAAGGAGTTAAATGCCAGGCGTGTGTCTTCCTAAAAGCAAGACTTCGTTTCAGGTGAAAGCAGTCACTTTTCAGCTCAATCGAAGCTACATTGTACATGAAGCTCACACGTTTCTCGCTCTTAACTGAAAATCATTGGATGTTAGAGGACCTGTGGTTTGTACCAGTTTCAGAATCAGAGTTGAACTACATATGGTCCGTGTGTGTAGGAAACACAGTTCTTTTGTTCTGAGCAAACTCACGTTTCCGTCTGTATTAGAGACTCTAGAAAGCAAGAGCGTGCTTTTGCTCTAAAGCAGGTTGTGTTTCATGGATGAGAACTGTACCGTGTGTTTCCCTTCAGAAACGGAGTTCAATGCCAGGCTCTGTGTCTTCCTTCAAGCAAGACTTCGTTTCAGGTAAAAGCAGTCACATTTCAGCTCAAACGAAGCTACATTGTTCACGAAGCTCACACGTTTCTCGCTGTTAACTGAAAAGCATTGGATGTTAGAGGACCTGTGGTTTGTATCAGTTTCGGAAACAAAGTTGAAGTAGATATAGTCCCTGTGTAGGAAACAGAGTTCTTTTATTCTGAGCACACTCACGTTTCCCTCTGTATTACAGACTCTAGAAAGCAAGAGCGTGCTTCTTGCTCTAAAGCAGAATGTGTTTCATGGATGAGAACTGTGCCATGTGTTTCCCTTCAGAATCGGAGTTAAAGGCCAGGCTCTGTGTCTTCCTTCAAGCAAGACTACGTTTCAGGTAAACGCAGTCGCTTTTCAGCTCAAACGAATCTACATTGTTCACGATGCTCCCACGTTTCTTGCCTTTCACTGAAAAGCATTGGATGTTAGAGGAACTGTGGATTCTATCAGTTTCAGAAACAGAGTTGAACTAGATATGGTCCGTGTGTGTAGGAAACACAGTTCTTTTGTTCTGATCACACTCACGTTTCCCTCTGTATTAGAGACTCTAGAAATCAAGAGCGTGCTTCATGTTCTAAAGCAGAGTGTGTTTCATGGATGAGAACTCTGCCCTGTGTTTCCCTTCATAAACGGAGTAAAATGCCAGGCTCTGTGTCTTTCTTCAAGCAAGACTTCGTTTCAGGTAAAAGCAGTCACATTTCAGCTCAAACGAAGCTACATTGTTCACGAAGCTCACACGTTTCTCGCTCTTAACTGAAAAGCATTGGATGTTAGAGGACCTGTGGTTTGTATCAGTTTCGGAAACAAAGTTGAAGTAGATATAGTCCCTGTGTAGGAAACAGAGTTCTTTTATTCTGAGCACACTCACGTTTCCCTCTGTATTACAGACTCTAGAAAGCAAGAGCGTGCTTCTTGCTCTAAAGCAGAATGTGTTTCATGGATGAGAACTGTGCCATGTGTTTCCCTTCAGAATCGGAGTTAAAGGCCAGGCTCTGTGTCTTCCTTCAAGCAAGACTACGTTTCAGGTAAACGAGGTCGCTTTTCAGCTCAAACGAATCTACATTGTTCACGATGCTCACACGTTTCTTGCCTTTCACTGAAAAGCATTGGATGTTAGAGGAACTGTGGATTCTATCAGTTTCAGAAACAGAGTTGAACTAGATATGGTCCGTGTGTGTAGGAAACACAGTTCTTTTGTTCTGATCACACTCACGTTTCCCTCTGTATTAGAGACTCCAGAAATCAAGAGCGTGCTTCATGTTCTAAAGCAGAGTGTGTTTCATGGATGAGAACTCTGCCCTGTGTTTCCCTTCATAAACGGAGTAAAATGCCAGGCTCTGTGTCTTTCTTCAAGCAAGACTTCGTTTCAGGTAAAAGCAGTCACATTTCAGCTCAAACGAAGCTACATTGTTCACGAAGCTCACACGTTTCTCGCTCTTAACTGAAAAGCATTGGATGTTAGAGGACCTGTGGTTTGTATCAGTTTCGGAAACAAAGTTGAAGTAGATATAGTCCCTGTGTAGGAAACAGACTTCTTTTATTCTGAGCACACTCACGTTTCCCTCTGTATTACAGACTCTAGAAAGCAAGAGCGTGCTTCTTGCTCTAAAGCAGAATGTGTTTCGTGGATGAGAACTGTGCCATGTGTTTCCCTTCAGAAACGGAGTTAAAGGCCAGGCTCTGTCTCTTCCTTCATGCAAGACTACGTTTCAGGTAAACGCAGTCGCTTTTCAGCTCAAACGAATCTACATTGTTCACGAAGCTCACACATTTCTTGCATTTCACTGAAAAGCATTGGATGTTAGAGGAACTGTGGATTCTATCAGTTTCAGAAACAGAGTTGAACTAGATATGGTCCGTGTGTGTAGGAAACACAGTTCATTTGTTCTGAGCACACTCACGTTTCCCTCTGTATGAGAGACTCTAGAAATCAAGAGCGTGCTTCATGTTCTAAAGCAGAGTGTGTTTCATGGATGAGAACTCTGCCCTGTGTTTCCCTTCATGAACGGAGTTAAATGCCAGGTGTGTGTCTTCCTACAAGCAAGACTTCGTTTCAGGTGAACGCAGTCACTTTTCAGCTCAAATGAAGCTAAATTGTTCACAAAGCTCACACGTTTCTCGCTCTTAACTGAAAAGCATTGGATGTTAGAGGACCTGTGGTTTGTACCAGTTTCAGAATCAGAGTTGAACTACATATGGTCCGTGTGTGTAGGAAACACAGTTCTTTTGTTCTGAGCACACTCACGTTTCCCTGTGTATTAGAGACTCTAGAAATCAAGAGCGTGCTTTTGCTCTAAAGCAGGTTGTGTTTCATGGATGAGAACTGTACCGTGTGTTTCCCTTCAGAAACGGAGTTAAATGCCAGGCTCTGTGTCTTTCTTCAAGCAAGACTTCGTTTCAGGTAAAAGCAGTCACATTTCAGCTCAAACGAAGCTACATTGTTCACAAAGCTCACACGTTTCTCGCTCTTAACTGAAAAGCATTGGATGTTAGAGGAAGTGTGGTTTGTATCAGTTTCGGGAACAAAGTTGAAGTAGATATAGTCCCTGTGTAGGAAACAGTGTTCTTTTATTCTGAGCACACTCACGTTTCCCTCTGTATTACAGACTCTACAAAGCAAGAGCGTGCTTCTTGCTCTAAAGCAGAATGTGTTTCATGGATGAGAACTGTGCCATGTGTTTCCCTTCAGAATCGGAGTTAAAGGCCAAGCTCTGTGTCTTCCTTCAAGCAAGACTACGTTTCAGGTAAACGCAGTCGCTTTTCAGCTCAAACGAATCTACATTGTTCACGAAGCTCACACGTTTCTTGCATTTCACTGAAAAGCATTGGATGTTAGAGGAACTGTGGATTCTATCAGTTTCAGAAACAGAGTTGAACTAGATATGGTCCGTGTGTGTAGGAAACACAGTTCTTTTGTTCTGATCACACTCACGTTTCCCTCTGTATTAGAGACTCTAGAAATCAAGAGCGTGCTTCATGTTCTAAAGCAGAGTGTGTTTCATGGATGAGAACTCTGCCCTGTGTTTCCCTTCATAAACGGAGTAAAATGCCAGGTGTGTGTCTTCCTACAAGCAAGACTTCGTTTCAGGTGAACGCAGTCACTTTTCAGCTCAAACGAAGCTACATTGTTCACGAAGCTCACACGTTTCTCGCTCTTAACTGAAAAGCATTGGATGTTACAGGACCTGTGGTTTGTACCAGTTTCAGAATCAGAGTTGAACTACATATGGTCCGTGTGTGTAGGAAACACAGTTCTTTTGTTCTGAGCAAACTCACGTTTCCGTCTGTATTAGAGACTCTAGAAAGCAAGAGCGTGCTTCTTGCTCTAAAGCAGGTTGTGTTTCATGGATGAGAACTGTACCGTGTGTTTCCCTTCAGAAACGGAGTTAAATGCCAGGCTCTGTGTTTTTCTTCAAGCAAGACTTCGTTTCAGGTAAAAGCAGTCACATTTCAGCTCAAACGAAGCTACATTGTTCACGAAGCTCACACGTTTCTCGCTTTTCACTGAAAAGCATTGGATGTTAGAGGACCTGTGGTTTGTATCAGTTTCAGAAACAGAGTTGAAGTAGATATAGTCCCTGTGTAGGAAACAGAGTTCGTTTATTCTGAGCACACTCACGTGTCCCTCTGTATTACAGACTCTAGAAAGCAAGAGCGTGCTTCTTGCTCTAAAGCAGAATGTGTTTCATGGATGAGAACTGTGCCATGTGTTTCCCTTCAGAAACGGAGTTAAAGGCCAGGCTCTGTGTCTTTCTACAAGCAAGAGTTCGTTTAAGGTAAATGCAGTCACTTTTTAGCTCAAAAGAAGCTGCATTGTTCACGAAGCTCACACGTTTCTCGCTTTTCACTGAAAAGCATTGGATGTTAGAGGACCTGTGGATTCTATCGGTTTCAGAAAAAGAGTTGAACCAGATATGGTCCGTGTGTGTAGGAAACACAGTTCTTTTGTTCTGATCACACTCACGTTTCCGTCTGTATTAGAGACTCTAGAAATCAAGAGCGTGCTTCATGTTCTAAAGCAGAGTGTGTTTCATGGATGAGAACTCTGCCCTGTGTTTCCCTTCATAAAAGGAGTTAAATGCCAGGCGTGTGTCTTCCTACAAGCAAGACTTCGTTTCAGGTGAAAGCAGTCACTTTTCAGCTCAATCGAAGCTACATTGTACATGAAGCTCACACGTTTCTCGCTCTTAACTGAAAATCATTGGATGTTAGAGGACCTGTGGTTTGTACCAGTTTCAGAATCAGAGTTGAACTACATATGGTCCGTGTGTGTAGGAAACACAGTTCTTTTGTTCTGAGCAAACTCACGTTTCCGTCTGTATTAGAGACTCTAGAAAGCAAGAGCGTGCTTTTGCTCTAAAGCAGGTTGTGTTTCATGGATGAGAACTGTACCGTGTGTTTCCCTTCAGAAACGGAGTTAAATGCCAGGCTCTGTGTCTTTCTTCAAGCAAGACTTCGTTTCAGGTAAAAGCAGTCACATTTCAGCTCAAACGAAGCTACATTGTTCACGAAGCTCACACGTTTCTCGCTCTTAACTGAAAAGCATTGGATGTTAGAGGACCTGTGGTTTGTATCAGTTTCGGAAACAAAGTTGAAGTAGATATAGTCCCTGTGTAGGAAACAGAGTTCTTTTATTCTGAGCACACTCACGTTTCCCTCTGTATTACAGACTCTAGAAAGCAAGAGCGTGCTTCTTGCTCTAAAGCAGAATGTGTTTCATGGATGAGAACTGTGCCATGTGTTTCCCTTCAGAATCGGAGTTAAAGGCCAGGCTCTGTGTCTTCCTTCAAGCAAGACTACGTTTCAGGTAAACGCAGTCGCTTTTCAGCTCAAACGAATCTACATTGTTCACGATGCTCACACGTTTCTTGCCTTTCACTGAAAAGCATTGGATGTTAGAGGAACTGTGGATTCTATCAGTTTCAGAAACAGAGTTGAACTAGATATGGTCCGTGTGTGTAGGAAACACAGTTCTTTTGTTCTGATCACACTCACGTTTCCCTCTGTATTAGAGACTCTAGAAATCAAGAGCGTGATTCATGTTCTAAAGCAGAGTGTGTTTCATGGATGAGAACTCTGCCCTGTGTTTCCCTTCATAAACGGAGTAAAATGCCAGGTGTGTGTCTTCCTACAAGCAAGACTTCGTTTCAGGTGAACGCAGTCACTTTTCAGCTCAAACGAAGCTACATTGTTCACGAAGCTCACACGTTTCTCGCTCTTAACTGAAAAGCATTGGATGTTAGAGGACCTGTGGTTTGTACCAGTTTCAGAATCAGAGTTGAACTACATATGGTCCGTGTGTGTAGGAAACACAGTTCTTTTGTTCTGAGCAAACTCACGTTTCCGTCTGTATTAGAGACTCTAGAAAGCAAGAGCGTGCTTCTTGCTCTAAAGCAGGTTGTGTTTCATGGATGAGAACTGTACCGTGTGTTTCCCTTCAGAAACGGAGTTAAATGCCAGGCTCTGTGTTTTTCTTCAAGCAAGACTTCGTTTCAGGTGAACGCAGTCACTTTTCAGCTCAAACGAAGCTACATTGTACATGAAGCTCACACGTTTCTCGCTCTTAACTGAAAAGAATTGGATGTTAGAGGACCTGTGGTTTGTACCAGTTTCAGAATCAGAGTTGAACTACATATGGTCCGTGTGTGTAGGAAACACAGTTCTTTTGTTCTGAGCACACTCACGTTTCCCTGTGTATTAGAGACTCTAGAAAGCCAGAGCGTGCTTCTTGCTCTAAAGCAGAGTGTGTTTCATGGATGAGAACTGTGCCCTGTGTTTCCCTTCAGAAACGGAGTTCAATGCCAGTCTCTGTGTCTTCCTTCAAGCAAGACTACGTTTCAGGTAAACGCAGTCGCTTTTCAGCTCAAACGAATCTACATTCTTCACGAAGCTCACACGTTTCTTGCATTTCACTGAAAAGCATTGGATGTTAGAGGAACTGTGGATTCTATCAGTTTCAGAAACAGAGTTGAACTAGATATGGTCCGTGTGTGTAGGAAACACAGTTCATTTGTTCTGAGCACACTCACGTTTCCCTCTGTATTAGAGACTCTAGAAGTCAAGAGCGTGCTTCATGTTCTAAAGCAGAGTGTGTTTCATGGATGAGAACTCTGCCCTGTGTTTCCCTTCATGAACGGAGTTAAATGCCAGGTGTGTGTCTTCCTACAAGCAAGACTTCGTTTCAGGTGAACGCCGTCACTTTTCAGCTCAAATGAAGCTAAATTGTTCACAAAGCTCACACGTTTCTCGCTCTTAACTGAAAAGCATTGGATGTTAGAGGACCTGTGGTTTGTACCAGTTTCAGAATCAGAGTTGAACTACATATGGTCCGTGTGTGTAGGAAACACAGTTCTTTTGTTCTGAGCAAACTCACGTTTCCCTGTGTATTAGAGACTCTAGAAATTAAGAGCGTGCTTTTGCTCTAAAGCAGGTTGTGTTTCATGGATGAGAACTGTACCGTGTGTTTCCCTTCAGAAACGGAGTTCAATGCCAGGCTCTGTGTCTTTCTTCAAGCAAGACTTCGTTTCAGGTAAAAGCAGTCACATTTCAGCTCAAACGAAGCTACATTGTTCACGAAGCTCACACGTTTCTCGCTCTTAACTGAAAAGCATTGGATGTTAGAGGAAGTGTGGTTTGTATCAGTTTCGGGAACAAAGTTGAAGTAGATATAGTCCCTGTGTAGGAAACAGTGTTCTTTTATTCTGAGCACACTCACGTTTCCCTCTGTATTACAGACTCTACAAAGCAAGAGCGTGCTTCTTGCTCTAAAGCAGAATGTGTTTCATGGATGAGAACTGTGCCATGTGTTTCCCTTCAGAATCGGAGTTAAAGGCCAAGCTCTGTGTCTTCCTTCAAGCAAGACTACGTTTCAGGTAAACGCAGTCGCTTTTCAGCTCAAACGAATCTACATTGTTCACGAAGCTCACACGTTTCTTGCATTTCACTGAAAAGCATTGGATGTTAGAGGAACTGTGGATTCTATCAGTTTCAGAAACAGAGTTGAACTAGATATGGTCCGTGTGTGTAGGAAACACAGTTCTTTTGTTCTGATCACACTCACGTTTCCCTCTGTATTAGAGACTCTAGAAATCAAGAGCGTGCTTCATGTTCTAAAGCAGAGTGTGTTTCATGGATGAGAACTCTGCCCTGTGTTTCCCTTCATAAACGGAGTAAAATGCCAGGTGTGTGTCTTCCTACAAGCAAGACTTCGTTTCAGGTGAACGCAGTCACTTTTCAGCTCAAACGAAGCTACATTGTTCACGAAGCTCACACGTTTCTCGCTCTTAACTGAAAAGCATTGGATGTTACAGGACCTGTGGTTTGTACCAGTTTCAGAATCAGAGTTGAACTACATATGGTCCGTGTGTGTAGGAAACACAGTTCTTTTGTTCTGAGCAAACTCACGTTTCCGTCTGTATTAGAGACTCTAGAAAGCAAGAGCGTGCTTCTTGCTCTAAAGCAGGTTGTGTTTCATGGATGAGAACTGTACCGTGTGTTTCCCTTCAGAAACGGAGTTAAATGCCAGGCTCTGTGTTTTTCTTCAAGCAAGACTTCGTTTCAGGTAAAAGCAGTCACATTTCAGCTCAAACGAAGCTACATTGTTCACGAAGCTCACACGTTTCTCGCTTTTCACTGAAAAGCATTGGATGTTAGAGGACCTGTGGTTTGTATCAGTTTCAGAAACAGAGTTGAAGTAGATATAGTCCCTGTGTAGGAAACAGAGTTCGTTTATTCTGAGCACACTCACGTGTCCCTCTGTATTACAGACTCTAGAAAGCAAGAGCGTGCTTCTTGCTCTAAAGCAGAATGTGTTTCATGGATGAGAACTGTGCCATGTGTTTCCCTTCAGAAACGGAGTTAAAGGCCAGGCTCTGTGTCTTTCTACAAGCAAGAGTTCGTTTAAGGTAAATGCAGTCACTTTTTAGCTCAAAAGAAGCTGCATTGTTCACGAAGCTCACACGTTTCTCGCTTTTCACTGAAAAGCATTGGATGTTAGAGGACCTGTGGATTCTATCGGTTTCAGAAAAAGAGTTGAACCAGATATGGTCCGTGTGTGTAGGAAACACAGTTCTTTTGTTCTGATCACACTCACGTTTCCGTCTGTATTAGAGACTCTAGAAATCAAGAGCGTGCTTCATGTTCTAAAGCAGAGTGTGTTTCATGGATGAGAACTCTGCCCTGTGTTTCCCTTCATAAAAGGAGTTAAATGCCAGGCGTGTGTCTTCCTACAAGCAAGACTTCGTTTCAGGTGAAAGCAGTCACTTTTCAGCTCAATCGAAGCTACATTGTACATGAAGCTCACACGTTTCTCGCTCTTAACTGAAAATCATTGGATGTTAGAGGACCTGTGGTTTGTACCAGTTTCAGAATCAGAGTTGAACTACATATGGTCCGTGTGTGTAGGAAACACAGTTCTTTTGTTCTGAGCAAACTCACGTTTCCGTCTGTATTAGAGACTCTAGAAAGCAAGAGCGTGCTTTTGCTCTAAAGCAGGTTGTGTTTCATGGATGAGAACTGTACCGTGTGTTTCCCTTCAGAAACGGAGTTAAATGCCAGGCTCTGTGTCTTTCTTCAAGCAAGACTTCGTTTCAGGTAAAAGCAGTCACATTTCAGCTCAAACGAAGCTACATTGTTCACGAAGCTCACACGTTTCTCGCTCTTAACTGAAAAGCATTGGATGTTAGAGGACCTGTGGTTTGTATCAGTTTCGGAAACAAAGTTGAAGTAGATATAGTCCCTGTGTAGGAAACAGAGTTCTTTTATTCTGAGCACACTCACGTTTCCCTCTGTATTACAGACTCTAGAAAGCAAGAGCGTGCTTCTTGCTCTAAAGCAGAATGTGTTTCATGGATGAGAACTGTGCCATGTGTTTCCCTTCAGAATCGGAGTTAAAGGCCAGGCTCTGTGTCTTCCTTCAAGCAAGACTACGTTTCAGGTAAACGCAGTCGCTTTTCAGCTCAAACGAATCTACATTGTTCACGATGCTCACACGTTTCTTGCCTTTCACTGAAAAGCATTGGATGTTAGAGGAACTGTGGATTCTATCAGTTTCAGAAACAGAGTTGAACTAGATATGGTCCGTGTGTGTAGGAAACACAGTTCTTTTGTTCTGATCACACTCACGTTTCCCTCTGTATTAGAGACTCTAGAAATCAAGAGCGTGATTCATGTTCTAAAGCAGAGTGTGTTTCATGGATGAGAACTCTGCCCTGTGTTTCCCTTCATAAACGGAGTAAAATGCCAGGTGTGTGTCTTCCTACAAGCAAGACTTCGTTTCAGGTGAACGCAGTCACTTTTCAGCTCAAACGAAGCTACATTGTTCACGAAGCTCACACGTTTCTCGCTCTTAACTGAAAAGCATTGGATGTTAGAGGACCTGTGGTTTGTACCAGTTTCAGAATCAGAGTTGAACTACATATGGTCCGTGTGTGTAGGAAACACAGTTCTTTTGTTCTGAGCAAACTCACGTTTCCGTCTGTATTAGAGACTCTAGAAAGCAAGAGCGTGCTTCTTGCTCTAAAGCAGGTTGTGTTTCATGGATGAGAACTGTACCGTGTGTTTCCCTTCAGAAACGGAGTTAAATGCCAGGCTCTGTGTTTTTCTTCAAGCAAGACTTCGTTTCAGGTGAACGCAGTCACTTTTCAGCTCAAACGAAGCTACATTGTACATGAAGCTCACACGTTTCTCGCTCTTAACTGAAAAGAATTGGATGTTAGAGGACCTGTGGTTTGTACCAGTTTCAGAATCAGAGTTGAACTACATATGGTCCGTGTGTGTAGGAAACACAGTTCTTTTGTTCTGAGCACACTCACGTTTCCCTGTGTATTAGAGACTCTAGAAAGCCAGAGCGTGCTTCTTGCTCTAAAGCAGAGTGTGTTTCATGGATGAGAACTGTGCCCTGTGTTTCCCTTCAGAAACGGAGTTCAATGCCAGTCTCTGTGTCTTCCTTCAAGCAAGACTACGTTTCAGGTAAACGCAGTCGCTTTTCAGCTCAAACGAATCTACATTCTTCACGAAGCTCACACGTTTCTTGCATTTCACTGAAAAGCATTGGATGTTAGAGGAACTGTGGATTCTATCAGTTTCAGAAACAGAGTTGAACTAGATATGGTCCGTGTGTGTAGGAAACACAGTTCATTTGTTCTGAGCACACTCACGTTTCCCTCTGTATTAGAGACTCTAGAAGTCAAGAGCGTGCTTCATGTTCTAAAGCAGAGTGTGTTTCATGGATGAGAACTCTGCCCTGTGTTTCCCTTCATGAACGGAGTTAAATGCCAGGTGTGTGTCTTCCTACAAGCAAGACTTCGTTTCAGGTGAACGCCGTCACTTTTCAGCTCAAATGAAGCTAAATTGTTCACAAAGCTCACACGTTTCTCGCTCTTAACTGAAAAGCATTGGATGTTAGAGGACCTGTGGTTTGTACCAGTTTCAGAATCAGAGTTGAACTACATATGGTCCGTGTGTGTAGGAAACACAGTTCTTTTGTTCTGAGCAAACTCACGTTTCCCTGTGTATTAGAGACTCTAGAAATTAAGAGCGTGCTTTTGCTCTAAAGCAGGTTGTGTTTCATGGATGAGAACTGTACCGTGTGTTTCCCTTCAGAAACGGAGTTCAATGCCAGGCTCTGTGTCTTTCTTCAAGCAAGACTTCGTTTCAGGTAAAAGCAGTCACATTTCAGCTCAAACGAAGCTACATTGTTCACGAAGCTCACACGTTTCTCGCTCTTAACTGAAAAGCATTGGATGTTAGAGGACCTGTGGTTTGTATCAGTTTCGGAAACAAAGTTGAAGTAGATATAGTCCCTGTGTAGGAAACAGAGTTCTTTTATTCTGAGCACACTCACGTTTCCCTCTGTATTACAGACTCTAGAAAGCAAGAGCGTGCTTCTTGCTCTAAAGCAGAATGTGTTTCATGGATGAGAACTGTGCCATGTGTTTCCCTTCAGAATCGGAGTTAAAGGCCAGGCTCTGTGTCTTCCTTCAAGCAAGACTACGTTTCAGGTAAACGCAGTCGCTTTTCAGCTCAAACGAATCTACATTGTTCACGATGCTCACACGTTTCTTGCCTTTCACTGAAAAGCATTGGATGTTAGAGGAACTGTGGATTCTATCAGTTTCAGAAACAGAGTTGAACTAGATATGGTCCGTGTGTGTAGGAAACACAGTTCTTTTGTTCTGATCACACTCACGTTTCCCTCTGTATTAGAGACTCTAGAAATCAAGAGCGTGCTTCATGTTCTAAAGCAGAGTGTGTTTCATGGATGAGAACTCTGCCCTGTGTTTCCCTTCATAAAAGGAGTAAAATGCCAGGTGTGTGTCTTCCTACAAGCAAGACTTCGTTTCAGGTGAACGCAGTCACTTTTCAGCTCAAACGAAGCTACATTGTTCACGAAGCTCACACGTTTCTCGCTCTTAACTGAAAAGCATTGGATGTTAGAGGACCTGTGGTTTGTACCAGTTTCAGAATCAGAGTTGAACTACATATGGTCCGTGTGTGTAGGAAACACAGTTCTTTTGTTCTGAGCAAACTCACGTTTCCGTCTGTATTAGAGACTCTAGAAAGCAAGAGCGTGCTTCTTGCTCTAAAGCAGGTTGTATTTCATGGATGAGAACTGTACCGTGTGTTTCCCTTCAGAAACGGAGTTAAATGCCAGGCTCTGTGTTTTTCTTCAAGCAAGACTTCGTTTCAGGTAAAAGCAGTCACATTTCAGCTCAAACGAAGCTACATTGTTCACGAAGCTCACACGTTTCTCGCTTTTTACTGAAAAGCATTGGATGTTAGAGGACCTGTGGTTTGTATCAGTTTCAGAAACAGAGTTGAAGTAGATATAGTCCCTGTGTAGGAAACAGAGTTCGTTTATTCTGAGCACACTCACGTGTCCCTCTGTATTACAGACTCTAGAAAGCAAGAGCGTGCTTCTTGCTCTAAAGCAGAATGTGTTTCATGGATGAGAACTGTGCCATGTGTTTCCCTTCAGAAACGGAGTTAAAGGCCAGGCTCTGTGTCTTTCTACAAGCAAGAGTTCTTTTAAGGTAAATGCAGTCACTTTTTAGCTCAAAAGAAGCTGCATTGTTCACGAAGCTCACACGTTTCTCGCTTTTCACTGAAAAGCATTGGATGTTAGAGGACCTGTGGATTCTATCGGTTTCAGAAAAAGAGTTGAACCAGATATGGTCCGTGTGTGTAGGAAACACAGTTCTTTTGTTCTGATCACACTCACGTTTCCGTCTGTATTAGAGACTCTAGAAATCAAGAGCGTGCTTCATGTTCTAAAGCAGAGTGTGTTTCATGGATGAGAACTCTGCCCTGTGTTTCCCTTCATAAAAGGAGTTAAATGCCAGGCGTGTGTCTTCCTACAAGCAAGACTTCGTTTCAGGTGAAAGCAGTCACTTTTCAGCTCAATCGAAGCTACATTGTACATGAAGCTCACACGTTTCTCGCTCTTAACTGAAAATCATTGGATGTTAGAGGACCTGTGGTTTGTACCAGTTTCAGAATCAGAGTTGAACTACATATGGTCCGTGTGTGTAGGAAACACAGTTCTTTTGTTCTGATCACACTCACGTTTCCCTCTGTATTACAGACTCTACAAAGCAAGAGCGTGCTTCTTGCTCTCAAGCAGAATGTGTTTCATGGATGAGAACTGTGCCATGTGTTTCCCTTCAGAATCGGAGTTAAAGGCCAGGCTCTGTGTCTTCCTTCAAGCAAGACTACGTTTCAGGTAAACGCAGTCGCTTTTCAGCTCAAACGAATCTACATTGTTCACGATGCTCACACGTTTCTTGCCTTTCACTGAAAAGCATTGGATGTTAGAGGAACTGTGGATTCTATCAGTTTCAGAAACAGAGTTGAACTAGATATGGTCCGTGTGTGTAGGAAACACAGTTCTTTTGTTCTGATCACACTCACGTTTCCCTCTGTATTAGAGACACTAGAAATCAAGAGCGTGCTTCATGTTCTAAAGCAGAGTGTGTTTCATGGATGAGAACTCTGCCCTGTGTTTCCCTTCATAAACGGAGTAAAATGCCAGGCTCTGTGTCTTTCTTCAAGCAAGACTTCGTTTCAGGTAAAAGCAGTCACATTTCAGCTCAAACGAAGCTACATTGTTCACGAAGCTCACACGTTTCTCGCTCTTAACTGAAAAGCATTGGATGTTAGAGGACCTGTGGTTTGTATCAGTTTCGGAAACAAAGTTGAAGTAGATATAGTCCCTGTGTAGGAAACAGAGTTCTTTTATTCTGAGCACACTCACGTTTCCCTCTGTATTACAGACTCTAGAAAGCAAGAGCGTGCTTCTTGCTCTAAAGCAGAATGTGTTTCGTGGATGAGAACTGTGCCATGTGTTTCCCTTCAGAATCGGAGTTAAAGGCCAGGCTCTGTGTCTTCCTTCAAGCAAGACTACGTTTCAGGTAAACGCAGTCGCTTTTCAGCTCAAACGAATCTACATTGTTCACGATGCTCACACGTTTCTTGCCTTTCACTGAAAAGCATTGGATGTTAGAGGAACTGTGGATTCTATCAGTTTCAGAAACAGAGTTGAACTAGATATGGTCCGTGTGTGTAGGAAACACAGTTCTTTTGTTCTGATCACACTCACGTTTCCCTCTGTATTAGAGACTCTAGAAATCAAGAGCGTGATTCATGTTCTAAAGCAGAGTGTGTTTCATGGATGAGAACTCTGCCCTGTGTTTCCCTTCATAAACGGAGTAAAATGCCAGGTGTGTGTCTTCCTACAAGCAAGACTTCGTTTCAGGTGAACGCAGTCACTTTTCAGCTCAAACGAAGCTACATTGTTCACGAAGCTCACACGTTTCTCGCTCTTAACTGAAAAGCATTGGATGTTAGAGGACCTGTGGTTTGTACCAGTTTCAGAATCAGAGTTGAACTACATATGGTCCGTGTGTGTAGGAAACACAGTTCTTTTGTTCTGAGCAAACTCACGTTTCCGTCTGTATTAGAGACTCTAGAAAGCAAGGGCGTGCTTCTTGCTCTAAAGCAGGTTGTGTTTCATGGATGAGAACTGTACCGTGTGTTTCCCTTCAGAAACGGAGTTAAATGCCAGGCTCTGTGTTTTTCTTCAAGCAAGACTTCGTTTCAGGTGAACGCAGTCTCTTTTCAGCTCAAACGAAGCTACATTGTACATGAAGCTCACACGTTTCTCGCTCTTAACTGAAAAGAATTGGATGTTAGAGGACCTGTGGTTTGTACCAGTTTCAGAATCAGAGTTGAACTACATATGGTCCGTGTGTGTAGGAAACACAGTTCTTTTGTTCTGAGCACACTCACGTTTCCCTGTGTATTAGAGACTCTAGAAAGCCAGAGCGTGCTTCTTGCTCTAAAGCAGAGTGTGTTTCATGGATGAGAACTCTGCCCTGTGTTTCCCTTCATAAAAGGAGTTAAATGCCAGGCGTGTGTCTTCCTACAAGCAAGACTTCGTTTCAGGTGAAAGCAGTCACTTATCAGCTCAATCGAAGCTACATTGTACATGAAGCTCACACGTTTCTCGCTCTTAACTGAAAATCATTGGATGTTAGAGGACCTGTGGTTTGTACCAGTTTCAGAATCAGAGTTGAACTACATATGGTCCGTGTGTGTAGGAAACACAGTTCTTTTGTTCTGATCACACTCACGTTTCCCTCTGTATTACAGACTCTACAAAGCAAGAGCGTGCTTCTTGCTCTCAAGCAGAATGTGTTTCATGGATGAGAACTGTGCCATGTGTTTCCCTTCAGAATCGGAGTTAAAGGCCAGGCTCTGTGTCTTCCTTCAAGCAAGACTACGTTTCAGGTAAACGCAGTCGCTTTTCAGCTCAAACGAATCTACATTGTTCACGATGCTCACACGTTTCTTGCCTTTCACTGAAAAGCATTGGATGTTAGAGGAACTGTGGATTCTATCAGTTTCAGAAACAGAGTTGAACTAGATATGGTCCGTGTGTGTAGGAAACACAGTTCTTTTGTTCTGATCACACTCACGTTTCCGTCTGTATTAGAGACTCTAGAAATCAAGAGCGTGCTTCATGTTCTAAAGCAGAGTGTGTTTCATGGATGAGAACTCTGCCCTGTGTTTCCCTTCATAAAAGGAGTTAAATGCCAGGCGTGTGTCTTCCTACAAGCAAGACTTCGTTTCAGGTGAAAGCAGTCACTTTTCAGCTCAATCGAAGCTACATTGTACATGAAGCTCACACGTTTCTCGCTCTTAATTGAAAATCATTGGATGTTAGAGGACCTGTGGTTTGTACCAGTTTCAGAATCAGAGTTGAACTACATATGGTCCGTGTGTGTAGGAAACACAGTTCTTTTGTTCTGAGCAAACTCACGTTTCCGTCTGTATTAGAGACTCTAGAAAGCAAGAGCGTGCTTTTGCTCTAAAGCAGGTTGTGTTTCATGGATGAGAACTGTACCGTGTGTTTCCCTTCAGAAACGGAGTTAAATGCCAGGCTCTGTGTCTTTCTTCAAGCAAGACTTCGTTTCAGGTAAAAGCAGTCACATTTCAGCTCAAACGAAGCTACATTGTTCACGAAGCTCACACGTTTCTCGCTCTTAACTGAAAAGCATTGGATGTTAGAGGACCTGTGGTTTGTATCAGTTTCGGAAACAAAGTTGAAGTAGATATAGTCCCTGTGTAGGAAACAGAGTTCTTTTATTCTGAGCACACTCACGTTTCCCTCTGTATTACAGACTCTAGAAAGCAAGAGCGTGCTTCTTGCTCTAAAGCAGAATGTGTTTCATGGATGAGAACTGTGCCATGTGTTTCCCTTCAGAATCGGAGTTAAAGGCCAGGCTCTGTGTCTTCCTTCAAGCAAGACTACGTTTCAGGTAAACGCAGTCGCTTTTCAGCTCAAACGAATCTACATTGTTCACGATGCTCACACGTTTCTTGCCTTTCACTGAAAAGCATTGGATGTTAGAGGAACTGTGGATTCTATCAGTTTCAGAAACAGAGTTGAACTAGATATGGTCCGTGTGTGTAGGAAACACAGTTCTTTTGTTCTGATCACACTCACGTTTCCCTCTGTATTAGAGACTCTAGAAATCAAGAGCGTGCTTCATGTTCTAAAGCAGAGTGTGTTTCATGGATGAGAACTCTGCCCTGTGTTTCCCTTCATAAACGGAGTAAAATGCCAGGTGTGTGTCTTCCTACAAGCAAGACTTCGTTTCAGGTGAACGCAGTCACTTTTCAGCTCAAACGAAGCTACATTGTTCACGAAGCTCACACGTTTCTCGCTCTTAACTGAAAAGCATTGGATGTTAGAGGACCTGTGGTTTGTACCAGTTTCAGAATCAGAGTTGAACTACATATGGTCCGTGTGTGTAGGAAACACAGTTCTTTTGTTCTGAGCAAACTCACGTTTCCGTCTGTATTAGAGACTCTAGAAAGCAAGAGCGTGCTTCTTGCTCTAAAGCAGGTTGTGTTTCATGGATGAGAACTGTACCGTGTGTTTCCCTTCAGAAACGGAGTTAAATGCCAGGCTCTGTGTTTTTCTTCAAGCAAGACTTCGTTTCAGGTAAAAGCAGTCACATTTCAGCTCAAACGAAGCTACATTGTTCACGAAGCTCACACATTTCTCGCTTTTCACTGAAAAGCATTGGATGTTAGAGGACCTGTGGTTTGTATCATTTTCAGAAACAGAGTTGAAGTAGATATAGTCCCTGTGTAGGAAACAGAGTTCGTTTATTCTGAGCACACTCACGTGTCCCTCTGTATTACAGACTCTAGAAAGCAAGAGCGTGCTTCTTGCTCTAAAGCAGAATGTGTTTCATGGATGAGAACTGTGCCATGTGTTTCCCTTCAGAAACGGAGTTAAATGCCAGGCTCTGTGTCTTTCTTCAAGCAAGACTTCGTTTCAGGTAAAAGCAGTCACATTTCAGCTCAAACGAAGCTACATTGTTCACGAAGCTCACACGTTTCTCGCTCTTAACTGAAAAGCATTGGATGTTAGAGGACCTGTGGTTTGTATCAGTTTCGGAAACAAAGTTGAAGTAGATATAGTCCCTGTGTAGGAAACAGAGTTCTTTTATTCTGAGCACACTCACGTTTCCCTCTGTATTACAGACTCTAGAAAGCAAGAGCGTGCTTCTTGCTCTAAAGCAGAATGTGTTTCATGGATGAGAACTGTGCCATGTGTTTCCCTTCAGAATCGGAGTTAAAGGCCAGGCTCTGTGTCTTCCTTCAAGCAAGACTACGTTTCAGGTAAACGCAGTCGCTTTTCAGCTCAAACGAATCTACATTGTTCACGATGCTCACACGTTTCTTGCCTTTCACTGAAAAGCATTGGATGTTAGAGGAACTGTGGATTCTATCAGTTTCAGAAACAGAGTTGAACTAGATATGGTCCGTGTGTGTAGGAAACACAGTTCTTTTGTTCTGATCACACTCACGTTTCCCTCTGTATTAGAGACTCTAGAAATCAAGAGCGTGCTTCATGTTCTAAAGCAGAGTGTGTTTCATGGATGAGAACTCTGCCCTGTGTTTCCCTTCATAAACGGAGTAAAATGCCAGGTGTGTGTCTTCCTACAAGCAAGACTTCGTTTCAGGTGAACGCAGTCACTTTTCAGCTCAAACGAAGCTACATTGTTCACGAAGCTCACACGTTTCTCGCTCTTAACTGAAAAGCATTGGATGTTAGAGGACCTGTGGTTTGTACCAGTTTCAGAATCAGAGTTGAACTACATATGGTCCGTGTGTGTAGGAAACACAGTTCTTTTGTTCTGAGCAAACTCACGTTTCCGTCTGTATTAGAGACTCTAGAAAGCAAGAGCGTGCTTCTTGCTCTAAAGCAGGTTGTGTTTCATGGATGAGAACTGTACCGTGTGTTTCCCTTCAGAAACGGAGTTAAATGCCAGGCTCTGTGTTTTTCTTCAAGCAAGACTTCGTTTCAGGTAAAAGCAGTCACATTTCAGCTCAAACGAAGCTACATTGTTCACGAAGCTCACACATTTCTCGCTTTTCACTGAAAAGCATTGGATGTTAGAGGACCTGTGGTTTGTATCATTTTCAGAAACAGAGTTGAAGTAGATATAGTCCCTGTGTAGGAAACAGAGTTCGTTTATTCTGAGCACACTCACGTGTCCCTCTGTATTACAGACTCTAGAAAGCAAGAGCGTGCTTCTTGCTCTAAAGCAGAATGTGTTTCATGGATGAGAACTGTGCCATGTGTTTCCCTTCAGAAACGGAGTTAAATGCCAGGCTCTGTGTCTTTCTTCAAGCAAGACTTCGTTTCAGGTAAAAGCAGTCACATTTCAGCTCAAACGAAGCTACATTGTTCACGAAGCTCACACGTTTCTCGCTCTTAACTGAAAAGCATTGGATGTTAGAGGACCTGTGGTTTGTATCAGTTTCGGAAACAAAGTTGAAGTAGATATAGTCCCTGTGTAGGAAACAGAGTTCTTTTATTCTGAGCACACTCACGTTTCCCTCTGTATTACAGACTCTAGAAAGCAAGAGCGTGCTTCTTGCTCTAAAGCAGAATGTGTTTCATGGATGAGAACTGTGCCATGTGTTTCCCTTCAGAATCGGAGTTAAAGGCCAGGCTCTGTGTCTTCCTTCAAGCAAGACTACGTTTCAGGTAAACGCAGTCGCTTTTCAGCTCAAACGAATCTACATTGTTCACGATGCTCACACGTTTCTTGCCTTTCACTGAAAAGCATTGGATGTTAGAGGAACTGTGGATTCTATCAGTTTCAGAAACAGAGTTGAACTAGATATGGTCCGTGTGTGTAGGAAACACAGTTCTTTTGTTCTGATCACACTCACGTTTCCCTCTGTATTAGAGACTCTAGAAATCAAGAGCGTGCTTCATGTTCTAAAGCAGAGTGTGTTTCATGGATGAGAACTCTGCCCTGTGTTTCCCTTCATAAACGGAGTAAAATGCCAGGTGTGTGTCTTCCTACAAGCAAGACTTCGTTTCAGGTGAACGCAGTCACTTTTCAGCTCAAACGAAGCTACATTGTTCACGAAGCTCACACGTTTCTCGCTCTTAACTGAAAAGCATTGGATGTTAGAGGACCTGTGGTTTGTACCAGTTTCAGAATCAGAGTTGAACTACATATGGTCCGTGTGTGTAGGAAACACAGTTCTTTTGTTCTGAGCAAACTCACGTTTCCGTCTGTATTAGAGACTCTAGAAAGCAAGAGCGTGCTTCTTGCTCTAAAGCAGGTTGTGTTTCATGGATGAGAACTGTACCGTGTGTTTCCCTTCAGAAACGGAGTTAAATGCCAGGCTCTGTGTTTTTCTTCAAGCAAGACTTCGTTTCAGGTAAAAGCAGTCACATTTCAGCTCAAACGAAGCTACATTGTTCACGAAGCTCACACATTTCTCGCTTTTCACTGAAAAGCATTGGATGTTAGAGGACCTGTGGTTTGTATCATTTTCAGAAACAGAGTTGAAGTAGATATAGTCCCTGTGTAGGAAACAGAGTTCGTTTATTCTGAGCACACTCACGTGTCCCTCTGTATTACAGACTCTAGAAAGCAAGAGCGTGCTTCTTGCTCTAAAGCAGAATGTGTTTCATGGATGAGAACTGTGCCATGTGTTTCCCTTCAGAAACGGAGTTAAAGGCCAGGCTCTGTGTCTTTCTACAAGCAAGAGTTCGTTTAAGGTAAATGCAGTCACTTTTTAGCTCAAAAGAAGCTGCATTGTTCACGAAGCTCACACGTTTCTCGCTTTTCACTGAAAAGCATTGGATGTTAGAGGACCTGTGGATTCTATCGGTTTCAGAAAAAGAGTTGAACCAGATATGGTCCGTGTGTGTAGGAAACACAGTTCTTTTGTTCTGATCACACTCACGTTTCCGTCTGTATTAGAGACTCTAGAAATCAAGAGCGTGCTTCATGTTCTAAAGCAGAGTGTGTTTCATGGATGAGAACTCTGCCCTGTGTTTCCCTTCATAAAAGGAGTTAAATGCCAGGCGTGTGTCTTCCTACAAGCAAGACTTCGTTTCAGGTGAAAGCAGTCACTTTTCAGCTCAATCGAAGCTACATTGTACATGAAGCTCACACGTTTCTCGCTCTTAACTGAAAATCATTGGATGTTAGAGGACCTGTGGTTTGTACCAGTTTCAGAATCAGAGTTGAACTACATATGGTCCGTGTGTGTAGGAAACACAGTTCTTTTGTTCTGAGCAAACTCACGTTTCCGTCTGTATTAGAGACTCTAGAAAGCAAGAGCGTGCTTTTGCTCTAAAGCAGGTTGTGTTTCATGGATGAGAACTGTACCGTGTGTTTCCCTTCAGAAACGGAGTTAAATGCCAGGCTCTGTGTCTTTCTTCAAGCAAGACTTCGTTTCAGGTAAAAGCAGTCACATTTCAGCTCAAACGAAGCTACATTGTTCACGAAGCTCACACGTTTCTCGCTCTTAACTGAAAAGCATTGGATGTTAGAGGACCTGTGGTTTGTATCAGTTTCGGAAACAAAGTTGAAGTAGATATAGTCCCTGTGTAGGAAACAGAGTTCTTTTATTCTGAGCACACTCACGTTTCCCTCTGTATTACAGACTCTAGAAAGCAAGAGCGTGCTTCTTGCTCTAAAGCAGAATGTGTTTCATGGATGAGAACTGTGCCATGTGTTTCCCTTCAGAATCGGAGTTAAAGGCCAGGCTCTGTGTCTTCCTTCAAGCAAGACTACGTTTCAGGTAAACGCAGTCGCTTTTCAGCTCAAACGAATCTACATTGTTCACGATGCTCACACGTTTCTTGCCTTTCACTGAAAAGCATTGGATGTTAGAGGAACTGTGGATTCTATCAGTTTCAGAAACAGAGTTGAACTAGATATGGTCCGTGTGTGTAGGAAACACAGTTCTTTTGTTCTGATCACACTCACGTTTCCCTCTGTATTAGAGACTCTAGAAATCAAGAGCGTGCTTCATGTTCTAAAGCAGAGTGTGTTTCATGGATGAGAACTCTGCCCTGTGTTTCCCTTCATAAACGGAGTAAAATGCCAGGTGTGTGTCTTCCTACAAGCAAGACTTCGTTTCAGGTGAACGCAGTCACTTTTCAGCTCAAACGAAGCTACATTGTTCACGAAGCTCACACGTTTCTCGCTCTTAACTGAAAAGCATTGGATGTTAGAGGACCTGTGGTTTGTACCAGTTTCAGAATCAGAGTTGAACTACATATGGTCCGTGTGTGTAGGAAACACAGTTCTTTTGTTCTGAGCAAACTCACGTTTCCGTCTGTATTAGAGACTCTAGAAAGCAAGAGCGTGCTTCTTGCTCTAAAGCAGGTTGTGTTTCATGGATGAGAACTGTACCGTGTGTTTCCCTTCAGAAACGGAGTTAAATGCCAGGCTCTGTGTTTTTCTTCAAGCAAGACTTCGTTTCAGGTAAAAGCAGTCACATTTCAGCTCAAACGAAGCTACATTGTTCACGAAGCTCACACATTTCTCGCTTTTCACTGAAAAGCATTGGATGTTAGAGGACCTGTGGTTTGTATCATTTTCAGAAACAGAGTTGAAGTAGATATAGTCCCTGTGTAGGAAACAGAGTTCGTTTATTCTGAGCACACTCACGTGTCCCTCTGTATTACAGACTCTAGAAAGCAAGAGCGTGCTTCTTGCTCTAAAGCAGAATGTGTTTCATGGATGAGAACTGTGCCATGTGTTTCCCTTCAGAAACGGAGTTAAAGGCCAGGCTCTGTGTCTTTCTACAAGCAAGAGTTCGTTTAAGGTAAACGCAGTCACTTTTTAGCTCAAACGAAGCTGCATTGTTCACGAAGCTCACACGTTTCTCGCTTTTCACTGAAAAGCATTGGATGTTAGAGGACCTGTGGATTCTATCAGTTTCAGAAAAAGAGTTCAACCAGATATGGTCCGTGTGTGTAGGAAACACAGTTCTTTTGTTCTGAGCACACTCACGTTTCCCTGTGTATTAGAGACTCTAGAAAGCAAGAGCGTGCTTCTTGCTCTAAAGCAGGTTGTGTTTCATGGATGAGAACTGTACCGTGTGTTTCCCTTCAGAAACGGAGTTAAATGCCAGGCTCTGTGTCTTTCTTCAAGCAAGACTTCGTTTCAGGTGAACGCAGTCACTTTTCAGCTCAAACGAAGCTACATTGTTCACGAAGCTCACACGTTTCTCGCTCTTAACTGAAAAGCATTGGATGTTAGAGGACCTGCGGTTTGTACCAGTTTCAGAATCAGAGTTGAACTACATATGGTCCGTGTGTGTAGGAAACACAGTTCTTTTGTTCTGAGCAAACTCACGTTTCCGTCTGTATTAGAGACTCTAGAAAGCAAGAGCGTGCTTTTGCTCTAAAGCAGGTTGTGTTTCATGGATGAGAACTGTACCGTGTGTTTCCCTTCAGAAACGGAGTTAAATGCCAGGCTCTGTGTTTTTCTTCAAGCAAGACTTCGTTTCAGGTAAAAGCAGTCACATTTCAGCTCAAACGAAGCTACATTGTTCACGAAGCTCACACGTTTCTCGCTTTTCACTGAAAAGCATTGGATGTTAGAGGACCTGTGGTTTGTATCAGTTTCAGAAACAGAGTTGAAGTAGATATAGTCCCTGTGTAGGAAACAGAGTTCGTTTATTCTGAGCACACTCACGTGTCCCTCTGTATTACAGACTCTAGAAAGCAAGAGCGTGCTTCTTGCTCTAAAGCAGAATATGTTTCATGGATGAGAACTGTGCCATGTGTTTCCCTTCAGAAACGGAGTTAAAGGCCAGGCTCTGTGTCTTTCTACAAGCAAGAGTTCGTTTAAGGTAAACGCAGTCACTTTTTAGCTCAAACGAAGCTGCATTGTTCACGAAGCTCACACGTTTCTCGCTTTTCACTGAAAAGCATTGGATGTTAGAGGACCTGTGGATTCTATCAGTTTCAGAAAAAGAGTTGAACCAGATATGGTCCGTGTGTGTAGGAAACACAGTTCTTTTGTTCTGAGCACACTCACGTTTCCCTCTGTATTAGAGACTCTAGAAATCAAGAGCGTGCTTCATGTTCTAAAGCAGAGTGTGTTTCATGGATGAGAACTCTGCCCTGTGTTTCCCTTCATAAAAGGAGTTAAATGCCAGGCGTGTGTCTTCCTACAAGCAAGACTTCGTTTCAGGTGAAAGCAGTCACTTTTCAGCTCAATCGAAGCTACATTGTACACGAAGCTCACACGTTTCTCGCTCTTAACTGAAAATCATTGGATGTTAGAGGACCTGTGGTTTGTACCAGTTTCAGAATCAGAGTTGAACTACATATGGTCCGTGTGTGTAGGAAACACAGTTCTTTTGTTCTGAGCAAACTCACGTTTCCCTGTGTATTAGAGACTCTAGAAAGCAAGAGCGTGCTTCTTGCTCTAAAGCAGGTTGTGTTTCATGGATGAGAACTGTACCGTGTGTTTCCCTTCAGAAACGGAGTTAAATGCCAGGCTCTGTGTCTTTCTTCAAGCACGACTTCGTTTCAGGTAAAAGCAGTCACATTTCAGCTCAAACGAAGCTACATTGTTCACGAAGCTCACACGTTTCTCGCTCTTAACTGAAAAGCATTGGATGTTAGAGGACCTGTGGTTTGTATCAGTTTCGGAAACAAAGTTGAAGTAGATATAGTCCCTGTGTAGGAAACAGAGTTCTTTTATTCTGAGCACACTCACGTTTCCCTCTGTATACAGACTCTAGAAAACAAGAGCGTGCTTCTTGCTCTAAAGCAGAATGTGTTTCATGGATGAGAACTGTGCCATGTGTTTCCCTTCAGAATCGGAGTTAAAGGCCAGGCTCTGTGTCTTCCTTCAAGCAAGACTACGTTTCAGGTAAACGCAGTCGCTTTTCAGCTCAAACGAATATACATTGTTCACGAAGCTCACACGTTTCTTGCATTTCACTGAAAAGCATTGGATGTTAGAGGAACTGTGGATTCTATCAGTTTCAGAAACAGAGTTGAACTAGATATGGTCCGTGTGTGTAGGAAACACAGTTCTTTTGTTCTGATCACACTCACGTTTCCCTCTGTATTAGAGTCTCTAGAAATCAAGAGCGTGCTTCATGTTCTAAAGCAGAGTGTGTTTCATGGATGAGAACTCTGCCCTGTGTTTCCCTTCATAAACGGAGTAAAATGCCAGGTGTGTGTCTTCCTACAAGCAAGACTTCGTTTCAGGTGAACGCAGTCACTTTTCAGCTCAAACGAAGCTACATTGTTCACGAAGCTCACACGTTTCTCGCTCTTAACTGAAAAGCATTGGATGTTAGAGGACCTGCGGTTTGTACCAGTTTCAGAATCAGAGTTGAACTACATATGGTCCGTGTGTGTAGGAAACACAGTTCTTTTGTTCTGAGCAAACTCACGTTTCCGTCTGTATTAGAGACTCTAGAAAGCAAGAGCGTGCTTCTTGCTCTAAAGCAGGTTGTGTTTCATGGATGAGAACTGTACCGTGTGTTTCCCTTCAGAAACGGAGTTAAATGCCAGGCTCTGTGTTTTTCTTCAAGCAAGACTTCGTTTCAGGTAAAAGCAGTCACATTTCAGCTCAAACGAAGCTACATTGTTCACGAAGCTCACACGTTTCTCGCTTTTCACTGAAAAGCATTGGATGATAGAGGACCTGTGGTTTGTATCAGTTTCAGAAACAGAGTTGAAGTAGATATAGTCCCTGTGTAGGAAACAGAGTTCGTTTATTCTGAGCACACTCACGTGTCCCTCTGTATTACAGACTCTAGAAAGCAAGAGCGTGCTTCTTGCTCTAAAGCAGAATGTGTTTCATGGATGAGAACTGTGCCATGTGTTTCCCTTCAGAAACGGAGTTAAAGGCCAGGCTCTGTGTCTTTCTACAAGCAAGAGTTCGTTTAAGGTAAACGCAGTCACTTTTTAGCTCAAACGAACCTGCATTGTTCACGAAGCTCACACGTTTCTCGCTTTTCACTGAAAAGCATTGGATGTTAGAGGACCTGTGGATTCTATCAGTTTCAGAAAAAGAGTTGAACCAGATATGGTCCGTGTGTGTAGGAAACACAGTTCTTTTGTTCTGAGCACACTCACGTTTCCCTCTGTATTAGAGACTCTAGAAATCAAGAGCGTGCTTCATGTTCTAAAGCAGAGTGTGTTTCATGGATGAGAACTCTGCCCTGTGTTTCCCTTCATAAAAGGAGTTAAATGCCAGGCGTGTGTCTTCCTACAAGCAAGACTTCGTTTCAGGTGAAAGCAGTCACTTTTCAGCTCAATCGAAGCTACATTGTACACGAAGCTCACACGTTTCTCGCTCTTAACTGAAAATCATTGGATGTTAGAGGACCTGTGGTTTGTACCAGTTTCAGAATCAGAGTTGAACTACATATGGTCCGTGTGTGTAGGAAACACAGTTCTTTTGTTCTGAGCAAACTCACGTTTCCGTCTGTATTAGAGACTCTAGAAAGCAAGAGCGTGCTTTTGCTCTAAAGCAGGTTGTGTTTCATGGATGAGAACTGTACCGTGTGTTTCCCTTCAGAAACGGAGTTAAATGCCAGGCTCTGTGTCTTTCTTCAAGCAAGTCTTCGTTTCAGGTAAAAGCAGTCACATTTCAGCTCAAACGAAGCTACATTGTTCACGAAGCTCACACGTTTCTCGCTCTTAACTGAAAAGCATTGGATGTTAGAGGACCTGTGGTTTGTATCATTTTCAGAAACAGAGTTGAAGTAGATATAGTCCCTGTGTAGGAAACAGAGTTCGTTTATTCTGAGCACACTCACGTGTCCCTCTGTATTACAGACTCTAGAAAGCAAGAGCGTGCTTTTTGCTCTAAAGCAGAATGTGTTTCATGGATGAGTACTGTGCCATGTGTTTCCCTTCAGAAACGGAGTTAAAGGCCAGGCTCTGTGTCTTTCTACAAGCAAGAGTTCGTTTAAGGTAAACGCAGTCACTTTTTAGCTCAAACGAAGCTACATTGTTCACGAAGCTCACACGTTTCTCGCTCTTAACTGAAAAGCATTGGATGTTTGTGGACCTGAGGTTTGTATCAGTTTCAGAAACAGAGTTGAACTAGATATGGTCCGTGTATGTAGGAAACACAGTTCTTTTGTTCTGAGCACACTCACGTTTCCCTGTGTATTAGAGACTCTAGAAAGCAAGAGCGTGCTTCATGTTCTAAAGCAGAGTGTGTTTCATGGATGAGAACTCTGCCCTGTGTTTCCCTTCATAAAAGGAGTTAAATGCCAGGCGTGTGTCTTCCTACAAGCAAGACTTCGTTTCAGGTGAAAGCAGTCACTTTTCAGCTCAATCGAAGCTACATTGTACATGAAGCTCACACGTTTCTCGCTCTTAATTGAAAATCATTGGATGTTAGAGGACCTGTGGTTTGTACCAGTTTCAGAATCAGAGTTGAACTACATATGGTCCGTGTGTGTAGGAAACACAGTTCTTTTGTTCTGAGCAAACTCACGTTTCCGTCTGTATTAGAGACTCTAGAAAGCAAGAGCGTGCTTTTGCTCTAAAGCAGGTTGTGTTTCATGGATGAGAACTGTACCGTGTGTTTCCCTTCAGAAACGGAGTTCAATGCCAGGCTCTGTGTCTTTCTTCAAGCAAGACTTCGTTTCAGGTAAAAGCAGTCACATTTCAGCTCAAACGAAGCTACATTGTTCACGAAGCTCACACGTTTCTCGCTCTTAACTGAAAAGCATTGGATGTTAGAGGACCTGTGGTTTGTATCAGTTTCGGAAACAAAGTTGAAGTAGATATAGTCCCTGTGTAGGAAACAGAGTTCTTTTATTCTGAGCACACTCACGTTTCCCTCTGTATTACAGACTCTAGAAAGCAAGAGCGTGCTTCTTGCTCTAAAGCAGAATGTGTTTCATGGATGAGAACTGTGCCATGTGTTTCCCTTCAGAATCGGAGTTAAAGGCCAGGCTCTGTGTCTTCCTTCAAGCAAGACTACGTTTCAGGTAAACGCAGTCGCTTTTCAGCTCAAACGAATCTACATTGTTCACGATGCTCACACGTTTCTTGCCTTTCACTGAAAAGCATTGGATGTTAGAGGAACTGTGGATTCTATCAGTTTCAGAAACAGAGTTGAACTAGATATGGTCCGTGTGTGTAGGAAACACAGTTCTTTTGTTCTGATCACACTCACGTTTCCCTCTGTATTAGAGACTCTAGAAATCAAGAGCGTGCTTCATGTTCTAAAGCAGAGTGTGTTTCATGGATGAGAACTCTGCCCTGTGTTTCCCTTCATAAACGGAGTAAAATGCCAGGTGTGTGTCTTCCTACAAGCAAGACTTCGTTTCAGGTGAACGCAGTCACTTTTCAGCTCAAACGAAGCTACATTGTTCACGAAGCTCACACGTTTCTCGCTCTTAACTGAAAAGCATTGGATGTTAGAGGACCTGTGGTTTGTACCAGTTTCAGAATCAGAGTTGAACTACATATGGTCCGTGTGTGTAGGAAACACAGTTCTTTTGTTCTGAGCAAACTCACGTTTCCGTCTGTATTAGAGACTCTAGAAAGCAAGAGCGTGCTTCTTGCTCTAAAGCAGGTTGTGTTTCATGGATGAGAACTGTACCGTGTGTTTCCCTTCAGAAACGGAGTTAAATGCCAGGCTCTGTGTTTTTCTTCAAGCAAGACTTCGTTTCAGGTAAAAGCAGTCACATTTCAGCTCAAACGAAGCTACATTGTTCACGAAGCTCACACATTTCTCGCTTTTCACTGAAAAGCATTGGATGTTAGAGGACCTGTGGTTTGTATCATTTTCAGAAACAGAGTTGAAGTAGATATAGTCCCTGTGTAGGAAACAGAGTTCGTTTATTCTGAGCACACTCACGTGTCCCTCTGTATTACAGACTCTAGAAAGCAAGAGCGTGCTTCTTGCTCTAAAGCAGAATGTGTTTCATGGATGAGAACTGTGCCATGTGTTTCCCTTCAGAAACGGAGTTAAATGCCAGGCTCTGTGTCTTTCTTCAAGCAAGACTTCGTTTCAGGTAAAAGCAGTCACATTTCAGCTCAAACGAAGCTACATTGTTCACGAAGCTCACACGTTTCTCGCTCTTAACTGAAAAGCATTGGATGTTAGAGGACCTGTGGTTTGTATCAGTTTCGGAAACAAAGTTGAAGTAGATATAGTCCCTGTGTAGGAAACAGAGTTCTTTTATTCTGAGCACACTCACGTTTCCCTCTGTATTACAGACTCTAGAAAGCAAGAGCGTGCTTCTTGCTCTAAAGCAGAATGTGTTTCATGGATGAGAACTGTGCCATGTGTTTCCCTTCAGAATCGGAGTTAAAGGCCAGGCTCTGTGTCTTCCTTCAAGCAAGACTACGTTTCAGGTAAACGCAGTCGCTTTTCAGCTCAAACGAATCTACATTGTTCACGATGCTCACACGTTTCTTGCCTTTCACTGAAAAGCATTGGATGTTAGAGGAACTGTGGATTCTATCAGTTTCAGAAACAGAGTTGAACTAGATATGGTCCGTGTGTGTAGGAAACACAGTTCTTTTGTTCTGATCACACTCACGTTTCCCTCTGTATTAGAGACTCTAGAAATCAAGAGCGTGCTTCATGTTCTAAAGCAGAGTGTGTTTCATGGATGAGAACTCTGCCCTGTGTTTCCCTTCATAAACGGAGTAAAATGCCAGGTGTGTGTCTTCCTACAAGCAAGACTTCGTTTCAGGTGAACGCAGTCACTTTTCAGCTCAAACGAAGCTACATTGTTCACGAAGCTCACACGTTTCTCGCTCTTAACTGAAAAGCATTGGATGTTAGAGGACCTGTGGTTTGTACCAGTTTCAGAATCAGAGTTGAACTACATATGGTCCGTGTGTGTAGGAAACACAGTTCTTTTGTTCTGAGCAAACTCACGTTTCCGTCTGTATTAGAGACTCTAGAAAGCAAGAGCGTGCTTCTTGCTCTAAAGCAGGTTGTGTTTCATGGATGAGAACTGTACCGTGTGTTTCCCTTCAGAAACGGAGTTAAATGCCAGGCTCTGTGTTTTTCTTCAAGCAAGACTTCGTTTCAGGTAAAAGCAGTCACATTTCAGCTCAAACGAAGCTACATTGTTCACGAAGCTCACACATTTCTCGCTTTTCACTGAAAAGCATTGGATGTTAGAGGACCTGTGGTTTGTATCATTTTCAGAAACAGAGTTGAAGTAGATATAGTCCCTGTGTAGGAAACAGAGTTCGTTTATTCTGAGCACACTCACGTGTCCCTCTGTATTACAGACTCTAGAAAGCAAGAGCGTGCTTCTTGCTCTAAAGCAGAATGTGTTTCATGGATGAGAACTGTGCCATGTGTTTCCCTTCAGAAACGGAGTTAAAGGCCAGGCTCTGTGTCTTTCTACAAGCAAGAGTTCGTTTAAGGTAAATGCAGTCACTTTTTAGCTCAAAAGAAGCTGCATTGTTCACGAAGCTCACACGTTTCTCGCTTTTCACTGAAAAGCATTGGATGTTAGAGGACCTGTGGATTCTATCGGTTTCAGAAAAAGAGTTGAACCAGATATGGTCCGTGTGTGTAGGAAACACAGTTCTTTTGTTCTGATCACACTCACGTTTCCGTCTGTATTAGAGACTCTAGAAATCAAGAGCGTGCTTCATGTTCTAAAGCAGAGTGTGTTTCATGGATGAGAACTCTGCCCTGTGTTTCCCTTCATAAAAGGAGTTAAATGCCAGGCGTGTGTCTTCCTACAAGCAAGACTTCGTTTCAGGTGAAAGCAGTCACTTTTCAGCTCAATCGAAGCTACATTGTACATGAAGCTCACACGTTTCTCGCTCTTAACTGAAAATCATTGGATGTTAGAGGACCTGTGGTTTGTACCAGTTTCAGAATCAGAGTTGAACTACATATGGTCCGTGTGTGTAGGAAACACAGTTCTTTTGTTCTGAGCAAACTCACGTTTCCGTCTGTATTAGAGACTCTAGAAAGCAAGAGCGTGCTTTTGCTCTAAAGCAGGTTGTGTTTCATGGATGAGAACTGTACCGTGTGTTTCCCTTCAGAAACGGAGTTAAATGCCAGGCTCTGTGTCTTTCTTCAAGCAAGACTTCGTTTCAGGTAAAAGCAGTCACATTTCAGCTCAAACGAAGCTACATTGTTCACGAAGCTCACACGTTTCTCGCTCTTAACTGAAAAGCATTGGATGTTAGAGGACCTGTGGTTTGTATCAGTTTCGGAAACAAAGTTGAAGTAGATATAGTCCCTGTGTAGGAAACAGAGTTCTTTTATTCTGAGCACACTCACGTTTCCCTCTGTATTACAGACTCTAGAAAGCAAGAGCGTGCTTCTTGCTCTAAAGCAGAATGTGTTTCATGGATGAGAACTGTGCCATGTGTTTCCCTTCAGAATCGGAGTTAAAGGCCAGGCTCTGTGTCTTCCTTCAAGCAAGACTACGTTTCAGGTAAACGCAGTCGCTTTTCAGCTCAAACGAATCTACATTGTTCACGATGCTCACACGTTTCTTGCCTTTCACTGAAAAGCATTGGATGTTAGAGGAACTGTGGATTCTATCAGTTTCAGAAACAGAGTTGAACTAGATATGGTCCGTGTGTGTAGGAAACACAGTTCTTTTGTTCTGATCACACTCACGTTTCCCTCTGTATTAGAGACTCTAGAAATCAAGAGCGTGCTTCATGTTCTAAAGCAGAGTGTGTTTCATGGATGAGAACTCTGCCCTGTGTTTCCCTTCATAAACGGAGTAAAATGCCAGGTGTGTGTCTTCCTACAAGCAAGACTTCGTTTCAGGTGAACGCAGTCACTTTTCAGCTCAAACGAAGCTACATTGTTCACGAAGCTCACACGTTTCTCGCTCTTAACTGAAAAGCATTGGATGTTAGAGGACCTGTGGTTTGTACCAGTTTCAGAATCAGAGTTGAACTACATATGGTCCGTGTGTGTAGGAAACACAGTTCTTTTGTTCTGAGCAAACTCACGTTTCCGTCTGTATTAGAGACTCTAGAAAGCAAGAGCGTGCTTCTTGCTCTAAAGCAGGTTGTGTTTCATGGATGAGAACTGTACCGTGTGTTTCCCTTCAGAAACGGAGTTAAATGCCAGGCTCTGTGTTTTTCTTCAAGCAAGACTTCGTTTCAGGTAAAAGCAGTCACATTTCAGCTCAAACGAAGCTACATTGTTCACGAAGCTCACACATTTCTCGCTTTTCACTGAAAAGCATTGGATGTTAGAGGACCTGTGGTTTGTATCATTTTCAGAAACAGAGTTGAAGTAGATATAGTCCCTGTGTAGGAAACAGAGTTCGTTTATTCTGAGCACACTCACGTGTCCCTCTGTATTACAGACTCTAGAAAGCAAGAGCGTGCTTCTTGCTCTAAAGCAGAATGTGTTTCATGGATGAGAACTGTGCCATGTGTTTCCCTTCAGAAACGGAGTTAAAGGCCAGGCTCTGTGTCTTTCTACAAGCAAGAGTTCGTTTAAGGTAAATGCAGTCACTTTTTAGCTCAAAAGAAGCTGCATTGTTCACGAAGCTCACACGTTTCTCGCTTTTCACTGAAAAGCATTGGATGTTAGAGGACCTGTGGATTCTATCGGTTTCAGAAAAAGAGTTGAACCAGATATGGTCCGTGTGTGTAGGAAACACAGTTCTTTTGTTCTGATCACACTCACGTTTCCGTCTGTATTAGAGACTCTAGAAATCAAGAGCGTGCTTCATGTTCTAAAGCAGAGTGTGTTTCATGGATGAGAACTCTGCCCTGTGTTTCCCTTCATAAAAGGAGTTAAATGCCAGGCGTGTGTCTTCCTACAAGCAAGACTTCGTTTCAGGTGAAAGCAGTCACTTTTCAGCTCAATCGAAGCTACATTGTACATGAAGCTCACACGTTTCTCGCTCTTAACTGAAAATCATTGGATGTTAGAGGACCTGTGGTTTGTACCAGTTTCAGAATCAGAGTTGAACTACATATGGTCCGTGTGTGTAGGAAACACAGTTCTTTTGTTCTGAGCAAACTCACGTTTCCGTCTGTATTAGAGACTCTAGAAAGCAAGAGCGTGCTTTTGCTCTAAAGCAGGTTGTGTTTCATGGATGAGAACTGTACCGTGTGTTTCCCTTCAGAAACGGAGTTAAATGCCAGGCTCTGTGTCTTTCTTCAAGCAAGACTTCGTTTCAGGTAAAAGCAGTCACATTTCAGCTCAAACGAAGCTACATTGTTCACGAAGCTCACACGTTTCTCGCTCTTAACTGAAAAGCATTGGATGTTAGAGGACCTGTGGTTTGTATCAGTTTCGGAAACAAAGTTGAAGTAGATATAGTCCCTGTGTAGGAAACAGAGTTCTTTTATTCTGAGCACACTCACGTTTCCCTCTGTATTACAGACTCTAGAAAGCAAGAGCGTGCTTCTTGCTCTAAAGCAGAATGTGTTTCATGGATGAGAACTGTGCCATGTGTTTCCCTTCAGAATCGGAGTTAAAGGCCAGGCTCTGTGTCTTCCTTCAAGCAAGACTACGTTTCAGGTAAACGCAGTCGCTTTTCAGCTCAAACGAATCTACATTGTTCACGATGCTCACACGTTTCTTGCCTTTCACTGAAAAGCATTGGATGTTAGAGGAACTGTGGATTCTATCAGTTTCAGAAACAGAGTTGAACTAGATATGGTCCGTGTGTGTAGGAAACACAGTTCTTTTGTTCTGATCACACTCACGTTTCCCTCTGTATTAGAGACTCTAGAAATCAAGAGCGTGCTTCATGTTCTAAAGCAGAGTGTGTTTCATGGATGAGAACTCTGCCCTGTGTTTCCCTTCATAAACGGAGTAAAATGCCAGGTGTGTGTCTTCCTACAAGCAAGACTTCGTTTCAGGTGAACGCAGTCACTTTTCAGCTCAAACGAAGCTACATTGTTCACGAAGCTCACACGTTTCTCGCTCTTAACTGAAAAGCATTGGATGTTAGAGGACCTGTGGTTTGTACCAGTTTCAGAATCAGAGTTGAACTACATATGGTCCGTGTGTGTAGGAAACACAGTTCTTTTGTTCTGAGCAAACTCACGTTTCCGTCTGTATTAGAGACTCTAGAAAGCAAGAGCGTGCTTCTTGCTCTAAAGCAGGTTGTGTTTCATGGATGAGAACTGTACCGTGTGTTTCCCTTCAGAAACGGAGTTAAATGCCAGGCTCTGTGTTTTTCTTCAAGCAAGACTTCGTTTCAGGTAAAAGCAGTCACATTTCAGCTCAAACGAAGCTACATTGTTCACGAAGCTCACACATTTCTCGCTTTTCACTGAAAAGCATTGGATGTTAGAGGACCTGTGGTTTGTATCATTTTCAGAAACAGAGTTGAAGTAGATATAGTCCCTGTGTAGGAAACAGAGTTCGTTTATTCTGAGCACACTCACGTGTCCCTCTGTATTACAGACTCTAGAAAGCAAGAGCGTGCTTTTTGCTTTAAAGCAGAATGTGTTTCATGGATGAGTACTGTGCCATGTGTTTCCCTTCAGAAACGGAGTTAAAGGCCAGGCTCTGTGTCTTTCTACAAGCAAGAGTTCGTTTAAGGTAAACGCAGTCACTTTTTAGCTCAAACGAAGCTGCATTGTTCACGAAGCTCACACGTTTCTCGCTTTTCACTGAAAAGCATTGGATGTTAGAGGACCTGTGGATTCTATCAGTTTCAGAAAAAGAGTTCAACCAGATATGGTCCGTGTGTGTAGGAAACACAGTTCTTTTGTTCTGAGCACACTCACGTTTCCCTGTGTATTAGAGACTCTAGAAAGCAAGAGCGTGCTTCTTGCTCTAAAGCAGGTTGTGTTTCATGGATGAGAACTGTACCGTGTGTTTCCCTTCAGAAACGGAGTTAAATGCCAGGCTCTGTGTCTTTCTTCAAGCAAGACTTCGTTTCAGGTGAACGCAGTCACTTTTCAGCTCAAACGAAGCTACATTGTTCACGAAGCTCACACGTTTCTCGCTCTTAACTGAAAAGCATTGGATGTTAGAGGACCTGCGGTTTGTACCAGTTTCAGAATCAGAGTTGAACTACATATGGTCCGTGTGTGTAGGAAACACAGTTCTTTTGTTCTGAGCAAACTCACGTTTCCGTCTGTATTAGAGACTCTAGAAAGCAAGAGCGTGCTTCTTGCTCTAAAGCAGGTTGTGTTTCATGGATGAGAACTGTACCGTGTGTTTCCCTTCAGAAACGGAGTTAAATGCCAGGCTCTGTGTTTTTCTTCAAGCAAGACTTCGTTTCAGGTAAAAGCAGTCACATTTCAGCTCAAACGAAGCTACATTGTTCACGAAGCTCACACGTTTCTCGCTTTTCACTGAAAAGCATTGGATGTTAGAGGACCTGTGGTTTGTATCAGTTTCAGAAACAGAGTTGAAGTAGATATAGTCCCTGTGTAGGAAACAGAGTTCGTTTATTCTGAGCACACTCACGTGTCCCTCTGTATTACAGACTCTAGAAAGCAAGAGCGTGCTTCTTGCTCTAAAGCAGAATATGTTTCATGGATGAGAACTGTGCCATGTGTTTCCCTTCAGAAACGGAGTTAAAGGCCAGGCTCTGTGTCTTTCTACAAGCAAGAGTTCGTTTAAGGTAAACGCAGTCACTTTTTAGCTCAAACGAAGCTGCATTGTTCACGAAGCTCACACGTTTCTCGCTTTTCACTGAAAAGCATTGGATGTTAGAGGACCTGTGGATTCTATCAGTTTCAGAAAAAGAGTTGAACCAGATATGGTCCGTGTGTGTAGGAAACACAGTTCTTTTGTTCTGAGCACACTCACGTTTCCCTCTGTATTAGAGACTCTAGAAATCAAGAGCGTGCTTCATGTTCTAAAGCAGAGTGTGTTTCATGGATGAGAACTCTGCCCTGTGTTTCCCTTCATAAAAGGAGTAAAATGCCAGGCGTGTGTCTTCCTACAAGCAAGACTTCGTTTCAGGTGAAAGCAGTCACTTTTCAGCTCAATCGAAGCTACATTGTACACGAAGCTCACACGTTTCTCGCTCTTAACTGAAAATCATTGGATGTTAGAGGACCTGTGGTTTGTACCAGTTTCAGAATCAGAGTTGAACTACATATGTTCCGTGTGTGTAGGAAACACAGTTCTTTTGTTCTGAGCAAACTCACGTTTCCCTGTGTATTAGAGACTCTAGAAAGCAAGAGCGTGCTTCTTGCTCTAAAGCAGGTTGTGTTTCATGGATGAGAACTGTACCGTGTGTTTCCCTTCAGAAACGGAGTTAAATGCCAGGCTCTGTGTCTTTCTTCAAGCACGACTTCGTTTCAGGTAAAAGCAGTCACATTTCAGCTCAAACGAAGCTACATTGTTCACGAAGCTCACACGTTTCTCGCTCTTAACTGAAAAGCATTGGATGTTAGAGGACCTGTGGTTTGTATCAGTTTCGGAAACAAAGTTGAAGTAGATATAGTCCCTGTGTAGGAAACAGAGTTCTTTTATTCTGAGCACACTCACGTTTCCCTCTGTATTACAGACTCTAGAAAACAAGAGCGTGCTTCTTGCTCTAAAGCAGAATGTGTTTCATGGATGAGAACTGTGCCATGTGTTTCCCTTCAGAATCGGAGTTAAAGGCCAGGCTCTGTGTCTTCCTTCAAGCAAGACTACGTTTCAGGTAAACGCAGTCGCTTTTCAGCTCAAACGAATATACATTGTTCACGAAGCTCACACGTTTCTTGCATTTCACTGAAAAGCATTGGATGTTAGAGGAACTGTGGATTCTATCAGTCTCAGAAACAGAGTTGAACTAGATATGGTCCGTGTGTGTAGGAAACACAGTTCTTTTGTTCTGATCACACTCACGTTTCCCTCTGTATTAGAGACTCTAGAAATCAAGAGCGTGCTTCATGTTCTAAAGCAGAGTGTGTTTCATGGATGAGAACTCTGCCCTGTGTTTCCCTTCATAAACGGAGTAAAATGCCAGGTGTGTGTCTTCCTACAAGCAAGACTTCGTTTCAGGTGAACGCAGTCACTTTTCAGCTCAAACGAAGCTACATTGTTCACGAAGCTCACACGTTTCTCGCTCTTAACTGAAAAGCATTGGATGTTAGAGGACCTGCGGTTTGTACCAGTTTCAGAATCAGAGTTGAACTACATATGGTCCGTGTGTGTAGGAAACACAGTTCTTTTGTTCTGAGCAAACTCACGTTTCCGTCTGTATTAGAGACTCTAGAAAGCAAGAGCGTGCTTCTTGCTCTAAAGCAGGTTGTGTTTCATGGATGAGAACTGTACCGTGTGTTTCCCTTCAGAAACGGAGTTAAATGCCAGGCTCTGTGTTTTTCTTCAAGCAAGACTTCGTTTCAGGTAAAAGCAGTCACATTTCAGCTCAAACGAAGCTACATTGTTCACGAAGCTCACACGTTTCTCGCTTTTCACTGAAAAGCATTGGATGATAGAGGACCTGTGGTTTGTATCAGTTTCAGAAACAGAGTTGAAGTAGATATAGTCCCTGTGTAGGAAACAGAGTTCGTTTATTCTGAGCACACTCACGTGTCCCTCTGTATTACAGACTCTAGAAAGCAAGAGCGTGCTTCTTGCTCTAAAGCAGAATGTGTTTCATGGATGAGAACTGTGCCATGTGTTTCCCTTCAGAAACGGAGTTAAAGGCCAGGCTCTGTGTCTTTCTACAAGCAAGAGTTCGTTTAAGGTAAACGCAGTCACTTTTTAGCTCAAACGAACCTGCATTGTTCACGAAGCTCACATGTTTCTCGCTTTTCACTGAAAAGCATTGGATGTTAGAGGACCTGTGGATTCTATCAGTTTCAGAAAAAGAGTTGAACCAGATATGGTCCGTGTGTGTAGGAAACACAGTTCTTTTGTTCTGAGCACACTCACGTTTCCCTCTGTATTAGAGACTCTAGAAATCAAGAGCGTGCTTCATGTTCTAAAGCAGAGTGTGTTTCATGGATGAGAACTCTGCCCTGTGTTTCCCTTCATAAAAGGAGTTAAATGCCAGGCGTGTGTCTTCCTACAAGCAAGACTTCGTTTCAGGTGAAAGCAGTCACTTTTCAGCTCAATCGAAGCTACATTGTACACGAAGCTCACACGTTTCTCGCTCTTAACTGAAAATCATTGGATGTTAGAGGACCTGTGGTTTGTACCAGTTTCAGAATCAGAGTTGAACTACATATGGTCCGTGTGTGTAGGAAACACAGTTCTTTTGTTCTGAGCAAACTCACGTTTCCGTCTGTATTAGAGACTCTAGAAAGCAAGAGCATGCTTTTGCTCTAAAGCAGGTTGTGTTTCATGGATGAGAACTGTACCGTGTGTTTCCCTTCAGAAACGGAGTTAAATGCCAGGCTCTGTGTTTTTCTTCAAGCAAGACTTCGTTTCAGGTAAAAGCAGTCACATTTCAGCTCAAACGAAGCTACATTGTTCACGAAGCTCACACATTTCTCGCTTTTCACTGAAAAGCATTGGATGTTAGAGGACCTGTGGTTTGTATCATTTTCAGAAACAGAGTTGAAGTAGATATAGTCCCTGTGTAGGAAACAGAGTTCGTTTATTCTGAGCACACTCACGTGTCCCTCTGTATTACAGACTCTAGAAAGCAAGAGCGTGCTTTTTGCTTTAAAGCAGAATGTGTTTCATGGATGAGTACTGTGCCATGTGTTTCCCTTCAGAAACGGAGTTAAAGGCCAGGCTCTGTGTCTTTCTACAAGCAAGAGTTCGTTTAAGGTAAACGCAGTCACTTTTTAGCTCAAACGAAGCTGCATTGTTCACGAAGCTCACACGTTTCTCGCTTTTCACTGAAAAGCATTGGATGTTAGAGGACCTGTGGATTCTATCAGTTTCAGAAAAAGAGTTCAACCAGATATGGTCCGTGTGTGTAGGAAACACAGTTCTTTTGTTCTGAGCACACTCACGTTTCCCTGTGTATTAGAGACTCTAGAAAGCAAGAGCGTGCTTCTTGCTCTAAAGCAGGTTGTGTTTCATGGATGAGAACTGTACCGTGTGTTTCCCTTCAGAAACGGAGTTAAATGCCAGGCTCTGTGTCTTTCTTCAAGCAAGACTTCGTTTCAGGTGAACGCAGTCACTTTTCAGCTCAAACGAAGCTACATTGTTCACGAAGCTCACACGTTTCTCGCTCTTAACTGAAAAGCATTGGATGTTAGAGGACCTGCGGTTTGTACCAGTTTCAGAATCAGAGTTGAACTACATATGGTCCGTGTGTGTAGGAAACACAGTTCTTTTGTTCTGAGCAAACTCACGTTTCCGTCTGTATTAGAGACTCTAGAAAGCAAGAGCGTGCTTCTTGCTCTAAAGCAGGTTGTGTTTCATGGATGAGAACTGTACCGTGTGTTTCCCTTCAGAAACGGAGTTAAATGCCAGGCTCTGTGTTTTTCTTCAAGCAAGACTTCGTTTCAGGTAAAAGCAGTCACATTTCAGCTCAAACGAAGCTACATTGTTCACGAAGCTCACACGTTTCTCGCTTTTCACTGAAAAGCATTGGATGTTAGAGGACCTGTGGTTTGTATCAGTTTCAGAAACAGAGTTGAAGTAGATATAGTCCCTGTGTAGGAAACAGAGTTCGTTTATTCTGAGCACACTCACGTGTCCCTCTGTATTACAGACTCTAGAAAGCAAGAGCGTGCTTCTTGCTCTAAAGCAGAATATGTTTCATGGATGAGAACTGTGCCATGTGTTTCCCTTCAGAAACGGAGTTAAAGGCCAGGCTCTGTGTCTTTCTACAAGCAAGAGTTCGTTTAAGGTAAACGCAGTCACTTTTTAGCTCAAACGAAGCTGCATTGTTCACGAAGCTCACACGTTTCTCGCTTTTCACTGAAAAGCATTGGATGTTAGAGGACCTGTGGATTCTATCAGTTTCAGAAAAAGAGTTGAACCAGATATGGTCCGTGTGTGTAGGAAACACAGTTCTTTTGTTCTGAGCACACTCACGTTTCCCTCTGTATTAGAGACTCTAGAAATCAAGAGCGTGCTTCATGTTCTAAAGCAGAGTGTGTTTCATGGATGAGAACTCTGCCCTGTGTTTCCCTTCATAAAAGGAGTTAAATGCCAGGCGTGTGTCTTCCTACAAGCAAGACTTCGTTTCAGGTGAAAGCAGTCACTTTTCAGCTCAATCGAAGCTACATTGTACACGAAGCTCACACGTTTCTCGCTCTTAACTGAAAATCATTGGATGTTAGAGGACCTGTGGTTTGTACCAGTTTCAGAATCAGAGTTGAACTACATATGGTCCGTGTGTGTAGGAAACACAGTTCTTTTGTTCTGAGCAAACTCACGTTTCCCTGTGTATTAGAGACTCTAGAAAGCAAGAGCGTGCTTCTTGCTCTAAAGCAGGTTGTGTTTCATGGATGAGAACTGTACCGTGTGTTTCCCTTCAGAAACGGAGTTAAATGCCAGGCTCTGTGTCTTTCTTCAAGCACGACTTCGTTTCAGGTAAAAGCAGTCACATTTCAGCTCAAACGAAGCTACATTGTTCACGAAGCTCACACGTTTCTCGCTCTTAACTGAAAAGCATTGGATGTTAGAGGACCTGTGGTTTGTATCAGTTTCGGAAACAAAGTTGAAGTAGATATAGTCCCTGTGTAGGAAACAGAGTTCTTTTATTCTGAGCACACTCACGTTTCCCTCTGTATTACAGACTCTAGAAAACAAGAGCGTGCTTCTTGCTCTAAAGCAGAATGTGTTTCATGGATGAGAACTGTGCCATGTGTTTCCCTTCAGAATCGGAGTTAAAGGCCAGGCTCTGTGTCTTCCTTCAAGCAAGACTACGTTTCAGGTAAACGCAGTCGCTTTTCAGCTCAAACGAATATACATTGTTCACGAAGCTCACACGTTTCTTGCATTTCACTGAAAAGCATTGGATGTTAGAGGAACTGTGGATTCTATCAGTTTCAGAAACAGAGTTGAACTAGATATGGTCCGTGTGTGTAGGAAACACAGTTCTTTTGTTCTGATCACACTCACGTTTCCCTCTGTATTAGAGACTCTAGAAATCAAGAGCGTGCTTCATGTTCTAAAGCAGAGTGTGTTTCATGGATGAGAACTCTGCCCTGTGTTTCCCTTCATAAACGGAGTAAAATGCCAGGTGTGTGTCTTCCTACAAGCAAGACTTCGTTTCAGGTGAACGCAGTCACTTTTCAGCTCAAACGAAGCTACATTGTTCACGAAGCTCACACGTTTCTCGCTCTTAACTGAAAAGCATTGGATGTTAGAGGACCTGCGGTTTGTACCAGTTTCAGAATCAGAGTTGAACTACATATGGTCCGTGTGTGTAGGAAACACAGTTCTTTTGTTCTGAGCAAACTCACGTTTCCGTCTGTATTAGAGACTCTAGAAAGCAAGAGCGTGCTTCTTGCTCTAAAGCAGGTTGTGTTTCATGGATGAGAACTGTACCGTGTGTTTCCCTTCAGAAACGGAGTTAAATGCCAGGCTCTGTGTTTTTCTTCAAGCAAGACTTCGTTTCAGGTAAAAGCAGTCACATTTCAGCTCAAACGAAGCTACATTGTTCACGAAGCTCACACGTTTCTCGCTTTTCACTGAAAAGCATTGGATGATAGAGGACCTGTGGTTTGTATCAGTTTCAGAAACAGAGTTGAAGTAGATATAGTCCCTGTGTAGGAAACAGAGTTCGTTTATTCTGAGCACACTCACGTGTCCCTCTGTATTACAGACTCTAGAAAGCAAGAGCGTGCTTCTTGCTCTAAAGCAGAATGTGTTTCATGGATGAGAACTGTGCCATGTGTTTCCCTTCAGAAACGGAGTTAAAGGCCAGGCTCTGTGTCTTTCTACAAGCAAGAGTTCGTTTAAGGTAAACGCAGTCACTTTTTAGCTCAAACGAACCTGCATTGTTCACGAAGCTCACATGTTTCTCGCTTT
The DNA here is from genome assembly GCA_949786385.1 of Onychomys leucogaster. Lineage (NCBI taxonomy): Eukaryota > Metazoa > Chordata > Mammalia > Rodentia > Cricetidae > Onychomys > Onychomys leucogaster. The sequence continues at coordinate 592,498 of CATKUP010000142.1, forward strand.
TCACTGAAAATCATTGGATGTTAGAGGACCTGTGGTTTGTACCAGTTTCAGAATCAGAGTTGAACTACATATGGTCCGTGTGTGTAGGAAACACAGTTCTTTTGTTCTGAGCAAACTCACGTTTCCGTCTGTATTAGAGACTCTAGAAAGCAAGAGCATGCTTTTGCTCTAAAGCAGGTTGTGTTTCATGGATGAGAACTGTACCGTGTGTTTCCCTTCAGAAACGGAGTTAAATGCCAGGCTCTGTGTCTTTCTTCAAGCAAGACTTCGTTTCAGGTAAAAGCAGTCACATTTCAGCTCAAACGAAGCTACATTGTTCACGAAGCTCACATGTTTCTCGCTCTTAACTGAAAAGCATTGGATGTTAGAGGACCTGTGGTTTGTATCATTTTCAGAAACAGAGTTGAAGTAGATATAGTCCCTGTGTAGGAAACAGAGTTCGTTTATTCTGAGCACACTCACGTGTCCCTCTGTATTACAGACTCTAGAAAGCAAGAGCGTGCTTTTTGCTCTAAAGCAGAATGTGTTTCATGGATGAGTACTGTGCCATGTGTTTCCCTTCAGAAACGGAGTTAAAGGCCAGGCTCTGTGTCTTTCTACAAGCAAGAGTTCGTTTAAGGTAAACGCAGTCACTTTTTAGCTCAAACGAAGCTGCATTGTTCACGAAGCTCACACGTTTCTCGCTTTTCACTGAAAAGCATTGGATGTTAGAGGACCTGTGGATTCTATCAGTTTCAGAAAAAGAGTTCAACCAGATATGGTCCGTGTGTGTAGGAAACACAGTTCTTTTGTTCTGAGCACACTCACGTTTCCCTCTGTATTAGATATTCTAGAAAGCAAGAGCGTGCTTCTTGCTCTAAAGCACAGTGTGTTTCATGGATGAGAACGGTGCTGTGTGTTTCCTTCAGAAACGGAGTTAAATGCCAGGCTCTGTGTCTTTCTTCAAGCAAGAATTCGTTTCAGGTGAACGCAGTCACTTTTCAGCTCAAACGAAGCTACATTGTTCACGAAGCTCACACGTTTCTCGCTCTTAACTGAAAAGCATTGGATGTTTGTGGACCTGAGGTTTGTATCAGTTTCAGAAACAGAGTTGAACTAGATATGGTCCGTGTATGTAGGAAACACAGTTCTTTTGTTCTGAGCACACTCACGTTTCCCTGTGTATTAGAGACTCTAGAAAGCAAGAGCGTGCTTCTTGCTCTAAAGCAGGTTGTGTTTCATGGATGAGAACTGTACCGTGTGTTTCCCTTCAGAAACGGAGTTAAATGCCAGGCTCTGTGTCTTTCTTCAAGCAAGACTTCGTTTCAGGTAAAAGCAGTCACATTTCAGCTCAAACGAAGCTACATTGTTCACGAAGCTCACACGTTTCTCGCTCTTAACTGAAAAGCATTGGATGTTAGAGGACCTGTGGTTTGTATCAGTTTCGGAAACAAAGTTGAAGTAGATATAGTCCCTGTGTAGGAAACAGAGTTCTTTTATTCTGAGCACACTCACGTTTCCCTCTGTATTACAGACTCTAGAAAGCAAGAGCGTGCTTCTTGCTCTAAAGCAGAATGTGTTTCATGGATGAGAACTGTGCCATGTGTTTCCCTTCAGAAACGGAGTTAAAGGCCAGGCTCTGTGTCTTTCTACAAGCAAGAGTTCGTTTAAGGTAAACGCAGTCACTTTTTAGCTCAAACGAACCTGCATTGTTCACGAAGCTCACACGTTTCTCGCTTTTCACTGAAAAGCATTGGATGTTAGAGGACCTGTGGATTCTATCAGTTTCAGAAAAAGAGTTGAACTAGATATGGTCCGTGTGTGTAGGAAACACAGTTCTTTTGTTCTGAGCACACTCACGTTTCCCTCTGTATTAGAGACTCTAGAAATCAAGAGCGTGCTTCATGTTCTAAAGCAGAGTGTGTTTCATGGATGAGAACTCTGCCCTGTGTTTCCCTTCATAAAAGGAGTTAAATGCCAGGCGTGTGTCTTCCTACAAGCAAGACTTCGTTTCAGGTGAAAGCAGTCACTTTTCAGCTCAATCGAAGCTACATTGTACACGAAGCTCACACGTTTCTCGCTCTTAACTGAAAATCATTGGATGTTAGAGGACCTGTGGTTTGTACCAGTTTCAGAATCAGAGTTGAACTACATATGGTCCGTGTGTGTAGGAAACACAGTTCTTTTGTTCTGAGCAAACTCACGTTTCCGTCTGTATTAGAGACTCTAGAAAGCAAGAGCGTGCTTTTGCTCTAAAGCAGGTTGTGTTTCATGGATGAGAACTGTACCGTGTGTTTCCCTTCAGAAACGGAGTTAAATGCCAGGCTCTGTGTCTTTCTTCAAGCAAGACTTCGTTTCAGGTAAAAGCAGTCACATTTCAGCTCAAACGACGCTACATTGTTCACGAAGCTCACACGTTTCTCGCTGTTAACTGAAAAGCATTGGATGTTAGAGGACCTGTGGTTTGTATCAGTTTCGGAAACAAAGTTGAAGTAGATATAGTCCCTGTGTAGGAAACAGAGTTCTTTTATTCTGAGCACACTCACGTTTCCCTCTGTATTACAGACTCTAGAAAGCAAGAGCGTGCTTCTTGCTCTAAAGCAGAATGTGTTTCATGGATGAGAACTGTGCCATGTGTTTCCCTTCAGAATCGGAGTTAAAGGCCAGGCTCTGTGTCTTCCTTCAAGCAAGACTACGTTTCAGGTAAACGCAGTCGCTTTTCAGCTCAAACGAATCTACATTGTTCACGAAGCTCACACGTTTCTTGCATTTCACTGAAAAGCATTGGATGTTAGAGGAACTGTGGATTCTATCAGTTTCAGAAACAGAGTTGAACTAGATATGGTCCGTGTGTGTAGGAAACACAGTTCTTTTGTTCTGATCACACTCACGTTTCCCTCTGTATTAGAGAATCTAGAAATCAAGAGCGTGCTTCATGTTCGAAAGCAGAGTGTGTTTCATGGATGAGAACTCTGCCCTGTGTTTCCCTTCATAAACGGAGTAAAATGCCAGGTGTGTGTCTTCCTAAAAGCAAGACTTCTTTTCAGGTGAAAGCAGTCACTTTTCAGCTCAAACGAAGCTACATTGTTCACGAAGCTCACACGTTTCTCGCTCTTAACTGAAAAGCATTGGATGTTAGAGGACCTGTGGTTTGTACCAGTTTCAGAATCAGAGTTGAACTACATATGGTCCGTGTGTGTAGGAAACACAGTTCTTTTGTTCTGAGCAAACTCACGTTTCCGTCTGTATTAGAGACTCTAGAAAGCAAGAGCGTGCTTCTTGCTCTAAAGCAGGTTGTGTTTCATGGATGAGAACTGTACCGTGTGTTTCCCTTCAGAAACGGAGTTAAATGCCAGGCTCTGTGTTTTTCTTCAAGCAAGACTTCGTTTCAGGTAAAAGCAGTCACATTTCAGCTCAAACGAAGCTACATTGTTCACGAAGCTCACACGTTTCTCGCTTTTCACTGAAAAGCATTGGATGTTAGAGGACCTGTGGTTTGTATCATTTTCAGAAACAGAGTTGAAGTAGATATAGTCCCTGTGTAGGAAACAGAGTTCGTTTATTCTGAGCACACTCACGTGTCCCTCTGTATTAGAGACTCTAGAAAGCAAGAGCGTGCTTCTTGCTCTAAAGCAGAATGTGTTTCATGGATGAGAACTGTGCCATGTGTTTCCCTTCAGAAACGGAGTTAAAGGCCTGGCTCTGTGTCTTTCTACAAGCAAGAGTTCGTTTAAGGTAAACGCAGTCACTTTTTAGCTCAAACGAAGCTGCATTGTTCACGAAGCTCACACGTTTCTCGCTTTTCACTGAAAAGCATTGGATGTTAGAGGACCTGTGGATTCTATCAGTTTCAGAAAAAGAGTTGAACCAGATATGGTCCGTGTGTGTAGGAAACACAGTTCTTTTGTTCTGAGCACACTCACGTTTCCCTCTGTATTAGAGACTCTAGAAATCAAGAGCGTGCTTCATGTTCTAAAGCAGAGTGTGTTTCATGGATGAGAACTCTGCCCTGTGTTTCCCTTTATAAAAGGAGTTAATTGCCAGGCGTTTTTCTTCCTACAAGCAAGACTTCGTTTCAGGTGAAAGCAGTCACTTTTCAGCTCAATTGAAGCTACATTGTACATGAAGCTCACACGTTTCTCGCTCTTAACTGAAAATCATTGGATGTTAGAGGACCTGTGATTTGTACCAGTTTCAGAATCAGAATTGAACTACATATGGTCCGTGTGTGTAGGAAACACAGTTCTTTTGTTCTGAGCAAACTCACGTTTCCGTCTGTATTAGAGACTCTAGAAAGCAAGAGCGTGCTTTTGCTCTAAAGCAGGTTGTGTTTCATGGATGAGAACTGTACCGTGTGTTTCCCTTCAGAAACGGAGTTAAATGCCAGGCTCTGTGTCTTTCTTCAAGCAAGACTTCGTTTCAGGTAAAAGCAGTCACATTTCAGCTCAAACGAAGCTACATTGTTCACGAAGCTCACACGTTTCTCGCTCTTAACTGAAAAGCATTGGATGTTAGAGGACCTGTGGTTTGTATCAGTTTCGGAAACAAAGTTGAAGTAGATATAGTCCCTGTGTAGGAAACAGAGTTCTTTTATTCTGAGCACACTCACGTTTCCCTCTGTATTACAGACTCTAGAAAGCAAGAGCGTGCTTCTTGCTCTAAAGCAGAATGTGTTTCATGGATGAGAACTGTGCCATGTGTTTCCCTTCAGAAACGGAGTTAAAGGCCAGGCTCTGTGTCTTCCTTCAAGCAAGACTACGTTTCAGGTAAACGCAGTCGCTTTTCAGCTCAAACGAATCTACATTATTCACGAAGTTCACACGTTTCTTGCATTTCACTGAAAAGCATTGGATGTTAGAGGACCTGTGGTTTGTATCAGTTTCAGAAAAAGAGTTGAACCAGATATGGTCCGTGTGTGTAGGAAACACAGTTCTTTTGTTCTGAGCACACTCATGTTTCCCTCTCTATTAGAGACTCTAGAAATCAAGACCGTGCTTCTTGCTCTAAAGCAGAGTGTGTTTCATGGATGAGAACTGTGCCTTGTGTTTCCCTTCAGAAATGGAGTTAAATGCCAGGCGTGTGTCCTCCTACAAGCAAGACTTCGTTTCTGGTGAACGAAATCACTTTTCAGCTCAAAGGAAGCTACATTGTTCACGAAGCTCACACGATTCTCGCTCTTAACTGAAAAGCATTGGATGATAGAGGACCTGTGGTTTGTACCAGTTTCAGAATCAGAGTTGAACTAGATATGGTCCGTGTGTGTAGGAAACACAGTACTTTTGTTCTGAGCACACCTACGTTTCCCTCTGTATTAGAGACTCTAGAAAGCAAGAGCGTGCTTCTTACTCTAAAGCAGGTTGTGTTTCCTGGATGAGAACTGTACCGTGTGTTTCCCTTCAGAAACGGAGTTAAATGCCAGGCTCTTTGTCTTTCTTCAAGCACGACTTCGTTTCAGGTAAATGAAGTCACTTTTCAGCTCAAATGAAGCTACATTGTTCACGAAGCTCACACGTTTCTCGCTCTTAACTGAAAAGCATTGGGTGTTAGTGGACCTGAGGTTTGTATCAGTTTCAGAAACAGAGTTGAACTAGATATGGTCCGTGTGTAGGAAACACAGTTCTTTTGTTCTGAGCACACTCACGTTTCCCTCTGTATTAGAGACTCTAGAAAGCAAGAGCGGACTTCATGCTCTAAAGCAGAGTGTATTTCATGGATGAGAACTGTGCCCAGTGTTTCCCTTCAGAAACGGAGTTAAATGCCAGTCTCTGTGTCTTCCTGCAAGCAAGACTACATTTCAGGTAAACGCAGTCGATTTTCAGCTCAAACAAATCTACATTGTTCACGAAGCTCACACGTTTCTTGCATTTCACTGAAAAGCATTGGATGTTTGAGGAACTGTGGATTCTATCAGTTTCAGAAAAAGAGTTGAACTAGATATGGTCCGTGTGTTTAGGAAACACAGTTCTTTTGTTCTGAGCACACTCACGTTTCCCTCTCTATTAGAGACTCTAGAAATCAAGAGCGTGCTTCATGTTCTAAAGCAGAGTGTGTTTCATGGATGAGAACTCTGCCCTGTGTTTCCCTTCATAAACGGAGTTAAATGCCAGGTGTGTGTCTTCCTACAAGCAAGACTTCGTTTCAGGTAAACACAGTCAATTTTCAGCTCAAAGGTAGCTACATTGTTCACGAAACTCACACGTTTCTCGCTCTTAACTGAAAAGCATTGGATGTTAGAGGACCTGTGGTTTGTATCAGTTTCAGAAATAGAGTTGAACTAGATATGGTCTGTGTGTGTAGGAAACACAGTTCTTTTGTTCTGAGCACACTCATGTTTCCCTCTCTATTAGAGACTCTAGAAATCAAGAGCGTGCTTCTTGCTCTAAAGCAGAGTGTGTTTCATGGATGAGAACTGTGCCCTGTGTTTCCCTTCAGAAATGGTGTTAAATGCCAGGCGTGTGTCTTCCTACAAGCAAGACTTCGTTTCAGGTGAACGAAGTCACTTTTCAGCTCAAACGAAGCTACATTGTTCACGAAGCTCACACGTTTCTCGTCTTAACTGAAAAACATTGGATGTTAGAGGACCTGTGGTTTGTACCAGTTTCAGAATCAGAGTTGAACTAGATATGGTCCGTGTGTGTAGGAAACACAGTACTTTTGTTCTGAGCACACCCACGTTTCCCTCTGTATTAGAGACTCTAGAAAGCAAGAGCGTGCTTCTTGCTCTAAAGCAGGTTGTGTTTCCTCGATGAGAACTGTACCGTGTGTTTCCCTTCATAAACGGAGTTAAATGCCAGGCTCTGTGTCTTCCTTCAAGCAAGACTACGTTTCAGGTAAACGCAGTCGCTTTTCAGCTCAAACGAATCTACATTGTTCACGAAGCTCACACGTTTCTTGCATTTCACTGAAAAGCATTGGATGTTAGAGGAATTGTGGATTCTATCAGTGTCAGAAACAGAGTTGAACTAGATATGGTCCGTGTGTGTAGGAAACACAGTTCTTTTGTTCTGAGCACACTCACGTTTCCCTCTGTATTAGAGACTCTAGAAAGCAAAAGCATGCTTCTTGCTCTAAAGCAGAATGTGTTTCATGGATGAGAACTGTGCCGTGTGTTTCCCTTCAAAACGGAGTTAATGCCAGAAGTGTGTCTTCCTACAAGCAAGACTTCGTTTCAGGTAAACACAGTCACATTTCAGCTCAAACGAAGCTACATTGTTCACGAAGCTCACACGTTTCTCGCTCTTAACTGAAAAGCATTGGATGTTAGAGGACCTGTGGTTTGTATCAGATTCGGAAACAAAGTTGAAGTAGATATAGTCCCTGTGTAGGAAACAGAGTTCTTTTATTCTGAGCACACTCACGTTTTCCTCTGTATTACAGACTCTAGAAAGCAAGAGCGTGCTTCTTGCTCTAAAGCAGAATGTGTTTCATGGATGAGAACTATGCCATGTTTTTCCATTCAGAAACGGAGTTAAAGGCCAGGCTCTGTGTCTTTCTACAAGCAAGAGTTCGTTTAAGGTAAACGCAGTCACTTTTTAGCTCAAACGAAGCTACATTGTTCACGAAACTCACACGTTTCTCGCTCTTAACTGAAAAGCATTGGATGATAGAGGACCTGTGGTTTGTACCAGTTTCAGAATCAGAGTTGAACTAGATATGGTCCGTGTGTGTAGGAAACACAGTACTTTTGTTCTGAGCACACTCACGATTCCCTCTGTATTAGAGACTCTAGAAAGCAAGAGCGGACTTCTTGCTCTAAAGCAGAGTGTGTTTCATGGATGAGAACTGTGCCCAGTGTTTCCCTTCAGAAACGGAGTTAAATGCCAGTCTCTGTGTCTTCCTTCAAGCAAGACTACGTTTCAGGTAAACGCAGTCGCTTTTCAGCTCAAACAAATCTACATTGTTCACAAAGCTCACACGTTTCTTGCATTTCACTGAAAAGCATTGGATGTTAGAGGAACTGTGGATTCTATCAGTTTCAGAAACAGAGTTGAACTAGATATGGTCCGTTTGTTTAGGAAACACAGTTCTTTTGTTCTGAGCACACTCACGTTTCCCTCTGTATTAGAGACTCTAGAAATCAAGAGCGTGCTTCATGTTCTAAAGCAGAGTGTGTTTCATGGATGAGAACTCTGCCCTGTGTTTCCCTTCATAAACGGAGTTAAATGCTAGGTGTGTGTCTTCCTACAAGCAAGACTTCGTTTCAGGTGAACGCAGTCACTTTTCAGCTCAAACGAAGCTACATTGTTCACGAAGCTCACACGTTTCTCGCTCTTAACTGAAAAGCATTGGATGTTAGAGGACCTGTGGTTCGTACCAGTTTCAGAATCAGAGTTGAACTACATATCGTCCATGTGTGTAGGAAACACAGTTCTTTTGTTCTGAGCAAACTCACGTTTCCGTCTGTATTAGAGACTCTAGAAAGCAAGAGCGTTCTTCTTGCTCTAAAGCAGGTTGTGTTTCATGGATGAGAACTGTACTGTGTGTTTCCCTTCACAAACGGAGTTAAATGCCAGGCTCTGTGTCTTTCTTCAAGCAAGACTTCGTTTCAGGTAAAAGCAGTCACACTTCAGCTCAAACGAAGCTACATTGTTCACGAAGCTCACACGTTTCTCGCTTTTCACTGAAAAGCATTGGATGTTAGAGGACCTGTGGATTCTATCAGTTTCAGAAAAAGAGTTGAACCAGATATGATCCGTGTGTGTAGGAAACACAGTTCTTTTGTTCTGAGCACACTCACGTTTCCCTCTGTATTAGAGATTCTAGAAAGCAAGAGCGTGCTTCTTGCTCTAAAGCAGAATGTGTTTCATGGATGAGAACTCTGCCCTGTGTTTCCCTTCATAAACGGAGTTAAATGCCAGGTGTGTGTCTTCCTACAAGCAAGACTTCGTTTCAGGTAAACACAGTCAATTTTCAGCTCAAAGGTAGCTACATTGTTCACGAAACTCACACGTTTCTCGCTCTTAACTGAAAAGCATTGGATGTTAGAGGACCTGTGGTTTGTATCAGTTTCAGAAATAGAGTTGAACTAGATATGGTCTGTGTGTGTAGGAAACACAGTTCTTTTGTTCTGAGCACACTCATGTTTCCCTCTCTATTAGAGACTCTAGAAATCAAGAGCGTGCTTCTTGCTCTAAAGCAGAGTGTGTTTCATGGATGAGAACTGTGCCCTGTGTTTCCCTTCAGAAATGGTGTTAAATGCCAGGCGTGTGTCTTCCTACAAGCAAGACTTCGTTTCAGGTGAACGAAGTCACTTTTCAGCTCAAACGAAGCTACATTGTTCACGAAGCTCACACGTTTCTCGTCTTAACTGAAAAACATTGGATGTTAGAGGACCTGTGGTTTGTACCAGTTTCAGAATCAGAGTTGAACTAGATATGGTCCGTGTGTGTAGGAAACACAGTACTTTTGTTCTGAGCACACCCACGTTTCCCTCTGTATTAGAGACTCTAGAAAGCAAGAGCGTGCTTCTTGCTCTAAAGCAGGTTGTGTTTCCTCGATGAGAACTGTACCGTGTGTTTCCCTTCATAAACGGAGTTAAATGCCAGGCTCTGTGTCTTCCTTCAAGCAAGACTACGTTTCAGGTAAACGCAGTCGCTTTTCAGCTCAAACGAATCTACATTGTTCACGAAGCTCACACGTTTCTTGCATTTCACTGAAAAGCATTGGATGTTAGAGGAACTGTGGATTCTATCAGTGTCAGAAACAGAGTTGAACTAGATATGGTCCGTGTGTGTAGGAAACACAGTTCTTTTGTTCTGAGCACACTCACGTTTCCCTCTGTATTAGAGACTCTAGAAAGCAAAAGCATGCTTCTTGCTCTAAAGCAGAATGTGTTTCATGGATGAGAACTGTGCCGTGTGTTTCCCTTCAAAACGGAGTTAATGCCAGAAGTGTGTCTTCCTACAAGCAAGACTTCGTTTCAGGTAAACACAGTCACATTTCAGCTCAAACGAAGCTACATTGTTCACGAAGCTCACACGTTTCTCGCTCTTAACTGAAAAGCATTGGATGTTAGAGGACCTGTGGTTTGTATCAGATTCGGAAACAAAGTTGAAGTAGATATAGTCCCTGTGTAGGAAACAGAGTTCTTTTATTCTGAGCACACTCACGTTTCCCTCTGTATTACAGACTCTAGAAAGCAAGAGCGTGCTTCTTGCTCTAAAGCAGAGTGTGTTTCATGGATGAGAACTGTGCCCAGTGTTTCCCTTCAGAAACGGAGTTAAATGCCAGGCTCTGTGTCTTCCTTCAAGCAAGACTACGTTTCAGGTAAACGCAGTCGCTTTTCAGCTCAAACAAATCTACATTGTTCACAAAGCTCACACGTTTCTTGCATTTCACTGAAAAGCATTGGATGTTAGAGGAACTGTGGATTCTATCAGTTTCAGAAACAGAGTTGAACTAGATATGGTCCGTTTGTTTAGGAAACACAGTTCTTTTGTTCTGAGCACACTCACGTTTCCCTCTGTATTAGAGACTCTAGAAATCAAGAGCGTGCTTCATGTTCTAAAGCAGAGTGTGTTTCATGGATGAGAACTCTGCCCTGTGTTTCCCTTCATAAACGGAGTTAAATGCTAGGTGTGTGTCTTCCTACAAGCAAGACTTCGTTTCAGGTGAACGCAGTCACTTTTCAGCTCAAACGAAGCTACATTGTTCACGAAGCTCACACGTTTCTCGCTCTTAACTGAAAAGCATTGGATGTTAGAGGACCTGTGGTTCGTACCAGTTTCAGAATCAGAGTTGAACTACATATCGTCCATGTGTGTAGGAAACACAGTTCTTTTGTTCTGAGCAAACTCACGTTTCCGTCTGTATTAGAGACTCTAGAAAGCAAGAGCGTGCTTCTTGCTCTAAAGCAGGTTGTGTTTCATGGATGAGAACTGTACTGTGTGTTTCCCTTCACAAACGGAGTTAAATGCCAGGCTCTGTGTCTTTCTTCAAGCAAGACTTCGTTTCAGGTAAAAGCAGTCACACTTCAGCTCAAACGAAGCTACATTGTTCACGAAGCTCACACGTTTCTCGCTTTTCACTGAAAAGCATTGGATGTTAGAGGACCTGTGGATTCTATCAGTTTCAGAAAAAGAGTTGAACCAGATATGATCCGTGTGTGTAGGAAACACACTTCTTTTGTTCTGAGCACACTCACGTTTCCCTCTGTATTAGAGATTCTAGAAAGCAAGAGCGTGCTTCTTGCTCTAAAGCACAGTGTGTTTCATGGATGAGAATGGTGCTGTGTGTTTCCTTCAGAAACGGAGTTAAATGCCAGGCTCTGTGTCTTTCTTCAAGCAAGAATTCATTTCAGGTAAACACAGTCACTTTTCAGCTCAAAGGAAGCTACATTGTTCACGAAACTCACACGTTTCTCGCTCTTAACTGAAAAGCATTGGATGTTAGAGGACCTGTGGTTTGTATCAGTTTCAGAATCAGAGTTGAACTACATATGGTCTGTGTGTGTAGGAAACACAGTTCTTTTGTTCTGAGCACACTCACGTTTCCCTCTGTATTAGAGACTCTAGAAATCAAGAGCGTGCTTCTTGCTCTAAAGCAGAGTGTGTTTCATGGATGAGAACTGTGCCCTGTGTTTCCCTTCAGAAATGGAGTTAAATGCCAGGCGTGTGTCTTCCTACAAGCAAGACTTCGTTTCAGGTGAACGAAGTCACTTTTCAGCTCAAACGAAGCTACATTGTTCACGAAGCTCACACGTTTCTCGCTCTTAACTGAAAAACATTGGATGTTAGAGGAACTGTGGATTCTATCAGTTTCAGAAACAGAGTTGAACTAGATATGGTACGTGTGTGTAGGAAACACAGTTCTTTTGTTCTGAGCACACTCACGTTTCCCTCTGTATTAGAGAATCTAGAAAGCAAAAGCATGCTTCTTGCTCTAAAGCAGGTTGTGTTTCCTCGATGAGAACTGTACCGTGTGTTTCCCTTCAGAAACGGAGTTAAATGTCAGGCTCTGTGTCTTCCTTCAAGCAAGACTACGTTTCAGGTAAACGCAGTCGCTTTTCAGCTCAAACGAAGCTACATTGTTCACGAAGCTCACACGTTTCTCGCTCTTAACTGAAAAGCATTGGATGTTAGAGGACCTGTGGTTTGTATCAGTTTCGGAAACAAAGTTGAAGTAGATATAGTCCCTGTGTAGGAAACAGAGTTCTTTTATTCTGAGCACACTCACGTTTCCCTCTGTATTACAGACTCTAGAAAGCAAGAGCGTGCTTCTTGCTCTAAAGCAGAATGTGTTTCATGGATGAGAACTGTGCCATGTGTTTCCATTCAGAAACGGAGTTAAAGGCCAGGCTCTGTGTCTTTCTACAAGCAAGAGTTCGTTTAAGGTAAACGCAGTCACTTTTTAGCTCAAACGAAGCTACATTGTTCATGAAGCTCACACGTTTCTCGCTTTTCACTGAAAAGCATTGGATGTTAGAGGACCTGTGGTTTGTACCAGTTTCAGAATCAGAGTTGAACTAGATATGGTCCGTGTGTGTAGGAAACACAGTACTTTTGTTCTGAGCACACCCACGTTTCCCACTGTATTAGAGACTATAGAAAGCAAGAGCGTGCTTCATGCTCTAAAGCAGGTTGTGTTTCCTGGATGAGAACTGTACCTTGTGTTTCCCTTCAGAAACGGAGTTAATTGCCAGGCTCTGTGTCTTTCTTCAAGCAAGACTTCGTTTCAGGTAAATGAAGTCACTTTTAAGCTCAAACGAAGCTACATTGTTCACGAAGCTCACACGTTTCTCGCTCTTACCTGAAAAGCATTGGATGTTAGTGGACCTGAGGTTTGTATCAGTTTCAGAAACAGAGTTGAACTAGATATGGTCCGTGTGTAGGAAACACAGTTCTTTTGTTCTGAGCGCACTCACGTTTCCCTGTGTATTAGAGACTCTAGAAAGCAAGAGCGTGCTTCTTGCTCTAAAGCAGAGTGTGTTTCATGGATGAGAACTGTGCCCTGTGTTTCCCTTCAGAAACGGAGTTAAATGCCAGGCTCTGTGTCTTCCTTCAAGCAAGACTACGTTTCAGGTAAACGCAGTCGCTTTTCAGCTCAAACGAATCTACATTGTTCACGAAGCTCACACGTTTCTTGCATTTCACTGAAAAGCATTGGATGTTAGAGGAACTGTGGATTCTATCAGTTTCAGAAACAGAGTTGAACTAGATATGGTCCGTATGTGTAGGAAACACAGTTCTTTTGTTCTGAGCACACACACGTTTCCCTCTGTATTAGAGACTCTAGAAATCAAGAGCGTGCTTCATGTTCTAAAGCAGAGTGTGTTTCATGGATGAGAACTCTGCCCTGTGTTTCCCTTCATAAAAGGAGTTAAATGCCAGGCGTGTGTCTTCCTACAAGCAAGACTTTGTTTCAGGTGAAAGCAGTCACTTTTCAGCTCAATCGAAGCTACATTGTTCACGAAGCTCACACGTTTCTCGCTCTTAACTGAAAAGCATTGGATGTTAGAGGACCTGTGGTTTGTACCAGTTTCAGAATCAGAGTTGAACTACATATGGTCCGTGTGTGCAGGAAACACAGTTCTTTTGTTCTGAGCAAACTCACGTTTCCGTCTGTATTAGAGACTCTAGAAAGCAAGAGCGTGCTTTTGCTCTAAAGCAGGTTGTGTTTCATGGATGAGAACTGTACCGTGTGTTTCCCCTCAGAAACGGAGTTAAATGCCAGGCTCTGTGTCTTTCTTCAAGCAAGACTTCGTTTCAGGTAAAAGCAGTCACATTTCAGCTCAAACGAAGCTACATTGTTCACGAAGCTCACACGTTTCTCGCTCTTAACTGAAAAGCATTGGATGTTAGAGGACCTGTGGATGCTATCTGTTTCAAAAACAGAGTTGAACCAGATATGGTCCGTGTGTGTAGGAAACACAGTTCTTTTGTTCTGAGCACACTCACGTTTCCCTCTGTATTAGAGACTCTAGAAAGCAAGAGCGTGCTGCTTGCTCTAAAGCACAGTGTGTTTCATGGATGAGAACTGTACCGTGTGTTTCCCTTTAGAAACAGAGTTAAATGCCAGGCTCTGTGTCTTTCTTCAGGAAGACTTCGTTTCAGGTAAACGAAGTCACTTTTCAGCTCAAACGAACCTACATTGTTCATGAAGCTCACAGGTTTCTCGCTCTTAACTGAAAAGCATTGGATGTTAGAGGACCTGTGGATTCTATCAGTTTCAGGAACAGAGTTGAACCAGATATGGTCCGTGTGTGTAGGAAACACAGTTCTTTTGTTTTGAGCACACTCACGTTTCCCTCTGTATTAGAGACTCTAGAAATCAAGAGCGTGCTTCTTGCTATAAAGCAGAGTTTGTTTCATGGATAAGAACTGTGCCCTGTGTTTCCTTCAGAAATGGAGTTAAATGCCAGGCTCTGTGTCTTTCTTCAAGCAAGAATTCGTTTCAGGTAAACGCAGTCACTTTTAAGCTCAAACGAAGCTACATTGTTCACGAAACTCACACGTTTCTCGCTCTTAACTGAAAAGCATTGGATGTTAGAGGACCTGTGGTTTGTACCAGTTTCAGAATCAGAGTTGAACTAGATATGGTCCGTGTGTGTAGGAAACACAGTACTTTTGTTCTGAGCACACCCACGTTTCCCACTGTATTAGAGACTCTAGAAAGCAAGAGCGTGCTTCATGCTCTAAAGCAGGTTGTGTTTCCTGGATGAGAACTGTACCTTGTGTTTCCCTTCAGAAACGGAGTTAATTGCCAGGCTCTGTGTCTTTCTTCAAGCAAGACTTCGTTTCAGGTAAATGAAGTCACTTTTAAGCTCAAACGAAGCTACATTGTTCACGAAGCTCACACGTTTCTCGCTCTTACCTGAAAAGCATTGGATGTTAGTGGACCTGAGGTTTGTATCAGTTTCAGAAACAGAGTTGAACTAGATATGGTCCGTGTGTAGGAAACACAGTTCTTTTGTTCTGAGCGCACTCACGTTTCCCTGTGTATTAGAGACTCTAGAAAGCAAGAGCGTGCTTCTTGCTCTAAAGCAGAGTGTGTTTCATGGATGAGAACTGTGCCCTGTGTTTCCCTTCAGAAACGGAGTTAAATGCCAGGCTCTGTGTCTTCCTTCAAGCAAGACTACGTTTCAGGTAAACGCAGTCGCTTTTCAGCTCAAACGAATCTACATTGTTCACGAAGCTCACACGTTTCTTGCATTTCACTGAAAAGCATTGGATGTTAGAGGAACTGTGGATTCTATCAGTTTCAGAAACAGAGTTGAACTAGATATGGTCCGTATGTGTAGGAAACACAGTTCTTTTGTTCTGAGCACACACACGTTTCCCTCTGTATTAGAGACTCTAGAAATCAAGAGCGTGCTTCATGTTCTAAAGCAGAGTGTGTTTCATGGATGAGAACTCTGCCCTGTGTTTCCCTTCATAAAAGGAGTTAAATGCCAGGCGTGTGTCTTCCTACAAGCAAGACTTTGTTTCAGGTGAAAGCAGTCACTTTTCAGCTCAATCGAAGCTACATTGTTCACGAAGCTCACACGTTTCTCGCTCTTAACTGAAAAGCATTGGATGTTAGAGGACCTGTGGTTTGTACCAGTTTCAGAATCAGAGTTGAACTACATATGGTCCGTGTGTGCAGGAAACACAGTTCTTTTGTTCTGAGCAAACTCACGTTTCCGTCTGTATTAGAGACTCTAGAAAGCAAGAGCGTGCTTTTGCTCTAAAGCAGGTTGTGTTTCATGGATGAGAACTGTACCGTGTGTTTCCCCTCAGAAACGGAGTTAAATGCCAGGCTCTGTGTCTTTCTTCAAGCAAGACTTCGTTTCAGGTAAAAGCAGTCACATTTCAGCTCAAACGAAGCTACATTGTTCACGAAGCTCACACGTTTCTCGCTCTTAACTGAAAAGCATTGGATGTTAGAGGACCTGTGGATGCTATCAGTTTCAAAAACAGAGTTAAACCAGATATGGTCCGTGTGTGTAGGAAACACAGTTCTTTTGTTCTGAGCACACTCACGTTTCCCTCTGTATTAGAGACTCTAGAAAGCAAGAGCGTGCTGCTTGCTCTAAAGCACAGTGTGTTTCATGGATGAGAACTGTACCGTGTGTTTCCCTTTAGAAACAGAGTTAAATGCCAGGCTCTGTGTCTTTCTTCAGGAAGACTTCGTTTCAGGTAAACGAAGTCACTTTTCAGCTCAAATGAACCTACATTGTTCATGAAGCTCACAGGTTTCTCGCTCTTAACTGAAAAGCATTGGATGTTAGAGGACCTGTGGATTCTATCAGTTTCAGGAACAGAGTTGAACCAGATATGGTCCGTGTGTGTAGGAAACACAGTTCTTTTGTTTTGAGCACACTCACGTTTCCCTCTGTATTAGAGACTCTAGAAATCAAGAGCGTGCTTCTTGCTCTAAAGCAGAGTTTGTTTCATGGATAAGAACTGTGCCCTGTGTTTCCTTCAGAAATGGAGTTAAATGCCAGGCTCTGTGTCTTTCTTCAAGCAAGAATTCGTTTCAGGTAAACGCAGTCACTTTTCAGCTCAAAGGAAGCTACATTGTTCACGAAACTCACACGTTTCTCGCTCTTAACTGAAAAGCATTGGATGTTAGAGGACCTGTGGTTTGTACCAGTTTCAGAATCAGAGTTGAACTAGATATGGTCCGTGTGTGTAGGAAACACAGTACTTTTGTTCTGAGCACACCCACGTTTCCCACTGTATTAGAGACTCTAGAAAGCAAGAGCGTGCTTCATGCTCTAAAGCAGGTTGTGTTTCCTGGATGAGAACTGTACCTTGTGTTTCCCTTCAGAAACGGAGTTAATTGCCAGGCTCTGTGTCTTTCTTCAAGCAAGACTTCGTTTCAGGTAAATGAAGTCACTTTTAAGCTCAAACGAAGCTACATTGTTCACGAAGCTCACACGTTTCTCGCTCTTACCTGAAAAGCATTGGATGTTAGTGGACCTGAGGTTTGTATCAGTTTCAGAAACAGAGTTGAACTAGATATGGTCCGTGTGTAGGAAACACAGTTCTTTTGTTCTGAGCGCACTCACGTTTCCCTGTGTATTAGAGACTCTAGAAAGCAAGAGCGTGCTTCTTGCTCTAAAGCAGAGTGTGTTTCATGGATGAGAACTGTGCCCTGTGTTTCCCTTCAGAAACGGAGTTAAATGCCAGGCTCTGTGTCTTCCTTCAAGCAAGACTACGTTTCAGGTAAACGCAGTGGCTTTTCAGCTCAAACGAATCTACATTGTTCACGAAGCTCACACGTTTCTTGCATTTCACTGAAAAGCATTGGATGTTAGAGGAACTGTGGATTCTATCAGTTTCAGAAACAGAGTTGAACTAGATATGGTCCGTATGTGTAGGAAACACAGTTCTTTTGTTCTGAGCACACACACGTTTCCCTCTGTATTAGAGACTCTAGAAATCAAGAGCGTGCTTCATGTTCTAAAGCAGAGTGTGTTTCATGGATGAGAACTCTGCCCTGTGTTTCCCTTCATAAAAGGAGTTAAATGCCAGGCGTGTGTCTTCCTACAAGCAAGACTTTGTTTCAGGTGAAAGCAGTCACTTTTCAGCTCAATCGAAGCTACATTGTTCACGAAGCTCACACGTTTCTCGCTCTTAACTGAAAAGCATTGGATGTTAGAGGACCTGTGGTTTGTACCAGTTTCAGAATCAGAGTTGAACTACATATGGTCCGTGTGTGCAGGAAACACAGTTCTTTTGTTCTGAGCAAACTCACGTTTCCGTCTGTATTAGAGACTCTAGAAAGCAAGAGCGTGCTTTTGCTCTAAAGCAGGTTGTGTTTCATGGATGAGAACTGTACCGTGTGTTTCCCCTCAGAAACGGAGTTAAATGCCAGGCTCTGTGTCTTTCTTCAAGCAAGACTTCGTTTCAGGTAAAAGCAGTCACATTTCAGCTCAAACGAAGCTACATTGTTCACGAAGCTCACACGTTTCTCGCTCTTAACTGAAAAGCATTGGATGTTAGAGGACCTGTGGATGCTATCAGTTTCAGGAACAGAGTTGAACCAGATATGGTCCGTGTGTGTAGGAAACACAGTTCTTTTGTTTTGAGCACACTCACGTTTCCCTCTGTTTTAGAGACTCTAGAAATCAAGAGCGTGCTTCTTGCTCTAAAGCAGAGTTTGTTTCATGGATAAGAACTGTGCCCTGTGTTTCCTTCAGAAATGGAGTTAAATGCCAGGCTCTGTGTCTTTCTTCAAGCAAGAATTCGTTTCAGGTAAACGCAGTCACTTTTCAGCTCAAACGAAGTTACATTGTTCACGAAACTCACACGTTTCTCGCTCTTAACTGAAAAGCATTGGATTTTAGAGGACCTGTGGTTTGTATCAGTTTCAGAAACAGAGTTGAACTAGATATGGTCCGTGTGTGTAGGAAACACAGTTCTTTTGTTCTGAGCACACTCACGTTTCCCTCTGTATTAGAGACTCTAGAAATCAAGAGCGTGCTTCTTGCTCTAAAGCAGAGTGTGTTTCATGGATGAGAACTGTGCCCTGTGTTTCCCTTCAGAAACGGAGTTAAATGCCAGGCGTGTGTCTTCCTACAAGCAAGACTTCGTTTCAGTTGAACGCAGTCACTTTTAAGCTCAAACGAAGGTACATTGTTAACGAAGCTCACACGTTTCTCGCTCTTAACTGAAAAGCATTGGATGTTAGAGGACCTGTGATTTGTACCAGTTTCGGAATCAGAGTTTAACTAGATATGGTCCGTGTGTGTAGGAAACACAGTTCTTTTGTTCTGAGCACACTCACGTTTCCCTCTGTATTAGAGACTCTAGAAAGCAAGAGCGTGCTTCTTGCTCTAAAGCAGGTTGTGTGTCATGGAAGAGAACTGTACCGTGTGTTTCCCTTCAGAAACAGAGTTAAATGCCAGGCTCTGTGTCTTTCTTCAAGCAAGACGTCGTTTCAGGTAAACGAAGTCACTTTTCAGCTCAAACGAAGCTACATTGTTCACAAAGCTCACACGTTTCTCGCTCTTAACTGAAAAGCATTGGATGTTAGTGGACCTGAGGTTTGTATCAGTTTCAAAAATAGAGTTGAACTAGATATGGTCCGTGTGTGTAGGAAACACAGTTCTTTTGTTTTGAGCACACTCACGTTTACCTCTGTATTAGAGACTCTAGAAATCAAGAGCGTGCTTCTTGCTCTAAAGCAGAGTGTGTTTCATGGATGAGAACTGTGCCCTGTGTTTCCCTTCAGAAATGGAGTTAAATGCCAGGTGTGTGTCTTCCTACAAGCAAGACTTCGTTTCAGGTGAACGCAGTCACTTTTCAGCTCAAACGAAGCTACATTGTTAACGAAGCTCACACGTTTCTCGCTCTTAACTGAATAGCATTGGATGTTAGAGGACCTGTGGATTCTATCAGTTTCAGAAACAGAGTTGAACCAGATATGGTCCGTGTGTGTAGGAAACACAGTTCTTTTGTTTTGAGCACACTCACGTTTCCCTCTGTATTAGAGACTCTAGAAATCAAGAGCGTGCTTCTTGCTCTAAAGCAGAGTGTGTTTCATGGATGAGAACTGTGCCCTGTGTTTCCCTTCAGAAACGGAGTTAAATGCCAGGCGTGTGTCTTCCTACAAGCAAGACTTCGTTTCAGGTGAACGCAGTCACTTTTCAGCTCAAACGAAGCTACATTGTTAACGAAGCTCACACGTTTCTCGCTCTTAACTGAAAAGCATTGGATGTTAGAGGACCTGTGATTTGTACCAGTTTCAGAATCAGAGTTTAACTAGATATGGTCCATGTGTGTAGGAAACACAGTACTTTAGTTCTGAGCACACTCACGTTCCCTCTGTATTAGAGATTCTTGAAAGCAAGAGCGTGCTTCTTGCTCTAAAGCAGGTTGTGTTTCATGGAAGAGAACTGTACTGTGTGTTTCCCTTTAGAAACAGAGTTAAATGCCAGGCTCTGTGTCTTTCTTCAAGCAAGACTTCGTTTCAGGTAAACGAAGTCACTTTTCAGCTCAAACGAAACTACATTGTTCATGAAGCTCACACGTTTCTCGCTCTTAACTGAAAAGCATTGGATGTTAGAGGACATGTGGATTCTATCAGTTTCAGAAACCGAGTTGAACCAGATATGGTCCGTGTGTGTAGGAAACACAGTTCTTTTGTTTTGAGCACACTCACGTTTCCCTCTGTATTAGAGACACTAGAAATCAAGAGCGTGCTTCTTGCTCTAAAGCAGAGTTTGTTTCATGGATAAGAACTGTGCCCTGTGTTTCCTTCAGAAACGGAGTTAAATGCCAGGCTCTGTGTCTTTCTTCAAGCAAGAATTCGTTTCAGGTAAACGCAGTCACTTTTCAGCTCAAACGAAGCTACATTGTTCACGAAACTCACACATTTCTTGCTCTTAACTGAAAAGCATTGTATGTTAGAGGACCTGTGGTTTGTATCAGTTTCAGAAACAGAGTTGAACTAGATATGGTCCGTGTGTGTAGGAAACACAGTTCTTTGTTCTGAGCACACTCACGTTTTCCTCTGTATTAGAGACTCTAGAAAGCAAGAGCGTGCTTCTTGCTCTAAAGCAGAGTGTGTTTCATGGATGAGAACTGTGCTCTGTGTTGCCCTTCATAAACGGAGTTAAATGCCAGGCGTGTGTCTTCCTAGAAGCAAGACTTCGTTTCAGTAGAACGCAGTCACTTTTAAGCTCAAACGAAGCTACATTGTTAACGAAGCTCACACGTTTCTCGCTCTTAACTGAAAAGCATTGGATGTTAGAGGACCTGTGATTTGTACCAGTTTCAGAATCAGAGTTTAACTAGATATGGTCCGTGTGTGTAGGAAACACAGTTCTTTTGTTCTGAGCACACTCACGTTTCCCTCTGTATTAGAGACTCTAGAAAGCAAGAGCGTGCTTCTTGCTCTAAAGCAGGTTGTGTTTCATGGAAGAGAACTGTACCGTGTGTTTCCCTTCAGAAACAGAGTTAAATGCCAGGCTCTGTGTCTTTCTTCAAGCAAGACTTCGTTTCAGGTAAACGAAGTCACTTTTCAGCTCAAACGAAGCTACATTGTTCACGAAGCTCACACGTTTCTCGCTCTTAACTGAAAAGCATTGGATGTTAGTGGACATGAGGTTTGTATCAGTTTTAAAAATAGAGTTGAACGAGATATGGTCCGTGTGTGTAGGAAACACAGTTCTTTTGTTCTGAGCACACTCACGTTTCCCTCTGTATTAGAGACTCTAGAAAGCAAGGGCATGCTTCTTGCTCTAGAGCAGAGTGTGTTTCATTGATGATAACTGTACCGTGTGTTTCCCTTCAGAAACGGAGTTAAATGCCAGGCTCTGTGTCTTTCTTCAAGCAAGACTTCGTTTCAGGTAAACGAAGTCACTTTTCAGCTCAAACGAAGCTACATTGTTCACGAAGCTCACACGTTTCTCGCTATTAACTGAATAGCATTGGATGTTAGAGGACCTGTGGATTCTATCAGTTTCAGAAACAGAGTTGAACTAGATATGGTCCGTGTGTGTAGGAAACACAGTTCTTTTGTTTTGAGCACACTCACGTTTACCTCTGTATTAGAGACTCTAGAAATCAAGAGCATGCTTCTTGCTCTAAAGCAGAGTGTGTTTCATGGATGAGACCTGTGCCCTGTCTTTCCCTTCAGAAACGGAGTTAAATGCCAGGCGTGTGTCTTCCTAAAAGCAAGACTTCGTTTCAGGTGAACGCAGTCACTTTTCAGCTCAAACGAAGCTACATTGTTCACGAAGCCCACACTTTTCAGCTCTAAACTGAAAAGCATTGGATGTTAGAGGACCTGTGGTTTGTATCAGTTTCATAAACAGAGTTGAACTAGATATGGTCCGTGTGTGTAGAAAACACAGTACTTTAGTTCTGAGCACACTCACGTTCCCTCTTTATTAGAGACTCTAGAAAGCAAGAGCGTGCTTCTTGCTCTAAAGCAGGTTGTGTTTCATGGAAGAGAACTGTACCGTGTGTTTCCCTTCAGAAACGGAGTTAAATGCCAGGCTCTTTGTCTTTCTTCAAGCAAGAATTCGTTTCAGGTGATCGCAGTCAATTTTCAGCTCAAACGAAGCTACATTGTTCACGAAACTCACATGTTTCTCGCTCTTAACTGAAAAGCATTGGATGTTAGAGGACCTGTGGTTTGTATCAGTTTCAGAAACAGAGTTGAACTAGATATGGTCCGTGTGTGTAGGAAATACAGTTCTTTTGTTATGAGCACACTCACGTTTCCCTCTGTATTAGAGACTCTAGAAATCAAGAGCGTGCTTCCTGCTCTAAAGCAGAGTGTGTTTCATGGATGAGAACTGTGCCCTGTGTTTCCCTTCAGAAACGGAGTTAAATGCCAGGCATGTGTCTTCCTACAAGCAAGACTTCGTTTCAGGTGAACGCAGTCACTTTTCAGGTCAAACGAAGCTACATTGTTCACGAACTCACACGTTTCTCGCTCTTAACTGAAAAGCATTGGATGTTAGAGGACCTGTGGTTTGGACCAGTTTCAGAATCAGAGTTGAACTACATATGGTCCGTGTGTGTAGGAAACACAGTTCTTTTGTTCTGAGCAAACTCACGTTTCCGTCTGTATTAGAGATTCTAGAAAGCAAGAGCGTGCTTCTTGCTCTAAAGCAGGTTGTGTTTCATGGATGAGAACTGTACCGTGTGTTTCCCTTCAGAAACGGAGTTAAATGCCAGGCTCTGTGTATTTCTTTAAGCAAGACTTCGTTTCAGGTAAACGAAATCACTTTTCAGCTCAAACGAAGCTACATTGTATACGAAGCCCACACGTTTCAGCTCTTAACTGAAAAGCATTGGATGTTAGAGGACCTGTGGTTTGTATCAGTTTCATAAACAGAGTTGAACTAGATATGGTCCGTGTGTGTAGGAAACACAGTACTTTAGTTCTGAGCACACTCACGTTCCCTCTGTATTAGAGACTCTAGAAAGCAAGAGCGTGCTTCTTGCTCTAAAGCAGGTTTTGTTTCATGGAAGAGAACTGTACCGTGTGTTTCCCTTCAGAAACGGAGTTAAATGCCAGGCTCTGTGTCTTTCTTCAAGCAAGACTTCGTTTCATGTAAACGCAGTCACTTTTCAGCTCAAACGAAGCTACATTGTTCACGAAACTCACACATTTCTCGCTCTTAACTGAAAAGCATTGGATGTTAGAGGACCTGTGGTTTGTAGCAGTTTCAGAAACAGAGTTCAACTAGATATGGTCCGTGGGTGTAGGAAACACAGTTCTTTTGTTCTGAGCACACTCACGTTTCCCTCTGTATTAGAGACTCCAGAAATCAAGAGCGTGCTTCTTGCTATAAAGCAGAGTGTGTTTCATGGATGAGAACTGTGCCCTGTGTTTCCCTTCAGAAACGGAGTTAAATGCCAGGCGTGTGTCTTCCTACAAGCAAGACTTCGTTTCAGGTGAACGAAGTCACTTTTCAGCTCAAACTAAGCTACATTGTTCACGAAGCTCACACGTTTCTCGCTCTTAACTGAAAAGCATTGGATGTTAGTGGACCTGATGTTTGTATCAGTTTCAGAAACAGAGTTGAACCAGATATGGTCCGTGTGTGTAGGAAACACAGTACTTTAGTTCTGAGCACACTCACGTTTCCCTCTGTATTAGAGACTCTAGAAAGCAAGAGCGTGCTTCTTGCTCTAAAGCAGGTTGTGTTTCATGGAAGAGAACTGTACCGTGTGTTTCCCTTCAGAAACGGAGTTAAATGCCAGGCTCTGTGTCTTTCTTCAAGCAAGACTTCGTTTCAGGTAAACGCAGTCACTTTTCAGCTCAAACGAAGCTACATTGTTCACAAAGCTCACACGTTTCTCGCTCTTAACTGAAAAGCATTGGATGTTAGTGGACCTGAGGTTTCTATCAGTTTCAGAAACAGAGTTGAACTAGATATGGTCCGTGTGTGTAGGAAACACAGTTCTTTTGTTCTGAGCACACTCACGTTTCCCTCTGTATTAGAGACTCTAGAAATCAAGAGCGTGCTTCTTGCTCTAAAGCAGAGTGTGTTTCATTGATGAGAACTGTACCGTGTGTTTCCCTTCAGAAACGGAGTTAAATGGCAGGCTCTGTGTCTTTCTTCAAGCAAGACTTCGTTTCAGGTAAACGAAGTCACTTTTCAGCTCAAACGAAGCTACATTGTTCACGAAGCTCACACGTTTCTAGCTCTTAACTGAAAAGCATTGGATGTTAGTGGACCTGAGGTTTGTATCAGTTTCAGAAACAGAGTTGAACTAGATATGGTCCGTGTGTGTAGGAAACACAGTTCTTTTGTTCTGAGCACACTCACGTTTCCCTCTGTATTAGAGACTCTAGAAATCAAGAGCGTGCTTCTTGCTCTAAAGCAGAGTGTGTTTCATGGATGAGAACTGTGCCCAGTGTTTCCCTTCAGAAACGGAGTTAAATGCCAGGCGTGTGTCTTCCTACAAGCAAGACTTCGTTTCATTGAACGCAGTCACTTTTCAGCTCAAAAGAATCTACATTGTTCACGAACTCACACGTTTCTCGCTCTTAACTGAAAAGCATTGGATGTTAGAGGACCTGTGGTTTGTACCAGTTTCAGAATCAGAGTTGAACTACATATGGTCCGTGTGTGTAGGAAACACAGTACTTTTGTTCTGAGCACACTCACGTTTCCCTGTGTATTAGAGACTCTAGAAAGCAAGAGCGTGCTTCTTGCTCTAAAGCAGGTTGTGTTTCATGGATGAGAACTGTACCGTGTGTTTCCCTTCAGAAACGGAGTTAAATGCCAGGCTCTGTGTCTTCCTTCAAGCTAGACTACGTTTCAGGTAAACGAAGTCACTTTTCAGCTCAAAGGAAGCTACATTGTTAACGAAGCTCACACGTTTCTCGCTCTTAACTGAAAAGCATTGGATGTTAGAGGACCTGTGTTTTGTACCAGTTTCAGAATCAGAGTTTAACTAGATATGGTCCGTGTGTAGGAAACACAGTACTTTAGTTCTGAGCACACTCACTTTCCCTCTGTATTAGACTCTAGAAAGCAAGAGCGTGCTTCTTGCTCTAAAGCAGGTTGTGTTTCATGGAAGAGAACTGTGCCCAGTGTTTCCCTTCAGAAACGGAGTTAAATGCCAGGCGTGTGTCTTCCTACAAGCAAGACTTCGTTTCATTGAACGCAGTCACTTTTCAGCTCAAACGAATCTACATTGTTCACGAACTCACACGTTTCTCGCTCTTAACTGAAAAGCATTGGATGTTAGAGGACCTGTGGTTTGTACCAGTTTCAGAATCAGAGTTGAACTACATATGGTCCGTGTGTGTAGGAAACACAGTTCTTTTGTTCTGAGCAAACTCACGTTTCCGTCTGTATTAGAGATTCTAGAAAGCAAGAGCGTGCTTCTTGCTCTAAAGCAGGTTGTGTTTCATGGATGAGAACTGTACCGTGTGTTTCCCTTCAGAAACGGAGTTAAATGCCAGGCTCTGTGTATTTCTTTAAGCAAGACTTCGTTTCAGGTAAACGAAATCACTTTTCAGCTCAAACGAAGCTACATTGTATACGAAGCCCACACGTTTCAGCTCTTAACTGAAAAGCATTGGATGTTAGAGGACCTGTGGTTTGTATCAGTTTCATAAACAGAGTTGAACTAGATATGGTCCGTGTGTGTAGGAAACACAGTACTTTAGTTCTGAGCACACTCACGTTCCCTCTGTATTAGAGACTCTAGAAAGCAAGAGCGTGCTTCTTGCTCTAAAGCAGGTTTTGTTTCATGGAAGAGAACTGTACCGTGTGTTTCCCTTCAGAAACGGAGTTAAATGCCAGGCTCTGTGTCTTTCTTCAAGCAAGACTTCGTTTCATGTAAACGCAGTCACTTTTCAGCTCAAACGAAGCTACATTGTTCACGAAACTCACACATTTCTCGCTCTTAACTGAAAAGCATTGGATGTTAGAGGACCTGTGGTTTGTAGCAGTTTCAGAAACAGAGTTCAACTAGATATGGTCCGTGGGTGTAGGAAACACAGTACTTTAGTTCTGAGCACACTCACGTTTCCCTCTGTATTAGAGACTCTAGAAAGCAAGAGCGTGCTTCTTGCTCTAAAGCAGGTTGTGTTTCATGGAAGAGAACTGTACCGTGTGTTTCCCTTCAGAAACGGAGTTAAATGCCAGGCTCTGTGTCTTTCTTCAAGCAAGACTTCGTTTCAGGTAAACGCAGTCACTTTTCAGCTCAAACGAAGCTACATTGTTCACAAAGCTCACACGTTTCTCGCTCTTAACTGAAAAGCATTGGATGTTAGTGGACCTGAGGTTTCTATCAGTTTCAGAAACAGAGTTGAACTAGATATGGTCCGTGTGTGTAGGAAACACAGTTCTTTTGTTCTGAGCACACTCACGTTTCCCTCTGTATTAGAGACTCTAGAAATCAAGAGCGT
Organism: Onychomys leucogaster; assembly: GCA_949786385.1. Lineage (NCBI taxonomy): Eukaryota > Metazoa > Chordata > Mammalia > Rodentia > Cricetidae > Onychomys > Onychomys leucogaster. The sequence goes on from CATKUP010000142.1 coordinate 618,790, forward strand.
GCTTCTTGCTCTAAAGCAGAGTGTGTTTCATTGATGAGAACTGTACCGTGTGTTTCCCTTCAGAAACGGAGTTAAATGGCAGGCTCTGTGTCTTTCTTCAAGCAAGACTTCGTTTCAGGTAAACGCAGTCACTTTTCAGCTCAAACGAAGCTACATTGTTCACAAAGCTCACACGTTTCTCGCTCTTAACTGAAAAGCATTGGATGTTAGTGGACCTGAGGTTTCTATCAGTTTCAGAAACAGAGTTGAACTAGATATGGTCCGTGTGTGTAGGAAACACAGTTCTTTTGTTCTGAGCACACTCACGTTTCCCTCTGTATTAGAGACTCTAGAAATCAAGAGCGTGCTTCTTGCTCTAAAGCAGAGTGTGTTTCATTGATGAGAACTGTACCGTGTGTTTCCCTTCAGAAACGGAGTTAAATGGCAGGCTCTGTGTCTTTCTTCAAGCAAGACTTCGTTTCAGGTAAACGCAGTCACTTTTCAGCTCAAACGAAGCTACATTGTTCACAAAGCTCACACGTTTCTCGCTCTTAACTGAAAAGCATTGGATGTTAGTGGACCTGAGGTTTCTATCAGTTTCAGAAACAGAGTTGAACTAGATATGGTCCGTGTGTGTAGGAAACACAGTTCTTTTGTTCTGAGCACACTCACGTTTCCCTCTGTATTAGAGACTCTAGAAATCAAGAGCGTGCTTCTTGCTCTAAAGCAGAGTGTGTTTCATGGATGAGAACTGTGCCCAGTGTTTCCCTTCAGAAACGGAGTTAAATGCCAGGCGTGTGTCTTCCTACAAGCAAGACTTCGTTTCATTGAACGCAGTCACTTTTCAGCTCAAAAGAATCTACATTGTTCACGAACTCACACGTTTCTCGCTCTTAACTGAAAAGCATTGGATGTTAGAGGACCTGTGGTTTGTACCAGTTTCAGAATCAGAGTTGAACTACATATGGTCCGTGTGTGTAGGAAACACAGTTCTTTTGTTCTGAGCAAACTCATGTTTCCGTCTGTATTAGAGATTCTAGAAAGCAAGAGCGTGCTTCTTGCTCTAAAGCAGGTTGTGTTTCATGGATGAGAACTGGACCGTGTGTTTCCCTTCAGAAACGGAGTTAAATGCCAGGCTCTGTGTCTTTCTTCAAGCAAGAATTCGTTTCAGGTAAACGCAGTCACTTTTCTGCTCAAACGAAGCTACATTGTTCACGAAACTCACACGTTTCTCGCTCTTAACTGAAAAGCAATGGATGTTAGAGGACCTGTGGTTTGTATCAGTTTCAGAAACAGAGTTGAACTAGATATGGTCCGTGTGTGTAGGAAACACAGTTCTTTTGTTCTGAGCACACTCACATTTCCCTCTGTATTAGAGACTCTAGAAATCAAGAGCGTGCTTCTTGCTCTATAGCAGAGTGTGTTTCATGGATGAGAACTGTACCGTGTGTTTCCCTTCAGAAACGGAGTTAAAGGCCAGGCTCTGTGTTTTTCTTCAAGCAAGACTTCGTTTCAGGTAAACGAAGTCACTTTTCAGCTCAAACGAAGCTACATTGTTCACGAAGCCCACACGTTTCAGCTCTTAACTGAAAAGCATTGGATGTTAGAGGACCTGTGGTTTGTATCAGTTTCATAAACAGAGTTGAACTAGATATGGTCCGTGTGTGTAGGAAACACAGTACTTTAGTTCTGAGCACACTCACGGTCCCTCTGTATTAGAGACTCTAGAAAGCAAGAGCGTGCTTCTTGCTCTAAAGCAGGTTGTGTTTCATGGAAGAGAACTGTACCGTGTGTTTCCCTTCAGAAACGGAGTTAAATGCCAGGCTCTGTGTCTTTCTTCAAGCAAGACTTAGTTTCAGGTAAACGAAGTCACATTTCAGCTCAAACGAAGCTACATTGTTCACGAAGCTCACACGTTTCTCGCTCTTAACTGAAAAGCATTGGATGTTAGAGGACCTGTGGTTTGTATCAGTTTCATAAACAGAGTTGAACTAGATATGGTCCGTGTGTGTAGGAAACACAGTACTTTAGTTCTGAGCACACTCACGGTCCCTCTGTATTAGAGACTCTAGAAAGCAAGAGCGTGCTTCTTGCTCTAAAGCAGGTTTTGTTTCATGGAAGAGAACTGTACCGTGTGTTTCCCTTCAGAAACGGAGTTAAATGCCAGGCTCTGTGTCTTTCTTCAAGCAAGACTTCGTTTCATGTAAACGCAGTCACTTTTCAGCTCAAACGAAGCTACATTGTTCACGAAACTCACACATTTCTCGCTCTTAACTGAAAAGCATTGGATGTTAGAGGACCTGTGGTTTGTAGCAGTTTCAGAAACAGAGTTCAACTAGATATGGTCCGTGGGTGTAGGAAACACAGTACTTTAGTTCTGAGCACACTCACGTTTCCCTCTGTATTAGAGACTCTAGAAAGCAAGAGCGTGCTTCTTGCTCTAAAGCAGGTTGTGTTTCATGGAAGAGAACTGTACCGTGTGTTTCCCTTCAGAAACGGAGTTAAATGCCAGGCTCTGTGTCTTTCTTCAAGCAAGACTTCGTTTCAGGTAAACGCAGTCACTTTTCAGCTCAAACGAAGCTACATTGTTCACAAAGCTCACACGTTTCTCGCTCTTAACTGAAAAGCATTGGATGTTAGTGGACCTGAGGTTTCTATCAGTTTCAGAAACAGAGTTGAACTAGATATGGTCCGTGTGTGTAGGAAACACAGTTCTTTTGTTCTGAGCACACTCACGTTTCCCTCTGTATTAGAGACTCTAGAAATCAAGAGCGTGCTTCTTGCTCTAAAGCAGAGTGTGTTTCATTGATGAGAACTGTACCGTGTGTTTCCCTTCAGAAACGGAGTTAAATGGCAGGCTCTGTGTCTTTCTTCAAGCAAGACTTCGTTTCAGGTAAACGCAGTCACTTTTCAGCTCAAACGAAGCTACATTGTTCACAAAGCTCACACGTTTCTCGCTCTTAACTGAAAAGCATTGGATGTTAGTGGACCTGAGGTTTCTATCAGTTTCAGAAACAGAGTTGAACTAGATATGGTCCGTGTGTGTAGGAAACACAGTTCTTTTGTTCTGAGCACACTCACGTTTCCCTCTGTATTAGAGACTCTAGAAATCAAGAGCGTGCTTCTTGCTCTAAAGCAGAGTGTGTTTCATTGATGAGAACTGTACCGTGTGTTTCCCTTCAGAAACGGAGTTAAATGGCAGGCTCTGTGTCTTTCTTCAAGCAAGACTTCGTTTCAGGTAAACGCAGTCACTTTTCAGCTCAAACGAAGCTACATTGTTCACAAAGCTCACACGTTTCTCGCTCTTAACTGAAAAGCATTGGATGTTAGTGGACCTGAGGTTTCTATCAGTTTCAGAAACAGAGTTGAACTAGATATGGTCCGTGTGTGTAGGAAACACAGTACTTTAGTTCTGAGCACACTCACGGTCCCTCTGTATTAGAGACTCTAGAAAGCAAGAGCGTGCTTCTTGCTCTAAAGCAGGTTGTGTTTCATGGAAGAGAACTGTACCGTGTGTTTCCCTTCAGAAACGGAGTTAAATGCCAGGCTCTGTGTCTTTCTTCAAGCAAGACTTAGTTTCAGGTAAACGAAGTCACATTTCAGCTCAAACGAAGCTACATTGTTCACGAAGCTCACACGTTTCTCGCTCTTAACTGAAAAGCATTGGATGTTAGAGGACCTGTGGTTTGTATCAGTTTCATAAACAGAGTTGAACTAGATATGGTCCGTGTGTGTAGGAAACACAGTACTTTAGTTCTGAGCACACTCACGGTCCCTCTGTATTAGACTCTAGAAAGCAAGAGCGTGCTTCTTGCTCTAAAGCAGGTTGTGTTTCATGGAAGAGAACTGTACCGTGTGTTTCCCTTCAGAAACGGAGTTAAATGCCAGGCTCTGTGTCTTTCTTCATGAAAGACTTCGTTTCAGGTAAACGAAGTCACTTTTCAGCTCAAACGAAGCTACATTGTTCACGAAGCTCACACATTTCTAGCTCTTAACTGAAAAGCATTGGATGTTAGTGGACCTGAGGTTTGTATCAGTTTCAGAAACAGAGTTGAACTAGATATGGTCCGTGTGTGTAGGAAACACAGTTCTTTTGTTCTGAGCACACTCACGTTTCCCTCTGTATTAGAGACTCTAGAAATCAAGAGCGTGTTTCTTGCTCTAAAGCAGAGTGTGTTTCATGGATGAGAACTGTGCCCAGTGTTTCCCTTCAGAAACGGAGTTAAATGCCAGGCGTGTGTCTTCCTACAAGCAAGACTTCGTTTCATTGAACGCAGTCACTTTTCAGCTCAAATGAATCTACATTGTTCACGAAGCTCACACGTTTCTCGCTCTTAACTGAAAAGCATTGGATGTTAGTGGACCTGAGGTTTGTATCAGTTTCAGAAACAGAGTTGAACCAGATATGGTCCGTGTGTGTAGGAAACACAGTACTTTAGTTCTGAGCACACTCACGGTCCCTCTGTATTAGAGACTCTAGAAAGCAAGAGCGTGCTTCTTGCTCTAAAGCAGGTTGTGTTTCATGGAAGAGACCTGTACCGTGTGTTTCCCTTCAGAAACGGAGTTAAATGCCAGGATCTGTGTATTTCTTCAAGCAAGACTTCGTTTCAGGTAGATGAAGTCACTTTTCAGCTCAAACGTAGCTACATTGTTCACGAAGCCCACACGTTTCAGCTCTTAACTGAAAAGCATTGGATGTTAGAGGACCTGTGGTTTGTATCAGTTTCATAAACAGAGATGAACTAGATATGGTCCGTGTGTGTAGGAAACACAGTACTTTAGTTCTGAGCACACTCACGGTCCCTCTGTATTAGACTCTAGAAAGCAAGAGCGTGCTTCTTGCTCTAAAGCAGGTTGTGTTTCATGGAAGAGAACTGTACCGTGTGTTTCCCTTCAGAAACGGAGTTAAATGCCAGGCTCTGTGTCTTTCTTCATGAAAGACTTCGTTTCAGGTAAACGAAGTCACTTTTCAGCTCAAACGAAGCTACATTGTTCACGAAGCTCACACATTTCTAGCTCTTAACTGAAAAGCATTGGATGTTAGTGGACCTGAGGTTTGTATCAGTTTCAGAAACAGAGTTGAACTAGATATGGTCCGTGTGTGTAGGAAACACAGTTCTTTTGTTCTGAGCACACTCACGTTTCCCTCTGTATTAGAGACTCTAGAAATCAAGAGCGTGTTTCTTGCTCTAAAGCAGAGTGTGTTTCATGGATGAGAACTGTGCCCAGTGTTTCCCTTCAGAAACGGAGTTAAATGCCAGGCGTGTGTCTTCCTACAAGCAAGACTTCGTTTCATTGAACGCAGTCACTTTTCAGCTCAAATGAATCTACATTGTTCACGAAGCTCACACGTTTCTCGCTCTTAACTGAAAAGCATTGGATGTTAGAGGACCTGTGGTTTGTACCAGTTTCAGAATCAGAGTTGAACTACATATGGTCCATGTGTGTAGGAAACACAGTTCTTTTGTTCTGAGCAAACTCACGTTTCCGTCTGTATTAGAGATTCTAGAAAGCAAGAGCGTGCTTCTTGCTCTAAAGCAGAGTGTGTTTCATGGATGAGAACTGTACCGTGTGTTTCCCTTCAGAAACGGAGTTAAATGCCAGGCTCTGTGTCTTTCTTTAAGCAAGACTTCGTTTCAGGTAAACGAAATCACTTTTCAGCTCAAACTAAGCTACATTGTTCACGAAGCCCACACGTTTCAGCTCTTAACTGAAAAGCATTGGATGTTAGAGGACCTGTGGTTTGTATCAGTTTCAGAAACAGAGTTGAACCAGATATGGACCGTGTGTGTAGGAAACACAGTACTTTAGTTCTGAGCACACTCACGTTTCCCTCTGTATTAGAGACTCTAGAAATCAAGAGCGTGCTTCTTGCTCTAAAGCAGGTTTTGTTTCATGGAAGAGAACTGTACCGTGTGTTTCCCTTCAGAAACGGAGTTAAATGCCAGGCTCTGTGTCTTTCTTCAAGCAAGACTTCGTTTCAGGTAAACGAAGTCACTTTTCAGCTCAAACGAAGCTACATTGTTCACGAAGCTCACACGTTTCTCGCTCTTAACTGAAAAGCATTGGATGGTAGAGGACCTGTGGATTCTATCAGTTTCAGGAACAGAGTTGAACTAGATATGGTCCGTGTGTGTAGGAAACACAGTTCTTTTGTTTTGAGCAAACTCACGTTTACCTCTGTATTAGAGACTCTAGAAATCAAGTGCGTGCTTCTTGCTCTAAAGAAGAGTGTGTTTCATGGATGAGAACTGTGCCCTGTGTTTCCCTTCAGAAAGGGAGTTAAATGCCAGGCGTGTGTCTTCCTACAAGCAAGACTTCGTTTCAGGTAAAAGCAGTCACTTTTCAGCTCAAACGATGCTACATTATTCACGAAGCCCACACGTTTCAGCTCTTAACTGAAAAGCATTGGATGTTAGAGGACCTGTGGTTTGTATCAGTTTCATAAACAGAGTTGAACTAGATATGGTCCGTGTGTGTAGGAAACACAGTACTTTAGTTCTGAGCACACTCACGGTCCCTCTGTATTAGAGACTCTAGGAAGCAAGAGCGTGCTTCTTGCTCTAAAGCAGGTTGTGTTTCATGGAAGAGAACTGTACCGTGTGTTTCCCTTCAGAAACGGAGTTAAATGCCAGGATCTGTGTCTTTCTTCAAGCAAGACTTCGTTTCAGGTAGACGAAGTCACTTTTCAGCTCAAACGTAGCTACATTGTTCACGAAGCCCACACGTTTCAGCTCTTAACTGAAAAGCATTGGATGTTAGAGGACCTGTGGTTTGTATCAGTTTCATAAACAGAGATGAACTAGATATGGTCCGTGTGTGTAGGAAACACAGTACTTTAGTTCTGAGCACACTCACGGTCCCTCTGTATTAGACTCTAGAAAGCAAGAGCGTGCTTCTTGCTCTAAAGCAGGTTGTGTTTCATGGAAGAGAACTGTACCGTGTGTTTCCCTTCAGAAACGGAGTTAAATGCCAGGCTCTGTGTCTTTCTTCATGAAAGACTTCGTTTCAGGTAAACGAAGTCACTTTTCAGCTCAAACGAAGCTACATTGTTCACGAAGCTCACACGTTTCTAGCTCTTAACTGAAAAGAATTGGATGTTAGTGGACCTGAGGTTTGTATAAGTTTCAGAAACAGAGTTGAACTAGATATGGTCCGTGTGTGTAGGAAACACAGTTCTTTTGTTCTGAGCACACTCACGTTTCCCTCTGTATTAGAGACTCTAGAAATCAAGAGCGTGCTTCTTGCTCTAAAGCAGAGTGTGTTTCATGGATGAGAACTGTGCCCTGTGTTTCCCTTCAGAAACGGAGTTAAATGCCAGGCGTGTGTCTTCCTACAAGCAAGATTCGTTTCATTGAACGCAGTCACTTTTCAGCTCAAATGAAGCTACATTGTTCACGAAGCTCACACGTTTCTCGCTCTTAACTGAAAAGCATTGGATGTTAGTGGACCTGAGGTTTGTATCAGTTTCAGAAACAGAGTTGAACCAGATATGGTCCGTGTGTGTAGGAAACACAGTACTTTAGTTCTGAGCACACTCACGTTTCCCTCTGTATTAGAGACTCTAGAAAGCAAGAGCGTGCTTCTTGCTCTAAAGCAGGTTGTGTTTCATGGAAGAGACCTGTACCGTGTGTTTCCCTTCAGAAACGGAGTTAAATGCCAGGATCTGTGTCTTTCTTCAAGCAAGACTTCGTTTCAGGTAGACGAAGTCACTTTTTAGCTCAAATGTAGCTACATTGTTCACGAAGCCCACACGTTTCAGCTCTTAACTGAAAAGCATTGGATGTTAGAGGACCTGTGGTTTGTATCAGTTTCATAAACAGAGATGAACTAGATATGGTCCGTGTGTGTAGGAAACACAGTACTTTAGTTCTGAGCACACTCACGGTCCCTCTGTATTAGACTCTAGAAAGCAAGAGCGTGCTTCTTGCTCTAAAGCAGGTTGTGTTTCATGGAAGAGAACTGTACCGTGTGTTTCCCTTCAGAAACGGAGTTAAATGCCAGGCTCTGTGTCTTTCTTCATGAAAGACTTCGTTTCAGGTAAACGAAGTCACTTTTCAGCTCAAACGAAGCTACATTGTTCACGAAGCTCACACGTTTCTAGCTCTTAACTGAAAAGAATTGGATGTTAGTGGACCTGAGGTTTGTATCAGTTTCAGAAACAGAGTTGAACTAGATATGGTCCGTGTGTGTAGGAAACACAGTTCTTTTGTTCTGAGCACACTCACGTTTCCCTCTGTATTAGAGACTCTAGAAATCAAGAGCGTGCTTCTTGCTCTAAAGCAGAGTGTGTTTCATGGATGAGAACTGTGCCCAATGTTTCCCTTCAGAAACGGAGTTAAATGCCAGGCGTGTGTCTTCCTACAAGCAAGACTTCGTTTCATTGAACGCAGTCACTTTTCAGCTCAAAAGAATCTACATTGTTCACGAACTCACACGTTTCTCGCTCTTAACTGAAAAGCATTGGATGTTAGAGGACCTGTGGTTTGTACCAGTTTCAGAATCAGAGTTGAACTACATATGGTCCGTGTGTGTAGGAAACACAGTTCTTTTGTTCTGAGCAAACTCACGTTTCCGTCTGTATTAGAGATTCTAGAAAGCAAGAGCGTGCTTCTTGCTCTAAAGCAGAGTGTGTTTCATGGATGAGAACTGTACCGTGTGTTTCCCTTCAGAAACGGAGTTAAATGCCAGGCTCTGTGTCTTTCTTTAAGCAAGACTTCGTTTCAGGTAAACGAAATCACTTTTCAGCTCAAACTAAGCTACATTGTTCACGAAGCCCACACGTTTCAGCTCTTAACTGAAAAGCATTGGATGTTAGAGGACCTGTGGTTTGTATCAGTTTCAGAAACAGAGTTGAACCAGATATGGACCGTGTGTGTAGGAAACACAGTACATTAGTTCTGAGCACACTCACGTTTCCCTCTGTATTAGAGACTCTAGAAATCAAGAGCGTGCTTCTTGCTCTAAAGCAGGTTTTGTTTCATGGAAGAGAACTGTACCGTGTGTTTCCCTTCAGAAACGGAGTTAAATGCCAGGCTCTGTGTCTTTCTTCAAGCAAGACTTCGTTTCAGGTAAACGCAGTCACTTTTCAGCTCAAAGGAAGCTACATTTTTCACAAAGCTCACACGTTTCTCGCTCTTAACTGAAAAGCATTGGATGTTAGTGGACCTGAGGTTTGTATCAGTTTCAGAAACAGAGTTGAACTAGATATGGTCCGTGTGTGTAGGAAACACAGTTCTTTTGTTTTGAGCAAACTCACGTTTACCTCTGTATTAGAGACTCTAGAAATCAAGTGCGTGCTTCTTGCTCTAAAGAAGAGTGTGTTTCATGGATGAGAACTGTGCCCTGTGTTTCCCTTCAGAAAGGGAGTTAAATGCCAGGCGTGTGTCTTCCTACAAGCAAGACTTCGTTTCAGGTAAAAGCAGTCACTTTTCAGCTCAAACGATGCTACATTATTCACGAAGCCCACACGTTTCAGCTCTTAACTGAAAAGCATTGGATGTTAGAGGACCTGTGGTTTGTATCAGTTTCATAAACAGAGTTGAACTAGATATGGTCCGTGTGTGTAGGAAACACAGTACTTTACTTCTGAGCACACTCACGGTCCCTCTGTATTAGAGACTCTAGGAAGCAAGAGCGTGCTTCTTGCTCTAAAGCAGGTTGTGTTTCATGGAAGAGAACTGTACCATGTGTTTCCCTTCAGAAACGGAGTTAAATGCCAGGCTCTGTGTCTTTCTTCAAGCAAGACTTCGTTTCAGGTAAACGAAGTCACTTTTCAGCTCAAACGAAGCTACATTGTTCACGAAGCTCACACGTTTCTCGCTCTTAACTGAAAAGCATTGGATGTTAGTGGACCTGAGGTGTGTATCAGTTTCAGAAACAGAGTTGAACTAGATATGTGCCCCGTGTGTTCGAAAAACAGTTCTTTTGTTCTGAGCACACTCACATTTCCCTCTGTATTAGAGACTCTAGAAATCAAGAGCGTGCTTCTTGCTCTAAAGCAGAGTGTGTTTCATGGATGAGAACTGTGCCCTGTGTTTCCCTTCAGAAACGGAGTTAAATGCCATGCGTGTGTCTTCCTACAAGCAAGACTTCGTTTCAGGTGAACGCAGTCACTTTTCAGCTCAAAAGAAGCAACATTGTTCACGAACTCACACGTTTCTCGCTCTTAACTGAAAAGCATTGGATGTTAGAGGACCTGTGGTTTGTACCAGTTTCAGAATCAGAGTTGAACTACATATGGTCCGTGTGTGTAGGAAACACAGTTCTTTTGTTCTGAGCAAACTCACGTTTCAGTCTGTATTAGAGATTCTTGAAAGCAAGAGCGTGCTTCTTGCTCTAAAGCAGGTTGTGTTTCATGGATGAGAACTGTACCGTGTGTTTCCCTTCAGAAACGGAGTTAAATGCCAGGCTCTGTGTCTTTCTTTAAGCAAGACTTCATTTCAGGTAAACGAAATCACTTTTCAGCTCAAACGAAGCTACATTGTTCACGAAGCCCACACGTTTCAGCTCTTAACTGAAAAGCATTGGATGTTAGAGGACCTGTGGTTTGTATCAGTTTCATAAACAGAGTTGAACTAGATATGGTCCGTGTGTGTAGGAAACACAGTACTTTAGTTCTGAGCACACTCACGTTCCCTCTGTATTAGAGACTCTAGAAAGCAAGAGCGTGCTTCTTGCTCTAAAGCAGGTTGTGTTTCATGGAAGAGAACTGTACCGTGTGTTTCCCTTCAGAAACGGAGTTAAATGCCAGGCTCTGTGTCTTCCTTCCATCAAGACTACGTTTCAGGTAAACGCAGTTGCTTTTCAGCTCAAACGAATCTACATTGTTCACAAAGCTCACACGTTTCTCGCTCTTATCTAAAAAGCAATGGATGTTTTCGGACCTGTGGTTTGTATCAGTTTCAGAAACAGAGTTGAACTAGATATGGTCCGTGTATGTAGGAAACACAGTTCTTTTGTTCTGAGCACACTCACGTTTTCCTATGTATTAGAGACTCTAGAAATCAAGAGCGTGCTTTTTGCTCTAAAGCAGAGTGTGTTTCATGGATGAGAACTCTGCCCTGTGTTTACCTTCATAAATGGAGTTAAATGCCAGGCGTGTGTCTTCCTACAAGCAAGACTTTGTTTCAAGTAAACGCAGTCACTTTTCAGCTCAAATGAAGCTACATTGTTCACGAAGCTCACACGTTTCTCGCTCTTAACTGAAAAGCATTGGATGTTAGTGGACCTGAGGTTTGTATCAGTTTCAGAAACAGAGTTGAACCAGATATGGTCCCTGTGTGTAGGAAACACAGTACTTTAGTTCTGAGCACACTCACGTTTCCCTCTGTATTAGAGACTCTAGAAAGCAAGAGCGTGCTTCTTGCTCTAAAGCAGGTTGTGTTTCATGGAAGAGACCTGTACCGTGTGTTTCCCTTCAGAAACGGAGTTAAATGCCAGGATCTGTGTCTTTCTTCAAGCAAGACTTCGTTTCAGGTAGACGAAGTCACTTTTCTGCTCAAACGTAGCTACATTGTTCACGAAGCCCACACGTTTCAGCTCTTAACTGAAAAGCATTGGATGTTAGAGGACCTGTGGTTTGTATCAGTTTCATAAACAGAGTTGAACTATATATGGTCCGTGTGTGGAGGAAACACAGTACTTTAGTTCTGAGCACACTCACGGTCCCTCTGTATTAGACTCTAGAAAGCAAGAGCATGCTTCTTGCTCTAAAGCAGGTTGTGTTTCATGGAAGAGAACTGTACCGTGTGTTTCCCTTCAGAAACGGAGTTAAATGCCAGGCTCTGTGTCTTTCTTCATGAAAGAATTCGTTTCAGGTAAACGAAGTCACTTTTCAGCTCAAACGAAGCTACATTGTTCACGAAGCTCACACGTTTCTAGCTCTTAACTGAAAAGCATTGGATGTTAGAGGACCTGTGGTTTGTATCAGTTTCAGAAACAGAGTTGAACTAGATATGGTCCGTGTGTGTAGGAAACACAGTTCTTTTGTTCTGAGCACACTCATGTTTCCCTCTGTATTAGAGACTCTAGAAATCAAGAGCGTGCTTCTTGCTCTAAAGCAGAGTGTGTTTCATGGATGAGAACTGTGCCCTGTGTTTCCCTTCAGAAACGGAGTTAAATGCCAGGCGTGTGTCTTCCTACAAGCAAGACTTCGTTTCATTGAACGCAGTCACTTTTCAGCTGAAATGAAGCTACATTGTTCACGAAGCTCACACGTTTCTCGCTCTTAAATGAAAAGCATTGGATGTTAGTGGACCTGAGGTTTGTATCAGTTTCAGAAACAGAGTTGAACCAGATATGGTCCGTGTGTGTAGGAAACACAGTACTTTAGTTCTGAGCACACTCACGTTTCCCTCTGTATTAGAGACTCTAGAAAGCAAGAGCGTGCTTCTTGCTCTAAAGCAGGTTGTGTTTCATGGAAGAGACCTGTACCGTGTGTTTCCCTTCAGAAACGGAGTTAAATGCCAGGCTCTGTGTCTTTCTTTAAGCAAGACTTCGTTTCAGGTAAACGAAATCACTTTTCAGCTCAAACGAAGCTACATTGTTCACGAAGCCCACACGTTTCAGCTCTTAACTGAAAAGCATTGGATGTTAGAGGACCTGTGGTTTGTATCAGTTTCAGAAACAGAGTTGAACTAGATATGGTCCGTGTGTGTAGGAAACACAGTACTTTAGTTCTGAGCACACTCACGTTCCCTCTGTATTAGAGACTCTAGAAAGCAAGAGCGTGCTTCTTGCTCCAAAGCAGGTTGTGTTTCATGGAAGAGAACTGTACCGTGTGTTTCCCTTCAGAAACGGAGTTAAATGCCAGGCTCTGTGTCTTTCTTCAAGCAAGAATTCGTTTCAGGTAAACGCAGTCACTTTTCAGCTCAAACGAAGCTACATTGTTCACGAAACTCACACGTTTCTCGCTCTTAACTGAAAAGCATTGGATGTTAGAGGACCTGTGGTTTGTATCAGTTTCAGAAACAGAGTTGAACTAGATATGGTCCGTGTGTGTAGGAAACACAGTTCTTTTGTTCTGAGCACACTCACGTTTCCCTCTGTATTAGAGACTCTAGAAATCAAGAGCGTGCTTCTTGCTCTAAAGCAGAGTGTGTTTCATGGATGAGAACTGTGCCCTGTGTTTCCCTTCAGAAACGGAGTTAAATGCCAGGCGTGTGTCTTCCTACAAGCAAGACTTCGTTTCATTGAACGCAGTCACTTTTCAGCTCAAATGAAGCTACATTGTTCACGAAGCTCACACGTTTCTCGCTCTTAACTGAAAAGCATTGGATGTTAGTGGACCTGAGGTTTGTATCAGTTTCAGAAACAGAGTTGAACCAGATATGGTCCGTGTGTGTAGGAAACACAGTACTTTAGTTCTGAGCACACTCACGTTTCCCTCTGTATTAGAGACTCTAGAAAGCAAGAGCGTGCTTCTTGCTCTAAAGCAGGTTGTGTTTCATGGAAGAGACCTGTACCGTGTGTTTCCCTTCAGAAACGGAGTTAAATGCCAGGATCTGTGTCTTTCTTCAAGCAAGACTTCGTTTCAGGTAGACGAAGTCACTTTTCAGCTCAAACGTAGCTACATTGTTCACGAAGCCCACACGTTTCAGCTCTTAACTGAAAAGCATTGGATGTTAGAGTACCTGTGGTTTGTATCAGTTTCATAAACAGAGTTGAACCAGATATGGTCCGTGTGTGTAGGAAACACAGTACTTTAGTTCTGAGCACACTCACGTTTCCCTCTGTATTAGAGACTCTAGAAAGCAAGAGCGTGCTTCTTGCTCTAAAGCAGGTTGTGTTTCATGGAAGAGACCTGTACCGTGTGTTTCCCTTCAGAAACGGAGTTAAATGCCAGGATCTGTGTCTTTCTTCAAGCAAGACTTCGTTTCAGGTAGACGAAGTCACTTTTCAGCTCAAACGAAGCTACATTGTTCACGAAGCTCACACGTTTCTAGCTCTTAACTGAAAAGCATTGGATGTTAGAGGACCTGTGGTTTGTATCAGTTTCAGAAACAGAGTTGAACTAGATATGGTCCGTGTGTGTAGGAAACACAGTTCTTTTGTTCTGAGCACACTCACGTTTCCCTCTGTATTAGAGATTCTAGAAATCAAGAGCGTGCTTCTTGCTCTAAAGCAGGTTGTGTTTCATGGATGAGAACTGTGCCCTGTGTTTCCCTTCAGAAACGGAGTTAAATGCCAGGCGTGTGTCTTCCTACAAGCAAGACTTCGTTTCATTGAACGCAGTCACTTTTCAGCTCAAATGAAGCTACATTGTTCACGAAGCTCACACGTTTCTCGCTCTTAACTGAAAAACATTGGATGTTAGTGGACCTGAGGTTTGTATCAGTTTCAGAAACAGAGTTGAACCAGATATGGTCCGTGTGTGTAGGAAACACAGTACTTTAGTTCTGAGCACACTCACGTTTCCCTCTGTATTAGAGACTCTAGAAAGCAAGAGCGTGCTTCTTGCTCTAAAGCAGGTTGTGTTTCATGGAAGAGACCTGTACCGTGTGTTTCCCTTCAGAAACGGAGTTAAATGCCAGGATCTGTGTCTTTCTTCAAGCAAGACTTCGTTTCAGGTAGACGAAGTCACTTTTCAGCTCAAACGTAGCTACATTGTTCACGAAGCCCACACGTTTCAGCTCTTAACTGAAAAGCATTGGATGTTAGAGGACCTGTGGTTTGTATCAGTTTCATAAACAGAGTTGAACTAGATATGGTCCGTGTGTGTAGGAAACACAGTACTTTAGTTCTGAGCACACTCACGGTCCCTCTGTATTAGACTCTAGAAAGCAAGAGCGTGCTTCTTGCTGTAAAGCAGGTTGTGTTTCATGGAAGAGAACTGTACCGTGTGTTTCCCTTCAGAAACGGAGTTAAATGCCAGGCTCTGTGTCTTTCTTCATGAAAGACTTCGTTTCAGGTAAACGAAGTCACTTTTCAGCTCAAACGAAGCTACATTGTTCACGAAGCTCACACGTTTCTAGCTCTTAACTGAAAAGAATTGGATGTTAGTGGACCTGAGGTTTGTATCAGTTTCAGAAACAGAGTTGAACTAGATATGGTCCGTGTGTGTAGGAAACACAATTCTTTTGTTATGAGCACACTCACGTTTCCCTCTGTATTAGAGACTCTAGAAATCAAGAGCGTGCTTCTTGCTCTAAAGCAGAGTGTGTTTCATGGATGAGAACTGTGCCCAATGTTTCCCGTCAGAAACGGAGTTAAATGCCAGGCGTGTGTCTTCCTACAAGCAAGACTTCGTTTCATTGAACGCAGTCACTTTTCAGCTCAAAAGAATCTACATTGTTCACGAACTCACACGTTTCTCGCTCTTAACTGAAAAGCATTGGATGTTAGAGGACCTGTGGTTTGTACCAGTTTCAGAATCAGAGTTGAACTACATATGGTCCGTGTGTGTAGGAAACACAGTTCTTTTGTTCTGAGGAAACTCAGGTTTCCGTCTGTATTAGAGATTCTAGAAAGCAAGAGCGTGCTTCTTGCTCTAAAGCAGAGTGTGTTTCATGGATGAGAACTGTACCGTGTGTTTCCCTTCAGAAACGGAGTTAAATGCCAGGCTCTGTGTCTTTCTTTAAGCAAGACTTCGTTTCAGGTAAACGAAATCACTTTTCAGCTCAAACGAAGCTACATTGTTCACGAAGCTCACACGTTTCAGCTCTTAACTGAAAAGCATTGGATGTTAGAGGACCTGTGGTTTGTATCAGTTTCAGAAACAGAGTTGAACCAGATATGGTCCGTGTGTGTAGGAAACACAGTACTTTAGTTCTGAGCACACTCACGTTTCCCTCTGTATTAGAGACTCTAGAAATCAAGAGCGTGCTTCTTGCTCTAAAGCAGGTTTTGTTTCATGGAAGAGAACTGTACCGTGTGTTTCCCTTCAGAAACGGAGTTAAATGCCAGGCTCTGTGTCTTTCTTCAAGCAAGACTTCGTTTCAGGTAAACGCAGTCACTTTTCAGCTCAAAGGAAGCTACATTGTTCACAAAGCTCACACGTTTCTCGCTCTTAACTGAAAAGCATTGGATGTTAATGGACCTGAGGTTTGTATCAGTTTCAGAAACAGAGTTGAACTAGATATGGTCCGTGTGTGTAGGAAACACAGTTCTTTTGTTTTGAGCAAACTCACGTTTACCTCTGTATTAGAGACTCTAGAAATCAAGTGCGTGCTTCTTGCTCTAAAGAAGAGTGTGTTTCATGGATGAGAACTGTGCCCTGTGTTTCCCTTCAGAAAGGGAGTTAAATGCCAGGCGTATGTCTTCCTACAAGCAAGAATTCGTTTCAGGTAAAAGCAGTCACTTTTCAGCTCAAACGAAGCTACATTGTTCACGAAGCCCACACGTTTCAGCTCTTAACTGAAAAGCATTGGATGTTAGAGGACCTGTGGTTTGTATCAGTTTCATAAACAGAGTTGAACTAGATATGGTCCGTGTGTGTAGGAAACACAGTACTTTAGTTCTGAGCACACTCACGGACCCTCTGTATTAGAGACTCTAGGAAGCAAGAGCGTGCTTCTTGCTCTAAAGCAGGTTGTGTTTCATGGAAGAGAACTGTACCGTGTGTTTCCCTTCAGAAACGGAGTTAAATGCCAGGCTCTGTGTCTTTCTTCAAGCAAGACTTCGTTTCAGGTAAACGAAGTCACTTTTCAGCTCAAACGAAGCTACATTGTTCACGAAGCTCACACGTTTCTCGCTTTTCACTGAAAAGCAATGGATGTTAGAGGACCTGTGGTTTGTACCAGTTTCAGAATCAGAGTTGAACTACATATGGTCCGTGTGTGTAGGAAACACAGTTCTTTTGTTCTGAGCAAACTCACGTTTCAGTCTGTATTAGAGATTCTTGAAAGCAAGAGCGTGCTTCTTGCTCTAAAGCAGGTTGTGTTTCATGGATGAGAACTGTACCGTGTGTTTCCCTTCAGAAACGGAGTTAAATGCCAGGCTCTGTGTCTTTCTTTAAGCAAGACTTCATTTCAGGTAAACAAAATCACTTTTCAGCTCAAACGAAGCTATATTGTTCACGAAGCCCACACGTTTCAGCTCTTAACTGAAAAGCATTGGATGTTAGAGGACCTGTGGTTTGTATCAGTTTCATAAACAGAGTTGAACTAGATATGGTCCGTGTGTAGGAAACACAGTTCTTTTGTTCTGAGCACACTCACGTTTCCCTCTTTATTAGAGACTCTAGAAAGCAAGAGCATGCTTCTTGCTCTAAAGCAGAGTGTGTTTCATGGATGAGAACTGTGCCCTCTGTTTCCCTTCAGAAACGGAGTTAAATGCCAGGCTCTGTGTCTTCCTTCCATCACGACTACGTTTCAGGTAAACGCAGTCGCTTTTCAGCTCAAACGAATCTACATTGTTCACAAAGCTCACACGTTTCTCGCTCTTATCTAAAAAGCAATGGATGTTTTAGGACCTGTGGTTTGTATCAGTTTCAGAAACAGAGTTGAACTAGATATGGTCCGTGTATGTAGGAAACACAGTTCTTTTGTTCTGAGCACACTCACGTTTTCCTATGTATTAGAGACTCTAGAAATCAAGAGCATGCTTTTTGCTCTAAAGCAGAGTGTGTTTCATGGATGAGAACTCTGCCCTGTGTTTACCTTCATAAATGGAGTTAAATGCCAGGCGTGTGTCTTCCTACAAGCAAGACTTCGTTTCATTGAACGCAGTCACTTTTCAGCTCAAAAGAATCTACATTGTTCACGAACTCACACGTTTCTCGCTCTTAACTGAAAAGCATTGGATGTTAGAGGACCTGTGGTTTGTACCAGTTTCAGAATCAGAGTTGAACTACATATGGTCCGTGTGTGTAGGAAACACAGTTCTTTTGTTCTGAGCAAACTCATGTTTCCGTCTGTATTAGAGATTCTAGAAAGCAAGAGCGTGCTTCTTGCTCTAAAGCAGGTTGTGTTTCATGGATGAGAACTGTACCGTGTGTTTCCCTTCAGAAACGGTGTTAAATGCCAGGCTCTGTGTCTTTCTTTAAGCAAGACTTCATTTCAGGTAAACGAAATCACTTTTCAGCTCAAACGAAGCTACATTGTTCACGAAGCCCACACGTTTCAGCTCTTAACTGAAAAGCATTGGATGTTAGAGGACCTGTGGTTTGTATCAGTTTCATAAACAGAGTTGAACTAGATATGGTCCATGTGTGTAGGAAACACAGTACTTTAGTTCTGAGCACACTCACGTTCCCTCTGTATTAGAGACTCTAGAAAGCAAGAGCGTGCTTCTTGCTCTAAAGCAGGTTGTGTTTCATGGAAGAGAACTGTACCGTGTGTTTCCCTTCAGAAACGGAGTTAAATGCCAGGCTCTGTGTCTTTCTTCAAGCAAGACTTCGTTTCAGGTAAACGAAGTCACTTTTCAGCTCAAACGAAGCTACATTGTTCACGAAGCTCACACGTTTCTCGCTCTTAACTGAAAAGCATTGGATGTTAGTGGACCTGAGGTTTGTATCAGTTTCAGAAACAGAGTTGAACTAGATATGTTCCCCGTGTGTTCGAAACACAGTTCTTTTGTTCTGAGCACACTCACATTTCCCTCTGTATTAGAGACTCTAGAAATCAAGAGCGTGCTTCTTGCTCTAAAGCAGAGTGTGTTTCATGGATGAGAACTGTGCCCTGTGTTTCCGTTCAGAAACGGAGTTAAATGCCAGGCGTGTGTCTTCCTACAAGCAAGACTTCGTTTCAGGTGAACGCAGTCACTTTTCAGCTCAAAAGAAGCAACATTGTTCACGAACTCACACGTTTCTCGCTCTTAACTGAAAAGCATTGGATGTTAGAGGACCTGTGGTTTGTACCAGTTTCAGAATCAGAGTTGAACTACATATGGTCCGTGTGTGTAGGAAACACAGTTCTTTTGTTCTGAGCAAACTCACGTTTCCGTCAGTATTAGAGATTCTTGAAAGCAAGAGCGTGCTTCTTGCTCTAAAGCAGGTTGTGTTTCATGGATGAGAACTGTACCGTGTGTTTCCCTTCAGAAACGGAGTTAAATGCCAGGCTCTGTGTCTTTCTTTAAGCAAGACTTCATTTCAGGTAAACAAAATCACTTTTCAGCTCAAACGAAGGTATATTGTTCACGAAGCCCACACGTTTCAGCTCTTAACTGAAAAGCATTGGATGTTAGAGGACCTGTGGTTTGTATCAGTTTCATAAACAGAGTTGAACTAGATATGCTCCATGTGTAGGAAACACAGTTCTTTTGTTCTGAGCACACTCACGTTTCCCTCTTTATTAGAGACTCTAGAAAGCAAGAGCGTGCTTCTTGCTCTAAAGCAGAGTGTGTTTCCTGGATGAGAACTGTGCCCTCTGTTTCCCTCAGAAAAGGAGTTAAATGCCAGGCTCTGTGTCTTCCTTCCATCAATACTACGTTTCAGGTAAACTCAGTTGCTTTTCAGCTCAAACGAATCTACATTTTTCACAAAGCTCACACGTTTCTCGCTCTTATCTAAAAAGCAATGGATGTTTTCGGACCTGTGGTTTGTATCAGTTTCAGAAACAGAGTTGAACTAGATATGGTCCGTGTATGTAGGAAACACAGTTCTTTTGTTCTGAGCACACTCACGTTTTCCTATGTATTAGAGACTCTAGAAATCAAGAGCGTGCTTTTTGCTCTAAAGCAGAGTGTGTTTCATGGATGAGAACTCTGCCCTGTGTTTACCTTCATAAATGGAGTTAAATGCCAGGCGTGTGTCTTCCTACAAGCAAGACTTCGTTTCAAGTAAACGCAGTCACTTTTCAGCTCAAATGAAGCTACATTGTTCACGAAGCTCACACGTTTCTCGCTCTTAACTGAAAAGCATTGGATGTTAGTGGACCTGAGGTTTGTATCAGTTTCAGAAACAGAGTTGAACCAGATATGGTCCGTGTGTGTAGGAAACACAGTACTTTAGTTCTGAGCACAGTCACGTTTCCCTCTGTATTAGAGACTCTAGAAAGCAAGAGCGTGCTTCTTGCTCTAAAGCAGGTTGTGTTTCATGGAAGAGACCTGTACCGTGTGTTTCCCTTCAGAAACGGAGTTAAATGCCAGGATCTGTGTCTTTCTTCAAGCAAGACTTCGTTTCAGGTAGACGAAGTCACTTTTCTGCTCAAACGTAGCTACATTGTTCACGAAGCCCACACGTTTCAGCTCTTAACTGAAAAGCATTGGATGTTAGAGGACCTGTGGTTTGTATCAGTTTCATAAACAGAGTTGAACTATATATGGTCCGTGTGTGTAGGAAACACAGTACTTTAGTTCTGAGCACACTCACGGTCCCTCTGTATTAGACTCTAGAAAGCAAGAGCATGCTTCTTGCTCTAAAGCAGGTTGTGTTTCATGGAAGAGAACTGTACCGTGTGTTTCCCTTCAGAAACGGAGTTAAATGCCAGGCTCTGTGTCTTTCTTCATGAAAGACTTCGTTTCAGGTAAACGAAGTCACTTTTCAGCTCAAACGAAGCTACATTGTTCACGAAGCTCACACGTTTCTAGCTCTTAACTGAAAAGCATTGGATGTTAGAGGACCTGTGGTTTGTATCAGTTTCAGAAACAGAGTTGAACTAGATATGGTCCGTGTGTGTAGGAAACACAGTTCTTTTGTTCTGAGCACACTCATGTTTCCCTCTGTATTAGAGACTCTAGAAATCAAGAGCGTGCTTCTTGCTCTAAAGCAGAGTGTGTTTCATGGATGAGAACTGTGCCCTGTGTTTCCCTTCAGAAACGGAGTTAAATGCCAGGCGTGTGTCTTCCTACAAGCAAGACTTCGTTTCATTGAACGCAGTCACTTTTCAGCTGAAATGAAGCTACATTGTTCACGAAGCTCACACGTTTCTCGCTCTTAAATGAAAAGCATTGGATGTTAGTGGACCTGAGGTTTGTATCAGTTTCAGAAACAGAGTTGAACCAGATATGGTCCGTGTGTGTAGGAAACACAGTACTTTAGTTCTGAGCACACTCACGTTTCCCTCTGTATTAGAGACTCTAGAAAGCAAGAGCGTGCTTCTTGCTCTAAAGCAGGTTGTGTTTCATGGAAGAGACCTGTACCGTGTGTTTCCCTTCAGAAACGGAGTTAAATGCCAGGATCTGTGTCTTTCTTCAAGCAAGACTTCGTTTCAGGTAGACGAAGTCACTTTTCAGCTCAAACGTAGCTACATTGTTCACGAAGCCCACACGTTTCAGCTCTTAACTGAAAAGCATTGGATGTTAGAGGACCTGTGGTTTGTATCAGTTTCATAAACAGATTTGAACTAGATATGGTCCGTGTTTGTAGGAAACACAGTACTTTAGTTCTGAGCACACTCACGGTCCCTCTGTATTAGACTCTAGAAAGCAAGAGCGTGCTTATTGCTCTAAAGCAGGTTTTGTTTCATGGAAGAGAACTGTACCGTGTGTTTCCCTTCAGAAACGGAGTTAAATGCCAGGCTCTGTGTCTTTCTTCATGAAAGTCTTCGTTTCAGGTAAACGAAGTCACTTTTCAGCTCAAACGAAGCTACATTGTTCACGAAGCTCACACGTTTCTAGCTCTTAACTGAAAAGAATTGGATGTTAGTGGACCTGAGGTTTGTATCAGTTTCAGAAACAGAGTTGAACTAGATATGGTCCGTGTGTGTAGGAAACACAGTTCTTTTGTTCTGAGCACACTCACGTTTCCCTCTGTATTAGAGACTCTAGAAATCAAGAGCGTGCTTATTGCTCTAAAGCAGAGTGTGTTTCATGGATGAGAACTGTGCCCAATGTTTCCCTTCAGAAACGGAGTTAAATGCCAGGCGTGTGTCTTCCTACAAGCAAGACTTCGTTTCATTGAACGCAGTCACTTTTCAGCTCAAAAGAATCTACATTGTTCACGAACTCACACGTTTCTTGCTCTTAACTGAAAAGCATTGGATGTTAGAGGACCTGTGGTTTGTACCAGTTTCAGAATCAGAGTTGAACTACATATGGTCCGTGTGTGTAGGAAACACAGTTCTTTTGTTCTGAGCAAACTCACGTTTCCGTCTGTATTAGAGATTCTAGAAAGCAAGAGCGTGCTTCTTGCTCTAAAGCAGGTTGTGTTTCATGGATGAGAACTGTACCGTGTGTTTCCCTTCAGAAACGGAGTTAAATGCCAGGCTCTGTGTCTTTCTTTAAGCAAGACTTCGTTTCAGGTAAACGAAATCACTTTTCAGCTCAAACGAAGCTACATTGTTCACGAAGCCCACACGTTTCAGCTCTTAACTGAAAAGCATTGGATGTTAGAGGACCTGTGGTTTGTATCAGTTTCAGAAACAGAGTTGAACTAGATATGGTCCGTGTGTGTAGGAAACACAGTACTTTAGTTCTGAGCACACTCACGTTCCCTCTGTATTAGAGACTCTAGAAAGCAAGAGCGTGCTTCTTGCTCTAAAGCAGGTTGTGTTTCATGGAAGAGAACTGTACCGTGTGTTTCCCTTCAGAAACGGAGTTAAATGCCAGGCTCTGTGTCTTTCTTCAAGCAAGAATTCGTTTCAGGTAAACGCAGTCACTTTTCAGCTCAAACGAAGCTACATTGTTCACGAAACTCACACGTTTCTCGCTCTTAACTGAAAAGCATTGGATGTTAGAGGACCTGTGGTTTGTATCAGTTTCAGAAACAGAGTTGAACTAGATATGGTCCGTGTGTGTAGGAAACACAGTTCTTTTGTTCTGAGCACACTCACGTTTCCCTCTGTATTAGAGACTCTAGAAATCAAGAGCGTGCTTCTTGCTCTAAAGCAGAGTGTGTTTCATGGATGAGAACTGTGCCCTGTGTTTCCCTTCAGAAACGGAGTTAAATGCCAGGCGTGTGTCTTCCTACAAGCAAGACTTCGTTTCATTGAACGCAGTCACTTTTCAGCTCAAATGAAGCTACATTGTTCACGAAGCTCACACGTTTCTCGCTCTTAACTGAAAAGCATTGGATGTTAGTGGACCTGAGGTTTGTATCAGTTTCAGAAACAGAGTTGAACCAGATATGGTCCGTGTGTGTAGGAAACACAGTACTTTACTTCTGAGCACACTCACGTTTCCCTCTGTATTAGAGACTCTAGAAAGCAAGAGCGTGCTTCTTGCTCTAAAGCAGGTTGTGTTTCATGGAAGAGACCTGTACCGTGTGTTTCCCTTCAGAAACGGAGTTAAATGCCAGGATCTGTGTCTTTCTTCAAGCAAGACTTCGTTTCAGGTAGACGAAGTCACTTTTCAGCTCAAACGTAGCTACATTGTTCACGAAGCCCACACGTTTCAGCTCTTAACTGAAAAGCATTGGATGTTAGAGTACCTGTGGTTTGTATCAGTTTTATAAACAGAGTTGAACTATATATGGTCCGTGTGTGTAGGAAACACAGTACTTTAGTTCTGAGCACACTCACGGTCCCTCTGTATTAGACTCTAGAAAGCAAGAGCGTGCTTCTTGCTCTAAAGCAGGTTGTGTTTCATGGAAGAGAACTGTACCGTGTGTTTCCCTTCAGAAACGGAGTTAAATGCCAGGCTCTGTGTCTTTCTTCATGAAAGACTTCGTTTCAGGTAAACGAAGTCACTTTTCAGCTCAAACGAAGCTACATTGTTCACGAAGCTCACACGTTTCTAGCTCTTAACTGAAAAGCATTGGATGTTAGAGGACCTGTGGTTTGTATCAGTTTCAGAAACAGAGTTGAACTAGATATGGTCCGTGTGTGTAGGAAACACAGTTCTTTTGTTCTGAGCACACTCACGTTTCCCTCTGTATTAGAGACTCTAGAAATCAAGAGCGTGCTTCTTGCTCTAAAGCAGGTTGTGTTTCATGGATGAGAACTGTGCCCTGTGTTTCCCTTCAGAAACGGAGTTAAATGCCAGGCGTGTGTCTTCCTACAAGCAAGACTTCGTTTCATTGAACGCAGTCACTTTTCAGCTCAAATGAAGCTACATTGTTCACGAAGCTCACACGTTTCTCGCTCTTAACTGAAAAACATTGGATGTTAGTGGACCTGAGGTTTGTATCAGTTTCAGAAACAGAGTTGAACCAGATATGGTCCGTGTGTGTAGGAAACACAATACTTTAGTTCTGAGCACACTCACGTTTCCCTCTGTATTAGAGACTCTAGAAAGCAAGAGCGTGCTTCTTGCTCTAAAGCAGGTTGTGTTTCATGGAAGAGACCTGTACCGTGTGTTTCCCTTCAGAAACGGAGTTAAATTCCAGGATCTGTGTCTTTCTTCAAGCAAGACTTCGTTTCAGGTAGACGAAGTCACTTTTCAGCTCAAACGTAGCTACATTGTTCACGAAGCCCACACGTTTCAGCTCTTAACTGAAAAGCATTGGATATTAGAGGACCTGTGGTTTGTATCAGTTTCATAAACAGAGATGAACTAGATATGGTCCGTGTGTGTAGGAAACACAGTACTTTAGTTCTGAGCACACTCACCGTCCCTCTGTATTAGACTCTAGAAAGCAAGAGCGTGCTTCTTGCTCTAAAGCAGGTTGTGTTTCATGGAAGAGAACTGTACCGTGTGTTTCCCTTCAGAAACGGAGTTAAATGCCAGGCTCTGTGTCTTTCTTCATGAAAGACTTCGTTTCAGGTAAACGAAGTCACTTTTCAGCTCAAACGAAGCTACATTGTTCACGAAGCTCACACGTTTCTAGCTCTTAACTGAAAAGAATTGGATGTTAGTGGACCTGAGGTTTGTATCAGTTTCAGAAACAGAGTTGAACTAGATATGGTCCGTGTGTGTAGGAAACACAGTTCTTTTGTTCTGAGCACACTCACGTTTCCCTCTGTATTAGAGACTCTAGAAATCAAGAGCGTGCTTCTTGCTCTAAAGCAGAGTGTGTTTCATGGATGAGAACTGTGCCCAATGTTTCCCTTCAGAAACGGAGTTAAATGCCAGGCGTGTGTCTTCCTACAAGCAAGACTTCGTTTCATTGAACGCAGTCACTTTTCAGCTCAAAAGAATCTACATTGTTCACGAACTCACACGTTTCTCGCTCTTAACTGAAAAGCATTGGATGTTAGAGGACCTGTGGTTTGTACCAGTTTCAGAATCAGAGTTGAACTACATATGGTCCGTGTGTGTAGGAAACACAGTTCTTTTGTTCTGAGCAAACTCACGTTTCCGTCTGTATTAGAGATTCTAGAAAGCAAGAGCGTGCTTCTTGCTCTAAAGCAGAGTGTGTTTCATGGATGAGAACTGTACCGTGTGTTTCCCTTCAGAAACGGAGTTAAATGCCAGGCTCTGTGTCTTTCTTTAAGCAAGACTTCGTTTCAGGTAAACGAAATCACTTTTCAGCTCAAACGAAGCTACATTGTTCACGAAGCTCACACGTTTCAGCTCTTAACTGAAAAGCATTGGATGTTAGAGGACCTGTGGTTTGTATCAGTTTCAGAAACAGAGTTGAACCAGATATGGTCCGTGTGTGTAGGAAACACAGTACTTTAGTTCTGAGCACACTCACGTTTCCCTCTGTATTAGAGACTCTAGAAATCAAGAGCGTGCTTCTTGCTCTAAAGCAGGTTTTGTTTCATGGAAGAGAACTGTACCGTGTGTTTCCCTTCAGAAACGGAGTTAAATGCCAGGCTCTGTGTCTTTCTTCAAGCAAGACTTCGTTTCAGGTAAACGCAGTCACTTTTCAGCTCAAAGGAAGCTACATTGTTCACAAAGCTCACACGTTTCTCGCTCTTAACTGAAAAGCATTGGATGTTAATGGACCTGAGGTTTGTATCAGTTTCAGAAACAGAGTTGAACTAGATATGGTCCGTGTGTGTAGGAAACACAGTTCTTTTGTTTTGAGCAAACTCACGTTTACCTCTGTATTAGAGACTCTAGAAATCAAGTGCGTGCTTCTTGCTCTAAAGAAGAGTGTGTTTCATGGATGAGAACTGTGCCCTGTGTTTCCCTTCAGAAAGGGAGTTAAATGCCAGGCGTATGTCTTCCTACAAGCAAGACTTCGTTTCAGGTAAAAGCAGTCACTTTTCACCTCAAACGAAGCTACATTGTTCACGAAGCCCACACGTTTCAGCTCTTAACTGAAAAGCATTGGATGTTAGAGGACCTGTGGTTTGTATCAGTTTCATAAACAGAGTTGAACTAGATATGGTCCGTGTGTGTAGGAAACACAGTACTTTAGTTCTGAGCACACTCACGGACCCTCTGTATTAGAGACTCTAGGAAGCAAGAGCGTGCTTCTTGCTCTAAAGCAGGTTGTGTTTCATGGAAGAGAACTGTACCGTGTGTTTCCCTTCAGAAATGGAGTTAAATGCCAGGCTCTGTGTCTTTCTTCAAGCAAGACTTCGTTTCAGGTAAACGAAGTCACTTTTCAGCTGAAACGAAGCTACATTGTTCACGAAGCTCACACGTTTCTCGCTCTTAACTGAAAAGCATTGGATGTTAGTGGACCTGAGGTTTGTATCAGTTTCAGAAACAGAGTTGAACTAGATATGTTCCCCGTGTGTTCGAAACACAGTTCTTTTGTTCTGAGCACACTCACATTTCCCTCTGTATTAGAGACTCTAGAAATCAAGAGCGTGCTTCTTGCTCTAAAGCAGAGTGTGTTTCATGAATGAGAACTGTGCCCTGTGTTTCCCTTCAGAAACGGAGTTAAATGCCAGGCGTGTGTCTTCCTACAAGCAAGACTTCGTTTCAGGTGAACGCAGTCACTTTTCAGCTCAAAAGAAGCAACATTGTTCACGAACTCACACGTTTCTCGCTCTTAACTGAAAAGCATTGGATGTTAGAGGACCTGTGGTTTGTACCAGTTTCAGAATCAGAGTTGAACTACATATGGTCCGTGTGTGTAGGAAACACAGTTCTTTTGTTCTGAGCAAACTCACGTTTCCGTCTGTATTAGAGATTCTTGAAAGCAAGAGCGTGCTTCTTGCTCTAAAGCAGGTTGTGTTTCATGGATGAGAACTGTACCGTGTGTTTCCCTTCAGAAACGGAGTTAAATGCCAGGCTCTGTGTCTTTCTTTAAGCAAGACTTCATTTCAGGTAAACAAAATCACTTTTCAGCTCAAACGAAGCTATATTGTTCACGAAGCCCACACGTTTCAGCTCTTAACTGAAAAGCATTGGATGTTAGAGGACCTGTGGTTTGTATCAGTTTCATAAACAGAGTTGAACTAGATATGGTCCGTGTGTAGGAAACACAGTTCTTTTGTTCTGAGCACACTCACGTTTCCCTCTTTCTTAGAGACTCTAGAAAGCAAGAGCGTGCTTCTTGCTCTAAAGCAGAGTGTGTTTCATGGATGAGAACTGTGCCCTCTGTTTCCCTTCAGAAACGGAGTTAAATGCCAGGCTCTGTGTCTTCCTTCAAGCAAGACTACGTTTCAGGTAAACGCAGTCGCTTTTCAGCTCAAACGAATCTACATTGTTCACAAAGCTCACACGTTTCTCGCTCTTATCTAAAAAGCAATGGATGTTTTAGGACCTGTGGTTTGTATCAGTTTCAGAAACAGAGTTGAACTAGATATGGGCCGTGTATGTAGGAAACACAGTTCTTTTGTTCTGAGCACACTCACGTTTTCCTATGTATTAGAGACTCTAGAAATCAAGAGCGTGCTTTTTGCTCTAAAGCAGAGTGTGTTTCATGGATGAGAACTCTGCCCTGTGTTTACCTTCATAAATGGAGTTAAATGCCAGGCGTGTGTCTTCCTACAAGCAAGACTTCGTTTCAAGTAAACGCAGTCACTTTTCAGCTCAAACGAAGCTACATTGTTCACGAAGCTCACACGTTTCTCGCTCTTAACTGAATAGCATTGGATGTTAGAGGACCTGTGGATTCTATCAGTTTCAGAAACAGAGTTGAACCAGATATGGTCCGTGTGTGTAGGAAACACATTACTTTAGTTCTGAGCACACTCAGGTTTCCCTCTGTATTAGAGACTCTAGAAATCAAGAGCGTGCTTCTTGATCTAAAGCAGGTTGTGTTTCATGGAAGAGAACTGTACCGTGTGTTTCCCTTCAGAAACGGAGTTAAATGCCAGGCTCTGTGTCTTTCTTCAAGCAAGACTTCTTTTCAGGTAAACGCAGTCACTTTTCAGCTCAAACGAAGCTACATTGTTCACAAAACTCACACGTTTCTCGCTCTTAACTGAAAAGCATTGGATGTTATTGGACCTGAGGTTTGTATCAGTTTCAGAAACAGAGTTGAACTAGATATGGTCCGTGTGTGTAGGAAACACAGTTCTTTTGTTCTGAGCACACTCAAGTTTCCCTCTGTATTAGAGACTCTAGAAAGCAAGAGCGTGCTTCATGTTCTAAAGCAGAGTGTGTTTCATGGATGAGAACTCTGCCCTGTGTTTCCCTTCAGAAACGGAGTTAAATGCCAGGCTCTGTGTCTTCCTTCAAGCAAGACTTCGTTTCAGGTAAACGAAGTCACTTTTCAGCTCAAACGAAGCTACATTGTTCACGAAGCTCACACGTTTCTCGCTCTTAACTGAATAGCATTGGATGTTAGAGGACCTGTGGATTCTATCAGTTTCAGAAACAGAGTTGAACCAGATATGGTCCGTGTGTGTAGGAAACACAGTTCTTTTGTTTTGAGCACACTCACTTTTACGTCTGTATTAGAGACTCTAGAAATCAAGAGCGTGCTACTTGCTCTAAAGCAGAATGTGTTTCATGGATGAGAACTGTGCCCTGTGTTTCCCTTCAGAAACTGAGTTAAATGCCAGGCATGTGTCTTCCTACAAGCAAGACTTCGTTTCAGGTGAACACAGTCACTTTTCAGCTCAAACGAAGCTACATTGTTCACGAACTCACACGTTTCTCGCTCTTAACTGAAAAGCATTGGATGTTAGAGGACCTGTGGTTTGTACCAGGTTCAGAATCAGAGTTGAACTACATATGGTCCGTGTGTGTAGGAAACACAGTTCTTTTGTTCTGAGCAAACTCACGTTTCCGTCTGTATTAGAGATTCTAGAATGCAAGAGCGTGCTTCTTGCACTAAAGCAGGTTGTGTTTCATGGATGAGAACTGTACCGTGTGTTTCCCTTCAGAATCGGAGTT
The DNA here is from genome assembly GCA_949786385.1 of Onychomys leucogaster. Lineage (NCBI taxonomy): Eukaryota > Metazoa > Chordata > Mammalia > Rodentia > Cricetidae > Onychomys > Onychomys leucogaster. The sequence goes on from CATKUP010000142.1 coordinate 647,716, forward strand.
AAATGCCAGGCTCTGTGTCTTTCTTTAAGCAAGACTTCGTTTCAGGTAAACGAAATCACTTTTCAGCTCAAACGAAGCTACATTGTTCACGAAGCCCACACGTTTCAGCTCTTAACTGAAAAGCATTGGATGTTAGAGGACCTGTGGTTTGTATCAGTTTCAGAAACAGAGTTGAACTAGATATGGTCCGTGTATGTAGGAAACACAGTTATTTGTTCTGAGCACACTCACGTTTTCCTCTGTATTAGAGACTCTAGAAATCAAGAGCGTGCTTCTTGCTCTAAAGCAGGTTGTGTTTCATGGATGAGAACTGTACCGTGTGTTTCCCTTCAGAAACGGAGTTAAATGCCAGGCTCTGTGTCTTTCTTTAAGCAAGACTTCATTTCAGGTAAACAAAATCACTTTTCAGCTCAAACGAAGCTATATTGTTCACGAAGCCCAACGTTTCAGCTCTTAACTGAAAAGCATTGGATGTTAGAGGACCTGTGGTTTGTATCAGTTTCATAAACAGAGTTGAACTAGATATGGTCCGTGTGTAGGAAACACAGTTCTTTTGTTCTGAGCACACTCACGTTTCCCTCTTTATTAGAGACTCTAGAAAGCAAGAGCGTGCTTCTTGCTCTAAAGCAGAGTGTGTTTCATGGATGAGAACTGTGCCCTCTGTTTCCCTCCAGAAACGGAGTTAAATGCCAGGCTCTGTGTCTTCCTTCAAGCAAGACTACGTTTCAGGTAAACGCAGTCGCTTTTCAGCTCAAACGAATCTACATTGTTCACAAAGCTCACACGTTTCTCGCTCTTATCTTAAAAGCAATGGATGTTTTAGGACCTGTGGTTTGTATCAGTTCCAGAAACAGAGTTGAACTAGATATGGTCCGTGTATGTAGGAAACACAGTTCTTTTGTTCTGAGCACACTCACGTTTTCCTATGTATTAGAGACTCTAGAAATCAAGAGCGTGCTTTTTGCTCTAAAGCAGAGTGTGTTTCATGGATGAGAACTCTGCCCTGTGTTTACCTTCATAAATGGAGTTAAATGCCAGGCGTGTGTCTTCCTACAAGCAAGACTTCGTTTCAAGTAAACGCAGTCACTTTTCAGCTCAAACGAAGCTACATTGTTCACAAAGCTCACACTTTTCTCGCTCTTAACTGAAAGGCATTGCATGTTAGTGGACCTGAGGTTTGTATCACTTTCAGAAACAGAGTTGAACTAGATATGGTCCGTGTGTGTAGGAAACACAGTTCTTTTGTTCTGAGCACACTCACGTTTCCCTCTGTATTAGAGACTCTAGAAAGCAAGAGCGTGCTTCTTGCCTTAAAGCAGAGTGTGTTTCATGGATGAGAACTGTACCGTGTGTTTCCCTTCAGAAACGGAGTTAAATGCCAGGCTCTGTGTCTTTCTTCAAGCAAGACTTCGTTTCAGGTAAATAAAGTCACTTTTCAGCTCAAACGAAGCTACATTGTTCACGAAGCTCACACGTTTCTCGCTCTTAACTGAATAGCATTGGAAGTTAGAGGACCTGTGGATTCTATCAGTTTCAGAAACAGAGTTGAACCAGATATGGTCCGTGTGTGTAGGAAACACATTACTTTAGTTCTGAGCACACTCAGGTTTCCCTCTGTATTAGAGACTCTAGAAATCAAGAGCGTGCTTCTTGATCTAAAGCAGGTTGTGTTTCATGGAAGAGAACTGTACCGTGTGTTTCCCTTCAGAAACGGAGTTAAATGCCAGGCTCTGTGTCTTTCTTCAAGCAAGACTTCAATTCAGGTAAACGAAGTCACTTTTCAGCTCAAACGAAGCTACATTGTTCACAAAACTCACACGTTTCTCGCTCTTAACTGAAAAGCATTCGATGTTAGTGGACCTGAAGTTTGTATCAGTTTCAGAAACAGAGTTGAACTAGATATGGTCCGTGTGTGTAGGAAACACAGTTCTTTTGTTCTGAGCACACTCAAGTTTCCCTCTGTATTAGAGACTCTAGAAAGCAAGAGCGTGCTTCTTGCTCTAAAGCAGAGTGTGTTTCATGGATGAGAACTGTGCCCTGTGTTTCCCTTCAGAAACGGAGTTAAATGCCAGGCATGTGTCTTCCTACAAGCAAGACTTCGTTTCAGGTGAACGCAGTCACTTTTCACCTCAAACGAAGCTACATTGTTCACGAACTCACACGTTTCTCGCTCTTAACTGAAAAGCATTGGATGTTAGAGGACCTGTGGTTTGTACCAGTTTCAGAATCAGAGTTGAACTACATATGGTCCGTGTGTGTAGGAAACACAGTTCTTTTGTTCTGAGCAAACTCACGTTTCCGTCTGTATTAGAGAGTCTAGAATGCAAGAGCGTGCTTCTTGCTCTAAAGCAGGTTGTGTTTCATGGATGAGAACTGTACCGTGTGTTTCCCTTCAGAAACGGAGTTAAATGCCAGGCTCTGTGTCTTTCTTTAAGCAAGACTTCGTTTCAGGTAAACGAAATCACTTTTCAGCTCAAACGAAGCTACATTGTTCACGAAGCCCACACGTTTCAGCTCTTAACTGAAAAGCATTGGATATTAGAGGACCTGTGGTTTGTATCAGTTTCAGAAACAGAGTTGAACTAGATATGGTCCGTGTATGTAGGAAACACAGTTCTTTGTTCTGAGCACACTCACGTTTTCCTCTGTATTAGAGACTCTAGAAATCAAGAGCGTGCTTTTTGCTCTAAAGCAGAGTGTGTTTCATGGATGAGAACTCTGCCCTGTGTTTCCCTTCATAAATGGAGTTAAATGCCAGGCGTGTGTCTTCCTACAAGCAAGACTTCGTTTCAGGTGAATGCAGTCACTTTTCAGCTCAAACGAAGCTACATTGTTCACGAACTCACACGTTTCTCGCTCTTAACTGAAAAGCATTGGATGTTAGAGGACCTGTGGTTTGTACCAGTTTCAGAATCAGAGTTGAACTACATATGGTCCGTGTGTGTAGGAAACACAGTACTTTAGTTCTGAGCACACTCACGTTTCCCTCTGTATTAGAGACTCTAGAAATCAAGAGCGTGCTTTTTGCTCTAAAGCAGAGTGTGTTTCATGGATGAGAACTCTGCCCTGTGTTTACCTTCATAAATGGAGTTAAATGCCAGGCGTGTGTCTTCCTACAAGCAAGACTTCGTTTCAAGTAAACGCAGTCACTTTTCAGCTCAAACGAAGCTACATTGTTCACAAAGCTCACACTTTTCTCGCTCTTAACTGAAAGGCATTGCATGTTAGTGGACCTGAGGTTTGTATCACTTTCAGAAACAGAGTTGAACTAGATATGGTCCGTGTGTGTAGGAAACACAGTTCTTTTGTTCTGAGCACACTCACGTTTCCCTCTGTATTAGAGACTCTAGAAAGCAAGAGCGTGCTTCTTGCCTTAAAGCAGAGTGTGTTTCATGGATGAGAACTGTACCGTGTGTTTCCCTTCAGAAACGGAGTTAAATGCCAGGCTCTGTGTCTTTCTTCAAGCAAGACTTCGTTTCAGGTAAATAAAGTCACTTTTCAGCTCAAACGAAGCTACATTGTTCACGAAGCTCACACGTTTCTCGCTCTTAACTGAATAGCATTGGAAGTTAGAGGACCTGTGGATTCTATCAGTTTCAGAAACAGAGTTGAACCAGATATGGTCCGTGTGTGTAGGAAACACATTACTTTAGTTCTGAGCACACTCAGGTTTCCCTCTGTATTAGAGACTCTAGAAATCAAGAGCGTGCTTCTTGATCTAAAGCAGGTTGTGTTTCATGGAAGAGAACTGTACCGTGTGTTTCCCTTCAGAAACGGAGTTAAATGCCAGGCTCTGTGTCTTTCTTCAAGCAAGACTTCAATTCAGGTAAACGAAGTCACTTTTCAGCTCAAACGAAGCTACATTGTTCACAAAACTCACACGTTTCTCGCTCTTAACTGAAAAGCATTCGATGTTAGTGGACCTGAAGTTTGTATCAGTTTCAGAAACAGAGTTGAACTAGATATGGTCCGTGTGTGTAGGAAACACAGTTCTTTTGTTCTGAGCACACTCAAGTTTCCCTCTGTATTAGAGACTCTAGAAAGCAAGTGCGTGCTTCTTGCTCTAAAGCAGAGTGTGTTTCATGGATGAGAACTGTGCCCTGTGTTTCCCTTCAGAAACGGAGTTAAATGCCAGGCATGTGTCTTCCTACAAGCAAGACTTCGTTTCAGGTGAACGCAGTCACTTTTCAGCTCAAACGAAGCTACATTGTTCACGAACTCACACGTTTCTCGCTCTTAACTGAAAAGCATTGGATGTTAGAGGACCTGTGGTTTGTACCAGTTTCAGAATCAGAGTTGAACTACATATGGTCCGTGTGTGTAGGAAACACAGTTCTTTTGTTCTGAGCAAACTCACGTTTCCGTCTGTATTAGAGAGTCTAGAATGCAAGAGCGTGCTTCTTGCTCTAAAGCAGGTTGTGTTTCATGGATGAGAACTGTACCGTGTGTTTCCCTTCAGAAACGGAGTTAAATGCCAGGCTCTGTGTCTTTCTTTAAGCAAGACTTCGTTTCAGGTAAACGAAATCACTTTTCAGCTCAAACGAAGCTACATTGTTCACGAAGCCCACACGTTTCAGCTCTTAACTGAAAAGCATTGGATATTAGAGGACCTGTGGTTTGTATCAGTTTCAGAAACAGAGTTGAACTAGATATGGTCCGTGTATGTAGGAAACACAGTTCTTTGTTCTGAGCACACTCACGTTTTCCTCTGTATTAGAGACTCTAGAAATCAAGAGCGTGCTTTTTGCTCTAAAGCAGAGTGTGTTTCATGGATGAGAACTCTGCCCTGTGTTTCCCTTCATAAATGGAGTTAAATGCCAGGCATGTGTCTTCCTACAAGCAAGACTTCGTTTCAGGTGAATGCAGTCACTTTTCAGCTCAAACGAAGCTACATTGTTCACGAACTCACACGTTTCTCGCTCTTAACTGAAAAGCATTGGATGTTAGAGGACCTGTGGTTTGTACCAGTTTCAGAATCAGAGTTGAACTACATATGGTCCGTGTGTGTAGGAAACACAGTTCTTTTGTTCTGAGCAAACTCACGTTTCCGTCTGTATTAGAGATTCTAGAATGCAAGAGCGTGCTTCTTGCTCTAAAGCAGGTTGTGTTTCATGGATGAGAACTGTACCGTGTGTTTCCCTTCAGAAACGGAGTTAAATGCCAGGCTCTGTGTCTTTCTTTAAGCAAGACTTCGTTTCAGGTAAACGAAATCACTTTTCAGCTCAAACGAAGCTACATTGTTCACGAAGCCCACACGTTTCAGCTCTTAACTGAAAAGCATTGGATATTAGAGGACCTGTGGTTTGTATCAGTTTCAGAAACAGAGTTGAACTAGATATGGTCCGTGTATGTAGGAAACACAGTTCTTTGTTCTGAGCACACTCACGTTTCCCTCTGTATTAGAGACTCTAGAAATCAAGAGCGTGCTTCTTGCTCTAAAGCAGAGTGTGTTTCATGGATGAGAACTCTGCCCTGTGTTTCCCTTCATAAATGGAGTTAAATGCCAGGCGTGTGTCTTCCTACAAGCAAGACTTCGTTTCAGGTGAATGCAGTCACTTTTCAGCTCAAACGAAGCTACATTGTTCACGAACTCACACGTTTCTCGCTCTTAACTGAAAAGCATTGGATGTTAGAGGACCTGTGGTTTGTACCAGTTTCAGAATCAGAGTTGAACTACATATGGTCCGTGTGTGTAGGAAACACAGTACTTTAGTTCTGAGCACACTCACGTTTCCCTCTGTATTAGAGACTCTAGAAATCAAGAGCGTGCTTTTTGCTCTAAAGCAGAGTGTGTTTCATGGATGAGAACTCTGCCCTGTGTTTACCTTCATAAATGGAGTTAAATGCCAGGCGTGTGTCTTCCTACAAGCAAGACTTCGTTTCAAGTAAACGCAGTCACTTTTCAGCTCAAACGAAGCTACATTGTTCACAAAGCTCACACTTTTCTCGCTCTTAACTGAAAGGCATTGCATGTTAGTGGACCTGAGGTTTGTATCACTTTCAGAAACAGAGTTGAACTAGATATGGTCCGTGTGTGTAGGAAACACAGTTCTTTTGTTCTGAGCACACTCACGTTTCCCTCTGTATTAGAGACTCTAGAAAGCAAGAGCGTGCTTCTTGCCTTAAAGCAGAGTGTGTTTCATGGATGAGAACTGTACCGTGTGTTTCCCTTCAGAAACGGAGTTAAATGCCAGGCTCTGTGTCTTTCTTCAAGCAAGACTTCGTTTCAGGTAAATAAAGTCACTTTTCAGCTCAAACGAAGCTACATTGTTCACGAAGCTCACACGTTTCTCGCTCTTAACTGAATAGCATTGGAAGTTAGAGGACCTGTGGATTCTATCAGTTTCAGAAACAGAGTTGAACCAGATATGGTCCGTGTGTGTAGGAAACACATTACTTTAGTTCTGAGCACACTCAGGTTTCCCTCTGTATTAGAGACTCTAGAAATCAAGAGCGTGCTTCTTGATCTAAAGCAGGTTGTGTTTCATGGAAGAGAACTGTACCGTGTGTTTCCCTTCAGAAACGGAGTTAAATGCCAGGCTCTGTGTCTTTCTTCAAGCAAGACTTCAATTCAGGTAAACGAAGTCACTTTTCAGCTCAAACGAAGCTACATTGTTCACAAAACTCACACGTTTCTCGCTCTTAACTGAAAAGCATTCGATGTTAGTGGACCTGAAGTTTGTATCAGTTTCAGAAACAGAGTTGAACTAGATATGGTCCGTGTGTGTAGGAAACACAGTTCTTTTGTTCTGAGCACACTCAAGTTTCCCTCTGTATTAGAGACTCTAGAAAGCAAGTGCGTGCTTCTTGCTCTAAAGCAGAGTGTGTTTCATGGATGAGAACTGTGCCCTGTGTTTCCCTTCAGAAACGGAGTTAAATGCCAGGCATGTGTCTTCCTACAAGCAAGACTTCGTTTCAGGTGAACGCAGTCACTTTTCAGCTCAAACGAAGCTACATTGTTCACGAACTCACACGTTTCTCGCTCTTAACTGAAAAGCATTGGATGTTAGAGGACCTGTGGTTTGTACCAGTTTCAGAATCAGAGTTGAACTACATATGGTCCGTGTGTGTAGGAAACACAGTTCTTTTGTTCTGAGCAAACTCACGTTTCCGTCTGTATTAGAGAGTCTAGAATGCAAGAGCGTGCTTCTTGCTCTAAAGCAGGTTGTGTTTCATGGATGAGAACTGTACCGTGTGTTTCCCTTCAGAAACGGAGTTAAATGCCAGGCTCTGTGTCTTTCTTTAAGCAAGACTTCGTTTCAGGTAAACGAAATCACTTTTCAGCTCAAACGAAGCTACATTGTTCACGAAGCCCACACGTTTCAGCTCTTAACTGAAAAGCATTGGATATTAGAGGACCTGTGGTTTGTATCAGTTTCAGAAACAGAGTTGAACTAGATATGGTCCGTGTATGTAGGAAACACAGTTCTTTGTTCTGAGCACACTCACGTTTTCCTCTGTATTAGAGACTCTAGAAATCAAGAGCGTGCTTTTTGCTCTAAAGCAGAGTGTGTTTCATGGATGAGAACTCTGCCCTGTGTTTCCCTTCATAAATGGAGTTAAATGCCAGGCATGTGTCTTCCTACAAGCAAGACTTCGTTTCAGGTGAATGCAGTCACTTTTCAGCTCAAACGAAGCTACATTGTTCACGAACTCACACGTTTCTCGCTCTTAACTGAAAAGCATTGGATGTTAGAGGACCTGTGGTTTGTACCAGTTTCAGAATCAGAGTTGAACTACATATGGTCCGTGTGTGTAGGAAACACAGTTCTTTTGTTCTGAGCAAACTCACGTTTCCGTCTGTATTAGAGATTCTAGAATGCAAGAGCGTGCTTCTTGCTCTAAAGCAGGTTGTGTTTCATGGATGAGAACTGTACCGTGTGTTTCCCTTCAGAAACGGAGTTAAATGCCAGGCTCTGTGTCTTTCTTTAAGCAAGACTTCGTTTCAGGTAAACGAAATCACTTTTCAGCTCAAACGAAGCTACATTGTTCACGAAGCCCACACGTTTCAGCTCTTAACTGAAAAGCATTGGATATTAGAGGACCTGTGGTTTGTATCAGTTTCAGAAACAGAGTTGAACTAGATATGGTCCGTGTATGTAGGAAACACAGTTCTTTGTTCTGAGCACACTCACGTTTCCCTCTGTATTAGAGACTCTAGAAATCAAGAGCGTGCTTCTTGCTCTAAAGCAGAGTGTGTTTCATGGATGAGAACTGTGCCCTGTGTTTCCCTTCAGAAACGGAGTTAAATGCCAGGCGTGTGTCATCCTACAAGCAAGACTTCGTTTCAGGTGAACGCAGTCACTTTTCAGCTCAAACGAAGCTACATTGTTCACGAACTCACACGTTTCTCGCTCTTAACTGAAAAGCATTGGATGTTAGAGGACCTGTGGTTTGTACCAGTTTCAGAATCAGAGTTGAACTACATATGGTCCGTGTGTGTAGGAAACACAGTACTTTAGTTCTGAGCACACTCACGTTTCCCTCTGTATTAGAGACTCTAGAAAGCAAGAGCGTGCTTCTTGCTCTAAAGCAGGTTGTGTTTCAGGGAAGAGAACTGTACCGTGTGTTTCCTTCAGAAACGGAGTTAAATGCCAGGCTCTGTGTCTTTCTTCAAGCAAGACTTCGTTTCAGGTAAACGAAGTCACTTTTCAGCTCAAACGAAGCTACATTGTTCACGAAGCTCACACGTTTCTCGCTCTTAACTGAAAAGCATTGGATGTTAGTGGACCTGAGGTTTGTATCAGTTTCAGAAACAGAGTTGAACTAGATATGGTCCGCGTGTGTAGGAAACACAGTTCTTTTGTTCTGAGCACACTCACGTTTCCCTCTGTATTAGAGACTCTAGAAATCAAGAGCGTGCTTCTTGCTCTAAAGCAGAATGTGTTTCATGGATGAGAACTGTGCCCTGTGTTTCCCTTCAGAAACGGAGTTAAATGCCAGGCGTGTGTCTTCCTACAAGCAAGACTTCGTTTCAGGTGAACGCAGTCACTTTTCAGCTCAAACGAAGCTACATTGTTCACGAACTCACACGTTTCTCGCTCTTAACTGAAAAGCATTGGATGTTAGAGGACCTGTGGTTTGTACCAGTTTCAGAATCAGAGTTGAACTACATATGGTCCGTGTGTGTAGGAAACACAGTTCTTTTGTTCTGAGCAAACTCACGTTTTCGTCTGTATTAGAGATTCTAGAAAGCAAGAGCGTGCTTCTTGCTCTAAAGCAGGTTGTGTTTCATGGATGAGAACTGTACTGTGTGTTTCCCTTCAGAAACGGAGTTAAATGCCAGGCTCTGTGTCTTTCTTCAAGCAAGACTTCGTTTCAGGTAAACGAAATCACTTTTCAGCTCAAACGAAGCTACATTGTTCACGATGCCCACACGTTTCAGCTCTTAACTGAAAAGCATTGGATGTTAGAGGACCTGTGGTTTATATCAGTTTCATAAACAGAGTTGAACTAGATATGGTCCGTGTGTAGGAAACACAGTTCTTTTGTTCTGAGCACACTCACGTTTCCCTCTGTATTAGAGACTGTAGAAAGCAAGAGCGTGCTTCTTGCTCTAAAGAAGAGTGTGTTTCATGGATGAGAACTGTGCCCTGAGTTTCCCTTCAGAAACGGAGTTAAATGCCAGGCTCTGTGTCTTCCTTCAAGCAAGACTACGTTTCAGGTAAACGCAGTCGCTTTTCAGCTCAAACGAATCTACATTGTTCAAAAAGCTCACACGTTTCTCGCTCTTAACTGAAAAGCATTGGATGTTAGAGGACCTGTGGTTTGTATCAGTTTCAGAAACAGAGTTGAACTAGATATGGTCCGTGTATGTAGGAAACACAGTTCTTTTGTTCTGAGCACACTCACGTTTTCCTCTGTATTAGAGACTCTAGAAATCAAGAGCGTGCTTTTTGCTCTAAAGCAGAGTGTGTTTCATGGATGAGAACTCTGCCCTGTGTTTCCCTTCATAAATGGAGTTAAATGCCAGGCGTGTGTCTTCCTCCAAGCAAGACTTCGTTTCAGGTAAACGCAGTCACTTTTCAGCTCAAAAGAAGCAACATTGTTCACGAAGCTCACACGTTTCTCGCTTTTCACTGAAAAGCAATGGATGTTAGAGGACCTGTGGATTCTATCAGTTTCAGAAACAGAGTTGAACCAGATATGGTCCGTGTGTGTAGGAAACACAGTACTTTAGTTCTGAGCACACTCACGTTTCCCTCTGTATTAGAGACTCTAGAAATCAAGAGCGTGCTTCTTGCTCTAAAGCAGAGTGTGTTTCATGGATGAGAACTGTGCCCTGTGTTTCCCTTCAGAAACGGAGTTAAATGCCAGGCGTGTGTCATCCTACAAGCAAGACTTCGTTTCAGGTGAACGCAGTCACTTTTCAGCTCAAACGAAGCTACATTGTTCACGAACTCACACGTTTCTCGCTCTTAACTGAAAAGCATTGGATGTTAGAGGACCTGTGGTTTGTACCAGTTTCAGAATCAGAGTTGAACTACATATGGTCCGTGTGTGTAGGAAACACATTACTTTAGTTCTGAGCACACTCACGTTTCCCTATTTATTAGAGACTCTAGAAAGCAAGAGCGTGCTTCTTGCTCTAAAGCAGGTTGTGTTTCATGGAAGAGAACTGTACCGTGTGTTTCCCTTCAGAAACGGAGTTAAATGCCAGGCTCTGTGTCTTTCTTCAAGCAAGACTTCGTTTCAGGTAAACGAAGTCACTTTTCAGCTCAAACGAAGCTACATTGTTCACAAAGCTCACACGTTTCTCGCTCTTAACTGAAAAGCATTGGATGTTAGTGGACCTGAGGTTTGTATCAGTTTCAGAAACAGAGTGGAACGAGATATGGTCCGTGTGTGTAGGAAACACAGTTCTTTTGTTCTGAGCACACTCACGTTTCCCTCTGTATTAGAGACTCTAGAAATCAAGAGCGTGCTTCTTGCTCTAAAGCAGAGTGTGTTTCATGGATGAGAACTGTGCCCTGTGTTTCCCTTCAGAAACGGAGTTAAATGCCAGGCGTGTGTCTTCCTACAAGCCAGACTTCGTTTCAGGTAAACAAAATCACTTTTCAGCTCAAACGAAGCTACATTGTTCACGAAGCCCACACCTTTCAGCTCTTAACTGAAAAGCATTGGATGTTAGAGGACCTGTGGTTTGTATCAGTTTCATAAACAGAGTTGAACTAGATATGGTCCGTGTGTAGGAAACACAGTTCTTTTGTTCTGAGCACACTCACGTTTCCCTCTTTATTAGAGACTCTAGAAAGCAAGAGCGTGCTTCTTGCTCTAAAGTAGAGTGTGTTTCATGGATGAGAACTGTGCCCTCTGTTTCCCTTCAGAAACGGAGTTAAATGCCAGGCTCTGTGTCTTCCTTCAAGCAAGACTACGTTTCAGGTAAACGCAGTTGCTTTTCAGCTCAAACGAATCTACATTGTTCACAAAGCTCACAGGTTTCTCGCTCTTATCCTAAAAGCAATGGATGTTTTAGGACCTGTGGTTTGTATCAGTTTCAGAAACAGAGTTGAACTAGATATGGTCCGTGTGTGTAGGAAACACAGTTCTTTTGTTCTGAGCACACTCAAGTTTCCCTCTGTATTAGAGACTCTAGAAAGCAAGAGCGTGCTTCTTCCTCTAAAGCAGAGTGTGTTTCATGGATGAGAACTCTGCCCTGTGTTTCCCTTCATAAATGGAGTTAAATGCCAGGCGTGTGTCTTCCTACAAGCAAGACTTCGTTTCAGGTAAACGCAGTCACTTTTCAGCTCAAACGAAGCTACATTGTTCATGAAGCTCACACGTTTCTCGCTCTTAACTGAATAGCATTGGATGTTAGAGGACCTGTGGATTCTATCAGTTTCAGAAACAGAGTTGAACCAGATATGGTCCGTGTGTGTAGGAAACACAGTTCTTTTGTTTTGAGCACACTCACGTTTACCTCTGTATTAGAGACTCTAGAAATCAAGAGCGTGCTTCTTGCTCTAAAGCAGAGCGTGTTTCATGGATGAGAACTGTGCCCTGTGTTTCCCTTCAGAAACGGAGTTAAATGCCAGGCATGTGTCTTCCTACAAGCAAGACTTCGTTTCAGGTGAATGCAGTCACTTTTCAGCTCAAACGAAGCTACATTGTTCACGAACTCACACGTTTCTCGCTCTTAACTGAAAAGCATTGGATGTTAGAGGACCTGTGGTTTGTACCAGTTTCAGAATCAGAGTTGAACTACATATGGTCCGTGTGTGTAGGAAACACAGTTCTTTTGTTCTGAGCAAACTCACGTTTCCGTCTGTATTAGAGATTCTAGAATGCAAGAGCGTGCTTCTTGCTCTAAAGCAGGTTGTGTTTCATGGATGAGAACTGTACCGTGTGTTTCACTTCAGAAACGGAGTTAAATGCCAGGCTCTGTGTCTTTCTTTAAGCAAGACTTCGTTTCAGGTAAACGAAATCACTTTTCAGCTCAAACGAAGCTACATTGTTCACGAAGCCCACACGTTTCAGCTCTTAACTGAAAAGCATTGGATATTAGAGGACCTGTGGTTTGTATCAGTTTCAGAAACAGAGTTGAACTAGATATGGTCCGTGTATGTAGGAAACACAGTTCTTTGTTCTGAGCACACTCACGTTTTCCTCTGTATTAGTGACTCTAGAAATCAAGAGCGTGCTTTTTGCTCTAAAGCAGAGTGTGTTTCATGGATGAGAACTCTGCCCTGTGTTTCCCTTCATAAATGGAGTTAAATGCCAGGCGTGTGTCTTCCTACAAGCAAGACTTCGTATCAGGTAAACGCAGTCACTTTTCAGCTCAAACGAAGCTACATTGTTCATGAAGCTCACACGTTTCTCGCTTTTCACTGAAAATGCAATGGATGATAGAGGACCTGTGGATTCTATCAGTTTCAGAAACAGAGTTGAACCAGATATGGTCCGTGTGTGTAGGAAACACAGTTCTTTTGTTCTGAGCACACTCACGTTTCCCTCTGTATTAGAGACTCTAGAAAGCAAGAGCGTGCTTCTTGCTCTAAAGCAGGTTGTGTTTCATGGAAGAGAACTGTACCGTGTGTTTCCCTTCAGAAACGGAGTTAAATGCCAGGCGTGTGTCTTCCTACAAGCAAGACTTCGTTTCAGGTGAACGCAGTCACTTTTCAGCTCAAACGAAGCTACATTGTTCACGAACTCACACGTTTCTCGCTCTTAACTGAAAAGCATTGGATGTTAGAGGACCTGTGGTTTGTACCAGTTTCAGAATCAGAGTTGAACTACATATGGTCCGTGTGTGTAGGAAACACAGTTCTTTTGTTCTGAGCAAACTCACGTTTCCGTCTGTATTAGAGATTCTAGAAAGCAAGAGCGTGCTTCTTGCTCTAAAGCAGGTTGTGTTTCATGGATGAGAACTGTACTGTGTGTTTCCCTTCAGAAACGGAGTTAAATGCCAGGCTCTGTGTCTTTCTTCAAGCAAGACTTCGTTTCAGGTAAACGAAATCACTTTTCAGCTCAAACGAAGCTACATTGTTCACGATGCCCACACGTTTCAGCTCTTAACTGAAAAGCATTGGATGTTAGAGGACCTGTGGTTTATATCAGTTTCATAAACAGAGTTGAACTAGATATGGTCCGTGTGTAGGAAACACAGTTCTTTTGTTCTGAGCACACTCACGTTTCCCTCTGTATTAGAGACTGTAGAAAGCAAGAGCGTGCTTCTTGCTCTAAAGAAGAGTGTGTTTCATGGATGAGAACTGTGCCCTGTGTTTCCCTTCAGAAACGGAGTTAAATGCCAGGCTCTGTGTCTTCCTTCAAGCAAGACTACGTTTCAGGTAAACGCAGTCGCTTTTCAGCTCAAACGAATCTACATTGTTCACAAAGCTCACACGTTTCTCGCTCTTAACTGAATAGTATTGGATGTTAGAGGACCTGTGGATTCTATCAGTTTCAGAAACAGAGTTGAACCAGATATGGTCCGTGTGTGTAGGAAACACATTACTTTAGTTCTGAGCACACTCAGGTTTTCCTCTGTATTAGAGACTCTGGAAATCAAGAGCGTGCTTCTTGATCTAAAGCAGGTTGTGTTTCATGGAAGAGAACTGTACCGTGTGTTTCCCTTCAGAAACGGAGTTAAATGCCAGGCTCTGTGTCTTTCTTCAAGCAAGATTTCGATTCAGGTAAACGAAGTCACTTTTCAGCTCAAACGAAGCTACATTGTTCACAAAACTCACACGATTCTCGCTCTTAACTGAAAAGCATTGGATGTTAGTGGACCTGAGGTTTGTATCAGTTTCAGAAACAGAGTTGAACTAGATATGGTCCGTGTGTGTAGGAAACACAGTTCTTTTGTTCTGAGCACACTCAAGTTTCCCTCTGTATTAGAGACTCTAGAAAGCAAGAGCGTGCTTCTTGCTCTAAAGCAGAGTGTGTTTCATGGATGAGAACTCTGCCCTGTGTTTCCCTTCATAAATGGAGTTAAATGCCAGGCGTGTGTCTTCCTACAAGCAAGACTTCGTTTCAGGTAAACGCAGTCACTTTTCAGCTCAAACGAAGCTACATTGTTCATGAAGCTCACACGTTTCTCGCTCTTAACTGAATAGCATTGGATGTTAGAGGACCTGTGGATTCTATCAGTTTCAGAAACAGAGTTGAACCAGATAGCGTCCGTGTGTGTAGGAAACACAGTTCTTTTGTTTTGAGCACACTCACGTTTACCTCTGTATTAGAGACTCTAGAAATCAAGAGCGTGCTTCTTGCTCTAAAGCAGAGTGTGTTTCATGGATGAGAACTGTGCCCTGTGTTTCCCTTCAGAAACGGAGTTAAATGCCAGGCATGTGTCTTCCTACAAGCAAGACTTCGTTTCAGGTGAATGCAGTCACTTTTCAGCTCAAATGAAGCTACATTGTTCACGAACTCACACGTTTCTCGCTCTTAACTGAAAAGCATTGGATGTTAGAGGACCTGTGGTTTGTACCAGTTTCAGAATCAGAGTTGAACTACATATGGTCCGTGTGTGTAGGAAACACAGTTCTTTTGTTCTGAGCAAACTCACGTTTCCGTCTGTATTAGAGATTCTAGAATGCAAGAGCGTGCTTCTTGCTCTAAAGCAGGTTGTTTTTCATGGATGAGAACTGTACCGTGTGTTTCCCTTCAGAAACGGAGTTAAATGCCAGGCTCTGTGTCTTTCTTTAAGCAAGACTTCGTTTCAGGTAAACGAAATCACTTTTCAGCTCAAACGAAGCTACATTGTTCACGAAGCCCACACGTTTCAGCTCTTAACTGAAAAGCATTGGATATTAGAGGACCTGTGGTTTGTATCAGTTTCAGAAACAGAGTTGAACTAGATATGGTCCGTGTATGTAGGAAACACAGTTCTTTGTTCTGAGCACACTCACGTTTTCCTCTGTATTAG
Organism: Onychomys leucogaster; assembly: GCA_949786385.1. Lineage (NCBI taxonomy): Eukaryota > Metazoa > Chordata > Mammalia > Rodentia > Cricetidae > Onychomys > Onychomys leucogaster. The sequence goes on from CATKUP010000142.1 coordinate 663,083, forward strand.
TGACTCTAGAAATCAAGAGCGTGCTTTTTGCTCTAAAGCAGAGTGTGTTTCATGGATGAGAACTCTGCCCTGTGTTTCCCTTCATGAATGGAGTTAAATGCCAGGCGTGTGTCTTCCTACAAGCAAGACTTCGTTTCAGGTAAACGCAGTCACTTTTCAGCTCAAACGAAGCTACATTGTTCATGAAGCTCACACGTTTCTCGCTTTTCACTGAAAATGCAATGGATGTTAGAGGACCTGTGGATTCTATCAGTTTCAGAAACAGAGTTGAACCAGATATGGGCCGTGTGTGGAGGAAACACAGTACTTTAGTTCTGAGCACACTCACGTTTCCCTCTGTATTAGAGACTCTAGAAATCAAGAGCGTGCTTCTTGCTCTAAAGCAGAGTGTGTTTCATGGATGAGAACTGTGCCCTGTGTTTCCCTTCAGAAACGGAGTTAAATGCCAGGCGTGTGTCTTCCTACAAGCAAGACTTCGTTTCAGGTGAACGCAGTCACTTTTCAGCTCAAACGAAGCTACTTTGTTCACGAACTCACACGTTTCTCGCTCTTAACTGAAAAGCATTGGATGTTAGAGGACCTGTGGTTTGTACCAGTTTCAGAATCAGAGTTGAACTACATATGGTCCGTGTGTGTAGGAAACACAGTACTTTAGTTCTGAGCACACTCACGTTTCCCTCTGTATTAGAGACTCTAGAAATCAAGAGCGTGCTTCTTGCTCTAAAGCAAGTTGTGTTTCATGGAAGAGAACTGTACCGTGTGTTTCCCTTCAGAAACGGAGTTAAATGCCAGGCTCTATGTCTTTCTTCAAGCAAGACTTCGTTTCAGGTAAACGAAGTCACTTTTCAGCTCAAACGAAGCTACATTGTTCACGAAGCTCACACGTTTCTCGCTCTTAACTGAAAAGCATTGGATGTTAGTGGACCTGAGGTTTGTATCAGTTTCAGAAACAGAGTTGAACTAGATATGGTCCGTGTGTGTAGGAAACACAGTTCTTTTGTTCTGAGCACACTCACGTTTCCCTCTGTATTAGAGACTCTAGAAATCAGGAGCGTGCTTCTTGCTCTAAAGCAGAGTGTGTTTCATGGACGAGAACTGTGCCCTGTGTTTCCCTTAAGAAACGGAGTTAAATGCCAGGCGTGTGTCTTCCTACAAGCAAGACTTCGTTTCAGGTGAATGCAGTCACTTTTCAGCTCAAACGAAGCTACATTGTTCACGAACTCACACGTTTCTCGCTCTTAACTGAAAAGCATTGGATGTTAGAGGACCTGTGGTTTGTACCAGTTTCAGAATCAGAGTTGAACTACATATGGTCCGTGTGTGTAGGAAACACAGTTCTTTTGTTCTGAGCAAACTCACGTTTCCGTCTGTATTAGAGATTCTAGAAAGCAAGAGCGTGCTTCTTGCTCTAAAGCAGGTTGTGTTTCATGGATGAGAACTGTACTGTGTGTTTCCCTTCAGAAACGGAGTTAAATGCCAGGCTCTGTGTCTTTCTTCAAGCAAGACTTCGTTTCAGGTAAACGAAATCACTTTTCAGCTCAAACGAAGCTACATTGTTCACGATGCCCACACGTTTCAGCTCTTAACTGAAAAGCATTGGATGTTAGAGGACCTGTGGTTTATATCAGTTTCATAAACAGAGTTGAACTAGATATGGTCCGTGTGTAGGAAACACAGTTCTTTTGTTCTGAGCACACTCACGTTTCCCTCTGTATTAGAGACTGTAGAAAGCAAGAGCGTGCTTCTTGCTCTAAAGAAGAGTGTGTTTCATGGATGAGAACTGTGCCCTGTGTTTCCCTACAGAAACGGAGTTAAATGCCAGGCTCTGTGTCTTCCTTCAAGCAAGACTACGTTTCAGGTAAACGCAGTCGCTTTTCAGCTCAAACGAATCTACATTGTTCACAAAGCTCACACGTTTCTCGCTCTTAACTGAATAGCATTGGATGTTAGAGGACCTGTGGATTCTATCAGTTTCAGAAACAGAGTTGAACCAGATATGGTCCGTGTGTGTAGGAAACACATTACTTTAGTTCTGAGCACACTCAGGTTTCCTTCTGTATTAGAGACTCTAGAAATCAAGAGCGTGCTTCTTGATCTAAAGCAGGTTGTGTTTCATGGAAGAGAACTGTACCGTGTGTTTCCCTTCAGAAACGGAGTTAAATGCCAGGCTCTGTGTCTTTCTTCAAGCAAGACTTCGATTCAGGTAAACGAAGTCACTTTTCAGCTCAAATGAAGCTACATTGTTCACAAAACTCACACGTTTCTTGCTCTTAACTGAAAAGCATTGGATGTTAGTGGACCTGAGGTTTGTATCAGTTTCAGAAACAGAGTTGAACTAGATATGGTCCGTGTGTGTAGGAAACACAGTTCTTTTGTTCTGAGCACACTCAATTTTCCCTCTGTATTAGAGACTCTAGAAAGCAAGAGCGTGCTTCTTGCTCTAAAGCAGAGTGTGTTTCATTGATGACAACTGTACCGTGTGTTTCCCTTCAGAAACGGAGATAAATGCCAGGCTCTGTGTCTTCCTTAAAGCAAGACTTCGTTTCAGGTAAACAAAGTCACTTTTCAGCTCAAACGAAGCTACATTGTTCACGAAGCTCACACGTTTCTCGCTCTTAACTGAATAGCATTGGATGTTAGAGGACCTGTGGATTCTATCAGTTTCAGAAACAGAGTTGAACCAGATATGGTCCGTGTGTGTAGGAAACACAGTTCTTTTGTTTTGAGCACACTCACGTTTACCTCTGTATTAGAGACTCTAGAAATCAAGAGCGTGCTTCTTGCTCTAAAGCAGAGTGTGTTTCATGGATGAGAACTGTGCCCTGTGTTTCCCTTCAGAAACGGAGTTAAATGCCAGGCATGTGTCTTCCTACAAGCAAGACTTCGTTTCAGGTGAACGCAGTCACTTTTCAGCTCAAACGAAGCTACATTGTTCACGAACTCACACGTTTCTCGCTCTTAACTGAAAAGCATAGGATGTTAGAGGACCTGTGGTTTGTACCAGTTTCAGAATCAGAGTTGAACTACATATGGTCCGTGTGTGTAGGAAACACAGTACTTTAGTTCTGAGCACACTCACGTTTCCCTCTGTATTAGAGACTCTAGAAAGCAAGAGCGTGCTTCTTGCTCTAAAGCAGGTTGTGTTTCATGGAAGAGAACTGTACCGTGTGTTTCCCTTCAGAAACGGAGTTAAATGCCAGGCTCTGTGTCTTTCTTCAAGCAAGACTTCGTTTCAGGTAAACGAAGTCACTTTTCAGCTCAAACGAAGCTACATTGTTCACGAAGCTCACACGTTTCTCGCTCTTAACTGAAAAGCATTGGATGTTAGTGGACCTGAGGTTTGTATCAGTTTCAGAAACAGAGTTGAACTAGATATGGTCCGCGTGTGTAGGAAACACAGTTCTTTTGTTCTGAGCACACTCACGTTTCCCTCTGTATTAGAGACTCTAGAAATCAAGAGCGTGCTTCTTGCTCTAAAGCAGAATGTGTTTCATGGATGAGAACTGTGCCCTGTGTTTCCCTTCAGAAACGGAGTTAAATGCCAGGCGTGTGTCTTCCTACAAGCAAGACTTCGTTTCAGGTGAACGCAGTCACTTTTCAGCTCAAACGAAGCTACATTGTTCACAAACTCACACGTTTCTCGCTCTTAACTGAAAAGCATTGGATGTTAGAGGACCTGTGGTTTGTACCAGTTTCAGAATCAGAGTTGAACTACATATGGTCCGTGTGTGTAGGAAACACAGTTCTTTTGTTCTGAGCAAACTCACGTTTTCGTCTGTATTAGAGATTCTAGAAAGCAAGAGCGTGCTTCTTGCTCTAAAGCAGGTTGTGTTTCATGGATGAGAACTGTACTGTGTGTTTCCCTTCAGAAACGGAGTTAAATGCCAGGCTCTGTGTCTTTCTTCAAGCAAGACTTCGTTTCAGGTAAATGAAATCACATTTCAGCTCAAACGAAGCTACATTGTTCACGATGCCCACACGTTTCAGCTCTTAACTGAAAAGCATTGGATGTTAGAGGACCTGTGGTTTATATCAGTTTCATAAACAGAGTTGAACTAGATATGATCCGTGTGTAGGAAACACAGTTCTTTTGTTCTGAGCACACTCACGTTTCCCTCTGTATTAGAGACTGTAGAAAGCAAGAGCGTGCTTCTTGCTCTAAAGAAGAGTGTGTTTCATGGATGAGAACTCTGCCCTGTGTTTCCCTTCATAAATGGAGTTAAATGCCAGGCGTGTGTCTTCCTCCTAGCAAGACTTCGTTTCATGTAAACGCAGTCACTTTTCAGCTCAAAAGAAGCAACATTGTTCACGAAGCTCACACGTTTCTCGCTTTTCACTGAAAAGCAATGGATGTTAGAGGACCTGTGGATTCTATCAGTTTCAGAAACAGAGTTGAACCAGATATGGTCCGTGTGTGTAGGAAACACAGTACTTTAGTTCTGAGCACACTCACGTTTCCCTCTTTATTAGAGACTCTAGAAAGCAAGAGCGTGCTTCTTGCTCTAAAGCAGGTTGTGTTTCATGGAAGAGAACTGTACCGTGTGTTTCCCTTCAGAAACGGAGTTAAATGCCAGGCTCTGTGTCTTTCTTCAAGCAAGACTTCGTTTCAGGTAAACGAAGTCACTTTTCAGCTCAAACGAAGCTACATTGTTCACAAAGCTCACACGTTTCTCGCTCTTAAGTGAAAAGCATTGGATGTTAGTGGACCTGAGGTTTGTATCAGTTTCAGAAACAGAGTGGAACGAGATATGGTCCGTGTGTGTAGGAAACACAGTTCTTTTGTTCTGAGCACACTCACATTTCCCTCTGTATTAGAGACTCTAGAAATCAAGAGCGTGCTTCTTGCTCTAAAGCAGAGTGTGTTTCATGAATGAGAACTGTGCCCTGTGTTTCCCTTCAGAAACGGAGTTAAATGCCAGGCGTGTGTCTTCCTACAAGCAAGACTTCGTTTCAGGTAAACAAAATCACTTTTCAGCTCAAACGAAGCTACATTGTTCACGAAGCCCACACCTTTCAGCTCTTAACTGAAAAGCATTGGATGTTAGAGGACCTGTGGTTTGTATCAGTTTCATAAACAGAGTTGAACTAGATATGGTCCGTGTGTAGGAAACACAGTTCTTTTGTTCTGAGCACACTCACGTTTCCCTCTTTATTAGAGACTCTAGAAAGCAAGAGCGTGCTTCTTGCTCTAAAGTAGAGTGTGTTTCATGGATGAGAACTGTGCCCTCTGTTTCCCTTCAGAAACGGAGTTAAATGCCAGGCTCTGTGTCTTCCTTCAAGCAAGACTACGTTTCAGGTAAACGCAGTCGCTTTTCAGCTCAAACGAATCTACATTGTTCACAAAGCTCACAGGTTTCTCGCTCTTATCCTAAAAGCAATGGATGTTTTAGGACCTGTGGTTTGTATCAGTTTCAGAAACAGAGTTGAACTAGATATGGTCCGTGTGTGTAGGAAACACAGTTCTTTTGTTCTGAGCACACTCAAGTTTCCCTCTGTATTAGAGACTCTAGAATGCAAGAGCGTGCTTCTTGCTCTAAAGCAGGTTGTGTTTCATGGATGAGAACTGTACCGTGTGTTTCCCTTCAGAAACGGAGTTAAATGCCAGGCTCTGTGTCTTTCTTTAAGCAAGACTTCGTTTCAGGTAAACGAAATCACTTTTCAGCTCAAACGAAGCTACATTGTTCACGAAGCCCACACGTTTCAGCTCTTAACTGAAAAGCATTGGATATTAGAGGACCTGTGGTTTGTATCAGTTTCAGAAACAGAGTTGAACTAGATATGGTCCGTGTATGTAGGAAACACAGTTCTTTGTTCTGAGCACACTCACGTTTTCCTCTGTATTAGTGACTCTAGAAATCAAGAGCGTGCTTTCTGCTCTAAAGCAGAGTGTGTTTCATGGATGAGAACTCTGCCCTGTGTTTCCCTTCATAAATGGAGTTAAATGCCAGGCGTGTGTCTTCCTACAAGCAAGACTTCGTTTCAGGTAAACGCAGTCACTTTTCAGCTCAAACGAAGCTACATTGTTCATGAAGCTCACACGTTTCTCGCTTTTCACTGAAAATGCAATGGATGTTAGAGGACCTGTGGATTCTATCAGTTTCAGAAACAGAGTTGAACCAGATATGGTCCGTGTGTGTAGGAAACACAGTACTTTAGTTCTGAGCACACTCACGTTTCCCTCTGTATTAGAGACTCTAGAAATCAAGAGCGTGCTTCTTGCTCTAAAGCAGAGTGTGTTTCATGGATGAGAACTGTGCCCTGTGTTTCCCTTCAGAAACGGAGTTAAATGCCAGGCGTGTGTCTTCCTACAAGCAAGACTTCGTTTCAGGTGAACGCAGTCACTTTTCAGCTCAAACGAAGCTACTTTGTTCACGAACTCACACGTTTCTCGCTCTTAACTGAAAAGCATTGGATGTTAGTGGACCAGAGGTTTGTATCAGTTTCAGAAACAGAGTTGAACTAGATATGGTCCGTGTGTGTAGGAAACACAGTTCTTTTGTTCTGAGCACACTCACGTTTCCCTCTGTATTAGAGACTCTAGAAAGCAAGAGCGTGCTTCTTGCTCTAAAGCAGGTTGTGTTTCATGGAAGAGAACTGTACCGTGTGTTTCCCTTCAGAAACGGAGTTAAATGCCAGGCTCTGTGTCTTTCTTCAAGCAAGACTTCGTTTCAGGTAAACGAAGTCACTTTTCAGCTCAAACGAAGCTACATTGTTCACGAAGCTCACACGTTTATCGCTCTTAACTGAAAAGCATTGGATGTTAGTGGATCTGAGGTTTGTATCAGTTTCAGAAACAGAGTTGAACCAGATATGGTCCGTGTGTGTAGAAAACACAGTTCTTTTGTTCTGAGCACACTCACGTTTCCCTCTGTATTAGAGACTCTAGAAATCAAGAGCGTGCTTCTTGCTCTAAAGCAGAGTGTGTTTCATGGATGAGAACTGTGCCCTGTGTTTCCCTTAAGAAACGGAGTTAAATGCCAGGCGTGTGTCTTCCTACAAGCAAGACTTCGTTTCAGGTGAACGCAGTCAATTTTCAGCTCAAACGAAGCTACATTGTTCACGAACTCACACGTTTCAGCTCTTAACTGAAAAGCATTGGATATTAGAGGACCTGTGGTTTGTATCAGTTTCAGAAACAGAGTTGAACTAGATATGGTCCGTGTATGTAGGAAACACAGTTCTTTGTTCTGAGCACACTCACGTTTTCCTCTGTATTAGAGACTCTAGAAATCAAGAGCGTGCTTTTTGCTCTAAAGCAGAGTGTGTTTCATGGATGAGAACTCTGCCCTGTGTTTCCCTTCATAAATGGAGTTAAATGCCAGGCGTGTGTCTTCCTACAAGCAAGACTTCGTTTCAGGTAAACGCAGTCACTTTTCAGCTCAAACGAAGTTACATTGTTCATGAAGCTCACACGTTTCTCGCTTTTCACTGAAAATGCAATGGATGTTAGAGGACCTGTGGATTCTATCAGTATCAGAAACAGAGTTGAACCAGATATGGTCCGTGTGTGTAGGAAACACAGTACTTTTGTTCTGAGCACACTCACGTTTCCCTCTGTATTAGAGACTCTAGACATCAAGAGCGTGCTTCTTGCTCTAAAGCAGAGTGTGTTTCATGGATGAGAACTGTGCCCTGTGTTTCCCTTCAGAAACGGAGTTAAATGCCAGGCGTGTGTCTTCCTACAAGCAAGACTTCGTTTCAGGTGAACACAGTCACTTTTCAGCTCAAACGAAGCTACATTGTTCACGAACTCACACGTTTCTCGCTCTTAACTGAAAAGCATTGGATGTTAGAGGACCTGTGGTTTGTACCAGTTTCAGAATCAGAGTTGAACTACATATGGTCCGTGTGTGTAGGAAACACAGTACTTTAGTTCTGAGCACACTCACTTTTCCCTCTGTATTAGAGACTCTAGAAAGCAAGAGCATGCTTCTTGCTCTAAAGCAGGTTGTGTTTCATGGAAGAGAACTGTACCGTGTGTTTCCCTTCAGAAACGGAGTTAAATGCCAGGCTCTGTGTCTTTCTTCAAGCAAGACTTCGTTTCAGGTAAACGAAGTCACTTTTCAGCTCAAACGAAGCTACATTGTTCACGAAGCTCACACGTTTCTCGCTCTTAACTGAAAAGCATTGGATGTTAGTGGACCTGAGGTTTGTATCAGTTTCAGAAACAGAGTTGAACTAGATATGGTCCGCGTGTGTAGGAAACACAGTTCTTTTGTTCTGAGCACACTCACGTTTCCCTCTGTATTAGAGACTCTAGAAATCAAGAGCGTGCTTCTTGCTCTAAAGCAGAATGTGTTTCATGGATGAGAACTGTGCCCTGTGTTTCCCTTCAGAAACGGAGTTAAATGCCAGGCGTGTGTCTTCCTACAAGCAAGACTTCGTTTCAGGTGAACGCAGTCACTTTTCAGCTCAAACGAAGCTACATTGTTCACGAACTCACACGTTTCAGCTCTTAACTGAAAAGCATTGGATATTAGAGGACCTGTGGTTTGTATCAGTTTCAGAAACAGAGTTGAACTAGATATGGTCCGTGTATGTAGGAAACACAGTTCTTTGTTCTGAGCACACTCACGTTTTCCTCTGTATTAGAGACTCTAGAAATCAAGAGCGTGCTTTTTGCTCTAAAGCAGAGTGTGTTTCATGGATGAGAACTCTGCCCTGTGTTTCCCTTCATAAATGGAGTTAAATGCCAGGCGTGTGTCTTCCTACAAGCAAGACTTCGTTTCAGGTAAACGCAGTCACTTTTCAGCTCAAACGAAGTTACATTGTTCATGAAGCTCACACGTTTCTCGCTTTTCACTGAAAATGCAATGGATGTTAGAGGACCTGTGGATTCTATCAGTATCAGAAACAGAGTTGAACCAGATATGGTCCGTGTGTGTAGGAAACACAGTACTTTTGTTCTGAGCACACTCACGTTTCCCTCTGTATTAGAGACTCTAGACATCAAGAGCGTGCTTCTTGCTCTAAAGCAGAGTGTGTTTCATGGATGAGAACTGTGCCCTGTGTTTCCCTTCAGAAACGGAGTTAAATGCCAGGCGTGTGTCTTCCTACAAGCAAGACTTCGTTTCAGGTGAACACAGTCACTTTTCAGCTCAAACGAAGCTACATTGTTCACGAACTCACACGTTTCTCGCTCTTAACTGAAAAGCATTGGATGTTAGAGGACCTGTGGTTTGTACCAGTTTCAGAATCAGAGTTGAACTACATATGGTCCGTGTGTGTAGGAAACACAGTACTTTAGTTCTGAGCACACTCACTTTTCCCTCTGTATTAGAGACTCTAGAAAGCAAGAGCATGCTTCTTGCTCTAAAGCAGGTTGTGTTTCATGGAAGAGAACTGTACCGTGTGTTTCCCTTCAGAAACGGAGTTAAATGCCAGGCTCTGTGTCTTTCTTCAAGCAAGACTTCGTTTCAGGTAAACGAAGTCACTTTTCAGCTCAAACGAAGCTACATTGTTCACGAAGCTCACACGTTTCTCGCTCTTAACTGAAAAGCATTGGATGTTAGTGGACCTGAGGTTTGTATCAGTTTCAGAAACAGAGTTGAACTAGATATGGTCCGCGTGTGTAGGAAACACAGTTCTTTTGTTCTGAGCACACTCACGTTTCCCTCTGTATTAGAGACTCTAGAAATCAAGAGCGTGCTTCTTGCTCTAAAGCAGAATGTGTTTCATGGATGAGAACTGTGCCCTGTGTTTCCCTTCAGAAACGGAGTTAAATGCCAGGCGTGTGTCTTCCTACAAGCAAGACTTCGTTTCAGGTGAACGCAGTCACTTTTCAGCTCAAACGAAGCTACATTGTTCACGAACTCACACGTTTCTCGCTCTTAACTGAAAAGCATTGGATGTTAGAGGACCTGTGGTTTGTACCAGTTTCAGAATCAGAGTTGAACTACATATGGTCCGTGTGTGTAGGAAACACAGTTCTTTTGTTCTGAGCAAACTCACGTTTTCGTCTGTATTAGAGATTCTAGAAAGCAAGAGCGTGCTTCTTGCTCTAAAGCAGGTTGTGTTTCATGGATGAGAACTGTACTGTGTGTTTCCCTTCAGAAACGGAGTTAAATGCCAGGCTCTGTGTCTTTCTTCAAGCAAGACATCGTTTCAGGTAAACGCAGTCGCTTTTCAGCTCAAACGAATCTACATTGTTCACAAAGCTCACACGTTTCTCGCTCTTAACTGAAAAGCATTGGATGTTAGAGGACCTGTGGTTTGTATCAGTTTCAGAAACAGAGTTGAACTCGATATGGTCCGTGTATGTAGGAAACACAGTTCTTTTGTTCTGAGCACACTCACGTTTTCCTCTGTATTAGAGACTCTAGAAATCAAGAGCGTGCTTTTTGCTCTAAAGCAGAGTGTGTTTCATGGATGAGAACTCTGCCCTGTGTTTCCCTTCATAAATGGAGTTAAATGCCAGGCGTGTGTCTTCCTCCAAGCAAGACTTCGTTTCATGTAAACGCAGTCACTTTTCAGCTCAAAAGAAGCAACATTGTTCACGAAGCTCACACGTTTCTCGCTTTTCACTGAAAAGCAATGGATGTTAGAGGACCTGTGGATTCTATCAGTTTCAGAAACAGAGTTGAACCAGATATGGTCCGTGTGTGTAGGAAACACAGTACTTTAGTTCTGAGCACACTCACGTTTCCCTCTTTATTAGAGACTCTAGAAAGCAAGAGCGTGCTTCTTGCTCTAAAGCAGAGTGTGTTTCATGGATGAGAACTGTGCCCTGTGTTTCCCTTCAGAAACGGAGTTAAATGCCAGGCGTGTGTCTTCCTACAAGCAAGACTTCGTTTCAGGTAAACAAAATCACTTTTCAGCTCAAACGAAGCTACATTGTTCACGAAGCCCACACCTTTCAGCTCTTAACTGAAAAGCATTGGATGTTAGAGGACCTGTGGTTTGTATCAGTTTCATAAACAGAGTTGAACTAGATATGGTCCGTGTGTAGGAAACACAGTTCTTTTGTTCTGAGCACACTCACGTTTCCCTCTTTATTAGAGACTCTAGAAAGCAAGAGCGTGCTTCTTGCTCTAAAGCAGGTTGTGTTTCATGGATGAGAACTGTACCGTGTGTTTCCCTTCAGAAACGGAGTTAAATGCCAGGCTCTGTGTCTTTCTTTAAGCAAGACTTCGTTTCAGGTAAACGAAATCACTTTTCAGCTCAAACGAAGCTACATTGTTCACGAAGCCCACACGTTTCAGCTCTTAACTGAAAAGCATTGGATATTAGAGGACCTGTGGTTTGTATCAGTTTCAGAAACAGAGTTGAACTAGATATGGTCCGTGTATGTAGGAAACACAGTTCTTTGTTCTGAGCACACTCACGTTTTCCTCTGTATTACAGACTCTAGAAATCAAGAGCGTGCTTTTTGCTCTAAAGCAGAGTGTGTTTCATGGATGAGAACTCTGCCCTGTGTTTCCCTTCATAAATGGAGTTATATGCCAGGCGTGTGTCTTCCTACAAGCAAGACTTCGTTTCAGGTAAACGCAGTCACTTTTCAGCTCAAACGAAGCTATATTGTTCATGAAGCTCACACGTTTCTCGCTCTTAACTGAATAGCATTGGATGTTAGAGGACCTGTGGATTCTATCAGTTTCAGAAACAGAGTTGAACCAGATATGGTCCGTGTGTGTAGGAAACACAGTTCTTTTGTTTTGAGCACACTCACGTTTACCTCTGTATTAGAGACTCTAGAAATCAAGAGCGTGCTTCTTGCTCTAAAGCAGAGTGTGTTTCATGGATGAGAACTGTGCCCTGTGTTTCCCTTCAGAAACGGAGTTAAATGCCAGGCATGTGTCTTCCTACAAGCAAGACTTCGTTTCAGGTGAATGCAGTCACTTTTCAGCTCAAATGACGCTACATTGTTCACGAACTCACACGTTTCTCGCTCTTAACTGAAAAGCATTGGATGTTAGAGGACCTGTGGTTTGTACCAGTTTCAGAATCAGAGTTGAACTACATATGGTCCGTGTGTGTAGGAAACACAGTTCTTTTGTTCTGAGCAAACTCACGTTTCCGTCTGTATTAGAGATTCTAGAATGCAAGAGCGTGCTTCTTGCTCTAAAGCAGGTTGTGTATCATGGATGAGAACTGTACCGTGTGTTTCCCTTCAGAAACGCAGTTAAATGCCAGGCTCTGTGTCTTTCTTTAAGCAAGACTTCGTTTCAGGTAAACGAAATCACTTTTCAGCTCAAACGAAGCTACATTGTTCACGAAGCCCACACGTTTCAGCTCTTAACTGAAAAGCATTGGATATTAGAGGACCTGTGGTTTGTATCAGTTTCAGAAACAGAGTTGAACTAGATATGGTCCGTGTATGTAGGAAACACAGTTCTTTGTTCTGAGCACACTCACGTTTTCCTCTGTATTAGAGACTCTAGAAATCAAGAGCGTGCTTTTTGCTCTAAAGCAGAGTGTGTTTCATGGATGAGAACTCTGCCCTGTGTTTCCCTTCATAAATGGAGTTAAATGCCAGGCTCTGTGTCTTCCTACAAGCAAGACTTCGTTTCAGGTAAACGCAGTCACTTTTCAGCTCAAACGAAGCTACATTGTTCATGAAGCTCACACGTTTCTCGCTTTTCACTGAAAATGCAATGGATGTTAGAGGACCTGTGGATTCTATCAGTTTCAGAAACAGAGTTGAACCAGATATGGTCCGTGTGTGTAGGAAACACAGTACTTTAGTTCTGAGCACACTCACGTTTCCCTCTGTATTAGAGACTCTAGAAATCAAGAGCGTGCTTCTTGCTCTAAAGCAGGTTGTGTTTCATGGAAGAGAACTGTACCGTGTGTTTCCCTTCAGAAACGGAGTTAAATGCCAGGCTCTATGTCTTTCTTCAAGCAAGACTTCGTTTCAGGTAAATGAAGTCACTTTTCAGCTCAAACGAAGCTACATTGTTCACAAAGCTCACACGTTTCTCGCTCTTAACTGAAAAGCATTGGATGTTAGTGGACCTGAGGTTTGTATCAGTTTCAGAAACAGAGTTGAACTAGATATGGTCCGTGTGTGTAGGAAACACAGTTCTTTTGTTCTGAGCACACTCACGTTTCCCTCTGTATTAGAGACTCTAGAAAGCAAGAGCGTGCTTCTTGCTCTAAAGCAGGTTGTGTTTCATGGAAGAGAACTGTACCGTGTGTTTCCTTCAGAAACGGAGTTAAATGCCAGGCTCTGTGTCTTTCTTCAAGCAAGACTTCGTTTCAGGTAAACGAAGTCACTTTTCAGCTCAAACGAAGCTACATTGTTCACGAAGCTCACACGTTTCTCGCTCTTAACTGAAAAGCATTGGATGTTAGTGGACCTGAGGTTTGTATCAGTTTCAGAAACAGAGTTGAACTAGATATGGTCCGTGTGTGTAGGAAACACAGTTCTTTTGTTCTGAGCACACTCACGTTTCTCTCTGTATTAGAGACTCTAGAAATCAAGAGCGTGCTTCTTGCTCTAAAGCAGAGTGTGTTTCATGGATGAGAACTGTGCCCTGTGTTTCCCTTCAGAAACGGAGTTAAATGCCAGGCGTGTGTCTTCCTACAAGCAAGACTTCGTTTCAGGTGAACGCAGTCACTTTTCAGCTCAAACGAAGCTACATTGTTCACGAACTCACACGTTTCTCGCTCTTAACTGAAAAGCATTGGATGTTAGAGGACCTGTGGTTTGTACCAGTTTCAGAATCAGAGTTGAACTACATATGGTCCGTGTGTGTAGGAAACACAGTACTTTAGTTCTGAGCACACTCACGTTTCCCTCTGTATTAGAGACTCTAGAAAGCAAGAGCATGCTTCTTGCTCTAAAGCAGGTTGTGTTTCATGGAAGAGAACTGTACCGTGTGTTTCCCTTCAGAAACGGAGTTAAATGCCAGGCTCTGTGTCTTTCTTCAAGCAAGACTTCGTTTCAGGTAAACGAAGTCACTTTTCAGCTCAAACGAAGCTACATTGTTCACGAAGCTCACACGTTTCTCGCTCTTAACTGAAAAGCATTGGATGTTAGTGGACCTGAGGTTTGTATCAGTTTCAGAAACAGAGTTGAACTAGATATGGTCCGCGTGTGTAGGAAACACAGTTCTTTTGTTCTGAGCACACTCACGTTTCCCTCTGTATTAGAGACTCTAGAAATCAAGAGCGTGCTTCTTGCTCTAAAGCAGAATGTGTTTCATGGATGAGAACTGTGCCCTGTGTTTCCCTTCAGAAACGGAGTTAAATGCCAGGCGTGTGTCTTCCTACAAGCAAGACTTCGTTTCAGGTGAACGCAGTCACTTTTCAGCTCAAACGAAGCTACATTGTTCACGAACTCACACGTTTCTCGCTCTTAACTGAAAAGCATTGGATGTTAGAGGACCTGTGGTTTGTACCAGTTTCAGAATCAGAGTTGAACTACATATGGTCCGTGTGTGTAGGAAACACAGTTCTTTTGTTCTGAGCAAACTCACGTTTTCGTCTGTATTAGAGATTCTAGAAAGCAAGAGCATGCTTCTTGCTCTAAAGCAGGTTGTGTTTCATGGATGAGAACTGTACTGTGTGTTTCCCTTCAGAAACGGAGTTAAATGCCAGGCTCTGTGTCTTTCTTCAAGCAAGACTTCGTTTCAGGTAAACGCAGTCGCTTTTCAGCTCAAACGAATCTACATTGTTCACAAAGCTCACACGTTTCTCGCTCTTAACTGAAAAGCATTGGATGTTAGAGGACCTGTGGTTTGTATCAGTTTCAGAAACAGAGTTGAACTCGATATGGTCCGTGTATGTAGGAAACACAGTTCTTTTGTTCTGAGCACACTCACGTTTTCCTCTGTATTAGAGACTCTAGAAATCAAGAGCGTGCTTTTTGCTCTAAAGCAGAGTGTGTTTCATGGATGAGAACTCTGCCCTGTGTTTCCCTTCATAAATGGAGTTAAATGGCAGGCGTGTGTCTTCCTCCAAGCAAGACTTCGTTTCATGTAAACGCAGTCACTTTTCAGCTCAAAAGAAGCAACATTGTTCACGAAGCTCACACGTTTCTCGCTTTTCACTGAAAAGCAATGGATGTTAGAGGACCTGTGGATTCTATCAGTTTCAGAAACAGAGTTGAACCAGATATGGTCCGTGTGTGTAGGAAACACAGTACTTTAGTTCTGAGCACACTCACGTTTCCCTCTTTATTAGAGACTCTAGAAAGCAAGAGCGTGCTTCTTGCTCTAAAGCAGGTTGTGTTTCATGGAAGAGAACTGTACCGTGTGTTTCCCTTCAGAAACGGAGTTAAATGCCAGGCTCTGTGTCTTTCTTCAAGCAAGACTTCGTTTCAGGTAAACGAAGTCACTTTTCAGCTCAAACGAAGCTACATTGTTCACAAAGCTCACACGTTTCTGGCTCTTAACTGAAAAGCATTGGATGTTAGTGGACCTGAGGTTTGTATCAGTTTCAGAAACAGAGTGGAACGAGATATGGTCCGTGTGTGTAGGAAACACAGTTCTTTTGTTCTGAGCACACTCACGTTTCCCTCTGTATTAGAGACTCTAGAAATCAAGAGCGTGCTTCTTGCTCTAAAGCAGAGTGTGTTTCATGGATGAGAACTGTGCCCTGTGTTTCCCTTCAGAAACGGAGTTAAATGCCAGGCGTGTGTCTTCCTACAAGCAAGACTTCGTTTCAGGTAAACAAAATCACTTTTCAGCTCAAACGAAGCTACATTGTTCACGAAGCCCACACCTTTCAGCTCTTAACTGAAAAGCATTGGATGTTAGAGGACCTGTGGTTTGTATCAGTTTCATAAACAGAGTTGAACTTGATATGGTCCGTGTGTAGGAAACACAGTTCTTTTGTTCTGAGCACACTCACGTTTCCCTCTTTATTAGAGACTCTAGAAAGCAAGAGCGTGCTTCTTGCTCTAAAGCAGGTTGTGTTTCATGGATGAGAACTGTACCGTGTGTTTCCCTTCAGAAACGGAGTTAAATGCCAGGCTCTGTGTCTTTCTTTAAGCAAGACTTCGTTTCAGGTAAACGAAATCACTTTTCAGCTCAAACGAAGCTACATTGTTCACGAAGCCCACACGTTTCAGCTCTTAACTGAAAAGCATTGGATATTAGAGGACCTGTGGTTTGTATCAGTTTCAGAAACAGAGTTGAACTAGATATGGTCCGTGTATGTAGGAAACACAGTTCTTTGTTCTGAGCACACTCACGTTTTCCTCTGTATTAGAGACTCTAGAAATCAAGAGCGTGCTTTTTGCTCTAAAGCAGAGTGTGTTTCATGGATGAGAACTCTGCCCTGTGTTTCCCTTCATAAATGGAGTTATATGCCAGGCGTGTGTCTTCCTACAAGCAAGACTTCGTTTCAGGTAAACGCAGTCACTTTTCAGCTCAAACGAAGCTACATTGTTCATGAAGCTCACACGTTTCTCGCTCTTAACTGAATAGCATTGGATGTTAGAGGACCTGTGGATTCTATCAGTTTCAGAAACAGAGTTGAACCAGATATGGTCCGTGTGTGTAGGAAACACAGTTCTTTTGTTTTGAGCACACTCACGTTTACCTCTGTATTAGAGACTCTAGAAATCAAGAGCGTGCTTCTTGCTCTAAAGCAGAGTGTGTTTCATGGATGAGAACTGTGCCCTGTGTTTCCCTTCAGAAACGGAGTTAAATGCCAGGCATGTGTCTTCCTACAAGCAAGACTTCGTTTCAGGTGAATGCAGTCACTTTTCAGCTCAAATGAAGCTACATTGTTCACGAACTCACACGTTTCTCGCTCTTAACTGAAAAGCATTGGATGTTAGAGGACCTGTGGTTTGTACCAGTTTCAGAATCAGAGTTGAACTACATATGGTCCGTGTGTGTAGGAAACACAGTTCTTTTGTTCTGAGCAAACTCACGTTTCCGTCTGTATTAGAGATTCTAGAATGCAAGAGCGTGCTTCTTGCTCTAAAGCAGGTTGTGTATCATGGATGAGAACTGTACCGTGTGTTTCCCTTCAGAAACGGAGTTAAATGCCAGGCTCTGTGTCTTTCTTTAAGCAAGACTTCGTTTCAGGTAAACGAAATCACTTTTCAGCTCAAACGAAGCTACATTGTTCACGAAGCCCACACGTTTCAGCTCTTAACTGAAAAGCATTGGATATTAGAGGACCTGTGGTTTGTATCAGTTTCAGAAACAGAGTTGAACTAGATATGGTCCGTGTATGTAGGAAACACAGTTCTTTGTTCTGAGCACACTCACGTTTTCCTCTGTATTAGAGACTCTAGAAATCAAGAGCGTGCTTTTTGCTCTAAAGCAGAGTGCGTTTCATGGATGAGAACTCTGCCCTGTGTTTCCCTTCATAAATGGAGTTAAATGCCAGGCGTGTGTCTTCCTACAAGCAAGACTTCGTTTCAGGTAAACGCAGTCACTTTTCAGCTCAAACGAAGCTACATTGTTCATGAAGCTCACACGTTTCTCGCTTTTCACTGAAAATGCAATGGATGTTAGAGGACCTGTGGATTCTATCAGTTTCAGAAACAGAGTTGAACCAGATATGGTCCGTGTGTGTAGGAAACACAGTACTTTAGTTCTGAGCACACTCACGTTTCCCTCTGTATTAGAGACTCTAGAAATCAAGAGCGTGCTTCTTGCTCTAAAGCAGAGTGTGTTTCATGGATGAGAACTGTGCCCTGTGTTTCCCTTCAGAAACGGAGTTAAATGCCAGGCGTGTGTCTTCCTACAAGCAAGACTTCGTTTCAGATGAACGCAGTCACTTTTCAGCTCAAACGAAGCTACATTGTTCACGAACTCACACGTTTCTCGCTCTTAACTGAAAAGCATTGGATGTTAGAGGACCTGTGGTTTGTACCAGTTTCAGAATCAGAGTTGAACTACATATCGTCCCTGTGTGTAGGAAACACAGTACTTTAGTTCTGAGCACACTCACGTTTCCCTCTGTATTAGAGACTCTAGAAATCAAGAGCGTGCTTCTTGCTCTAAAGCAGGTTGTGTTTCATGGAAGAGAACTGTACCGTGTGTTTCCCTTCAGAAACGGAGTTAAATGCCAGGCTCTATGTCTTTCTTCAAGCAAGACTTCGTTTCAGGTAAATGAAGTCACTTTTCAGCTCAAACGAAGCTACATTGTTCACAAAGCTCACACGTTTCTCGCTCTTAACTGAAAAGCATTGGATGTTAGTGGACCTGAGGTTTGTATCAGTTTCAGAAACAGAGTTGAACTAGATATGGTCCGTGTGTGTAGGAAACACAGTTCTTTTGTTCTGAGCACACTCACGTTTCCCTCTGTATTAGAGACTCTAGAAAGCAAGAGCGTGCTTCTTGCTCTAAAGCAGGTTGTGTTTCATGGAAGAGAACTGTACCGTGTGTTTCCTTCAGAAACGGAGTTAAATGCCAGGCTCTGTGTCTTTCTTCAAGCAAGACTTCGTTTCAGGTAAACGAAGTCACTTTTCAGCTCAAACGAAGCTACATTGTTCACGAAGCTCACACGTTTCTCGCTCTTAACTGAAAAGCATTGGATGTTAGTGGACCTGAGGTTTGTATCAGTTTCAGAAACAGAGTTGAACTAGATATGGTCCGTGTGTGTAGGAAACACAGTTCTTTGTTCTGAGCACACTCACGTTTCTCTCTGTATTAGAGACTCTAGAAATCAAGAGCGTGCTTCTTGCTCTAAAGCAGAGTGTGTTTCATGGATGAGAACTGTGCCCTGTGTTTCCCTTCAGAAACGGAATTAAATGCCAGGCGTGTGTCTTCCTACAAGCAAGACTTCGTTTCAGGTGAACGCAGTCACTTTTCAGCTCAAACGAAGCTACATTGTTCACGAACTCACACGTTTCTCGCTCTTAACTGAAAAGCATTGGATGTTAGTGGACCTGAGGTTTGTATCAGTTTCAGAAACAGAGTTGAACTAGATATGGTCCGTGTGTGTAGGAAACACAGTTCTTTTGTTCTGAGCACACTCACGTTTCCCTCTGTATTAGAGACTCTAGAAAGCAAGAGCGTGCTTCTTGCTCTAAAGCAGGTTGTGTTTCATGGAAGAGAACTGTACCGTGTGTTTCCTTCAGAAACGGAGTTAAATGCCAGGCTCTGTGTCTTTCTTCAAGCAAGACTTCGTTTCAGGTAAACGAAGTCACTTTTCAGCTCAAACGAAGCTACATTGTTCACGAAGCTCACACGTTTCTCGCTCTTAACTGAAAAGCATTGGATGTTAGTGGACCTGAGGTTTGTATCAGTTTCAGAAACAGAGTTGAACTAGATATGGTCCGTGTGTGTAGGAAACACAGTTCTTTTGTTCTGAGCACACTCACGTTTCTCTCTGTATTAGAGACTCTAGAAATCAAGAGCGTGCTTCTTGCTCTAAAGCAGGTTGTGTTTCATGGATGAGAACTGTACTGTGTGTTTCCCTTCAGAAACGGAGTTAAATGCCAGGCTCTGTGTCTTTCTTCAAGCAAGACTTCGTTTCAGGTAAACGAAATCACTTTTCAGCTCAAACGAAGCTACATTGTTCACGATGCCCACACGTTTCAGCTCTTAACTGAAAAGCATTGGATGTTAGAGGACCTGTGGTTTATATCAGTTTCATAAACAGAGTTGAACTAGATATGGTCCGTGTGTAGGAAACACAGTTCTTTTGTTCTGAGCACACTCACGTTTCCCTCTGTATTAGAGACTGTAGAAAGCAAGAGCGTGCTTCTTGCTCTAAAGAAGAGTGTGTTTCATGGATGAGAACTGTGCCCTGTGTTTCCCTTCAGAAACGGAGTTAAATGCCAGGCTCTGTGTCTTCCTTCAAGCAAGACTACGTTTCAGGTAAACGCAGTCGCTTTTCAGCTCAAACGAATCTACATTGTTCACAAAGCTCACACGTTTCTCGCTCTTAACTGAAAAGCATTGGATGTTAGAGGACCTGTGGTTTGTATCAGTTTCATAAACAGAGTTGAACTAGATATGGTCCGTGTGTAGGAAACACAGTTCTTTTGTTCTGAGCACACTCACGTTTCCCTCTGTATTAGAGACTCTAGAAAGCAAGAGCGTGCTTCTTGCTCTAAAGCAGGTTGTGTTTCATGGAAGAGAACTGTACCGTGTGTTTCCCTTCAGAAACGGAGTTAAATGCCAGGCTCTGTGTCTTTCTTCAAGCAAGACTTCGTTTCAGGTAAACGAAGTCACTTTTCAGCTCAAACGAAGCTACATTGTTCACAAAGCTCACACGTTTCTCGCTCTTAACTGAAAAGCATTGGATGTTAGTGGACCTGAGGTTTGTATCAGTTTCAGAAACAGAGTGGAACGAGATATGGTCCGTGTGTGTAGGACACAGTTCTTTTGTTCTGAGCACACTCACGTTTCCCTCTGTATTAGAGACTCTAGAAATCAAGAGCGTGCTTCTTGCTCTAAAGCAGAGTGTGTTTCATGGATGACAACTGTGCCCTGTGTTTCCCTTCAGAAACGGAGTTAAATGCCAGGCGTGTGTCTTCCTACAAGCAAGACTTCGTTTCAGGTGAACGCAGTCACTTTTCAGCTCAAACGAAGCTACATTGTTCACGAACTCACACGTTTCTCGCTCTTAACTGAAAAGCATTGGATGTTAGAGGACCTGTGGTTTGTACCAGTTTCAGAATCAGAGTTGAACTACATATGGTCCGTGTGTGTAGGAAACACAGTTCTTTTGTTCTGAGCACACTCACGTTTCCCTCTGTATTAGAGACTGTAGAAAGCAAGAGCGTGCTTCTTGCTCTAAAGCAGAGTGTGTTTCATGGATGAGAACTGTGCCCTGTGTTTCCCGTCAGAAACGGAGTTAAATGCCAGGCTCTGTGTCTTCCTTCAAGCAAGACTACGTTTCAGGTAAACGCAGTCGCTTTTCAGCTCAAACGAATCTACATTGTTCACAAAGCTCACACGTTTCTCGCTCTTAACTGAAAAGCATTGGATGTTAGAGGACCTGTGGTTTGTATCAGTTTCAGAAACAGAGTTGAACTAGATATGGTCCGTGTGTAGGAAACACATTTCTTTTGTTCTGAGCACACTCATGTTTCCCTCTGTATTAGAGACTCTAGAAAGCAAGAGCGTGCTTCTTGCTCTAAAGCAGAGTGTGTTTCATGGATGAGAACTGTACCGTGTGTTTCCCTTCAGAAACGGAGTTAAATGCCAGGCTCTGTGTCTTTCTTTAAGCAAGACTTCGTTTCAGGTAAACAAAATCACTTTTCAGCTCAAACGAAGCTACATTGTTCACGAAGCCCACACCTTTCAGCTCTTAACTGAAAAGCATTGGATGTTAGAGGACCTGTGGTTTGTACCAGTTTCAGAATCAGAGTTGAACTACATATGGTCCGTGTGTGTAGGAAACACAGTTCTTTTGTTCTGAGCAAACTCACGTTTTCGTCTGTATTAGAGATTCTAGAAAGCAAGAGCATGCTTCTTGCTCTAAAGCAGGTTGTGTTTCATGGATGAGAACTGTACTGTGTGTTTCCCTTCAGAAACGGAGTTAAATGCCAGGCTCTGTGTCTTTCTTCAAGCAAGACTTCGTTTCAGGTAAACGCAGTCGCTTTTCAGCTCAAACGAATCTACATTGTTCACAAAGCTCACACGTTTCTCGCTCTTAACTGAAAAGCATTGGATGTTAGAGGACCTGTGGTTTGTATCAGTTTCAGAAACAGAGTTGAACTCGATATGGTCCGTGTATGTAGGAAACACAGTTCTTTTGTTCTGAGCACACTCACGTTTTCCTCTGTATTAGAGACTCTAGAAATCAAGAGCGTGCTTTTTGCTCTAAAGCAGAGTGTGTTTCATGGATGAGAACTCTGCCCTGTGTTTCCCTTCATAAATGGAGTTAAATGCCAGGCGTGTGTCTTCCTCCAAGCAAGACTTCGTTTCATGTAAACGCAGTCACTTTTCAGCTCAAAAGAAGCAACATTGTTCACGAAGCTCACACGTTTCTCGCTTTTCACTGAAAAGCAATGGATGTTAGAGGACCTGTGGATTCTATCAGTTTCAGAAACAGAGTTGAACCAGATATGGTCCGTGTGTGTAGGAAACACAGTACTTTAGTTCTGAGCACACTCACGTTTCCCTCTTTATTAGAGACTCTAGAAAGCAAGAGCGTGCTTCTTGCTCTAAAGCAGGTTGTGTTTCATGGAAGAGAACTGTACCGTGTGTTTCCCTTCAGAAACAGAGTTAAATGCCAGGCTCTGTGTCTTTCTTCAAGCAAGACTTCGTTTCAGGTAAACGAAGTCACTTTTCAGCTCAAACGAAGCTACATTGTTCACAAAGCTCACACGTTTCTGGCTCTTAACTGAAAAGCATTGGATGTTAGTGGACCTGAGGTTTGTATCAGTTTCAGAAACAGAGTGGAACGAGATATGGTCCGTGTGTGTAGGAAACACAGTTCTTTTGTTCTGAGCACACTCACGTTTCCCTCTGTATTAGAGACTCTAGAAATCAAGAGCGTGCTTCTTGCTCTAAAGCAGAGTGTGTTTCATGGATGAGAACTGTGCCCTGTGTTTCCCTTCAGAAACGGAGTTAAATGCCAGGCGTGTGTCTTCCTACAAGCAAGACTTCGTTTCAGGTAAACAAAATCACTTTTCAGCTCAAACGAAGCTACATTGTTCACGAAGCCCACACCTTTCAGCTCTTAACTGAAAAGCATTGGATGTTAGAGGACCTGTGGTTTGTATCAGTTTCATAAACAGAGTTGAACTTGATATGGTCCGTGTGTAGGAAACACAGTTCTTTTGTTCTGAGCACACTCACGTTTCCCTCTTTATTAGAGACTCTAGAAAGCAAGAGCGTGCTTCTTGCTCTAAAGCAGGTTGTGTTTCATGGATGAGAACTGTACCGTGTGTTTCCCTTCAGAAACGGAGTTAAATGCCAGGCTCTGTGTCTTTCTTTAAGCAAGACTTCGTTTCAGGTAAACGAAATCACTTTTCAGCTCAAACGAAGCTACATTGTTCACGAAGCCCACACGTTTCAGCTCTTAACTGAAAAGCATTGGATATTAGAGGACCTGTGGTTTGTATCAGTTTCAGAAACAGAGTTGAACTAGATATGGTCCGTGTATGTAGGAAACACAGTTCTTTGTTCTGAGCACACTCACGTTTTCCTCTGTATTAGAGACTCTAGAAATCAAGAGCGTGCTTTTTGCTCTAAAGCAGAGTGTGTTTCATGGATGAGAACTCTGCCCTGTGTTTCCCTTCATAAATGGAGTTATATGCCAGGCGTGTGTCTTCCTACAAGCAAGACTTCGTTTCAGGTAAACGCAGTCACTTTTCAGCTCAAACGAAGCTACATTGTTCATGAAGCTCACACGTTTCTCGCTCTTAACTGAATAGCATTGGATGTTAGAGGACCTGTGGATTCTATCAGTTTCAGAAACAGAGTTGAACCAGATATGGTCCGTGTGTGTAGGAAACACAGTTCTTTTGTTTTGAGCACACTCACGTTTACCTCTGTATTAGAGACTCTAGAAATCAAGAGCGTGCTTCTTGCTCTAAAGCAGAGTGTGTTTCATGGATGAGAACTGTGCCCTGTGTTTCCCTTCAGAAACGGAGTTAAATGCCAGGCATGTGTCTTCCTACAAGCAAGACTTCGTTTCAGGTGAATGCAGTCACTTTTCAGCTCAAATGAAGCTACATTGTTCACGAACTCACACGTTTCTCGCTCTTAACTGAAAAGCATTGGATGTTAGAGGACCTGTGGTTTGTACCAGTTTCAGAATCAGAGTTGAACTACATATGGTCCGTGTGTGTAGGAAACACAGTTCTTTTGTTCTGAGCAAACTCACGTTTCCGTCTGTATTAGAGATTCTAGAATGCAAGAGCGTGCTTCTTGCTCTAAAGCAGGTTGTGTATCATGGATGAGAACTGTACCGTGTGTTTCCCTTCAGAAACGGAGTTAAATGCCAGGCTCTGTGTCTTTCTTTAAGCAAGACTTCGTTTCAGGTAAACGAAATCACTTTTCAGCTCAAACGAAGCTACATTGTTCACGAAGCCCACACGTTTCAGCTCTTAACTGAAAAGCATTGGATATTAGAGGACCTGTGGTTTGTATCAGTTTCAGAAACAGAGTTGAACTAGATATGGTCCGTGTATGTAGGAAACACAGTTCTTTGTTCTGAGCACACTCACGTTTTCCTCTGTATTAGAGACTCTAGAAATCAAGAGCGTGCTTTTTGCTCTAAAGCAGAGTGCGTTTCATGGATGAGAACTCTGCCCTGTGTTTCCCTTCATAAATGGAGTTAAATGCCAGGCGTGTGTCTTCCTACAAGCAAGACTTCGTTTCAGGTAAACGCAGTCACTTTTCAGCTCAAACGAAGCTACATTGTTCATGAAGCTCACACGTTTCTCGCTTTTCACTGAAAATGCAATGGATGTTAGAGGACCTGTGGATTCTATCAGTTTCAGAAACAGAGTTGAACCAGATATGGTCCGTGTGTGTAGGAAACACAGTACTTTAGTTCTGAGCACACTCACGTTTCCCTCTGTATTAGAGACTCTAGAAATCAAGAGCGTGCTTCTTGCTCTAAAGCAGAGTGTGTTTCATGGATGAGAACTGTGCCCTGTGTTTCCCTTCAGAAACGGAGTTAAATGCCAGGCGTGTGTCTTCCTACAAGCAAGACTTCGTTTCAGATGAACGCAGTCACTTTTCAGCTCAAACGAAGCTACATTGTTCACGAACTCACACGTTTCTCGCTCTTAACTGAAAAGCATTGGATGTTAGAGGACCTGTGGTTTGTACCAGTTTCAGAATCAGAGTTGAACTACATATCGTCCCTGTGTGTAGGAAACACAGTACTTTAGTTCTGAGCACACTCACGTTTCCCTCTGTATTAGAGACTCTAGAAATCAAGAGCGTGCTTCTTGCTCTAAAGCAGGTTGTGTTTCATGGAAGAGAACTGTACCGTGTGTTTCCCTTCAGAAACGGAGTTAAATGCCAGGCTCTATGTCTTTCTTCAAGCAAGACTTCGTTTCAGGTAAATGAAGTCACTTTTCAGCTCAAACGAAGCTACATTGTTCACAAAGCTCACACGTTTCTCGCTCTTAACTGAAAAGCATTGGATGTTAGTGGACCTGAGGTTTGTATCAGTTTCAGAAACAGAGTTGAACTAGATATGGTCCGTGTGTGTAGGAAACACAGTTCTTTTGTTCTGAGCACACTCACGTTTCCCTCTGTATTAGAGACTCTAGAAAGCAAGAGCGTGCTTCTTGCTCTAAAGCAGGTTGTGTTTCATGGAAGAGAACTGTACCGTGTGTTTCCTTCAGAAACGGAGTTAAATGCCAGGCTCTGTGTCTTTCTTCAAGCAAGACTTCGTTTCAGGTAAACGAAGTCACTTTTCAGCTCAAACGAAGCTACATTGTTCACGAAGCTCACACGTTTCTCGCTCTTAACTGAAAAGCATTGGATGTTAGTGGACCTGAGGTTTGTATCAGTTTCAGAAACAGAGTTGAACTAGATATGGTCCGTGTGTGTAGGAAACACAGTTCTTTGTTCTGAGCACACTCACGTTTCTCTCTGTATTAGAGACTCTAGAAATCAAGAGCGTGCTTCTTGCTCTAAAGCAGAGTGTGTTTCATGGATGAGAACTGTGCCCTGTGTTTCCCTTCAGAAACGGAATTAAATGCCAGGCGTGTGTCTTCCTACAAGCAAGACTTCGTTTCAGGTGAACGCAGTCACTTTTCAGCTCAAACGAAGCTACATTGTTCACGAACTCACACGTTTCTCGCTCTTAACTGAAAAGCATTGGATGTTAGTGGACCTGAGGTTTGTATCAGTTTCAGAAACAGAGTTGAACTAGATATGGTCCGTGTGTGTAGGAAACACAGTTCTTTTGTTCTGAGCACACTCACGTTTCCCTCTGTATTAGAGACTCTAGAAAGCAAGAGCGTGCTTCTTGCTCTAAAGCAGGTTGTGTTTCATGGAAGAGAACTGTACCGTGTGTTTCCTTCAGAAACGGAGTTAAATGCCAGGCTCTGTGTCTTTCTTCAAGCAAGACTTCGTTTCAGGTAAACGAAGTCACTTTTCAGCTCAAACGAAGCTACATTGTTCACGAAGCTCACACGTTTCTCGCTCTTAACTGAAAAGCATTGGATGTTAGTGGACCTGAGGTTTGTATCAGTTTCAGAAACAGAGTTGAACTAGATATGGTCCGTGTGTGTAGGAAACACAGTTCTTTTGTTCTGAGCACACTCACGTTTCTCTCTGTATTAGAGACTCTAGAAATCAAGAGCGTGCTTCTTGCTCTAAAGCAGGTTGTGTTTCATGGATGAGAACTGTACTGTGTGTTTCCCTTCAGAAACGGAGTTAAATGCCAGGCTCTGTGTCTTTCTTCAAGCAAGACTTCGTTTCAGGTAAACGAAATCACTTTTCAGCTCAAACGAAGCTACATTGTTCACGATGCCCACACGTTTCAGCTCTTAACTGAAAAGCATTGGATGTTAGAGGACCTGTGGTTTATATCAGTTTCATAAACAGAGTTGAACTAGATATGGTCCGTGTGTAGGAAACACAGTTCTTTTGTTCTGAGCACACTCACGTTTCCCTCTGTATTAGAGACTGTAGAAAGCAAGAGCGTGCTTCTTGCTCTAAAGAAGAGTGTGTTTCATGGATGAGAACTGTGCCCTGTGTTTCCCTTCAGAAACGGAGTTAAATGCCAGGCTCTGTGTCTTCCTTCAAGCAAGACTACGTTTCAGGTAAACGCAGTCGCTTTTCAGCTCAAACGAATCTACATTGTTCACAAAGCTCACACGTTTCTCGCTCTTAACTGAAAAGCATTGGATGTTAGAGGACCTGTGGTTTGTATCAGTTTCATAAACAGAGTTGAACTAGATATGGTCCGTGTGTAGGAAACACAGTTCTTTTGTTCTGAGCACACTCACGTTTCCCTCTGTATTAGAGACTCTAGAAAGCAAGAGCGTGCTTCTTGCTCTAAAGCAGGTTGTGTTTCATGGAAGAGAACTGTACCGTGTGTTTCCCTTCAGAAACGGAGTTAAATGCCAGGCTCTGTGTCTTTCTTCAAGCAAGACTTCGTTTCAGGTAAACGAAGTCACTTTTCAGCTCAAACGAAGCTACATTGTTCACAAAGCTCACACGTTTCTCGCTCTTAACTGAAAAGCATTGGATGTTAGTGGACCTGAGGTTTGTATCAGTTTCAGAAACAGAGTGGAACGAGATATGGTCCGTGTGTGTAGGACACAGTTCTTTTGTTCTGAGCACACTCACGTTTCCCTCTGTATTAGAGACTCTAGAAATCAAGAGCGTGCTTCTTGCTCTAAAGCAGAGTGTGTTTCATGGATGACAACTGTGCCCTGTGTTTCCCTTCAGAAACGGAGTTAAATGCCAGGCGTGTGTCTTCCTACAAGCAAGACTTCGTTTCAGGTGAACGCAGTCACTTTTCAGCTCAAACGAAGCTACATTGTTCACGAACTCACACGTTTCTCGCTCTTAACTGAAAAGCATTGGATGTTAGAGGACCTGTGGTTTGTACCAGTTTCAGAATCAGAGTTGAACTACATATGGTCCGTGTGTGTAGGAAACACAGTTCTTTTGTTCTGAGCACACTCACGTTTCCCTCTGTATTAGAGACTGTAGAAAGCAAGAGCGTGCTTCTTGCTCTAAAGCAGAGTGTGTTTCATGGATGAGAACTGTGCCCTGTGTTTCCCGTCAGAAACGGAGTTAAATGCCAGGCTCTGTGTCTTCCTTCAAGCAAGACTACGTTTCAGGTAAACGCAGTCGCTTTTCAGCTCAAACGAATCTACATTGTTCACAAAGCTCACACGTTTCTCGCTCTTAACTGAAAAGCATTGGATGTTAGAGGACCTGTGGTTTGTATCAGTTTCAGAAACAGAGTTGAACTAGATATGGTCCGTGTGTAGGAAACACATTTCTTTTGTTCTGAGCACACTCATGTTTCCCTCTGTATTAGAGACTCTAGAAAGCAAGAGCGTGCTTCTTGCTCTAAAGCAGAGTGTGTTTCATGGATGAGAACTGTACCGTGTGTTTCCCTTCAGAAACGGAGTTAAATGCCAGGCTCTGTGTCTTTCTTTAAGCAAGACTTCGTTTCAGGTAAACAAAATCACTTTTCAGCTCAAACGAAGCTACATTGTTCACGAAGCCCACACCTTTCAGCTCTTAACTGAAAAGCATTGGATGTTAGAGGACCTGTGGTTTGTATCAGTTTTATAAACAGAGTTGAACTAGATATGGTCCGTGTGTAGGAAACACAGTTCTTTTGTTCTGAGCACACTCACGTTTCCCTCTTTATTAGAGACTCTAGAAAGCAAGAGCGTGCTTCTTGCTCTAAAGCAGAGTGTGTTTCATGGATGAGAACTGTGCCCTCTGTTTCCCTTCAGAAACGGAGTTAAATGCCAGGCTCTGTGTCTTCCTTCAAGCAAGACTACGTTTCAGGTAAACGCAGTCGCTTTTCAGCTCAAACGAATCTACATTGTTCACAAAGCTCACAGGTTTCTCGCTCTTATCCTAAAAGCAATGGATGTTTTAGGACCTGTGGTTTGTATCAGTTTCAGAAACAGAGTTGAACTAGATATGGTCCATGTATGTAGGAAACACAGTTCTTTTGTTCTGAGCACACTCACGTTTTCCTCTGTATTAGAGACTCTAGAAATCAAGAGCGTGCTTTTTGCTCTAAAGCAGAGTGTGTTTCATGGATGAGAACTCTGCCCTGTGTTTACCTTCATAAATGGAGTTAAATGCCAGGCGTGTGTCTTCCTACAAGCAAGACTTCGTTTCAGGTAAACGCAGTCACTTTTCAGCTCAAACGAAACTACATTGTTCATGAAGCTCACACGTTTCTTGCTTTTCACTGAAAATGCAATGGATGTTAGAGGACCTTTGATTTCTATCAGTTTCAGAAACAGAGTTGAACCAGATATGGTCCGTGTGTGTAGGAAACACAGTACTTTAGTTCTGAGCACACTCACGTTTCCCTCTGTATTAGAGACTCTAGAAATCAAGAGCGTGCTTCTTGCTCTAAAGCATTGTGTGTTTCATGGATGAGAACTGTGCCCTGTGTTTCCCTTCAGAAACGGAGTTAAATGCCAGGCGTGTGTCTTCCTACAAGCAAGATTTCATTTCAGGTGAACGCAGTCACTTTTCAGCTCAAACGAAGCTACATTGTTAACGAAGCTCACACGTTTCTCGCTCTTAACTGAAAAGCATTGGATGTTAGAGGACCTGTGATTTGTACCAGTTTCAGAATCAGAGTTTAACTAGATATGGTCCGTGTGTGTAGGAAACACAGTACTTTAGTTCTGAGCACACTCACGTTCCCTCTGTATTAGAGATTCTTCAAAGCAAGAGCGTGCTTCTGGCTCTAAAGCAGGTTGTGTTTCATGGATGAGAACTGTACCATGTGTTTCCCTTCAGAAACGGAGTTAAATGCCAGGCTCTGTGTCTTTCTTCAAGCAAGACTTCGTTTCAGGTAAACGAAATCACTTTTCAGCTAAAACGAAGCTACATTGTTCACGAAGCCCACACGTTTCAGCTCTTAACTGAAAAGCATTGGATGTTAGAGGACCTGTGGTTTGTATCAGTTTCAGAAACAGAGTTGAACTAGATATGGTCCGTGTATGTAGGAAACACAGTTCTTTGTTCTGAGCACACTCACGTTTTCCTCTGTATTAGAGACTCTAGAAATCAAGAGCGTGCTTTTTGCTCTAAAGCAGAGTGTGTTTCATGGATGAGAACTCTGCTCTGTGTTTCCCTTCATAAATGGAGTTAAATGCCAGGCGTGTGTCTTCCTACAAGCAAGACTTCGTTTCAGGTAAACGCAGTCACTTTTCAGCTCAAACGAAGCTACATTGTTCATGAAGCTCACACGTTTCTCGCTTTTCACTGAAAATGCAATGGATGTTAGAGGACCTGTGGATTCTATCAGTTTCAGAAACAGAGTTGAACTAGATATGGTCCGTGTGTGTAGGAAACACAGTTCTTTTGTTCTGAGCACACTCACGTTTCCCTCTGTATTAGAGACTCTAGAAAGCAAGAGCGTGCTTCTTGCTCTAAAGCAGGTTGTGTTTCATGGAAGAGAACTGTACCGTGTGTTTCCCTTCAGAAACGGAGTTAAATGCCAGGCTCTGTGTCTTTCTTCAAGCAAGACTTCGTTTCAGGTAAACGAAGTCACTTTTCAGCTCAAACGAAGCTACATTGTTCACAAAGCTCACACGTTTCTCGCTCTTAACTGAAAAGCATTGGATGTTAGTGGACCTGAGGTTTGTATCAGTTTCAGAAACAGAGTTGAACTAGATATGGTCCGTGTGTGTAGGAAACACAGTTCTTTTGTTCTGAGCACACTCACGTTTCCCTCTGTATTAGAGACTCTAGAAATCAAGAGCGTGCTTCTTGCTCTAAAGCAGAGTGTGTTTCATGGATGAGAACTGTGCCCTGTGTTTCCCTTCAGAAACGGAGTTAAATGCCAGGCGTGTGTCTTCCTACAAGCAAGACTTCGTTTCAGGTGAACGCAGTCACTTTTCAGCTCAAACGAAGCTACATTGTTCACGAACTCACACGTTTCTCGCTCTTAACTGAAAAGCATTGGATGTTAGAGGACCTGTGGTTTGTACCAGTTTCAGAATCAGAGTTGAACTACATATGGTCCGTGTGTGTAGGAAACACAGTTCTTTTGTTCTGAGCAAACTCACGTTTCCGTCTGTATTAGAGATTCTAGAAAGCAAGAGCGTGCTTCTTGCTCTAAAGCAGGTTGTGTTTCATGGATGAGAACTGTACTGTGTGTTTCCCTTCAGAAACGGAGTTAAATGCCAGGCTCTGTGTCTTTCTTCAAGCAAGACTTCGTTTCAGGTAAACGAAATCACTTTTCAGCTCAAACGAAGCTACAATGTTCACGATGCCCACACGTTTCAGCTCTTAACTGAAAAGCATTGGATGTTAGAGGACCTGTGGTTTATATCAGTTTCATAAACAGAGTTGAACTAGATATGGTCCGTGTGTAGGAAACACAGATCTTTTGTTCTGAGCACACTCACGTTTCCCTCTGTATTAGAGACTCTAGAAAGCAAGAGCGTGGTTCTTGCTCTAAAGCAGAGTGTGTTTCATGGATGAGAACTGTGCCCTGTGTTTCCCTTCAGAAACGGAGTTAAATGCCAGGCTCTGTGTCTTCCTTCAAGCAAGACTACGTTTCAGGTAAACGCAGTCGCTTTTCAGCTCAAACGAATCTACATTGTTCACAAAGATCACACGTTTCTCGCTCTTAACTGAAAAGCATTGGATGTTAGAGGACCTGTGGTTTGTATCAGTTTCAGAAACAGAGTTGAACTAGATATGGTCCGTGTATGTAGGAAACACAGTTCTTTTGTTCTGAGCACACTCACCTTTTCCTCTGTATTAGAGACTCTAGAAATCAAGAGCGTGCTTTTTGCTCTAAAGCAGAGTGTGTTTCATGGATGAGAGCTCTGCCCTGTGTTTCCCTTCATAAATGGTGTTAAATGCCAGGCGTGTGTCTTCCTACAAGCAAGACTTCGTTTCATGTAAACGCAGTCACTTTTCAGCTCAAACGAAGCTACATTGTTCACGAAGCTCACACGTTTCTCGCTTTTCACTGAAAAGCAATGGATGTTAGAGGACCTGTGGATTCTATCAGTTTCAGAAACAGAGTTGAACCAGATATGGTCCGTGTGTGTAGGAAACACAGTACTTTAGTTCTGAGCACACTCACGTTTCCCTCTGTATTAGAGACTCTAGAAAGCAAGAGCGTGCTTCTTGCTCTAAAGCAGGTTGTGTTTCATCGAAGAGAACTGTACCGTGTGTTTCCCTTCAGAAACGGAGTTAAATGCCAGGCTCTGTGTCTTTCTTCAAGCAAGAATTCGTTTCAGGTAAATGAAGTCACTTTTCAGCTCAAACGAAGCTACATTGTTCACAAAGCTCACACTTTTCTCGCTCTTAACTGAAAAACATTGGATGTTAGTGGACCTGAGGTTTATATCAGTTTCAGAAACAGAGTGGAACGAGATATGGTCCGTGTGTGTAGGAAACACAGTTCTTTTGTTCTGAGCACACTCACGTTTCCCTCTGTATTAGAGATTGTAGAAAGCAAGAGCGTGCTTCTTGCTCTAAAGCAGAGTGTGTTTCATGGATGAGAACTGTGCCCTGTGTTTCCCTTCAGAAACGGAGTTAAATGCCAGGCTCTGTGTCTTTCTTCAAGCAAGACTACGTTTCAGGTAAACGCAGTCGCTTTTCAGCTCAAACGAATCTACATTGTTCACAAAGCTCACACGTTTCTCGCTCTTAACTGAAAACCATTGGACGTTAGAGGACCTGTGGTTTGTATCAGTTTCAGAAACAGAGTTGAACTAGATATGGTCCGTGTATGTAGGAAACACAGTTCTTTTGTTCTGAGCACACTCACGTTTTCCTCTGTATTAGAGACTCTAGAAATCAAGAGCATGCTTTTTGCTCTAAAGCAGAGTGTGTTTCATGGATGAGAACTCTGCCCTGTGTTTCCCTTCATAAATGGAGTTAAATGCCAGGCGTGTGTCTTCCTACAAGCAAGACTTCGTTTCATGTAAACGCAGTCACTTTTCAGCTCAAACGAAGCTACATTGTTCATGAAGCTCACACGTTTCTTGCTTTTCACTGAAAATGCAATGGATGTTAGAGGACCTGTGGATTCTATCAGTTTCAGAAACAGAGTTGAACCAGATATGGTCCGTGTGTGTAGGAAACACAGTACTTTAGTTCTGAGCACACTCACGTTTCCCTCTGTATTAGAGACTCTAGAAATCAAGAGCGTGCTTATGCTCTAAAGCAGGTTGTGTTTCATGGAAGAGAACAGTACCGTGTGTTTCCCTTCAGAAACGGAGTTAAATGCCAGGCTCTGTGTCTTCCTTCAAGCAAGACTACGTTTCAGGTAAACGCAGTCGCTTTTCAGCTCAAACGAATCTACATTGTTCACAAAGCTCACACGTTTCTCGCTCTTAACTGAAAACCATTGGATGTTAGAGGACCTGTGGTTTGTATCAGTTTCAGAAACAGAGTTGAACTAGATATGGTCCGTGTATGTAGGAAACACAGTTCTTTTGTTCTGAGCACACTCACGTTTTCCTCTGTATTAGAGACTCTAGAAATCAAGAGCGTGCTTTTTGCTCTAAAGCAGAGTGTGTTTCATGGATGAGAACTCTGCCCTGTGTTTCCCTTCATAAATGGAGTTAAATGCCAGGCGTGTGTCTTCCTACAAGCAAGACTTCGTTTCATGTAAACGCAGTCACTTTTCAGCTCAAACGAAGCTACATTGTTCATGAAGCTCACACGTTTCTCGGTTTTCACTGAAAATGCAATGGATGTTAGAGGACCTGTGGATTCTATCAGTTTCAGAAACAGAGTTGAACCAGATATGGTCCGTGTGTGTAGGAAACACAGTACTTTAGTTCTGAGCACACTCAAGTTTCCCTCTGTATTAGAGACTCTAGAAATCAAGAGCGTGCTTCTTGCTCTAAAGCAGGTTGTGTTTCATGGAAGAGAACAGTACCGTGTGTTTCCCTTCAGAAACGGAGTTAAATGCCAGGCTCTGTGTCTTTCTTCAAGCAAGACTTCGATTCAGGTAAACGAAGTCACTTTTCAGCTCAAACGAAGCTACATTTTTCACAAAGCTCACACGTTTCTCGCTCTTAACTGAAAAGCATTGGATGTTTGTGGACCTGAGGTTTGTATCAGTTTCAGAAACAGAGTTGAACTAGATATGGTCCGTGTGTGTAGGAAACACAGTTCTTTTGTTTTGAGCACACTCACGTTTACCTCTGTATTAGAGACTCTAGAAATCAAGAGCGTGCTTCTTGCTCTAAAGCAGAGTGTGTTTCATGGATGAGAGCTGTGCCCTGTGTTTCCCTTCAGAAACGGAGTTAAATGCCAGGCGTGTGTCTTCCTACAAGCAAGACTTCGTTTCAGGTGAACGCAGTCACTTTTCAGCTCAAACGAAGCTACATTGTTCACGAACTCACACGTTTCTCGCTCTTAACTGAAAAGCATTGGATGTTAGAGGACCTGTGGTTTGTACCAGTTTCAGAATCAGAGTTGAACTACATATGGTCCATGTGTGTAGGAAACACAGTTCTTTTGTTCAGAGCACACTCACGTTTCCCTCTGTATTAGAGATTGTAGAAAGCAAGAGCGTGCTTCTTGCTCTAAAGCAGAGTGTGTTTCATGGATGAGAACTGTGCCCTGTGTTTCCCTTCAGAAACGGAGTTAAATGCCAGGCTCTGTGTCTTCCTTCAAGCAAGACTACGTTTCAGGTAAACACAGTCGCTTTTCAGCTCAAACGAATCTACATTGTTCACAAAGCTCACACGTTTCTCGCTCTTAACTGAAAAGCATTGGATGTTAGAGGACCTGTGGTTTGTATTAGTTTCAGAAACAGAGTTGAACTAGATATGGTCCGTGTATGTAGGAAACACAGTTCTTTTGTTCTGAGCACACTCACGTTTTCCTCTGTATTAGAGACTCTAGAAATCAAGAGCGTGCTTTTTGCTCTAAAGCAGAGTGTGTTTCATGGATGAGAACTCTGCCCTGTGTTTCCCTTCATAAATGGAGTTAAATGCCAGGCGTGTGTCTTCCTACAAGCAAGACTTCGTTTCATGTAAACGCAGTCACTTTTCAGCTCAAACGAAGCTACATTGTTCACGAAGCTCACACGTTTCTCGCTTTTAACTGAAAAGCAATGGATGTTAGAGGACCTGTGGATTCTATCAGTTTCAGAAACAGAGTTGAACCAGATATGGTCTGTGTGTGTAGGAAACACAGTACTTTAGTTCTGAGCACACTCACGTTTCCCTCTGTATTAGAGACTCTAGAAAGCAAGAGCTTGCTTCTTGCTCTAAAGCAGGTTGTGTTTCATGGAAGAGAACTGTACCGTGTGTTTCCCTTCAGAAACGGAGTAAAATGCCAGGCTCTGTGTCTTTCTTCAAGCAAGAATTCGTTTCAGGTAAACGAAGTCACTTTTCAGCTCAAACGAAGCTACATTGTTCACAAAGCTCACACGTTTCTCACTCTTAACTGAAAAACATTGGATGTTAGTGGACCTGAGATTTCTATCAGTTTCAGAAACAGAGTGGAACGAGATATGGTCCGTGTGTGTAGGAAACACAGTTCTTTTGTTCTGAGCACACTCACATTTCCCTCTGTATTAGAGATTGTAGAAAGCAAGAGCGTGCTTCTTGCTCTAAAGCAGAGTGTGTTTCATGGATGAGAACTGTGCCCTGTGTTTCCCTTCAGAAACGGAGTTAAATGCCAGGCTCTGTGTCTTCCTTCAAGCAAGACTACGTTTCAGGTAAACGCAGTCGCTTTTCAGCTCAAACGTATCTACATTCTTCACAAAGCTCACACGTTTCTCGCTCTTAACTAAAAAGCAATGGATGTTAGAGGACCTGTGGTTTGTATCAGTTTCAGAAACAGAGTTGAACTAGATATGGTCCGTGTATGTAGGAAACACAGTTCTTTTGTTCTGAGCACACTCACGTTTTCCTCTGTAGTAGAGTATCTAGAAATCAAGAGTGTGCTTTTTGCTCTAAAGCAGAGTGTGTTTCATGGATGAGAACTCTGCCCTGTGTTTACCTTCATAAATGGAGTTAAATGCCAGGCGTGTATCTTCCTACAAGCAAGACTTCGTTTCAGGTAAACGTAGTCACTTTTCAGCTCAAACGAAGCTACATTGTTCACAAAGTTCACACGTTTCTTGCTCTTAACTGAAAAGCATTGGATGTTAGTGGACCTGAGGTTTGTATCAGTTTCAGAAACAGAGTTGAACTAGATATGGTCCGTGTGTGTAGGAAACACAGTTCTTTTGTTCTGAGCACACTCACGTTTCCCTCTGTATTAGAGACTCTAGAAAGCAAGAGCGTGCTTCTTGCTCTAAAGCAGGTTGTGTTTCATGGAAGAGAACTGTACCGTGTGTTTCCCTTCAGAAACGGAGTTAAATGCCAGGCTCTGTGTCTTTCTTCAAGCAAGACTTCGTTTCAGGTAAACGAAGTCACTTTTCAGCTCAAACGAAGCTACATTGTTCACAAAGCTCACACGTTTCTCGCTCTTAACTGAAAAGCATTGGATGTTAGTGGACCTGAGGTTTGTATCAGTTTCAGAAACAGAGTGGAACGAGATATGGTCCGTGTGTGTAGGAAACACAGTTCTTTTGTTCTGAGCACACTCACGTTTCCCTCTGTATTAGAGACTCTAGAAATCAAGAGCGTGCTTCTTGCTCTAAAGCAGAGTGTGTTTCATGGATGACAACTGTGCCCTGTGTTTCCCTTCAGAAAGGAGTTAAATGCCAGGCGTGTGTCTTCCTACAAGCAAGACTTCGTTTCAGGTGAACGCAGTCACTTTTCAGCTCAAACGAAGCTACATTGTTCACGAACTCACACGTTTCTCGCTCTTAACTGAAAAGCATTGGATGTTAGAGGACCTGTGGTTTGTACCAGTTTCAGAATCAGAGTTGAACTACATATGGTCCGTGTGTGTAGGAAACACAGTTCTTTTGTTCTGAGCACACTCACGTTTCCCTCTGTATTAGAGACTGTAGAAAGCAAGAGCGTGCTTCTTGCTCTAAAGCAGAGTGTGTTTCATGGATGAGAACTGTGCCCTGTGTTTCCCTTCAGAAACGGAGTTAAATGCCAGGCTCTGTGTCTTCCTTCAAGCAAGACTATGTTTCAGGTAAACGCAGTCGCTTTTCAGCTCAAACGAATCTACATTGTTCACAAAGCTCACACGTTTCTCGCTCTTAACTGAAAAGCATTGGATGTTAGAGGACCTGTGGTTTGTATCAGTTTCAGAAACAGAGTTGAACTAGATATGGTCCGTGTGTAGGAAACACATTTCTTTTGTTCTGAGCACACTCATGTTTCCCTCTGTATTAGAGACTCTAGAAAGCAAGAGCGTGCTTCTTGCTCTAAAGCAGAGTGTGTTTCATGGATGAGAACTGTACCGTGTGTTTCCCTTCA
This sequence comes from Onychomys leucogaster, assembly GCA_949786385.1. Lineage (NCBI taxonomy): Eukaryota > Metazoa > Chordata > Mammalia > Rodentia > Cricetidae > Onychomys > Onychomys leucogaster. The sequence continues at coordinate 699,945 of CATKUP010000142.1, forward strand.
GAAACGGAGTTAAATGCCAGGCTCTGTGTCTTTCTTTAAGCAAGACTTCGTTTCAGGTAAACAAAATCACTTTTCAGCTCAAACGAAGCTACATTGTTCACGAAGCCCACACCTTTCAGCTCTTAACTGAAAAGCATTGGATGTTAGAGGACCTGTGGTTTGTATCAGTTTTATAAACAGAGTTGAACTAGATATGGTCCGTGTGTAGGAAACACAGTTCTTTTGTTCTGAGCACACTCACGTTTCCCTCTTTATTAGAGACTCTAGAAAGCAAGAGCGTGCTTCTTGCTCTAAAGCAGAGTGTGTTTCATGGATGAGAACTGTGCCCTCTGTTTCCCTTCAGAAACGGAGTTAAATGCCAGGCTCTGTGTCTTCCTTCAAGCAAGACTACGTTTCAGGTAAACGCAGTCGCTTTTCAGCTCAAACGAATCTACATTGTTCACAAAGCTCACAGGTTTCTCGCTCTTATCCTAAAAGCAATGGATGTTTTAGGACCTGTGGTTTGTATCAGTTTCAGAAACAGAGTTGAACTAGATATGGTCCATGTATGTAGGAAACACAGTTCTTTTGTTCTGAGCACACTCACGTTTTCCTATGTATTAGAGACTCTAGAAATCAAGAGCGTGCTTTTTGCTCTAAAGCAGAGTGTGTTTCATGGATGAGAACTCTGCTCTGTGTTTCCCTTCATAAATGGAGTTAAATGCCAGGCGTGTGTCTTCCTACAAGCAAGACTTCGTTTCAGGTAAACGCAGTCACTTTTCAGCTCAAACGAAGCTACATTGTTCATGAAGCTCACACGTTTCTCGCTTTTCACTGAAAATGCAATGGATGTTAGAGGACCTGTGGATTCTATCAGTTTCAGAAACAGAGTTGAACCAGATATGGTCCGTGTGTGTAGGAAACACAGTACTTTAGTTCTGAGCACACTCACGTTTCCCTCTGTATTAGAGACTCTAGAAAGCAAGAGCGTGCTTCTTGCTCTAAAGCAGGTTGGGTTTCATGGAAGAGAACTGTACCGTGTGTTTCCCTTCAAAAACGGAGTTAAATGCCAGGCTCTGTGTCTTTCTTCAAGCAAGACTTCGTTTCAGGTAAACAAAGTCACTTTTCAGCTCAAACGAAGCTACATTGTTCACAAAGCTCACACTTTTCTCGCTCTTAACTGAAAAGCATTGGTTGTTAGTGGACCTGTGGTTTGTATCAGTTTCAGAAACAGAGTTGAACTAGATATGGTCCGTGTGTGTAGGAAACACAGTTCTTTTGTTCTGAGCACACTCACGTTTCCCTCTGTATTAGAGACTCTAGAAATCAAGAGCGTGCTTCTTGCTCTAAAGCAGAGTGTGTTTCATGGATGAGAACTGTGCCCTGTGTTTCCCTTCAGAAACGGAGTTAAATGCCAGGCGTGTGTCTTCCTGCAAGCAAGACTACGTTTCAGGTAAACGTAGTCACTTTTCAGCTCAAACGAAGCTACATTGTTCACAAAGTTCACACGTTTCTTGCTCTTAACTGAAAAGCATTGGATGTTAGTGGACCTGAGGTTTGTATCAGTTTCAGAAACAGAGTTGAACTAGATATGGTCCGTGTGTGTAGGAAACACAGTTCTTTTGTTCTGAGCACACTCACGTTTCCCTCTGTATTAGAGACTCTAGAAAGCAAGAGCGTGCTTCTTGCTCTAAAGCAGGTTGTGTTTCATGGAAGAGAACTGTACCGTGTGTTTCCCTTCAGAAACGGAGTTAAATGCCAGGCTCTGTGTCTTTCTTCAAGCAAGACTTCGTTTCAGGTAAACGAAGTCACTTTTCAGCTCAAACGAAGCTACATTGTTCACAAAGCTCACACGTTTCTCGCTCTTAACTGAAAAGCATTGGATGTTAGAGGACCTGTGGTTTGTACCAGTTTCAGAATCAGAGTTGAACTACATATGGTCCGTGTGTGTAGGAAACACAGTTCTTTTGTTCTGAGCAAACTCACGTTTCCGTCTGTATTAGAGATTCTAGAAAGCAAGAGCGTGCTTCTTGCTCTAAAGCAGGTTGTGTTTCATGGATGAGAACTGTACTGTGTGTTTCCCTTCAGAAACGGAGTTAAATGCCAGGCTCTGTGTCTTTCTTCAAGCAAGACTTCGTTTCAGGTAAACGAAATCACTTTTCAGCTCAAACGAAGCTACATTGTTCACGATGCCCACACGTTTCAGCTCTTAACTGAAAAGCATTGGATGTTAGAGGACCTGTGGTTTATATCACTTTCATAAACAGAGTTGAACTAGATATGGTCCGTGTGTAGGAAACACAGATCTTTTGTTCTGAGCACACTCACGTTTCCCTCTGTATTAGAGACTCTAGAAAGCAAGAGCGTGCTTCTTGCTCTAAAGCAGAGTGTGTTTCATGGATGAGAACTGTGCCCTGTGTTTCCCTTCAGAAACGGAGTTAAATGCCAGGCTCTGTGTCTTCCTTCAAGCAAGACTACGTTTCAGGTAAACGCAGTCGCTTTTCAGCTCAAACGAATCTACATTGTTCACAAAGATCACACGTTTCTCGCTCTTAACTGAAAAGCATTGGATGTTAGAGGACCTGTGGTTTGTATCAGTTTCAGAAACAGAGTTGAACTAGATATGGTCCGTGTATGTAGGAAACACAGTTCTTTTGTTCTGAGCACACTCACCTTTTCCTCTGTATTAGAGACTCTAGAAATCAAGAGCGTGCTTTTTGCTCTAAAGCAGAGTGTGTTTCATGGATGAGCGCTCTGCCCTGTGTTTCCCTTCATAAATGGTGTTAAATGCCAGGCGTGTGTCTTCCTACAAGCAAGACTTCGTTTCATGTAAACGCAGTCACTTTTCAGCTCAAACGAAGCTACATTGTTCACGAAGCTCACACGTTTCTCGCTTTTCACTGAAAAGCAATGGATGTTAGAGGACCTGTGGATTCTATCAGTTTCAGAAACAGAGTTGAACCAGATATGGTCCGTGTGTGTAGGAAACACAGTACTTTAGTTCTGAGCACACTCACATTTCCCTCTGTATTAGAGACTCTAGAAAGCAAGAGCCTGCTTCTTGCTCTATAGCAGGTTGAGTTTCATCGAAGAGAACTGTACCGTGTGTTTCCCTTCAGAAACGGAGTTAAATGCCAGGCTCTGTGTCTTTCTTCAAGCAAGAATTCGTTTCAGGTAAACGAAGTCACTTTTCAGCTCAAAGGAAGCTACATTGTTCACAAAGCTCACACGTTTCTCGCTCTTAACTGAAAAACATTGGATGTTAGTGGACCTGAGGTTTATATCAGTTTCAGAAACAGAGTGGAACGAGATATGGTCCGTGTGTGTAGGAAACACAGTTCTTTTGTTCTGAGCACACTCACGTTTCCCTCTGTATTAGAGATTGTAGAAAGCAAGAGCGTGCTTCTTGCTCTAAAGCAGAGTGTGTTTCATGGATGAGAACTGTGCCCTGTGTTTCCCTTCAGAAACGGAGTTAAATGCCAGGCTCTGTGTCTTCCTTCAAGCAAGACTATGTTTCAGGTAAACACAGTCGCTTTTCAGCTCAAACGAATCTACATTGTTCACAAAGCTCACACGTTTCTCGCTCTTAACTGAAAACCATTGGATGTTAGAGGACCTGTGGTTTGTATCAGTTTCAGAAACAGAGTTGAACTAGATATGGTCCGTGTATGTAGGAAACACAGTTCTTTTGTTCTGAGCACACTCACGTTTTCCTCTGTATTAGAGACTCTAGAAATCAAGAGCGTGCTTTTTGCTCTAAAGCAGAGTGTGTTTCATGGATGAGAACTCTGCCCTGTGTTTCCCTTCATAAATGGAGTTAAATGCCAGGCGTGTGTCTTCCTACAAGCAAGACTTCGTTTCATGTAAACGCAGTCACTTTTCAGCTCAAACGAAGCTACATTGTTCACGAAGCTCACACGTTTCTCGCTTTTAACTGAAAAGCAATGGATGTTAGAGGACCTGTGGATTCTATCAGTTTCAGAAACAGAGTTGAACCAGATATGGTCCGTGTGTGTAGGAAACACAGTACTTTAGTTCTGAGCACACTCACGTTTCCCTCTGTATTAGAGACTCTAGAAAGCAAGAGCGTGCTTCTTGCTCTAAAGCAGGTTGTGTTTCATGGAAGAGAACTGTACCGTGTGTTTCCCTTCAGAAACGGAGTTAAATGCCAGGCTCTGTGTCTTTCTTCAAGCAAGAATTCGTTTCAGGTAAACGAAGTCACTTTTCATCTCAAACGAAGCTACATTGTTCACAAAGCTCACACGTTTCTCACTCTTAACTGAAAAACATTGGATGTTAGTGGACCTGAGGTTTGTATCAGTTTCAGAAACAGAGTGGAACGAGATATGGTCCGTGTGTGTAGGAAACACAGTTCTTTTGTTCTGAGCACACTCACGTTTCCCTCTGTATTAGAGATTGTAGAAAGCAAGAGCGTGCTTCTTGCTCTAAAGCAGAGTGTGTTTCATGGATGAGAACTGTGCCCTGTGTTTCCCTTCAGAAACGGAGTTAAATGCCAGGCTCTGTGTCTTCCTTCAAGCAAGACTACGTTTCAGGTAAACGCAGTCGCTTTTCAGCTCAAACGAATCTACATTCTTCACAAAGCTCACACGTTTCTCGCTCTTAAGTAAAAAGCAATGGATGTTAGAGGACCTGTGGTTTGTATCAGTTTCAGAAACAGAGTTGAACTAGATATGGTCCGTGTATGTAGGAAACACAGTTCTTTTGTTCTGAGCACACTCACGTTTTCCTCTGTAGTAGAGTATCTAGAAATCAAGAGTGTGCTTTTTGCTCTAAAGCAGAGTGTGTTTCATGGATGAGAACTCTGCCCTGTGTTTACCTTCATAAATGGAGTTAAATGCCAGGCGTGTATCTTCCTACAAGCAAGACTTCGTTTCAGGTAAACGTAGTCACTTTTCAGCTCAAACGAAGCTACATTGTTCACAAAGTTCACACGTTTCTTGCTCTTAACTGAAAAGCATTGGATGTTAGTGGACCTGAGGTTTGTATCAGTTTCAGAAACAGAGTTGAACTAGATATGGTCCGTGTGTGTAGGAAACACAGTTCTTTTGTTCTGAGCACACTCACGTTTCCCTCTGTATTAGAGACTCTAGAAAGCAAGAGCGTGCTTCTTGCTCTAAAGCAGGTTGTGTTTCATGGAAGAGAACTGTACCGTGTGTTTCCCTTCAGAAACGGAGTTAAATGCCAGGCTCTGTGTCTTTCTTCAAGCAAGACTTCGTTTCAGGTAAACGAAGTCACTTTTCAGCTCAAACGAAGCTACATTGTTCACAAAGCTCACACGTTTCTCGCTCTTAACTGAAAAGCATTGGATGTTAGTGGACCTGAGGTTTGTATCAGTTTCAGAAACAGAGTGGAACGAGATATGGTCCGTGTGTGTAGGAAACACAGTTCTTTTGTTCTGAGCACACTCACGTTTCCCTCTGTATTAGAGACTCTAGAAATCAAGAGCGTGCTTCTTGCTCTAAAGCAGAGTGTGTTTCATGGATGACAACTGTGCCCTGTGTTTCCCTTCAGAAAGGAGTTAAATGCCAGGCGTGTGTCTTCCTACAAGCAAGACTTCGTTTCAGGTGAACGCAGTCACTTTTCAGCTCAAACGAAGCTACATTGTTCACGAACTCACACGTTTCTCGCTCTTAACTGAAAAGCATTGGATGTTAGAGGACCTGTGGTTTGTACCAGTTTCAGAATCAGAGTTGAACTACATATGGTCCGTGTGTGTAGGAAACACAGTTCTTTTGTTCTGAGCACACTCACGTTTCCCTCTGTATTAGAGACTGTAGAAAGCAAGAGCGTGCTTCTTGCTCTAAAGCAGAGTGTGTTTCATGGATGAGAACTGTGCCCTGTGTTTCCCTTCAGAAACGGAGTTAAATGCCAGGCTCTGTGTCTTCCTTCAAGCAAGACTATGTTTCAGGTAAACGCAGTCGCTTTTCAGCTCAAACGAATCTACATTGTTCACAAAGCTCACACGTTTCTCGCTCTTAACTGAAAAGCATTGGATGTTAGAGGACCTGTGGTTTGTATCAGTTTCAGAAACAGAGTTGAACTAGATATGGTCCGTGTGTAGGAAACACATTTCTTTTGTTCTGAGCACACTCATGTTTCCCTCTGTATTAGAGACTCTAGAAAGCAAGAGCGTGCTTCTTGCTCTAAAGCAGAGTGTGTTTCATGGATGAGAACTGTACCGTGTGTTTCCCTTCAGAAACGGAGTTAAATGCCAGGCTCTGTGTCTTTCTTTAAGCAAGACTTCGTTTCAGGTAAACAAAATCACTTTTCAGCTCAAACGAAGCTACATTGTTCACGAAGCCCACACCTTTCAGCTCTTAACTGAAAAGCATTGGATGTTAGAGGACCTGTGGTTTGTATCAGTTTTATAAACAGAGTTGAACTAGATATGGTCCGTGTGTAGGAAACACAGTTCTTTTGTTCTGAGCACACTCACGTTTCCCTCTTTATTAGAGACTCTAGAAAGCAAGAGCGTGCTTCTTGCTCTAAAGCAGAGTGTGTTTCATGGATGAGAACTGTGCCCTCTGTTTCCCTTCAGAAACGGAGTTAAATGCCAGGCTCTGTGTCTTCCTTCAAGCAAGACTACGTTTCAGGTAAACGCAGTCGCTTTTCAGCTCAAACGAATCTACATTGTTCACAAAGCTCACAGGTTTCTCGCTCTTATCCTAAAAGCAATGGATGTTTTAGGACCTGTGGTTTGTATCAGTTTCAGAAACAGAGTTGAACTAGATATGGTCCATGTATGTAGGAAACACAGTTCTTTTGTTCTGAGCACACTCACGTTTTCCTATGTATTAGAGACTCTAGAAATCAAGAGCGTGCTTTTTGCTCTAAAGCAGAGTGTGTTTCATGGATGAGAACTCTGCTCTGTGTTTCCCTTCATAAATGGAGTTAAATGCCAGGCGTGTGTCTTCCTACAAGCAAGACTTCGTTTCAGGTAAACGCAGTCACTTTTCAGCTCAAACGAAGCTACATTGTTCATGAAGCTCACACGTTTCTCGCTTTTCACTGAAAATGCAATGGATGTTAGAGGACCTGTGGATTCTATCAGTTTCAGAAACAGAGTTGAACCAGATATGGTCCGTGTGTGTAGGAAACACAGTACTTTAGTTCTGAGCACACTCACGTTTCCCTCTGTATTAGAGACTCTAGAAAGCAAGAGCGTGCTTCTTGCTCTAAAGCAGGTTGGGTTTCATGGAAGAGAACTGTACCGTGTGTTTCCCTTCAAAAACGGAGTTAAATGCCAGGCTCTGTGTCTTTCTTCAAGCAAGACTTCGTTTCAGGTAAACGAAGTCACTTTTCAGCTCAAACGAAGCTACATTGTTCACAAAGCTCACACTTTTCTCGCTCTTAACTGAAAAGCATTGGTTGTTAGTGGACCTGTGGTTTGTATCAGTTTCAGAAACAGAGTTGAACTAGATATGGTCCGTGTGTGTAGGAAACACAGTTCTTTTGTTCTGAGCACACTCACGTTTCCCTCTGTATTAGAGACTCTAGAAATCAAGAGCGTGCTTCTTGCTCTAAAGCAGAGTGTGTTTCATGGATGAGAACTGTGCCCTGTGTTTCCCTTCAGAAACGGAGTTAAATGCCAGGCGTGTGTCTTCCTGCAAGCAAGACTACGTTTCAGGTAAACGTAGTCACTTTTCAGCTCAAACGAAGCTACATTGTTCACAAAGTTCACACGTTTCTTGCTCTTAACTGAAAAGCATTGGATGTTAGTGGACCTGAGGTTTGTATCAGTTTCAGAAACAGAGTTGAACTAGATATGGTCCGTGTGTGTAGGAAACACAGTTCTTTTGTTCTGAGCACACTCACGTTTCCCTCTGTATTAGAGACTCTAGAAAGCAAGAGCGTGCTTCTTGCTCTAAAGCAGGTTGTGTTTCATGGAAGAGAACTGTACCGTGTGTTTCCCTTCAGAAACGGAGTTAAATGCCAGGCTCTGTGTCTTTCTTCAAGCAAGACTTCGTTTCAGGTAAACGAAGTCACTTTTCAGCTCAAACGAAGCTACATTGTTCACAAAGCTCACACGTTTCTCGCTCTTAACTGAAAAGCATTGGATGTTAGAGGACCTGTGGTTTGTACCAGTTTCAGAATCAGAGTTGAACTACATATGGTCCGTGTGTGTAGGAAACACAGTTCTTTTGTTCTGAGCAAACTCACGTTTCCGTCTGTATTAGAGATTCTAGAAAGGAAGAGCGTGCTTCTTGCTCTAAAGCAGGTTGTGTTTCATGGATGAGAACTGTACTGTGTGTTTCCCTTCAGAAACGGAGTTAAATGCCAGGCTCTGTGTCTTTCTTCAAGCAAGACTTCGTTTCAGGTAAACGAAATCACTTTTCAGCTCAAACGAAGCTACATTGTTCACGATGCCCACACGTTTCAGCTCTTAACTGAAAAGCATTGGATGTTAGAGGACCTGTGGTTTATATCACTTTCATAAACAGAGTTGAACTAGATATGGTCCGTGTGTAGGAAACACAGATCTTTTGTTCTGAGCACACTCACGTTTCCCTCTGTATTAGAGACTCTAGAAAGCAAGAGCGTGCTTCTTGCTCTAAAGCAGAGTGTGTTTCATGGATGAGAACTGTGCCCTGTGTTTCCCTTCAGAAACGGAGTTAAATGCCAGGCTCTGTGTCTTCCTTCAAGCAAGACTACGTTTCAGGTAAACGCAGTCGCTTTTCAGCTCAAACGAATCTACATTGTTCACAAAGCTCACACGTTTCTCGCTCTTAACTGAAAACCATTGGATGTTAGAGGACCTGTGGTTTGTATCAGTTTCAGAAACAGAGTTGAACTAGATATGGTCCGTGTATGTAGGAAACACAGTTCTTTTGTTCTGAGCACACTCACGTTTTCCTCTGTATTAGAGACTCTAGAAATCAAGAGCGTGCTTTTTGCTCTAAAGCAGAGTGTGTTTCATGGATGAGAACTCTGCCCTGTGTTTCCCTTCATAAATGGAGTTAAATGCCAGGCGTGTGTCTTCCTACAAGCAAGACTTCGTTTCATGTAAACGCAGTCACTTTTCAGCTCAAACGAAGCTACATTGTTCACGAAGCTCACACGTTTCTCGCTTTTAACTGAAAAGCAATGGATGTTAGAGGACCTGTGGATTCTATCAGTTTCAGAAACAGAGTTGAACCAGATATGGTCCGTGTGTGTAGGAAACACAGTACTTTAGTTCTGAGCACACTCACGTTTCCCTCTGTATTAGAGACTCTAGAAAGCAAGAGCGTGCTTCTTGCTCTAAAGCAGGTTGTGTTTCATGGAAGAGAACTGTACCGTGTGTTTCCCTTCAGAAACGGAGTTAAATGCCAGGCTCTGTGTCTTTCTTCAAGCAAGAATTCGTTTCAGGTAAACGAAGTCACTTTTCATCTCAAACGAAGCTACATTGTTCACAAAGCTCACACGTTTCTCACTCTTAACTGAAAAACATTGGATGTTAGTGGACCTGAGGTTTGTATCAGTTTCAGAAACAGAGTGGAACGAGATATGGTCCGTGTGTGTAGGAAACACAGTTCTTTTGTTCTGAGCACACTCACGTTTCCCTCTGTATTAGAGATTGTAGAAAGCAAGAGCGTGCTTCTTGCTCTAAAGCAGAGTGTGTTTCATGGATGAGAACTGTGCCCTGTGTTTCCCTTCAGAAACGGAGTTAAATGCCAGGCTCTGTGTCTTCCTTCAAGCAAGACTACGTTTCAGGTAAACGCAGTCGCTTTTCAGCTCAAACGAATCTACATTCTTCACAAAGCTCACACGTTTCTCGCTCTTAAGTAAAAAGCAATGGATGTTAGAGGACCTGTGGTTTGTATCAGTTTCAGAAACAGAGTTGAACTAGATATGGTCCGTGTATGTAGGAAACACAGTTCTTTTGTTCTGAGCACACTCACGTTTTCCTCTGTAGTAGAGTATCTAGAAATCAAGAGTGTGCTTTTTGCTCTAAAGCAGAGTGTGTTTCATGGATGAGAACTCTGCCCTGTGTTTACCTTCATAAATGGAGTTAAATGCCAGGCGTGTATCTTCCTACAAGCAAGACTTCGTTTCAGGTAAACGTAGTCACTTTTCAGCTCAAACGAAGCTACATTGTTCACAAAGTTCACACGTTTCTTGCTCTTAACTGAAAAGCATTGGATGTTAGTGGACCTGAGGTTTGTATCAGTTTCAGAAACAGAGTTGAACTAGATATGGTCCGTGTGTGTAGGAAACACAGTTCTTTTGTTCTGAGCACACTCACGTTTCCCTCTGTATTAGAGACTCTAGAAAGCAAGAGCGTGCTTCTTGCTCTAAAGCAGGTTGGGTTTCATGGAAGAGAACTGTACCGTGTGTTTCCCTTCAAAAACGGAGTTAAATGCCAGGCTCTGTGTCTTTCTTCAAGCAAGACTTCGTTTCAGGTAAACGAAGTCACTTTTCAGCTCAAACGAAGCTACATTGTTCACAAAGCTCACACTTTTCTCGCTCTTAACTGAAAAGCATTGGTTGTTAGTGGACCTGTGGTTTGTATCAGTTTCAGAAACAGAGTTGAACTAGATATGGTCCGTGTGTGTAGGAAACACAGTTCTTTTGTTCTGAGCACACTCACGTTTCCCTCTGTATTAGAGACTCTAGAAATCAAGAGCGTGCTTCTTGCTCTAAAGCAGAGTGTGTTTCATGGATGAGAACTGTGCCCTGTGTTTCCCTTCAGAAACGGAGTTAAATGCCAGGCGTGTGTCTTCCTACAAGCAAGACTTCGTTTCAGGTGAACGCAGTCACTTTTCAGCTCAAACGAAGCTACATTGTTCACGAACTCACACGTTTCTCGCTCTTAACTGAAAAGCATTGGATGTTAGAGGACCTGTGGTTTGTACCAGTTTCAGAATCAGAGTTGAACTACATATGGTCCGTGTGTGTAGGAAACACAGTTCTTTTGTTCTGAGCAAACTCACGTTTCCGTCTGTATTAGAGATTCTAGAAAGCAAGAGCGTGCTTCTTGCTCTAAAGCAGGTTGTGTTTCATGGATGAGAACTGTACTGTGTGTTTCCCTTCAGAAACGGAGTTAAATGCCAGGCTCTGTGTCTTTCTTCAAGCAAGACTTCGTTTCAGGTAAACGAAATCACTTTTCAGCTCAAACGAAGCTACATTGTTCACGATGCCCACACGTTTCAGCTCTTAACTGAAAAGCATTGGATGTTAGAGGACCTGTGGTTTATATCACTTTCATAAACAGAGTTGAACTAGATATGGTCCGTGTGTAGGAAACACAGATCTTTTGTTCTGAGCACACTCACGTTTCCCTCTGTATTAGAGACTCTAGAAAGCAAGAGCGTGCTTCTTGCTCTAAAGCAGAGTGTGTTTCATGGATGAGAACTGTGCCCTGTGTTTCCCTTCAGAAACGGAGTTAAATGCCAGGCTCTGTGTCTTCCTTCAAGCAAGACTACGTTTCAGGTAAACGCAGTCGCTTTTCAGCTCAAACGAATCTACATTGTTCACAAAGATCACACGTTTCTCGCTCTTAACTGAAAAGCATTGGATGTTAGAGGACCTGTGGTTTGTATCAGTTTCAGAAACAGAGTTGAACTAGATATGGTCCGTGTATGTAGGAAACACAGTTCTTTTGTTCTGAGCACACTCACCTTTTCCTCTGTATTAGAGACTCTAGAAATCAAGAGCGTGCTTTTTGCTCTAAAGCAGAGTGTGTTTCATGGATGAGAGCTCTGCCCTGTGTTTCCCTTCATAAATGGTGTTAAATGCCAGGCGTGTGTCTTCCTACAAGCAAGACTTCGTTTCATGTAAACGCAGTCACTTTTCAGCTCAAACGAAGCTACATTGTTCACGAAGCTCACACGTTTCTCGCTTTTCACTGAAAAGCAATGGATGTTAGAGGACCTGTGGATTCTATCAGTTTCAGAAACAGAGTTGAACCAGATATGGTCCGTGTGTGTAGGAAACACAGTACTTTAGTTCTGAGCACACTCACATTTCCCTCTGTATTAGAGACTCTAGAAAGCAAGAGCCTGCTTCTTGCTCTATAGCAGGTTGAGTTTCATCGAAGAGAACTGTACCGTGTGTTTCCCTTCAGAAACGGAGTTAAATGCCAGGCTCTGTGTCTTTCTTCAAGCAAGAATTCGTTTCAGGTAAACGAAGTCACTTTTCAGCTCAAAGGAAGCTACATTGTTCACAAAGCTCACACGTTTCTCGCTCTTAAATGAAAAACATTGGATGTTAGTGGACCTGAGGTTTATATCAGTTTCAGAAACAGAGTGGAACGAGATATGGTCCGTGTGTGTAGGAAACACAGTTCTTTTGTTCTGAGCACACTCACGTTTCCCTCTGTATTAGAGATTGTAGAAAGCAAGAGCGTGCTTCTTGCTCTAAAGCAGAGTGTGTTTCATGGATGAGAACTGTGCCCTGTGTTTCCCTTCAGAAACGGAGTTAAATGCCAGGCTCTGTGTCTTCCTTCAAGCAAGACTATGTTTCAGGTAAACGCAGTCGCTTTTCAGCTCAAACGAATCTACATTGTTCACAAAGCTCACACGTTTCTCGCTCTTAACTGAAAACCATTGGATGTTAGAGGACCTGTGGTTTGTATCAGTTTCAGAAACAGAGTTGAACTAGATATGGTCCGTGTATGTAGGAAACACAGTTCTTTTGTTCTGAGCACACTCACGTTTTCCTCTGTATTAGAGACTCTAGAAATCAAGAGCGTGCTTTTTGCTCTAAAGCAGAGTGTGTTTCATGGATGAGAACTCTGCCCTGTGTTTCCCTTCATAAATGGAGTTAAATGCCAGGCGTGTGTCTTCCTACAAGCAAGACTTCGTTTCATGTAAACGCAGTCACTTTTCAGCTCAAACGAAGCTACATTGTTCACGAAGCTCACACGTTTCTCGCTTTTAACTGAAAAGCAATGGATGTTAGAGGACCTGTGGATTCTATCAGTTTCAGAAACAGAGTTGAACCAGATATGGTCCGTGTGTGTAGGAAACACAGTACTTTAGTTCTGAGCACACTCACGTTTCCCTCTGTATTAGAGACTCTAGAAAGCAAGAGCGTGCTTCTTGCTCTAAAGCAGGTTGTGTTTCATGGAAGAGAACTGTACCGTGTGTTTCCCTTCAGAAACGGAGTTAAATGCCAGGCTCTGTGTCTTTCTTCAAGCAAGAATTCGTTTCAGGTAAACGAAGTCACTTTTCATCTCAAACGAAGCTACATTGTTCACAAAGCTCACACGTTTCTCACTCTTAACTGAAAAACATTGGATGTTAGTGGACCTGAGGTTTGTATCAGTTTCAGAAACAGAGTGGAACGAGATATGGTCCGTGTGTGTAGGAAACACAGTTCTTTTGTTCTGAGCACACTCACGTTTCCCTCTGTATTAGAGATTGTAGAAAGCAAGAGCGTGCTTCTTGCTCTAAAGCAGAGTGTGTTTCATGGATGAGAACTGTGCCCTGTGTTTCCCTTCAGAAACGGAGTTAAATGCCAGGCTCTGTGTCTTCCTTCAAGCAAGACTACGTTTCAGGTAAACGCAGTCGCTTTTCAGCTCAAACGAATCTACATTCTTCACAAAGCTCACACGTTTCTCGCTCTTAAGTAAAAAGCAATGGATGTTAGAGGACCTGTGGTTTGTATCAGTTTCAGAAACAGAGTTGAACTAGATATGGTCCGTGTATGTAGGAAACACAGTTCTTTTGTTCTGAGCACACTCACGTTTTCCTCTGTAGTAGAGTATCTAGAAATCAAGAGTGTGCTTTTTGCTCTAAAGCAGAGTGTGTTTCATGGATGAGAACTCTGCCCTGTGTTTACCTTCATAAATGGAGTTAAATGCCAGGCGTGTATCTTCCTACAAGCAAGACTTCGTTTCAGGTAAACGTAGTCACTTTTCAGCTCAAACGAAGCTACATTGTTCACAAAGTTCACACGTTTCTTGCTCTTAACTGAAAAGCATTGGATGTTAGTGGACCTGAGGTTTGTATCAGTTTCAGAAACAGAGTTGAACTAGATATGGTCCGTGTGTGTAGGAAACACAGTTCTTTTGTTCTGAGCACACTCACGTTTCCCTCTGTATTAGAGACTCTAGAAAGCAAGAGCGTGCTTCTTGCTCTAAAGCAGGTTGTGTTTCATGGAAGAGAACTGTACCGTGTGTTTCCCTTCAGAAACGGAGTTAAATGCCAGGCTCTGTGTCTTTCTTCAAGCAAGACTTCGTTTCAGGTAAACGAAGTCACTTTTCAGCTCAAAATGAAGCTACATTGTTCACAAAGCTCACACGTTTCTCGCTCTTAACTGAAAAGCATTGGATGTTAGTGGACCTGAGGTTTGTATCAGTTTCAGAAACAGAGTTGAACTAGATATGGTCCGTGTGTGTAGGAAACACAGTTCTTTTGTTCTGAGCACACTCACGTTTCCCTCTGTATTAGAGACTCTAGAAATCAAGAGCGTGCTTCTTGCTCTAAAGCAGAGTGTGTTTCATGGATGAGAACTGTGCCCTGTGTTTCCCTTCAGAAACGGAGTTAAATGCCAGGCTCTGTGTCTTCCTACAAGCAAGACTTCATTTCAGGTAAACGCATTCGCTTTTCAGCTCAAACGAATCTACATTGTTCACCAAGCTCACACGTTTCTCGCTCTTAACTGAAAAGCATTGGATGTTAGAGGACCTGTGGTTTGTATTAGTTTCAGAAACAGAGTTGAACTAGATATGGTCCGTGTATGTAGGAAACACAGTTCTTTTGTTCTGAGCACACTCACGTTTTCCTCTGTATTAGAGACTCTAGAAATCAAGAGCGTGCTTTTTGCTCTAAAGCAGAGTGTGTTTCATGGATGAGAACTCTGCCCTGTGTTTCCCTTCATAAATGGAGTTAAATGCCAGGCGTGTGTCTTCCTACAAGCAAGACTTCGTTTCATGTAAACGCAGTCACTTTTCAGCTCAAACGAAGCTACATTGTTCACGAAGCTCACACGTTTCTCGCTTTTAACTGAAAAGCAATGGATGTTAGAGGACCTGTGGATTCTATCAGTTTCAGAAACAGAGTTGAACCAGATATGGTCCGTGTGTGTAGGAAACACAGTACTTTAGTTCTGAGCACACTCACGTTTCCCTCTGTATTAGAGACTCTAGAAAGCAAGAGCGTGCTTCTTGCTCTAAAGCAGGTTGTGTTTCATGGAAGAGAACTGTACCGTGTGTTTCCCTTCAGAAACGGAGTTAAATGCCAGGCTCTGTGTCTTTCTTCAAGCAAGAATTCGTTTCAGGTAAACGAAGTCACTTTTCAGCTCAAACGAAGCTACATTGTTCACAAAGCTCACACGTTTCTCACTCTTAACTGAAAAACATTGGATGTTAGTGGACCTGAGGTTTGTATCAGTTTCAGAAACAGAGTGGAACGAGATATGGTCCGTGTGTGTAGGAAACACAGTTCTTTTGTTCTGAGCACACTCACGTTTCCCTCTGTATTAGAGATTGTAGAAAGCAAGAGCGTGCTTCTTGCTCTAAAGCAGAGTGTGTTTCATGGATGAGAACTGTGCCCTGTGTTTCCCTTCAGAAACGGAGTTAAATGCCAGGCTCTGTGTCTTCCTTCAAGCAAGACTACGTTTCAGGTAAACGCAGTCGCTTTTCAGCTCAAACGAATGTACATTCTTCTCAAAGCTCACACGTTTCTCGCTCTTAACTAAAAAGCAATGGATGTTAGAGGACCTGTGGTTTGTATCAGTTTCAGAAACAGAGTTGAACTAGATATGGTCCGTGTATGTAGGAAACACAGTTCTTTTGTTCTGAGCACACTCACGTTTTCCTCTGTATTAGAGTATCTAGAAATCAAGAGTGTGCTTTTTGCTCTAAAGCAGAGTGTGTTTCATGGATGAGAACTCTGCCCTGTGTTTACCTTCATAAATGGAGTTAAATGCCAGGCGTGTATCTTCCTACAAGCAAGACTTCGTTTCAGGTAAACACAGTCACTTTTCAGCTCAAACGAAGCTACATTGTTCATGAAGCTCACACGTTTCTTGCTTTTCACTGAAAATGCAATGGATGTTAGAGGACCTGTGGATTCTACCAGTTTCAGAAACAGAGTTGAACCAGATATGGTCCGTGTGTGTAGGAAACACAGTACTTTAGTTCTGAGCACACTCACGTTTCCCTCTGTATTAGAGACTCTAGAAATCAAGAGCGTGCTTCTTGCTCTAAAGCAGGTTGTGTTTCATGGAAGAGAACTGTACCGTGTGTTTCCCTTCAGAAACGGAGTTAAATGCCAGGCTCTATGTCTTTCTTCAAGCAAGACTTCGTTTCAGGTAAACGAAGTCACTTTTCAGCTCAAACGAAGCTACATTGTTCACAAAGCTCACACGTTTCTCGCTCTTAACTGAAAAGCATTGGATGTTAGAGGACCTGTGGTTTGTACCAGTTTCAGAATCAGAGTTGAACTACATATGGTCCGTGTGTGTAGGAAACACAGTTCTTTTGTTCTGAGCAAACTCACGTTTCCGTCTGTATTAGAGATTCTAGAAAGCAAGAGCGTGCTTCTTGCTCTAAAGCAGGTTGTGTTTCATGGATGAGAACTGTACTGTGTGTTTCCCTTCAGAAACGGAGTTAAATGCCAGGCTCTGTGTCTTTCTTCAAGCAAGACTTCGTTTCAGGTAAACGAAATCACTTTTCAGCTCAAACGAAGCTACATTGTTCACGATGCCCACACGTTTCAGCTCTTAACTGAAAAGCATTGGATGTTAGAGGACCTGTGGTTTATATCACTTTCATAAACAGAGTTGAACTAGATATGGTCCGTGTGTAGGCAACACAGTTCTTTTGTTCTGAGCACACTCACGTTTCCCTCTGTATTAGAGACTCTAGAAAGCAAGAGCGTGCATCTTTCTCTAAAGCAGAGTGTGTTTCATGGATGAGAACTGTACCGTGTGTTTCCCTTCAGAAACGGAGTTAAATGCCAGGCTCTGTGTCTTCCTTCAAGCAAGACTACGTTTCAGGTAAACGCAGTCGCTTTTCAGCTCAAACGAATCTACATTGTTCACAAAGCTCACACGTTTCTCGCTCTTAACTGAAAAGCATTGGATGTTAGAGGACCTGTGGTTTGTATCAGTTTCAGAAACAGAGTTGAACTAGATATGGTCCGTGTATGTAGGAAACACAGTTCTTTTGTTCTGAGCACACTCACGTTTTCCTCTGTATTAGAGACTCTAGAAATCAAGAGCGTGCTTTTTGCTCTAAAGCAGAGTGTGTTTCATGGATGAGAACTCTGCCCTGTGTTTCCCTTCATAAATGGAGTTAAATGCCAGGCGTGTGTCTTCCTACAAGCAAGACTTCGTTTCATGTAAACGCAGTCACTTTTCAGCTCAAACGAAGCTACATTGTTCACGAAGCTCACACGTTTCTCGCTTTTCACTGAAAAGCAATGGATGTTAGAGGACCTGTGGATTCTATTAGTTTCAGAAACAGAGTTGAACCAGATATGGTCCGTGTGTGTAGGAAACACAGTACTTTAGTTCTGATCACACTCACGTTACCCTTTGTATTAGAGACTCTAGAAAGCAAGAGCGTGCTTCTTGCTCTAAAGCAGGTTGTGTTTCATGGAAGAGAACTGTACCGTGTGTTTCCCTTTAGAAACGGAGTTAAATGCCAGGCTCTGTGTCTTTCTTCAAGCAAGACTTCGTTTCAGGTAAACGAAGTCACTTTTCAGCTCAAACGAAGCTACATTGTTCACAAAGCTCACACGTTTCTCGCTCTTAACTGAAAAACATTGGATGTTAGTGGACCTGAGGTTTGTATCAGTTTCAGAAACAGAGTGGAACGAGATATAGTCCGTGTGTGTAGGAAACACAGTTCTTTTGTTCTGAGCACACTCACGTTTCCCTCTGTATTAGAGATTCTAGAAAGCAAGAGCGTGCTTCTTGCTCTAAAGCAGAGTGTGTTTCATGGATGAGAACTGTGCCCTGTGTTTCCCTTCAGAAACGGAGTTAAATGCCAGGCGTGTGTCTTCCTACAAGCAAGACTTCGTTTCAGGTGAACGCAGTCACTTTTCAGCTCAAACGAAGCTACATTGTTCACGAACTCACACGTTTCTCGCTCTTAACTGAAAAGCATTGGATGTTAGAGGACCTGTGGTTTGTACCAGTTTCAGAATCAGAGTTGAACTACATATGGTCCGTGTGTGTAGGAAACACAGTTCTTTTGTTCTGAGCAAACTCACGTTTCCGTCTGTATTAGAGATTCTAGAAAGCAAGAGCGTGCTTCTTGCTCTAAAGCAGGTTGTGTTTCATGGATGAGAACTGTACTGTGTGTTTCCCTTCAGAAACGGAGTTAAATGCCAGGCTCTGTGTCTTTCTTCAAGCAACACTTCGTTTCAGGTAAACGAAATCACTTTTCAGCTCAAACGAAGCTACATTGTTCACAAAGCTCACACGTTTCTCGCTCTTAACTGAAAAACATTGGATGTTAGTGGACCTGAGGTTTGTATCAGTTTCAGAAACAGAGTGGAACGAGATATGGTCCGTGTGTGTAGGAAACACAGTTCTTTTCTTCTGAGCACACTCACGTTTTCCTCTGTATTAGAGACTCTAGAAATCAAGAGCGTGCTTTTTGCTCTAAAGCAGAGTGTGTTTCATGGATGAGAACTCTGCCCTGTGTTTCCCTTCATAAATGGAGTTAAATGCCAGGCGTGTGTCTTCCTACAAGCAAGACTTCGTTTCATGTAAACGCAGTCACTTTTCAGCTCAAACGAAGCTACATTGTTCACGAAGCTCACACGTTTCTCGCTTTTCACTGAAAAGCAATGGATGTTAGAGGACCTGTGGATTCTATCAGTTTCAGAAACAGAGTTGAACCAGATATGGTCCGTGTGTGTAGGAAACACAGTACTTTAGTTCTGAGCACACTCACGTTTCCCTCTGTATTAGAGACTCTAGAAAGCAAGAGCGTGCTTCTTGCTCTAAAGCAGGTTGTGTTTCATGGAAGAGAACTGTACCGTGTGTTTCCCTTCAGAAACGGAGTTAAATGCCAGGCTCTGTGTCTTTCTTCAAGCAAGAATTCGTTTCAGGTAAACGAAGTCACTTTTCAGCTCAAACGAAGCTACATTGTTCACAAAGCTCACACGTTTCTCACTCTTAACTGAAAAACATTGGATGTTACTGGACCTGAGGTTTGTATCAGTTTCAGAAACAGAGTGGAACGAGATATGGTCCGTGTGTGTAGGAAACACAGTTCTTTTGTTCTGAGCACACTCACGTTTCCCTCTGTATTAGAGATTGTAGAGAGCAAGAGCGTGCTTCTTGCTCTAAAGCAGAGTGTGTTTCATGGATGAGAACTGTGCCCTGTGTTTCCCTTCAGAAACGGAGTTAAATGCCAGGCTCTGTGTCTTCCTTCAAGCAAGACTACGTTTCAGGTAAACACAGTCGCTTTTCAGCTCAAACGAATCTACATTCTTCACAAAGCTCACACGTTTCTCGCTCTTAACTAAAAAGCAATGGATGTTAGAGGACCTGTGGTTTGTATCAGTTTCAGAAACAGAGTTGAACTAGATATGGTCCGTGTATGTAGGAAACACAGTTCTTTTGTTCTGAGAACACTCACGTTTTCCTCTGTATTAGAGAATCTAGAAATCAAGAGTGTGCTTTTTGCTCTAAAGCAGAGTGTGTTTCATGGATGAGAACTCTGCCCTGTGTTTACCTTCATAAATGGAGTTAAATGCCATGCGTGTATCTTCCTACAAGCAAGACTTCGTTTCAGGTAAACGCAGTCACTTTTCAGCTCAAACGAAGCTACATTGTTCATGAAGCTCACACGTTTCTTGCTTTTCACTGAAAATGCAATGGACGTTAGAGGACCTGTGGATTCTACCAGTTTCAGAAACAGAGTTGAACCAGATATGGTCCGTGTGTGTAGGAAACACAGTACTTTAGTTCTGAGCACACTCACGTTTCCCTCTGTATTAGAGACTCTAGAAATCAAGAGCGTGCTTCTTGCTCTAAAGCAGGTTGTGTTTCATGGAAGAGAACTGTACCGTGTGTTTCCCTTCAGAAACGGAGTTAAATGCCAGGCTCTATGTCTTTCTTCAAGCAAGACTTCGTTTCAGGTAAACGAAGTCATTTTTCAGCTCAAACGAAGCTACATTGTTCACAAAGCTCACACGTTTCTCGCTCTTAACTGAAAAGCATTGGATGTTAGAGGACCTGTGGTTTGTACCAGTTTCAGAATCAGAGTTGAACTACATATGGTCCGTGTGTGTAGGAAACACAGTTCTTTTGTTCTGAGCAAACTCACGTTTCCGTCTGTATTAGAGATTCTAGAAAGCAAGAGCGTGCTTCTTGCTCTAAAGCAGGTTGTGTTTCATGGATGAGAACTGTACTGTGTGTTTCCCTTCAGAAACGGAGTTAAATGCCAGGCTCTGTGTCTTTCTTCAAGCAAGACTTCGTTTCAGGTAAACGAAATCACTTTTCAGCTCAAACGAAGCTACATTGTTCACGATGCCCACACGTTTCAGCTCTTAACTGAAAAGCATTGGATGTTAGAGGACCTGTGGTTTATATCAGTTTCATAAACAGAGTTGAACTAGATATGGTCCGTGTGTAGGAAACACAGTTCTTTTGTTCTGAGCACACTCACGTTTCCCTCTGTATTAGAGACTCTAGAAAGCAAGAGCGTGCTTCTTTCTCTAAAGCAGAGTGTGTTTCATGGATGAGAACTGTACCGTGTGTTTCCCTTCAGAAACGGAGTTAAATGCCAGGCTCTGTGTCTTCCTTCAAGCAAGACTACGTTTCAGGTAAACGCAGTCGCTTTTCAGCTCAAACGAATCTACATTGTTCACAAAGCTCACACGTTTCTCGCTCTTAACTGAAAAGCATTGGATGTTAGAGGACCTGTGGTTTGTATCAGTTTCAGAAACAGAGTTGAACTAGATATGGTCCGTGTATGTAGGAAACACAGTTCTTTTGTTCTGAGAACACTCACGTTTTCCTCTGTATTAGAGACTCTAGAAATCAAGAGCGTGCTTTTTGCTCTAAAGCAGAGTGTGTTTCATGGATGAGAACTCTGCCCTGTGTTTCCCTTCATAAATGGAGTTAAATGCCAGGCGTGTGTCTTCCTACAAGCAAGACTTCGTTTCATGTAAACACAGTCACTTTTCAGCTCAAACGAAGCTACATTGTTCACGAAGCTCACACGTTTCTCGCTTTTCACTGAAAAGCAATGGATGTTAGAGGACCTGTGGATTCTATCAGTTTCAGAAACAGAGTTGAACCAGATATGGTCCGTGTGTGTAGGAAACACAGTACTTTAGTTCTGAGCACACTCACGTTACCCTCTGTATTAGAGACTCTAGAAAGCAAGAGCGTGCTTCTTGCTCTAAAGCAGGTTGTGTTTCATGGAAGAGAACTGTACCGTGTGTTTCCCTTTAGAAACGGAGTTAAATGCCAGGCTCTGTGTCTTTCTTCAAGCAAGACTTCGTTTCAGGTAAACGAAGTCACTTTTCAGCTCAAACGAAGCTACATTGTTCACAAAGCTCACACGTTTCTCGCTCTTAACTGAAAAACATTGGATGTTAGTGGACCTGAGGTTTGTATCAGTTTCAGAAACAGAGTGGAACGAGATATGGTCCGTGTGTGTAGGAAACACAGTTCTTTTGTTCTGAGCACACTCACGTTTTCCTCTGTATTAGAGACTCTAGAAATCAAGAGCGTGCTTTTTGCTCTAAAGCAGAGTGTGTTTCATGGATGAGAACTCTGCCCTGTGTTTCCCTTCATAAATGGAGTTAAATGCCAGGCGTGTGTCTTCCTACAAGCAAGACTTCGTTTCATGTAAACGCAGTCACTTTTCAGCTCAAACGAAGCTACATTGTTCACGAAGCTCACACGTTTCTCGCTTTTAACTGAAAAGCAATGGATGTTAGAGGACCTGTGGATTCTATCAGTTTCAGAAACAGAGTTGAATCAGATATGGTCCGTGTGTGTAGGAAACACAGTACTTTAGTTCTGAGCACACTCACGTTTCCCTCTGTATTAGAGACTCTAGAAAGCAAGAGCGTGCTTCTTGCTCTAAAGCAGGTTGTGTTTCATGGAAGAGAACTGTACCGTGTGTTTCCCTTCAGAAACGGAGTTAAATGCCAGGCTCTGTGTCTTTCTTCAAGCAAGAATTCGTTTCAGGTAAACGAAGTCACTTTTCAGCTCAAACGAAGCTACATTGTTCACAAAGCTCACACGTTTCTCACTCTTAACTGAAAGACATTGGATGTTACTGGACCTGAGGTTTGTATCAGTTTCAGAAACAGAGTGGAACGAGATATGGTCCGTGTGTGTAGGAAACACAGTTCTTTTGTTCTGAGCACACTCACGTTTCCCTCTGTATTAGAGATTGTAGAAAGCAAGAGCGTGCTTCTTGCTCTAAAGCAGAGTGTGTTTCATGGATGAGAACTGTGCCCTGTGTTTCCCTTCAGAAACGGAGTTAAATGCCAGGCTCTGTGTCTTCCTTCAGCAAGACTACGTTTCAGGTAAACACAGTCGCTTTTCAGCTCAAACGAATCTACGTTCTTCACAAAGCTCACACGTTTCTCGCTCTTAACTAAAAAGCAATGGATGTTAGAGGACCTGTGGTTTGTATCAGTTTCAGAAACAGAGTTGAACTAGATATGGTCCGTGTATGTAGGAAACACAGTTCTTTTGTTCTGAGCACACTCACGTTTTCCTCTGTATTAGAGAATCTAGAAATCAAGAGTGTGCTTTTTGCTCTAAAGCAGAGTGTGTTTCATGGATGAGAACTCTGCCCTGTGTTTACCTTCATAAATGGAGTTAAATGCCAGGCGTGTATCTTCCTACAAGCAAGACTTCGTTTCAGGTAAACGCAGTCACTTTTCAGCTCAAACGAAGCTACATTGTTCATGAAGCTCACACGTTTCTTGCTTTTCACTGAAAATGCAATGGACGTTAGAGGACCTGTGGATTCTACCAGTTTCAGAAACAGAGTTGAACCAGATATGGTCCGTGTGTGTAGGAAACACAGTACTTTAGTTCTGAGCACACTCACGGTTCCCTCTGTATTAGAGACTCTAGAAATCAAGAGCGTGCTTCTTGCTCTAAAGCAGGTTGTGTTTCATGGAAGAGAACTGTACCGTGTGTTTCCCTTCAGAAACGGAGTTAAATGCCAGGCTCTATGTCTTTCTTCAAGCAAGACTTCGTTTCAGGTAAACGAAGTCACTTTTCAGCTCAAACGAAGCTACATTGTTCACAAAGCTCACACGTTTCTCGCTCTTAACTGAAAAGCATTGGATGTTAGAGGACCTGTGGTTTGTACCAGTTTCAGAATCAGAGTTGAACTACATATGGTCCGTGTGTGTAGGAAACACAGTTCTTTTGTTCTGAGCAAACTCACGTTTCCGTCTGTATTAGAGATTCTAGAAAGCAAGAGCGTGCTTCTTGCTCTAAAGCAGGTTGTGTTTCATGGATGAGAACTGTACTGTGTGTTTCCCTTCAGAAACGGAGTTAAATGCCAGGCTCTGTGTCTTTCTTCAAGCAAGACTTCGTTTCAGGTAAACGAAATCACTTTTCAGCTCAAACGAAGCTACATTGTTCACGATGCCCACACGTTTCAGCTCTTAACTGAAAAGCATTGGATGTTAGAGGACCTGTGGTTTATATCAGTTTCATAAACAGAGTTGAACTAGAATTGGTCCGTGTGTAGGAAACACAGTTCTTTTGTTCTGAGCACACTCACGTTTCCCTCTGTAT
Source organism: Onychomys leucogaster (assembly GCA_949786385.1). NCBI lineage: Eukaryota > Metazoa > Chordata > Mammalia > Rodentia > Cricetidae > Onychomys > Onychomys leucogaster. Next base: position 723,615 of record CATKUP010000142.1, read on the forward strand.
TAGAGACTCTAGAAAGCAAGAGCGTGCTTCTTTCTCTAAAGCAGAGTGTGTTTCATGGATGAGAACTGTACCGTGTGTTTCCCTTCAGAAACGGAGTTAAATGCCAGGCTCTGTGTCTTCCTTCAAGCAAGACTACGTTTCAGGTAAACGCAGTCGCTTTTCAGCTCAAACGAATCTACATTGTTCACAAAGCTCACACGTTTCTCGCTCTTAACTGAAAAGCATTTGATGTTAGAGGACCTGTGGTTTGTATCAGTTTTAGAAACAGAGTTGAACTAGATATGGTCCGTGTATGTAGGAAACACAGTTCTTTTGTTCTGAGAACACTCACGTTTTCCTCTGTATTAGAGACTCTAGAAATCAAGAGCGTGCTTTTTGCTCTAAAGCAGAGTGTGTTTCATGGATGAGAACTCTGCCCTGTGTTTCCCTTCATAAATGGAGTTAAATGCCAGGCGTGTGTCTTCCTACAAGCAAGACTTCGTTTCATGTAAACGCAGTCACTTTTCAGCTCAAACGAAGCTACATTGTTCACGAAGCTCACACGTTTCTCGCTTTTCACTGAAAAGCAATGGATGTTAGAGGACCTGTGGATTCTATCAGTTTCAGAAACAGAGTTGAACCAGATATGGTCCGTGTGTGTAGGAAACACAGTACTTTAGTTCTGAGCACACTCACGTTACCCTCTGTATTAGAGACTCTAGAAAGCAAGAGCGTGCTTCTTGCTCTAAAGCAGGTTGTGTTTCATGGAAGAGAACTGTACCGTGTGTTTCCCTTTAGAAACGGAGTTAAATGACAGGCTCTGTGTCTTTCTTCAAGCAAGACTTCGTTTCAGGTAAACGAAGTCACTTTTCAGCTCAAACGAAGCTACATTGTTCACAAAGCTCACACGTTTCTCGCTCTTAACTGAAAAACATTGGATGTTAGTGGACCTGAGGTTTGTATCAGTTTCAGAAACAGAGTGGAACGAGATATGGTCCGTGTGTGTAGGAAACACAGTTCTTTTGTTCTGAGCACACTCACGTTTTCCTCTGTATTAGAGACTCTAGAAATCAAGAGCGTGCTTTTTGCTCTAAAGCAGAGTGTGTTTCATGGATGAGAACTCTGCCCTGTGTTTCCCTTCATAAATGGAGTTAAATGCCAGGCGTGTGTCTTCCTACAAGCAAGACTTCGTTTCATGTAAACGCAGTCACTTTTCAGCTCAAACGAAGCTACATTGTTCACGAAGCTCACACGTTTCTCGCTTTTAACTGAAAAGCAATGGATGTTAGAGGACCTGTGGATTCTATCAGTTTCAGAAACAGAGTTGAACCAGATATGGTCCGTGTGTGTAGGAAACACAGTACTTTAGTTCTGAGCACACTCACGTTTCCCTCTGTATTAGAGACTCTAGAAAGCAAGAGCGTGCTTCTTGCTCTAAAGCAGGTTGTGTTTCATGGAAGAGAACTGTACCGTGTGTTTCCCTTCAGAAACGGAGTTAAATGCCAGGCTCTGTGTCTTTCTTCAAGCAAGACTTCGTTTCAGGTAAACGAAGTCACTTTTCAGCTCAAACGAAGCTACATTGTTCACAAAGCTCACACGTTTCTCGCTCTTAAGTGAAAAGCATTGGATGTTTGTGGACCTGAGGTTTGTATCAGTTTCAGAAACAGAGTGGAACGAGATATGGTCCGTGTGTGTAGGAAACACAGTTCTTTGTTCTGAGCACACTCACGTTTTCCTCTGTATTAGAGACTCTAGAAATCAAGAGCGTGCTTTTTGCTCTAAAGCATAGTGTGTTTCATGGATGAGAACTCTGCCCTGTGTTTCCCTTCATAAATGGAGTTAAATGCCAGGCGTGTGTCTTCCTACAAGCAAGACTTCGTTTCAGGTAAAGGCAGTCACTTTTCAGCTCAAACGAAGCTACATTGTTCATGAAGCTCACACGTTTCTCGCTTTTCACTGAAAATGCAATGGATGTTAGAGGACCTGTGGATTCTATCAGTTTCAGAAACAGAGTTGAACCAGATATGGTCCGTGTGTGTAGGAAACACAGTACTTTAGTTCTGAGCACACTCACGTTACCCTCTGTATTAGAGACTCTAGAAAGCAAGAGCGTGCTTCTTGCTCTAAAGCAGGTTGTGTTTCATGGAAGAGAACTGTACCGTGTGTTTCCCTTTAGAAACGGAGTTAAATGCCAGGCTCTGTGTCTTTCTTCAAGCAAGACTTCGTTTCAGGTAAACGAAGTCACTTTTCAGCTCAAACGAAGCTACATTGTTCACAAAGCTCACACGTTTCTCGCTCTTAACTGAAAAACATTGGATGTTAGTGGACCTGAGGTTTGTATCAGTTTCAGAAACAGAGTGGAACGAGATATAGTCCGTGTGTGTAGGAAACACAGTTCTTTTGTTCTGAGCACACTCACGTTTCCCTCTGTATTAGAGATTCTAGAAAGCAAGAGCGTGCTTCTTGCTCTAAAGCAGAGTGTGTTTCATGGATGAGAACTGTGCCCTGTGTTTCCCTTCAGAAACGGAGTTAAATGCCAGGCGTGTGTCTTCCTACAAGCAAGACTTTGTTTCAGGTGAACGCAGTCACTTTTCAGCTCAAACGAAGCTACATTGTTCACGAACTCACACGTTTCTCGCTCTTAAATGAAAAGCATTGGATGTTAGAGGTCCTGTGGTTTGTACCAGTTTCAGAATCAGAGTTGAACTATATATGTTCCGTGTGTGTAGGAAACACAGTTCTTTTGTTCTGAGCACACTCACGTTTCCCTCTGTATTAGAGACTCTAGAAAGCAAGAGCTTGCTTCTTGCTCTAAAGCAGAGTGTGTTTCATGGATGAGAACTGTGCCCTGTGTTTCCCTTCAGAAACGGAGTTAAATGCCAGGCTCTGTGTCTTCCTTCAAGCAAGACTACGTTTCAGGTAAACGCAGTCGCTTTTCAGCTCAAACGAATCTACATTGTTCACAAAGCTCACACGTTTCTCGCTCTTAACTAAAAAGCAATGGATGTTAGAGGACCTGTGGTTTGTATCAGTTTCAGAAACAGAGTTGAACTAGATATGGTCCGTGTATGTAGGAAACACAGTTCTTTTGTTCTGAGCACACTCACGTTTTCCTCTGTATTAGAGAATCTAGAAATCAAGAGTGTGCTTTTTGCTCTAAAGCAGAGTGTGTTTCATGGATGAGAACTCTGCCCTGTGTTTACCTTCATAAATGGAGTTAAATGCCAGGCGTGTATCTTCCTACAAGCAAGACTTCGTTTCAGGTAAACGCAGTCACTTTTCAGCTCAAACAAAGCTACATTGTTCATGAAGCTCACACGTTTCTTGCTTTTCACTGAAAATGCAATGGATGTTAGAGGACCTGTGGATTCTACCAGTTTCAGAAACAGAGTTGAACCAGATATGGTCCGTGTGTGTAGGAAACACAGTACTTTAGTTCTGAGCACACTCACGTTTCCCTCTGTATTAGAGACTCTAGAAATCAAGAGCGTGCTTCTTGCTCTAAAGCAGGTTGTGTTTCATGGAAGAGAACTGTACCGTGTGTTTCCCTTCAGAAACGGAGTTAAATGCCAGGCTCTATGTCTTTCTTCAAGCAAGACTTCGTTTCAGGTAAACGAAGTCACTTTTCAGCTCAAACGAAGCTACATTGTTCACAAAGCTCACACGTTTCTCGCTCTTAACTGAAAAGCATTGGATGTTAGAGGACCTGTGGTTTGTACCAGTTTCAGAATCAGAGTTGAACTACATATGGTCCGTGTGTGTAGGAAACACAGTTCTTTTGTTCTGAGCAAACTCACGTTTCCGTCTGTATTAGAGATTCTAGAAAGCAAGAGCGTGCTTCTTGCTCTAAAGCAGGTTGTGTTTCATGGATGAGAACTGTACTGTGTGTTTCCCTTCAGAAACGGAGTTAAATGCCAGGCTCTGTGTCTTTCTTCAAGCAAGACTTCGTTTCAGGTAAACGAAATCACTTTTCAGCTCAAACGAAGCTACATTGTTCACGATGCCCACACGTTTCAGCTCTTAACTGAAAAGCATTGGATGTTAGAGGACCTGTGGTTTATATCAGTTTCATAAACAGAGTTGAACTAGATATGGTCCGTGTGTAGGAAACACAGTTCTTTTGTTCTGAGCACACTCACGTTTCCCTCTGTATTAGAGACTCTAGAAAGCAAGAGCGTGATTCTTTCTCTAAAGCAGAGTGTGTTTCATGGATGAGAACTGTACCGTGTGTTTCCCTTCAGAAACGGAGTTAAATGCCAGGCTCTGTGTCTTCCTTCAAGCAAGACTACGTTTCAGGTAAACGCAGTCGCTTTTCAGCTCAAAGGAATCTACATTGTTCACAAAGCTCACACGTTTCTCGCTCTTAACTGAAAAGCATTGGATGTTAGAGGACCTGTGGTTTGTATCAGTTTCAGAAACAGAGTTGAACTAGATATGGTCCGTGTATGTAGGAAACACAGTTCTTTTGTTCTGAGAACACTCACGTTTTCCTCTGTATTAGAGACTCTAGAAATCAAGAGCGTGCTTTTTGCTCTAAAGCAGAGTGTGTTTCATGGATGAGAACTCTGCCCTGTGTTTCCCTTCATAAATGGAGTTAAATGCCAGGCGTGTGTCTTCCTACAAGCAAGACTTCGTTTCATGTAAACGCAGTCACTTTTCAGCTCAAACGAAGCTACATTGTTCACGAAGCTCACACGTTTCTCGCTTTTAACTGAAAAGCAATGGATGTTAGAGGACCTGTGGATTCTATCAGTTTCAGAAACAGAGTTGAACCAGATATGGTCCGTGTGTGTAGGAAACACAGTACTTTAGTTCTGAGCACACTCACGTTTCCCTCTGTATTAGAGACTCTAGAAAGCAAGAGCGTGCTTCTTGCTCTAAAGCAGGTTGTGTTTCATGGAAGAGAACTGTACCGTGTGTTTCCCTTCAGAAACGGAGTTAAATGCCAGGCTCTGTGTCTTTCTTCAAGCAAGACTTCGTTTCAGGTAAACGAAGTCACTTTTCAGCTCAAACGAAGCTACATTGTTCACAAAGCTCACACGTTTCTCGCTCTTAAGTGAAAAGCATTGGATGTTTGTGGACCTGAGGTTTGTATCAGTTTCAGAAACAGAGTGGAACGAGATATGGTCCGTGTGTGTAGGAAACACAGTTCTTTGTTCTGAGCACACTCACGTTTTCCTCTGTATTAGAGACTCTAGAAATCAAGAGCGTGCTTTTTGCTCTAAAGCATAGTGTGTTTCATGGATGAGAACTCTGCCCTGTGTTTCCCTTCATAAATGGAGTTAAATGCCAGGCGTGTGTCTTCCTACAAGCAAGACTTCGTTTCAGGTAAAGGCAGTCACTTTTCAGCTCAAACGAAGCTACATTGTTCATGAAGCTCACACGTTTCTCGCTTTTCACTGAAAATGCAATGGATGTTAGAGGACCTGTGGATTCTATCAGTTTCAGAAACAGAGTTGAACCAGATATGGTCCGTGTGTGTAGGAAACACAGTACTTTAGTTCTGAGCACACTCACGTTACCCTCTGTATTAGAGACTCTAGAAAGCAAGAGCGTGCTTCTTGCTCTAAAGCAGGTTGTGTTTCATGGAAGAGAACTGTACCGTGTGTTTCCCTTTAGAAACGGAGTTAAATGCCAGGCTCTGTGTCTTTCTTCAAGCAAGACTTCGTTTCAGGTAAACGAAGTCACTTTTCAGCTCAAACGAAGCTACATTGTTCACAAAGCTCACACGTTTCTCGCTCTTAACTGAAAAACATTGGATGTTAGTGGACCTGAGGTTTGTATCAGTTTCAGAAACAGAGTGGAACGAGATATAGTCCGTGTGTGTAGGAAACACAGTTCTTTTGTTCTGAGCACACTCACGTTTCCCTCTGTATTAGAGATTCTAGAAAGCAAGAGCGTGCTTCTTGCTCTAAAGCAGAGTGTGTTTCATGGATGAGAACTGTGCCCTGTGTTTCCCTTCAGAAACGGAGTTAAATGCCAGGCGTGTGTCTTCCTACAAGCAAGACTTTGTTTCAGGTGAACGCAGTCACTTTTCAGCTCAAACGAAGCTACATTGTTCACGAACTCACACGTTTCTCGCTCTTAAATGAAAAGCATTGGATGTTAGAGGTCCTGTGGTTTGTACCAGTTTCAGAATCAGAGTTGAACTATATATGTTCCGTGTGTGTAGGAAACACAGTTCTTTTGTTCTGAGCACACTCACGTTTCCCTCTGTATTAGAGACTCTAGAAAGCAAGAGCTTGCTTCTTGCTCTAAAGCAGAGTGTGTTTCATGGATGAGAACTGTGCCCTGTGTTTCCCTTCAGAAACGGAGTTAAATGCCAGGCTCTGTGTCTTCCTTCAAGCAAGACTACGTTTCAGGTAAACGCAGTCGCTTTTCAGCTCAAACGAATCTACATTGTTCACAAAGCTCACACGTTTCTCGCTCTTAACTAAAAAGCAATGGATGTTAGAGGACCTGTGGTTTGTATCAGTTTCAGAAACAGAGTTGAACTAGATATGGTCCGTGTATGTAGGAAACACAGTTCTTTTGTTCTGAGCACACTCACGTTTTCCTCTGTATTAGAGAATCTAGAAATCAAGAGTGTGCTTTTTGCTCTAAAGCAGAGTGTGTTTCATGGATGAGAACTCTGCCCTGTGTTTACCTTCATAAATGGAGTTAAATGCCAGGCGTGTATCTTCCTACAAGCAAGACTTCGTTTCAGGTAAACGCAGTCACTTTTCAGCTCAAACAAAGCTACATTGTTCATGAAGCTCACACGTTTCTTGCTTTTCACTGAAAATGCAATGGATGTTAGAGGACCTGTGGATTCTACCAGTTTCAGAAACAGAGTTGAACCAGATATGGTCCGTGTGTGTAGGAAACACAGTACTTTAGTTCTGAGCACACTCACGTTTCCCTCTGTATTAGAGACTCTAGAAATCAAGAGCGTGCTTCTTGCTCTAAAGCAGGTTGTGTTTCATGGAAGAGAACTGTACCGTGTGTTTCCCTTCAGAAACGGAGTTAAATGCCAGGCTCTATGTCTTTCTTCAAGCAAGACTTCGTTTCAGGTAAACGAAGTCACTTTTCAGCTCAAACGAAGCTACATTGTTCACAAAGCTCACACGTTTCTCGCTCTTAACTGAAAAGCATTGGATGTTAGAGGACCTGTGGTTTGTACCAGTTTCAGAATCAGAGTTGAACTACATATGGTCCGTGTGTGTAGGAAACACAGTTCTTTTGTTCTGAGCAAACTCACGTTTCCGTCTGTATTAGAGATTCTAGAAAGCAAGAGCGTGCTTCTTGCTCTAAAGCAGGTTGTGTTTCATGGATGAGAACTGTACTGTGTGTTTCCCTTCAGAAACGGAGTTAAATGCCAGGCTCTGTGTCTTTCTTCAAGCAAGACTTCGTTTCAGGTAAACGAAATCACTTTTCAGCTCAAACGAAGCTACATTGTTCACGATGCCCACACGTTTCAGCTCTTAACTGAAAAGCATTGGATGTTAGAGGACCTGTGGTTTATATCAGTTTCATAAACAGAGTTGAACTAGATATGGTCCGTGTGTAGGAAACACAGTTCTTTTGTTCTGAGCACACTCACGTTTCCCTCTGTATTAGAGACTCTAGAAAGCAAGAGCGTGATTCTTTCTCTAAAGCAGAGTGTGTTTCATGGATGAGAACTGTACCGTGTGTTTCCCTTCAGAAACGGAGTTAAATGCCAGGCTCTGTGTCTTCCTTCAAGCAAGACTACGTTTCAGGTAAACGCAGTCGCTTTTCAGCTCAAAGGAATCTACATTGTTCACAAAGCTCACACGTTTCTCGCTCTTAACTGAAAAGCATTGGATGTTAGAGGACCTGTGGTTTGTATCAGTTTCAGAAACAGAGTTGAACTAGATATGGTCCGTGTATGTAGGAAACACAGTTCTTTTGTTCTGAGAACACTCACGTTTTCCTCTGTATTAGAGACTCTAGAAATCAAGAGCGTGCTTTTTGCTCTAAAGCAGAGTGTGTTTCATGGATGAGAACTCTGCCCTGTGTTTCCCTTCATAAATGGAGTTAAATGCCAGGCGTGTGTCTTCCTACAAGCAAGACTTCGTTTCATGTAAACGCAGTCACTTTTCAGCTCAAACGAAGCTACATTGTTCACGAAGCTCACACGTTTCTCGCTTTTCACTGAAAAGCAATGTATGTTAGAGGACCTGTGGATTCTATCAGTTTCAGAAACAGAGTTGAACCAGATATGGTCCGTGTGTGTAGGAAACACAGTACTTTAGTTCTGAGCACACTCACGTTACCCTCTGTATTAGAGACTCTAGAAAGCAAGAGCGTGCTTCTTGCTCTAAAGCAGGTTGTGTTTCATGGAAGAGAACTGTACCGTGTGTTTCCCTTTAGAAACGGAGTTAAATGCCAGGCTCTGTGTCTTTCTTCAAGCAAGACTTCGTTTCAGGTAAACGAAGTCACTTTTCAGCTCAAACGAAGCTACATTGTTCACAAAGCTCACACGTTTCTCGCTCTTAACTGAAAAACATTGGATGTTAGTGGACCTGAGGTTTGTATCAGTTTCAGAAACAGAGTGGAACGAGATATGGTCCGTGTGTGTAGGAAACACAGTTCTTTTGTTCTGAGCACACTCACGTTTCCCTCTGTATTAGAGATTCTAGAAAGCAAGAGCGTGCTTCTTGCTCTAAAGCAGAGTGTGTTTCATGGATGAGAACTGTGCCCTGTGTTTCCCTTCAGAAACGGAGTTAAATGCCAGGCGTGTGTCTTCCTACAAGCAAGACTTCGTTTCAGGTGAACGCAGTCACTTTTCAGCTCAAACGAAGCTACATTGTTCACGAACTCACACGTTTCTCGCTCTTAACTAAAAAGCAATGGATGTTAGAGGACCTGTGGTTTGTATCAGTTTCAGAAACAGAGTTGAACTAGATATGGTCCGTGTATGTAGGAAACACAGTTCTTTTGTTCTGAGCACACTCACGTTTTCCTCTGTATTAGAGACTCTAGAAATCAAGAGTGTGCTTTTTGCTCTAAAGCAGAGTGTGTTTCATGGATGAGAACTCTGCCCTGTGTTTACCTTCATAAATGGAGTTAAATGCCAGGCGTGTATCTTCCTACAAGCAAGACTTCGTTTCAGGTAAACGCAGTCACTTTTCAGCTCAAACAAAGCTACATTGTTCATGAAGCTCACACGTTTCTTGCTTTTCACTGAAAATGCAATGGATGTTAGAGGACCTGTGGATTCTACCAGTTTCAGAAACAGAGTTGAACCAGATATGGTCCGTGTGTGTAGGAAACACAGTACTTTAGTTCTGAACACACTCACGTTTCCCTCTGTATTAGAGACTCTAGAAATCAAGAGCGTGCTTCTTGCTCTAAAGCAGGTTGTGTTTCATGGAAGAGAACTGTACCGTGTGTTTCCCTTCAGAAACGGAGTTAAATGCCAGGCTCTATGTCTTTCTTCAAGCAAGACTTCGTTTCAGGTAAACGAAGTCACTTTTCAGCTCAAACGAAGCTACATTGTTCACAAAGCTCACACGTTTCTCGCTCTTAACTGAAAAGCATTGGATGTTAGAGGACCTGTGGTTTGTACCAGTTTCAGAATCAGAGTTGAACTACATATGGTCCGTGTGTGTAGGAAACACAGTTCTTTTGTTCTGAGCAAACTCACGTTTCCGTCTGTATTGGAGATTCTAGAAAGCAAGAGCGTGCTTCTTGCTCTAAAGCAGGTTGTGTTTCATGGATGAGAACTGTACTGTGTGTTTCCCTTCAGAAACTGAGTTAAATGCCAGGCTCTGTGTCTTTCTTCAAGCAAGACTTCGTTTCAGGTAAACGAAATCACTTTTCAGCTCAAACGAAGCTACATTGTTCACGATGCCCACACGTTTCAGCTCTTAACTGAAAAGCATTGGATGTTAGAGGACCTGTGGTTTATATCAGTTTCATAAACAGAGTTGAACTAGATATGGTCCGTGTGTAGGAAACACAGTTCTTTTGTTCTGAGCACACTCACGTTTCCCTCTGTATTAGAGACTCTAGAAAGCAAGAGCGTGCTTCTTTCTCTAAAGCAGAGTGTGTTTCATGGATGAGAACTGTACCGTGTGTTTCCCTTCAGAAACGGAGTTAAATGCCAGGCTCTGTGTCTTCCTTCAAGCAAGACTACGTTTCAGGTAAACGCAGTCGCTTTTCAGCTCAAAGGAATCTACATTGTTCACAAAGCTCACACGTTTCTCGCTCTTAACTGAAAAGCATTGGATGTTAGAGGACCTGTGGTTTGTATCAGTTTCAGAAACAGAGTTGAACTAGATATGGTCCGTGTATGTAGGAAACACAGTTCTTTTGTTCTGAGAACACTCACGTTTTCCTCTGTATTAGAGACTCTAGAAAGCAAGAGCGTGCTTTTTGCTCTAAAGCAGAGTGTGTTTCATGGATGAGAACTCTGCCCTGTGTTTCCCTTCATAAATGGAGTTAAATGCCAGGCGTGTGTCTTCCTACAAGCAAGACTTCGTTTCATGTAAACGCAGTCACTTTTCAGCTCAAACGAAGCTACATTGTTCACGAAGCTCACACGTTTCTCGCTTTTCACTGAAAAGCAATGTATGTTAGAGGACCTGTGGATTCTATCAGTTTCAGAAACAGAGTTGAACCAGATATGGTCCGTGTGTGTAGGAAACACAGTACTTTAGTTCTGAGCACACTCACGTTACCCTCTGTATTAGAGACTCTAGAAAGCAAGAGCGTGCTTCTTGCTCTAAAGCAGGTTGTGTTTCATGGAAGAGAACTGTACCGTGTGTTTCCCTTTAGAAACGGAGTTAAATGCCAGGCTCTGTGTCTTTCTTCAAGCAAGACTTCGTTTCAGGTAAACGAAGTCACTTTTCAGCTCAAACGAAGCTACATTGTTCACAAAGCTCACACGTTTCTCGCTCTTAACTGAAAAACATTGGATGTTAGTGGACCTGAGGTTTGTATCAGTTTCAGAAACAGAGTGGAACGAGATATGGTCCGTGTGTGTAGGAAACACAGTTCTTTTGTTCTGAGCACACTCACGTTTCCCTCTGTATTAGAGATTCTAGAAAGCAAGAGCGTGCTTCTTGCTCTAAAGCAGAGTGTGTTTCATGGATGAGAACTGTGCCCTGTGTTTCCCTTCAGAAACGGAGTTAAATGCCAGGCGTGTGTCTTCCTACAAGCAAGACTTCGTTTCAGGTGAACGCAGTCACTTTTCAGCTCAAACGAAGCTACATTGTTCACGAACTCACACGTTTCTCGCTCTTAACTGAAAAGCATTGGATGTTAGAGGACCTGTGGTTTGTACCAGTTTCAGAATCAGAGTTGAACTACATATGGTCCGTGTGTGTAGGAAACACAGTTCTTTTGTTCTGAGCACACTCACGTTTCCCTCTGTATTAGAGACTCTAGAAAGCAAGAGCTTGCTTCTTGCTCTAAAGCAGAGTGTGTTTCATGGATGAGAACTGTGCCCTGTGTTTCCCTTCAGAAACGGAGTTAAATGCCAGGCTCTGTGTCTTCCTTCAAGCAAGACTTCGTTTCAGGTAACCGCAGTCGCTTTTCAGCTCAAACGAATCTACATTGTTCACAAAGCTCACACGTTTCTCGCTCTTAACTAAAAAGCAATGGATGTTAGAGGACCTGTGGTTTGTATCAGTTTCAGAAACAGAGTTGAACTAGATATGGTCCGTGTATGTAGGAAACACAGTTCTTTTGTTCTGAGCACACTCACGTTTTCCTCTGTATTAGAGACTCTAGAAATCAAGAGTGTGCTTTTTGCTCTAAAGCAGAGTGTGTTTCATGGATGAGAACTCTGCCCTGTGTTTACCTTCATAAATGGAGTTAAATGCCAGGCGTGTATCTTCCTACAAGCAAGACTTCGTTTCAGGTAAACGCAGTCACTTTTCAGCTCAAACAAAGCTACATTGTTCATGAAGCTCACACGTTTCTTGCTTTTCACTGAAAATGCAATGGATGTTAGAGGACCTGTGGATTCTACCAGTTTCAGAAACAGAGTTGAACCAGATATGGTCCGTGTGTGTAGGAAACACAGTACTTTAGTTCTGAACACACTCACGTTTCCCTCTGTATTAGAGACTCTAGAAATCAAGAGCGTGCTTCTTGCTCTAAAGCAGGTTGTGTTTCATGGAAGAGAACTGTACCGTGTGTTTCCCTTCAGAAACGGAGTTAAATGCCAGGCTCTATGTCTTTCTTCAAGCAAGACTTCGTTTCAGGTAAACGAAGTCACTTTTCAGCTCAAACGAAGCTACATTGTTCACAAAGCTCACACGTTTCTCGCTCTTAACTGAAAAGCATTGGATGTTAGAGGACCTGTGGTTTGTACCAGTTTCAGAATCAGAGTTGAACTACATATGGTCCGTGTGTGTAGGAAACACAGTTCTTTTGTTCTGAGCACACTCACGTTTCCCTCTGTATTAGAGACTCTAGAAAGCAAGAGCGTGCTTCTTTCTCTAAAGCAGAGTGTGTTTCATGGATGAGAACTGTACCGTGTGTTTCCCTTCAGAAACGGAGTTAAATGCCAGGCTCTGTGTCTTCCTTCAAGCAAGACTACGTTTCAGGTAAACGCAGTCGCTTTTCAGCTCAAACGAATCTACATTGTTCACAAAGCTCACACGTTTCTCGCTCTTAACTGAAAAGCATTGGATGTTAGAGGACCTGTGGTTTGTATCAGTTTCAGAAACAGAGTTGAACTAGATATGGTCCGTGTATGTAGGAAACACAGTTCTTTTGTTCTGAGAACACTCACGTTTTCCTCTGTATTAGAGACTCTAGAAATCAAGAGCGTGCTTTTTGCTCTAAAGCAGAGTGTGTTTCATGGATGAGAACTCTGCCCTGTGTTTCCCTTCATAAATGGAGTTAAATGCCAGGCGTGTGTCTTCCTACAAGCAAGACTTCGTTTCATGTAAACGCAGTCACTTTTCAGCTCAAACGAAGCTACATTGTTCACGAAGCTCACACGTTTCTCGCTTTTCACTGAAAAGCAATGGATGTTAGAGGACCTGTGGATTCTATCAGTTTCAGAAACAGAGTTGAACCAGATATGGTCCGTGTGTGTAGGAAACACAGTACTTTAGTTCTGAGCACACTCACGTTACCCTCTGTATTAGAGACTCTAGAAAGCAAGAGCGTGCTTCTTGCTCTAAAGCAGGTTGTGTTTCATGGAAGAGAACTGTACCGTGTGTTTCCCTTTAGAAACGGAGTTAAATGCCAGGCTCTGTGTCTTTCTTCAAGCAAGACTTCGTTTCAGGTAAACGAAGTCACTTTTCAGCTCAAACGAAGCTACATTGTTCACAAAGCTCACACGTTTCTCGCTCTTAACTGAAAAACATTGGATGTTAGTGGACCTGAGGTTTGTATCAGTTTCAGAAACAGAGTGGAACGAGATATGGTCCGTGTGTGTAGGAAACACAGTTCTTTTGTTCTGAGCACACTCACGTTTCCCTCTGTATTAGAGATTCTAGAAAGCAAGAGCGTGCTTCTTGCTCTAAAGCAGAGTGTGTTTCATGGATGAGAACTGTGCCCTGTGTTTCCCTTCAGAAACGGAGTTAAATGCCAGGCGTGTGTCTTCCTACAAGCAAGACTTCGTTTCAGGTGAACGCAGTCACTTTTCAGCTCAAACGAAGCTACATTGTTCACGAACTCACACGTTTCTCGCTCTTAACTGAAAAGCATTGGATGTTAGAGGACCTGTGGTTTGTACCAGTTTCAGAATCAGAGTTGAACTACATATGGTCCGTGTGTGTAGGAAACACAGTTCTTTTGTTCTGAGCACACTCACGTTTCCCTCTGTATTAGAGACTCTAGAAAGCAAGAGCTTGCTTCTTGCTCTAAAGCAGAGTGTGTTTCATGGATGAGAACTGTGCCCTGTGTTTCCCTTCAGAAACGGAGTTAAATGCCAGGCTCTGTGTCTTCCTTCAAGCAAGACTACGTTTCAGGTAAACGCAGTCGCTTTTCAGCTCAAACGAATCTACATTGTTCACAAAGCTCACACGTTTCTCGCTCTTAACTAAAAAGCAATGGATGTTAGAGGACCTGTGGTTTGTATCAGTTTCAGAAACAGAGTTGAACTAGATATGGTCCGTGTATGTAGGAAACACAGTTCTTTTGTTCTGAGCACACTCACGTTTTCCTCTGTATTAGAGAATCTAGAAATCAAGAGTGTGCTTTTTGCTCTAAAGCAGAGTGTGTTTCATGGATGAGAACTCTGCCCTGTGTTTACCTTCATAAATGGAGTTAAATGCCTGGCGTGTATCTTCCTACAAGCAAGACTTCGTTTCAGGTAAACGCAGTCACTTTTCAGCTCAAACGAAGCTACATTGTTCATGAAGCTCACACGTTTCTTGCTTTTCACTGAAAATGCAATGGATGTTGGAGGACCTGTGGATTCTATCAGTTTCAGAAACAGAGTTGAACCAGATATGGTCCGTGTGTGTAGGAAACACAGTACTTTAGTTCTGAACACACTCACGTTTCCCTCTGTATTAGAGACTCTAGAAATCAAGAGCGTGCTTCTTGCTCTAAAGCAGGTTGTGTTTCATGGAAGAGAACTGTACCGTGTGTTTCCCTTCAGAAACGGAGTTAAATGCCAGGCTCTATGTCTTTCTTCAAGCAAGACTTCGTTTCAGGTAAACAAAGTCACTTTTCAGCTCAAACGAAGCTACATTGTTCACAAAGCTCACACGTTTCTCGCTCTTAACTGAAAAGCATTGGATGTTAGTGGACCTAAGGTTTGTATCAGTTTCAGAAACAGAGTTGAACTAGATATGGTCCGTGTGTGTAGGAAACACAGTTCTTTTGTTCTGAGCACACTCACGTTTCCCTCTGTATTAGAGACTCTAGAAATCAAGAGCCTTCTTCTTGCTCTAAAGCAGGTTGTGTTTCATGGAAGAGAACTGTACCGTGTGTTTCGCTTCAGAAACGGAGTTAAATGCCAGGCTCTGTGTCTTTCTTCAAGCAAGAATTCGTTTCAGGTAAACACAGTCACTTTTCAGCTCAAACGAAGCTACATTGTTCACGAAGCTCACACGTTTCTCGCTCTTAACTGAAAAGCATTGGATGTTAGAGGACCTGTGGATTCTATCAGTTTCAGAAACAGAGTTGAACCAGATATGGTCCGTGTGTGTAGGAAACACAGTACTTTAGTTCTGAGCACACTCACGTTTCCCTCTGTATTAGAGACTCTAGAAAGCAAGAGCGTGCTTCTTGCTCTAAAGCAGAGTGTGTTTCATGGATGAGAACTGTGCCCTGTGTTTCCCTTCAGAAACGGAGTTAAATGCCAGGCTCTGTGTCTTCCTTCAAGCAAGACTACGTTTCAGGTAAACGCAGTCGCTTTTCAGCTCAAACGAATCTACATTGTTCACAAAGCTCACACGTTTCTCGCTCTTAACTGAAAAGTATTGGATGTTAGAGGACCTGTTGTTTTCTATCAGTTTCAGAAACAGAGTTGAACTAGATATGGTCCATGTATGTAGGAAACACAGTTCTTTTGTTCTGAGCACACTCACGTTTTCCTCTGTATTAGAGACTCTAGAAATCAAGAGCGTGCTTTTTGCTCTAAAGCAGAGTGTGTTTCTTGGATGAGAACTCTGCCCTGTGTTTCCCTTCATAAATGGAGTTAAATGCCAGGCGTGTGTCTTCCTCCAAGCAAGACTTCGTTTCATGTAAACGCAGTCACTTTTCAGCTCAAACGAAGCTACATTGTTCACGAAGCTCACACGTTTCTCACTTTACACTGAAAAGCAATGGATGTTAGAGGACCTGTGGATTCTATCAGTTTCAGAAACAGAGTTGAACCAGATATGGTCCGTGTGTGTAGGAAACACAGTACTTTAGTTCTGAGCACACTCACATTTCCGTCTGTATTAGAGACTCTAGAAAGCAAGAGCGTGCTTCTTGCTCTAAAGCAGGTTGTGTTTCATGGAAGAGAACTGTACCGTGTGTTTCCCTTCAGAAACGGAGTTAAATGCCAGGCTCTGTGTCTTTCTTCAAGCAAGACTTCTTTTCAGGTAAACGAAGTCACTTTTCAGCTCAAACGAAACTACATTGTTCACAAAGCTCACACGTTTCTCGCTCTTAACTGAAAAGCATTTGATGTTAGTGGACCTGAGGTTTGTATCAGTTTCAGAAACAGAGTTGAACTAGATATGGTCCGTGTGTGTAGGAAACACAGTTCTTTTGTTCTGAGCACACTCACGTTTCCCTCTGTATTTGAGACTCTAGAAATCAAGAGCGTGCTTCTTGCTCTAAAGCAGAGTGTGTTTCATGGATGAGAACTGTGCCCTGTGTTTCCCTTCAGAAACGGAGTTAAATGCCAGGCTCTGTGTCTTCCTTCAAGCAAGACTACGTTTCAGGTAAACGCAGTCGCTTTTCAGCTCAAACGAATCTACATTGTTCACAAAGCTCACATGTTTCTCGCTCTTAACTGAAAAGCATTGGATGTTAGAGGACCTGTGGTTTGTATCAGTTTCAGAAACAGAGTTGAACTAGATATGGTCCGTGTATGTAGGAAACACAGTTCTTTTGTTCTGAGCTCACTCACGTTTTCCTCTGTATTAGAGAATCTAGAAATCAAGAGCGTGCTATTTTCTCTAAAGCAGAGTGTGTTTCATGGATGAGAACTCTGCGCTGTGTTTCCCTTCATAAATGGAGTTAAATGCCAGGCGTGTGTCTTCCTACAAGCAAGACTTCGCTTCATGTAAACGCAGTCACTTTTCAGCTCAAACGAAGCTACATTGTTCACAAAACTCACACGTTTCTCGCTCTTAACTGAAAAGCAATGGATGTTAGAGGACCTGTGGATTCTATCAGTTTCAGAAACAGAGTTGAACCAGATAAGGTCCGTGTGTGTAGGAAATACAGTACTTTAGTTCTGAGCACACTCACTTTTCCCTCTGTATTAGAGACTCTAGAAAGCAAGAGCGTTCTTCTTGCTCTAAAGCAGGTTGTTTTTCATGGAAGAGAACTGTACCGTGTGTTTCCCTTCAGAAACGGAGTTAAATGCCAGGCTCTGTGTCTTTTTTCAAGCAAGACTTCGTTTCAGGTAAACGAAGTCACTTTTCAGCTCAAACGAAGCTACATTGTTCACAAAGCTCACACGTTTCTCGCTCTTAACTGAAAAGCATTGGATGTTACAGGACCTGTGGTTTGTACCAGTTTCAGAATCAGAGTTGAACTACATATGGTCCGTGTGTGTAGGAAACACAGTTCTTTTGTTCTGAGCAAACTCACGTTTCCGTCTGTATTGGAGATTCTAGAAAGCAAGAGCGTGCTTCTTGCTCTAAAGCAGGTTGTGTTTCATGGATGAGAACTGTACTGTGTGTTTCCCTTCAGAAACGGAGTTAAATGCCAGGCTCTGTGTCTTTCTTCAAGCAAGACTTCGTTTCAGGTAAACGAAATCACTTTTCAGCTCAAACGAAGCTACATTGTTCACGATGCCCACACGTTTCAGCTCTTAACTGAAAAGCATTGGATGTTAGAGGACCTGTGGTTTATATCAGTTTCATAAACAGAGTTGAACTAGATATGGTCCGTGTGTAGGAAACACAGTTCTTTTGTTCTGAGCACACTCACGTTTCCCTCTGTATTAGAGACTCTAGAAAGCAAGAGCGTGCTTCTTTCTCTAAAGCAGAGTGTGTTTCATGGATGAGAACTGTGCCCTGTGTTTCCCTTCAGAAACGGTGTTAAATGCCAGGCGTGTGTCTTCCTACAAGCAAGACTTCGTTTCAGGTGAACGCAGTCACTTTTCAGCTCAAACGAAGCTACATTGTTCACGAACTCACACGTTTCTCGCTCTTAACTAAAAAGCAATGGATGTTAGAGGACCTGTGGTTTGTATCAGTTTCAGAAACAGAGTTGAACTAGATATGGTCCGTGTATGTAGGAAACACAGTTCTTTTGTTCTGAGCACACTCACGTTTTCCTCTGTATTAGAGAATCTAGAAATCAAGAGTGTGCTTTTTGCTCTAAAGCAGAGTGTGTTTCATGGATGAGAACTCTGCCCTGTGTTTACCTTCATAAATGGAGTTAAATGCCAGGCGTGTATCTTCCTACAAGCAAGACTTCGTTTCAGGTAAACGCAGTCACTTTTCAGCTCAAACGAAGCTACATTTTTCATGAAGCTCACACGTTTCTTGCTTTTCACTGAAAATGCAATGGATGTTAGAGGACCTGTGGATTCTATCAGTTTCAGAAACAGAGTTGAACCAGATATGGTCCGTGTGTGTAGGAAACACAGTACTTTAGGTCTGAGCACACTCACGTTTCCCTCTGTATTAGAGACTCTAGAAATCAAGTGCGTGCTTCTTGCTCTAAAGCAGGTTGTGTTTCATGGAAGAGAACTGTACCGTGTGTTTCCCTTCAGAAACGGAGTTAAATGCCAGGCTCTATGTCTTTCTTCAAGCAAGACTTCGTTTCAGGTAAACGAAGTCACTTTTCAGCTCAAACGAAGCTACATTGTTCACAAAGCTCACACGTTTCTCGCTCTTAACTGAAAAGCATTGGATGTTAGTGGACCTGAGGTTTGTATCAGTTTCAGAAACAGAGTTGAACTAGATATGGTCCGTGTGTGTAGGAAACACAGTTCTTTTGTTCTGAGCACACTCACGTTTCCCTCTGTATTAGAGACTCTAGAAATCAAGAGCGTGCTTCTTGCTCTAAATCAGAGTGTGTTTCATGGATGAGAACTGTGCCCTGTGTTTCCCTTCAGAAACGGAGTTAAATGCCAGGCGTGTGTCTTCCTACAAGCAAGACTTTGTTTCAGGTGAACGCAGTCACTTTTCAGCTCAAACGAAGCTACATTGTTCACGAACTCACACGTTTCTCGCTCTTAACTGAAAAGCATTGGATGTTAGAGGACCTGTGGTTTGTACCAGTTTCAGAATCAGAGTTGAACTACATATGGTCCGTGTGTGTAGGAAACACAGTTCTTTTGTTCTGAGCAAACTCACGTTTCCGTCTGTATTAGAGATTCTAGAAATCAAGAGCGTGCTTCTTGCTCTAAAGCAGGTTGTGTTTCATGGATGAGAACTGTACTCTGTGTTTCCCTTCAGAAACGGAGTTAAATGCCAGGCTGTGTGTCTTTCTTCAAGCAAGACTTCGTTTCAGGTAAACGAAATCACTTTTCAGCTCAAACGAAGCTACATTGTTCACGATACCCACACGTTTCAGCTCTTAACTGAAAAGCATTGGATGTTAGAGGACCTGTGGTTTATATCAGTTTCATAAACAGAGTTGAACTAGATATGGTCCGTGTGTAGGAAACACAGTTCTTTTGTTCTGAGCACACTCACGTTTCCCTCTGTATTAGAGACTCTAGAAAGCAAGAGCGTGCTTCTTGCTCTAAAGCAGAGTGTGTTTCATGGATGAGAACTGTGCCCTGTGTTTCGCTTCAGAAACGGAGTTAAATGCCAGGCTCTGTGTCTTCCTTCAAGCAAGACTACGTTTCAGGTAAACACAGTCGCTTTTCAGCTCAAACGAATCTACATTGTTCACAAAGCTCACACGTTTCTCGCTCTTAACTGAAAAGCATTGGATGTTAGAGGACCTGTTGTTTTCTATCAGTTTCAGAAACAGAGTTGAACTAGATATGGTCCGTGTATGTAGGAAACACAGTTCTTTTGTTCTGAGCACACTCACGTTTTCCTCTGTATTAGAGACTCTAGAAATCAAGAGCGTGCTTTTTGCTCTAAAGCAGAGTGTGTTTCATGGATGAGAACTCTGCCCTGTGTTTCCCTTCATAAATGGAGTTAAATGCCAGGCGTGTGTCTTCCTCCAAGCAAGACTTCGTTTCATGTAAACGCAGTCACTGTTCAGCTCAAACGAAGCTACATTGTTCACGAAGCTCACACGTTTCTCGCTCTTAACTGAAAAGCATTGGATGTTAGTGGACCTGAGGTTTGTATCAGTTTCAGAAACAGAGTGGAACGAGATATGGTCCGTGTGTGTAGGAAACACAGTTCTTTGTTCAGAGCACACTCACGTTTTCCTCTGTATTAGAGACTCTAGAAATCAAGAGCGTGCTTTTTGCTCTAAAGCAGAGTGTGTTTCATGGATGAGAACTCTGCCCTGTGTTTCCCTTCATAAATGGAGTTAAATGCCAGGCGTGTGTCTTCCTACAAGCAAGACTTCGTTTCAGGTAAACGCAGTCACTTTTCAGCTCAAACGAAGCTACATTGTTCATGAAGCTCACACGTTTCTCGCTTTTCAATGAAAATGCACTGGATGTTAGAGGACCTGTGGATTCTATCAGTTTCAGAAACAGAGTTGAACCAGATATGGTCCGTGTGTGTAGGAAACACAGTACTTTAGTTCTGAGAACACTCACGTTTCCCTCTGTATTAGAGACTCTAGAAATCAAGAGCGTGCTTCTTGCTCTAAAGCAGAGTGTGTTTCATGGATGAGACCTGTGCCCTGTGTTTCCCTTCAGAAACGGAGTTAAATGCCAGGCGTGTGTCTTCCTACAAGCAAGACTTTGTTTCAGGTGAATGCAGTCACTTTTCAGCTCAAACGAAGCTACATTGTTCACGAACTCACACGTTTCTCGCTCTTAACTGAAAAGCATTGGATGTTAGAGGACCTGTGGTTTGTACCAGTTTCAGAATCAGAGTTGAACTACATATGGTCCGTGTGTGTAGGAAACACAGTTCTTTTGTTCTGAGCAAACTCACGTTTCCGTCTGTATTAGAGATTCTAGAAATCAAGAGCGTGCTTCTTGCTCTAAAGCAGGTTGTGTTTCATGGATGAGAACTGTACTCTGTGTTTCCCTTCAGAAACGGAGTTAAATGCCAGGCTCTGTGTCTTTCTTCAAGCAAGACTTCGTTTCAGGTAAACGAAATCACTTTTCAGCTCAAACGAAGCTACATTGTTCACGATACCCACACGTTTCAGCTCTTAACTGAAAAGCATTGGATGTTAGAGGACCTGTGGTTTATATCAGTTTCATAAACAGAGTTGAACTAGATATGGTCCGTGTGTAGGAAACACAGTTCTTTTGTTCTGAGCACACTCACGTTTCCCTCTGTATTAGAGACTCTAGAAAGCAAGAGCGTGCTTCTTGCTCTAAAGCAGAGTGTGTTTCATGGATGAGAACTGTGCCCTGTGTTTCGCTTCAGAAACGGAGTTAAATGCCAGGCTCTGTGTCTTCCTTCAAGCAAGACTACGTTTCAGGTAAACACAGTCGCTTTTCAGCTCAAACGAATCTACATTGTTCACAAAGCTCACACGTTTCTCGCTCTTAACTGAAAAGCATTGGATGTTAGAGGACCTGTTGTTTTCTATCAGTTTCAGAAACAGAGTTGAACTAGATATGGTCCGTGTATGTAGGAAACACAGTTCTTTTGTTCTGAGCACACTCACGTTTTCCTCTGTATTAGAGACTCTAGAAATCAAGAGCGTGCTTTTTGCTCTAAAGCAGAGTGTGTTTCATGGATGAGAACTCTGCCCTGTGTTTCCCTTCATAAATGGAGTTAAATGCCAGGCGTGTGTCTTCCTCCAAGCAAGACTTCGTTTCATGTAAACGCAGTCACTGTTCAGCTCAAACGAAGCTACATTGTTCACGAAGCTCACACGTTTCTCACTTTTCACTGAAAAGCAATGGATGTTAGAGGACCTGTGGATTCTATCAGTTTCAGAAACAGAGTTGAACCAGATATGGTCTGTGTGTGTAGGAAACACAGTACTTTAGTTCTGAGCACACTCACGTTTCCCTCTGTATTAGAGACTCTAGAAAGCAAGAGCGTGCTTCTTGCTCTAAAGCAGGTTGTGTTTCATGGAAGAGAACTGTACCGTGTGTTTCCCTTCAGAAACGGAGTTAAATGCCAGGCTCTGTGTCTTTCTTCAAGCAAGACTTCGTTTCAGGTAAATGAAGTCACTTTTCAGCTCAAACGAAGCTACATTGTTCACAAAGCTCACACGTTTCTCGCTCTTAACTGAAAAGCATTGGATGTTAGTGGACCTGAGGTTTGTATCAGTTTCAGAAACAGAGTGGAACGAGATATGGTCCGTGTGTGTAGGAAACACAGTTCTTTGTTCAGAGCACACTCACGTTTTCCTCTGTATTAGAGACTCTAGAAATCAAGAGCGTGCTTTTTGCTCTAAAGCAGAGTGTGTTTCATGGATGAGAACTCTGCCCTGTGTTTCCCTTCATAAATGGAGTTAAATGCCAGGCGTGTGTCTTCCTACAAGCAAGAGTTCGTTTCAGGTAAACGCAGTCACTTTTCAGCTCAAACGAAGCTACATTGTTCATGAAGCTCACACGTTTCTCGCTTTTCAATGAAAATGCACTGGATGTTAGAGGACCTGTGGATTCTATCAGTTTCAGAAACAGAGTTGAACCAGATATGGTCCGTGTGTGTAGGAAACACAGTACTTTAGTTCTGAGAACACTCACGTTTCCCTCTGTATTAGAGACTCTAGAAATCAAGAGCGTGCTTCTTGCTCTAAAGCAGAGTGTGTTTCATGGATGAGACCTGTGCCCTGTGTTTCCCTTCAGAAACGGATTTAAATGCCAGGCGTGTGTCTTCCTACAAGCAAGACTTCGTTTCAGGTGAACGCAGTCACTTTTCAGCTCAAACGAAGCTACATTGTTCACGAACTCACACGTTTCTTGCTCTTAACTGAAAAGCATTGGATGTTAGAGGACCTGTGGTTTGTACCAGTTTCAGAATCAGAGTTGAACTACATATAGTCCGTGTGTGTAGGAAACACAGTTCTTTTGTTCTGAGCACACTCACGTTTCCCTCTGTATTAGAGACTGTAGAAAGCAAGAGCGTGCTTCTTGCTCTAAAGCAGAGTGTGTTTCATGGATGAGAACTGTGCCCTGTGTTTCCCTTCAGAAACGGAGTTAAATGCCAGGCTCTGTGTCTTCCTTCAAGCAAGACTACGTTTCAGGTAAACGCAGTCGCTTTTCAGTTCAAACGAATCTACATTGTTCACAAAGCTCACACGTTTCTCGCTCTTAACTGAAAAGCATTGGATGTTAGAGGACCTGTGGTTTGTATCAGTTTCAGAAACAGAGTTGAACTAGATATGGTCCGTGTATGTAGGAAACACAGTTCTTTTGTTCTGAGCTCACTCACGTTTTCCTCTGTATTAGAGACTCTAGAAATCAAGAGCGTGCTTTTTGCTCTAAAGCAGAGTGTGTTTCATGGATGAGAACTCTGCCCTGTGTTTCCCTTCATAAATGGAGTTAAATGCCAGGCGTGTGTCTTCCGCCAAGCAAGACTTAGCTTCATGTAAACGCAGTCACTTTTCAGCTCAAACGAAGCTACATTGTTCACGAAGCTCACACGTTTCTCGCTTTTCACTGAAAAGCAATGGATGTTAGAGGACCTGTGGATTCTATCAGTTTCAGAAACAGAGTTGAACCAGATATGGTCCGTGTGTGTAGGAAACACAGTACTTTAGTTCTGAGCACACTCACGTTTCCCTCTTTATTAGAGATTCTAGAAAGCAAGAGCGTGCTTCATGCTCTAAAGCAGGTTGTGTTTCATGGAAGAGAACTGTACCGTGTGTTTCCCTTCAGAAACGGAGTTCAATGCCAGGCTCTGTGTCTTTCTTCAAGCAAGACTTCGTTTCAGGTAAACGAAGTCACTTTTCAGCTCAAACGAAGCTACATTGTTCACAAAGCTCACACGTTTCTCGCTCTTAACTGAAAAGCATTGGATGTTAGTGGACCTGAGGTTTGTATCAGTTTCAGAAACAGAGTGGAACGAGATATGGTCCGTGTGTGTAGGAAACACAGTTCTTTGTTCAGAGCACACTCACGTTTTCCTCTGTATTAGAGACTCTAGAAATCAAGAGCGTGCTTTTTGCTCTAAAGCAGAGTGTGTTTCATGGATGAGAACTCTGCCCTGTGTTTCCCTTCATAAATGGAGTTAAATGCCAGGCGTGTGTCTTCCTACAAGCAACACTTCGTTTCAGGTAAACGCAGTCACTTTTCAGCTCAAACGAAGCTACATTGTTCATGAAGCTCACACGTTTCTCGCTTTTCAATGAAAATGCACTGGATGTTAGAGGACCTGTGGATTCTATCAGTTTCAGAAACAGAGTTGAACCAGATATGGTCCGTGTGTGTAGGAAACACAGTACTTTAGTTCTGAGAACACTCACGTTTCCCTCTGTATTAGAGACTCTAGAAATCAAGAGCGTGCTTCTTGCTCTAAAGCAGAGTGTGTTTCATGGATGAGACCTGTGCCCTGTGTTTCCCTTCAGAAACGGAGTTAAATGCCAGGCGTGTGTCTTCCTACAAGCAAGACTTTGTTTCAGGTGAACGCAGTCACTTTTCAGCTCAAACGAAGCTACATTGTTCACGAACTCACACGTTTCTCGCTCTTAACTGAAAAGCATTGGATGTTAGAGGACCTGTGGTTTGTACCAGTTTCAGAATCAGAGTTGAACTACATATGGTCCGTGTGTGTAGGAAACACAGTTCTTTTGTTCTGAGCAAACTCACGTTTCCGTCTGTATTAGAGATTCTAGAAATCAAGAGCGTGCTTCTTGCTCTAAAGCAGGTTGTGTTTCATGGATGAGAACTGTACTCTGTGTTTCCCTTCAGAAACGGAGTTAAATGCCAGGCTCTGTGTCTTTCTTCAAGCAAGACTTCGTTTCAGGTAAACGAAATCACTTTTCAGCTCAAACGAAGCTACATTGTTCACGATACCCACACGTTTCAGCTCTTAACTGAAAAGCATTGGATGTTAGAGGACCTGTGGTTTATATCAGTTTCATAAACAGAGTTGAACTAGATATGGTCCGTGTGTAGGAAACACAGTTCTTTTGTTCTGAGCACACTCACGTTTCCCTCTGTATTAGAGACTCTAGAAAGCAAGAGCGTGCTTCTTTCTCTAAAGCAGAGTGTGTTTCATGGATGAGAACTGTGCCCTGTGTTTCGCTTCAGAAACGGAGTTAAATGCCAGGCTCTGTGTCTTCCTTCAAGCAAGACTACGTTTCAGGTAAACACAGTCGCTTTTCAGCTCAAACGAATCTACATTGTTCACAAAGCTCACACGTTTCTCGCTCTTAACTGAAAAGCATTGGATGTTAGAGGACCTGTTGTTTTCTATCAGTTTCAGAAACAGAGTTGAACTAGATATGGTCCGTGTATGTAGGAAACACAGTTCTTTTGTTCTGAGCACACTCACGTTTTCCTCTGTATTAGAGACTCTAGAAATCAAGAGCGTGCTTTTTGCTCTAAAGCAGAGTGTGTTTCATGGATGAGAACTCTGCCCTGTGTTTCCCTTCATAAATGGAGTTAAATGCCAGGCGTGTGTCTTCCTCCAAGCAAGACTTCGTTTCATGTAAACGGAGTCACTGTTCAGCTCAAACGAAGCTACATTGTTCACGAAGCTCACACGTTTCTCACTTTTCACTGAAAAGCAATGGATGTTAGAGGACCTGTGGATTCTATCAGTTTCAGAAACAGAGTTGAACCAGATATGGTCTGTGTGTGTAGGAAACACAGTACTTTAGTTCTGAGCACACTCACGTTTCCCTCTGTATTAGAGACTCTAGAAAGCAAGAGCGTGCTTCTTGCTCTAAAGCAGGTTGTGTTTCATGGAAGAGAACTGTACCGTGTGTTTCCCTTCAGAAACGGAGTTAAATGCCAGGCTCTGTGTCTTTCTTCAAGCAAGACTTCGTTTCAGGTAAATGAAGTCACTTTTCAGCTCAAACGAAGCTACATTGTTCACAAAGCTCACACGTTTCTCGCTCTTAACTGAAAAGCATTGGATGTTAGTGGACCTGAGGTTTGTATCAGTTTCAGAAACAGAGTGGAACGAGATATGGTCCGTGTGTGTAGGAAACACAGTTCTTTGTTCAGAGCACACTCACGTTTTCCTCTGTATTAGAGACTCTAGAAATCAAGAGCGTGCTTTTTGCTCTAAAGCAGAGTGTGTTTCATGGATGAGAACTCTGCCCTGTGTTTCCCTTCATAAATGGAGTTAAATGCCAGGCGTGTGTCTTCCTACAAGCAAGACTTCGTTTCAGGTAAACGCAGTCACTTTTCAGCTCAAACGAAGCTACATTGTTCATGAAGCTCACACGTTTCTCGCTTTTCAATTAAAATGCACTGGATGTTAGAGGACCTGTGGATTCTATCATGTTCAGAAACAGAGTTGAACCAGATATGGTCCGTGTGTGTAGGAAACACAGTACTTTAGTTCTGAGAACACTCACGTTTCCCTCTGTATTAGAGACTCTAGAAATCAAGAGCGTGCTTCTTGCTCTAAAGCAGAGTGTGTTTCATGGATGAGACCTGTGCCCTGTGTTTCCCTTCAGAAACGGAGTTAAATGCCAGGCGTGTGTCTTCCTACAAGCAAGACTTCGTTTCAGGTGAACGCAGTCACTTTTCAGCTCAAACGAAGCTACATTGTTCACGAACTCACACGTTTCTTGCTCTTCACTGAAAATCATTGGATGTTAGAGGACCTGTGGTTTGTACCAGTTTCAGAATCAGAGTTGGACTACATATAGTCCGTGTGTGTAGGAAACACAGTTCTTTTGTTCTGAGCACACTCACGTTTCCCTCTGTATTAGAGACTGTAGAAAGCAAGAGCGTGCTTCTTGCTCTAAAGCAGAGTGTGTTTCATGGATGAGAACTGTGCCCTGTGTTTCCCTTCAGAAACGGAGTTAAATGCCAGGCTCTGTGTCTTCCTTCAAGCAAGACTACGTTTCAGGTAAACGCAGTCGCTTTTCAGTTCAAACGAATCTACATTGTTCACAAAGCTCACACGTTTCTCGCTCTTAACTGAAAAGCATTGGATGTTAGAGGACCTGTGGTTTGTATCAGTTTCAGAAACAGAGTTGAACTAGATATGGTCCGTGTATGTAGGAAACACAGTTCTTTTGTTCTGAGCTCACTCACGTTTTCCTCTGTATTAGAGACTCTAGAAATCAAGAGCGTGCTTTTTGCTCTAAAGCAGAGTGTGTTTCATGGATGAGAACTCTGCCCTGTGTTTCCCTTCATAAATGGAGTTAAATGCCAGGCGTGTGTCTTCCGCCAAGCAAGACTTAGCTTCATGTAAACGCAGTCACTTTTCAGCTCAAACGAAGCTACATTGTTCACGAAGCTCACACGTTTCTCGCTTTTCACTGAAAAGCAATGGATGTTAGAGGACCTGTGGATTCTATCAGTTTCAGAAACAGAGTTGAACCAGATATGGTCCGTGTGTGTAGGAAACACAGTACTTTAGTTCTGAGCACACTCACGTTTCCCTCTTTATTAGAGATTCTAGAAAGCAAGAGCGTGCTTCATGCTCTAAAGCAGGTTGTGTTTCATGGAAGAGAACTGTACCGTGTGTTTCCCTTCAGAAACGGAGTTCAATGCCAGGCTCTGTGTCTTTCTTCAAGCAAGACTTCGTTTCAGGTAAACGAAGTCACTTTTCAGCTCAAACGAAGCTACATTGTTCACAAAGCTCACACGTTTCTCGCTCTTAACTGAAAAGCATTGGATGTTAGTGGACCTGAGGTTTGTATCAGTTTCAGAAACAGAGTGGAACGAGATATGGTCCGTGTGTGTAGGAAACACAGTTCTTTGTTCAGAGCACACTCACGTTTTCCTCTGTATTAGAGACTCTAGAAATCAAGAGCGTGCTTTTTGCTCTAAAGCAGAGTGTGTTTCATGGATGAGAACTCTGCCCTGTGTTTCCCTTCATAAATGGAGTTAAATGCCAGGCGTGTGTCTTCCTACAAGCAAGACTTCGTTTCAGGTAAACGCAGTCACTTTTCAGCTCAAACGAAGCTACATTGTTCATGAAGCTCACACGTTTCTCGCTTTTCAATGAAAATGCACTGGATGTTAGAGGACCTGTGGATTCTATCAGTTTCAGAAACAGAGTTGAACCAGATATGGTCCGTGTGTGTAGGAAACACAGTACTTTAGTTCTGAGAACACTCACGTTTCCCTCTGTATTAGAGACTCTAGAAATCAAGAGCGTGCTTCTTGCTCTAAAGCAGAGTGTGTTTCATGGATGAGACCTGTGCCCTGTGTTTCCCTTCAGAAACGGAGTTAAATGCCAGGCGTGTGTCTTCCTACAAGCAAGACTTTGTTTCAGGTGAACGCAGTCACTTTTCAGCTCAAACGAAGCTACATTGTTCACGAACTCACACGTTTCTCGCTCTTAACTGAAAAGCATTGGATGTTAGAGGACCTGTGGTTTGTACCAGTTTCAGAATCAGAGTTGAACTACATATGGTCCGTGTGTGTAGGAAACACAGTTCTTTTGTTCTGAGCAAACTCACGTTTCCGTCTGTATTAGAGATTCTAGAAATCAAGAGCGTGCTTCTTGCTCTAAAGCAGGTTGTGTTTCATGGATGAGAACTGTACTCTGTGTTTCCCTTCAGAAACGGAGTTAAATGCCAGGCTCTGTGTCTTTCTTCAAGCAAGACTTCGTTTCAGGTAAACGAAATCACTTTTCAGCTCAAACGAAGCTACATTGTTCACGATACCCACACGTTTCAGCTCTTAACTGAAAAGCATTGGATGTTAGAGGACCTGTGGTTTATATCAGTTTCATAAACAGAGTTGAACTAGATATGGTCCGTGTGTAGGAAACACAGTTCTTTTGTTCTGAGCACACTCACGTTTCCCTCTGTATTAGAGACTCTAGAAAGCAAGAGCGTGCTTCTTGCTCTAAAGCAGAGTGTGTTTCATGGATGAGAACTGTGCCCTGTGTTTCGCTTCAGAAACGGAGTTAAATGCCAGGCTCTGTGTCTTCCTTCAAGCAAGACTACGTTTCAGGTAAACACAGTCGCTTTTCAGCTCAAACGAATCTACATTGTTCACAAAGCTCACACGTTTCTCGCTCTTAACTGAAAAGCATTGGATGTTAGAGGACCTGTTGTTTTCTATCAGTTTCAGAAACAGAGTTGAACTAGATATGGTCCGTGTATGTAGGAAACACAGTTCTTTTGTTCTGAGCACACTCACGTTTTCCTCTTTATTAGAGACTCTAGAAATCAAGAGCGTGCTTTTTGCTCTAAAGCAGAGTGTGTTTCATGGATGAGAACTCTGCCCTGTGTTTCCCTTCATAAATGGAGTTAAATGCCAGGCGTGTGTCTTCCTCCAAGCAAGACTTCGTTTCATGTAAACGCAGTCACTGTTCAGCTCAAACGAAGCTACATTGTTCACGAAGCTCACACGTTTCTCACTTTTCACTGAAAAGCAATGGATGTTAGAGGACCTGTGGATTCTATCAGTTTCAGAAACAGAGTTGAACCAGATATGGTCTGTGTGTGTAGGAAACACAGTACTTTAGTTCTGAGCACACTCACGTTTCCCTCTGTATTAGAGACTCTAGAAAGCAAGAGCGTGCTTCTTGCTCTAAAGCAGGTTGTGTTTCATGGAAGAGAACTGTACCGTGTGTTTCCCTTCAGAAACGGAGTTAAATGCCAGGCTCTGTGTCTTTCTTCAAGCAAGACTTCGTTTCAGGTAAATGAAGTCACTTTTCAGCTCAAACGAAGCTACATTGTTCACAAAGCTCACACGTTTCTCGCTCTTAACTGAAAAGCATTGGATGTTAGTGGACCTGAGGTTTGTATCAGTTTCAGAAACAGAGTGGAACGAGATATGGTCCGTGTGTGTAGGAAACACAGTTCTTTGTTCAGAGCACACTCACGTTTTCCTCTGTATTAGAGACTCTAGAAATCAAGAGCGTGCTTTTTGCTCTAAAGCAGAGTGTGTTTCATGGATGAGAACTCTGCCCTGTGTTTCCCTTCATAAATGGAGTTAAATGCCAGGCGTGTGTCTTCCTACAAGCAAGACTTCGTTTCAGGTAAACGCAGTCACTTTTCAGCTCAAACGAAGCTACATTGTTCATGAAGCTCACACGTTTCTCGCTTTTCAATTAAAATGCACTGGATGTTAGAGGACCTGTGGATTCTATCATGTTCAGAAACAGAGTTGAACCAGATATGGTCCGTGTGTGTAGGAAACACAGTACTTTAGTTCTGAGAACACTCACGTTTCCCTCTGTATTAGAGACTCTAGAAATCAAGAGCGTGCTTCTTGCTCTAAAGCAGAGTGTGTTTCATGGATGAGACCTGTGCCCTGTGTTTCCCTTCAGAAACGGAGTTAAATGCCAGGCGTGTGTCTTCCTACAAGCAAGACTTCGTTTCAGGTGAACGCAGTCACTTTTCAGCTCAAACGAAGCTACATTGTTCACGAAATCACACGTTTCTTGCTCTTAACTGAAAAGCATTGGATGTTAGAGGACCTGTGGTTTGTACCAGTTTCAGAATCAGAGTTGAACTACATATAGTCCGTGTGTGTAGGAAACACAGTTCTTTTGTTCTGAGCACACTCACGTTTCCCTCTGTATTAGAGACTGTAGAAAGCAAGAGCGTGCTTCTTGCTCTAAAGCAGAGTGTGTTTCATGGATGAGAACTGTGCCCTGTGTTTCCCTTCAGAAACGGAGTTAAATGCCAGGCTCTGTGTCTTCCTTCAAGCAAGACTACGTTTCAGGTAAACGCAGTCGCTTTTCAGTTCAAACGAATCTACATTGTTCACAAAGCTCACATGTTTCTCGCTCTTAACTGAAAAGCATTGGATGTTAGAGGACCTGTGGTTTGTATCAGTTTCAGAAACAGAGTTGAACTAGATATGGTCCGTGTATGTAGGAAACACAGTTCTTTTGTTCTGAGCTCACTCACGTTTTCCTCTGTATTAGAGACTCTAGAAATCAAGAGCGTGCTTTTTGCTCTAAAGCAGAGTGTGTTTCATGGATGAGAACTCTGCCCTGTGTTTCCCTTCATAAATGGAGTTAAATGCCAGGCGTGTGTCTTCCGCCAAGCAAGACTTAGCTTCATGTAAACGCAGTCACTTTTCAGCTCAAACGAAGCTACATTGTTCACGAAGCTCACACGTTTCTCGCTTTTCACTGAAAAGCAATGGATGTTAGAGGACCTGTGGATTCTATCAGTTTCAGAAACAGAGTTGAACCAGATATGGTCCGTGTGTGTAGGAAACACAGTACTTTAGTTCTGAGCACACTCACGTTTCCCTCTGTATTAGAGATTCTAGAAAGCAAGAGCGTGCTTCATGCTCTAAAGCAGGTTGTGTTTCATGGAAGAGAACTGTACCGTGTGTTTCCCTTCAGAAACGGAGTTAAATGCCAGGCTCTGTGTCTTTCTTCAAGCAAGACTTCGTTTCAGGTAAACGAAGTCACTTTTCAGCTCAAACGAAGCTACATTGTTCACAAAGCTCACACGTTTCTCGCTCTTAACTGAAAAGCATTGGATGTTAGTGGACCTGAGGTTTGTATCAGTTTCAGAAACAGAGTGGAACGAGATATGGTCCGTGTGTGTAGGAAACACAGTTCTTTGTTCTGAGCACACTCATGTTTTCCTCTGTATTAGAGACTCTAGAAATCAAGAGCGTGCTTTTTGCTCTAAAGCAGAGTGTGTTTCATGGATGAGAACTCTGCCCTGTGTTTCCCTTCATAAATGGAGTTAAATGCCAGGCGTGTGTCTTCCTACAAGCAAGACTTCGTTTCAGGTAAAGGCAGTCACTTTTCAGCTCAAACGAAGCTACATTGTTCATGAAGCTCACAAGTTTCTCGCTTTTCACTGAAAATGCAATGGATGTTAGAGGACCTGTGGATTCTATCAGTTTCAGAAACAGAGTTGAACCAGATATGGTCCGTGTGTGTAGGAAACACAGTACTTTAGTTCTGAGCACACTCACGTTTCCCTCTGTATTAGAGACTCTAGAAAGCAAGAGCGTGCTTCTTGCTCTAAAGCAGGTTGTGTTTCATGGAAGAGAACTGTACCGTGTGTTTCCCTTCAGAAACGGAGTTAAATGCCAGGCTCTGGGTCTTTCTTCAAGCAAGACTTCGTTTCAGGTAAACGAAGTCACTTTTCAGCTCAAACGAAGCTACATTGTTCACAAAGCTCACACGTTTCTCGCTCTTAACTGAAAAGCATTTAATGTTAGTGGACCTGAGGTTTGTATCAGTTTCAGAAACAGAGTTGAACTAGATATGGTCCGTGTGTGTAGGAAACATAGTTCTTTTTTTCTGAGCACACTCACGTTTCCCTCTGTATTAGAGACTCTAGAAATCAAGAGCGTGCTTCTTGCTCTAAAGCAGGTTGTGTTTCATGGAAGAGAACTGTACCGTGTGTTTCCCTTCAGAAACGGAGTTAAATGCCAGGCTCTGTGTCTTTCTTCAAGCAAGACTTCGTTTCAGGTAAACGAAGTCACTTTTCAGCTCAAACGAAGCTACATTGTTCACGAAGCTCACACGTTTCTCGCTCTTAACTGAAAAACATTGGATGTTATTGGACCTGAGGTTTGTATCAGTTTCAGAAACAGAGTGGAACGAGATATGGTCCGTGTGTGTAGGAAACACAGTTCTTTTGTTCTGAGCACACTCACGTTTCCCTCTGTATTAGAGATTCTAGAAAGCAAGAGCGTGCTTCTTGCTCTAAAGCAGAGTGTGTTTCATGGATGAGAACTGTGCCCTGTGTTTCCCTTCAGAAACGGAGTTAAATGCCAGGCGTGTGTCTTCCTCCAAGCAAGACTTCGTTTCAGGTGAACGCAGTCACTTTTCAGCTCAAACGAAGCTACATTGTTCACGAACTCACACGTTTCTCGCTCTTAACTAAAAAGCAATGGATGTTAGAGGACCTGTGGTTTGTATCAGTTTCAGAAACAGAGTTGAACTAGATATGGTCCGTGTATGTAGGAAACACAGTTCTTTTGTTCTGAGCACACTCACGTTTTCCTCTGTATTAGAGACTCTAGAAATCAAGAGCGTGCTTTTTGCTCTAAAGCAGAGTGTGTTTCATGGATGAGAACTCTGCCCTGTGTTTACCTTCATAAATGGAGTTAAATGCCAGGCGTGTGTCTTCCTCCAAGCAAGACTTCGTTTCATGTAAACGCAGTCACTGTTCAGCTCAAACGAAGCTACATTGTTCACGAAGCTCACACGTTTCTCACTTTTCACTGAAAAGCAATGGATGTTAGAGGACCTGTGGATTCTATCAGTTTCAGAAACAGAGTTGAACCAGATATGGTCCGTGTGTGTAGGAAACACAGTACTTTAGTTCTGAGCACACTCACGTTTCCCTCTGTATTAGAGACTCTAGAAAGCAAGAGCGTGCTTCTTGCTCTAAAGCAGGTTGTGTTTCATGGAAGAGAACTGTACCGTGTGTTTCCCTTCAGAAACGGAGTTAAATGCCAGGCTCTGTGTCTTTCTTCAAGCAAGACTTCGTTTCAGGTAAATGAAGTCACTTTTCAGCTCAAACGAAGCTACATTGTTCACAAAGCTCACACGTTTCTCGCTCTTAACTGAAAAGCATTGGATGTTAGTGGACCTGAGGTTTGTATCAGTTTCAGAAACAGAGTGGAACGAGATATGGTCCGTGTGTGTAGGAAACACAGTTCTTTGTTCAGAGCACACTCACGTTTTCCTCTGTATTAGAGACTCTAGAAATCAAGAGCGTGCTTTTTGCTCTAAAGCAGAGTGTGTTTCATGGATGAGAACTCTGCCCTGTGTTTCCCTTCATAAATGGAGTTAAATGCCAGGCGTGTGTCTTCCTACAAGCAAGACTTCGTTTCAGGTAAACGCAGTCACTTTTCAGCTCAAACGAAGCTACATTGTTCATGAAGCTCACACGTTTCTCGCTTTTCAATGAAAATGCACTGGATGTTAGAGGACCTGTGGATTCTATCAGTTTCAGAAACAGAGTTGAACCAGATATGGTCCGTGTGTGTAGGAAACACAGTACTTTAGTTCTGAGAACACTCACGTTTCCCTCTGTATTAGAGACTCTAGAAATCAAGAGCGTGCTTCTTGCTCTAAAGCAGAGTGTGTTTCATGGATGAGACCTGTGCCCTGTGTTTCCCTTCAGAAACGGAGTTAAATGCCAGGCGTGTGTCTTCCTACAAGCAAGACTTTGTTTCAGGTGAACGCAGTCACTTTTCAGCTCAAACGAAGCTACATTGTTCACGAACTCACACGTTTCTCGCTCTTAACTGAAAAGCATTGGATGTTAGAGGACCTGTGGTTTGTACCAGTTTCAGAATCAGAGTTGAACTACATATGGTCCGTGTGTGTAGGAAACACAGTTCTTTTGTTCTGAGCAAACTCACGTTTCCTTCTGTATTAGAGATTCTAGAAATCAAGAGCGTGCTTCTTGCTCTAAAGCAGGTTGTGTTTCATGGATGAGAACTGTACTCTGTGTTTCCCTTCAGAAACGGAGTTAAATGCCAGGCTCTGTGTCTTTCTTCAAGCAAGACTTCGTTTCAGGTAAACGAAATCACTTTTCAGCTCAAACGAAGCTACATTGTTCACGATACCCACACGTTTCAGCTCTTAACTGAAAAGCATTGGATGTTAGAGGACCTGTGGTTTATATCAGTTTCATAAACAGAGTTGAACTAGATATGGTCCGTGTGTAGGAAACACAGTTCTTTTGTTCTGAGCACACTCACGTTTCCCTCTGTATTAGAGACTCTAGAAAGCAAGAGCGTGCTTCTTGCTCTAAAGCAGAGTGTGTTTCATGGATGAGAACTGTGCCCTGTGTTTCGCTTCAGAAACGGAGTTAAATGCCAGGCTCTGTGTCTTCCTTCAAGCAAGACTACGTTTCAGGTAAACACAGTCGCTTTTCAGCTCAAACGAATCTACATTGTTCACAAAGCTCACACGTTTCTCGCTCTTAACTGAAAAGCATTGGATGTTAGAGGACCTGTTGTTTTCTATCAGTTTCAGAAACAGAGTTGAACTAGATATGGTCCGTGTATGTAGGAAACACAGTTCTTTTGTTCTGAGCACACTCACGTTTTCCTCTGTATTAGAGACTCTAGAAATCAAGAGCGTGCTTTTTGCTCTAAAGCAGAGTGTGTTTCATGGATGAGAACTCTGCCCTGTGTTTCCCTTCATAAATGGAGTTAAATGCCAGGCGTGTGTCTTCCTCCAAGCAAGACTTCGTTTCATGTAAACGCAGTCACTGTTCAGCTCAAACGAAGCTACATTGTTCACGAAGCTCACACGTTTCTCACTTTTCACTGAAAAGCAATGGATGTTAGAGGACCTGTGGATTCTATCAGTTTCAGAAACAGAGTTGAACCAGATATGGTCTGTGTGTGTAGGAAACACAGTACTTTAGTTCTGAGCACACTCACGTTTCCCTCTGTATTAGAGACTCTAGAAAGCAAGAGCGTGCTTCTTGCTCTAAAGCAGGTTGTGTTTCATGGAAGAGAACTGTACCGTGTGTTTCCCTTCAGAAACGGAGTTAAATGCCAGGCTCTGTGTCTTTCTTCAAGCAAGACTTCGTTTCAGGTAAATGAAGTCACTTTTCAGCTCAAACGAAGCTACATTGTTCACAAAGCTCACACGTTTCTCGCTCTTAACTGAAAAGCATTGGATGTTAGTGGACCTGAGGTTTGTATCAGTTTCAGAAACAGAGTGGAACGAGATATGGTCCGTGTGTGTAGGAAACACAGTTCTTTGTTCAGAGCACACTCACGTTTTCCTCTGTATTAGAGACTCTAGAAATCAAGAGCGTGCTTTTTGCTCTAAAGCAGAGTGTGTTTCATGGATGAGAACTCTGCCCTGTGTTTCCCTTCATAAATGGAGTTAAATGCCAGGCGTGTGTCTTCCTACAAGCAAGACTTCGTTTCAGGTAAAGGCAGTCACTTTTCAGCTCAAACGAAGCTACATTGTTCATGAAGCTCACACGTTTCTCGCTTTTCAATGAAAATGCACTGGATGTTAGAGGACCTGTGGATTCTATCAGTTTCAGAAACAGAGTTGAACCAGATATGGTCCGTGTGTGTAGGAAACACAGTACTTTAGTTCTGAGAACACTCACGTTTCCCTCTGTATTAGAGACTCTAGAAATCAAGAGCGTGCTTCTTGCTCTAAAGCAGAGTGTGTTTCATGGATGAGACCTGTGCCCTGTGTTTCCCTTCAGAAACGGATTTAAATGCCAGGCGTGTGTCTTCCTACAAGCAAGACTTCGTTTCAGGTGAACGCAGTCACTTTTCAGCTCAAACGAAGCTACATTGTTCACGAACTCACACGTTTCTTGCTCTTAACTGAAAAGCATTGGATGTTAGAGGACCTGTGGTTTGTACCAGTTTCAGAATCAGAGTTGAACTACATATAGTCCGTGTTTGTAGGAAACACAGTTCTTTTGTTCTGAGCACACTCACGTTTCCCTCTGTATTAGAGACTGTAGAAAGCAAGAGCGTGCTTCTTGCTCTAAAGCAGAGTGTGTTTCATGGATGAGAACTGTGCCCTGTGTTTCCCTTCAGAAACGGAGTTAAATGCCAGGCTCTGTGTCTTCCTTCAAGCAAGACTACGTTTCAGGTAAACGCAGTCGCTTTTCAGTTCAAACGAATCTACATTGTTCACAAAGCTCACACGTTTCTCGCTCTTAACTGAAAAGCATTGGATGTTAGAGGACCTGTGGTTTGTATCAGTTTCAGAAACAGAGTTGAACTAGATATGGTCCGTGTATGTAGGAAACACAGTTCTTTTGTTCTGAGCTCACTCACGTTTTCCTCTGTATTAGAGACTCTAGAAATCAAGAGCGTGCTTTTTGCTCTAAAGCAGAGTTTGTTTCATGGATGAGAACTCTGCCCTGTGTTTCCCTTCATAAATGGAGTTAAATGCCAGGCGTGTGTCTTCCGCCAAGCAAGACTTCGCTTCATGTAAACGCAGTCACTTTTCAGCTCAAACGAAGCTACATTGTTCACGAAGCTCACACGTTTCTCGCTTTTCACTGAAAAGCAATGGATGTTAGAGGACCTGTGGATTCTATCAGTTTCAGAAACAGAGTTGAACCAGATATGGTCCGTGTGTGTAGGAAACACAGTACTTTAGTTCTGAGCACACTCACGTTTCCCTCTGTATTAGAGATTCTAGAAAGCAAGAGCGTGCTTCTTGCTCTAAAGCAGGTTGTGTTTCATGGAAGAGAACTGTACCGTGTGTTTCCCTTCAGAAACGGAGTTAAATGCCAGGCTCTGTGTCTTTCTTCAAGCAAGACTTCGTTTCAGGTAAACGAAGTCACTTTTCAGCTCAAACGAAGCTACATTGTTCACAAAGCTCACACGTTTCTCGCTCTTAACTGAAAAGCATTGGATGTTAGTGGACCTGAGGTTTGTATCAGTTTCAGAAACAGAGTGGAACGAGATATGGTCCGTGTGTGTAGGAAACACAGTTCTTTGTTCTGAGCACACTCATGTTTTCCTCTGTATTAGAGACTCTAGAAATCAAGAGCGTGCTTTTTGCTCTAAAGCAGAGTGTGTTTCATGGATGAGAACTCTGCCCTGTGTTTCCCTTCATAAATGGAGTTAAATGCCAGGCGTGTGTCTTCCTACAAGCAAGACTTCGTTTCAGGTAAAGGCAGTCACTTTTCAGCTCAAACGAAGCTACATTGTTCATGAAGCTCACAAGTTTCTCGCTTTTCACTGAAAATGCAATGGATGTTAGAGGACCTGTGGATTCTATCAGTTTCAGAAACAGAGTTGAACCAGATATGGTCCGTGTGTGTAGGAAACACAGTACTTTAGTTCTGAGCACACTCACGTTTCCCTCTGTATTAGAGACTCTAGAAAGCAAGAGCGTGCTTCTTGCTCTAAAGCAGGTTGTGTTTCATGGAAGAGAACTGTACCGTGTGTTTCCCTTCAGAAACGGAGTTAAATGCCAGGCTCTGTGTCTTTCTTCAAGCAAGACTTCGTTTCAGGTAAACGCAGTCACTTTTCAGCTCAAACGAAGCTACATTGTTCATGAAGCTCACACGTTTCTTGCTTTTCACTGAAAATGCAATGGATGTTAGAGGACCTGTGGATTCTATCAGTTTCAGAAACAGAGTTGAACCAGATATGGTCCGTGTGTGTAGGAAACACAGTACTTTAGTTCTGAGCACACTCACGTTTCCCTCTGTATTAGAGACTCTAGAAATCAAGTGCGTGCTTCTTGCTCTAAAGCAGGTTGTGTTTCATGGAAGAGAACTGTACCGTGTGTTTCCCTTCAGAAACGGAGTTAAATGCCAGGCTCTATGTCTTTCTTCAAGCAAGACTTCGTTTCAGGTAAACAAAGTCACTTTTCAGCTCAAACGAAGCTACATTGTTCACAAAGCTCACACGTTTCTCGCTCTTAACTGAAAAGCATTGGATGTTAGTGGACCTGAGGTTTGTATCAGTTTCAGAAACAGAGTTGAACTAGATATGGTCCGTGTGTGTAGGAAACACAGTTCTTTTGTTCTGAGCACACTCACGTTTCCCTCTGTATTAGAGACTCTAGAAAGCAAGAGCGTGCTTCTTGCTCTAAAGCAGGTTGTGTTTCATGGAAGAGAACTGTACCGTGTGTTTCCCTTCAGAAACGGAGTTAAATGCCAGGCTCTGTGTCTTTCTTCAAGCAAGACTTCGTTTCAGGTAAACGAAGTCACTTTTCAGCTCAAACGAAGCTACATTGTTCACAAAGCTCACACGTTTCTCGCTCTTAACTGAAAAGCATTGGATGTTAGTGGACCTGAGGTTTGTATCAGTTTCATAAACAGAGTTGAACTAGATATGGTCCGTGTGTGTAGGAAACACAGTTCTTTTGTTCTGAGCACACTCACGTTTCCCTCTGTATTAGAGACTCTAGAAATCAAGAGCGTGCTTCTTGCTCTAAATCAGAGTGTGTTTCATGGATGAGAAGTGTGCCCTGTGTTTCCCTTCAGAAACGGAGTTAAATGCCAGGCGTGTGTCTTCCTACAAGCAAGACTTTGTTTCAGGTGAACGCAGTCACTTTTCAGCTCAAACGAAGCTACATTGTTCATGAACTCACACGTTTCTCGCTCTTAACTGAAAAGCATTGGATGTTAGAGGACCTGTGGTTTGTACCAGTTTCAGAATCAGAGTTGAACTACATATGGTCCGTGTGTGTAGGAAACACAGTTCTTTTGTTCTGAGCAAACTCACGTTTCCGTCTGTATTAGAGATTCTAGAAATCAAGAGCGTGCTTCTTGCTCTAAAGCAGGTTGTGTTTCATGGATGAGAACTGTACTCTGTGTTTCCCTTCAGAAACGGAGTTAAATGCCAGGCTCTGTGTCTTTCTTCAAGCAAGACTTCGTTTCAGGTAAACGAAATCACTTTTCAGCTCAAACGAAGCTACATTGTTCACGATACCCACACGTTTCAGCTCTTAACTGAAAAGCATTGGATGTTAGAGGACCTGTGGTTTATATCAGTTTCATAAACAGAGTTGAACTAGATATGGTCCGTGTGTAGGAAACACAGTTCTTTTGTTCTGAGCACACTCACGTTTCCCTCTGTATTAGAGACTCTAGAAAGCAAGAGCGTGCTTCTTGCTCTAAAGCAGAGTGTGTTTCATGGATGAGAACTGTGCCCTGTGTTTCGCTTCAGAAACGGAGTTAAATGCCAGGCTCTGTGTCTTCCTTCAAGCAAGACTACGTTTCAGGTAAACACAGTCGCTTTTCAGCTCAAACGAATCTACATTGTTCACAAAGCTCACACGTTTCTCGCTCTTAACTGAAAAGCATTGGATGTTAGAGGACCTGTTGTTTTCTATCAGTTTCAGAAACAGAGTTGAACTAGATATGGTCCGTGTATGTAGGAAACACAGTTCTTTTGTTCTGAGCACACTCACGTTTTCCTCTGTATTAGAGACTCTAGAAATCAAGAGCGTGCTTTTTGCTCTAAAGCAGAGTGTGTTTCATGGATGAGAACTCTGCCCTGTGTTTCCCTTCATAAATGGAGTTAAATGCCAGGCGTGTGTCTTCCTCCAAGCAAGACTTCGTTTCAAGTAAACGCAGTCACTGTTCAGCTCAAACGAAGCTACATTGTTCACGAAGCTCACACGTTTCTCACTTTTCACTGAAAAGCAATGGATGTTAGAGGACCTGTGGATTCTATCAGTTTCAGAAACAGAGTTGAACCAGATATGGTCCGTGTGTGTAGGAAACACAGTACTTTAGTTCTGAGCACACTCACGTTTCCCTCTGTATTAGAGACTCTAGAAAGCAAGAGCGTGCTTCTTGCTCTAAAGCAGGTTGTGTTTCATGGAAGAGAACTGTACCGTGTGTTTCCCTTCAGAAACGGAGTTAAATGCCAGGCTCTGTGTCTTTCTTCAAGCAAGACTTCGTTTCAGGTAAATGAAGTCACTTTTCAGCTCAAACGAAGCTACATTGTTCACAAAGCTCACACGTTTCTCGCTCTTAACTGAAAAGCATTGGATGTTAGTGGACCTGAGGTTTGTATCAGTTTCAGAAACAGAGTGGAACGAGATATGGTCCGTGTGTGTAGGAAACACAGTTCTTTGTTCAGAGCACACTCACGTTTTCCTCTGTATTAGAGACTCTAGAAATCAAGAGCGTGCTTTTTGCTCTAAAGCAGAGTGTGTTTCATGGATGAGAACTCTGCCCTGTGTTTCCCTTCATAAATGGAGTTAAATGCCAGGCGTGTGTCTTCCTACAAGCAAGACTTCGTTTCAGGTAAACGCAGTCACTTTTCAGCTCAAACGAAGCTTCATTGTTCATGAAGCTCACACGTTTCTCGCTTTTCAATGAAAATGCACTGGATGTTAGAGGACCTGTGGATTCTATCAGTTTCAGAAACAGAGTTGAAC
The DNA here is from genome assembly GCA_949786385.1 of Onychomys leucogaster. Taxonomy (NCBI): domain Eukaryota; kingdom Metazoa; phylum Chordata; class Mammalia; order Rodentia; family Cricetidae; genus Onychomys; species Onychomys leucogaster. The sequence continues at coordinate 764,168 of CATKUP010000142.1, forward strand.
CAGATATGGTCCGTGTGTGTAGGAAACACAGTACTTTAGTTCTGAGAACACTCACGTTTCCCTCTGTATTAGAGACTCTAGAAATCAAGAGCGTGCTTCTTGCTCTAAAGCAGAGTGTGTTTCATGGATGAGACCTGTGCCCTGTGTTTCCCTTCAGAAACGGAGTTAAATGCCAGGCGTGTGTCTTCCTACAAGCAAGACTTTGTTTCAGGTGAACGCAGTCACTTTTCAGCTCAAACGAAGCTACATTGTTCACGAACTCACACGTTTCTCGCTCTTAACTGAAAAGCATTGGATGTTAGAGGACCTGTGGTTTGTACCAGTTTCAGAATCAGAGTTGAACTACATATGGTCCGTGTGTGTAGGAAACACAGTTCTTTTGTTCTGAGCAAACTCACGTTTCCGTCTGTATTAGAGATTCTAGAAATCAAGAGCGTGCTTCTTGCTCTAAAGCAGGTTGTGTTTAATGGATGAGAACTGTACTCTGTGTTTCCCTTCAGAAACGGAGTTAAATGCCAGGCTCTGTGTCTTTCTTCAAGCAAGACTTCGTTTCAGGTAAACGAAATCACTTTTCAGCTCAAACGAAGCTACATTGTTCACGATACCCACACGTTTCAGCTCTTAACTGAAAAGCATTGGATGTTAGAGGACCTGTGGTTTATATCAGTTTCATAAACAGAGTTGAACTAGATATGGTCCGTGTGTAGGAAACACAGTTCTTTTGTTCTGAGCACACTCACGTTTCCCTCTGTATTAGAGACTCTAGAAAGCAAGAGCGTGCTTGTTGCTCTAAAGCAGAGTGTGTTTCATGGATGAGAACTGTGCCCTGTGTTTCGCTTCAGAAACGGAGTTAAATGCCAGGCTCTGTGTCTTCCTTCAAGCGAGACTACGTTTCAGGTAAACACAGTCGCTTTTCAGCTCAAACGAATCTACATTGTTCACAAAGCTCACACGTTTCTCGCTCTTAACTGAAAAGCATTGGATGTTAGAGGACCTGTTGTTTTCTATCAGTTTCAGAAACAGAGTTGAACTAGATATGGTCCGTGTATGTAGGAAACACAGTTCTTTTGTTCTGAGCACACTCACGTTTTCCTCTGTATTAGAGACTCTAGAAATCAAGAGCGTGCTTTTTGCTCTAAAGCAGAGTGTGTTTCATGGATGAGAACTCTGCCCTGTGTTTCCCTTCATAAATGGAGTTAAATGCCAGGCGTGTGTCTTCCTCCAAGCAAGACTTCGTTTCATGTAAACGCAGTCACTGTTCAGCTCAAACGAAGCTACATTGTTCACGAAGCTCACACGTTTCTCACTTTTCACTGAAAAGCAATGGATGTTAGAGGACCTGTGGATTCTATCAGTTTCAGAAACAGAGTTGAACCAGATATGGTCCGTGTGTGTAGGAAACACAGTACTTTAGTTCTGAGCACACTCACGTTTCCCTCTGTATTAGAGACTCTAGAAAGCAAGAGCGTGCTTCTTGCTCTAAAGCAGGTTGTGTTTCATGGAAGAGAACTGTACCGTGTGTTTCCCTTCAGAAACGGAGTTAAATGCCAGGCTCTGTGTCTTTCTTCAAGCAAGACTTCGTTTCAGGTAAATGAAGTCACTTTTCAGCTCAAACGAAGCTACATTGTTCACAAAGCTCACACGTTTCTCGCTCTTAACTGAAAAGCATTGGATGTTAGTGGACCTGAGGTTTGTATCAGTTTCAGAAACACAGTGGAACGAGATATGGTCCGTGTGTGTAGGAAACACAGTTCTTTGTTCAGAGCACACTCACGTTTTCCTCTGTATTAGAGACTCTAGAAATCAAGAGCGTGCTTTTTGCTCTAAAGCAGAGTGTGTTTCATGGATGAGAACTCTGCCCTGTGTTTCCCTTCATAAATGGAGTTAAATGCCAGGCGTGTGTCTTCCTACAAGCAAGACTTCGTTTCAGGTAAACGCAGTCACTTTTCAGCTCAAACGAAGCTACATTGTTCATGAAGCTCACACGTTTCTCGCTTTTCAATGAAAATGCACTGGATGTTAGAGGACCTGTGGATTCTATCAGTTTCAGAAACAGAGTTGAACCAGATATGGTCCGTGTGTGTAGGAAACACAGTACTTTAGTTCTGAGAACACTCACGTTTCCCTCTGTATTAGAGACTCTAGAAATCAAGAGCGTGCTTCTTGCTCTAAAGCAGAGTGTGTTTCATGGATGAGACCTGTGCCCTGTGTTTCCCTTCAGAAACGGAGTTAAATGCCAGGCGTGTGTCTTCCTACAAGCAAGACTTCGTTTCAGGTGAACGCAGTCACTTTTCAGCTCAAACGAAGCTACATTGTTCACGAACTCACACGTTTCTTGCTCTTAACTGAAAAGCATTGGATGTTAGAGGACCTGTGGTTTGTACCAGTTTCAGAATCAGAGTTGAACTACATATAGTCCGTGTGTGTAGGAAACACAGTTCTTTTGTTCTGAGCACACTCACGTTTCCCTCTGTATTAGAGACTGTAGAAAGCAAGAGCGTGCTTCTTGCTCTAAAGCAGAGTGTGTTTCATGGATGAGAACTGTGCCCTGTGTTTCCCTTCAGAAACGGAGTTAAATGCCAGGCTCTGTGTCTTCCTTCAAGCAAGACTACGTTTCAGGTAAACGCAGTCGCTTTTCAGTTCAAACGAATCTACATTGTTCACAAAGCTCACACGTTTCTCGCTCTTAACTGAAAAGCATTGGATGTTAGAGGACCTGTGGTTTGTATCAGTTTCAGAAACAGAGTTGAACTAGATATGGTCCGTGTATGTAGGAAACACAGTTCTTTTGTTCTGAGCTCACTCACGTTTTCCTCTGTATTAGAGACTCTAGAAATCAAGAGCGTGCTTTTTGCTCTAAAGCAGAGTGTGTTTCATGGATGAGAACTCTGCCCTGTGTTTCCCTTCATAAATGGAGTTAAATGCCAGGCGTGTGTCTTCCGCCAAGCAAGACTTCGCTTCATGTAAACGCAGTCACTTTTCAGCTCAAACGAAGCTACATTGTTCACGAAGCTCACACGTTTCTCGCTTTTCACTGAAAAGCAATGGATGTTAGAGGACCTGTGGATTCTATCAGTTTCAGAAACAGAGTTGAACCAGATATGGTCCGTGTGTGTAGGAAACACAGTACTTTAGTTCTGAGCACACTCACGTTTCCCTCTGTATTAGAGATTCTAGAAAGCAAGAGCGTGCTTCTTGCTCTAAAGCAGGTTGTGTTTCATGGAAGAGAACTGTACCGTGTGTTTCCCTTCAGAAACGGAGTTAAATGCCAGGCTCTGTGTCTTTCTTCAAGCAAGACTTCGTTTCAGGTAAACGAAGTCACTTTTCAGCTCAAACGAAGCTACATTGTTCACAAAGCTCACACGTTTCTCGCTCTTAACTGAAAAGCATTGGATGTTAGTGGACCTGAGGTTTGTATCAGTTTCAGAAACAGAGTGGAACGAGATATGGTCCGTGTGTGTAGGAAACACAGTTCTTTGTTCTGAGCACACTCATGTTTTCCTCTGTATTAGAGACTCTAGAAATCAAGAGCGTGCTTTTTGCTCTAAAGCAGAGTGTGTTTCATGGATGAGAACTCTGCCCTGTGTTTCCCTTCATAAATGGAGTTAAATGCCAGGCGTGTGTCTTCCTACAAGCAAGACTTCGTTTCAGGTAAAGGCAGTCACTTTTCAGCTCAAACGAAGCTACATTGTTCATGAAGCTCACACGTTTCTCGCTTTTCACTGAAAATGCAATGGATGTTAGAGGACCTGTGGATTCTATCAGTTTCAGAAACAGAGTTGAACCAGATATGGTCCGTGTGTGTAGGAAACACAGTACTTTAGTTCTGAGCACACTCACGTTTCCCTCTGTATTAGAGACTCTAGAAAGCAAGAGCGTGCTTCTTGCTCTAAAGCAGGTTGTGTTTCATGGAAGAGAACTGTACCGTGTGTTTCCCTTCAGAAACGGAGTTAAATGCCAGGCTCTGTGTCTTTCTTCAAGCAAGACTTCGTTTCAGGTGAACGCAGTCACTTTTCAGCTCAAACGAAGCTACAGTGTTCACGAACTCACACGTTTCTCGCTCTTAACTGAAAAGCATTGGATGTTAGAGGACCTGTGGTTTGTACCAGTTTCAAAATCAGAGTTGAACTACATATGGTCCGTGTGTGTAGGAAACACAGTTCTTTTGTTCTGAGCAAACTCACGTTTCCGTCTGTATTAGAGATTCTAGAAAGCAAGAGCGTGCTTCTTGCTCTAAAGCAGGATGTGTTTCATGGATGAGAACTGTACTCTGTGTTTCCCTTCAGAAACGGAGTTAAATGCCAGGCTCTGTGTCTTTCTTCAAGCAAGACTTCGTTTCAGGTAAACGAAATCACTTTTCAGCTCAAACGAATCTACATTGTTCACAAAGCTCACACGTTTCTCGCTCTTAACTGAAAAGCATTGGATGTTAGAGGACCTGTGGTTTGTATCAGTTTCAGAAACAGAGTTGAACTAGATATGGTCCGTGTGTGTAGGAAACACAGTTCTTTTGTTCTGAGCACACTCACGTTTCCCTCTGTATTAGAGACTCTAGAAATCAAGAGCGTGCTTCTTGCTCTAAAGCAGAGTGTGTTTCATGGATGAGAACTGTGCCCTGTGTTTCCCTTCAGAAACGGAGTTAAATGCCAGGCGTGTGTCTTCCTAAAAGCAAGACTTCGTTTCAGGTGAACGCAGTTCCTTTTCAGCTCAAACGAAGCTACATTGTTCACGAACTCACACGTTTCTCGCTCTTAACTGAAAAGCATTGGATGTTAGAGGACCTGTGGTTTGTACCAGTTTCAGAATCAGAGTTGAACTACGTATGGTCCGTGTGTGTAGGAAACACAGTTCTTTTGTTCTGAGCAAACTCACGTTTCCGTCTGTATTAGAGATTCTAGAAAGCAAGAGCGTGCTTCTTTCTCTAAAGCAGGTTGTGTTTCATGGATGAGAACTGTACTGTGTGTTTCCCTTCAGAAACAGAGTTAAATGCCAGGCTCTGTGTCTTTCTTCAAGCAAGACTTCGTTTCAGGTAAGCGAAATCACTTTTCAGCTCAAACGAAGCTACATTGTTCACGAAGCTCACACGTTTCTCGCTCTTAACTGAAAAGCATTGGATGTTAGAGGACCTGTGGATTCTATCAGTTTCAGAAACAGAGTTGAACCAGATATGGTCCGTGTGTGTAGGAAACACAGTACTTTAGTTCTGAGCACAGTCACGTTTCCCTCTGTATTAGAGATTCTAGAAAGCAAGAGCGTGCTTCTTGCTCTAAAGCAGGTTGTGTTTCATGGATGAGAACTGTACTGTGTGTTTCCCATCAGAAACGGAGTTAAATGCCAGGCTCTGTGTCTTTCTTCAAGCAAGACTTCGTTTCAGGTAAACGAAATCACTTTTCAGCTCAAACGAAGCTACATTGTTCACGAACTCACACGTTTCTCGCTCTTAACTGAAAAGCATTGGATGTTAGAGGACCTGTGGTTTGTACCAGTTTCAGAATCAGAGTTGAACTAGATATGGTCCGTGTATGTAGGAAACACAGTTCTTTTGTTCTGAGCACACTCACGTTTTCCTCTGTATTAGAGAATCTAGAAATCAAGAGTGTGCTTTTTGCTCTAAAGCAGAGTGTGTTTCATGGATGAGAACTCTGCCCTGTGTTTACCTTCATAAATGGAGTTAAATGCCAGGCGTGTATCTTCCTACAAGCAAGACTTCGTTTCAGGTAAACGCAGTCACTTTTCAGCTAAACGAAGCTACATTGTTCATGAAGTTCACACGTTTCTTGCTTTTCACTGAAAATGCAATGGATGTTAGAGGACCTGTGGATTCTATCAGTTTCAGAAACAGAGTTGAACCAGATATGGTCCGTGTGTGTAGGAAACACAGTACTTTAGTTCTGAGCACACTCACGTTTCCCTCTGTATTAGAGACTCTAGAAATCAAGAGCGTGCTTCTTGCTCTAAAGCAGGTTGTGTTTCATGGAAGAGAACTGTACCGTGTGTTTCCCTTCAGAAACGGAGTTAAATACCAGGCTCTATGTCTTTCTTCAAGCAAGACTTCGTTTCAGGTAAACGAAGTCACTTTTCAGCTCAAACGAAGCTACATTGTTCACAAAGCTCACACGTTTCTCGCTCTTAACGGAAAAGCATTGGATGTTAGTGGACCTAAGGTTTGTATCAGTTTCAGAAACAGAGTTGAACTAGATATGGTCCGTGTGTGTAGGAAACACAGTTCTTTTGTTCTGAGCACACTCACGTTTCCCTCTGTATTAGAGACTCTAGAAATCAAGAGCGTGCTTCTTGCTCTAAAGCAGAGTGTGTTTCATGGATGAGAACTGTGCCCTGTGTTTCCCTTCAGAAACGGAGTTAAATGCCAGGCGTGTGTCTTCCTACAAGCAAGACTTCGTTTCAGGTGAACGCAGTTCCTTTTCAGCTCAAACGAAGCTACATTGTTCACGAACTCACACGTTTCTCGCTCTTAACTGAAAAGCATTGGATGTTAGAGGACCTGTGGTTTGTACCAGTTTCAGAATCAGAGTTGAACTACATATTGTCCGTGTGTGTAGGAAACACAGTTCTTTTGTTCTGAGCAAACTCACTTTTCCGTCTGTATTAGAGATTCTAGAAAGCAAGAGCGTGCTTCTTTCTCTAAAGCAGGTTGTGTTTCATGGATGAGAACTGTACTGTGTATTTCCCTTCAGAAACGGAGTTAAATGCCAGGCTCTGTGTCTTTCTTCAAGCAAGACTTCGTTTCAGGTAAACGAAATCACTTTTCAGCTCAAACGAAGCTACATTGTTCACGAAGCTCACACGTTTCTCGCTCTTAACTGAAAAGCATTGGATGTTAGAGGACCTGTGGATTCTATCAGTTTCAGAAACAGAGTTGATCCAGATATGGTCCGTGTGTGTAGGAAACACAGTACTTTAGTTCTGAGCACAGTCACGTTTCCCTCTGTATTAGAGATTCTAGAAAGCAAGAGCATGCTTCTTGCTCTAAAGCAGGTTGTGTTTCATGGATGAGAACTGTACTGTGTGTTTCCCTTCAGAAACGGAGTTAAATGCCAGGCTCTGTGTCTTTCTTCATGCAAGACTTCGTTTCAGGTAAACGAAATCACTTTTCAGCTCAAACGAAGCTACATTGTTCACGATGCCCACACGTTTCAGCTCTTAACTGAAAAGCATTGGATGTTAGAGGACCTGTGGTTTATATCAGTTTCATAAACAGAGTTGAACTAGATATGGTCCGTGTGTAGGAAACACAGTTCTTTTGTTCTGAGCACACTCACGTTTCCCTCTGTATTAGAGACTCTAGAAATCAAGAGCGTGCTTTTTGCTCTAAAGCAGAGTGTGTTTCATGGATGAGAACTCTGCCCTGTGTTTCCCTTCATAAATGGAGTTAAATGCCAGGCGTGTGTCTTCCTACAAGCAAGACTTCGTTTCATGTAAACGCAGTCACTTTTCAGCTCAAACGAAGCTACATTGTTCACGAAGCTCACACGTTTCTCGCTTTTCACTGAAAAGCAATGGATGTTAGAGGACCTGTGGATTCTATCAGTTTCAGAAACAGAGTTGAACCAGATATGGTCCGTGTGTGTAGCAAACACAGTACTTTAGTTCTGAGCACACTCACGTTTCCCTCTGTATTAGAGACTCTAGAAATCAAGAGCGTGCTTCTTGCTCTAAAGCAGAGTGTCTTTCATGGATGAGAACTGTGCCCTGTGTTTACCTTCAGAAACGGAGTTAAATGCCAGGCGTGTGTCTTCTTACAAGCAAGACTTCGTTTCAGGTGAACGCAGTCACTTTTCAGCTCAAACGAAGCTACATTGTTCACGAACTCACACGTTTCTCGCTCTTAACTGAAAAGCATTGGATGTTAGAGGACCTGTGGTTTGTACCAGTTTCAGAATCAGAGTTGAACTAGATATGGTCCGTGTATGTAGGAAACACAGTTCTTTTGTTCTGAGCACACTCACGTTTTCCTCTGTATTAGAGAATCTAGAAATCAAGAGTGTGCTTTTTGCTCTAAAGCAGAGTGTGTTTCATGGATGAGAACTCTGCCCTGTGTTTACCTTCATAAATGGAGTTAAATGCCAGGCGTGTATCTTCCTACAAGCAAGACTTCGTTTCAGGTAAAAGCAGTCACTTTTCAGCTCAAACGAAGCTACATTGTTCATGAAGCTCACACGTTTCTTGCTTTTCACTGAAAATGCAATGGATGTTAGAGGACCTGTGGATTCTATCAGTTTCAGAAACAGAGTTGAACCAGATATGGTCCGTGTGTGTAGGAAACACAGTACTTTAGTTCTGAGCACACTCACGTTTCCCTCTGTATTAGAGACTCTAGAAAGCAAGAGCGTGCTTCTTGCTCTAAAGCAGGTTGTGTTTCATGGAAGAGAACTGTACCGTGTGTTTCCCTTCAGAAACGGAGTTAAATGCCAGGCTCTGTGTCTTTCTTCAAGCAAGACTTCGTTTCAGGTAAACGAAATCACTTTTCAGCTCAAACGAAGCTACATTGTTCACGATGCCCACACGTTTCAGCTCTTAACTGAAAAGCATTGGATGTTAGAGGACCTGTGGTTTATATCAGTTTCATAAACAGAGTTGAACTAGATATGGTCCGTGTGTAGGAAACACAGTTCTTTTGTTCTGAGCACACTCACGTTTCCCTCTGTATTAGAGACTCTAGAAAGCAAGAGCGTGCTTCTTGCTCTAAAGCAGAGTGTGTTTCATGGATGAGAACTGTGCCCTGTGTTTCCCTTCAGAAACGGAGTTAAATGCCAGGATCTGTGTCTTCCTTCAAGCAAGACTACGTTTCAGGTAAACGCAGTCGCTTTTCAGCTCAAACGAATCTACATTGTTCACAAAGCTCACACGTTTCTCGCTCTTAACTGAAAAGCATTGGATGTTAGAGGACCTGTTGTTTTCTATCAGTTTCAGAAACAGAGTTGAACTAGATATGGTCCGTGTATGTAGGAAACACAGTTCTTTTGTTCTGAGCACACTCACGTTTTCCTCTGTATTAGAGACTCTAGAAATCAAGAGCGTGCTTTTTGCTCTAAAGCAGAGTGTGTTTCATGGATGAGAACTCTGCCCTGTGTTTCCCTTCATAAATGGAGTTAAATGCCAGGCGTGTGTCTTCCTCCAAGCAAGACTTCGTTTCATGTAAACGCAGTCACTTTTCAGCTCAAACGAAGCTACATTGTTCACGAAGCTCACACGTTTCTCACTTTTCACTGAAAAGCAATGGATGTTAGAGGACCTGTGGATTCTATCAGTTTCAGAAACAGAGTTGAACCAGATATGGTCCGTGTGTGTAGGAAACACAGTACTTTAGTTCTGAGCACACTCACGTTTCCCTCTGTATTAGAGACTCTAGAAAGCAAGAGCGTGCTTCTTGCTCTAAAGCAGGTTGTGTTTCATGGAAGAGAGCTGTACCGTGTGTTTCCCTTCAGAAACGGAGTTAAATGCCAGGCTCTGTGTCTTTCTTCAAGCAAGACTTCGTTTCAGGTAAACGAAGACACTTTTCAGCTCAAACGAAGCTACATTGTTCACAAAGCTCACACGTTTCTCGCTCTTAACTGAAAAGCATTGGATGTTAGTGGACCTGAGGTTTGTATCAGTTTCAGAAACAGAGTGGAACGAGATATGGTCCGTGTGTGTAGGAAACACAGTTCTTTGTTCTGAGCACACTCACGTTTTCCTCTGTATTAGAGACTCTAGAAATCAAGAGCGTGCTTTTTGCTCTAAAGCAGAGTGTGTTTCATGGATGAGAACTCTGCCCTGTGTTTCCCTTCATAAATGGAGTTAAATGCCAGGCGTGTGTCTTCCTACAAGCAAGACTTCGTTTCAGGTAAACGCAGTCACTTTTCAGCTCAAACGAAGCTACATTGTTCATGAAGCTCACACGTTTCTCGCTTTTCAATGAAAATGCACTGGATGTTAGAGGACCTGTGGATTCTATCAGTTTCAGAAACAGAGTTGAACCAGATATGGTCCGTGTGTGTAGGAAACACAGTACTTTAGTTCTGAGCACACTCACGTTTCCCTCTGTATTAGAGACTCTAGAAAGCAAGAGCGTGCTTCTTGCTCTAAAGCAGGTTGTGTTTCATGGAAGAGAACTGTACCGTGTGTTTCCCTTCAGAAACGGAGTTAAATGCCAGGCTCTGTGTCTTTCTTCAAGCAAGACTTCGTTTCAGGTAAACGAAGTCACTTTTCAGCTCAAACGAAGCTACATTGTTCACAAAGCTCACACGTTTCTCGCTCTTAACTGAAAAGCATTTGATGTTAGTGGACCTGAGGTTTGTATCAGTTTCAGAAACAGAGTTGAACTAGATATGGTCCGTGTGTGTAGGAAACACAGTTCTTTTGTTCTGAGCACACTCACGTTTCCCTCTGTATTAGAGACTCTAGAAATCAAGAGCGTGCTTCTTGCTCTAAAGCAGAGTGTGTTTCATGGATGAGAACTGTGCCCTGTGTTTCCCTTCAGAAACGGAGTTAAATGCCAGGCATGTGTCTTCCTACAAGCAAGACTTCCTTTCAGGTGAACGCAGTCACTTTTCAGCTCAAACGAAGCTACATTGTTCACGAACTCACACGTTTCTTGCTCTTAACTGAAAAGCATTGGATGTTAGAGGACCTGGGGTTTGTACCAGTTTCAGAATCAGAGTTGAACTACATATGGTCCGTGTGTGTAGGAAACACAGTTCTTTTGTTCTGAGCACACTCACGTTTCCCTCTGTATTAGAGACTGTAGAAAGCAAGAGCGTGCTTCTTGCTCTAAAGCAGAGTGTGTTTCATGGATGAGAACTGTGCCCTGTGTTTCCCTTCAGAAACGGAGTTAAATGCCAGGCTCTGTGTCTTCCTTCAAGCAAGACTACGTTTCAGGTAAACGCAGTCGCTTTTCAGCTCAAACGAATCTACATTGTTCACAAAGCTCACACGTTTCTCGCTCTTAACTAAAAAGCAATGGATGTTAGAGGACCTGTGGTTTGTATCAGTTTCAGAAACAGAGTTGAAATAGATATGGTCCGTGTATGTAGGAAACACAGTTCTTTTGTTCTGAGCACACTCACGTTTTCCTCTGTATTAGAGACTCTAGAAATCAAGAGTGTGCTTTTTGCTCTAAAGCAGAGTGTGTTTCATGGATGAGAACTCTGCCCTGTGTTTACCTTCATAAATGGAGTTAAATGCCAGGCGTGTATCTTCCTACAAGCAAGACTTCGTTTCAGGTAAACGCAGTCACTTTTCAGCTCAAACGAAGCTACATTGTTCATGAAGCTCACACGTTTCTCGCTTTTCACTGAAAATGCAATGGATGTTAGAGGACCTGTGGATTCTATCAGTTTCAGAAACAGAGTTGAACCAGATATGGTCCGTGTGTGTAGGAAACACAGTACTTTAGTTCTGAGCACACTCACGTTTCCCTCTGTATTAGAGACTCTAGAAATCAAGAGCGTGCTTCTTGCTCTAAAGCATGTTGTGTTTCATGGAAGAGAACTGTACCGTGTGTTTCCCTTCAGAAACGGAGTTAAATGCCAGGCTCTATGTCTTTCTTCAAGCAAGACTTCGTTTCAGGTAAACGAAGTCACTTTTCAGCTCAAACGAAGCTACATTGTTCACAAAGCTCACACGTTTCTCGCTCTTAACTGAAAAGCATTGGATGTTAGTGGACCTGAGGTTTGTATCAGTTTCAGAAACAGAGTTGAACTAGATGTGGTCCGTGTGTGGGAAACACAGTTCTTTTGTTCTGAGCACACTCACGTTTCCCTCTGTATTAGAGATTCTAGAAAGCAAGAGCGTGCTTCTTGCTCTAAAGCAGGTTGTGTTTCATGGAAGAGATCTGTACCGTGTGTTTCCCTTCAGAAACGGAGTTAAATGCCAGGCGTGTGTCTTTCTTCAAGCAAGACTTCGTTTCAGGTAAACGAAATCACTTTTCAGCTCAAACGAAGCTACATTGTTCACGATGCCCACACGTTTCAGCTCTTAACTGAAAAGCATTGGATGTTAGAGGACCTGTGGTTTATATCAGTTTCATAAACAGAGTTGAACTAGATATGGTCCGTGTGTAGGAAACACAGATCTTTTGTTCTGAGCACACTCACGTTTCCCTCTGTATTAGAGACTCTAGAAAGCAAGAGCGTGCTTCTTGCTCTAAAGCAGAGTGTGTTTCATGGATGAGAACTGTGCACTGTGTTTCCCTTCAGAAACGGAGTTAAATGCCTGGCTCTGTGTCTTCCTTCAAGCAAGACTACGTTTCAGGTAAACGCAGTCGCTTTTCAGCTCAAACGAATCTACATTGTTCACAAAGCTCACACGTTTCTCGCTCTTAACTGAAAAGGATTGGATGTTAGAGGACCTGTTGTTTTCTATCAGTTTCAGAAACAGAGTTGAACTAGATATGGTCCGTGTATGTAGGAAACACAGTTCTTTTGTTCTGAGCACACTCACGTTTTCCTCTGTATTAGAGACTCTAGAAATCAAGAGCGCGCTTTTTGCTCTAAAGCAGAGTGTGTTTCATGGATGAGAACTCTGCCCTGTGTTTCCCTTCATAAATGGAGTTAAATGCCAGGCGTGTGTCTTCCTCCAAGCAAGACTTCGTTTCATGTAAACGCAGTCACTTTTCAGCTCAAACGAAGCTACATTGTTCACGAAGCTCACACGTTTCTCACTTTTCACTGAAAAGCAATGGATGTTAGAGGACCTGTGGATTCTATCAGTTTCAGAAACAGAGTTGAACCAGATATGGTCCGTGTGTGTAGGAAACACAGTACTTTAGTTCTGAGCACACTCACGTTTCCCTCTGTATTAGAGACTCTAGAAAGCAAGAGCGTGCTTCTTGCTCTAAAGCAGGTTGTGTTTCATGGAAGAGAACTGTACCGTGTGTTTCCCTTCAGAAACGGAGTTAAATGCCAGGCTCTGTGTCTTTCTTCAAGCAAGACTTCGTTTCAGGTAAACGAAGTCACTTTTCAGCTCAAACGAAGCTACATTTTTCACAAAGCTCACACGTTTCTCGCTCTTAACTGAAAAGCATTGGATGTTAGTGGACCTGAGGTTTGTATCAGTTTCAGAAACAGAGTGGAACGAGAAATGGTCCGTGTGTGTAGGAAACACAGTTCTTTGTTCTGAGCACACTCACGTTTTCCTCTGTATTAGAGACTCTAGAAATCAAGAGCGTGCTTTTTGCTCTAAAGCAGAGTGTGTTTCATGGATGAGAACTCTGCCCTGTGTTTCCCTTCAGAAACGGAGTTAAATGCCAGGCGTGTGTCTTCCTACAAGCAAGAATTCGTTTCAGGTGAACGCAGTCACTTTTCAGCTCAAACGAAGCTACATTGTTCACGAACTCACACGTTTCTTGCTCTTAACTGAAAAGCATTGGATGTTAGAGGATCTGGGGTTTGTACCAGTTTCAGAATCAGAGTTGAACTACATATGGTCCGTGTGTGTAGGAAACACAGTTCTTTTGTTCTGAGCACACTCACGTTTCCCTCTGTATTAGAGACTGTAGAAAGCAAGAGCGTGCTTCTTGCTCTAAAGCAGAGTGTGTTTCATGGATGAGAACTGTGCCCTGTGTTTCCCTTCAGAAACGGAGTTAAATGCCAGGCTCTGTGTCTTCCTTCAAGCAAGACTACGTTTCAGGTAAACGCAGTCGCTTTTCAGCTCAAACGAATCTACATTGTTCACAAAGCTCACACGTTTCTCGCTCTTAACTAAAAAGCAATGGATGTTAGAGGACCTGTGGTTTGTATCAGTTTCAGAAACAGAGTTGAAATAGATATGGTCCGTGTATGTAGGAAACACAGTTCTTTTGTTCTGAGCACACTCACGTTTTCCTCTGTATTAGAGACTCTAGAAATCAAGAGTGTGCTTTTTGCTCTAAAGCAGAGTGTGTTTCATGGATGAGAACTCTGCCCTGTGTTTACCTTCATAAATGGAGTTAAATGCCAGGCGTGTATCTTCCTACAAGCAAGACTTCGTTTCAGGTAAACGCAGTCACTTTTCAGCTCAAACGAAGCTACATTGTTCATGAAGCTCACACGTTTCTTGCTTTTCACTGAAAATGCAATGGATGTTAGAGGACCTGTGGATTCTATCAGTTTCAGAAACAGAGTTGAACCAGATATGGTCCGTGTGTGTAGGAAACACAGTACTTTAGTTCTGAGCACACTCACGTTTCCCTCTGTATTAGAGACTCTAGAAATCAAGAGCGTGCTTCTTGCTCTAAAGCAGGTTGTGTTTCATGGAAGAGAACTGTACCGTGTGTTTCCCTTCAGAAACGGAGTTAAATGCCAGGCTCTATGTCTTTCTTCAAGCAAGACTTCGTTTCAGGTAAACGAAGTCACTTTTCAGCTCAAACGAAGCTACATTGTTCACAAAGCTCACACGTTTCTCGCTCTTAACTGAAAAGCATTGGATGTTAGTGGACCTGAGGTTTGTATCAGTTTCAGAAACAGAGTTGAACTAGATGTGGTCCGTGTGTGGGAAACACAGTTCTTTTGTTCTGAGCACACTCACGTTTCCCTCTGTATTAGAGATTCTAGAAAGCAAGAGCGTGCTTCTTGCTCTAAAGCAGGTTGTGTTTCATGGAAGAGATCTGTACCGTGTGTTTCCCTTCAGAAACGGAGTTAAATGCCAGGCGTGTGTCTTTCTTCAAGCAAGACTTCGTTTCAGGTAAACGAAATCACTTTTCAGCTCAAACGAAGCTACATTGTTCACGATGCCCACACGTTTCAGCTCTTAACTGAAAAGCATTGGATGTTAGAGGACCTGTGGTTTATATCAGTTTCATAAACAGAGTTGAACTAGATATGGTCCGTGTGTAGGAAACACAGATCTTTTGTTCTGAGCACACTCACGTTTCCCTCTGTATTAGAGACTCTAGAAAGCAAGAGCGTGCTTCTTGCTCTAAAGCAGAGTGTGTTTCATGGATGAGAACTGTGCCCTGTGTTTCCCTTCAGAAACGGAGTTAAATGCCTGGCTCTGTGTCTTCCTTCAAGCAAGACTACGTTTCAGGTAAACGCAGTCGCTTTTCAGCTCAAACGAATCTACATTGTTCACAAAGCTCACACGTTTCTCGCTCTTAACTGAAAAGCATTGGATGTTAGAGGCCCTGTTGTTTTCTATCAGTTTCAGAAACAGAGTTGAACTAGATATGGTCCGTGTATGTAGGAAACACAGTTCTTTTGTTCTGAGCACACTCACGTTTTCCTCTGTATTAGAGACTCTAGAAATCAAGAGCGTGCTTTTTGCTCTAAAGCAGAGTGTGTTTCATGGATGAGAACTCTGCCCTGTGTTTCCCTTCATAAATGGAGTTAAATGCCAGGCGTGTATCTTCCTCCAAGCAAGACTTCGTTTCATGTAAACGCAGTCACTTTTCAGCTCAAACGAAGCTACATTGTTCACGAAGCTCACACGTTTCTCACTTTTCACTGAAAAGCAATGGATGTTAGAGGACCTGTGGATTCTATCAGTTTCAGAAACAGAGTTGAACCAGATATGGTCCGTGTGTGTAGGAAACACAGTACTTTAGTTCTGAGCACACTCACGTTTCCCTCTGTATTAGAGACTCTAGAAAGCAAGAGCGTGCTTCTTGCTCTAAAGCAGGTTGTGTTTCATGGAAGAGAACTGTACCGTGTGTTTCCCTTCAGAAACGGAGTTAAATGCCAGGCTCTGTGTCTTTCTTCAAGCAAGACTTCGTTTCAGGTAAACGAAGTCACTTTTCAGCTCAAACGAAGCTACATTTTTCACAAAGCTCACACGTTTCTCGCTCTTAACTGAAAAGCATTGGATGTTAGTGGACCTGAGGTATGTATCAGTTTCAGAAACAGAGTGGAACGAGAAATGGTCCGTGTGTGTAGGAAACACAGTTCTTTGTTCTGAGCACACTCACGTTTTCCTCTGTATTAGAGACTCTAGAAATCAAGAGCGTGCTTTTTGCTCTAAAGCAGAGTGTGTTTCATGGATGAGAACTCTGCCCTGTGTTTCCCTTCAGAAACGGAGTTAAATGCCAGGCGTGTGTCTTCCTACAAGCAAGAATTCGTTTCAGGTGAACGCAGTCACTTTTCAGCTCAAACGAAGCTACATTGTTCACGAACTCACACGTTTCTTGCTCTTAACTGAAAAGCATTGGATGTTAGAGGACCTGGGGTTTGTACCAGTTTCAGAATCAGAGTTGAACTACATATGGTCCGTGTGTGTAGGAAACACAGTTCTTTTGTTCTGAGCACACTCACGTTTCCCTCTGTATTAGAGACTGTAGAAAGCAAGAGCGTGCTTCTTGCTCTAAAGCAGAGTGTGTTTCATGGATGAGAACTGTGCCCTGTGTTTCCCTTCAGAAACGGAGTTAAATGCCAGGCTCTGTGTCTTCCTTCAAGCAAGACTACGTTTCAGGTAAACGCAGTCGCTTTTCAGCTCAAACGAATCTACATTGTTCACAAAGCTCACACGTTTCTCGCTCTTAACTAAAAAGCAATGGATGTTAGAGGACCTGTGGTTTGTATCAGTTTCAGAAACAGAGTTGAAATAGATATGGTCCGTGTATGTAGGAAACACAGTTCTTTTGTTCTGAGCACACTCACGTTTTCCTCTGTATTAGAGACTCTAGAAATCAAGAGTGTGCTTTTTGCTCTAAAGCAGAGTGTGTTTCATGGATGAGAACTCTGCCCTGTGTTTACCTTCATAAATGGAGTTAAATGCCAGGCGTGTATCTTCCTACAAGCAAGACTTCGTTTCAGGTAAACGCAGTCACTTTTCAGCTCAAACGAAGCTACATTGTTCATGAAGCTCACACGTTTCTTGCTTTTCACTGAAAATGCAATGGATGTTAGAGGACCTGTGGATTCTATCAGTTTCAGAAACAGAGTTGAACCAGATATGGTCCGTGTGTGTAGGAAACACAGTACTTTAGTTCTGAGCACACTCACGTTTCCCTCTGTATTAGAGACTCTAGAAAGCAAGAGCGTGCTTCTTGCTCTAAAGCAGGTTGTGTTTCATGGAAGAGAACTGTACCGTGTGTTTCCCTTCAGAAACGGAGTTAAATGCCAGGCTCTGTGTCTTTCTTCAAGCAAGACTTCGTTTCAGGTAAACGAAGTCACTTTTCAGCTCAAACGAAGCTACATTGTTCACAAAGCTCACACGTTTCTCACTCTTAACTGAAAAGCATTGGATGTTAGTGGACCTGAGGTTTGTATCAGTTTCAGAAACAGAGTGGAACGAGATATGGTCCGTGTGTGTAGGAAACACAGTTCTTTGTTCTGAGCACACTCACGTTTTCCTCTGTATTAGAGACTCTAGAAATCAAGAGCGTGCTTTTTGCTCTAAAGCAGAGTGTGTTTCATGGATGAGAACTCTGCCCTGTGTTTCCCTTCATAAATGGAGTTAAATGCCAGGCGTGTGTCTTCCTACAAGCAAGACTTCGTTTCAGGTAAACGCAGTCACTTTTCAGCTCAAACGAAGCTACATTGTTCATGAAGCTCACACGTTTCTCGCTTTTCAATGAAAATGCACTGGATGTTAGAGGACCTGTGGATTCTATCAGTTTCAGAAACAGAGTTGAACCAGATATGGTCCGTGTGTGTAGGAAACACAGTACTTTAGTTCTGAGCACACTCACGTTTCCCTATGTATTAGAGACTCTAGAAAGCAAGAGCGTCCTTCTTGCTCTAAAGCAGGTTGTGTTTCATGGAAGAGAACTGTACCGTGTGTTTCCCTTCAGAAACGGAGTTAAATGCCAGGCTCTGTGTCTTTCTTCAAGCAAGACTTCGTTTCAGGTAAACGAAGTCACTTTTCAGCTCAAACGAAGCTACATTGTTCACAAAGCTCACACGTTTCTCGCTCTTAACTGAAAAGCATTGGATGTTAGTGGACCTGAGGTTTGTATCAGTTTCAGAAACAGAGTTGAACTAGATATGGTCCGTGTGTGTAGGAAACACAGTTCTTTTGTTCTGAGCACACTCACGTTTCCCTCTGTATTAGAGACTCTAGAAATCAAGAGCGTGCTTCTTGCTCTAAAGCAGAGTGTGTTTCATGGATGAGAACTCTGCCCTGTGTTTCCCTTCAGAAACGGAGTTAAATGCCAGGCGTGTGTCTTCCTACAAGCAAGAATTCGTTTCAGGTAAACGCAGTCACTTTTCAGCTCAAACGAAGCTACATTGTTCACGAACTCACACGTTTCTTGCTCTTAACTGAAAAGCATTGGATGTTAGAGGACCTGGGGTTTGTACCAGTTTCAGAATCAGAGTTGAACTACATATGGTCCGTGTGTGTAGGAAACACAGTTCTTTTGTTCTGAGCACACTCACGTTTCCCTCTGTATTAGAGACTGTAGAAAGCAAGAGCGTGCTTCTTGCTCTAAAGCAGAGTGTGTTTCATGGATGAGAACTGTGCCCTGTGTTTCCCTTCAGAAACGGAGTTAAATGCCAGGCTCTGTGTCTTCCTTCAAGCAAGACTACGTTTCAGGTAAACGCAGTCGCTTTTCAGCTCAAACGAATCTACATTGTTCACAAAGCTCACACGTTTCTCGCTCTTAACTAAAAAGCAATGGATGTTAGAGGACCTGTGGTTTGTATCAGTTTCAGAAACAGAGTTGAAATAGATATGGTCCGTGTATGTAGGAAACACAGTTCTTTTGTTCTGAGCACACTCACGTTTTCCTCTGTATTAGAGACTCTAGAAATCAAGAGTGTGCTTTTTGCTCTAAAGCAGAGTGTGTTTCATGGATGAGAACTCTGCCCTGTGTTTACCTTCATAAATGGAGTTAAATGCCAGGCGTGTATCTTCCTACAAGCAAGACTTCGTTTCAGGTAAACGCAGTCACTTTTCAGCTCAAACGAAGCTACATTGTTCATGAAGCTCACACGTTTCTTGCTTTTCACTGAAAATGCAATGGATGTTAGAGGACCTGTGGATTCTATCAGTTTCAGAAACAGAGTTGAACCAGATATGGTCCGTGTGTGTAGGAAACACAGTACTTTAGTTCTGAGCACACTCACGTTTCCCTCTGTATTAGAGACTCTAGAAATCAAGAGCGTGCTTCTTGCTCTAAAGCAGGTTGTGTTTCATGGAAGAGAACTGTACCGTGTGTTTCCCTTCAGAAACGGAGTTAAATGCCAGGCTCTGTGTCTTTCTTCAAGCAAGACTTCGTTTCAGGTAAACGAAGTCACTTTTCAGCTCAAACGAAGCTACATTGTTCACAAAGCTCACACGTTTCTCGCTCTTAACTGAAAAGCATTGGATGTTAGTGGACCTGAGGTTTGTATCAGTTTCAGAAACAGAGTTGAACTAGATGTGGTCCGTGTGTGGGAAACACAGTTCTTTTGTTCTGAGCACACTCACGTTTCCCTCTGTATTAGAGATTCTAGAAAGCAAGAGCGTGCTTCTTGCTCTAAAGCAGGTTGTGTTTCATGGAAGAGATCTGTACCGTGTGTTTCCCTTCAGAAACGGAGTTAAATGCCAGGCGTGTGTCTTTCTTCAAGCAAGACTTCGTTTCAGGTAAACGAAATCACTTTTCAGCTCAAACGAAGCTACATTGTTCACGATGCCCACAAGTTTCAGCTCTTAACTGAAAAGCATTGGATGTTAGAGGACCTGTGGTTTATATCAGTTTCATAAACAGAGTTGAACTAGATATGGTCCGTGTGTAGGAAACACAGATCTTTTGTTCTGAGCACACTCACGTTTCCCTCTGTATTAGAGACTCTAGAAAGCAAGAGCGTGCTTCTTGCTCTAAAGCAGAGTGTGTTTCATGGATGAGAACTGTGCCCTGTGTTTCCCTTCAGAAACGGAGTTAAATGCCTGGCTCTGTGTCTTCCTTCAAGCAAGACTACGTTTCAGGTAAACGCAGTCGCTTTTCAGCTCAAACGAATCTACATTGTTCACAAAGCTCACACGTTTCTCGCTCTTAACTGAAAAGCATTGGATGTTAGAGGACCTGTTGTTTTCTATCAGTTTCAGAAACAGAGTTGAACTAGATATGGTCCGTGTATGTAGGAAACACAGTTCTTTTGTTCTGAGCACACTCACGTTTTCCTCTGTATTAGAGACTCTAGAAATCAAGAGCGCGCTTTTTGCTCTAAAGCAGAGTGTGTTTCATGGATGAGAACTCTGCCCTGTGTTTCCCTTCATAAATGGAGTTAAATGCCAGGCGTGTGTCTTCCTCCAAGCAAGACTTCGTTTCATGTAAACGCAGTCACTTTTCAGCTCAAACGAAGCTACATTGTTCACGAAGCTCACACGTTTCTCACTTTTCACTGAAAAGCAATGGATGTTAGAGGACCTGTGGATTCTATCAGTTTCAGAAACAGAGTTGAACCAGATATGGTCCGTGTGTGTAGGAAACACAGTACTTTAGTTCTGAGCACACTCACGTTTCCCTCTGTATTAGAGACTCTAGAAAGCAAGAGCGTGCTTCTTGCTCTAAAGCAGGTTGTGTTTCATGGAAGAGAACTGTACCGTGTGTTTCCCTTCAGAAACGGAGTTAAATGCCAGGCTCTGTGTCTTTCTTCAAGCAAGACTTCGTTTCAGGTAAACGAAGTCACTTTTCAGCTCAAACGAAGCTACATTTTTCACAAAGCTCACACGTTTCTCGCTCTTAACTGAAAAGCATTGGATGTTAGTGGACCTGAGGTTTGTATCAGTTTCAGAAACAGAGTGGAACGAGAAATGGTCCGTGTGTGTAGGAAACACAGTTCTTTGTTCTGAGCACACTCACGTTTTCCTCTGTATTAGAGACTCTAGAAATCAAGAGCGTGCTTTTTGCTCTAAAGCAGAGTGTGTTTCATGGATGAGAACTCTGCCCTGTGTTTCCCTTCAGAAACGGAGTTAAATGCCAGGCGTGTGTCTTCCTACAAGCAAGAATTCGTTTCAGGTGAACGCAGTCACTTTTCAGCTCAAACGAAACTACATTGTTCACGAACTCACACGTTTCTTGCTCTTAACTGAAAAGCATTGGATGTTAGAGGACCTGGGGTTTGTACCAGTTTCAGAATCAGAGTTGAACTACATATGGTCCGTGTGTGTAGGAAACACAGTTCTTTTGTTCTGAGCACACTCACGTTTCCCTCTGTATTAGAGACTGTAGAAAGCAAGAGCGTGCTTCTTGCTCTAAAGCAGAGTGTGTTTCATGGATGAGAACTGTGCCCTGTGTTTCCCTTCAGAAACGGAGTTAAATGCCAGGCTCTGTGTCTTCCTTCAAGCAAGACTACGTTTCAGGTAAACGCAGTCGCTTTTCAGCTCAAACGAATCTACATTGTTCACAAAGCTCACACGTTTCTCGCTCTTAACTAAAAAGCAATGGATGTTAGAGGACCTGTGGTTTGTATCAGTTTCAGAAACAGAGTTGAACTAGATATGGTCCGTGTATGTAGGAAACACAGTTCTTTTGTTCTGAGCACACTCACGTTTTCCTCTGTATTAGAGACTCTAGAAATCAAGAGTGTGCTTTTTGCTCTAAAGCAGAGTGTGTTTCATGGATGAGAACTCTGCCCTGTGTTTACCTTCATAAATGGAGTTAAATGCCAGGCGTGTATCTTCCTACAAGCAAGACTTCGTTTCAGGTAAACGCAGTCACTTTTCAGCTCAAACGAAGCTACATTGTTCATGAAGCTCACACGTTTCTTGCTTTTCACTGAAAATGCAATGGATGTTAGAGGACCTGTGGATTCTATCAGTTTCAGAAACAGAGTTGAACCAGATATGGTCCGTGTGTGTAGGAAACACAGTACTTTAGTTCTGAGCACACTCACGTTTCCCTCTGTATTAGAGACTCTAGAAATCAAGAGCGTGCTTCTTGCTCTAAAGCAGGTTGTGTTTCATGGAAGAGAACTGTACCGTGTGTTTCCCTTCAGAAACGGAGTTAAATGCCAGGCTCTATGTCTTTCTTCAAGCAAGACTTCGTTTCAGGTAAACGAAGTCACTTTTCAGCTCAAACGAAGCTACATTGTTCACAAAGCTCACACGTTTCTCGCTCTTAACTGAAAAGCATTGGATGTTAGTGGACCTGAGGTTTGTATCAGTTTCAGAAACAGAGTTGAACTAGATGTGGTCCGTGTGTGGGAAACACAGTTCTTTTGTTCTGAGCACACTCACGTTTCCCTCTGTATTAGAGATTCTAGAAAGCAAGAGCGTGCTTCTTGCTCTAAAGCAGGTTGTGTTTCATGGAAGAGATCTGTACCGTGTGTTTCCCTTCAGAAACGGAGTTAAATGCCAGGCTCTGTGTCTTTCTTCAAGCAAGACTTCGTTTCAGGTAAACGAAATCACTTTTCAGCTCAAACGAAGCTACATTGTTCACGATGCCCACACGTTTCAGCTCTTAACTGAAAAGCATTGGATGTTAGAGGACCTGTGGTTTATATCAGTTTCATAAACAGAGTTGAACTAGATATGGTCCGTGTGTAGGAAACACAGATTTTTTGTTCTGAGCACACTCACGTTTCCCTCTGTATTAGAGACTCTAGAAAGCAAGAGCGTGCTTCTTGCTCTAAAGCAGAGTGTGTTTCATGGATGAGAACTGTGCCCTGTGTTTCCCTTCAGAAACGGAGTTAAATGCCTGGCTCTGTGTCTTCCTTCAAGCAAGACTACGTTTCAGGTAAACGCAGTCGCTTTTCAGCTCAAACGAATCTACATTGTTCACAAAGCTCACACGTTTCTCGCTCTTAACTGAAAAGCATTGGATGTTAGAGGCCCTGTTGTTTTCTATCAGTTTCAGAAACAGAGTTGAACTAGATATGGTCCGTGTATGTAGGAAACACAGTTCTTTTGTTCTGAGCACACTCACGTTTTCCTCTGTATTAGAGATTCTAGAAATCAAGAGCGCGCTTTTTGCTCTAAAGCAGAGTGTGTTTCATGGATGAGAACTCTGCCCTGTGTTTCCCTTCATAAATGGAGTTAAATGCCAGGCGTGTGTCTTCCTCCAAGCAAGACTTCGTTTCATGTAAACGCAGTCACTTTTCAGCTCAAACGAAGCTACATTGTTCACGAAGCTCACACGTTTCTCACTTTTCACTGAAAAGCAATGGATGTTAGAGGACCCGTGGATTCTATCAGTTTCAGAAACAGAGTTGAACCAGATATGGTCCGTGTGTGTAGGAAACACAGTACTTTAGTTCTGAGCACACTCACGTTTCCCTCTGTATTAGAGACTCTAGAAAGCAAGAGCGTGCTTCTTGCTCTAAAGCAGGTTGTGTTTCATGGAAGAGAACTGTACCGTGTGTTTCCCTTCAGAAACGGAGTTAAATGCCAGGCTCTGTGTCTTTCTTCAAGCAAGACTTCGTTTCAGGTAAACGAAGTCACTTTTCAGCTCAAACGAAGCTACATTTTTCACAAAGCTCACACGTTTCTCGCTCTTAACTGAAAAGCATTGGATGTTAGTGGACCTGAGGTTTGTATCAGTTTCAGAAACAGAGTGGAACGAGAAATGGTCCGTGTGTGTAGGAAACACAGTTCTTTGTTCTGAGCACACTCACGTTTTCCTCTGTATTAGAGACTCTAGAAATCAAGAGCGTGCTTTTTGCTCTAAAGCAGAGTGTGCTTCATGGATGAGAACTCTGCCCTGTGTTTCCCTTCATAAATGGAGTTAAATGCCAGGTGTGTGTCTTCCTACAAGCAAGACTTCGTTTCAGGTAAACGCAGTCACTTTTCAGCTCAAACGAAGCTACATTGTTCATGAAGCTCACATGTTTCTCGCTTTTCAATGAAAATGCACTGGATGTTAGAGGACCTGTGGATTCTATCAGTTTCAGAAACAGAGTTGAACCAGATATGGTCCGTGTGTGTAGGAAACACAGTACTTTAGTTCTGAGCACACTCACGTTTCCCTCTGTATTAGAGACTCTAGAAAGCAAGAGCGTGCTTCTTGCTCTAAAGCAGGTTGTGTTTCATGGAAGAGAACTGTACCGTGTGTTTCCCTTCAGAAACGGAGTTAAATGCCAGGCTCTGTGTCTTTCTTCAAGCAAGACTTCGTTGCAGGTAAACGAAGTCACTTTTCAGCTCAAACGAAGCTACATTGTTCACAAAGCTCACACGTTTCTCGCTCTTAACTGAAAAGCATTGGATGTTAGTGGACCTGAGGTTTGTATCAGTTTCAGAAACAGAGTTGAACGAGATATGGTCCGTGTGTGTAGGAAACACAGTTCTTTTGTTCTGAGCACACTCACGTTTCCCTCTGTATTAGAGACTCTAGAAATCAAGAGCATGCTTCTTGCTCTAAAGCAGAGTGTGTTTCATGGATGAGAACTGTGCCCTGTGTTTCCCTTCAGAAACGGAGTTAAATGCCAGGCGTGTGTCTTCCTACAAGCAAGACTTCGTTTCAGGTGAACGCAGTCACTTTTCAGCTCAAACGAAGCTACATTGTTCACGAACTCACACGTTTCTTGCTCTTAACTGAAAAGCATTGGATGTTAGAGGACCTGGGGTTTGTACCAGTTTCAGAATCAGAGTTGAACTACATATGGTCCGTGTGTAGGAAACACAGTACTTTAGTTCTGAGCACACTCACGTTTCCCTCTGTATTAGAGACTCTAGAAATCAAGAGCGTGCTTCTTGCTCTAAAGCAGGTTGTGTTTCATGGAAGAGAACTGTACCGTGTGTTTCCCTTCAGAAACGGAGTTAAATGCCAGGCTCTGTGTCTTTCTTCAAGCAAGACTTCGTTGCAGGTAAACGAAGTCACTTTTCAGCTCAAACGAAGCTACATTGTTCACAAAGCTCACACGTTTCTCGCTCTTAACTGAAAAGCATTGGATGTTAGTGGACCTGAGGTTTGTATCAGTTTCAGAAACAGAGTTGAACGAGTTATGGTCCGTGTGTGTAGGAAACACAGTACTTTTGTTCTGAGCACACTCACGTTTCCCTCTGTATTAGAGACTCTAGAAATCAAGAGCGTGCTTCTTGCTCTAAAGCAGAGTGTGTTTCATGGATGAGAACTGTGCCCTGTGTTTCCCTTCAGAAACGGAGTTAAATGCCAGGCGTGTGTCTTCCTACAAGTAAGACTTCGTTTCAGGTGAACGCAGTCACTTTTCAGCTCAAACGAAGCTACATTGTTCACGAACTCACACGTTTCTTGCTCTTAACTGAAAAGCATTGGATGTTAGAGGACCTGTGGTTTGTACCAGTTTCAGAATCAGAGTTGAACTACATATGGTCCGTGTGTGTAGGAAACACAGTTCTTTTGTTCTGAGCACACTCACGTTTCCCTCTATATTAGAGACTGTAGAAAGCAAGAGCGTGCTTCTTGCTCTAAAGCAGAGTGTGTTTCATGGATGAGAACTGTGCCCTGTGTTTCCCTTCAGAAACGGAGTTAAATGCCAGGCTCTGTGTCTTCCTTCAAGCAAGACTACGTTTCAGGTAAACGCAGTCGCTTTTCAGCTCAAACGAATCTACATTGTTCACAAAGCTCACACGTTTCTCGCTCTTAACTAAAAAGCAATGGATGTTAGAGGACCTGTGGTTTGTATCAGTTTCAGAAACAGAGTTGAACTAGATATGGTCCGTGTGTGTAGGAAACACAGTTCTTTTGTTCTGAGCACACTCACGTTTTCCTCTGTATTAGAGACTCTAGAAATCAAGAGTGTGCTTTTTGCTCTAAAGCAGAGTGTGTTTCATGGATGAGAACTCTGCCCTGTGTTTACCTTCATAAATGGAGTTAAATGCCAGGCATGTATCTTCCTACAAGCAAGACTTCGTTTCAGGTAAACGCAGTCACTTTTCAGCTCAAACGAAGCTACATTGTTCATGAAGCTCACACGTTTCTTGCTTTTCACTGAAAATTCAATGGATGTTAGAGGACCTGTGGATTCTATCAGTTTCAGAAACAGAGTTGAACCAGATATGGTCCGTGTGTGTAGGAAACACAGTACTTTAGTTCTGAGCACACTCACGTTTCCCTCTGTATTAGAGACTCTAGAAATCAAGAGTGTGCTTCTTGCTCTAAAGCAGGTTGTGTTTCATGGAAGAGAACTGTACCGTGTGTTTCCCTTCAGAAACGGAGTTAAATGCCAGGCTCTATGTCTTTCTTCAAGCAAGACTTCGTTTCAGGTAAACGAAGTCACTTTTCAGCTCAAACGAAGCTACATTGTTCACAAAGCTCACACGTTTCTCGCTCTTAACTGAAAAGCATTGGATGTTAGTGGACCTGAGGTTTGTATCAGTTTCAGAAACAGAGTTGAACTAGATGTGGTCCGTGTGTGTAGGAAACACAGTTCTTTTGTTCTGAGCACACTCACGTTTCCCTCTGTATTAGAGAATCTAGAAAGCAAGAGCGTGCTTCTTGCTCTAAAGCAGGTTGTGTTTCATGGAAGAGAACTGTACCGTGTGTTTCCCTTCAGAAACGGAGTTAAATGCCAGGATCTGTGTCTTTCTTCAAGCAAGACTTCGTTTCAGGTAAACGAAATCACTTTTCAGCTCAAACGAAGCTACATTGTTCACGATGCCCACACGTTTCAGCTCTTAACTGAAAAGCATTGGATGTTAGAGGACCTGTGGTTTATATCAGTTTCATAAACAGAGTTGAACTAGATATGGTCCGTGTGTAGGAAACACAGATCTTTTGTTCTGAGCACACTCACGTTTCCCTCTGTATTAGAGACTCTAGAAAGCAAGAGCGTGCTTCTTGCTCTAAAGCAGAGTTTGTTTCATGGATGAGAACTGTGCCCTGTGTTTCCCTTCAGAAACGGAGTTAAAAGCCTGGCTCTGTGTCTTCCTTCAAGCAAGACTACGTTTCAGGTAAACGCAGTCGCTTTTCAGCTCAAACGAATCTACATTGTTCACAAAACTCACACGTTTCTCGCTCTTAACTGAAAACCATTGGATGTTAGAGGACCTGTTGTTTTCTATCAGTTTCAGAAACAGACTTGAACTAGATATGGTCCGTGTATGTAGGAAACACAGTTCTTTTGTTCTGAGCACACTCACGTTTTCCTCTGTATTAGAGACTCTAGAAATCAAGAGCGTGCTTTTTGCTCTAAAGCAGAGTGTGTTTCATGGATGAGAACTCTGCCCTGTGTTTCCCTTCATAAATGGAGTTAAATGCCAGGCGTGTGTCTTCCTCCAAGCAAGACTTCGTTTCATGTAAACGCAGTCACTTTTCAGCCCAAAGAAGCTACATTGTTCACGAAGCTCACACGTTTCTCACTTTTCACTGAAAAGCAATGGATGTTACAGGACCTGTGGATTCTATCAGTTTCAGAAACAGAGTTGAACGAGATATGGTCCGTGTGTGTAGGAAACACAGTTCTTTTGTTCTGAGCACACTCACGTTTCCCTCTGTATTAGAGACTCTAGAAATCAAGAGCGTGCTTCTTGCTCTAAAGCAGAGTGTGTTTCATGGATGAGAACTGTGCCCTGTGTTTCCCTTCAGAAACGGAGTTAAATGCCAGGCGTGTGTCTTCCTACAAGTAAGACTTCGTTTCAGGTGAACGCAGTCACTTTTCAGCTCAAACGAAGCTACATTGTTCACGAACTCACACGTTTCTTGCTCTTAACTGAAAAGCATTGGATGTTAGAGGACCTGGGGTTTGTACCAGTTTCAGAATCAGAGTTGAACTACATATGGTCCGTGTGTGTAGGAAACACAGTTCTTTTGTTCTGAGCACACTCACGTTTCCCTCTGTATTAGAGACTCTAGAAAGCAAGAGCGTGCTTCTTGCTCTAAAGCAGAGTGTGTTTCATGGATGAGAACTGTGCCCTGTGTTTCCCTTCAGAAACGGAGTTAAATGCCAGGCTCTGTGTCTTCCTTCAAGCAAGACTACGTTTCAGGTAAACACAGTCGCTTTTCAGCTCAAACGAATCTACATTGTTCACAAAGCTCACACGTTTCTCGCTCTTAACTGAAAAGCATTGGATGTTAGAGGACCTGTGGTTTGTATCAGTTTCAGAAACAGAGTTGAACTAGATATGGTCCGTGTATGTAGAAAACACAGTTCTTTTGTTCTGAGCTCACTCACGTTTTCCTCTGTATTAGAGACTCTAGAAATCAAGAGCGTGCTTTTTGCTCTAAAGCAGAGTGTGTTTCATGGATGAGAACTCTGCCCTGTGTTTCCCTTCATAAATGGAGTTAAATGCCAGGCGTGTGTCTTCCGCCAAGCAAGACTTCGCTTCATGTAAACGCAGTCACTTTTCAGCTCAAACGAAGCTACATTGTTCACGAAGCTCACACGTTTCTCGCTTTTCACTGAAAAGCAATGGATGTTAGAGGACCTGTGGATTCTATCAGTTTCAGAAACAGAGTTGAACCAGATATGGTCCGTGTGTGTAGGAAACACAGTACTTTAGTTTGAGCACACTCACATTTCACTCTGTATTAGAGACTCTAGAAAGCAAGAGCGTGCTTCTTGCTCTAAAGCAGGTTGTGTTTCATGGAAGAGAACTGTACCGTGTGTTTCCCTTCAGAAACGGAGTTAAATGCCAGGCTCTGTGTCTTTCTTCAAGCAAGACTTCGTTTCAGGTAAACGAAGTCACTTTTCAGCTCAAAAGAAGCTACATTGTTCACAAAGCTCACACGTTTCTCGCTCTTAACTGAAAAGCATTGGATGTTAGTGGACCTGAGGTTTGTATCAGTTTCAGAAACAGAGTGGAACGAGATATGGTCCGTGTGTGTAGGAAACACAGTTCTTTGTTCTGAGCACACTCACGTTTTCCTCTGTATTAGAGACTCTAGAAATCAAGAGCATGCGTTTTGCTCTAAAGCAGAGTGTGTTTCATGGATGAGAACTCTGCCCTGTGTTTCCCTTCATAAATGGAGTTAAATGCCAGGCGTGTGTCTTCCTACAAGCAAGACTTCGTTTCAGGTAAAGGCAGTCACTTTTCAGCTCAAACGAAGCTACATTGTTCATGAAGCTCACACGTTTCTCGCTTTTCACTGAAAATGCAATGGATGTTAGAGGACCTGTGGATTCTATCAGTTTCAGAAACAGAGTTGAACCAGATATGGTCCGTGTGTGTAGGAAACACAGTACTTTAGTTCTGAGCACACTCACGTTTCCCTCTGTATTAGAGACTCTAGAAAGCAAGAGCGTGCTTCTTGCTCTAAAGCAGGTTGTGTTTCATGGAAGAGAACTGTACCGTGTGTTTCCCTTCAGAAACGGAGTTAAATGCCAGGCTCTGTGTCTTCCTTAAAGCAAGACTTCGTTTCAGGTAAATGAAGTCACTTTTCAGCTCAAACGAAGCTACATTGTTCACAAAGCTCACACGTTTCTCGCTCTTAACTGAAAAGCATTGGATGTTAGTGGACCTGAGGTTTGTATCAGTTTCAGAAACAGAGTTGAACTAGATATGGTCCGTGTGTGTAGGAAACACAGTTCTTTTGTTCTGAGCACACTCACGTTTCCCTCTGTATTAGAGACTCTAGAAATCAAGAGCGTGCTTCTTGCTCTAAAGCAGAGTGTGTTTCATGGATGAGAACTGTTCCCTGTGTTTCCCTTCAGAAACGGAGTTAAATGCCAGGCTCTGTGTCTTCCTTCAAGCAAGACTACGTTTCAGATAAACGCAGTCGCTTTTCAGCTCAAACGAATCTACATTGTTCACAAAGCTCACACGTTTCTCGCTCTTAACTGAAAAGCATTGGATGTTAGAGGACCTGTGGTTTGTATCAGTTTCAGAAACAGAGTTGAACTAGATATGGTCCGTGTATGTAGGAAACACAGTTCTTTTGTTCTGAGCTCACTCACGTTTTCCTCTGTATTAGAGACTCTAGAAATCAAGAGCGTGCTTTTTGCTCTAAAGCAGAGTGTGTTTCATGGATGAGAACTCTGCCCTGTGTTTCCCTTCATAAATGGAGTTAAATGCCAGGCGTGTGTCTTCCGCCAAGCAAGACTTCGCTTCATGTAAACGCAGTCACTTTTTAGCTCAAACGAAGCTACATTGTTCACGAAGCTCACACGTTTCTCGCTTTTCACTGAAAAGCAATGGATGTTAGAGGACCTGTGGATTCTATCAGTTTCAGAAACAGAGTTGAACCAGATATGGTCCGTGTGTGTAGGAAACACAGTACTTTAGTTTGAGCACACTCACGTTTCCCTCTGTATTAGAGACTCTAGAAAGCAAGACCGTGCTTCTTGCTCTAAAGCAGGTTGTGTTTCATGGAAGAGAACTGTACCGTGTGTTTCCCTTCAGAAACGGAGTTAAATGCCAGGCTCTGTGTCTTTCTTCAAGCAAGACTTCGTTTCAGGTAAACAAAGTCACTTTTCAGCTCAAACGAAGCTACATTGTTCACAAAGCTCACACGTTTCTCGCTCTTAACTGAAAAGCATTGGATGTTAGTGGACCTGATGTTTGTATCAGTTTCAGAATCAGAGTGGAACGAGATATGGTCCGTGTGTGTAGGAAACACAGTTCTTTGTTCTGAGCACACTCACGTTTTCCTCTGTATTAGAGACTCCAGAAATCAAGAGCGTGCTTCTTGCTCTAAAGCAGAGTGTGTTTCATGGATGAGAACTCTGCCCTGTGTTCCCTTCATAAATGGAGTTAAATGCCAGGCGTGTGTCTTCCTACAAGCAAGACTTCGTTTCAGGTAAAGGCAGTCACTTTTCAGCTCAAACGAAGCTACATTGTTCATGAAGCTCACACGTTTCTCGCTTTTCACTGAAAATGCAATGGATGTTAGAGGACCTGTGGATTCTATCAGTTTCAGAAACAGAGTTGAACCAGATATGGTCCGTGTGTGTAGGAAACACAGTACTTTAGTTCTGAGCACACTCACGTTTCCCTCTGTATTAGAGACTCTAGAAAGCAAGAGCGTGCTTCTTGCTCTAAAGCAGGTTGTGTTTCATGGAAGAGAACTGTACGGTGTGTTTCCCTTCAGAAACGGAGTTAAATGCCAGGCTCTGTGTCTTTCTTAAAGCAAGACTTCGTTTCAGGTAAACGAAGTCACTTTTCAGCTCAAACGAAGCTACATTGTTCACAAAGCTCACACGTTTCTCGCTCTTAACTGAAAAGCATTGGATGTTAGTGGACCTGAGGTTTGTATCAGTTTCAGAAACAGAGTTGAACTAGATATGGTCTGTGTGTGTAGGAAACACAGTTCTTTTGTTCTGAGCACACTCACGTTTTCCTCTGTATTAGAGACTCTAGAAATCAAGAGTGTGCTTTTTGCTCTAAAGCAGAGTGTGTTTCATGGATGAGAACTCTGCCCTGTGTTTACCTTCATAAATGGAGTTAAATGCCAGGCGTGTATCTTCCTACAAGCAAGACTTCGTTTCAGGTAAACGAAGTCACTTTTCAGCTCAAACGAAGCTACATTGTTCATGAAGCTCACACATTTCTTGCTTTTCACTGAAAATGCAATGGATGTTAGAGGACCTGTGGATTCTATCAGTTTCAGAAACAGAGTTGAACCAGATATGGTCCGTGTGTGTAGGAAACACAGTACTTTAGTTCTGAGCACACTCACGTTTCCCTCTGTATTAGAGACTCTAGAAAGCAAGAGCGTGCTTCTTGCTCTAAAGCAGGTTGTGTTTCATGGAAGAGAACTGTACCGTGTGTTTCCCTTCAGAAACGGAGTTAAATGCCAGGCTCTATGTCTTTCTTCAAGCAAGACTTCGTTTCAGGTAAACGAAGTCACTTTTCAGCTCAAACGAAGCTACATTGTTCACAAAGCTCACATGTTTCTCGCTCTTAACTGAAAAGCATTGGATGTTAGTGGACCTGAGGTTTGTATCAGTTTCAGAAACAGAGTTGAACTAGATATGGTCCGTGTGTGTAGGAAACACAGTTCTTTTGTTCTGAGCACACTCACGTTTCCCTCTGTATTAGAGGCTCTAGAAAGCAAGAGCGTGCTTCTTGCTCTAAAGCAGGTTGTGTTTCATGGAAGAGAACTGTACCATGTGTTTCCCTTCAGAAACGGAGTTAAATGCCAGGCTCTGTGTCTTTCTTCAAGCAAGACTTCGTTTCAGGTAAACGAAGTCACTTTTCAGCTCAAACGAAGCTACATTGTTCACAAAGCTCACACGTTTCTCGCTCTTAACTGAAAAGCATTGGATGTTAGTGGACCTGAGGTTTGTATCAGTTTCAGAAACAGAGTTGAACTAGATATGGTCCGTGTGTGTAGGAAACACAGTTCTTTTGTTCTGAGCACACTCACGTTTCCCTCTGTATTAGAGACTCTAGAAATCAAGAGAGTGCTTCTTGCTCTAAAGCAGAGTGTGTTTCATGGATGAGAACTGTGCCCTGTGTTTCCCTTCAGAAACGGAGTTAAATGCCAGGCGTGTGTCTTCCTACAAGCAAGACTTCGTTTCAGGTGAACGCAGTCACTTTTCAGCTCAAACGAAGCTACATTGTTCACGAACTCACACGTTTCTCGCTCTTAACTGAAAAGCATTGGATGTTAGAGGACCTGTGGTTTGTACCAGTTTCAGAATCAGAGTTGAACTACATATGGTCCGTGTGTGTAGGAAACACAGTTCTTTTGTTCTGAGCAAACTCACGTTTCCGTCTGTATTAGAGATTCTAGAAAGCAAGAGCGTGCTTCTTGCTCTAAAGCAGGTTGTGTTTCATGGATGAGAACTGTACTGTGTGTTTCCCTTCAGAAACGGAGTTAAATGCCAGGCTCTGTGTCTTTCTTCAAGCAAGACTTCGTTTCAGGTAAACGAAATCACTTTTCAGCTCAAACGAAGCTACATTGTTCACGATGCCCACACGTTTCAGCTCTTAACTGAAAAGCATTGGATGTTAGAGGACCTGTGGTTTATATCAGTTTCATAAACAGAGTTGAACTAGATATGGTCCGTGTGTAGGAAACACAGTTCTTTTGTTCTGAGCACACTCACGTTTCCCTCTGTATTAGAGACTCTAGAAAGCAAGAGCGTGCTTCTTGCTCTAAAGCAGAGTGTGTTTCATGGATGAGAACTGTGCCCTGTGTTTCCCTTCAGAAACGGAGTTAATGCCAGGCTCTGTGTCTTCCTTCAAGCAAGACTACGTTTCAGGTAAACGCAGTCGCTTTTCAGCTCAAACGAATCTACATTGTTCACAAAGCTCACACGTTTCTCGCTCTTAACTGAAAAGCATTGGATGTTAGTGGACCTGAGGTTTGTATCAGTTTCAGAAACAGAGTGGAACGAGATATGGTCCGTGTGTGTAGGAAACACAGTTCCTTGTTCTGAGCACACTCACGTTTTCCTCTGTATTAGAGACTCTAGAAATCAAGAGCGTGCTTTTTGCTCTAAAGCAGAGTGTGTTTCATGGATGAGAACTCTGCCCTGTGTTTCCCTTCATAAATGGAGTTAAATGCCAGGCGTGTGTCTTCCTACAAGCAAGACTTCGTTTCAGGTAAACGCAGTCACTTTTCAGCTCAAACGAAGCTACATTGTTCATGAAGCTCACACGTTTCTCGCTTTTCAATGAAAATGCACTGGATGTTAGAGGACCTGTGGATTCTATCAATTTCAGAAACAGAGTTTAACCAGATATGGTCCGTGTGTGTAGGAAACACAGTACTTTAGTTCTGAGCACACTCACGTTTCCCTCTGTATTAGAGACTCTAGAAAGCAAGAGCGTGCTTCTTGCTCTAAAGCAGGTTGTGTTTCATGGAAGAGAACTGTACCGTGTGTTTGCCTTCATAAACGGAGTTAAATGCCAGGCTCTGTGTCTTTCTTCAAGCAAGACTTCGTTTCAGGTAATCGAAGTCACTTTTCAGCTCAAACGAAGCTACATTGTTCACAAAGCTCACACGTTTCTCGCTCTTAACTGAAAAGCATTTGATGTTAGTGGACCTGAGGTTTGTTTCAGTTTCAGAAACAGAGTTGAACTAGATATGGTCCGTGTGTGTAGGAAACACAGTTCTTTTGTTCTGAGCACACTCACGTTTCCCTCTGTATTAGAGACTCTAGAAATCAAGAGCGTGCTTCTTGCTCTAAAGCAGAGTGTGTTTCATGGATGAGAACTGTGCCCTGTGTTTCCCTTCAGAAACGGAGTTAAATGCCAGGCGTGTGTCTTCCTACAAGCAAGACTTCGTTTCAGGTGAACGCAGTCACTTTTCAGCTCAAACGAAGCTACATTGTTCACAAAGCTCACACGTTTCTCGCTCTTAACTGAAAAGCATTGGATGTTAGAGGACCTGTGGTTTGTACCAGTTTCAGAATCAGAGTTGAACTACATATGGTCCGTGTGTGTAGGAAACACAGTTCTTTTGTTTGAGCACACTCACGTTTCCCTCTGTATTAGAGACTGTAGAAAGCAAGAGCGTGCTTCTTGCTCTAAAGCAGAGTGTGTTTCATGGATGAGAACTGTGCCCTGTGTTTCCCTTCAGAAACGGAGTTAAATGCCAGGCTCTGTGTCTTCCTTCAAGCAAGACTACGTTTCAGGTAAACGCAGTCGCTTTTCAGCTCAAACGAATCTACATTGTTCACAAAGCTCACACGTTTCTCGCTCTTAACTGAAAAGCATTGGATGTTAGAGGACCTGTGGTTTGTATCAGTTTCAGGAACAGATTTGAACTAGATATGGTCTGTGTATGTAGGAAACACAGTTCTTTTGTTCTGAGCTCACTCACGTTTTCCTCTGTATTAGAGACTCTAGAAATCAAGAGCGTGCTTTTTGCTCTAAAGCAGAGTGTGTTTCATGGACGAGAACTCTGCCCTGTGTTTCCCTTCATAAATGGAGTTAAATGCCAGGCGTGTGTCTTCCGCCAACCAAGACTTCGCTTCATGTAAACGCAGTCACTTTTCAGCTCAAACGAAGCTACATTGTTCACGAAGCTCACACGTTTCTCGCTTTTCACTGAAAAGCAATGGATGTTAGAGGACCTGTGGATTCTATCAGTTTCAGAAACAGAGTTGAACCAGATATGGTCCGTGTGTGTAGGAAACACAGTACTTTAGTTCTGAGCACACTCACGTTTCCCTCTGTATTAGAGACTCTAGAAAGCAAGAGCGTGCTTCTTGCTCTAAAGCAGGTTGTGTTTCATGGAAGAGAACTGTACCGTGTGTTTCCCTTCAGAAACGGAGTTAAATGCCAGGCTCTGTGTGTTTCTTCACGCAAGACTTCGTTTCAGGTAAACGAAGTCACTTTTCAGCTCAAACGAAGCTACATTGTTCACAAAGCTCACACGTTTCTCGCTCTTAACTGAAAAGCATTGGATGTTAGTGGACCTGAGGTTTGTATCAGTTTCAGAAACAGAGTTGAACTAGATATGGTCCGTGTGTGTAGGAAACACAGTTCTTTTGTTCTGAGCACACTCACGTTTCCCTCTGTATTAGAGACTCTAGAAATCAAGACCGTGCTTCTTGCTCTAAAGCAGAGTGTGTTTCATGGATGAGAACTGTGCCCTGTGTTTCCCTTCAGAAATGGAGTTAAATGCCAGGCGTGTGTCTTCCTACAAGCAAGACTTCGTTTCAGGTGAACGCAGTCACTTTTCAGCTCAAACGAAGCTACATTGTTCACGAACTCACACGTTTCTCGCTCTTAACTGAAAAGCATTGGATGTTAGAGGACCTGTGGTTTGTACCAGTTTCAGAATCAGAGTTGAATTACATATGGTCCGTGTGTGTAGGAAACACAGTTCTTTTGTTCTGAGCAAACTCACGTTTCCGTCTGTATTAGAGATTCTAGAAAGCAAGAGCGTGCTTCTTGCTCTAAAGCAGGTTGTGTTTCATGGATGAGAACTGTACTGTGTGTTTCCCTTCAGAAACGGAGTTAAATGCCAGGCTCTGTGTCTTTCTTCAAGCAAGACTTTGTTTCAGGTAAACGAAATCACTTTTCAGCTCAAACGAAGCTACATTGTTCACGATGCCCACACGTTTCAGCTCTTAACTGAAAAGCATTGGATGTTAGAGGACCTGTGGTTTATATCAGTTTCATAAACAGAGTTGAACTAGATATGGTCCGTGTGTAGGAAACACAGTTCTTTTGTTCTGAGCACACTCACGTTTCCCTCTGTATTAGAGACTCTAGAAATCAAGAGCGTGCTTTTTGCTCTAAAGCAGAGTGTGTTTCATGGATGAGAACTCTGCCCTGTGTTTCCCTTCATAAATGGAGTTAAATGCCAGGCGTGTGTCTTCCTCCAAGCAAGACTTCGTTTCATGTAAACGCAGTCACTTTTCAGCTCAAACGAAGCTACATTGTTCACGAAGCTCACACGTTTCTCACTTTTCACTGAAAAGCAATGGATGTTAGAGGACCTGTGGATTCTATCAGTTTCAGAAACAGAGTTGAACCAGATATGGTCCGTGTGTGTAGGAAACACAGTACTTTAGTTCTGAGCACACTCACGTTTCCCTCTGTATTAGAGACTCTAGAAAGCAAGAGCGTGCTTCTTGCTCTAAAGCAGGTTGTGTTTCATGGAAGAGAACTGTACCGTGTGTTTCCCTTCAGAAACGGAGTTAAATGCCAGGCTCTGTGTCTTTCTTCAAGCAAGACTTCGTTTCAGGTAAACGAAGTCACTTTTCAGCTCAAACGAAGCTACATTGTTCACAAAGCTCACACGTTTCTCGCTCTTAACTGAAAAGCATTGGATGTTAGTGGACCTGAGGTTTGTATCAGTTTCAGAAACAGAGTGGAACGAGATATGGTCCGTGTGTGTAGGAAACACAGTTCTTTGTTCTGAGCACACTCACGTTTTCCTCTGTATTAGAGACTCTAGAAATCAAGAGCGTGCTTTTTGCTCTAAAGCAGAGTGTGTTTCATGGATGAGAACTCTGCCCTGTGTTTCCCTTCATAAATGGAGTTAAATGCCAGGCGTGTGTCTTCCTACAAGCAAGACTTCGTTTCAGGTAAACGCAGTCACTTTTCAGCTCAAACGAAGCTACATTGTTCATGAAGCTCACACGTTTCTCGCTTTTCAATGAAAATGCACTGGATGTTAGAGGACCTGTGGATTCTATCAGTTTCAGAAACAGAGTTGAACCAGATATGGTCCGTGTGTGTAGGAAACACAGTACTTTAGTTCTGAGCACACTCACGTTTCCCTCTGTATTAGAGACTCTAGAAAGCAAGAGTGTGCTTCTTGCTCTAAAGCAGGTTGTGTTTCATGGAAGAGAACTGTACCGTGTGTTTCCCTTCAGAAACGGAGTTAAATGCCAGGCTCTGTGTCTTTCTTCAAGCAAGACTTCGTTTCAGGTAAACGAAGTCACTTTTCAGCTCAAACGAAGCTACATTGTTCACAAAGCTCACACGTTTCTCGCTCTTAACTGAAAAGCATTTGATGTTAGTGGACCTGAGGTTTGTATCAGTTTCAGAAACAGAGTTGAACTACATATGGTCCGTGTGTGTAGGAAACACAGTTCTTTTGTTCTGAGCACACTCACGTTTCCCTCTGTATTAGAGACTCTAGAAAGCAAGAGCGTGCTTCTTGCTCTAAAGCAGAGTGTGTTTCATGGATGAGAACTGTGCCCTGTGTTTCCCTTCAGAAACGGAGTTAAATGCCAGGCGTGTGTCTTCCTACAAGCAAGACTTCGTTTCAGGTGAACGCAGTCACTTTTCAGCTCCAACGAAGCTACATTGTTCACAAACTCACACGTTTCTCGCTCTTAACTGAAAAGCATTGGATGTTAGAGGACCTGTGGTTTGTACCAGTTTCAGAATCAGAGTTGAACTACATATGGTCCGTGTGTGTAGGAAACACAGTTCTTTTGTTCTGAGCACACTCACGTTTCCCTCTGTATTAGAGACTCTAGAAAGCAAGAGCGTGCTTCTTGCTCTAAAGCAGAGTGTGTTTCATGGATGAGAACTGTGCCCTGTGTTTCCCTTCAGAAACGGAGTTAAATGCCAGGCTCTGTGTCTTCCTTCAAGCAAGACTACGTTTCAGGTAAACGCAGTCGCTTTTCAGCTCAAACGAATCTACATTGTTCACAAAGCTCACACGTTTCTCGCTCTTAACTGAAAAGCATTGGCTGTTAGAGGACCTGTGGTTTGTATCAGTTTCAGAAACAGAGTTGAACTAGATATGGTCTGTGTATGTAGGAAACACAGTTCTTTTGTTCTGAGCTCACTCACGTTTTCCTCTGTATTAGAGACTCTAGAAATCAAGAGCGTGCTTTTTGCTCTAAAGCAGAGTGTGTTTCATGGATGAGAACTCTGCCCTGTGTTTCCCTTCATAAATGGAGTTAAATGCCAGGCGTGTGTCTTCCGCCAAGCAAGACTTCGCTTCATGTAAACGCAGTCACTTTTCAGCTCAAACGAAGCTACATTGTTCACGAAGCTCACACGTTTCTCGCTTTTCACTGAAAAGCAATGGATGTTAGAGGACCTGTGGATTCTATCAGTTTCAGAAACAGAGTTGAACCAGATATGGTCCGTGTGTGTAGGAAACACAGTACTTTAGTTCTGAGCACACTCACGTTTCACTCTGTATTAGAGACTCTAGAAAGCAAGAGCGTGCTTCTTGCTCTAAAGCAGGTTGTGTTTCATGGAAGAGAACTGTACCGTGTGTTTCCCTTCAGAAACGGAGTTAAATGCCAGGCTCTGTGTGTTTCTTCACGCAAGACTTCGTTTCAGGTAAACGAAGTCACTTTTCAGCTCAAACGAAGCTACATTGTTCACAAAGCTCACACGTTTCTCGCTCTTAACTGAAAAGCATTGGATGTTAGTGGACCTGAGGTTTGTATCAGTTTCAGAAACAGAGTTGAACTAGATATGGTCCGTGTGTGTAGGAAACACAGTTCTTTTGTTCTGAGCACACTCACGTTTCCCTCTGTATTAGAGACTCTAGAAATCAAGACCGTGCTTCTTGCTCTAAAGCAGAGTGTGTTTCATGGATGAGAACTGTGCCCTGTGTTTCCCTTCAGAAACGGAGTTAAATGCCAGGCGTGTGTCTTCCTACAAGCAAGACTTCGTTTCAGGTGAACGCAGTCACTTTTCAGCTCAAACGAAGCTACATTGTTCACGAACTCACACGTTTCTCGCTCTTAACTGAAAAGCATTGGATGTTAGAGGACCTGTGGTTTGTACCAGTTTCAGAATCAGAGTTGAACTACATATGGTCCGTGTGTGTAGGAAACACAGTTCTTTTGTTCTGAGCAAACTCACGTTTCCGTCTGTATTAGAGATTCTAGAAAGCAAGAGCGTGCTTCTTGCTCTAAAGCAGGTTGTGTTTCATGGATGAGAACTGTACTGTGTGTTTCCCTTCAGAAACGGAGTTAAATGCCAGGCTCTGTGTCTTTCTTCAAGCAAGACTTCGTTTCAGGTAAACGAAATCACTTTTCAGCTCAAACGAAGCTACATTGTTCACGATGCCCACACGTTTCAGCTCTTAACTGAAAAGCATTGGATGTTAGAGGACCTGTGGTTTATATCAGTTTCATAAACAGAGTTGAACTAGATATGGTCCGTGTGTAGGAAACACAGTTCTTTTGTTCTGAGCACACTCACGTTTCCCTCTGTATTAGAGACTCTAGAAATCAAGAGCGTGCTTTTTGCTCTAAAGCAGAGTGTGTTTCATGGATGAGAACTCTGCCCTGTGTTTCCCTTCATAAATGGAGTTAAATGCCAGGCGTGTGTCTTCCTCCAAGCAAGACTTCGTTTCATGTAAACGCAGTCACTTTTCAGCTCAAACGAAGCTACATTGTTCACGAAGCTCACACGTTTCTCACTTTTCACTGAAAAGCAATGGATGTTAGAGGACCTGTGGATTCTATCAGTTTCAGAAACAGAGTTGAACCAGATATGGTCCGTGTGTGTAGGAAACACAGTACTTTAGTTCTGAGCACACTCACGTTTCCCTCTGTATTAGAGACTCTAGAAAGCAAGAGCGTGCTTCTTGCTCTAAAGCAGGTTGTGTTTCATGGAAGAGAACTGTACCGTGTGTTTCCCTTCAGAAACGGAGTTAAATGCCAGGCTCTGTGTCTTTCTTCAAGCAAGACTTCGTTTCAGGTAAACGAAGTCACTTTTCAGCTCAAACGAAGCTACATTGTTCACAAAGCTCACACGTTTCTCGCTCTTAACTGAAAAGCATTTGATGTTAGTGGACCTGAGGTTTGTATCAGTTTCAGAAACAGAGTTGAACTACATATGGTCCGTGTGTGTAGGAAACACAGTTCTTTTGTTCTGAGCACACTCACGTTTCCCTCTGTATTAGAGACTCTAGAAAGCAAGAGCGTGCTTCTTGCTCTAAAGCAGAGTGTGTTTCATGGATGAGAACTGTGCCCTGTGTTTCCCTTCAGAAACGGAGTTAAATGCCAGGCGTGTGTCTTCCTACAAGCAAGACTTCGTTTCAGGTGAACGCAGTCACTTTTCAGCTCAAACGAAGCTACATTGTTCACGAACTCACACGTTTCTCGCTCTTAACTGAAAAGCATTGGATGTTAGAGGACCTGTGGTTTGTACCAGTTTCAGAATCAGAGTTGAACTACATATGGTCCGTGTGTGTAGGAAACACAGTTCTTTTGTTCTGAGCACACTCACGTTTCCCTCTGTATTAGAGACTCTAGAAAGCAAGAGCGTGCTTCTTGCTCTAAAGCAGAGTGTGTTTCATGGATGAGAACTGTGC
Source organism: Onychomys leucogaster (assembly GCA_949786385.1). Lineage (NCBI taxonomy): Eukaryota > Metazoa > Chordata > Mammalia > Rodentia > Cricetidae > Onychomys > Onychomys leucogaster. The sequence continues at coordinate 804,561 of CATKUP010000142.1, forward strand.
CCTGTGTTTCCCTTCAGAAACGGAGTTAAATGCCAGGCTCTGTGTCTTCCTTCAAGCAAGACTACGTTTCAGGTAAACGCAGTCGCTTTTCAGCTCAAACGAATCTACATTGTTCACAAAGCTCACACGTTTCTCGCTCTTAACTGAAAAGCATTGGATGTTAGAGGACCTGTGGTTTGTATCAGTTTCAGAAACAGAGTTGAACTAGATATGGTCTGTGTATGTAGGAAACACAGTTCTTTTGTTCTGAGCTCACTCACGTTTTCCTCTGTATTAGAGACTCTAGAAATCAAGAGCGTGCTTTTTGCTCTAAAGCAGAGTGTGTTTCATGGATGAGAACTCTGCCCTGTGTTTCCCTTCATAAATGGAGTTAAATGCCAGGCGTGTGTCTTCCGCCAAGCAAGACTTCGCTTCATGTAAACGCAGTCACTTTTCAGCTCAAACGAAGCTACATTGTTCACGAAGCTCACACGTTTCTCGCTTTTCACTGAAAAGCAATGGATGTTAGAGGACCTGTGGATTCTATCAGTTTCAGAAACAGAGTTGAACCAGATATGGTCCGTGTGTGTAGGAAACACAGTACTTTAGTTCTGAGCACACTCACGTTTCACTCTGTATTAGAGACTCTAGAAAGCAAGAGCGTGCTTCTTGCTCTAAAGCAGGTTGTGTTTCATGGAAGAGAACTGTACCGTGTGTTTCCCTTCAGAAACGGAGTTAAATGCCAGGCTCTGTGTCTTCCTTCAAGGAAGACTACGTTTCAGGTAAACGCAGTCGCTTTTCAGCTCAAACGAATCTACATTGTTCACAAAGCTCACACGTTTCTCGCTCTTAACTGAAAAGCATTGGATGTTAGTGGACCTGATGTTTGTATCAGTTTCAGAAACAGAGTGGAACGAGATATGGTCCGTGTGTGTAGAAAACACAGTTCTTTTGTTCTGAGCACACTCACGTTTTCCTCTGTATTAGAGACTCTAGAAATCAAGAGCGTGCTTCTTGCTCTAAAGCAGAGTGTGTTTCATGGATGAGAACTCTGCCCTGTGTTTCCCTTCATAAATGGAGTTAAATGCCAGGCGTGTGTCTTCCTACAAGCAAGACTTCGTTTCAGGTAAAGGCAGTCACTTTTCAGCTCAAACGAAGCTACATTGTTCATGAAGCTCACACGTTTCTCGCTTTTCACTGAAAATGCAATGGATGTTAGAGGACCTGTGGATTCTATCAGTTTCAGAAACAGAGTTGAACCAGATATGGTCCGTGTGTAGGAAACACAGTTCTTTTGTTCTGAGCACACTCACGTTTCCCTCTGTATTAGAGACTCTAGAAAGCAAGAGCGTGCTTCTTGCTCTAAAGCAGGTTGTGTTTCATGGAAGAGAACTGTACCGTGTGTTTCCCTTCAGAAACGGTGTTAAATGCCAGGCTCTGTGTCTTTCTTCAAGCAAGACTTCGTTTCAGGTAAACGAAGTCACTTTTCAGCTCAAATGAAGCTACATTGTTCACAAAGCTCACACGTTTCTCGCTCTTAACTGAAAAGCATTGGATGTTAGTGGACCTGAGGTTTGTATCAGTTTCAGAAAGAGAGTGGAACGAGATATGGTCCGTGTGTGTAGGAAACACAGTTCTTTGTTCTGAGCACACTCACGTTTTCCTCTGTATTAGAGACTCTAGAAATCAAGAGCGTGCTTTTTGCTCTAAAGCAGAGTGTGTTTCATGGATGAGAACTCTGCCCTGTGTTTCCCTTCATAAATGGAGTTAAATGCCAGGCGTGTGTCTTCCTACAAGCAAGACTTCGTTTCAGGTAAAGGCAGTCACTTTTCAGCTCAAACGAAGCTACATTGTTCATGAAGCTCACACGTTTCTCGCTTTTCACTGAAAATGCAATGGATGTTAGAGGACCTGTGGATTCTATCAGTTTCAGAAACAGAGTTGAACCAGATATGGTCCGTGTGTGTAGGAAACACAGTACTTTAGTTCTGAGCACACTCACGTTTCCCTCTGTATTAGAGACTCTAGAAAGCAAGAGCGTGCTTCTTGCTCTAAAGCAGGTTGTGTTTCATGGAAGAGAACTGTACCGTGTGTTTCCCTTCAGAAACGGAGTTAAATGCCAGGCTCTGTGTCTTTCTTCAAGCAAGACTTCGTTTCAGGTAAACGAAGTCACTTTTCAGCTCAAACGAAGCTACATTGTTCACAAAGCTCACACCTTTCTCGCTCTTAACTGAAAAGCATTGGATGTTAGTGGACCTGAGGTTTGTATCAGTTTCAGAAACAGAGTTGAACTAGATATGGTCCGTGTGTGTAGGAAACACAGTTCTTTTGTTCTGAGCACACTCACGTTTCCCTCTGTATTAGAGACTCTAGAAATCAAGAGCGTGCTTCTTGCGCTAAAGCAGAGTGTGTTTCATGGATGAGAACTGTGCCCTGTGTTTCCCTTCAGAAACGGAGTTAAATGCCAGGCGTGTGTCTTCCTACAAGCAAGACTTCGTTTCAGGTGAACGCAGTCACTTTTCAGCTCAAACGAAGCTACATTGTTCACGAACTCACACGTTTCTCGCTCTTAACTGAAAAGCATTGGATGTTAGAGGACCTGTGGTTTGTACCAGTTTCAGAATCAGAGTTGAACTACATATGGTCCGTGTGTGTAGGAAACACAGTTCTTTTGTTCTGAGCAAACTCACGTTTCCGTCTGTATTAGAGATTCTAGAAAGCAAGAGCGTGCTTCTTGCTCTAAAGCAGGTTGTGTTTCATGGATGAGAACTGTACTGTGTGTTTCCCTTCAGAAACGGAGTTAAATGCCAGGCTCAGTGTCTTTCTTCAAGCAAGACTTCGTTTCAGGTAAACGAAATCACTTTTCAGCTCAAACGAAGCTACATTGTTCACGATGCCCACACGTTTCAGCTCTTAACTGAAAAGCATTGGATGTTAGAGGACCTGTGGTTTGTATCAGTTTCAGAAACAGAGTTGAACTAGATATGGTCCGTGTGTAGGAAACACAGTTCTTTTGTTCTGAGCACACTCACGTTTCCCTCTGTATTAGAGACTCTAGAAAGCAAGAGCGTGCTTCTTGCTCTAAAGCAGAGTGTGTTTCATGGATGAGAACTGTGCCCTGTGTTTCCCTTCAGAAACGGAGTTAAATGCCAGGCTCTGTGTCTTCCTTCAAGCAAGACTACGTTTCAGGTAAACGCAGTCGCTTTTCAGCTCAAACGAATCTACATTGTTCACAAAGCTCACACGTTTCTCGCTCCTAACTGAAAAGCATTGGATGTTAGAGGACCTGTGGTTTGTATCAGTTTCAGAAACAGAGTTGAACTAGATATGGTCCGTGTATGTAGGAAACACAGTTCTTTTTTTCTGAGCACACTCACGTTTTCCTCTGTATTAGAGACTCTAGAAACAAAGAGCGTGCTTTTTGCTCTAAAGCAGAGTGTGTTTCATGGATGAGAACTCTGCCCTGTGTTTCCCTTCATAAATGGAGTTAAATGCCAGGCGTGTGTCTTCCTCCAAGCAAGACTTCGTTTCATGTAAACGCAGTCACTTTTCAGCTCAAACGAAGCTACATTGTTCACGAAGCTCACACGTTTCTCGCTTTTCACTGAAAAGCAATGGATGTTAGAGGACCTGTGGATTCTATCAGTTTCAGAAACAGAGTTGAACCAGATATGGTCCGTGTGTGTAGGAAACACAGTACTTTAGTTCTGAGCACACTCACGTTTCCCTCTGTATTAGAGACTCTAGAAAGCAAGAGCGTGCTTCTTGCTCTAAAGCAGGTTGTGTTTCATGGAAGAGAACTGTACCGTGTGTTTCCCTTCAGAAACGGAGTTAAATGCCAGGCTCTGTGTCTTTCTTCAAGCAAGACTTCGTTTCAGGTAAACGCAGTCACTTTTCAGCTCAAACGAAGCTACATTGTTCACAAAGCTCACACCTTTCTCGCTCTTAACTGAAAAGCATTGGATGTTAGTGGACCTGAGGTTTGTATCAGTTTCAGAAACAGAGTTGAACTAGATATGGTCCGTGTGTGTAGGAAACACAGTTCTTTTGTTCTGAGCACACTCACGTTTCCCTCTGTATTAGAGACTCTAGAAATCAAGAGCGTGCTTCTTGCTCTAAAGCAGAGTGTGTTTCATGGATGAGAACTGTGCCCTGTGTTTCCCTTCAGAAACGGAGTTAAATGCCAGGCGTGTGTCTTCCTACAAGCAAGACTTCGTTTCAGGTGAACACAGTCACTTTTCAGCTCAAACGAAGCTACATTGTTCACGAACTCACACGTTTCTCGCTCTTAACTGAAAAGCATTGGATGTTGGAGGACCTGTGGTTTGTACCAGTTTCAGAATCAGAGTTGAACTACATATGGTCCGTGTGTGTAGGAAACACAGTTCTTTTGTTCTGAGCACACTCACGTTTCCCTCTGTATTAGAGACTGTAGAAAGCAAGAGCGTGCTTCTTGCTCTAAAGCAGAGTGTGTTTCATGGATGAGAACTGTGCCCTGTGTTTCCCTTCAGAAACGGAGTTAAATGCCAGGCTCTGTGTCTTCCTTCAAGCAAGACTACGTTTCAGGTAAACGCAGTCGCTTTTCAGCTCAAACGAATCTACATTGTTCACAAAGCTCACACGTTTCTCGCTCTTAACTGAAAAGCATTGGATGTTAGAGGACCTGTGGTTTGTATCAGTTTCAGAAACAGAGTTGAACTAGATATGGTACGTGTATGTAGGAAACACAGTTCTTTTGTTCTGAGCTCACTCACGTTTTCCTCTGTATTAGAGACTCTAGAAATCAAGAGTGTGCTTTTTGCTCTAAAGAAGAGTGTGTTTCATGGATGAGAACTCTGCCCTGTCTTTCCCTTCATAAATGGAGTTAAATGCCAGGCGTGTGTCTTCCGCCAAGCAAGACTTCGCTTCATGTAAACGCAGTCACTTTTCAGCTCAAACGAAGCTACATTGTTCCCGAAGCTCACACGTTTCTCGCTTTTCACTGAAAAGCAATGGATGTTAGAGGACCTGTGGATTCTATCAGTTTCAGAAACAGAGTTGAACCATATATGGTCCGTGTGTGTAGGAAACACAGTACTTTAGTTCTGAGCACACTCACGTTTCCCTCTGTATTAGAGACTCTAGAAAGCAAGAGCGTGCTTCTTGCTCTAAAGCAGGTTGTGTTTCATGGATGAGAACTGTGCCCTGTGTTTCCCTTCAGAAACGGAGTTAAATGCCAGGCTCTGTGTCTTTCTTCAAGCAAGACTTCGTTTCAGGTAAACGAAGTCACTTTTCAGCTCAAACGAAGCTACATTGTTCACAAAGCTCACACCTTTCTCGCTCTTAACTGAAAAGCATTGGATGTTAGTGGACCTGAGGTTTGTATCAGTTTCAGAAACAGAGTTGAACTAGATATGGTCCGTGTGTGTAGGAAACACAGTTCTTTTGTTCTGAGCACACTCACGTTTTCCTCTGTATTAGAGACTCTAGAAATCAAGAGCGTGCTTCTTGCTCTAAAGCAGAGTGTGTTTCATGGATGAGAACTCTGCCCTGTGTTTCCCTTCATAAATGGAGTTAAATGCCAGGCGTGTGTCTTCCTACAAGCAAGACTTCGTTTCAGGTAAAGGCAGTCACTTTTCAGCTCAAACGAAGCTACATTGTTCATGAAGCTCACACGTTTCTCGCTTTTCACTGAAAATGCAATGGATGTTAGAGGACCTGTGGATTCTATCAGTTTCAGAAACAGAGTTGAACCAGATATGGTCCGTGTGTAGGAAACACAGTTCTTTTGTTCTGAGCACACTCACGTTTCCCTCTGTATTAGAGACTCTAGAAAGCAAGAGCGTGCTTCTTGCTCTAAAGCAGGTTGTGTTTCATGGAAGAGAACTGTACCGTGTGTTTCCCTTCAGAAACGGTGTTAAATGCCAGGCTCTGTGTCTTTCTTCAAGCAAGACTTCGTTTCAGGTAAACGAAGTCACTTTTCAGCTCAAATGAAGCTACATTGTTCACAAAGCTCACACGTTTCTCGCTCTTAACTGAAAAGCATTGGATGTTAGTGGACCTGAGGTTTGTATCAGTTTCAGAAACAGAGTGGAACGAGATATGGTCCGTGTGTGTAGGAAACACAGTTCTTTGTTCTGAGCACACTCACGTTTTCCTCTGTATTAGAGACTCTAGAAATCAAGAGCGTGCTTTTTGCTCTAAAGCAGAGTGTGTTTCATGGATGAGAACTCTGCCCTGTGTTTCCCTTCATAAATGGAGTTAAATGCCAGGCGTGTGTCTTCCTACAAGCAAGACTTCGTTTCAGGTAAAGGCAGTCACTTTTCAGCTCAAACGAAGCTACATTGTTCATGAAGCTCACACGTTTCTCGCTTTTCACTGAAAATGCAATGGATGTTAGAGGACCTGTGGATTCTATCAGTTTCAGAAACAGAGTTGAACCAGATATGGTCCGTGTGTGTAGGAAACACAGTACTTTAGTTCTGAGCACACTCACGTTTCCCTCTGTATTAGAGACTCTAGAAAGCAAGAGCGTGCTTCTTGCTCTAAAGCAGGTTGTGTTTCATGGAAGAGAACTGTACCGTGTGTTTCCCTTCAGAAACGGAGTTAAATGCCAGGCTCTGTGTCTTTCTTCAAGCAAGACTTCGTTTCAGGTAAACGAAGTCACTTTTCAGCTCAAACGAAGCTACATTGTTCACAAAGCTCACACCTTTCTCGCTCTTAACTGAAAAGCATTGGATGTTAGTGGACCTGAGGTTTGTATCAGTTTCAGAAACAGAGTTGAACTAGATATGGTCCGTGTGTGTAGGAAACACAGTTCTTTTGTTCTGAGCACACTCACGTTTCCCTCTGTATTAGAGACTCTAGAAATCAAGAGCGTGCTTCTTGCGCTAAAGCAGAGTGTGTTTCATGGATGAGAACTGTGCCCTGTGTTTCCCTTCAGAAACGGAGTTAAATGCCAGGCGTGTGTCTTCCTACAAGCAAGACTTCGTTTCAGGTGAACGCAGTCACTTTTCAGCTCAAACGAAGCTACATTGTTCACGAACTCACACGTTTCTCGCTCTTAACTGAATAGCATTGGATGTTAGAGGACCTGTGGTTTGTACCAGTTTCAGAATCAGAGTTGAACTACATATGGTCCGTGTGTGTAGGAAACACAGTTCTTTTGTTCTGAGCAAACTCACGTTTCCGTCTGTATTAGATATTCTAGAAAGCAAGAGCGTGCTTCTTGCTCTAAAGCAGGTTGTGTTTCATGGATGAGAACTGTACTGTGTGTTTCCCTTCAGAAACGGAGTTAAATGCCAGGCTCAGTGTCTTTCTTCAAGCAAGACTTCGTTTCAGGTAAACGAAATCACTTTTCAGCTCAAACGAAGCTACATTGTTCACGATGCCCACGCGTTTCAGCTCTTAACTGAAAAGTATTGGATGTTAGAGGACCTGTGGTTTGTATCAGTTTCAGAAACAGAGTTGAACTAGATATGGTCCGTGTGTAGGAAACACAGTTCTTTTGTTCTGAGCACACTCACGTTTCCCTCTGTATTAGAGACTCTAGAAAGCAAGAGCGTGCTTCTTGCTCTAAAGCAGAGTGTGTTTCATGGATGAGAACTGTGCCCTGTGTTTCCCTTCAGAAACGGAGTTAAATGCCAGGCTCTGTGTCTTCCTTCAAGCAAGACTACGTTTCAGGTAAACGCAGTCGCTTTTCAGCTCAAACGAATCTACATTGTTCACAAAGCTCACACGTTTCTCGCTCCTAACTGAAAAGCATTGGATGTTAGAGGACCTGTGGTTTGTATCAGTTTCAGAAACAGAGTTGAACTAGATATGGTCCGTGTATGTAGGAAACACAGTTCTTTTGTTCTGAGCACACTCACGTTTTCCTCTGTATTAGAGAATCTAGAAACAAAGAGCGTGCTTTTTGCTCTAAAGCAGAGTGTGTTTCATGGATGAGAACTCTGCCCTGTGTTTCCCTTCATAAATGGAGTTAAATGCCAGGCGTGTGTCTTCCTCCAAGCAAGACTTCGTTTCATGTAAACGCAGTCACTTTTCAGCTCAAACGAAGCTACATTGTTCACAAAGCTCACACGTTTCTCGCTTTTCACTGAAAAGCAATGGATGTTAGAGGACCTGTGGATTCTATCAGTTTCAGAAACAGAGTTGAACCAGATATGGTCCGTGTGTGTAGGAAACACAGTACTTTAGTTCTGAGCACACTCACGTTTCCCTCTGTATTAGAGACTCTAGAAAGCAAGAGCGTGCTTCTTGCTCTAAAGCAGGTTGTGTTTCATGGAAGAGAACTGTACCGTGTGTTTCCCTTCAGAAACGGAGTTAAATGCCAGGCTCTGTGTCTTTCTTCAAGCAAGACTTCGTTTCAGGTAAACGCAGTCACTTTTCAGCTCAAACGAAGCTACATTGTTCACAAAGCTCACACCTTTCTCGCTCTTAACTGAAAAGCATTGGATGTTAGTGGACCTGAGGTTTGTATCAGTTTCAGAAACAGAGTTGAACTAGATATGGTCCGTGTGTGTAGGAAACACAGTTCTTTTGTTCTGAGCACACTCACGTTTCCCTCTGTATTAGAGACTCTAGAAATCAAGAGCGTGCTTCTTGCTCTAAAGCAGAGTGTGTTTCATGGATGAGAACTGTGCCCTGTGTTTCCCTTCAGAAACGGAGTTAAATGCCAGGCGTGTGTCTTCCTACAAGCAAGACTTCGTTTCAGGTGAACACAGTCACTTTTCAGCTCAAACGAAGCTACATTGTTCACGAACTCACACGTTTCTCGCTCTTAACTGAAAAGCATTGGATGTTGGAGGACCTGTGGTTTGTACCAGTTTCAGAATCAGAGTTGAACTACATATGGTCCGTGTGTGTAGGAAACACAGTTCTTTTGTTCTGAGCACACTCACGTTTCCCTCTGTATTAGAGACTGTAGAAAGCAAGAGCGTGCTTCTTGCTCTAAAGCAGAGTGTGTTTCATGGATGAGAACTGTGCCCTGTGTTTCCCTTCAGAAACGGAGTTAAATGCCAGGCTCTGTGTCTTCCTTCAAGCAAGACTACGTTTCAGGTAAACGCAGTCGCTTTTCAGGTCAAACGAATCTACATTGTTCACAAAGCTCACACGTTTCTCGCTCTTAACTGAAAAGCATTGGATGTTAGAGGACCTGTGGTTTGTATCAGTTTCAGAAACAGAGTTGAACTAGATATGGTACGTGTATGTAGGAAACACAGTTCTTTTGTTCTGAGCTCACTCACGTTTTCCTCTGTATTAGAGACTCTAGAAATCAAGAGTGTGCTTTTTGCTCTAAAGCAGAGTGTGTTTCATGGATGAGAACTCTGCCCTGTCTTTCCCTTCATAAATGGAGTTAAATGCCAGGCGTGTGTCTTCCGCCAAGCAAGACTTCGCTTCATGTAAACGCAGTCACTTTTCAGCTCAAACAAAGCTACATTGTTCCCGAAGCTCACACGTTTCTCGCTTTTCACTGAAAAGCAATGGATGTTAGAGGACCTGTGGATTCTATCAGTTTCAGAAACAGAGTTGAACCAGATATGGTCCGTGTGTGTAGGAAACACAGTACTTTAGTTCTGAGCACACTCACGTTTCCCTCTGTATTAGAGACTCTCGAAAGCAAGAGCGTGCTTCTTGCTCTAAAGCAGGTTGTGTTTCATGGATGAGAACTGTGCCCTGTGTTTCCCTTCAGAAACGGAGTTAAATGCCAGGCTCTGTGTCTTTCTTCAAGCAAGACTTCGTTTCAGGTAAACGAAGTCACTTTTCAGCTCAAACGAAGCTACATTGTTCACAAAGCTCACACCTTTCTCGCTCTTAACTGAAAAGCATTGGATGTTAGTGGACCTGAGGTTTGTATCAGTTTCAGAAACAGAGTTGAACTAGATATGGTCCGTGTGTGTAGGAAACACAGTTCTTTTGTTCTGAGCACACTCACGTTTCCCTCTGTATTAGAGACTCTAGAAATCAAGAGCGTGCTTCTTGCTCTAAAGCAGAGTGTGTTTCATGGATGAGAACTGTGCCCTGTGTTTCCCTTCAGAAACGGAGTTAAATGCCAGGCGTGTGTCTTCCTACAAGCAAGACTTCGTTTCAGGTGAACACAGTCACTTTTCAGCTCAAACGAAGCTACATTGTTCACGAACTCACACGTTTCTCGCTCTTAACTGAAAAGCATTGGATGTTGGAGGACCTGTGGTTTGTACCAGTTACAGAATCAGAGTTGAACTACATATGGTCCGTGTGTGTAGGAAACACAGTTCTTTTGTTCTGAGCACACTCACGTTTCCCTCTGTATTAGAGACTGTAGAAAGCAAGAGCGTGCTTCTTGCTCTAAAGCAGAGTGTGTTTCATGGATGAGAACTGTGCCCTGTGTTTCCCTTCAGAAACGGAGTTAAATGCCAGGCTCTGTGTCTTCCTTCAAGCAAGACTACGTTTCAGGTAAACGCAGTCGCTTTTCAGCTCAAACGAATCTACATTGTTCACAAAGCTCACACGTTTCTCGCTCTTAACTGAAAAGCATTGGATGTTTGAGGACCTGTGGTTTGTATCAGTTTCAGAAACAGAGTTGAACTAGATATGGTCCGTGTATGTAGGAAACACAGTTCTTTTGTTCTGAGCTCACTCACGTTTTCCTCTGTATTAGAGACTCTAGAAATCAAGAGCGTGCTTTTTGCTCTAAAGCAGAGTGTGTTTCATGGATGAGAACTCTGCCCTGTGTTTCCCTTCATAAATGGAGTTAAATGCCAGGCGTGTGTCTTCCGCCAAGCAAGACTTCGCTTCATGTAAACGCAGTCACTTTTCAGCTCCAACGGAGCTACATTGTTCACGAAGCTCACACGTTTCTCGCTTTTCACTGAAAAGCAATGGATGTTAGAGGACCTGTGGATTCTATCAGTTTCAGAAACAGAGTTGAACCAGATATGGTCCGTGTGTGTAGGAAACACAGTACTTTAGTTCTGAGCACACTCACGTTTCCCTCTGTATTAGAGACTCTAGAAAGCAAGAGCGTGCTTCTTGCTCTAAAGCAGGTTGTGTTTCATGGAAGAGAACTGTACCGTGTGTTTCCCTTCAGAAACGGAGTTAAATGCCAGGCTCTGTGTCTTTCTTCAAGCAAGACTTCGTTTCAGGTAAACGAAGTCACTTTTCAGCTCAAACGAAGCTACATTGTTCACAAAGCTCACACGTTTCTCGCTCTTAACTGAAAAGCATTGGATGTTAGTGGACCTGAGGTTTGTATCAGTTTCAGAAACAGAGTGGAACGAGATATGGTCCGTGTGTGTAGGAAACACAGTTCTTTGTTCTGAGCACACTCACGTTTCCCTCTGTATTAGAGACTCTAGAAAGCAAGAGCGTGCTTCTTGCTCTAAAGCAGGTTGTGTTTCATGGAAGAGAACTGTACCGTGTGTTTCCCTTCAGAAACTGAGTTAAATGCCAGGCTCTGTGTCTTTCTTCAAGCAAGACTTCGTTTCAGGTAAACGAAGTCACTTTTCAGCTCAAACGAAGCTACATTGTTCACAAAGCTCACACGTTTCTCACTCTTAACTGAAAAGCATTTGATGTTAGTGGACCTGAGGTTTGTATCAGTTTCAGAAACAGAGTTGAACTAGATATGGTCCGTGTGTGTAGGAAACACAGTTCTTTTGTTCTGAGCACACTCACGTTTCCCTCTGTATTAGAGACTCTAGAAATCAAGAGCGTGCTTCTTGCTCTAAAGCAGAGTGTGTTTCACGGATGAGAACTGTGCCCTGTGTTTCCCTTCAGAAACGGAGTTAAATGCCAGGCGTGTGTCTTCCTACAAGCAAGACTTCGTTTCAGGTGAACACAGTCACTTTTCAGCTCAAACGAAGCTACATTGTTCACGAAGCTCACACGTTTCTCGCTTTTCACTGAAAAGCAATGGATGTTAGAGGACCTGTGGATTCTATCAGTTTCAGAAACAGAGTTGAACCAGATATGGTCCGTGTGTGTAGGAAACACAGTACTTTAGTTCTGAGCACACTCACGTTTCCCTCTGTATTTGAGACTCTAGAAAGCAAGAGCGTGCTTCTTGCTCTAAGGCAGGTTGTATTTCATGGAAGAGAACTGTACCGTGTGTTTCCCTTCAGAAACGGAGTTAAATGCCAGGCTCTGTGTCTTTCTTCAAGCAAGACTTCGTTTCAGGTAAACGAAGTCACTTTTCAGCTCAAACGAAGCTACATTGTTCACAAAGCTCACACGTTTCTCGCTCTTAACTGAAAAGCATTGGATGTTAGTGGACCTGAGGATTGTATCAGTTTCAGAAACAGAGTGGAATGAGATATGGTCCGTGTGTGTAGGAAACACAGTTCTTTGTTCTGAGCACACTCACGTTTTCCTCTGTATTAGAGACTCTAGAAAGCAAGAGCGTGCTTCTTGCTCTAAAGCAGGTTGTGTTTCATGGAAGAGAACTGTACCGTGTGTTTCCCTTCAGAAACGGAGTTAAATGCCAGGCTCTGTGTCTTTCTTCAAGCAAGACTTCGTTTCAGGTAAACGCAGTCACTTTTCAGCTCAAACGAAGCTACATTGTTCACAAAGCTCACACCTTTCTCACTCTTAACTGAAAAGCATTGGATGTTAGTGGACCTGAGGTTTGTATCAGTTTCAGAAACAGAGTTGAACTAGATATGGTCCGTGTGTGTAGGAAACACAGTTCTTTTGTTCTGAGCACACTCACGTTTCCCTCTGTATTAGAGACTCTAGAAATCAAGAGCGTGCTTCTTGCTCTAAAGCAGAGTGTGTTTCATGGATGAGAACTGTGCCCTGTGTTTCCCTTCAGAAACGGAGTTAAATGCCAGGCGTGTGTCTTCCTACAAGCAAGACTTCGTTTCAGGTGAACACAGTCACTTTTCAGCTCAAACGAAGCTACATTGTTCACGAACTCACACGTTTCTCGCTCTTAACTGAAAAGCATTGGATGTTGGAGGACCTGTGGTTTGTACCAGTTTCAGAATCAGAGTTGAACTACATATGGTCCGTGTGTGTAGGAAACACAGTTCTTTTGTTCTGAGCACACTCACGTTTCCCTCTGTATTAGAGACTCTAGAAAGCAAGAGCGTGCTTCTTGCTCTAAAGCAGAGTGTGTTTCATGGATGAGAACTGTGCCCTGTGTTTCCCGTCAGAAACGGAGTTAAATGCCAGGCTCTGTGTCTTCCTTCAAGCAAGACTACGTTTCAGGTAAACGCAGTCGCTTTTCAGCTCAAACGAATCTACATTGTTCACAAAGCTCACACGTTTCTCGCTCTTAACTGAAAAGCATTGGATGTTAGAGGACCTGTGGTTTGTATCAGTTTCAGAAACAGAGTTGAACTAGATATGGTACGTGTATGTAGGAAACACAGTTCTTTTGTTCTGAGCTCACTCACGTTTTCCTCTGTATTAGAGACTCTAGAAATCAAGAGCGTGCTTTTTGCTCTAAAGCAGAGTGTGTTTCATGGATGAGAACTCTGCCCTGTGTTTCCCTTCATAAATGGAGTTAAATGCCAGGCGTGTGTCTTCCTACAAGCAAGACTTCGTTTCAGGTAAACGCAGTCACTTTTCAGCTCAAACGAAGCTACATTGTTCATGAAGCTCACACGTTTCTCGCTTTTCACTGAAAATGCAATGGATGTTAGAGGACCTGTAGATTCTATCAGTTTCAGAAACAGAGTTGAACCAGATATGGTCCGTGTGTATAGGAAACACAGTACTTTAGTTCTGAGCACACTCACGTTTCCCTCTGTATTTGAGACTCTAGAAAGCAAGAGCGTGCTTCTTGCTCTAAGGCAGGTTGTATTTCATGGAAGAGAACTGTACCGTGTGTTTCCCTTCAGAAACGGAGTTAAATGCCAGGCTCTGTGTCTTTCTTCAAGCAAGACTTCGTTTCAGGTAAACGAAGTCACTTTTCAGCTCAAACGAAGCTACATTGTTCACAAAGCTCACACGTTTCTCGCTCTTAACTGAAAAGCATTGGATGTTAGTGGACCTGAGGATTGTATCACTTTCAGAAACAGAGTGGAATGAGATATGGTCCGTGTGTGTAGGAAACACAGTTCTTTGTTCTGAGCACACTCACGTTTCCCTCTGTATTAGAGACTCTAGAAAGCAAGAGCGTGCTTCTTGCTCTAAAGCAGGTTGTGTTTCATGGAAGAGAACTGTACCGTGTGTTTCCCTTCAGAAACGGAGTTAAATGCCAGGCTCTGTGTCTTTCTTCAAGCAAGACTTCGTTTCAGGTAAACGAAGTCACTTTTCAGCTCAAACGAAGCTACATTGTTCACAAAGCTCACACGTTTCTCGCTCTTAACTGAAAAGCATTGGATGTTAGTGGACCTGAGGTTTGTATCAGTTTCAGAAACAGAGTTGAACTAGATATGGTCCGTGTGTTTAGGAAACACAGTAGTTTTGTTCTGAGCACACTCACGTTTCCCTCTGTATTAGAGACTCTAGAAATCAAGAGCGTGCTTCTTGCTCTAAAGCAGAGTGTGTTTCATGGATGAGAACTGTGCCATGTGTTTCCCTTCAGAAACGGAGTTAAATGCCAGGCGTGTGTCTTCCTACAAGCAAGACTTCGTTTCAGGTGAACGCAGTCACTTTTCAGCTCAAACGAAGCTACATTGTTCACGAACTCACACGTTTCAAGCTCTTAACTGAAAAGCATTGGATGTTAGAGGACCTGTGGTTTGTACCACTTTCAGAATCAGAGTTGAACTTCATATGGTCCGTGTGTGTAGGAAACACAGTTCTTTTGTTCTGAGCACACTCACGTTTCCCTCTGTATTAGAGACTCTAGAAAGCAAGAGCGTGCTTCTTGCTCTAAAGCAGGTTGTGTTTCATGGAAGAGAACTGTACCGTGTGTTTCCCTTCAGAAACGGAGTTAAATGCCAGGCTCTGTGTCTTTCTTCAAACAAGACTTCGTTTCAGGTAAACGAAGTCACTTTTCAGCTCAAACGAAGCTACATTGTTCACAAAGCTCACACGTTTCTTGCTCTTAACTGAAAAGCATTTGATGTTAGTGGACCTGAGGTTTGTATCAGTTTCAGAAACAGAGTTGAACTAGATATGGTCCGTGTGTGTAGGAAACACAGTTCTTTTGTTCTGAGCACACTCACGTTTCCCTCTGTATTAGAGATTCTAGAAAGCAAGAGCGTGCTTCTTGCTCTAAAGCAGAGTGTGTTTCATGGATGAGAACTGTGCCCTGTGTTTCCCTTCATAAATGGAGTTAAATGCCAGGCATGTGTCTTCCTACAAGCAAGACTTCGTTTCAGGTAAACGCAGTCACTTTTCAGCTCAAACGAAGCTACATTGTTCATGAAGCTCACACGTTTCTCGCTTTTCACTGAAAATGCCATGGATGTTAGAGGACCTGTAGATTCTATCAGTTTCAGAAACAGAGTTGAACCAGATATGGTCCGTGTGTATAGGAAACACAGTAATTTAGTTCTGAGCACACTCACGTTTCCCTCTGTATTAGAGACTCTAGAAAGCAAGAGCGTGCTTCTTGCTCTAAAGCAGGTTGTGTTTCATGGAAGAGAACTGTACCGTGTGTTTCCCTTCAGAAACGGAGTTAAATGCCAGGCTCTGTGTCTTTCTTCAAGCAAGACTTCGTTTCAGGTAAACGAAGTCACTTTCAGCTCAAACGAAGCTACATTGTTCACAAAGCTCACACGTTTCTCGCTCTTAACTGAAAAGCATTGGATGTTAGTGGACCTGAGGTTTGTATCAGTTTCAGAAACAGAGTTGAACTAGATATGGTCCGTGTGTGTAGGAAACACAGTTCTTTTGTTCTGAGCACACTCACGTTTCCCTCTGTATTAGAGACTCTAGAAATCAAGAGCGTGCTTCTTGCTCTAAAGCAGAGTGTGTTTCATGGATGAGAACTGTGCCCTGTGTTTCCCTTCAGAAACAGAGTTAAATGCCAGGCGTGTGTCTTCCTACAAGCAAGACTTCGTTTCAGGTGAACGCAGTCACTTTTCAGCTCAAACGAAGCTACATTGTTCACGAACTCACACGTTTCTCGCTCTTAACTGAAAAGCATTGGATGTTGGAGGACCTGTGGTTTGTACCAGTTTCAGAATCAGAGTTGAACTACATATGGTCCGTGTGTGTAGGAAACACAGTTCTTTTGTTCTGAGCAAACTCACGTTTCCGTCTGTATTAGAGATTCTAGAAAGCAAGAGCGTGCTTCTTGCTCTAAAGCAGGTTGTGTTTCATGGATGAGAACTGTACTGTGTGTTTCCCTTCAGAAACGGAGTTAAATGCCAGGCTCTGTGTCTTTCTTCAAGCAAGACTTCGTTTCAGGTAAACGAAATCACTTTTCAGCTCAAACGAAGCTACATTGTTCACGATGCCCACACGTTTCAGCTCTTAACTGAAAAGCATTGGATGTTAGAGGACCTGTGGTTTATATCAGTTTCATAAACAGAGTTGAACTAGATATGGTCCGTGAGTAGGAAACACAGTTCTTTTGTTCTGAGCACACTCACGTTTCCCTCTGTATTAGAGACTCTAGAAATCAAGAGCGTGCTTCTTGCTCTAAAGCAGAGTGTGTTTCATGGATGAGAACTGTGCCCTGTGTTTCCCTTCAGAAACGGAGTTAAATGCCAGGCTCTGTGTCTTCCTTCAAGCAAGACTACGTTTCAGGTAAACGCAGTCGCTTTTCAGCTCAAACGAATCTACATTGTTCACAAAGCTCACACGTTTCTCGCTCTTAACTGAAAAGCATTGGATGTTAGAGGACCTGTGGTTTGTATCAGTTGCAGAAACAGAGTTGAACTAGATATGGTCCGTGTATGTAGGAAACACAGTTCTTTTGTTCTGAGCTCACTCACGTTTTCCTCTGTATTAGAGACTCTAGAAATCAAGAGCGTGCTTTTTGCTCTAAAGCAGAGTGTGTTTCATGGATGAGAACTCTGCCCTGTGTTTCCCTTCATAAATGGAGTTAAATGCCAGGCGTGTGTCTTCCTACAAGCAAGACTTCGTTTCAGGTGAACGCAGTCACTTTTCAGCTCAAACGAAGCTTCATTGTTCATGAAGCTCACACGTTTCTCGCTTTTCACTGAAAATGCAATGGATGTTAGTGGACCTGTGGATTCTATCAGTTTCAGAAACAGAGTTGAACCAGATATGGTCCGTGTGTGTAGGAAACACAGTACTTTAGTTCTGAGCACACTCACGTTTCCCTCTGTATTAGAGACTCTAGAAATCAAGAGCGTGCTTCTTGCTCTAAAGCAGAGTGTGTTTCATGGATGAGAACTGTGCCCTGTGTTTCCCTTCCGAAATGGAGTTAAATGCCAGGCGTGTGTCTTCCTACAAGCAAGACTTCGTTTCAGGTGAACGCAGTCACTTTTCAGCTCAAACGAAGCTACATTGTTCACGAACTCACACGTTTCTCGCTCTTAACTGAAAAGCATTGGATGTTAGAGGACCTGTGGTTTGTACCAGTTTCAGAATCAGAGTTGAACTACATATGGTCCGTGTGTGTAGGAAACACAGTTCTTTTGTTCTGAGCAAACTCACATTTCCGTCTGTATTAGAGATTCTAGAAAGCAAGAGCGTGCTTCTTGCTCTAAAGCAGGTTGTGTTTCATGGGTGAGAACGGTACTGTGTGTTTCTCTTCAGAAACGGAGTTAAATGCCAGGCTCTGTGTCTTTCTTCAAGCAAGACTTCGTTTCAGGTAAACGAAATCACTTTTCAGCTCAAACGAAGCTACATTGTTCACGATGCCCACACGTTTCAGCTCTTAACTGAAAAGCATTGGATGTTAGAGGACCTGTGGTTTATATCAGTTTCATAAACAGAGTTGAACTAGATATGGTCCGTGTGTAGGAAACACAGTTCTTTTGTTCTGAGCACACTCACGTTTCCCTCTGTATTAGAGACTCTAGAAAGCAAGAGCGTGCTTCTTGCTCTAAAGCAGAGTGTGTTTCATGGATGAGAACTGTGCCCTGTGTTTCCCTTCAGAAACGGAGTTAAATGCCAGGCTCTGTGTCTTCCTTCAAGCAAGACTACGTTTCAGGTAAACGCAGTCGCTTTTCAGCTCAAACGAAGCTACATTGTTCACGATGCCCACACGTTTCAGCTCTTGACTGAAAAGCATTGGATGTTAGAGGACCTGTGGTTTATATCAGTTTCATAAACAGAGTTGAACTAGATATGGTCCGTGTGTAGGAAACACAGTTCTTTTGTTCTGAGCACGCTCACGTTTCCCTCTGTATTAGAGACTCTAGAAATCAAGAGCGTGCTTCTTGCTCTAAAGCAGAGTGTGTTTCATGGATGAGAACTGTGCCCTGTGTTTCCCTTCAGAAACGGAGTTAAATGCCAGGCTCTGTGTCTTCCTTCAAGCAAGACTACGTTTCAGGTAAACGCAGTCGCTTTTCAGCTCAAACGAATCTACATTGTTCACAAAGCTCACACGTTTCTCGCTCTTAACTGAAAAGCATTGGATGTTAGAGGACCTGTGGTTTGTATCAGTTTCAGAAACAGAGTTGAACTAGATATGGTCCGTGTATGTAGGAAACACAGTTCTTTTGTTCTGAGCACACTCACGTTTTCCTCTGTATTAGAGACTCTAGAAATCAAGAGCGTGCTTTTTGCTCTAAAGCAGAGTGTGTTTCATGGATGAGAACTCTGCCCTGTGTTTCCCTTCATAAATGGAGTTAAATGCCAGGCGTGTGTCTTCCTACAAGCAAGACTTCGTTTCAGGTAAACGCAGTCACTTTTCAGCTCAAACGAAGCTACATTGTTCATGAAGCTCACACGTTTCTTGCTTTTCACTGAAAATGCAATGGATGTTAGAGGACCTGTAGATTCTATCAGTTTCAGAAACAGAGTTGAACCAGATATGGTCCGTGTGTATAGGAAACACAGTACTTTAGTTCTGAGCACACTCACGTTTCCCTCTGTTTTAGAGACTCTAGAAAGCAAGAGCGTGCTTCTTGCTCTAAAGCAGGTTGTGTTTCATGGAAGAGAACTGTACCGTGTGTTTCCCTTCAGAAACTGAGTTAAATGCCAGGCTGTGTGTCTTTCTTCAAGCAAGACTTCGTTTCAGGTAAACGAAGTCACTTTTCAGCTCAAACGAAGCTACATTGTTCACAAAGCTCACACGTTTCTCACTCTTAACTGAAAAGCATTTGATGTTAGTGGACCTGAGGTTTGTATCAGTTTCAGAAACAGAGTTGAACTAGATATGGTCCGTGTGTGTAGGAAACACAGTTCTTTTGTTCTGAGCACACTCACGTTTCCCTCTGTATTAGAGACTCTAGAAATCAAGATTGTGCTTCTTGCTCTAAAGCAGAGTGTGTTTCACGGATGAGAACTGTGCCCTGTGTTTCCCTTCAGAAACGGAGTTAAATGCCAGGCGTGTGTCTTCCTACAAGCAAGACTTCGTTTCAGGTGAACGCAGTCACTTTTCAGCTCAAACGAAGCTACATTGTTCACGAAGCTCACACGTTTCTCGCTTTTCACTGAAAAGCAATGGATGTTAGAGGACCTGTGGATTCTATCAGTTTCAGAAACAGAGTTGAACCAGATATGGTCCGTGTGTGTAGGAAACACAGTACTTTAGTTCTGAGCACACTCACGTTTCCCTCTGTATTTGAGACTCTAGAAAGCAAGAGCGTGCTTCTTGCTCTAAGGCAGGTTGTATTTCATGGAAGAGAACTGTACCGTGTGTTTCCCTTCAGAAACGGAGTTAAATGCCAGGCTCTGTGTCTTTCTTCAAGCAAGACTTCGTTTCAGGTAAACGAAGTCACTTTTCAGCTCAAACGAAGCTACATTGTTCACAAAGCTCACACGTTTCTCGCTCTTAACTGAAAAGCATTGGATGTTAGTGGACCTGAGGATTGTATCAGTTTCAGAAACAGAGTGGAATGAGATATGGTCCGTGTGTGTAGGAAACACAGTTCTTTGTTCTGAGCACACTCACGTTTTCCTCTGTATTAGAGACTCTAGAAAGCAAGAGCGTGCTTCTTGCTCTAAAGCAGGTTGTGTTTCATGGAAGAGAACTGTACCGTGTGTTTCCCTTCAGAAACGGAGTTAAATGCCAGGCTCTGTGTCTTTCTTCAAGCAAGACTTCGTTTCAGGTAAACGAAGTCACTTTTCAGCTCAAACGAAGCTACATTGTTCACAAAGCTCACACGTTTCTCGCTCTTAACTGAAAAGCATTGGATGTTAGTGGACCTGAGGTTTGTATCAGTTTCAGAAACAGAGTTGAACTAGATATGGTCCGTGTGTTTAGGAAACACAGTACTTTTGTTCTGAGCACACTCACGTTTCCCTCTGTATTAGAGACTCTAGAAAGCAAGAGCGTGCTTCTTGCTCTAAGGCAGGTTGTATTTCATGGAAGAGAACTGTACCGTGTGTTTCCCTTCAGAAACGGAGTTAAATGCCAGGCTCTGTGTCTTTCTTCAAGCAAGACTTCGTTTCAGGTAAACGAAGTCACTTTTCAGCTCAAACGAAGCTACATTGTTCACAAAGCTCACACGTTTCTCGCTCTTAACTGAAAAGCATTGGATGTTAGTGGACCTGAGGATTGTATCAGTTTCAGAAACAGAGTGGAATGAGATATGGTCCGTGTGTGTAGGAAACACAGTTCTTTGTTCTGAGCACACTCACGTTTTCCTCTGTATTAGAGACTCTAGAAAGCAAGAGCGTGCTTCTTGCTCTAAAGCAGGTTGTGTTTCATGGAAGAGAACTGTACCGTGTGTTTCCCTTCAGAAACGGAGTTAAATGCCAGGCTCTGTGTCTTTCTTCAAGCAAGACTTCGTTTCAGGTAAACGAAGTCACTTTTCAGCTCAAACGAAGCTACATTGTTCACAAAGCTCACACGTTTCTCGCTCTTAACTGAAAAGCATTGGATGTTAGTGGACCTGAGGTTTGTATCAGTTTCAGAAACAGAGTTGAACTAGATATGGTCCGTGTGTTTAGGAAACACAGTACTTTTGTTCTGAGCACACTCACGTTTCCCTCTGTATTAGAGACTCTAGAAAGCAAGAGCGTGCTTCTTGCTCTAAAGCAGAGTGTGTTTCATGGATGAGAACTGTGCCCTGTGTTTCCCTTCAGAAACGGAGTTAAATGCCAGGCGTGTGTCTTCCTACAAGCAAGACTTCGTTTCAGGTGAATGCAGTCACTTTTCAGCTCAAACGAAGCTACATTGTTCACGAACTCACACGTTTCTCGCTCTTAACTGAAAAGCATTGGATGTTAGAGGACCTGTGGTTTGTACCACTTTCAGAATCAGAGTTGAACTTCATATGGTCCGTGTGTGTAGGAAACACAGTTCTTTTGTTCTGAGCACACTCACGTTTCCCTCTGTATTAGAGACTCTAGAAAGCAAGAGTGTGCTTCTTGCTCTAAAGCAGGTTGTGTTTCATGGAAGAGAACTGTACCGTGTGTTTCCCTTCAGAAACGGAGTTAAATGCCAGGCTCTGTGTCTTTCTTCAAACAAGACTTCGTTTCAGGTAAACGAAGTCACTTTTCAGCTCAAACGAAGCTACATTGTTCACAAAGCTCACACGTTTCTCGCTCTTAACTGAAAAGCATTTGATGTTAGTGGACCTGAGGTTTGTATCAGTTTCAGAAACAGAGTTGAACTAGATATGGTCCGTGTGTGTAGGAAACACAGTTCTTTTGTTCTGAGCACACTCACGTTTCCCTCTGTATTAGAGATTCTAGAAAGCAAGAGCGTGCTTCTTGCTCTAAAGCAGAGTGTGTTTCATGGATGAGAACTGTGCCCTGTGTTTCCCTTCATAAATGGAGTTAAATGCCAGGCATGTGTCTTCCTACAAGCAAGACTTCGTTTCAGGTAAACGCAGTCACTTTTCAGCTCAAACGAAGCTACATTGTTCATGAAGCTCACACGTTTCTCGCTTTTCACTGAAAATGCAATGGATGTTAGAGGACCTGTAGATTCTATCAGTTTCAGAAACAGAGTTGAACCAGATATGGTCCGTGTGTATAGGAAACACAGTACTTTAGTTCTGAGCACACTCACGTTTCCCTCTGTATTAGAGACTCTAGAAAGCAAGAGCGTGCTTCTTGCTCTAAAGCAGGTTGTGTTTCATGGAAGAGAACTGTACCGTGTGTTTCCCTTCAGAAACGGAGTTAAATGCCAGGCTCTGTGTCTTTCTTCAAGCAAGACTTCGTTTCAGGTAAACGAAGTCACTTTTCAGCTCAAACGAAGCTACATTGTTCACAAAGCTCACACGTTTCTCGCTCTTAACTGAAAAGCATTGGATGTTAGTGGACCTGAGGTTTGTATCAGTTTCAGAAACAGAGTTGAACTAGATATGGTCCGTGTGTGTAGGAAACACAGTTCTTTTGTTCTGAGCACACTCACGTTTCCCTCTGTATTAGAGACTCTAGAAATCAAGAGCGTGCTTCTTGCTATAAAGCAGAGTGTGTTTCATGGATGAGAACTGTGCCCTGTGTTTCCCTTCAGAAACAGAGTTAAATGCCACGCGTGTGTCTTCCTACAAGCAAGACTTCGTTTCAGGTAAACGCAGTCACTTTTCAGCTCAAACGAAGCTACATTGTTCACGAACTCACACGTTTCTCGCTCTTAACTGAAAAGCATTGGATGTTGGAGGACCTGTGGTTTGTACCAGTTTCAGAATCAGAGTTGAACTACATATGGTCCGTGTGTGTAGGAAACACAGTTCTTTTGTTCTGAGCAAACTCACGTTTCCGTCTGTATTAGAGATTCTAGAAAGCAAGAGCGTGCTTCTTGCTCTAAAGCAGGTTGTGTTTCATGGATGAGAACTGTACTGTGTGTTTCCCTTCAGAAACGGAGTTAAATGCCAGGCTCTGTGTCTTTCTTCAAGCAAGACTTCGTTTCAGGTAAACGAAATCACTTTTCAGCTCAAACGAAGCTACATTGTTCACGATGCCCACACGTTTCAGCTCTTAACTGAAAAGCATTGGATGTTAGAGGACCTGTGGTTTATATCAGTTTCATAAACAGAGTTGAACTAGATATGGTCCGTGAGTAGGAAACACAGTTCTTTTGTTCTGAGCACACTCACGTTTCCCTCTGTATTAGAGACTCTAGAAATCAAGAGCGTGCTTCTTGCTCTAAAGCAGAGTGTGTTTCATGGATGAGAACTGTGCCCTGTGTTTCCCTTCAGAAACGGAGTTAAATGCCAGGCTCTGTGTCTTCCTTCAAGCAAGACTACCTTTCAGGTAAACGCAGTCGCTTTTCAGCTCAAACGAATCTACATTGTTCACAAAGCTCACACGTTTCTCGCTCTTAACTGAAAAGCATTGGATGTTAGAGGACCTGTGGTTTGTATCAGTTGCAGAAACAGAGTTGAACTAGATATGGTCCGTGTATGTAGGAAACACAGTTCTTTTGTTCTGAGCTCACTCACGTTTTCCTCTGTATTAGAGACTCTAGAAATCAAGAGCGTGCTTTTTGCTCTAAAGCAGAGTGTGTTTCATGGATGAGAACTCTGCCCTGTGTTTCCCTTCATAAATGGAGTTAAATGCCAGGCGTGTGTCTTCCTACAAGCAAGACTTCGTTTCAGGTGAACGCCGTCACTTTTCAGCTCAAACGAAGCTTCATTGTTCATGAAGCTCACACGTTTCTCACTTTTCACTGAAAATGCAATGGATGTTAGTGGACCTGTGGATTCTATCAGTTTCAGAAACAGAGTTGAACCAGATATGGTCCGTGTGTGTAGGAAACACAGTACTTTAGTTCTGAGCACACTCACGTTTCCCTCTGTATTAGAGACTCTAGAAATCAAGAGCGTGCTTCTTGCTCTAAAGCAGAGTGTGTTTCATGGATGAGAACTGTGCCCTGTGTTTCCCTTCCGAAATGGAGTTAAATGCCAGGCGTGTGTCTTCCTACAAGCAAGACTTCGTTTCAGGTGAACGCAGTCACTTTTCAGCTCAAACGAAGCTACATTGTTCACGAACTCACACGTTTCTCGCTCTTAACTGAAAAGCATTGGATGTTAGAGGACCTGTGGTTTGTACCAGTTTCAGAATCAGAGTTGAACTACATATGGTCCGTGTGTGTAGGAAACACAGTTCTTTTGTTCTGAGCAAACTCACATTTCCGTCTGTATTAGAGATTCTAGAAAGCAAGAGCGTGCTTCTTGCTCTAAAGCAGGTTGTGTTTCATGGATGAGAACGGTACTGTGTGTTTCTCTTCAGAAACGGAGTTAAATGCCAGGCTCTGTGTCTTTCTTCAAGCAAGACTTCGTTTCAGGTAAACGAAATCACTTTTCAGCTCAAACGAAGCTACATTGTTCACGATGCCCACACGTTTCAGCTCTTAACTGAAAAGCATTGGATGTTAGAGGACCTGTGGTTTATATCAGTTTCATAAACAGAGTTGAACTAGATATGGTCCGTGTGTAGGAAACACAGTTCTTTTGTTCTGAGCTCACTCACGTTTCCCTCTGTATTAGAGACTCTAGAAAGCAAGAGCGTGCTTCTTGCTCTAAAGCAGAGTGTGTTTCATGGATGAGAACTGTGCCCTGTGTTTCCCTTCAGAAACGGAGTTAAATGCCAGGCTCTGTGTCTTCCTTCAAGCAAGACTACGTTTCAGGTAAACGCAGTCGCTTTTCAGCTCAAACGAATCTACATTGTTCACAAAGCTCACACGTTTCTCGCTCTTAACTGAAAAGCATTGGATGTTAGAGGACCTGTGGTTTGTATCAGTTTCAGAAACAGAGTTGAACTAGATATGGTCCGTGTATGTAGGAAACACAGTTCTTTTGTTCTGAGCACACTCACGTTTTCCTCTGTATTAGAGACTCTAGAAATCAAGAGCGTGCTTTTTGCTCTAAAGCAGAGTGTGTTTCATGGATGAGAACTCTGCCCTGTGTTTCCCTTCATAAATGGAGTTAAATGCCAGGCGTGTGTCTTCCTCCAAGCAAGACTTCGTTTCATGTAAACGCAGTCACTTTTCAGCTCAAACGAAGCTACATTGTTCACGAAGCTCACACGTTTCTCGCTTTTCACTGAAAAGCAATGGATGTTAGAGGACCTGTGGATTCTATTAGTTTCAGAAACAGAGTTGAACCAGATATGGTCCGTGTGTGTAGGAAACACAGTACTTTAGTTCTGAGCACACTCACGTTTCCCTCTGTATTAGAGACTCTAGAAAGCAAGAGCGTGCTTCTTGCTCTAAAGCAGGTTGTGTTTCATGGAAGAGAACTGTACCGTGTGTTTCCCTTCAGAAACGGAGTTAAATGCCAGGCTCTGTGTCTTTCTTCAAGCAAGACTTCGTTTCAGGTAAACGAAGTCACTTTTCAGCTCAAACGAAGTTACATTGTTCACAAAGCTCACACGTTTCTCGCTCTTAACTGAAAAGCATTGGATGTTAGTGGACCTGAGGTTTGTATCAGTTTCAGAAACAGAGTTGAACTAGATATGGTCCGTGTGTGTAGGAAACACAGTTCTTTTGTTCTGAGCACACTCACGTTTCCCTCTGTATTAGAGACTCTAGAAATCAAGAGCGTGCTTCTTGCTCCAAAGCAGAGTGTGTTTCACGGATGAGAACTGTGCCCTGTGTTTCCCTTCAGAAACGGAGTTAAATGCCAGGCGTGTGTCTTCCTACAAGCAAGACTTCGTTTCAGGTGAACGCAGTCACTTTTCAGCTCAAACGAAGCTACATTGTTCACAAAGCTCACACGTTTCTCGCTCTTAACTGAAAAGCATTGGATGTTAGAGGACCTGTGGTTTGTACCAGTTTCAGAATCAGAGTTGAACTACATATGGTCCGTGTGTGTAGGAAACACAGTTCTTTTGTTCTGAGCAAACTCACGTTTCTGTCTGTATTAGAGATTCTAGAAAGCAAGAGCGTGCTTCTTGCTCTAAAGCAGGTTGTGTTTCATGGATGAGAACTGTACTGTGTGTTTCCCTTCAGAAACGGAGTTAAATGCCAGGCTCTGTGTCTTTCTTCAAGCAAGACTTAGTTTCAGGTAAACGAAATCACTTTTCAGCTCAAACGAAGCTACATTGTTCACGATGCCCACACGTTTCAGCTCTTAACTGAAAAGCATTGGATGTTAGAGGACCTGTGGTTTATATCAGTTTCATAAACAGAGTTGAACTAGATATGGTCCGTGTGTAGGAAACACAGTTCTTTTGTTCTGAGCACACTCACGTTTCCCTCTGTATTAGAGACTCTAGAAATCAAGAGCGTGCTTCTTGCTCTAAAGCAGAGTGTGTTTCATGGATGAGAACTGTGCCCTGTGTTTCCCTTCAGAAACGGAGTTAAATGCCAGGCTCTGTGTCTTCCTTCAAGCAAGACTACCTTTCAGGTAAACGCAGTCGCTTTTCAGCTCAAACGAATCTACATTGTTCACAAAGCTCACAAGTTTCTCGCTCTTAACTGAAAAGCATTGGATGTTAGAGGACCTGTGGTTTGTATCAGTTGCAGAAACAGAGTTGAACTAGATATGGTCCGTGTATGTAGGAAAGACAGTTCTTTTGTTCTGAGCTCACTCACGTTTTCCTCTGTATTAGAGACTCTAGAAATCAAGAGCGTGCTTTTTGCTCTAAAGCAGAGTGTGTTTCATGGATGAGAACTCTGCCCTGTGTTTCCCTTCATAAATGGAGTTAAATGCCAGGCGTGTGTCTTTCTTCAAGCAAGACTTCGTTTCAGGTAAACGAAGTCACTTTTCAGCTCAAACGAAGTTACATAGTTCACAAAGCTCACACGTTTCTCGCTCTTAACTGAAAAGCATTGGATGTTAGAGGACCTGTGGTTTGTACCACTTTCAGAATCAGAGTTGAACTTCATATGGTCCGTGTGTGTAGGAAACACAGTTCTTTTGTTCTGAGCACACTCACGTTTCCCTCTGTATTAGAGACTCTAGAAAGCAAGAGT
Source organism: Onychomys leucogaster (assembly GCA_949786385.1). Classification (NCBI taxonomy): domain Eukaryota; kingdom Metazoa; phylum Chordata; class Mammalia; order Rodentia; family Cricetidae; genus Onychomys; species Onychomys leucogaster. Next base: position 831,352 of record CATKUP010000142.1, read on the forward strand.
GTGCTTCTTGCTCTAAAGCAGGTTGTGTTTCATGGAAGAGAACTGTACCGTGTGTTTCCCTTCAGAAACGGAGTTAAATGCCAGGCTCTGTGTCTTTCTTCAAACAAGACTTCGTTTCAGGTAAACGAAGTCACTTTTCAGCTCAAACGAAGCTACATTGTTCACAAAGCTCACACGTTTCTCGCTCTTAACTGAAAAGCATTTGATGTTAGTGGACCTGAGGTTTGTATCAGTTTCAGAAACAGAGTTGAACTAGATATGGTCCGTGTGTGTAGGAAACACAGTTCTTTTGTTCTGAGCACACTCACGTTTTCCTCTGTATTAGAGATTCTAGAAAGCAAGAGCGTGCTTCTTGCTCTAAAGCAGAGTGTGTTTCATGGATGAGAACTGTGCCCTGTGTTTCCCTTCATAAATGGAGTTAAATGCCAGGCATGTGTCTTCCTACAAGCAAGACTTCGTTTCAGGTAAACGCAGTCACTTTTCAGCTCAAACGAAGCTACATTGTTCATGAAGCTCACACGTTTCTCGCTTTTCACTGAAAATGCAATGGATGTTAGAGGACCTGTAGATTCTATCAGTTTCAGAAACAGAGTTGAACCAGATATGGTCCGTGTGTATAGGAAACACAGTACTTTAGTTCTGAGCACACTCACGTTTCCCTCTGTATTAGAGACTCTAGAAAGCAAGAGCGTGCTTCTTGCTCTAAAGCAGGTTGTGTTTCATGGAAGAGAACTGTACCGTGTGTTTCCCTTCAGAAACGGAGTTAAATGCCAGGCTCTGTGTCTTTCTTCAAGCAAGACTTCGTTTCAGGTAAACGAAGTCACTTTTCAGCTCAAACGAAGCTACATTGTTCACAAAGCTCACACGTTTCTCGCTCTTAACTGAAAAGCATTGGATGTTAGTGGACCTGAGGTTTGTATCAGTTTCAGAAACAGAGTTGAACTAGATATGGTCCGTGTGTGTAGGAAACACAGTTCTTTTGTTCTGAGCACACTCACGTTTCCCTCTGTATTAGAGACTCTAGAAATCAAGAGCGTGCTTCTTGCTATAAAGCAGAGTGTGTTTCATGGATGAGAACTGTGCCCTGTGTTTCCCTTCAGAAACAGAGTTAAATGCCACGCGTGTGTCTTCCTACAAGCAAGACTTCGTTTCAGGTAAACGCAGTCACTTTTCAGCTCAAACGAAGCTACATTGTTCACGAACTCACACGTTTCTCGCTCTTAACTGAAAAGCATTGGATGTTGGAGGACCTGTGGTTTGTACCAGTTTCAGAATCAGAGTTGAACTACATATGGTCCGTGTGTGTAGGAAACACAGTTCTTTTGTTCTGAGCAAACTCACGTTTCCGTCTGTATTAGAGATTCTAGAAAGCAAGAGCGTGCTTCTTGCTCTAAAGCAGGTTGTGTTTCATGGATGAGAACTGTACTGTGTGTTTCCCTTCAGAAACGGAGTTAAATGCCAGGCTCTGTGTCTTTCTTCAAGCAAGACTTCGTTTCAGGTAAACGAAATCACTTTTCAGCTCAAACGAAGCTACATTGTTCACGATGCCCACACGTTTCAGCTCTTAACTGAAAAGCATTGGATGTTAGAGGACCTGTGGTTTATATCAGTTTCATAAACAGAGTTGAACTAGATATGGTCCGTGAGTAGGAAACACAGTTCTTTTGTTCTGAGCACACTCACGTTTCCCTCTGTATTAGAGACTCTAGAAATCAAGAGCGTGCTTCTTGCTCTAAAGCAGAGTGTGTTTCATGGATGAGAACTGTGCCCTGTGTTTCCCTTCAGAAACGGAGTTAAATGCCAGGCTCTGTGTCTTCCTTCAAGCAAGACTACCTTTCAGGTAAACGCAGTCGCTTTTCAGCTCAAACGAATCTACATTGTTCACAAAGCTCACACGTTTCTCGCTCTTAACTGAAAAGCATTGGATGTTAGAGGACCTGTGGTTTGTATCAGTTGCAGAAACAGAGTTGAACTAGATATGGTCCGTGTATGTAGGAAACACAGTTCTTTTGTTCTGAGCTCACTCACGTTTTCCTCTGTATTAGAGACTCTAGAAATCAAGAGCGTGCTTTTTGCTCTAAAGCAGAGTGTGTTTCATGGATGAGAACTCTGCCCTGTGTTTCCCTTCATAAATGGAGTTAAATGCCAGGCGTGTGTCTTCCTACAAGCAAGACTTCGTTTCAGGTGAACGCCGTCACTTTTCAGCTCAAACGAAGCTTCATTGTTCATGAAGCTCACACGTTTCTCACTTTTCACTGAAAATGCAATGGATGTTAGTGGACCTGTGGATTCTATCAGTTTCAGAAACAGAGTTGAACCAGATATGGTCCGTGTGTGTAGGAAACACAGTACTTTAGTTCTGAGCACACTCACGTTTCCCTCTGTATTAGAGACTCTAGAAATCAAGAGCGTGCTTCTTGCTCTAAAGCAGAGTGTGTTTCATGGATGAGAACTGTGCCCTGTGTTTCCCTTCCGAAATGGAGTTAAATGCCAGGCGTGTGTCTTCCTACAAGCAAGACTTCGTTTCAGGTGAACGCAGTCACTTTTCAGCTCAAACGAAGCTACATTGTTCACGAACTCACACGTTTCTCGCTCTTAACTGAAAAGCATTGGATGTTAGAGGACCTGTGGTTTGTACCAGTTTCAGAATCAGAGTTGAACTACATATGGTCCGTGTGTGTAGGAAACACAGTTCTTTTGTTCTGAGCAAACTCACATTTCCGTCTGTATTAGAGATTCTAGAAAGCAAGAGCGTGCTTCTTGCTCTAAAGCAGGTTGTGTTTCATGGATGAGAACGGTACTGTGTGTTTCTCTTCAGAAACGGAGTTAAATGCCAGGCTCTGTGTCTTTCTTCAAGCAAGACTTCGTTTCAGGTAAACGAAATCACTTTTCAGCTCAAACGAAGCTACATTGTTCACGATGCCCACACGTTTCAGCTCTTAACTGAAAAGCATTGGATGTTAGAGGACCTGTGGTTTATATCAGTTTCATAAACAGAGTTGAACTAGATATGGTCCGTGTGTAGGAAACACAGTTCTTTTGTTCTGAGCTCACTCACGTTTCCCTCTGTATTAGAGACTCTAGAAAGCAAGAGCGTGCTTCTTGCTCTAAAGCAGAGTGTGTTTCATGGATGAGAACTGTGCCCTGTGTTTCCCTTCAGAAACGGAGTTAAATGCCAGGCTCTGTGTCTTCCTTCAAGCAAGACTACGTTTCAGGTAAACGCAGTCGCTTTTCAGCTCAAACGAATCTACATTGTTCACAAAGCTCACACGTTTCTCGCTCTTAACTGAAAAGCATTGGATGTTAGAGGACCTGTGGTTTGTATCAGTTTCAGAAACAGAGTTGAACTAGATATGGTCCGTGTATGTAGGAAACACAGTTCTTTTGTTCTGAGCACACTCACGTTTTCCTCTGTATTAGAGACTCTAGAAATCAAGAGCGTGCTTTTTGCTCTAAAGCAGAGTGTGTTTCATGGATGAGAACTCTGCCCTGTGTTTCCCTTCATAAATGGAGTTAAATGCCAGGCGTGTGTCTTCCTCCAAGCAAGACTTCGTTTCATGTAAACGCAGTCACTTTTCAGCTCAAACGAAGCTACATTGTTCACGAAGCTCACACGTTTCTCGCTTTTCACTGAAAAGCAATGGATGTTAGAGGACCTGTGGATTCTATTAGTTTCAGAAACAGAGTTGAACCAGATATGGTCCGTGTGTGTAGGAAACACAGTACTTTAGTTCTGAGCACACTCACGTTTCCCTCTGTATTAGAGACTCTAGAAAGCAAGAGCGTGCTTCTTGCTCTAAAGCAGGTTGTGTTTCATGGAAGAGAACTGTACCGTGTGTTTCCCTTCAGAAACGGAGTTAAATGCCAGGCTCTGTGTCTTTCTTCAAGCAAGACTTCGTTTCAGGTAAACGAAGTCACTTTTCAGCTCAAACGAAGTTACATTGTTCACAAAGCTCACACGTTTCTCGCTCTTAACTGAAAAGCATTGGATGTTAGTGGACCTGAGGTTTGTATCAGTTTCAGAAACAGAGTTGAACTAGATATGGTCCGTGTGTGTAGGAAACACAGTTCTTTTGTTCTGAGCACACTCACGTTTCCCTCTGTATTAGAGACTCTAGAAATCAAGAGCGTGCTTCTTGCTCTAAAGCAGAGTGTGTTTCACGGATGAGAACTGTGCCCTGTGTTTCCCTTCAGAAACGGAGTTAAATGCCAGGCGTGTGTCTTCCTACAAGCAAGACTTCGTTTCAGGTGAACGCAGTCACTTTTCAGCTCAAACGAAGCTACATTGTTCACAAAGCTCACACGTTTCTCGCTCTTAACTGAAAAGCATTGGATGTTAGAGGACCTGTGGTTTGTACCAGTTTCAGAATCAGAGTTGAACTACATATGGTCCGTGTGTGTAGGAAACACAGTTCTTTTGTTCTGAGCAAACTCACGTTTCTGTCTGTATTAGAGATTCTAGAAAGCAAGAGCGTGCTTCTTGCTCTAAAGCAGGTTGTGTTTCATGGATGAGAACTGTACTGTGTGTTTCCCTTCAGAAACGGAGTTAAATGCCAGGCTCTGTGTCTTTCTTCAAGCAAGACTTAGTTTCAGGTAAACGAAATCACTTTTCAGCTCAAACGAAGCTACATTGTTCACGATGCCCACACGTTTCAGCTCTTAACTGAAAAGCATTGGATGTTAGAGGACCTGTGGTTTATATCAGTTTCATAAACAGAGTTGAACTAGATATGGTCCGTGTGTAGGAAACACAGTTCTTTTGTTCTGAGCACACTCACGTTTCCCTCTGTATTAGAGACTCTAGAAATCAAGAGCGTGCTTCTTGCTCTAAAGCAGAGTGTGTTTCATGGATGAGAACTGTGCCCTGTGTTTCCCTTCAGAAACGGAGTTAAATGCCAGGCTCTGTGTCTTCCTTCAAGCAAGACTACCTTTCAGGTAAACGCAGTCGCTTTTCAGCTCAAACGAATCTACATTGTTCACAAAGCTCACAAGTTTCTCGCTCTTAACTGAAAAGCATTGGATGTTAGAGGACCTGTGGTTTGTATCAGTTGCAGAAACAGAGTTGAACTAGATATGGTCCGTGTATGTAGGAAAGACAGTTCTTTTGTTCTGAGCTCACTCACGTTTTCCTCTGTATTAGAGACTCTAGAAATCAAGAGCGTGCTTTTTGCTCTAAAGCAGAGTGTGTTTCATGGATGAGAACTCTGCCCTGTGTTTCCCTTCATAAATGGAGTTAAATGCCAGGCGTGTGTCTTTCTTCAAGCAAGACTTCGTTTCAGGTAAACGAAGTCACTTTTCAGCTCAAACGAAGTTACATAGTTCACAAAGCTCACACGTTTCTCGCTCTTAACTGAAAAGCATTGGATGTTAGTGGACCTGAGGTTTGTATCAGTTTCAGAAACAGAGTTGAACTAGATATGGTCCGTGTGTGTAGGAAACACAGTTCTTTTGTTCTGAGCACACTCACGTTTCCCTCTGTATTAGAGACTCTAGAAATCAAGAGCGTGCTTCTTGCTCTAAAGCAGAGTGTGTTTCATGGATGAGAACTGTACTGTGTGTTTCCCTTCAGAAACGGAGTTAAATGCCAGGCTCTGTGTCTTTCTTCAAGCAAGACTTCGTTTCAGGTAAACGAAATCACTTTTCAGCTCAAACGAAGCTACATTGTTCACGATGCCCACACGTTTCAGCTCTTAACTGAAAAGCATTGGATGTTAGAGGACCTGTGGTTTATATCAGTTTCATAAACAGAGTTGAACTAGATATGTTCCGTGTGTAGGAAACACAGTTCTTTTGTTCTGAGCACACTCACGTTTCCCTCTGTATTAGAGACTCTAGAAAGCAAGAGCGTGCTTCTTGCTCTAAAGCAGAGTGTGTTTCATGGATGAGAACTGTGCCCTGTGTTTCCCTTCAGAAATGGAGTTAAATGCCAGGCTCTGTGTCTTCCTTCAAGCAAGACTACGTTTCAGGTAAACGCAGTCGCTTTTCAGCTCAAACGAATCTACATTGTTCACGAAGCTCACACGTTTCTCGCTCTTAACTAAAAAGCAATGGATGTTAGAGGACCTGTGGTTTGTATCAGTTTCAGAAACAGAGTTGAACTAGATATGGTCCGTGTATGTAGGAAACACAGTTCTTTTGTTCTGAGCACACTCACGTTTTCCTCTGTATTAGAGACTCTAGAAATCAAGAGTGTGCTTTTTGCTCTAAAGCAGAGTGTGTTTCATGGATGAGAACTCTGCCATGTGTTTACCTTCATAAATGGAGTTAAATGCCAGGCGTGTATCTTCCTACAAGCAAGACTTCGTTTCAGGTAAACGCAGTCACTTTTCAGCTCAAACGAAGCTACATTGTTCATGAAGCTCACACGTTTCTTGCTTTTCACTGAAAATGCAATGGATGTTAGAGGACCTGTGGATTCTATCAGTTTCCGAAACAGAGTCGAACCAGATATGGTCCGTGTGTGTAGGAAACACAGTACTTTAGTTCTGAGCACACTCACGTTTCCCTCTGTATTAGAGACTCTAGAAATCAAGAGCGTGCTTCTTGCTCTAAAGCAGGTTGTGTTTCATGGAAGAGAACTGTACCGTGTGTTTCCCTTCAGAAACGGAGTTAAATGCCAGGCTCTGTGTCTTTCTTCAAGCAAGACTTCGTTTCAGGTAAACGAAGTCACTTTTCAGCTCAAACGAAGCTACATTGTTCTCAAAGCTCACACGTTTCTCGCTCTTAACTGAAAAGCATTGGATGTTAGTGGACCTGAGGTTTGTTTCAGTTTCAGAAACAGAGTTGAACTAGATATGGTCCGTGTGTGTAGGAAACACAGTTCTTTTGTTCTGAGCACACTCACGTTTCCCTCTGTATTAGAGACTCTAGAAAGCAAGAGCGTGCTTCTTGCTCTAAAGCAGGTTGTGTTTCATGGAAGAGAACTGTGCCCTGTGTTTCCCTTCAGAAAGGAGTTAAATGCCAGGCTCTGTGTCTTCCTTCAAGCAAGACTACGTTTCAGGTAAACGCAGTCGCTTTTCAGCTCAAACGAATCTACATTGTTCACAAAGCTCACACGTTTCTCGCTCTTAACAGAAAAGCATTGGATGTTAGAGGACCTGTGGTTTGTATCAGTTTCAGAAACAGAGTTGAACTAGATATGGTCCGTGTATGTAGGAAACACAGTTCTTTTGTTCTGAGCACACTCACGTTTTCCTCTGTATTAGAGACTCTAGAAATCAAGAGCGTGCTTTTTGCTCTAAAGCAGAGTGTGTTTCATGGGTGAGAACTCTGCCCTGTGTTTCCCTTCATAAATGGAGTTAAATGCCAGGCGTGTGTCTTCCTCCAAGCAAGACTTCGTTTCATGTAAACGCAGTCACTTTTCAGCTCAAACGAAGCTAAATTGTTCACGAAGCTCACACGTTTCTCGCTTTTCACTGAAAAGCAATGGATGTTAGAGGACCTGTGGATTCTATCAGTTTCAGAAACAGAGTTGAACCAGATATGGTCCGTGTGTGTAGGAAACACAGTACTTTAGTTCTGAGCACACTCACGTTTCCCTCTGTATTAGAGACTCTAGAAAGCAAGAGCGTGCTTCTTGCTCTAAAGCAGGTTGTGTTTCATGGAAGAGAACTGTACCGTGTGTTTCCCTTCAGAAACGGAGTTAAATGCCAGGCTCTGTGTCTTTCTTCAAGCAAGACTTCGTTTCAGGTAAACGAAGTCACTTTTCAGCTCAAACGAAGCTACATTGTTCACAAAGCTCACACGTTTCTCGCTCTTAACTGAAAAACATTGGATGTTAGTGGACCTGAGGTTTGTATCAGTTTCAGAAACAGAGTGGAAAGAGATACGGTCCGTGTGTGTAGGAAACACAGTTCTTTTGTTCTGAGCACACTCACGTTTCCCTCTGTATTAGAGATTCTAGAAAGCAAGAGCGTGCTTCTTGCTCTAAAGCAGAGTGTGTTTCATGGATGAGAACTGTACCGTGTGTTTCCCTTCAGAAACGGAGTTAAATGCCAGGCTCTGTGTCTTTCTTCAAGCAAGATTTCGTTTCAGGTAAACGAGGTCACTTTTCAGCTCAAACGAAGCTACATTGTTCACAAAGCTCACACGTTTCTCGCTCTTAACTAAAAAGCAATGGATGTTAGAGGACCTGTGGTTTGTATCAGTTTCAGAAACAGAGTTGAACTAGATATGGTCCGTGTATGTAGGAAACACAGTTCTTTTGTTCTGAGCACACTCACGTTTTCCTCTGTATTAGAGACTCTAGAAATCAAGAGTGTGCTTTTTGCTCTAAAGCAGAGTGTGTTTCATGGATGAGAACTCTGCCATGTGTTTACCTTCATAAATGGAGTTAAATGCCAGGCGTGTATCTTCCTACAAGCAAGACTTCGTTTCAGGTAAACGCAGTCACTTTTCAGCTCAAACGAAGCTACATTGTTCATGAAGCTCACACGTTTCTTGCTTTTCACTGAAAATGCAATGGATGTTAGAGGACCTGTGGATTCTATCAGTTTCAGAAACAGAGTTGAACCAGATATGGTCCGTGTGTGTAGGAAACACACTACTTTAGTTCTGAGCACACTCACGTTTCCCTCTGTATTAGAGACTCTAGAAATCAAGAGCGTGCTTCTTGCTCTAAAGCAGGTTGTGTTTCATGGATGAGAACTGTACTGTGTGTTTCCCTTCAGAAACGGAGTTAAATGCCAGGCTCTGTGTCTTTCTTCAAACAAGACTTCGTTTCAGGTAAACGAAATCACTTTTCAGCTCAAACGAAGCTACATTGTTCACGATGCCCACACGTTTCAGCTCTTAACTGAAAAGCATTGGATGTTAGAGGACCTGTGGTTTATGTCAGTTTCATAAACAGAGTTGAACTAGATATGGTCCGTGTGTAGGAAACACAGTTCTTTTGTTCTGAGCACACTCACGTTTCCCTCTGTATTAGAGACTCTAGAAAGCAAGAGCGTGCTTCTTGCTCTAAAGCAGAGTGTGTTTCATGGATGAGAACTGTGCCCTGTGTTTCCCTTCAGAAACGGTGTTAAATGACAGGCTCTGTGTCTTCCTTCAAGCAAGACTACCTTTCAGGTAAACGCAGTCGCTTTTCAGCTCAAACGAATCTACATTGTTCACAAAGCTCACACGTTTCTTGCTCTTAACTGAAAATCATTGGATGTTAGAGGACCTGTGGTTTGTATCAGTTTCAGAAACAGAGTTGAACTAGATATGGTCCGTGTATGTAGGAAACACAGTTCTTTTGTTCTGAGCACACTCACGTTTTCCTCTGTATTAGAGACTCTAGAAATCAAGAGCGTGCTTTTTGCTCTAAAGCAGAGTGTGTTTCATGGATGAGAACTCTGCCCTGTGTTTCCCTTCATAAATGGAGTTAAATGCCAGGCGTGTGTCTTCCTACAAGCAAGACTTCGTTTCATGTAAACGCAGTCACTTTTCAGCTCAAACGAAGCTACATAGTTCACAAAGCTCACACGTTTCTCGCTTTTCACTGAAAAGCAATGGATGTTAGAGGACCTGTGGATTCTATCAGTTTCAGAAACAGAGTTGAACCAGATATGGTCCGTGTGTGTAGGAAACACAGTACTTTAGTTCTGAGCACACTCACGTTTCCCTCTGTATTAGAGACTCTAGAAAGCAAGAGCGTGCTTCTTGCTCTAAAGCAGGTTGTGCTTCATGGAAGAGAACTGTACCCTGTGTTTCCCTTCAGAAACGGAGTTAAATGCCAGGCTCTGTGTCTTTCTTCAAGCAAGACTTCGTTTCAGGTAAACGCAGTCACTTTTCAGCTCAAACGGAGCTACATTGTTCACGAAGCTCACACGTTTCTCGCTCTTAACTGAAAAGCATTGGATGTTAGTGGACCTGAGGTTTGTATCAGTTTCAGAAACAGAGTGGAACGAGATATGGTCCGTGTGTGTAGGAAACTCAGTTCTTTTGTTCTGAGCACACTCACGTTTTCCTCTGTATTAGAGACTCTAGAAATCAAGAGCGTGCTTTTTGCTCTAAAGCAGAGTGTGTTTCATGGATGAGAACTCTGCCCTGTGTTACCCTTCATAAATGGAGTTAAATGCCAGGCGTGTGTCTTCCTCCAAGCAAGACTTCGTTTCAGGTAAACGCAGTCACTTTTCAGCTCAAACGAAGCTACATTGTTCATGAAGCTCACACGTTTCTCGCTTTTCACTGAAAATGCAATTGATGTTAGAGGACCTGTGGATTCTATCAGTTTCAGAAACAGAGTTGAACCAGATATGGTCCGTGTGTGTAGGAAACATTACTTTAGTTCTGAGCACACTCACGTTTCCCTCTGTATTAGAGACTCTAGAAAGCAAGAGCGTGCTTCTTGCTCTAAAGCAGGTTGTGTTTCATGGAAGAGAACTGTACCGTGTGTTTCCCTTCAGAAACGGAGTTAAATGCCAGGCTCTGTGTCTTTCTTCAAGCAAGACTTCGTTTCAGGTGAACGCAGTCACTTTTCAGCTCAAACGAAGCTACATTGTTCACGAACTCACACGTTTCTCGCTCTTAACTGAAAAGCATTGGATGTTAGAGGACCTGTGGTTTGTACCAGTTTCAGAATCAGAGTTGAACTACATATGGTCCGTGTGTGTAGGAAACACAGTTCTTTTGTTCTGAGCAAACTCACGTTTCCGTCTGTATTAGAGATTCTAGAAAGCAAGAGCGTGCTTCTTGCTCTAAAGCAGAGTGTGTTTCATGGATGAGAACTCTGCCCTGTGTTTCCCTTCATAAATGGAGTTAAATGCCAGGCGTGTGTCTTCCTACAAGCAAGACTTCGTTTCAGGTAAACGCAGTCACTTTTCAGCTCAAACGAAGCTACATTGTTCATGAAGCTCACGCGTTTCTCGCTTTTCACTGAAAATGCAATGGATGTTAGAGGACCTGTAGATTCTATCAGTTTCAGAAACAGAGTTGAACCAGATATGGTCCGTGTGTGTAGGAAACACAGTACTTCAGTTCTGAGCACACTCACGTTTCCCTCTGTATTAGAGACTCTAGAAAGCAAGAGCGTGCTTCTTGCTCTAAAGCAGGTTGTGTTTCATGGAAGAGAACTGTACCATGTGTTTCCCTTCAGAAACGGAGTTAAATGCCAGGCTCTGTGTCTTTCTTCAAACAAGACTTCATTTCAGGTAAACGAAGTCACTTTTTAGCTCAAACGAAGCTACATTGTTCACAAAGCTCACACGTTTCTCGCTCTTAACTGAAAAGCATTTGATGTTAGTGGACCTGAGGTTTGTATCAGTTTCAGAAACAGAGTTGGACTAGATATGGTCCGTGTGTGTAGGAAACACAGTTCTTTTGTTCTGAGCACACTCACGTTTCCCTCTGTATTAGAGACTCTAGAAATCAAGAGCGTGCTTCTTGCTCTAAAGCAGAGTGTGTTTCATGGATGAGAAGTGTGCCCTGTGTTTCCCTTCAGAAACGGAGTTAAATGCCAGGCGTGTGTCTTCCTACAAGCAAGACTTCGTTTCAGGTGAACGCAGTCACTTTTCAGCTCAAACGTAGCTACATTGTTCACAAACTCACACGTTTCTCGCTCTTAACTGAAAAGCATTGGATGTTGGAGGACCTGTGGTTTGTACCAGTTTCAGAATCAGAGTTGAACTACATATGGTCCGTGTGTGTAGGAAACACAGTACTTTAGTTCTGAGCACACTCACGTTTCCCTCTGTATTAGAGAATGTAGAAAGCAAGAGCGTGCTTCTTACTCTAAAGCAGAGTGTGTTTCATGGATGAGAACTGTACCCTGTGTTTCCCTTCAGAAACGGAGTTAAATGCCAGGCTCTGTGTCTTCCTTCAAGCAAGACTACGTTTCAGGTAAACGCAGTCGCTTTTTAGCTCAAACGAATCTACATTGTTCACAAAGCTCACACGTTTCTCGCTCTTAACTGAAAAGCATTGGATGTTAGAGGACCTGTGGTTTGTATCAGTTTCAGAAACAGAGTTGAACTAGATATGGTCCGTGTATGTAGGAAACACAGTTCTTTTGTTCTGAGCTCACTCACGTTTTCCTCTGTATTAGAGACTCTAGAAATCAAGAGCGTGCTTTTTGCTCTAAAGCAGAGTGTGTTTCATGGATGAGAACTCTGCCCTGTGTTTCCCTTCATAAATGGAGTTAAATGCCAGGCGTGTGTCTTCCTACAAGCAAGACTTCGTTTCAGGTGAACGCAGTCACTTTTCAGCTCAAACGAAGCTACATTGTTCATGAAGCTCACACGTTTCTCGCTTTTCACTGAAAATGCAATGGATGTTAGAGGACCTGTGGATTCTATCAGTTTCAGAAACAGAGTTGAACCAGATATGGTCCATGTGTGTAGGAAACACAGTACTTTAGTTCTGAGCACACTCACGTTTCCCTCTGTATTAGAGAATCTAGAAAGCAAGAGCGTGCTTCTTGCTCTAAAGCAGGTTGTGTTTCATGGAAGAGAACTGTACCGTGTGTTTCCCTTCAGAAACGGAGTTAAATGTCAGGCTCTGTGTCTTTCTTCAAGCAAGACTTCGTTTCAGGTGAACGCAGTCACTTTTCAGCTCAAACAAAGCTACATTGTTCACGAACTCACAGGTTTCTCCCTCTTAACTGAAAAGCATTGGATGTTAGAGGACCTGTGGTTTGTACCAGTTTCAGAATCAGAGTTGAACTACATATGGTCCGTGTGTGTAGGAAACACATTTCTTTAGTTCTGAGCAAACTCACATTTCCGTCTGTATTAGAGATTCTAGAAAGCAAGAGCGTGCTTCTTGCTCTAAAGCAGGTTGTGTTTCATGGATGAGAACTGCACTGTGTGTTTCCCTTCAGAAACGGAGTTAAATGCCAGGCTCTGTGTCTTTCTTCAAGCAAGACTTCGTTTCAGGTAAACGAAATCACTTTTCAGCTCAAACGAAGCTACATTGTTCACGATGCCCACACGTTTCAGCTCTTAACTGAAAAGCATTGGATGTTAGAGGACCTGTGGTTTATATCAGTTTCATAAACAGAGTTGAACTAGATATGGTCCGTGTTTAGGAAACACAGTTCTTTTGTTCTGAGCACACTCACGTTTCCCTCTGTATTAGAGACTCTAGAAAGCAAGAGCGTGCTTCTTGCTCTAAAGCAGAGTGTGTTTCATGGATGAGAACTGTGCCCTGTGTTTCCCTTCAGAAACGGAGTTAAATGCCAGGCTCTGTGCCACCCTACAAGCAAGACCTCGTTTCAGGTAAACGCAGTCGCTTTTCAGCTCAAACGAATCTACATTGTTCACAAAGCTCACACGTTTCTCGCTCTTAACTGAAAAGCATTGGATGTTAGAGGACCTGTGGTTTGTATCAGTTTCAGAAACAGAGTTGAACTACATATGGTCCGTGTATGTAGGAAACACAGTTCTTTTGTTCTGAGCACACTCACGTTTTCCTCTGTATTAGAGACTCTAGAAATCAAGAGTGTGCTTTTTGCTCTAAAGCAGAGTGTGTTTCATGGATGAGAACTGTGCCCTGTGTTTCCCTTCAGAAACGGAGTTAAATGCCAGGCGTGTGTCTTCCTACAAGCAAGACTTCGTTTCAGGTGAACGCAGTCACTTTTCAGCTCAAACGAAGCTACATTGTTCACGAACTCACACGTTTCTCGCTCTTAACTGAAAAGCATTGGATGTTAGAGGACCTGTGGTTTGTACCAGTTTCAGAAACAGAGTGGAAAGAGATACAGTCCGTGTGTGTAGGAAACACAGTTCTTTTGTTCTGAGCACACTCACGTTTCCCTCTGTATTAGAGATTCTAGAAAGCAAGAGCGTGCTTCTTGCTCTAAAGCAGAGTGTGTTTCATGGATGAGAACTGTACCGTGTGTTTCCCTTCAGAAACGGAGTTAAATGCCAGGCTCTGTGTCTTTCTTCAAGCAAGATTTCGTTTCAGGTAAACGCAGTCACTTTTCAGCTCAAACGAAGCTACATTGTTCACAAAGCTCACACGTTTCTCGCTCTTAACTAAAAAGCAATGGATGTTAGAGGACCTGTGGTTTGTATCAGTTTCAGAAACAGAGTTGAACTAGATATGGTCCATGTATGTAGGAAACACAGTTCTTTTGTTCTGAGCACACTCACGTTTTCCTCTGTATTAGAGACTCTAGAAATCAAGAGTGTGCTTTTTGCTCTAAAGCAGAGTGTTTCATGGATGAGAACTCTGCCATGTGTTTACCTTCATAAATGGAGTTAAATGCCAGGCGTGTATCTTCCTACAAGCAAGACTTCGTTTCAGGTAAACACAGTCACTTTTCAGCTCAAACGAAGCTACATTGTTCATGAAGCTCACACGTTTCTTGCTTTTCACTGAAAATGCAATGGATGTTAGAGGACCTGTGGATTCTATCAGTTTCAGAAACAGAGTTGAACCAGATATGGTCCGTGTGTGTAGGAAACACAGTACTTTAGTTCTGAGCACACTCACGTTTCCCTCTGTATTAGAGAATGTAGAAAGCAAGAGCGTGCTTCTTGCTCTAAAGCAGGTTGTGTTTCATGGAAGAGAACTGTACCGTGTGTTTCCCTTCAGAAACGGAGTTAAATGCCAGGCTCTATGTCTTTCTTCAAGCAAGACTTCGTTTCAGGTAAACGAAGTCACTTTTCAGCTCAAACGAAGCTACATTGTTCACAAAGCTCACACGTTTCTCGCTCTTAACTGAAAAGCATTGGATGTTAGTGGACCTGAGGTTTGTTTCAGTTTCAGAAACAGAGTTGAACTAGATATGGTCCGTGTGTGTAGGAAACACAGTTCTTTTGTTCTGAGCACACTCACGTTTCCCTCTGTATTAGAGACTCTAGAAAGCAAGAGCGGGATTCTTGCTCTAAAGCAGGTTGTGTTTCATGGAAGAGAACTGTACCGTGTGTTTCCCTTCAGAAACGGAGTTAAATGCCAGGCTCTGTGTCTTTCTTCAAGCAAGACTTCGTTGCAGGTAAACGAAGTCACTTTTCAGTTCAAAGGAAGCTACATTGTTCACGAAGCTCACACGTTTCTCGCTCTTAACTGAAAAGCATTGGATGTTAGTGGACCTGAGGTTTGTATCAGTTTCAGAAACAGAGTTGAACTAGATATGGTCCGTGTGTGTAGGAAACACAGTTCTTTTGTTCTGAGCACACTCACGTTTCCCTCTGTATTAGAGACTCTAGAAAGCAAGAGCGTGCTTCTTGCTCTAAAGCAGAGTGTGTTTCATGGATGAGAACTGTGCCCTGTGTTTCCCCTCAGAAACGGAGTTAAATGCCAGGCGTGTGTCTTCCTACAAGCAAGACTTCCTTTCAGGTGAACGCAGTCACTTTTCAGCTCAAACGAAGCTACATTGTTCACGAACTCACACGTTTCTCGCTCTTAACTGAAAAGCATTGGATGTTAGAGGACCTGTGGTTTGTACCAGTTTCACAATCAGAGTTGAACTACATATGGTCCGTGTGTGTAGGAAACACAGTTCTTTTGTTCTGAGCAAACTCACGTTTCCGTCTGTATTAGAGATTCTAGAAAGCAAGAGCGTGCTTCTTGCTCTAAAGTAGGTTGTGTTTCATGGATGAGAACTGTACTGTGTGTTTCCCTTCAGAAACGGAGTTAAATGCCAGGCTCTGTGTCTTCCTTCAAGCAAGACTACGTTTCAGGTAAACGCAGTCGCTTTTCAGCTCAAACGAATCTACATTGTTCACAAAGCTCACACGTTTCTCGCTCTTAACTGAAAAGCATTTGATGTTAGTGGACCTGAGGTTTGTATCAGTTTCAGAAACAGAGTTGGACTAGATATGGTCCGTGTGTGTAGGAAACACAGTTCTTTTGTTCTGAGCACACTCACGTTTCCCTCTGTATTAGAGACTCTAGAAATCAAGAGCGTGCTTCTTGCTCTAAAGCAGAGTGTGTTTCATGGATGAGAAGTGTGCCCTGTGTTTCCCTTCAGAAACGGAGTTAAATGCCAGGCGTGTGTCTTCCTACAAGCAAGACTTCGTTTCAGGTGAACGCAGTCACTTTTCAGCTCAAACGTAGCTACATTGTTCACAAACTCACACGTTTCTCGCTCTTAACTGAAAAGCATTGGATGTTGGAGGACCTGTGGTTTGTACCAGTTTCAGAATCAGAGTTGAACTACATATGGTCCGTGTGTGTAGGAAACACAGTACTTTAGTTCTGAGCACACTCACGTTTCCCTCTGTATTAGAGAATGTAGAAAGCAAGAGCGTGCTTCTTACTCTAAAGCAGAGTGTGTTTCATGGATGAGAACTGTACCCTGTGTTTCCCTTCAGAAACGGAGTTAAATGCCAGGCTCTGTGTCTTCCTTCAAGCAAGACTACGTTTCAGGTAAACGCAGTCGCTTTTTAGCTCAAACGAATCTACATTGTTCACAAAGCTCACACGTTTCTCGCTCTTAACTGAAAAGCATTGGATGTTAGAGGACCTGTGGTTTGTATCAGTTTCAGAAACAGAGTTGAACTAGATATGGTCCGTGTATGTAGGAAACACAGTTCTTTTGTTCTGAGCTCACTCACGTTTTCCTCTGTATTAGAGACTCTAGAAATCAAGAGCGTGCTTTTTGCTCTAAAGCAGAGTGTGTTTCATGGATGAGAACTCTGCCCTGTGTTTCCCTTCATAAATGGAGTTAAATGCCAGGCGTGTGTCTTCCTACAAGCAAGACTTCGTTTCAGGTGAACGCAGTCACTTTTCAGCTCAAACGAAGCTACATTGTTCATGAAGCTCACACGTTTCTCGCTTTTCACTGAAAATGCAATGGATGTTAGAGGACCTGTGGATTCTATCAGTTTCAGAAACAGAGTTGAACCAGATATGGTCCATGTGTGTAGGAAACACAGTACTTTAGTTCTGAGCACACTCACGTTTCCCTCTGTATTAGAGAATCTAGAAAGCAAGAGCGTGCTTCTTGCTCTAAAGCAGGTTGTGTTTCATGGATGAGAACTGCACTGTGTGTTTCCCTTCAGAAACGGAGTTAAATGCCAGGCTCTGTGTCTTTCTTCAAGCAAGACTTCGTTTCAGGTAAACGAAATCACTTTTCAGCTCAAACGAAGCTACATTGTTCACGATGCCCACACGTTTCAGCTCTTAACTGAAAAGCATTGGATGTTAGAGGACCTGTGGTTTATATCAGTTTCATAAACAGAGTTGAACTAGATATGGTCCGTGTTTAGGAAACACAGTTCTTTTGTTCTGAGCACACTCACGTTTCCCTCTGTATTAGAGACTCTAGAAAGCAAGAGCGTGCTTCTTGCTCTAAAGCAGAGTGTGTTTCATGGATGAGAACTGTGCCCTGTGTTTCCCTTCAGAAACGGAGTTAAATGCCAGGCTCTGTGCCACCCTACAAGCAAGACCTCGTTTCAGGTAAACGCAGTCGCTTTTCAGCTCAAACGAATCTACATTGTTCACAAAGCTCACACGTTTCTCGCTCTTAACTGAAAAGCATTGGATGTTAGAGGACCTGTGGTTTGTATCAGTTTCAGAAACAGAGTTGAACTACATATGGTCCGTGTATGTAGGAAACACAGTTCTTTTGTTCTGAGCACACTCACGTTTTCCTCTGTATTAGAGACTCTAGAAATCAAGAGTGTGCTTTTTGCTCTAAAGCAGAGTGTGTTTCATGGATGAGAACTGTGCCCTGTGTTTCCCTTCAGAAACGGAGTTAAATGCCAGGCGTGTGTCTTCCTACAAGCAAGACTTCGTTTCAGGTGAACGCAGTCACTTTTCAGCTCAAACGAAGCTACATTGTTCACGAACTCACACGTTTCTCGCTCTTAACTGAAAAGCATTGGATGTTAGAGGACCTGTGGTTTGTACCAGTTTCAGAAACAGAGTGGAAAGAGATACAGTCCGTGTGTGTAGGAAACACAGTTCTTTTGTTCTGAGCACACTCACGTTTCCCTCTGTATTAGAGATTCTAGAAAGCAAGAGCGTGCTTCTTGCTCTAAAGCAGAGTGTGTTTCATGGATGAGAACTGTACCGTGTGTTTCCCTTCAGAAACGGAGTTAAATGCCAGGCTCTGTGTCTTTCTTCAAGCAAGATTTCGTTTCAGGTAAACGCAGTCACTTTTCAGCTCAAACGAAGCTACATTGTTCACAAAGCTCACACGTTTCTCGCTCTTAACTAAAAAGCAATGGATGTTAGAGGACCTGTGGTTTGTATCAGTTTCAGAAACAGAGTTGAACTAGATATGGTCCATGTATGTAGGAAACACAGTTCTTTTGTTCTGAGCACACTCACGTTTTCCTCTGTATTAGAGACTCTAGAAATCAAGAGTGTGCTTTTTGCTCTAAAGCAGAGTGTTTCATGGATGAGAACTCTGCCATGTGTTTACCTTCATAAATGGAGTTAAATGCCAGGCGTGTATCTTCCTACAAGCAAGACTTCGTTTCAGGTAAACACAGTCACTTTTCAGCTCAAACGAAGCTACATTGTTCATGAAGCTCACACGTTTCTTGCTTTTCACTGAAAATGCAATGGATGTTAGAGGACCTGTGGATTCTATCAGTTTCAGAAACAGAGTTGAACCAGATATGGTCCGTGTGTGTAGGAAACACAGTACTTTAGTTCTGAGCACACTCACGTTTCCCTCTGTATTAGAGAATGTAGAAAGCAAGAGCGTGCTTCTTGCTCTAAAGCAGGTTGTGTTTCATGGAAGAGAACTGTACCGTGTGTTTCCCTTCAGAAACGGAGTTAAATGCCAGGCTCTATGTCTTTCTTCAAGCAAGACTTCGTTTCAGGTAAACGAAGTCACTTTTCAGCTCAAACGAAGCTACATTGTTCACAAAGCTCACACGTTTCTCGCTCTTAACTGAAAAGCATTGGATGTTAGTGGACCTGAGGTTTGTTTCAGTTTCAGAAACAGAGTTGAACTAGATATGGTCCGTGTGTGTAGGAAACACAGTTCTTTTGTTCTGAGCACACTCACGTTTCCCTCTGTATTAGAGACTCTAGAAAGCAAGAGCGGGATTCTTGCTCTAAAGCAGGTTGTGTTTCATGGAAGAGAACTGTACCGTGTGTTTCCCTTCAGAAACGGAGTTAAATGCCAGGCTCTGTGTCTTTCTTCAAGCAAGACTTCGTTGCAGGTAAACGAAGTCACTTTTCAGTTCAAAGGAAGCTACATTGTTCACGAAGCTCACACGTTTCTCGCTCTTAA
The DNA here is from genome assembly GCA_949786385.1 of Onychomys leucogaster. Lineage (NCBI taxonomy): Eukaryota > Metazoa > Chordata > Mammalia > Rodentia > Cricetidae > Onychomys > Onychomys leucogaster. The sequence continues at coordinate 850,469 of CATKUP010000142.1, forward strand.
CTGAAAAGCATTGGATGTTAGTGGACCTGAGGTTTGTATCAGTTTCAGAAACAGAGTTGAACTAGATATGGTCCGTGTGTGTAGGAAACACAGTTCTTTTGTTCTGAGCACACTCACGTTTCCCTCTGTATTAGAGACTCTAGAAAGCAAGAGCGTGCTTCTTGCTCTAAAGCAGAGTGTGTTTCATGGATGAGAACTGTGCCCTGTGTTTCCCCTCAGAAACGGAGTTAAATGCCAGGCGTGTGTCTTCCTACAAGCAAGACTTCCTTTCAGGTGAACGCAGTCACTTTTCAGCTCAAACGAAGCTACATTGTTCACGAACTCACACGTTTCTCGCTCTTAACTGAAAAGCATTGGATGTTAGAGGACCTGTGGTTTGTACCAGTTTCACAATCAGAGTTGAACTACATATGGTCCGTGTGTGTAGGAAACACAGTTCTTTTGTTCTGAGCAAACTCACGTTTCCGTCTGTATTAGAGATTCTAGAAAGCAAGAGCGTGCTTCTTGCTCTAAAGTAGGTTGTGTTTCATGGATGAGAACTGTACTGTGTGTTTCCCTTCAGAAACGGAGTTAAATGCCAGGCTCTGTGTCTTCCTTCAAGCAAGACTACGTTTCAGGTAAACGCAGTCGCTTTTCAGCTCAAACGAATCTACATTGTTCACAAAGCTCACACGTTTCTCGCTCTTAACTGAAAAGCATTGGATGTTAGAGGACCTGTGGTTTGTATCAGTTTCAGAAACAGAGTTGAACTACATATGGTCCGTGTATGTAGGAAACACAGTTCTTTTGTTCTGAGCACACTCACGTTTTCCTCTGTATTAGAGACTCTAGAAATCAAGAACGTGCTTTTTGCTCTAAAGCAGAGTGTGTTTCATGGATGAGAACTCTGCCCTGTGTTTCCCTTCATAAATGGAGTTAAATGCCAGGCGTGTGTCTTCCTACAAGCAAGACTTCGTTTCATGTAAACGCAGTCACTTTTCAGCTCAAACGAAGCTACATTGTTCACGAACTCACACGTTTCTCGCTCTTAACTGAAAAGCATTGGATGTTGGAGGACCTGTGGTTTGTACCAGTTTCAGAATCAGAGTTGAACTACATATGGTCCGTGTTTGTAGGAAACACAGTACTTTAGTTCTGAGCACACTCACGTTTCCCTCTGTATTAGAGACTGTAGAAAGCAAGAGCGTGCTTCTTACTCTAAAGCAGAGTGTGTTTCATGGATGAGAACTGTGCCCTGTGTTTCCCTTCAGAAACGGAGTTAAATGCCAGGCTCTGTGTCTTCCTTCAAGCAAGACTACGTTTCAGGTAAACGCAGTCGCTTTTCAGCTCAAACGAATCTACATTGTTCACAAAGCTCACACGTTTCTCGCTCTTAACTGAAAAGCATTGGATGTTAGAGGACCTGTGGTTTGTATCAGTTTCAGAAACAGAGTTGAACTAGATATGGTCCGTGTATGTAGGAAACACAGTTCTTTTGTTCTGAGCTCACTCACGTTTTCCTCTGTATTAGAGACTCTAGAAATCAAGAGCGTGCTTTTTGCTCTAAAGCAGAGTGTGTTTCATGGATGAGAACTCTGCCCTGTGTTTCCCTTCATAAGTGGAGTTAAATGCCAGGCGTGTGTCTTCCTACAAGCAAGACTTCGTTTCAGGTGAACGCAGTCACTTTTCAGCTCAAACGAAGCTACATTGTTCATGAAGCTCACACGTTTCTCGCTTTTCACTGAAAATGCAATTGATGTTAGAGGACCTGTGGATTCTATCAGTTTCAGAAACAGAGTTGAACCAGATATGGTCCGTGTGTGTAGGAAACACAGTACTTTAGTTCTGAGCACACTCACGTTTCCCTCTGTATTAGAGACTCTAGAAAGCAAGAGCGTGCTTCTTGCTCTAAAGCAGGTGGTGTTTCATGGATGAGAACTGTACTGTGTGTTTCCCTTCAGAAACGGAGTTAAATGCCAGGCTCTGTGTCTTTCTTCAAGCAAGACTTCGTTTCAGGTAAACGAAATCACTTTTCAGCTCAAACGAAGCTACATTGTTCACGATGCCCACACGTTTCAGCTCTTAACTGAAAAGCATTGGATGTTAGAGGACCTGTGGTTTATATCAGTTTCATAAACAGAGTTGAACTAGATATGGTCCGTGTGTAGGAAACACAGTTCTTTTGTTCTGAGCACACTCACGTTTCCCTCTGTATTAGAGACTCTAGAAAGCAAGAGCGTGCTTCTTGCTCTAAAGCAGAGTGTGTTTCATGGATGAGAACTGTGCCCTGTGTTTTCCTTCAGAAACGGAGTTAAATGCCAGGCTCTGTGTCTTCCTTCAAGCAAGACTACGTTTCAGGTAAACGCAGTCGCTTTTCAGCTCAAACGAATCTACATTGTTCACAAAGCTCACACGTTTCTCGCTCTTAACTGAAAAGCATTGGATGTTAGAGGACCTGTGGTTTGTATCAGTTTCAGAAACAGAGTTGAACTAGATATGGTCCGTGTATGTAGGAAACACAGTTCTTTTGTTCTGAGCACACTCACGTTTTCCTCTGTATTAGAGACTCTAGAAATCAAGAGCGTGCTTTTTGCTCTAAAGCAGAGTGTGTTTCATGGATGAGAACTCTGCCCTGTGTTTCCCTTCATAAATGGAGTTAAATGCCAGGCGTGTGTCTTCCTCCAAGCAAGACTTCGTTTCATGTAAACGCAGTCACTTTTCAGCTCAAACGAAGCTACATTGTTCACGAAGCTCACACGTTTCTCGCTTTTCACTGAAAAGCAATGGATGTTAGAGGACCTGTGGATTTTATCAGTTTCAGAAACAGAGTTGAACCAGATATGGTCCGTGTGTGTAGGGAACACAGTACTTTAGTTCTGAGCACACTCACGTTTCCCTCTGTATTAGAGACTCAAGAAAGCAAGAGCGTGCTTCTTGCTCTAAAGCAGGTTGTGTTTCATGGAAGAGAACTGTACCGTGTGTTTCCCTTCAGAAACGGAGTTAAATGCCAGGCTCTGTGTCTTTCTTCAAGCAAGACTTCGTTTCAGGTAAACGAAATCACTTTTCAGCTCAAACGAAGCTACATTGTTCACGAACTCACACGTTTCTCGCTCTTAACTGAAAAGCATTGGATGTTAGAGGACCTGTGGTTTGTACCAGTTTCAGAATCAGAGTTGAACTACATATGGTCCGTGTGTGTAGGAAACACAGTTCTTTTGTTCTGAGCAAACTCACGTTTCCGTCTGTATTAGAGATTCTAGAAAGCAAGAGCGTGCTTCTTGCTCTAAAGCAGGTTGTGTTTCATGGATGAGAACTGTACTGTGTGTTTCCCTTCAGAAACGGAGTTAAATGCCAGGCTCTGTGTCTTTCTTCAAGCAATACTTCGTTTCAGGTAAACGAAATCACTTTTCAGCTCAAACGAAGCTACATTGTTCACGATGCCCACACGTTTCAGCTCTTAACTGAAAAGCATTGGATGTTAGAGGACCTGTGGTTTATATCAGTTTCATAAACAGAGTTGAACTAGATATGTTCCGTGTGTAGGAAACACAGTTCTTTTGTTCTGAGCACACTCACGTTTCCCTTTGTATTAGAGACTCTAGAAAGCAAGAGCGTGCTTCTTGCTCTAAAGCAGAGTGTGTTTCATGGATGAGAACTGTGCCCTGTGTTTCCCTTCAGAAACGGAGTTAAATGCCAGGCTCTGTGTCTTCCTTCAAGCAAGACTACGTTTCAGGTGAACGCAGTCGCTTTTCAGCTCAAACGAATCTGCATTGTTCACAAAGCTCACACGTTTCTCGCTCTTAACTGAAAAGCATTGGATGTTAGAGGACCTGTGGTTTGTATCAGTTTCAGAAACAGAGTTGAACTAGATATGGTCCGTGTATGTAGGAAACACAGTTCTTTTGTTCTGAGCACACTCACGTTTTCCTCTGTATTAGAGACTCTAGAAATCAAGAGTGTGCTTTTTGCTCTAAAGCAGAGTGTGTTTCATGGATGAGAACTCTGCCCTGTGTTTCCCTTCATAAATGGAGTTAAATGCCAGGGGTGTGTCTTCCTCCAAGCAAGACTTCGTTTCATGTAAACACAGTCACTTTTCAGCTCAAACGAAGCTACATTGTTCACGAAGCTCACACGTTTCTCACTTTTCCTTGAAAAGCAATGGATGTTAGAGGACCTGTGGATTCTATCAGTTTCAGAAACAGAGTTGAACCAGATATGGTCCGTGTGTGTAGGAAACACAGTACTTTAGTTCTGAGCACACTCACGTTTCCCTCTGTATTAGAGACTTTAGAAAGCAAGAGCGTGCTTCTTGCTCTAAAGCACGTTGTGTTTCATGGAAGAGAACTGTACCGTGTGTTTCCCTTCAGAAACGGAGTTAAATGCCAGGCTCTGTGTCTTTCTTCAAGCAAGACTTCGTTTCAAGTAAACGAAGTCACTTTTCAGCTCAAACGAAGCTACATTGTTCACAAAGCTCACACGTTTCTCGCTCTTAACTGAAAAACATTGGATGTTAGTGGACCTGAGGTTTGTATCAGTTTCAGAAACAGAGTGGAAAGAGATACGGTCCGTGTGTGTAGGAAACACAGTTCTTTTGTTCTGAGCACACTCACGTTTCCCTCTGTATTAGAGATTCTAGAAAGCAAGAGCGTGCTTCTTGCTCTAAAGCAGGTTGTGTTTCATGGATGAGAACTGTACTGTGTGTTTCCCTTCAGAAACGGAGTTAAATGCCAGGCTCTGTGTCTTTCTTCAAGCAAGACTTCGTTTCAGGTAAACGAAATCACTTTTCAGCTCAAACCAAGCTACATTTTTCACGATGCCCACACGTTTCAGCTCTTAACTGAAAAGCATTGGATGTTAGAGGACCTGTGGTTTATATCAGTTTCATAAACAGAGTTGAACTAGATATGGTCCGTGTGTAGGAAACACAGTTCTTTTGTTCTGAGCACACTCACGTTTCCCTCTGTATTAGAGACTCTAGAAAGCAAGAGCGTGCTTCTTGCTCTAAAGCAGAGTGTGTTTCATGGATGAGAACTGTGCCCTGTGTTTCCCTTCAGAAACGGAGTTAAATGCCAGGCTCTGTGTCTTCCTTCAAGCAAGACTACGTTTCAGGTAAACGCAGTCGCTTTTCAGCTCAAACGAATCTACATTGTTCACAAAGCTCACACGTTTCTCGCTCTTAACTGAAAAGCATTGGATGTTAGAGGACCTGTGGTTTGTATCACTTTCAGAAACAGAGTTGAACTAGATATGGTCCGTGTATGTAGGAAACACAGTTCTTTTGTTCTGAGCACACTCACGTTTTCCTCTGTATTAGAGACTCTAGAAATCAAGAGCGTGCTTTTTGCTCTAAAGCAGAGTGTGTTTCATGGATGAGAACTCTGCCCTGTGTTTCCCTTCATAAATGGAGTTAAATGCCAGGCGTGTGTCTTCCTCCAAGCAAGACTTCGTTTCATGTAAACGCAGTCACTTTTCAGCTCAAACGAAGCTACATTGTTCACAAAGCTCACACGTTTCTCGCTCTTAACTGAAAAGCATTGGATGTTAGAGGACCTGTGGTTTGTACCAGTTTCAGAATCAGAGTTGAACTACATATGGTCCGTGTGTGTAGGAAACACAGTTCTTTTGTTCTGAGCAAACTCACGTTTCCGTCTGTATTAGAGATTCTAGAAAGCAAGAGCGTGCTTCTTGCTCTAAAGCAGGTTGTGTTTCATGGAAGAGAACTGTACCATGTGTTTCCCTTCAGAAACGGAGTTAAATGCCAGGCTCTGTGTCTTTCTTCAAGCAAGACTTCGTTTCAAGTAAACGAAGTCACTTTTCAGCTCAAACGAAGCTACATTGTTCACAAAGCTCACACGTTTCTCGCTCTTAACTGAAAAACATTGGATGTTAGTGGACCTGAGGTTTGTATCAGTTTCAGAAACAGAGTGGAAAGAGATACGGTCCGTGTGTGTAGGAAACACAGTTCTTTTGTTCTGAGCACACTCACGTTTCCCTCTGTATTAGAGATTCTAGAAAGCAAGAGCGTGCTTCTTGCTCTAAAGCAGGTTGTGTTTCATGGATGAGAACTGTACTGTGTGTTTCCCTTCAGAAACGGAGTTAAATGCCAGGCTCTGTGTCTTTCTTCAAGCAAGACTTCGTTTCAGGTAAACGAAATCACTTTTCAGCTCAAACCAAGCTACATTTTTCACGATGCCCACACGTTTCAGCTCTTAACTGAAAAGCATTGGATGTTAGAGGACCTGTGGTTTATATCAGTTTCATAAACAGAGTTGAACTAGATATGGTCCGTGTGTAGGAAACACAGTTCTTTTGTTCTGAGCACACTCACGTTTCCCTCTGTATTAGAGACTCTAGAAAGCAAGAGCGTGCTTCTTGCTCTAAAGCAGAGTGTGTTTCATGGATGAGAACTGTGCCCTGTGTTTCCCTTCAGAAACGGAGTTAAATGCCAGGCTCTGTGTCTTCCTTCAAGCAAGACTACGTTTCAGGTAAACGCAGTCGCTTTTCAGCTCAAACGAATCTACATTGTTCACAAAGCTCACACGTTTCTCGCTCTTAACTGAAAAGCATTGGATGTTAGAGGACCTGTGGTTTGTATCACTTTCAGAAACAGAGTTGAACTAGATATGGTCCGTGTATGTAGGAAACACAGTTCTTTTGTTCTGAGCACACTCACGTTTTCCTCTGTATTAGAGACTCTAGAAATCAAGAGCGTGCTTTTTGCTCTAAAGCAGAGTGTGTTTCATGGATGAGAACTCTGCCCTGTGTTTCCCTTCATAAATGGAGTTAAATGCCAGGCGTGTGTCTTCCTCCAAGCAAGACTTCGTTTCATGTAAACGCAGTCACTTTTCAGCTCAAACGAAGCTACATTGTTCACAAAGCTCACACGTTTCTCGCTCTTAACTGAAAAGCATTGGATGTTAGAGGACCTGTGGTTTGTACCAGTTTCAGAATCAGAGTTGAACTACATATGGTCCGTGTGTGTAGGAAACACAGTTCTTTTGTTCTGAGCAAACTCACGTTTCCGTCTGTATTAGAGATTCTAGAAAGCAAGAGCGTGCTTCTTGCTCTAAAGCAGGTTGTGTTTCATGGATGAGAACTGTACTGTGTGTTTCCCTTCAGAAACGGAGTTAAATGCCAGGCTCTGTGTCTTTCTTCAAGCAAGACTTCGTTTCAGGTAAACGAAATCACTTTTCAGCTCAAACGAAGCTACATTGTTCACGATGCCCACACGTTTCAGCTGTTAACTGAAAAGCATAGGATGTTAGAGGACCTGTGGTTTATATCAGTTTCATAAACAGAGTTGAACTAGATATGTTCCGTGTGTAGGAAACACAGTTCTTTTGTTCTGAGCACACTCACGTTTCCCTCTGTATTAGAGACTCTAGAAAGCAAGAGCGTGCTTCTTGCTCTAAAGCAGAGTGTGTTTCATGGATGAGAACTGTGCCCTGTGTTTCCCTTCAGAAACGGAGTTAAATGCCAGGCTCTGTGTCTTCCTTCAAGCAAGACTACGTTTCAGGTGAACGCAGTCGCTTTTCAGCTCAAACGAATCTGCATTGTTCACAAAGCTCACACGTTTCTCGCTCTTAACTGAAAAGCATTGGATGTTAGAGGACCTGTGGTTTGTATCAGTTTCAGAAACAGAGTTGAACTAGATATGGTCCGTGTATGTAGGAAACACAGTTCTTTTGTTCTGAGCACACTCACGTTTTCCTCTGTATTAGAGACTCTAGAAATCAAGAGTGTGCTTTTTGCTCTAAAGCAGAGTGTGTTTCATGGATGAGAACTCTGCCCTGTGTTTCCCTTCATAAATGGAGTTAAATGCCAGGCGTGTGTCTTCCTCCAAGCAAGACTTCGTTTCATGTAAACACAGTCACTTTTCAGCTCAAACGAAGCTACATTGTTCACGAAGCTCACACGTTTCTCACTTTTCACTGAAAAGCAATGGATGTTAGAGGACCTGTGGATTCTATCAGTTTCAGAAACAGAGTTGAACCAGATATGGTCCGTGTGTGTAGGAAACACAGTACTTTAGTTCTGAGCACACTCACGTTTCCCTCTGTATTAGAGACTTTAGAAAGCAAGATCGTGCTTCTTGCTCTAAAGCAGGTTGTGTTTCATGGAAGAGAACTGTACCGTGTGTTTCCCTTCAGAAACGGAGTTAAATGCCAGGCTCTATGTCTTTCTTCAAGCAAGACTTCGTTTCAGGTAAACGAAGTCACTTTTCAGCTCAAACGAAGCTACATTGTTCACAAAGCTCACACGTTTCTCGCTCTTAACTGAAAAGCATTGGATGTTAGTGGACCTGAGGTTTGTTTCAGTTTCAGAAACAGAGTTGAACTAGATATGGTCCGTGTGTGTAGGAAACACAGTTCTTTTGTTCTGAGCACACTCACGTTTCCCTCTGTATTAGAGACTCTAGAAAGCAAGAGCGTGCTTCTTGCTCTAAAGCAGGTTGTGTTTCATGGAAGAGAACTGTACCGTGTGTTTCCCTTCAGAAACGGAGTTAAATGCCAGGCTCTGTGTCTTTCTTCAAGCAAGACTTCGTTTCAGGTAAACGAAATCACTTTTCAGCTCAAACGAAGCTACATTGTTCACGAACTCACACGTTTCTCGCTCTTAACTGAAAAGCATTGGATGTTAGAGGACCTGTGGTTTGTACCAGTTTCAGAATCAGAGTTGAACTACATATGGTCCGTGTGTGTAGGAAACACAGTTCTTTTGTTCTGAGCAAACTCACGTTTCCATCTGTATTAGAGATTCTAGAAAGCAAGAGCGTGCTTCTTGCTCTAAAGCAGGTTGTGTTTCATGGATGAGAACTGTACTGTTTGTTTCCCTTCAGAAACGGAGTTAAATGCCAGGCTCTGTGTCTTTCTTCAAGCAAGACTTCGTTTCAGGTAAACGAAATCACTTTTCAGCTCAAACGAAGCTACATTGTTCACGATGCCCACACGTTTCAGCTCTTAACTGAAAAGCATTGGATGTTAGAGGACCTGTGGTTTATATCAGTTTCATAAACAGAGTTGAACTAGATATGGTCCGTGTGTGTAGGAAACACAGTTCTTTTGTTCTGAGCACACTCACGTTTCCCTCTGTATTAGAGACTCTAGAAAGCAAGAGCGTGCTTCTTGCTCTAAAGCAGGTTGTGTTTCATGGAAGAGAACTGTACCGTGTGTTTCCCTTCAGAAACGGAGTTAAATGCCAGGCTCTGTGTCTTTCTTCAAGCAAGACTTCGTTGCAGGTAAACGAAGTCACTTTTCAGTTCAAACGAAGCTACATTGTTCACGAAGCTCACACGTTTCTCGCTCTTAACTGAAAAGCATTGGATGTTAGTGGACCTGAGGTTTGTATCAGTTTCAGAAACAGAGTTGAACTAGATATGGTCCGTGTGTGTAGGAAACACAGTTCTTTTGTTCTGAGCACACTCACGTTTCCCTCTGTATTAGAGACTCTAGAAAGCAAGAGCGTGCTTCTTGCTCTAAAGCAGAGTGTGTTTCATGGATGAGAACTGTGCCCTGTGTTTCCCCTCAGAAACGGAGTTAAATGCCAGGCGTGTGTCTTCCTACAAGCAAGACTTCCTTTCAGGTGAACGAAATCACTTTTCAGCTCAAACGAAGCTACATTGTTCACGAACTCACACGTTTCTCGCTCTTAACTGAAAAGCATTGGATGTTGGAGGACCTGTGGTTTGTACCAGTTTCAGAATCAGAGTTGAACTACATATGGTCCGTGTGTGTAGGAAACACAGTACTTTAGTTCTGAGCACACTCACGTTTCCCTCTGTATTAGAGACTGTAGAAAGCAAGAGCGTGCTTCTTACTCTAAAGCAGAGTGTGTTTCATGGATGAGAACTGTGCCCTGTGTTTCCCTTCAGAAACGGAGTTAAATGCCAGGCTCTGTGTCTTCCTTCAAGCAAGACTACGTTTCAGGTAAACGCAGTCGCTTTTCAGCTCAAACGAATCTACATTGTTCACAAAGCTCACACGTTTCTCGCTCTTAACTGAAAAGCATTGGATGTTAGAGGACCTGTGGTTTGTATCAGTTTCAGAAACAGAGTTGAACTAGATATGGTCCGTGTATGTAGGAAACACAGTTCTTTTGTTCTGAGCTCACTCACGTTTTCCTCTGTATTAGAGACTCTAGAAATCAAGAGCGTGCTTTTTGCTCTAAAGCAGAGTGTGTTTCATGGATGAGAACTCTGCCCTGTGTTTCCCTTCATAAATGGAGTTAAATGCCAGGCGTGTGTCTTCCTACAAGCAAGACTTCGTTTCAGGTGAACGCAGTCACTTTTCAGCTCAAACGAAGCTACATTGTTCATGAAGCTCACACGTTTCTCGCTTTTCACTGAAAATGCAATGGATGTTAGAGGACCTGTGGATTCTATCAGTTTCAGAAACAGAGTTGAACCAGATATGGTCCGTGTGTGTAGGAAACACAGTACTTTAGTTCTGAGCACACTCACGTTTCCCTCTGTATTAGAGACTCTAGAAAGCAAGAGCGTGCTTCTTGCTCTAAAGCAGGTGGTGTTTCATGGATGAGAACTGTACTGTGTGTTTCCCTTCAGAAACGGAGTTAAATGCCAGGCTCTGTGTCTTTCTTCAAGCAAGACTTCGTTTCAGGTAAACGAAATCACTTTTCAGCTCAAACGAAGCTACATTGTTCACGATGCCCACACGTTTCAGCTCTTAACTGAAAAGCATTGGATGTTAGAGGACCTGTGGTTTATATCAGTTTCATAAACAGAGTTGAACTAGATATGGTCCGTGTGTAGGAAACACAGTTCTTTTGTTCTGAGCACACTCACGTTTCCCTCTGTATTAGATACTCTAGAAAGCAAGAGCGTGCTTCTTGCTCTAAAGCAGAGTGTGTTTCATGGATGAGAACTGTGCCCTGTGTTTTCCTTCAGAAACGGAGTTAAATGCCAGGCTCTGTGTCTTCCTTCAAGCAAGACTACGTTTCAGGTAAACGCAGTCGCTTTTCAGCTCAAACGAATCTACATTGTTCACAAAGCTCACACGTTTCTCGCTCTTAACTGAAAAGCATTGGATGTTAGAGGACCTGTGGTTTGTATCAGTTTCAGAAACAGAGTTGAACTAGATATGGTCCGTGTATGTAGGAAACACAGTTCTTTTGTTCTGAGCACACTCACGTTTTCCTCTGTATTAGAGACTCTAGAAATCAAGAGCGTGCTTTTTGCTCTAAAGCAGAGTGTGTTTCATGGATGAGAACTCTGCCCTGTGTTTCCCTTCATAAATGGAGTTAAATGCCAGGCGTGTGTCTTCCTCCAAGCAAGACTTCGTTTCATGTAAACGCAGGCACTTTTCAGCTCAAACGAAGCTACATTGTTCACGAAGCTCACACGTTTCTCGCTTTTCACTGAAAAGCAATGGATGTTAGAGGACCTGTGGATTCTATCTGTTTCAGAAACAGAGTTGAACCAGATATGGTCCGTGTGTGTAGGGAACACAGTACTTTAGTTCTGAGCACACTCACGTTTCCCTCTGTATTAGAGACTCAAGAAAGCAAGAGCGTGCTTCTTGCTCTAAAGCAGGTTGTGTTTCATGGAAGAGAACTGTACCGTGTGTTTCCCTTCAGAAACGGAGTTAAATGCCAGGCTCTGTGTCTTTCTTCAAGCAAGACTTCGTTTCAGGTAAACGAAATCACTTTTCAGCTCAAACGAAGCTACATTGTTCACGAACTCACACGTTTCTCGCTCTTAACTGAAAAGCATTGGATGTTAGAGGACCTGTGGTTTGTACCAGTTTCAGAATCAGAGTTGAACTACTTATGGTCCGTGTGTGTAGGAAACACAGTTCTTTTGTTCTGAGCAAACTCACGTTTCCGTCTGTATTAGAGATTCTAGAAAGCAAGAGCGTGCTTCTTGCTCTAAAGCAGGTTGTATTTCATGGATGAGAACTGTACTGTGTGTTTCCCTTCAGAAACGGAGTTAAATGCCAGGCTCTGTGTCTTTCTTCAAGCAAGACTTCGTTTCAGGTAAACGAAATCACTTTTCAGCTCAAACGAAGCTACATTGTTCACGATGCCCACACGTTTCAGCTCTTAACTGAAAAGCATTGGATGTTAGAGGACCTGTGGTTTATATCAGTTTCATAAACAGAGTTGAACTAGATATGTTCCGTGTGTAGGAAACACAGTTCTTTTGTTCTGAGCACACTCACGTTTCCCTTTGTATTAGAGACTCTAGAAAGCAAGAGCGTGCTTCTTGCTCTAAAGCAGAGTGTGTTTCATGGATGAGAACTGTGCCCTGTGTTTCCCTTCAGAAACGGAGTTAAATGCCAGGCTCTGTGTCTTCCTTCAAGCAAGACTACGTTTCAGGTGAACGCAGTCGCTTTTCAGCTCAAACGAATCTGCATTGTTCACAAAGCTCACACGTTTCTCGCTCTTAACTGAAAAGCATTGGATGTTAGAGGACCTGTGGTTTGTATCAGTTTCAGAAACAGAGTTGAACTAGATATGGTCCGTGTATGTAGGAAACACAGTTCTTTTGTTCTGAGCACACTCACGTTTTCCTCTGTATTAGAGACTCTAGAAATCAAGAGTGTGCTTTTTGCTCTAAAGCAGAGTGTGTTTCATGGATGAGAACTCTGCCCTGTGTTTCCCTTCATAAATGGAGTTAAATGCCAGGCGTGTGTCTTCCTCCAAGCAAGACTTCGTTTCATGTAAACACAGTCACTTTTCAGCTCAAACGAAGCTACATTGTTCACGAAGCTCACACGTTTCTCACTTTTCACTGAAAAGCAATGGATGTTAGAGGACCTGTGGATTCTATCAGTTTCAGAAACAGAGTTGAACCAGATATGGTCCGTGTGTGTAGGAAACACAGTACTTTAGTTCTGAGCACACTCACGTTTCCCTCTGTATTAGAGACTTTAGAAAGCAAGAGCGTGCTTCTTGCTCTAAAGCAGGTTGTGTTTCATGGAAGAGAACTGTACCGTGTGTTTCCCTTCAGAAACGGAGTTAAATGCCAGGCTCTGTGTCTTTCTTCAAGCAAGACTTCGTTTCAAGTAAACGAAGTCACTTTTCAGCTCAAACGAAGCTACATTGTTCACAAAGCTCACACGTTTCTCGCTCTTAACTGAAAAACATTGGATGTTAGTGGACCTGAGGTTTGTATCAGTTTCAGAATCAGAGTGGAAAGAGATACGGTCCGTGTGTGTAGGAAACACAGTTCTTTTGTTCTGAGCACACTCACGTTTCCCTCTGTATTAGAGATTCTAGAAAGCAAGAGCGTGCTTCTTGCTCTAAAGCAGGTTGTGTTTCATGGATGAGAACTGTACTGTGTGTTTCCCTTCAGAAACGGAGTTAAATGCCAGGCTCTGTGTCTTTCTTCAAGCAAGACTTCGTTTCAGGTAAACGAAATCACTTTTCAGCTCAAACCAAGCTACATTGTTCACGATGCCCACACGTTTCAGCTCTTAACTGAAAAGCATTGGATGTTAGAGGACCTGTGGTTTATATCAGTTTCATAAACAGAGTTGAACTAGATATGGTCCGTGTGTAGGAAACACAGTTCTTTTGTTCTGAGCACACTCACGTTTCCCTCTGTATTAGAGACTCTAGAAAGCAAGAGCGTGCTTCTTGCTCTAAAGCAGAGTGTGTTTCATGGATGAGAACTGTGCCCTGTGTTTCCCTTCAGAAACGGAGTTAAATGCCAGGCTCTGTGTCTTCCTTCAAGCAAGACTACGTTTCAGGTAAACGCAGTCGCTTTTCAGCTCAAACGAATCTACATTGTTCACAAAGCTCACACGTTTCTCGCTCTTAACTGAAAAGCATTGGATGTTAGAGGACCTGTGGTTTGTATCACTTTCAGAAACAGAGTTGAACTAGATATGGTCCGTGTATGTAGGAAACACAGTTCTTTTGTTCTGAGCACACTCACGTTTTCCTCTGTATTAGAGACTCTAGAAATCAAGAGCGTGCTTTTTGCTCTAAAGCAGAGTGTGTTTCATGGATGAGAACTCTGCCCTGTGTTTCCCTTCATAAATGGAGTTAAATGCCAGGCGTGTGTCTTCCTCCAAGCAAGACTTCGTTTCATGTAAACGCAGTCACTTTTCAGCTCAAACGAAGCTACATTGTTCACAAAGCTCACACGTTTCTCGCTCTTAACTGAAAAACATTGGATGTTAGTGGACCTGAGGTTTGTATCAGTTTCAGAAACAGAGTGGAAAGAGATACGGTCCGTGTGTGTAGGAAATACAGTTCTTTTGTTCTGAGCACACTCACGTTTCACTCTGTATTAGAGATTCTAGAAAGCAAGAGCGTGCTTCTTGCTCTAAAGCAGGTTGTGTTTCATGGAAGAGAACTGTACCGTGTGTTTCCCTTCAGAAACGGAGTTAAATGCCAGGCTCTGTGTCTTTCTTCAAGCAAGACTTCGTTTCAGGTAAACGAAATCACTTTTCAGCTCAAACGAAGCTACATTGTTCACGAACTCACACGTTTCTCGCTCTTAACTGAAAAGCATTGGATGTTAGAGGACCTGTGGTTTGTACCAGTTTCAGAATCAGAGTTGAACTATATATGGTCCGTGTGTGTAGGAAACACAGTTCTTTTGTTCTGAGCAAACTCACGTTTCCGTCTGTATTAGAGATTCTAGAAAGCAAGAGCGTGCTTCTTGCTCTAAAGCAGGTTGTGTTTCATGGATGAGAACTGTACTGTGTGTTTCCCTTCAGAAACGGAGTTAAATGCCAGGCTCTGTGTCTTTCTTCAAGCAAGACTTCGTTTCAGGTAAACGAAATCACTTTTCAGCTCAAACGAAGCTACATTGTTCACGATGCCCACACGTTTCAGCTGTTAACTGAAAAGCATAGGATGTTAGAGGACCTGTGGTTTATATCAGTTTCATAAACAGAGTTGAACTAGATATGTTCCGTGTGTAGGAAACACAGTTCTTTTGTTCTGAGCACACTCACGTTTCCCTCTGTATTAGAGACTCTAGAAAGCAAGAGCGTGCTTCTTGCTCTAAAGCAGAGTGTGTTTCATGGATGAGAACTGTGCCCTGTGTTTCCCTTCAGAAACGGAGTTAAATGCCAGGCTCTGTGTCTTCCTTCAAGCAAGACTACGTTTCAGGTGAACGCAGTCGCTTTTCAGCTCAAACGAATCTGCATTGTTCACAAAGCTCACACGTTTCTCGCTCTTAACTGAAAAGCATTGGATGTTAGAGGACCTGTGGTTTGTATCAGTTTCAGAAACAGAGTTGAACTAGATATGGTCCGTGTATGTAGGAAACACAGTTCTTTTGTTCTGAGCACACTCACGTTTTCCTCTGTATTAGAGACTCTAGAAATCAAGAGTGTGCTTTTTGCTCTAAAGCAGAGTGTGTTTCATGGATGAGAACTCTGCCCTGTGTTTCCCTTCATAAATGGAGTTAAATGCCAGGCGTGTGTCTTCCTCCAAGCAAGACTTCGTTTCATGTAAACACAGTCACTTTTCAGCTCAAACGAAGCTACATTGTTCACGAAGCTCACACGTTTCTCACTTTTCACTGAAAAGCAATGGATGTTAGAGGACCTGTGGATTCTATCAGTTTCAGAAACAGAGTTGAACCAGATATGGTCCGTGTGTGTAGGAAACACAGTACTTTAGTTCTGAGCACACTCACGTTTCCCTCTGTATTAGAGACTTTAGAAAGCAAGAGCGTGCTTCTTGCTCTAAAGCAGGTTGTGTTTCATGGAAGAGAACTGTACCGTGTGTTTCCCTTCAGAAACGGAGTTAAATGCCAGGCTCTATGTCTTTCTTCAAGCAAGACTTCGTTTCAGGTAAACGAAGTCACTTTTCAGCTCAAACGAAGCTACATTGTTCACAAAGCTCACACGTTTCTCGCTCTTAACTGAAAAGCATTGGATGTTAGTGGACCTGAGGTTTGTTTCAGTTTCAGAAACAGAGTTGAACTAGATATGGTCCGTGTGTGTAGGAAACACAGTTCTTTTGTTCTGAGCACACTCACGTTTCCCTCTGTATTAGAGACTCTAGAAAGCAAGAGCGTGCTTCTTGCTCTAAAGCAGGTTGTGTTTCATGGAAGAGAACTGTACCGTGTGTTTCCCTTCAGAAACGGAGTTAAATGCCAGGCTCTGTGTCTTTCTTCAAGCAAGACTTCGTTTCAGGTAAACGAAATCACTTTTCAGCTCAAACGAAGCTACATTGTTCACGAACTCACACGTTTCTCGCTCTTAACTGAAAAGCATTGGATGTTAGAGGACCTGTGGTTTGTACCAGTTTCAGAATCAGAGTTGAACTACATATGGTCCGTGTGTGTAGGAAACACAGTTCTTTTGTTCTGAGCAAACTCACGTTTCCATCTGTATTAGAGATTCTAGAAAGCAAGAGCGTGCTTCTTGCTCTAAAGCAGGTTGTGTTTCATGGATGAGAACTGTACTGTTTGTTTCCCTTCAGAAACGGAGTTAAATGCCAGGCTCTGTGTCTTTCTTCAAGCAAGACTTCGTTTCAGGTAAACGAAATCACTTTTCAGCTCAAACGAAGCTACATTGTTCACGATGCCCACACGTTTCAGCTCTTAACTGAAAAGCATTGGATGTTAGAGGACCTGTGGTTTATATCAGTTTCATAAACAGAGTTGAACTAGATATGGTCCGTGTGTGTAGGAAACACAGTTCTTTTGTTCTGAGCACACTCACGTTTCCCTCTGTATTAGAGACTCTAGAAAGCAAGAGCGTGCTTCTTGCTCTAAAGCAGGTTGTGTTTCATGGAAGAGAACTGTACCGTGTGTTTCCCTTCAGAAACGGAGTTAAATGCCAGGCTCTGTGTCTTTCTTCAAGCAAGACTTCGTTGCAGGTAAACGAAGTCACTTTTCAGTTCAAACGAAGCTACATTGTTCACGAAGCTCACACGTTTCTCGCTCTTAACTGAAAAGCATTGGATGTTAGTGGACCTGAGGTTTGTATCAGTTTCAGAAACAGAGTTGAACTAGATATGGTCCGTGTGTGTAGGAAACACAGTTCTTTTGTTCTGAGCACACTCACGTTTCCCTCTGTATTAGAGACTCTAGAAAGCAAGAGCGTGCTTCTTGCTCTAAAGCAGAGTGTGTTTCATGGATGAGAACTGTGCCCTGTGTTTCCCCTCAGAAACGGAGTTAAATGCCAGGCGTGTGTCTTCCTACAAGCAAGACTTCCTTTCAGGTGAACGCAGTCACTTTTCAGCTCAAACGAAGCTACATTGTTCACGAACTCACACGTTTCTCGCTCTTAACTGAAAAGCATTGGATGTTAGAGGACCTGTGGTTTGTACCAGTTTCAGAATCAGAGTTGAACTACATATGGTCCGTGTGTGTAGGAAACACAGTTCTTTTGTTCTGAGCAAACTCACGTTTCCGTCTGTATTAGAGATTCTAGAAAGCAAGAGCGTGCTTCTTGCTCTAAAGTAGGTTGTGTTTCATGGATGAGAACTGTACTGTTTGTTTCCCTTCAGAAACGGAGTTAAATGCCAGGCTCTGTGTCTTTCTTCATGCAAGACTTCGTTTCAAGTAAACGAAGTCACTTTTCAGCTCAAACGAAGCTACATTGTTCACGATGCCCACACGTTTCAGCTCTTAACTGAAAAGCATTGGATGTTAGAGGACCTGTGGTTTATATCAGTTTCATAAACAGAGTTGAACTAGATATGGTCCGTGTGTAGGAAACACAGTTCTTTTGTTCTGAGCACACTCACGTTTCCCTCTGTATTAGAGACTCTAGAAAGCAAGAGCGTGCTTCTTGCTCTAAAGCAGAGTGTGTTTCATGGATGAGAACTGTGCCCTGTGTTTCCCTTCAGAAACGGAGTTAAATGCCAGGCTCTGTGTCTTCCTTCAAGCAAGACTACATTTCAGGTAAACGCAGTCGCTTTTCAGCTCAAACGAATCTACATTGTTCACAAAGCTCACACGTTTCTTGCTCTTAACTGAAAAGCATTGGATGTTAGAGGACCTGTGGTTTGTATCAGTTTCAGAAACAGAGTTGAACTAGATATGGTCCGTGTATGTAGGAAACACAGTTCTTTTGTTCTGAGCACACTCACGTTTTCCTCTGTATTAGAGACTCTAGAAATCAAGAACGTGCTTTTTGCTCTAAAGCAGAGTGTGTTTCATGGATGAGAACTCTGCCCTGTGTTTCCCTTCATAAATGGAGTTAAATGCCAGGCGTGTGTCTTCCTACAAGCAAGACTTCGTTTCAGGTGAACGCAGTCACTTTTCAGCTCAAACGAAGCTACATTGTTCACGAACTCACACGTTTCTCGCTCTTAACTGAAAAGCATTGGATGTTGGAGGACCTGTGGTTTGTACCAGTTTCAGAATCAGAGTTGAACTACATATGGTCCGTGTGTGTAGGAAACACAGTACTTTAGTTCTGAGCACACTCACGTTTTCCTCTGTATTAGAGACTCTAGAAAGCAAGAGCGTGCTTCTTACTCTAAAGCAGAGTGTGTTTCATGGATGAGAACTGTGCCCTGTGTTTCCCTTCAGAAACGGAGTTAAATGCCAGGCTCTGTGTCTTCCTTCAAGCAAGACTACGTTTCAGGTAAACGCAGTCGCTTTTCAGCTCAAACGAATCTACATTGTTCACAAAGCTCACACGTTTCTCGCTCTTAACTGAAAAGCATTGGATGTTAGAGGACCTGTGGTTTGTATCAGTTTCAGAAACAGAGTTGAACTAGATATGGTCTGTGTATGTAGGAAACACAGTTCTTTTGTTCTGAGCACACTCACGTTTTCCTCTGTATTAGAGACTCTAGAAATCAAGAACGTGCTTTTTGCTCTAAAGCAGAGTGTGTTTCATGGATGAGAACTCTGCCCTGTGTTTCCCTTCATAAATGGAGTTAAATGCCAGGCGTGTGTCTTCCTACAAGCAAGACTTCGTTTCAGGTGAACGCAGTCACTTTTCAGCTCAAACGAAGCTACATTGTTCACGAACTCACACGTTTCTAGCTCTTAACTGAAAAGCATTGGATGTTGGAGGACCTGTGGTTTGTACCAGTTTCAGAATCAGAGTTGAACTACATATGGTCCGTGTGTGTAGGAAACACAGTACTTTAGTTCTGAGCACACTCACGTTTCCCTCTGTATTAGAGACTGTAGAAAGCAAGAGCGTGCTTCTTACTCTAAAGCAGAGTGTGTTTCATGGATGAGAACTGTGCCCTGTGTTTCCCTTCAGAAACGGAGTTAAATGCCAGGCTCTGTGTCTTCCTTTAAGCACGACTACGTTTCAGGTAAACGCAGTCGCTTTTCAGCTCAAACGAATCTACATTGTTCACAAAGCTCACACGTTTCTCGCTCTTAACTGAAAAGCATTGGATGTTAGAGGACCTGTGGTTTGTATCAGTTTCAGAAACAGAGTTGAACTAGATATGGTCCGTGTATGTAGGAAACACAGTTCTTTTGTTCTGAGCTCACTCACGTTTTCCTCTGTATTAGAGACTCTAGAAATCGAGAGCGTGCTTTTTGCTCTAAAGCAGAGTGTGTTTCATGGATGAGAACTCTGCCCTGTGTTTCCCTTCATAAATGGAGTTAAATGCCAGGCGTGTGTCTTCCTACAAGCAAGACTTCGTTTCAGGTGAACGCAGTCACTTTTCAGCTCAAACGAAGCTACATTGTTCATGAAGCTCACACGTTTCTCGCTTTTCACTGAAAATGCAATGGATGTTAGAGGACCTGTGGATTCTATCAGTTTCAGAAACAGAGTTGAACCAGATATGGTCCGTGTGTGTAGGAAACACAGTACTTTAGTTCTGAGCACACTCACGTTTCCCTCTGTATTAGAGACTCTAGAAAGCAAGAGCGTGCTTCTTGCTCTAAAGCAGGTTGTGTTTCATGGAAGAGAACTGTACCGTGTGTTTCCCTTCAGAAACGGAGTTAAATGCCAGGCTCTGTGTCTTTCTTCAAGCAAGACTTCGTTTCAGGTAAACGAAGTAACTTTTCAGCTCAAACGAAGCTACATTATTCACAAAGCTCACACGTTTCTCGCTCTTAACTGAAAAGCATTGGATGTTAGTGGACCTGAGGTTTGTATCAGTTTCAGAAACAGAGTTGAACTAGATATGGTCCGTGTGTGTAGGAAACACAGTGCTTTTGTTCTGAGCACACTCACGTTTCCCTCTGTATTAGAGACTCTAGAAATCAAGAGCGTGCTTCTTGCTCTAAAGCAGAGTGTGTTTCATGGATGAGAACTGTGCCCTGTGTTTCCCTTCAGAAACGGAGTTAAATGCCAGGCTCTGTGTCTTTCTTCAAGCAAGACTTCGTTTCAGGTAAACGAAATCACTTTTCAGCTCAAACGAAGCTACATTGTTCACGAACTCACACGTTTCTCGCTCTTAACTGAAAAGCATTGGATGTTAGAGGACCTGTGGTTTGTACCAGTTTCAGAATCAGAGTTGAACTACATATGGTCCGTGTGTGTAGGAAACACAGTTCTTTTGTTCTGAGCAAACTCTCGTTTCCGTCTGTATTAGAGATTCTAGAAAGCAAGAGCGTGCTTCTTGCTCTAAAGCAGGTTGTGTTTCATGGATGAGAACTGTACTGTGTGTTTCCCTTCAGAAACGGAGTTAAATGCCAGGCTCTGTGTCTTTCTTCAAGCAAGACTTCGTTTCAGGTAAACGAAATCACTTTTCAGCTCAAACGAAGCTACATTGTTCACGATGCCCACACGTTTCAGCTCTTAACTGAAAAGCATTGGATGTTAGAGGACCTGTGGTTTATATCAGTTTCATAAACAGAGTTGAACTAGATATGTTCCGTGTGTAGGAAACACAGTTCTTTTGTTCTGAGCACACTCACGTTTCCCTTTGTATTAGAGACTCTAGAAAGCAAGAGCGTGCTTCTTGCTCTAAAGCAGAGTGTGTTTCATGGATGAGAACTGTGCCCTGTGTTTCCCTTCAGAAACGGAGTTAAATGCCAGGCTCTGTGTCTTCCTTCAAGCAAGACTACGTTTCAGGTGAACGCAGTCGCTTTTCAGCTCAAACGAATCTGCATTGTTCACAAAGCTCACACGTTTCTCGCTCTTAACTGAAAAGCATTGGATGTTAGAGGACCTGTGGTTTGTATCAGTTTCAGAAACAGAGTTGAACTAGATATGGTCCGTGTATGTGGGAAACACAGTTCTTTTGTTCTGAGCACACTCACGTTTTCCTCTGTATTAGAGACTCTAGAAATCAAGAGTGTGCTTTTTGCTCTAAAGCAGAGTGTGTTTCATGGATTAGAACTCTGCCCTGTGTTTCCCTTCATAAATGGAGTTAAATGCCAGGCGTGTGTCTTCCTCCAAGCAAGACTTCGTTTCATGTAAACACAGTCACTTTTCAGCTCAAACGAAGCTACATTGTTCACGAAGCTCACACGTTTCTCACTTTTCACTGAAAAGCAATGGATGTTAGAGGACCTGTGGATTCTATCAGTTTCAGAAACAGAGTTGAACCAGATATGGTCCGTGTGTGTAGGAAACACAGTACTTTAGTTCTGAGCACACTCACGTTTCCCTCTGTATTAGAGACTTTAGAAAGCAAGAGCGTGCTTCTTGCTCTAAAGCAGGTTGTGTTTCATGGAAGAGAACTGTACCGTGTGTTTCCCTTCAGAAACGGAGTTAAATGCCAGGCTCTGTGTCTTTCTTCAAGCAAGACTTCGTTTCAGGTAAACGAAGTCACTTTTCAGCTCAAACGAAGCTACATTGTTCACAAAGCTCACACGTTTCTCGCTCTTAACTGAAAAACATTGGATGTTAGTGGACCTGAGGTTTGTATCAGTTTCAGAAACAGAGTGGAAAGAGATACGGTCCGTGTGTGTAGGAAACACAGTTCTTTTGTTCTGAGCACACTCACGTTTCCCTCTGTATTAGAGATTCTAGAAAGCAAGAGCGTGCTTCTTGCTCTAAAGCAGGTTGTGTTTCATGGATGAGAACTGTACTGTGTGTTTCCCTTCAGAAACGGAGTTAAATGCCAGGCTCTGTGTCTTTCTTCAAGCAAGACTTCGTTTCAGGTAAACGAAATCACTTTTCAGCTCAAACGAAGCTACATTGTTCACGATGCCCACACGTTTCAGCTCTTAACTGAAAAGCATTGGATGTTAGAGGACCTGTGGTTTATATCAGTTTCATAAACAGAGTTGAACTAGATATGGTCCGTGTGTAGGAAACACAGTTCTTTTGTTCTGAGCACACTCACGTTTCCCTCTGTATTAGAGACTCTAGAAAGCAAGAGCGTGCTTCTTGCTCTAAAGCAGAGTGTGTTTCATGGATGAGAACTGTGCCCTGTGTTTCCCTTCAGAAACGGAGTTAAATGCCAGGCTCTGTGTCTTCCTTCAAGCAAGACTACGTTTCAGGTAAACGCAGTCGCTTTTCAGCTCAAACGAATCTACATTGTTCACAAAGCTCACACGTTTCTCGCTCTTAACTGAAAAGCATTGGATGTTAGAGGACCTGTGGTTTGTATCACTTTCAGAAACAGAGTTGAACTAGATATGGTCCGTGTATGTAGGAAACACAGTTCTTTTGTTCTGAGCACACTCACGTTTTCCTCTGTATTAGAGACTCTAGAAATCAAGAGCGTGCTTTTTGCTCTAAAGCAGAGTGTGTTTCATGGATGAGAACTCTGCCCTGTGTTTCCCTTCATAAATGGAGTTAAATGCCAGGCGTGTGTCTTCCTCCAAGCAAGACTTCGTTTCATGTAAACGCAGTCACTTTTCAGCTCAAACGAAGCTACATTGTTCACAAAGCTCACACGTTTCTCGCTCTTAACTGAAAAACATTGGATGTTAGTGGACCTGAGGTTTGTATCAGTTTCAGAAACAGAGTGGAAAGAGATACGGTCCGTGTGTGTAGGAAACACAGTTCTTTTGTTCTGAGCACACTCACGTTTCCCTCTGTATTAGAGATTCTAGAAAGCAAGAGCGTGCTTCTTGCTCTAAAGCAGGTTGTGTTTCATGGAAGAGAACTGTACCGTGTGTTTCCCTTCAGAAACGGAGTTAAATGCCAGGCTCTGTGTCTTTCTTCAAGCAAGACTTCGTTTCAGGTAAACGAAATCACTTTTCAGCTAAAACGAAGCTACATTGTTCACGAACTCACACGTTTCTCGCTCTTAACTGAAAAGCATTGGATGTTAGAGGACCTGTGGTTTGTACCAGTTTCAGAATCAGAGTTGAACTACATATGGTCCGTGTGTGTAGGAAACACAGTTCTTTTGTTCTGAGCAAACTCACGTTTCCGTCTGTATTAGAGATTCTAGAAAGCAAGAGCGTGCTTCTTGCTCTAAAGCAGGTTGTGTTTCATCGATGAGAACTGTACTGTGTGTTTCCCTTCAGAAACGGAGTTAAATGCCAGGCTCTGTGTCTTTCTTCAAGCAAGACTTCGTTTCAGGTAAACGAAATCACTTTTCAGCTCAAACGAAGCTACATTGTTCACGATGCCCACACGTTTCAGCTGTTAACTGAAAAGCATTGGATGTTAGAGGACCTGTGGTTTATATCAGTTTCATAAACAGAGTTGAACTAGATATGTTCCGTGTGTAGGAAACACAGTTCTTTTGTTCTGAGCACACTCACGTTTCCCTCTGTATTAGAGACTCTAGAAAGCAAGAGCGTGCTTCTTGCTCTAAAGCAGAGTGTGTTTCATGGATGAGAACTGTGCCCTGTGTTTCCCTTCAGAAACGGAGTTAAATGCCAGGCTCTGTGTCTTCCTTCAAGCAAGACTACGTTTCAGGTGAACGCAGTCGCTTTTCAGCTCAAACGAATCTGCATTGTTCACAAAGCTCACACGTTTCTCGCTCTTAACTGAAAAGCATTGGATGTTAGAGGACCTGTGGTTTGTATCAGTTTCAGAAACAGAGTTGAACTAGATATGGTCCGTGTATGTAGGAAACACAGTTCTTTTGTTCTGAGCACACTCACGTTTTCCTCTGTATTAGAGACTCTAGAAATCAAGAGTGTGCTTTTTGCTCTAAAGCAGAGTGTGTTTCATGGATGAGAACTCTGCCCTGTGTTTCCCTTCATAAATGGAGTTAAATGCCAGGCGTGTGTCTTCCTCCAAGCAAGACTTCGTTGCATGTAAACACAGTCACTTTTCAGCTCAAACGAAGCTACATTGTTCACGAAGCTCACACGTTTCTCACTTTTCACTGAAAAGCAATGGATGTTAGAGGACCTGTGGATTCTATCAGTTTCAGAAACAGAGTTGAACCAGATATGGTCCGTGTGTGTAGGAAACACAGTACTTTAGTTCTGAGCACACTCACGTTTCCCTCTGTATTAGAGACTTTAGAAAGCAAGAGCGTGCTTCTTGCTCTAAAGCAGGTTGTGTTTCATGGAAGAGAACTGTACCGTGTGTTTCCCTTCAGAAACGGAGTTAAATGCCAGGCTCTGTGTCTTTCTTCAAGCAAGACTTCGTTTCAGGTAAACGAAGTCACTTTTCAGCTCAAACGAAGCTACATTGTTCACAAAGCTCACACGTTTCTCGCTCTTAACTGAAAAACATTGGATGTTAGTGGACCTGAGGTTTGTATCAGTTTCAGAAACAGAGTGGAAAGAGATACGGTCCGTGTGTGTAGGAAACACAGTTCTTTTGTTCTGAGCACACTCACGTTTCCCTCTGTATTAGAGATTCTAGAAAGCAAGAGCGTGCTTCTTGCTCTAAAGCAGGTTGTGTTTCATGGATGAGAACTGTACTGTGTGTTTCCCTTCAGAAACGGAGTTAAATGCCAGGCTCTGTGTCTTTCTTCAAGCAAGACTTCGTTTCAGGTAAACGAAATCACTTTTCAGCTCAAACGAAGCTACATTGTTCACGATGCCCACATGTTTCAGCTCTTAACTGAAAAGCATTGGATGTTAGAGGACCTGTGGTTTATATCAGTTTCATAAACAGAGTTGAACTAGATATGGTCCGTGTGTAGGAAACACAGTTCTTTTGTTCTGAGCACACTCACGTTTCCCTCTGTATTAGAGACTCTAGAAAGCAAGAGCGTGCCTCTTGCTCTAAAGCAGAGTGTGTTTCATGGATGAGAACTGTGCCCTGTGTTTCCCTTCAGAAACGGAGTTAAATGCCAGGCTCTGTGTCTTCCTTCAAGCAAGACTACGTTTCAGGTAAACGCAGTCGCTTTTCAGCTCAAACGAATCTACATTGTTCACAAAGCTCACACGTTTCTCGCTCTTAACTGAAAAGCATTGGATGTTAGAGGACCTGTGGTTTGTATCAGTTTCAGAAACAGAGTTGAACTAGATATGGTCCGTGTATGTAGGAAACACAGTTCTTTTGTTCTGAGCACACTCACGTTTTCCTCTGTATTAGAGACTCTAGAAATCAAGAGCATGCTTTTTGCTCTAAAGCAGAGTGTGTTTCATGGATGAGAACTCTGCCCTGTGTTTCCCTTCATAAATGGAGTTAAATGCCAGGCGTGTGTCTTCCTCCAAGCAAGACTTCGTTTCATGTAAACGCAGTCACTTTTCAGCTCAAACGAAGCTACATTGTTCACGAACTCACACGTTTCTCGCTCTTAACTGAAAAGCATTGGATGTTAGAGGACCTGTGGTTTGTACCAGTTTCAGAATCAGAGTTGAACTACATATGGTCCGTGTGTGTAGGAAACACAGTTCTTTTGTTCTGAGCAAACTCACGTTTCCGTCTGTATTAGAGATTCTAGAAAGCAAGAGCGTGCTTCTTGCTCTAAAGCAGGTTGTGTTTCATGGATGAGAACTGTACTGTGTGTTTCCCTTTAGAAACAGAGTTAAATGCCAGGCTCTGTGTCTTTCTTCAAGCAAGACTTCGTTTCAGGTAAACGAAATCACTTTTCAGCTCAAACGAAGCTACATTGTTCACGATGCCCACACGTTTCAGCTCTTAACTGAAAAGCATTGGATGTTAGAGGACCTGTGGTTTATATCAGTTTCATAAACAGAGTTGAACTAGATATGGTCCGTGTGTAGGACACACAGTTCTTTTGTTCTGAGCACACTCACGTTTCCCTCTGTATTAGAGACTCTAGAAAGCAAGAGCGTGCTTCTTGCTCTAAAGCAGAGTGTGGTTCATGGATGAGAACTGTGCCCTGTGTTTCCCCTCAGAAACGGAGTTAAATGCCAGGCGTGTGTCTTCCTACAAGCAAGACTTCCTTTCTTGTGAACGCAGTCACTTTTCAGCTCAAACGAAGCTACATTGTTCACGAACTCACACGTTTCTCGCTCTTAACTGAAAAGCATTGGATGTTAGAGGACCTGTGGTTTGTACCAGTTTCAGAATCAGAGTTGAACTACATATGGTCCCTGTTGTAGGAAACACAGTTCTTTTGTTCTGAGCAAACTCACGTTTCCGTCTGTATTAGAGATTCTAGAAAGCAAGAGCGTGCTTCTTGCTCTAAAGTAGGTTGTGTTTCATGGATGAGAACTGTACTGTGTGTTTCCCTTCAGAAACGGAGTTAAATGCCAGGCTCTGTGTCTTTCTTCAAGCAAGACTTCGTTTCAGGTAAACGAAATCACTTTTCAGCTCAAACGAAGCTACATTGTTCACGATGCCCACACGTTTCAGCTCTTAACTGAAAAGCATTGGATGTTAGAGGACCTGTGGTTTATATCAGTTTCATAAACAGAGTTGAACTAGATATGTTCCGTGTGTAGGAAACACAGTTCTTTTGTTCTGAGCACACTCACGTTTCCCTCTGTATTACAGACTCTAGAAAGCAAGAGCGTGCCTCTTGCTCTAAAGCAGAGTGTGTTTCATGGATGAGAACTGTGCCCTGTGTTTCCCTTCAGAAACGGAGTTAAATGCCAGGCTCTGTGTCTTCCTTCAAGCAAGACTACATTTCAGGTAAACGCAGTCGCTTTTCAGCTCAAACGAATCTACATTGTTCACAAAGCTCACACGTTTCTTGCTCTTAACTGAAAAGCATTGGATGTTAGAGGACCTGTGGTTTGTATCAGTTTCAGAAACAGAGTTGAACTAGATATGGTCCGTGTATGTAGGAAACACAGTTCTTTTGTTCTGAGCACACTCACGTTTTCCTCTGTATTAGAGACTCTAGAAATCAAGAGCGTGCTTTTTGCTCTAAAGCAGAGTGTGTTTCATGGATGAGAACTCTGCCCTGTGTTTCCCTTCATAAATGGAGTTAAATGCCAGGCGTGTGTCTTCCTACAAGCTAGACTTCGTTTCATGTAAACACAGTCACTTTCCAGCTCAAACGAAGCTACATAGTTCACGAAGCTCACACGTTTCTCGCTTTTCACAGAAAAGCAATGGATGTTAGAGGACCTGTGGATTCTATCAGTTTCAGAAACAGAGTTGAACCAGATATGGTCCGTGTGTGTAGGAAACACAGTACTTTAGTTCTGAGCACACTCACGTTTCCCTCTGTATTAGAGACTCTAGAAATCAAGAGCGTGCTTCTTGCTCTAAAGCAGGTTGTGTTTCATGGAAGAGAACTGTACCGTGTGTTTCCCTTCAGAAACGGAGTTAAATGCCAGGCTCTATGTCTTTCTTCAAGCAAGACTTCGTTTCAGGTAAACGAAGTCACTTTTCAGCTCAAACGAAGCTACATTGTTCACCAAGCTCACACGTTTCTCGCTCTTAACTGAAAAGCATTGGATGTTAGTGGACCTGAGGTTTGTTTCAGTTTCAGAAACAGAGTTGAACTAGATATGGTCCGTGTGTGTAGGAAACACAGTTCTTTTGTTCTGAGCACACTCACCTTTCCCTCTGTATTAGAGACTCTAGAAAGCAAGAGCGTGCTTCTTGCTCTAAAGCAGAGTGTGTTTCATGGATGAGAACTGTGCCCTGTGTTTCCCTTCAGAAACGGAGTTAAATGCCAGGCTCTGTGTCTTCCTTCAAGCAAGACTACGTTTCAGGTAAACGCAGTCGCTTTTCAGCTCAAACGAATCTACATTGTTCACAAAGCTCACACGTTTCTCGCTCTTAACTGAAAAGCATTGGATGTTAGTGGACCTGAGGTTTGTATCAGTTTCAGAAACAGAGTGGAACGAGATATGGTCCGTGTGTGTAGGAAACACAGTTCATTGTTCTGAGCACACTCACGTTTTCCTCTGTATTAGAGACTCTAGAAATCAAGAGCGTGCTTTTTGCTCTAAAGCAGAGTGTGTTTCATGGATGAGAACTCTGCCCTGTATTTCCCTTCATAAATGGAGTTAAATGCCAGGCTTGTGTCTTCCTACAAGCAAGACTTCGTTTCAGGTAAACGCAGTCACTTTTCAGCTCAAACGAAGCTACATTGTTCATGAAGCTCACACGTTTCTCGCTTTTCACTGAAAATGCAATTGATGTTAGAGGACCTGTGGATTCTATCAGTTTCAGAAACAGAGTTGAACCAGATATGGTCCGTGTGTGTAGGAAACATTACTTTAGTTCTGAGCACACTCACGTTTCCCTCTGTATTAGAGACTCTAGAAAGCAAGAGCGTGCTTCTTGCTCTAAAGCAGGTTGTGTTTCATGGAAGAGAACTGTACCGTGTGTTTCCCTTCAGAAACGGAATTAAATGCCAGGCTCTGTGTCTTTCTTCAAGCAAGACTTCGTTTCAGGTAAACGAAGTCACTTTTCAGCTCAAACGAAGCTACATTGTTCACAAAGCTCACACGTTTCTCGCTCTTAACTGAAAAGCATTGGATGTTAGTGGATCTGAGGTTTGTATCAGTTTCAGAAACAGAGTTGAACTAGATATGGTCCGTGTGTGTAGGAAACACAGTTCTTTTGTTCTGAGCACACTCACGTTTCCCTCTGTATTAGAGAATCTAGAAATCAAGAGCGTGCTTCTTGCTCTAAAGCAGAGTGTGTTTCATGGATGAGAACTGTGCCCTGTGTTTCCCTTCATAAATGGAGTTAAATGCCAGGCGTGTGTCTTCCTACAAGCAAGACTTCGTTTCAGGTGAACGCAGTCACTTTTCAGCTCAAACGAAGCTACATTGTTCACGAAGCTCACACGTTTCACGCTCTTAACTGAAAAGCATTGGATGTTAGAGGACCTGTGGTTTGTACCAGTTTCATAATCAAGGTTGAACTACATATGGACCGTGTGTGTAGGAAACACAGTTCTTTTGTTCTGAGCACACTCACGTTTCCCTCTGTATTAGAGACTGTAGAAAGCAAGAGCGTGCTTCTTGCTCTAAAGCAGAGTGTGTTTCATGGATGAGAACTGTGCCCTGTGTTTCCCTTCAGAAACGGAGTTAAATGCCAGGCTCTGTGTCTTCCTTCAAGCAAGACTACGTTTCAGGTAAACGCAGTCGCTTTTCAGCTCAAACGAATTTACATTGTTCACAAAGCTCACACATTTCTCGCTCTTAACTAAAAAGCAATGGATGTTAGAGGATCTGTGGTTTGTATCAGTTTCAGAAACAGAGTTGAACTAGATATGGTCCGTGTATGTAGGAAACACATTTCTATTGTTCTGAGCAGACTCACGTTTCCCTCTGTATTAGAGACTCTAGAAATCAAGAGCGTGCTTTTTGCTCTAAAGCAGAGTGTGTTTCATGGATGAGAACTCTGCCCTGTGTTTCCCTTCATAAATGGAGTTAAATGCCAGGCGTGTGTCTTCCTACAAGCTAGACTTCGTTTCATGTAAACGCAGTCACTTTCCAGCTCAAACGAAGCTACATAGTTCACGAAGCTCACACGTTTCTCGCTTTTCACAGAAAAGCAATGGATGTTAGAGGACCTGTGGATTCTATCAGTTTCAGAAACAGAGTTGAACCAGATATGGTCCGTGTGTGTAGGAAACACAGTACTTTAGTTCTGAGCACACTCACGTTTCCCTCTGTATTAGAGACTCTAGAAATCAAGAGCGTGCTTCTTGCTCTAAAGCAGGTTGTGTTTCATGGAAGAGAACTCTGCCCTGTATTTCCCTTCATAAATGGAGTTAAATGCCAGGCTTGTGTCTTCCTACAAGCAAGACTTCGTTTCAGGTAAACGCAGTCACTTTTCAGCTCAAACGAAGCTACATTGTTCATGAAGCTCACACGTTTCTCGCTTTTCACTGAAAATGCAATTGATGTTAGAGGACCTGTGGATTCTATCAGTTTCAGAAACAGAGTTGAACCAGATATGGTCCGTGTGTGTAGGAAACATTACTTTAGTTCTGAGCACACTCACGTTTCCCTCTGTATTAGAGACTCTAGAAAGCAAGAGCGTGCTTCTTGCTCTAAAGCAGGTTGTGTTTCATGGAAGAGAACTGTACCGTGTGTTTCCCTTCAGAAACGGAATTAAATGCCAGGCTCTGTGTCTTTCTTCAAGCAAGACTTCGTTTCAGGTAAACGAAGTCACTTTTCAGCTCAAACGAAGCTACATTGTTCACAAAGCTCACACGTTTCTCGCTCTTAACTGAAAAGCATTGGATGTTAGTGGATCTGAGGTTTGTATCAGTTTCAGAAACAGAGTTGAACTAGATATGGTCCGTGTGTGTAGGAAACACAGTTCTTTTGTTCTGAGCACACTCACGTTTCCCTCTGTATTAGAGACTCTAGAAATCAAGAGCGTGCTTCTTGCTCTAAAGCAGAGTGTGTTTCATGGATGAGAACTGTGCCCTGTGTTTCCCTTCATAAATGGAGTTAAATGCCAGGCGTGTGTCTTTCTTCAAGCAAGACTTCGTTTCAGGTAAACGAAGTCACTTTTCAGCTCAAACGAAGTTACATTGTTCACAAAGCTCACACGTTTCTCGCTCTTAACTGAAAAGCATTGGATGTTAGTGGATCTGAGGTTTGTATCAGTTTCAGAAACAGAGTTGAACTAGATATGGTCCGTGTGTTGGAAACACAGTTCTTTTGTTCTGAGCACACTCACGTTTCCCTCTGTATTAGAGACTGTAGAAAGCAAGAGCGTGCTTCTTGCTCTAAAGCAGAGTGTGTTTCATGGATGAGAACTGTGCCCTGTGTTTCCCTTCAGAAACGGAGTTAAATGCCAGGCTCTGTGTCTTCCTTCAAGCAAGACTACGTTTCAGGTAAACGCAGTCGCTTTTCAGCTCAAACGAATCTACATTGTTCACAAAGCTCACACGTTTCTCGCTCTTAACTAAAAAGCAATGGATGTTAGAGGATCTGTGGTTTGTATCAGTTTCAGAAACAGAGTTGAACTAGATATGGTCCGTGTATGTAGGAAACACATTTCTATTGTTCTGAGCAGACTCACGTTTCCCTCTGTATTAGAGACTCTAGAAATCAAGAGCGTGCTTTTTGCTCTAAAGCAGAGTGTGTTTCATGGATGAGAACTCTGCCCTGTGTTTCCCTTCATAAATGGAGTTAAATGCCAGGCGTGTGTCTTCCTACAAGCAAGACTTCGTTTCAGGTAAACGCAGTCACTTTTCAGCTCAAACGAAGCTACATTGTTCATGAAGCTCACACGTTTCTCGCTTTTCACTGAAAAGCAGTGGATGTTAGAGGACCTGTGAATCCTATCAGTTTCAGAAACCGAGTTGAACCAGATATGGTCCGTGTGTGTAGGAAACACAGTACTTTAGTTCTGAGCACACTCACGTTTCCCTCTGTATTAGAGACTCTAGAAAGCAAGAGCGTGCTTCTTGCTCTAAAGCAGGTTGTGTTTCATGGAAGAGAACTGTACCGTGTGTTTCCCTTCAGAAACCAAGTTAAATGCCAGGCTCTGTGTCTTTCTTCAAGCAAGACTTCGTTTCAGGTAAACGAAGTCACTTTTCAGCTCAAACGAAGCTACATTGTTCACGAAGCTCACACGTTTCTCGCTCTTAACTGAAAAGCATTGGATGTTAGTGGACCTGAGGTTTGTATCAGTTTCAGAAACAGAGTGGAACGAGATATGGTCCGTGTGTGTAGGAAACACAGTTCATTGTTCTGAGCACACTCACGTTTTCCTCTGTATTAGAGACTCTAGAAATCAAGAGCGTGCTTTTTGCTCTAAAGCAGAGTGTGTTTCATGGATGAGAACTCTGCCCTGTATTTCCCTTCATAAATGGAGTTAAATGCCAGGCGTGTGTCTTCCTACAAGCAAGACTTCGTTTCAGGTAAACGCAGTCACTTTTCAGCTCAAACGAAGCTACATTGTTCATGAAGCTCACACGTTTCTCGCTTTTCACTGAAAATGCAATTGATGTTAGAGGACCTGTGGATTCTATCAGTTTCAGAAACAGAGTTGAACCAGATATGGTCCGTGTGTGTAGGAAACATTACTTTAGTTCTGAGCACACTCACGTTTCCCTCTGTATTAGAGACTCTAGAAAGCAAGAGCGTGCTTCTTGCTCTAAAGCAGGTTGTGTTTCATGGAAGAGAACTGTACCGTGTGTTTCCCTTCAGAAAGGGATTTAAATGCCAGGCTCTGTGTCTTTCTTCAAGCAAGACTTCGTTTCAGGTAAACGAAGTCACTTTTCAGCTCAAACGAAGCTACATTGTTCACAAAGCTCACACGTTTCTCGCTCTTAACTGAAAAGCATTGGATGTTAGTGGATCTGAGGTTTGTATCAGTTTCAGAAACAGAGTTGAACTAGATATGGTCCGTGTGTGTAGGAAACACAGTTCTTTTGTTCTGAGCACACTCACGTTTCCCTCTGTATTAGAGACTCTAGAAATCAAGGGCGTGCTTCTTGCTCTAAAGAAGAGTGTGTTTCATGGATGAGAACTGTGCCCTGTGTTTCCCTTCATAAATGGAGTTAAATGCCAGGCGTGTGTCTTCCTACAAGCAAGACTTCGTTTCAGGTAAACGCAGTCACTTTTCAGCTCAAACGAAGCTACATTGTTCATGAAGCTCACACGTTTCTCGCTTTTCACTGAAAATGCAATGGATGTTAGTGGACCTGAGGTTTGTATCAGTTTCAGAAACAGAGTTGAACTAGATATGGTCCGTGTGTGTAGGAAACACAGTTCTTTTGTTCTGAGCACACTCACGTTTCCCTCTGTATTAGAGATTCTAGAAAGCAAGAGCATGCTTCTTGCTCTAAAGCAGGTTGTGTTTCATGGAAGAGAACTGTACCGTGTGTTTCCCTTCAGAAACGGAGTTAAATGCCAGGCTCTGTGTCTTTCTTCAAGCAAGACTTCGTTTCAGGTAAACGAAGTCACTTTTCAGCTCAAACGAAGCTACATTGTTCACGAAGCTCACACGTTTCTCGCTCTTAACTGAAAAGCATTGGATGTTAGTGGACCTGAGGTTTGTATCAGTTTCAGAAACAGAGTTGAACTAGATATGGTCCGTGTGTGTAGGAAACACAGTTCTTTTGTTCTGAGCACACTAACGTTTCCCTCTGTATTAGAGACTCTAGAAATCAAGAGCGTGCTTCTTGCTCTAAAGCAGAGTGTGTTTCATGGATGAGAACTGTGCCCTGTGTTTTCCCTCAGAAACGGAGTTAAATGCCAGGCGTGTGTCTTCCTACAAGCAAGACTTCCTTTCAGGTGAACGCAGTCACTTTTCAGCTCAAACGAAGCTACATTGTTCATGAAGCTCACACGTTTCTCGCTTTTCACTGAAAATGCAATTGATGTTAGAGGACCTGTGGATTCTATCAGTTTCAGAAACAGAGTTGAACCAGATATGGTCCGTGTGTGTAGGAAACATTACTTTAGTTCTGAGCACACTCACGTTTCCCTCTGTATTAGAGACTCTAGAAAGCAAGAGCGTGCTTCTTGCTCTAAAGCAGGTTGTGTTTCATGGAAGAGAACTGTACCGTGTGTTTCCCTTCAGAAACGGAATTAAATGCCAGGCTCTGTGTCTTTCTTCAAGCAAGACTTCGTTTCAGGTAAACGAAGTCACTTTTCAGCTCAAACGAAGCTACATTGTTCACAAAGCTCACACGTTTCTCGCTCTTAACTGAAAAGCATTGGATGTTAGTGGATCTGAGGTTTGTATCAGTTTCAGAAACAGAGTTGAACTAGATATGGTCCGTGTGTGTAGGAAACACAGTTCTTTTGTTCTGAGCACACTCACGTTTCCCTCTGTATTAGAGACTCTAGAAATCAAGAGCGTGCTTCTTGCTCTAAAGCAGAGTGTGTTTCATGGATGAGAACTGTGCCCTGTGTTTCCCTTCATAAATGGAGTTAAATGCCAGGCGTGTGTCTTTCTTCAAGCAAGACTTCGTTTCAGGTAAACGCAGTCACTTTTCAGCTCAAACGAAGCTACATTGTTCACAAAGCTCACACGTTTCTCGCTCTTAACTGAAAAGCATTGGATGTTAGTGGATCTGAGGTTTGTATCAGTTTCAGAAACAGAGTTGAACTAGATATGGTCCGTGTGTGTAGGAAACACAGTTCTTTTGTTCTGAGCACACTCACGTTTCCCTCTGTATTAGAGACTGTAGAAAGCAAGAGCGTGCTTCTTGCTCTAAAGCAGAGTGTGTTTCATGGATGAGAACTGTGCCCTGTGTTTCCCTTCAGAAACGGAGTTAAATGCCAGGCTCTGTGTCTTCCTTCAAGCAAGACTACGTTTCAGGTAAACGCAGTCGCTTTTCAGCTCAAACGAATCTACATTGTTCACAAAGCTCACACGTTTCTCGCTCTTAACTAAAAAGCAATGGATGTTAGAGGATCTGTGGTTTGTATCAGTTTCAGAAACAGAGTTGAACTAGATATGGTCCGTGTATGTAGGAAACACATTTCTATTGTTCTGAGCAGACTCACGTTTCCCTCTGTATTAGAGACTCTAGAAATCAAGAGCGTGCTTTTTGCTCTAAAGCAGAGTGTGTTTCATGGATGAGAACTCTGCCCTGTGTTTCCCTTCATAAATGGAGTTAAATGCCAGGCGTGTGTCTTCCTACAAGCAAGACTTCGTTTCAGGTAAACGCAGTCACTTTTCAGCTCAAACGAAGCTACATTGTTCATGAAGCTCACACGTTTCTCGCTTTTCACTGAAAAGCAGTGGATGTTAGAGGACCTGTGAATCCTATCAGTTTCAGAAACCGAGTTGAACCAGATATGGTCCGTGTGTGTAGGAAACACAGTACTTTAGTTCTGAGCACACTCACGTTTCCCTCTGTATTAGAGACTCTAGAAAGCAAGAGCGTGCTTCTTGCTCTAAAGCAGGTTGTGTTTCATGGAAGAGAACTGTACCGTGTGTTTCCCTTCAGAAACCAAGTTAAATGCCAGGCTCTGTGTCTTTCTTCAAGCAAGACTTCGTTTCAGGTAAACGAAGTCACTTTTCAGCTCAAACGAAGCTACATTGTTCACGAAGCTCACACGTTTCTCGCTCTTAACTGAAAAGCATTGGATGTTAGTGGACCTGAGGTTTGTATCAGTTTCAGAAACAGAGTGGAACGAGATATGGTCCGTGTGTGTAGGAAACACAGTTCATTGTTCTGAGCACACTCACGTTTTCCTCTGTATTAGAGACTCTAGAAATCAAGAGCGTGCTTTTTGCTCTAAAGCAGAGTGTGTTTCATGGATGAGAACTCTGCCCTGTATTTCCCTTCATAAATGGAGTTAAATGCCAGGCGTGTGTCTTCCTACAAGCAAGACTTCGTTTCAGGTAAACGCAGTCACTTTTCAGCTCAAACGAATCTACATTGTTCATGAAGCTCACACGTTTCTCGCTTTTCACTGAAAATGCAATTGATGTTAGAGGACCTGTGGATTCTATCAGTTTCAGAAACAGAGTTGAACCAGATATGGTCCGTGTGTGTAGGAAACATTACTTTAGTTCTGAGCACACTCACGTTTCCCTCTGTATTAGAGACTCTAGAAAGCAAGAGCGTGCTTCTTGCTCTAAAGCAGGTTGTGTTTCATGGAAGAGAACTGTACCGTGTGTTTCCCTTCAGAAACGGAATTAAATGCCAGGCTCTGTGTCTTTCTTCAAGCAAGACTTCGTTTCAGGTAAACGAAGTCACTTTTCAGCTCAAACGAAGCTACATTGTTCACAAAGCTCACACGTTTCTCGCTCTTAACTGAAAAGCATTGGATGTTAGTGGATCTGAGGTTTGTATCAGTTTCAGAAACAGAGTTGAACTAGATATGGTCCGTGTGTGTAGGAAACACAGTTCTTTTGTTCTGAGCACACTCACGTTTCCCTCTGTATTAGAGACTCTAGAAATCAAGGGCGTGCTTCTTGCTCTAAAGCAGAGTGTGTTTCATGGATGAGAACTGTGCCCTGTGTTTCCCTTCATAAATGGAGTTAAATGCCAGGCGTGTGTCTTCCTACAAGCAAGACTTCGTTTCAGGTAAACGCAGTCACTTTTCAGCTCAAACGAAGCTACATTGTTCATGAAGCTCACACGTTTCTCGCTTTTCACTGAAAATGCAATGGATGTTAGTGGACCTGAGGTTTGTATCAGTTTCAGAAACAGAGTTGAACTAGATATGGTCCGTGTGTGTAGGAAACACAGTTCTTTTGTTCTGAGCACACTCACGTTTCCCTCTGTATTAGAGATTCTAGAAAGCAAGAGCATGCTTCTTGCTCTAAAGCAGGTTGTGTTTCATGGAAGAGAACTGTACCGTGTGTTTCCCTTCAGAAACGGAGTTAAATGCCAGGCTCTGTGTCTTTCTTCAAGCAAGACTTCGTTTCAGGTAAACGAAGTCACTTTTCAGCTCAAACGAAGCTACATTGTTCACGAAGCTCACACGTTTCTCGCTCTTAACTGAAAAGCATTGGATGTTAGTGGACCTGAGGTTTGTATCAGTTTCAGAAACAGAGTTGAACTAGATATGGTCCGTGTGTGTAGGAAACACAGTTCTTTTGTTCTGAGCACACTAACGTTTCCCTCTGTATTAGAGACTCTAGAAATCAAGAGCGTGCTTCTTGCTCTAAAGCAGAGTGTGTTTCATGGATGAGAACTGTGCCCTGTGTTTTCCCTCAGAAACGGAGTTAAATGCCAGGCGTGTGTCTTCCTACAAGCAAGACTTCCTTTCAGGTGAACGCAGTCACTTTTCAGCTCAAACGAAGCTACCTTGTTCACGAACTCACACGTTTCTCGCTCTTAACTGAAAAGCATTGGATGTTATAGGACCTGTGGTTTGTACCAGTTTCAGAATCAGAGTTGAACTACATATGGTCCGTGTGTGTAGGAAACACAGTTCTTTTGTTCTGAGCAAACTCACGTTTCCGTTTGTATTAGAGATTCTAGAAAGCAAGAGCGTGCTTCTTGCTCTAAAGTAGGTTGTGTTTCATGGATGAGAACTGTACTGTGTGTTTCCCTTCAGAAACGGAGTTAAATGCCAGGCTGTGTGTCTTTCTTCAAGCAAGACTTCGTTTCAGGTAAACGAAATCACTTTTCAGCTCAAACGAAGCTACATTGTTCACGTTGCCCACACGTTTCAGCTCTTAACTGAAAAGCATTGGATGTTAGAGGACCTGTGGTTTATATCAGTTTCATAAACAGAGTTGAACTAGATATGGTCCGTGTGTAGGAAACACAGTTCTTTTGTTCTGAGCACACTCACGTTTCCCTCTGTATTAGAGACTCTAGAAAGCAAGAGCGTGCCTCTTGCTCTAAAGCAGAGTGTGTTTCATGGATGAGAACTGTGCCCTGTGTTTCCCTTCAGAAACGGAGTTAAATGCCAGGCTCTGTGTCTTCCTTCAAGCAAGACTACGTTTCAGGTAAACGCAGTCGCTTTTCAGCTCAAACGAATCTACATTGTTCACAAAGCTCACACGTTTCTCGCTTTTCACTGAAAAGCATTGGATGTTAGAGGACCTGTGGTTTGTATCAGTTTCAGAAACAGAGTTGAACTACATATGGTCCGCGTGTGTAGGAAACACAGTTCTTTTGTTCTGAGCACACTCACGTTTCCCTCTGTATTAGAGACTCTAGAAATCAAGAGCGTGCTTTTTGCTCTAAAGCAGAGTGTGTTTCATGGATGAGAACTGTGCCCTGTGTTTCCCTTCATAAATGGAGTTAAATGCCAGGCTTGTGTCTTCCTACAAGCAAGACTTCGTTTCAGGTAAACGCAGTCACTTTTCAGCTCAAACGAAGCTACATTGTTCATGAAGCTCACACGTTTCTCGCTTTTCACTGAAAATGCAATTGATGTTAGAGGACCTGTGGATTCTATCAGTTTCAGAAACAGAGTTGAACCAGATATGGTCCGTGTGTGTAGGAAACATTACTTTAGTTCTGAGCACACTCACGTTTCCCTCTGTATTAGAGACTCTAGAAAGCAAGAGCGTGCTTCTTGCTCTAAAGCAGGTTGTGTTTCATGGAAGAGAACTGTACCGTGTGTTTCCCTTCAGAAACGGAATTAAATGCCAGGCTCTGTGTCTTTCTTCAAGCAAGACTTCGTTTCAGGTAAACGAAGTCACTTTTCAGCTCAAACGAAGCTACATTGTTCACAAAGCTCACACGTTTCTCGCTCTTAACTGAAAAGCATTGGATGTTAGTGGATCTGAGGTTTGTATCAGTTTCAGAAACAGAGTTGAACTAGATATGGTCCGTGTGTGTAGGAAACACAGTTCTTTTGTTCTGAGCACACTCACGTTTCCCTCTGTATTAGAGACTCTAGAAATCAAGAGCGTGCTTCTTGCTCTAAAGCAGAGTGTGTTTCATGGATGAGAACTGTGCCCTGTGTTTCCCTTCATAAATGGAGTTAAATGCCAGGCGTGTGTCTTCCTACAAGCAAGACTTCGTTTCAGGTGAACGCAGTCACTTTTCAGCTCAAACGAAGCTACATTGTTCACGAAGCTCACACGTTTCACGCTCTTAACTGAAAAGCATTGGATGTTAGAGGACCTGTGGTTTGTACCAGTTTCATAATCAAGGTTGAACTACATATGGTCCGTGTGTGTAGGAAACACAGTTCTTTTGTTCTGAGCACACTCACGTTTCCCTCTGTATTAGAGACTGTAGAAAGCAAGAGCGTGCTTCTTGCTCTAAAGCAGAGTGTGTTTCATGGATGAGAACTGTGCCCTGTGTTTCCCTTCAGAAACGGAGTTAAATGCCAGGCTCTGTGTCTTCCTTCAAGCAAGACTACGTTTCAGGTAAACGCAGTCGCTTTTCAGCTCAAACGAATCTACATTGTTCACAAAGCTCACACGTTTCTCGCTCTTAACTAAAAAGCAATGGATGTTAGAGGATCTGTGGTTTGTATCAGTTTCAGAAACAGAGTTGAACTAGATATGGTCCGTGTATGTAGGAAACACATTTCTATTGTTCTGAGCAGACTCACGTTTCCCTCTGTATTAGAGACTCTAGAAATCAAGAGCGTGCTTTTTGCTCTAAAGCAGAGTGTGTTTCATGGATGAGAACTCTGCCCTGTGTTTCCCTTCATAAATGGAGTTAAATGCCAGGCGTGTGTCTTCCTACAAGCTAGACTTCGTTTCATGTAAACGCAGTCACTTTCCAGCTCAAACGAAGCTACATAGTTCACGAAGCTCACACGTTTCTCGCTTTTCACAGAAAAGCAATGGATGTTAGAGGACCTGTGGATTCTATCAGTTTCAGAAACAGAGTTGAACCAGATATGGTCCGTGTGTGTAGGAAACACAGTACTTTAGTTCTGAGCACACTCACCTTTCCCTCTGTATTAGAGACTCTAGAAATCAAGAGCGTGCTTCTTGCTCTAAAGCAGGTTGTGTTTCATGGAAGAGAACTCTGCCCTGTATTTCCCTTCATAAATGGAGTTAAATGCCAGGCTTGTGTCTTCCTACAAGCAAGACTTCGTTTCAGGTAAACGCAGTCACTTTTCAGCTCAAAGGAAGCTACATTGTTCATGAAGCTCACACGTTTCTCGCTTTTCACTGAAAATGCAATTGATGTTAGAGGACCTGTGGATTCTATCAGTTTCAGAAACAGAGTTGAACCAGATATGGTCCGTGTGTGTAGGAAACATTACTTTAGTTCTGAGCACACTCACGTTTCCCTCTGTATTAGAGACTCTAGAAAGCAAGAGCGTGCTTCTTGCTCTAAAGCAGGTTGTGTTTCATGGAAGAGAACTGTACCGTGTGTTTCCCTTCAGAAACGGAATTAAATGCCAGGCTCTGTGTCTTTCTTCAAGCAAGACTTCGTTTCAGGTAAACGAAGTCACTTTTCAGCTCAAACGAAGCTACATTGTTCACAAAGCTCACACGTTTCTCGCTCTTAACTGAAAAGCATTGGATGTTAGTGGATCTGAGGTTTGTATCAGTTTCAGAAACAGAGTTGAACTAGATATGGTCCGTGTGTGTAGGAAACACAGTTCTTTTGTTCTGAGCACACTCACGTTTCCCTCTGTATTAGAGACTCTAGAAATCAAGAGAGTGCTTCTTGCTCTAAAGCAGAGTGTGTTTCATGGATGAGAACTGTGCCCTGTGTTTCCCTTCATAAATGGAGTTAAATGCCAGGCGTGTGTCTTTCTTCAAGCAAGACTTCGTTTCAGGTAAACGAAGTCACTTTTCAGCTCAAACGAAGCTACATTGTTCACAAAGCTCACACGTTTCTCGCTCTTAACTGAAAAGCATTGGTTGTTAGTGGATCTGAGGTTTGTATCAGTTTCATAAACAGAGTTGAACTAGATATGGTCCGTGTGTGTAGGAAACACAGTTCTTTTGTTCTGAGCACACTCACGTTTCCCTCTGTATTAGAGACTGTAGAAAGCAAGAGCGTGCTTCTTGCTCTAAAGCAGAGTGTGTTTCATGGATGAGAACTGTGCCCTGTGTTTCCCTTCAGAAACGGAGTTAAATGCCAGGCTCTGTGTCTTCCTTCAAGCAAGACTACGTTTCAGGTAAACGCAGTCGCTTTTCAGCTCAAACGAATCTACATTGTTCACAAAGCTCACACGTTTCTCGCTCTTAACTAAAAAGCAATGGATGTTAGAGGATCTGTGGTTTGTATCAGTTTCAGAAACAGAGTTGAACTAGATATGGTCCGTGTATGTAGGAAACACATTTCTATTGTTCTGAGCAGACTCACGTTTCCCTCTGTATTAGAGACTCTAGAAATCAAGAGCGTGCTTTTTGCTCTAAAGCAGAGTGTGTTTCATTGATGAGAACTCTGCCCTGTGTTTCCCTTCATAAATGGAGTTAAAT
This sequence comes from Onychomys leucogaster, assembly GCA_949786385.1. Classification (NCBI taxonomy): domain Eukaryota; kingdom Metazoa; phylum Chordata; class Mammalia; order Rodentia; family Cricetidae; genus Onychomys; species Onychomys leucogaster. Next base: position 891,292 of record CATKUP010000142.1, read on the forward strand.
GCCAGGCGTGTGTCTTCCTACAAGCAAGACTTCGTTTCAGGTAAACGCAGTCACTTTTCAGCTCAAACGAAGCTACATTGTTCATGAAGCTCACACGTTTCTCGCTTTTCACTGAAAAGCAGTGGATGTTAGAGGACCTGTGAATCCTATCAGTTTCAGAAACCGAGTTGAACCAGATATGGTCCGTGTGTGTAGGAAACACAGTACTTTAGTTCTGAGCACACTCACGTTTCCCTCTGTATTAGAGACTCTAGAAAGCAAGAGCGTGCTTCTTGCTCTAAAGCAGGTTGTGTTTCATGGAAGAGAACTGTACCGTGTGTTTCCCTTCAGAAACCAAGTTAAATGCCAGGCTCTGTGTCTTTCTTCAAGCAAGACTTCGTTTCAGGTAAACGAAGTCACTTTTCAGCTCAAACGAAGCTACATTGTTCACGAAGCTCACACGTTTCTCGCTCTTAACTGAAAAGCATTGGATGTTAGTGGACCTGAGGTTTGTATCAGTTTCAGAAACAGAGTGGAACGAGATATGGTCCGTGTGTGTAGGAAACACAGTTCATTGTTCTGAGCACACTCACGTTTTCCTCTGTATTATAGACTCTAGAAATCAAGAGCGTGCTTTTTGCTCTAAAGCAGAGTGTGTTTCATGGATGAGAACTCTGCCCTGTATTTCCCTTCATAAATGGAGTTAAATGCCAGGCGTGTGTCTTCCTACAAGCAAGACTTCGTTTCAGGTAAACGCAGTCACTTTTCAGCTCAAACGAATCTACATTGTTCATGAAGCTCACACGTTTCTCGCTTTTCACTGAAAATGCAATTGATGTTAGAGGACCTGTGGATTCTATCAGTTTCAGAAACAGAGTTGAACCAGATATGGTCCGTGTGTGTAGGAAACATTACTTTAGTTCTGAGCACACTCACGTTTCCCTCTGTATTAGAGACTCTAGAAAGCAAGAGCGTGCTTCTTGCTCTAAAGCAGGTTGTGTTTCATGGAAGAGAACTGTACCGTGTGTTTCCCTTCAGAAACGGAATTAAATGCCAGGCTCTGTGTCTTTCTTCAAGCAAGACTTCGTTTCAGGTAAACGAAGTCACTTTTCAGCTCAAACGAAGCTACATTGTTCACAAAGCTCACACGTTTCTCGCTCTTAACTGAAAAGCATTGGATGTTAGTGGATCTGAGGTTTGTATCAGTTTCAGAAACAGAGTTGAACTAGATATGGTCCGTGTGTGTAGGAAACACAGTTCTTTTGTTCTGAGCACACTCACGTTTCCCTCTGTATTAGAGACTCTAGAAATCAAGGGCGTGCTTCTTGCTCTAAAGCAGAGTGTGTTTCATGGATGAGAACTGTGCCCTGTGTTTCCCTTCATAAATGGAGTTAAATGCCAGGCGTGTGTCTTCCTACAAGCAAGACTTCGTTTCAGGTAAACGCAGTCACTTTTCAGCTCAAACGAAGCTACATTGTTCATGAAGCTCACACGTTTCTCGCTTTTCACTGAAAATGCAATGGATGTTAGTGGACCTGAGGTTTGTATCAGTTTCAGAAACAGAGTTGAACTAGATATGGTCCGTGTGTGTAGGAAACACAGTTCTTTTGTTCTGAGCACACTCACGTTTCCCTCTGTATTAGAGATTCTAGAAAGCAAGAGCATGCTTCTTGCTCTAAAGCAGGTTGTGTTTCATGGAAGAGAACTGTACCGTGTGTTTCCCTTCAGAAACGGAGTTAAATGCCAGGCTCTGTGTCTTTCTTCAAGCAAGACTTCGTTTCAGGTAAACGAAGTCACTTTTCAGCTCAAACGAAGCTACATTGTTCACGAAGCTCACACGTTTCTCGCTCTTAACTGAAAAGCATTGGATGTTAGTGGACCTGAGGTTTGTATCAGTTTCAGAAACAGAGTTGAACTAGATATGGTCCGTGTGTGTAGGAAACACAGTTCTTTTGTTCTGAGCACACTAACGTTTCCCTCTGTATTAGAGACTCTAGAAATCAAGAGCGTGCTTCTTGCTCTAAAGCAGAGTGTGTTTCATGGATGAGAACTGTGCCCTGTGTTTTCCCTCAGAAACGGAGTTAAATGCCAGGCGTGTGTCTTCCTACAAGCAAGACTTCCTTTCAGGTGAACGCAGTCACTTTTCAGCTCAAACGAAGCTACATTGTTCACGAACTCACACGTTTCTCGCTCTTAACTGAAAAGCATTGGATGTTATAGGACCTGTGGTTTGTACCAGTTTCAGAATCAGAGTTGAACTACATATGGTCCGTGTGTGTAGGAAACACAGTTCTTTTGTTCTGAGCAAACTCACGTTTCCGTCTGTATTAGAGATTCTAGAAAGCAAGAGCGTGCTTCTTGCTCTAAAGTAGGTTGTGTTTCATGGATGAGAACTGTACTGTGTGTTTCCCTTCAGAAACGGAGTTAAATGCCAGGCTGTGTGTCTTTCTTCAAGCAAGACTTCGTTTCAGGTAAACGAAATCACTTTTCAGCTCAAACGAAGCTACATTGTTCACGTTGCCCACACGTTTCAGCTCTTAACTGAAAAGCATTGGATGTTAGAGGACCTGTGGTTTATATCAGTTTCATAAACAGAGTTGAACTAGATATGGTCCGTGTGTAGGAAACACAGTTCTTTTGTTCTGAGCACACTCACGTTTCCCTCTGTATTAGAGACTCTAGAAAGCAAGAGCGTGCCTCTTGCTCTAAAGCAGAGTGTGTTTCATGGATGAGAACTGTGCCCTGTGTTTCCCTTCAGAAACGGAGTTAAATGCCAGGCTCTGTGTCTTCCTTCAAGCAAGACTACGTTTCAGGTAAACGCAGTCGCTTTTCAGCTCAAACGAATCTACATTGTTCACAAAGCTCACACGTTTCTTGCTCTTAACTGAAAAGCATTGGATGTTAGAGGACCTGTGGTTTGTATCAGTTTCAGAAACAGAGTTGAACTACATATGGTCCGCGTGTGTAGGAAACACAGTTCTTTTGTTCTGAGCACACTCACGTTTCCCTCTGTATTAGAGACTGTAGAAAGCAAGAGCGTGCTTCTTGCTCTAAACAGAGTGTGTTTCATGGATGAGAACTGTGCCGTGTGTTTCCCTTCAGAAACGGAGTTAAATGCCAGGCGAGTGTCTTCCTACAAGCAAGACTTCGTTTCAGGTGAACGCAGTCACTTTTCAGCTCAAACGAAGCTACATTGTTCACGAACTCACACGTTTCTCGCTCTTAACTGAAAAGCATTGGATGTTAGAGGACCTGTGGTTTGTACCAGTTTCGGAATCAGAGTTGAACTACATATGGTCCGCGTGTGTAGGAAACACAGTTCTTTTGTTCTGAGCACACTCACGTTTCCCTCTGTATTAGAGACTGTAGAAAGCAAGAGCGTGCTTCTTGCTCTAAACAGAGTGTGTTTCATGGATGAGAACTGTGCCCTGTGTTTCCCTTCAGAAACGGAGTTAAATGCCAGGCTCTGTGTCTTCCTTCAAGCAAGACTACGTTTCAGGTAAACGCAGTCGCTTTTCAGCTCAAACGAATCTACATTGTTCACAAAGCTCACACGTTTCTCGCTCTTAACTAAAAAGCAATGGATGTTAGAGGATCTGTTGTTTGTATCAGTTTCACAAACAGAGTTGAACTAGATATGGTCCGTGTATGTAGGAAACACAGTTCTTTTGTTCTGAGCAGACTCACGTTTCCCTCTGTATTAGAGACTCTAGAAAGCAAGAGCGTGCTTCTTGCTCTAAAGCAGGTTGTGTTTCATGGAAGAGAACTGTACCGTGTGTTTCCCTTCAGAAACGGAGTTAAATGCCAGGCTCTGTGTCTTTCTTCAAGCAAGACTTCGTTTCAGGTAAACGCAGTCAATTTTCAGCTCAAACGAAGCTACATTGTTCACAAAGCTCACACGTTTCTCGCTCTTAACTGAAAAGCATTGGATGTTAGTGGACCTGAGGTTTGTATCAGTTTCAGAAACGGAGTGGAACGAGATATGGTCCGTGTGTGTAGGAAACACAGTTCTTTGTTCTGAGCACACTCACGTTTTCCTCTGTATTAGAGACTCTAGAAATCAAGAGCGTGCTTCGTGCTCTATAGCAGAGTGTGTTTCATGGATGAGAACTGTGCCCTGTATTTCCCTTCAGAAACGGAGTTAAATGCCAGGCGTGTGTCTTCCTACAAGCAAGACTTCGTTTCAGGTGAACGCAGTCACTTTTCAGCTCAAACGAAGCTACATTGTTCACGAACTCACACGTTTCTCGCTCTTAACTGAAAAGCATTGGATGTTAGAGGACCTGTGGTTTGTACCAGTTTCGGAATCAGAGTTGAACTACATATGGTCCGCGTGTGTAGGAAACACAGTTCTTTTGTTCTGAGAACACTCACGTTTCCCTCTGTATTAGAGACTGTAGAAAGCAAGAGCGTGCTTCTTGCTCTAAACAGAGTGTGTTTCATGGATGAGAACTGTGCCCTGTGTTTCCCTTCAGAAACGGAGTTAAATGCCAGGCTCTGTGTCTTCCTTCAAGCAAGACTACGTTTCAGGTAAACGCAGTCGCTTTTCAGCTCAAACGAAGCTACATTGTTCACAAAGCTCACACGTTTCTCGCTCTTAACTAAAAAGCAATGGATGTTAGAGGATCTGTTGTTTGTATCAGTTTCACAAACAGAGTTGAACTAGATATGGTCCGTGTATGTAGGAAACACAGTTCTCTTGTTCTGAGCAGACTCACGTTTCCCTCTGTATTAGAGACTCTAGAAAGCAAGAGCGTGCTTCTTGCTCTAAAGCAGGTTGTGTTTCATGGAAGAGAACTGTACCGTTTGTTTCCCTTCAGAAACGGAGTTAAATGCCAGGCTCTGTGTCTTTCTTCAAGCAAGACTTCGTTTCAGGTAAACGCAGTCAATTTTCAGCTCAAACGAAGCTACATTGTTCACAAAGCTCACACGTTTCTCGCTCTTAACTGAAAAGCATTGGATGTTAGTGGACCTGAGGTTTGTATCAGTTTCAGAAACAGAGTGGAACGAGATATGGTCCGTGTGTGTAGGAAACACAGTTCTTTGTTCTGAGCACACTCACGTTTTCCTCTGTATTAGAGACTCTAGAAATCAAGAGCGTGCTTCGTGCTCTAAAGCAGAGTGTGTTTCATGGATGAGAACTGTGCCCTGTATTTCCCTTCAGAAACGGAATAAATGCCAGGCGTGTGTCTTCCTACAAGCAAGACTTCGTTTCAGGTGAACGCAGTCACTTTTCAGCTCAAACGAAGCTACATTGTTCACGAACTCACACGTTTCTCGCTCTTAACTGAAAAGCATTGGATGTTAGAGGACCTGTGGTTTGTACCAGTTTCAGAATCAGAGTTGAACTACATATGGTCCGTGTGTAGGAAACAAGTTGTTTTGTTCTGAGCACACTCACGTTTCCCTCTGTATTAGAGACTCTAGAAAGCAAGAGCGTGCTTCTTGCTCTAAAGCAGAGTGTGTTTCATGGATGAGAACTGTGCCCTGTGTTTCCCTTCAGAAACGGAGTTAAATGCCAGGCGTGTGTCTTCCGCCAAGCAAGACTTCGCTTCATGTAAACGCAGTCACTTTTCAGCTCAAACGAAGCTACATTGTTCACGAAGCTCACACGTTTCTCGCTTTTCACTGAAAAGCAATGGATGTTAGAGGACCTGTGGATTCTATCAGTTTCAGAAACAGAGTTGAACCAGATATGGTCCGTGTGTGTAGGAAACACAGTACTTTAGTTCTGAGCACACTCACGTTTCCCTCTGTATTAGAGACTGTAGAAAGCAAGAGCGTGCTTCTTGCTCTAAAGCAGGTTGTGTTTCATGGAAGAGAACTGTACCGTGTGTTTCCCTTCAGAAACGTAGTTAAATGCCAGGCTCTGTGTCTTTCTTCAAGCAAGACTTCGTTTCAGGTAAACGAAGTCACTTTTCAGCTCAAACGAAGCTACATTGTTCACAAAGCTCACACCTTTCTCGCTCTTAACAGAAAAGCATTGGATGTTAGTGGACCTGAGGTTTGTATCAGTTTCAGAAACAGAGTTGAACGAGATATGGTCCGTGTGTGTAGGAAACACAGTTCTTTGTTCTGAGCACACTCACGTTTTCCTCTGTATTAGAGACTCTAGAAATCAAGAGCGTGCTTTTTGCTCTAAAGCAGAGTGTGTTTCATGGATGAGAACTCTGTCCTGTGTTTCCCTTCATAAATGGAGTTAAATGCCAGGCGTGTGTCTTCCTACAAGCAAGACTTCGTTTCAGGTAAACGCAGTCACTTTTCAGCTCAAACGAAGCTACATTGTTCATGAAGCTCACACGTTTCTCGCTTTTCACTGAAAATGCAATGGATGTTAGAGGACCTGTGGATTCTATCTGTTTCAGAAACAGAGTTGAACCAGATATGGTCCGTGTGTGTAGGAAACACAGTACTTTAGTTCTGAGCACACTCACGTTTCCCTCTGTATTAGAGACACTAGAAAGCAAGAGCGTGCTTCTTGCTCTAAAGCAGGTTGTGTTTCATGGAAGAGAACTGTACCGTGTGTTTCCCTTCAGAAACGGAGTTAAATGCCAGGCTCTGTGTCTTTCTTCAAGCAAGACTTCGTTTCATGTAAACGAAGTCACTTTTCAGCTCAAACGAAGCTACATTGTTCACAAAGCTCACACGTTTCTCGCTCTTAACTGAAAAGGATTGGATATTAGTGGACCTGAGGTTTGTATCAGTTTCAGAAACAGAGTTGAACTAGATATGGTCCGTGTGTGTAGGAAACACAGTTCTTTTGTTCTGAGCACACTCACGTTTCCCTCTGTATTAGAGACTCTAGAAATCAAGAGCGTGCCTCTTGCTCTAAAGCAGAGTGTGTTTCATGGATGAGAACTGTGCCCTGTGTTTCCCTTCAGAAACGGAGTTAAATGCCAGGCGTGTGTCTTCCTACAAGCAAGACTTCGTTTCAGGTGAACGCAGTCACTTTTCAGCTCAAACGAAGCTACATTGTTCATGAACTCACACGTTTCTCGCTCTTAACTGAAAAGCATTGGATGTTAGAGGACCTGTGGTTTGTACCAGTTTCAGAATCAGAGTTCAACTACATATGGTCCGTGTGTGTAGGAAACACAGTTCTTTTGTTCTGAGCACACTCACGTTTCCCTCTGTATTAGAGACTGTAGAAAGCAAGAGCGTGCTTCTTGCTCTAAAGCAGAGTGTGTTTCATGGATGAGAACTGTGCCCTGTGTTTCCCTTCAGAAACGGAGTTAAATGCCAGGCTCTGTGTCTTCCTTCAAGCAAGACTACGTTTCAGGTAAACGCAGTCGCTTTTCAGCTCAAACGAATCTACATTGTTCACAAAGCTCACACGTTTCTCACTCTTAACTAAAAAGCAATGGATGTTAGAGGACCTGTGGTTTGTATCAGTTTCAGAAACAGAGTTGAACTAGATATGGTCCGTGTATGTAGGAAACACAGTTCTTTTGTTCTGAGCACACTCACGTTTTCCTCTGTATTAGAGACTCTAGAAATCAAGAGCGTGCTTCTTGCTCTAAAGCAGGTTGTGTTTCATGGAAGAGAACTGTACCGTGTGTTTCCCTTCAGAAACGGAGTTAAATGCCAGGCTCTATGTCTTTCTTCAAGCAAGACTTCGTTTCAGGTAAACGAAGTCACTTTTCAGCTCAAACGAAGCTACATTGTTCACAAAGCTCACACGTTTCTCGCTCTTAACTGAAAAGCATTGGATGTTAGTGGACCTGAGGTTTGTATCAGTTTCAGAATCAGAGTTGAACTAGATATGGTCCGTGTGTGTAGGAAACACAGTTCTTTTGTTCTGAGCACACTCACGTTTCCCTCTGTATTAGAGACTCTAGAAATCAAGAGCGTGCTTCTTGCTCTAAAGCAGGTTGTGTTTCATGGAAGAGAACTGTACCGTGTGTTTCCCTTCAGAAACGGAGTTAAATGCCAGGCTCTGTGTCTTTCTTCAAGCAAGACTTCGTTTCAGGTGAACGCAGTCACTTTTCAGCTCAAACGAAGCTACATTGTTCACGAACTCACACGTTTCTCGCTCTTAACTGAAAAGCATTGGATGTTAGAGGACCTGTGGTTCGTACCAGTTTCAGAATCAGAGTTGAACTACATATGGTCCGTGTGTGTAGGAAACACAGTTCTTTTGTTCTGAGCAAACTCACGTTTCCGTCTGTATTAGAGATTCTAGAAAGCAAGAGCGTGCTTCTTGCTCTAAAGCAGGTTGTGTTTCATGGATGAGAACTGTACTGTGTGTTTCCCTTCAGAAACGGAGTTAAATGCCAGGCTCTGTGTCTTTCTTCAAGCAAGACTTCGTTTCAGGTAAACGAAATCACTTTTCAGCTCAAACGAAGCTACATTGTTCACGATGCCCACACGTTTCAGCTCTTAACTGAAAAGCATTGGATGTTAGAGGACCTGTGGTTTATATCAGTTTCATAAACAGAGTTGAACTAGATATGGTCCGTGTGTAGGAAACTCAGTTCTTTTGTTCTGAGCACACTCACGTTTCCCTCTGTATTAGAGACTCTAGAAAGCAAGAGCGTGCTTCTTGCTCTAAAGCAGAGTGTGTTTCATGGATGAGAACTGTGCCCTGTGTTTCCCTTCAGAAACGGAGTTAAATGCCAAGCTCTGTGTCTTCCTTCAAGCAAGACTACGTTTCAGGTAAACGCAGTCGCTTTTCAGCTCAAACGAATCTACATTGTTCACAAAGCTCACACGTTTCTCGCTCTTAACTGAAAAGCATTGGATGTTAGAGGACCTGTGGTTTGTATCAGTTTCAGAAACAGAGTTGAACTAGATATGGTCCGTGTATGTAGGAAACACAGTTCTTTTTTTCTGAGCACACTCACGTTTTCCTCTGTATTAGAGACTCTAGAAATCAAGAGCGTGCTTTTTGCTCTAAAGCAGAGTGTGTTTCATGGATGAGAACTCTGCCCTGTGTTTCCCTTCATAAATGGAGTTAAATGCCAGGCGTGTGTCTTACTACAAGCAAGACTTCGTTTCATGTAAACGCAGTCACTTTTCAGCTCAAACGAAGCTACATTGTTCACGAAGCTCACACGTTTCTCGCTTTTCACTGAAAAGCAATGGATGTTAGAGGACCTGTGGATTCTATCAGTTTCAGAAACAGAGTTGAACCAGATATGGTCCGTGTGTGTAGGAAACACAGTACTTTAGTTCTGAGCACACTCACGTTTCCCTCTGTATTAGAGATTCTAGAAAGCAAGAGCGTGATTCTTGCTCTAAAGCAGGTTGTGTTTCATGGAAGAGAACTGTACCGTGTGTTTCCCTTCAGAAACGGAGTTAAATGCCAGGCTCTGTGTCTTTCTTCAAGCAAGACTTCGTTTCATGTAAACGAAGTCACTTTTCAGCTCAAACGAAGCTACATTGTTCACAAAGCTCACACGTTTCTCGCTCTTAACTGAAAAGGATTGGATATTAGTGGACCTGAGGTTTGTATCAGTTTCAGAAACAGAGTTGAACTAGATATGGTCCGTGTGTGTAGGAAACACAGTTCTTTTGTTCTGAGCACACTCACGTTTCCCTCTGTATTAGAGACTCTAGAAATCAAGAGCGTGCCTCTTGCTCTAAAGCAGAGTGTGTTTCATGGATGAGAACTGTGCCCTGTGTTTCCCTTCAGAAACGGAGTTAAATGCCAGGCGTGTGTCTTCCTACAAGCAAGACTTCGTTTCAGGTGAACGCAGTCACTTTTCAGCTCAAACGAAGCTACATTGTTCATGAACTCACACGTTTCTCGCTCTTAACTGAAAAGCATTGGATGTTAGAGGACCTGTGGTTTGTACCAGTTTCAGAATCAGAGTTCAACTACATATGGTCCGTGTGTGTAGGAAACACACTTCTTTTGTTCTGAGCACACTCACGTTTCCCTCTGTATTAGAGACTGTAGAAAGCAAGAGCGTGCTTCTTGCTCTAAAGCAGAGTGTGTTTCATGGATGAGAACTGTGCCCTGTGTTTCCCTTCAGAAACGGAGTTAAATGCCAGGCTCTGTGTCTTCCTTCAAGCAAGACTACGTTTCAGGTAAACGCAGTCGCTTTTCAGCTCAAACGAATCTACATTGTTCACAAAGCTCACACGTTTCTCACTCTTAACTAAAAAGCAATGGATGTTAGAGGACCTGTGGTTTGTATCAGTTTCAGAAACAGAGTTGAACTAGATATGGTCCGTGTATGTAGGAAACACAGTTCTTTTGTTCTGAGCACACTCACGTTTTCCTCTGTATTAGAGACTCTAGAAATCAAGAGCGTGCTTCTTGCTCTAAAGCAGGTTGTGTTTCATGGAAGAGAACTGTACCGTGTGTTTCCCTTCAGAAACGGAGTTAAATGCCAGGCTCTATGTCTTTCTTCAAGCAAGACTTCGTTTCAGGTAAACGAAGTCACTTTTCAGCTCAAACGAAGCTACATTGTTCACAAAGCTCACACGTTTCTCGCTCTTAACTGAAAAGCATTGGATGTTAGTGGACCTGAGGTTTGTATCAGTTTCAGAATCAGAGTTGAACTAGATATGGTCCGTGTGTGTAGGAAACACAGTTCTTTTGTTCTGAGCACAACTCACGTTTCCCTCTGTATTAGAGACTCTAGAAATCAAGAGCGTGCTTCGTGCTCTAAAGCAGAGTGTGTTTCATGGATGAGAACTGTGCCCTGTATTTCCCTTCAGAAACGGAGTTAAATGCCAGGCGTGTGTCTTCCTACAAGCAAGACTTCGTTTCAGGTGAACGCAGTCACTTTTCAGCTCAAACGAAGCTACATTGTTCACGAACTCACACGTTTCTCGCTCTTAACTGAAAAGCATTGGATGTTAGAGGACCTGTGGTTTGTACCAGTTTCAGAATCAGAGTTGAACTACATATGGTCCGTGTGTAGGAAACAAGTTGTTTTGTTCTGAGCACACTCACGTTTCCCTCTGTATTAGAGACTCTAGAAAGCAAGAGCGTGCTTCTTGCTCTAAAGCAGAGTGTGTTTCATGGATGAGAACTGTGCCCTGTGTTTCCCTTCAGAAACGGAGTTAAATGCCAGGCGTGTGTCTTCCGCCAAGCAAGACTTCGCTTCATGTAAACGCATTCACTTTTCAGCTCAAACGAAGCTACATTGTTCACGAAGCTCACACGTTTCTCGCTTTTCACTGAAAAGCAATGGATGTTAGAGGACCTGTGGATTCTATCAGTTTCAGAAACAGAGTTGAACCAGATATGGTCCGTGTGTGTAGGAAACACAGTACTTTAGTTCTGAGCACACTCACGTTTCCCTCTGTATTAGAGACTGTAGAAAGCAAGAGCGTGCTTCTTGCTCTAAAGCAGGTTGTGTTTCATGGAAGAGAACTGTACCGTGTGTTTCCCTTCAGAAACGTAGTTAAATGCCAGGCTCTGTGTCTTTCTTCAAGCAAGACTTCGTTTCAGGTAAACGAAGTCACTTTTCAGCTCAAACGAAGCTACATTGTTCACAAAGCTCACACCTTTCTCGCTCTTAACAGAAAAGCATTGGATGTTAGTGGACCTGAGGTTTGTATCAGTTTCAGAAACAGAGTTGAACGAGATATGGTCCGTGTGTGTAGGAAACACAGTTCTTTGTTCTGAGCACACTCACGTTTTCCTCTGTATTAGAGACTCTAGAAATCAAGAGCGTGCTTTTTGCTCTAAAGCAGAGTGTGTTTCATGGATGAGAACTCTGTCCTGTGTTTCCCTTCATAAATGGAGTTAAATGCCAGGCGTGTGTCTTCCTACAAGCAAGACTTCGTTTCAGGTAAACGCAGTCACTTTTCAGCTCAAACGAAGCTACATTGTTCATGAAGCTCACACGTTTCTCGCTTTTCACTGAAAATGCAATGGATGTTAGAGGACCTGTGGATTCTATCTGTTTCAGAAACAGAGTTGAACCAGATATGGTCCGTGTGTGTAGGAAACACAGTACTTTAGTTCTGAGCACACTCACGTTTCCCTCTGTATTAGAGACACTAGAAAGCAAGAGCGTGCTTCTTGCTCTAAAGCAGGTTGTGTTTCATGGAAGAGAACTGTACCGTGTGTTTCCCTTCAGAAACGGAGTTAAATGCCAGGCTCTGTGTCTTTCTTCAAGCAAGACTTCGTTTCATGTAAACGAAGTCACTTTTCAGCTCAAACGAAGCTACATTGTTCACAAAGCTCACACGTTTCTCGCTCTTAACTGAAAAGGATTGGATATTAGTGGACCTGAGGTTTGTATCAGTTTCAGAAACAGAGTTGAACTAGATATGGTCCGTGTGTGTAGGAAACACAGTTCTTTTGTTCTGAGCACACTCACGTTTCCCTCTGTATTAGAGACTCTAGAAATCAAGAGCGTGCCTCTTGCTCTAAAGCAGAGTGTGTTTCATGGATGAGAACTGTGCCCTGTGTTTCCCTTCAGAAACGGAGTTAAATGCCAGGCGTGTGTCTTCCTACAAGCAAGACTTCGTTTCAGGTGAACGCAGTCACTTTTCAGCTCAAACGAAGCTACATTGTTCATGAACTCACACGTTTCTCGCTCTTAACTGAAAAGCATTGGATGTTAGAGGACCTGTGGTTTGTACCAGTTTCAGAATCAGAGTTCAACTACATATGGTCCGTGTGTGTAGGAAACACAGTTCTTTTGTTCTGAGCACACTCACGTTTCCCTCTGTATTAGAGACTGTAGAAAGCAAGAGCGTGCTTCTTGCTCTAAAGCAGAGTGTGTTTCATGGATGAGAACTGTGCCCTGTGTTTCCCTTCAGAAACGGAGTTAAATGCCAGGCTCTGTGTCTTCCTTCAAGCAAGACTACGTTTCAGGTAAACGCAGTCGCTTTTCAGCTCAAACGAATCTACATTGTTCACAAAGCTCACACGTTTCTCACTCTTAACTAAAAAGCAATGGATGTTAGAGGACCTGTGGTTTGTATCAGTTTCAGAAACAGAGTTGAACTAGATATGGTCCGTGTATGTAGGAAACACAGTTCTTTTGTTCTGAGCACACTCACGTTTTCCTCTGTATTAGAGACTCTAGAAATCAAGAGCGTGCTTCTTGCTCTAAAGCAGGTTGTGTTTCATGGAAGAGAACTGTACCGTGTGTTTCCCTTCAGAAACGGAGTTAAATGCCAGGCTCTATGTCTTTCTTCAAGCAAGACTTCGTTTCAGGTAAACGAAGTCACTTTTCAGCTCAAACGAAGCTACATTGTTCACAAAGCTCACACGTTTCTCGCTCTTAACTGAAAAGCATTGGATGTTAGTGGACCTGAGGTTTGTATCAGTTTCAGAATCAGAGTTGAACTAGATATGGTCCGTGTGTGTAGGAAACACAGTTCTTTTGTTCTGAGCACACTCACGTTTCCCTCTGTATTAGAGACTCTAGAAATCAAGAGCGTGCTTCTTGCTCTAAAGCAGGTTGTGTTTCATGGAAGAGAACTGTACCGTGTGTTTCCCTTCAGAAACGGAGTTAAATGCCAGGCTCTGTGTCTTTCTTCAAGCAAGACTTCGTTTCAGGTGAACGCAGTCACTTTTCAGCTCAAACGAAGCTACATTGTTCACGAACTCACACGTTTCTCGCTCTTAACTGAAAAGCATTGGATGTTAGAGGACCTGTGGTTCGTACCAGTTTCAGAATCAGAGTTGAACTACATATGGTCCGTGTGTGTAGGAAACACAGTTCTTTTGTTCTGAGCAAACTCACGTTTCCGTCTGTATTAGAGATTCTAGAAAGCAAGAGCGTGCTTCTTGCTCTAAAGCAGGTTGTGTTTCATGGATGAGAACTGTACTGTGTGTTTCCCTTCAGAAACGGAGTTAAATGCCAGGCTCTGTGTCTTTCTTCAAGCAAGACTTCGTTTCAGGTAAACGAAATCACTTTTCAGCTCAAACGAAGCTACATTGTTCACGATGCCCACACGTTTCAGCTCTTAACTGAAAAGCATTGGATGTTAGAGGACCTGTGGTTTATATCAGTTTCATAAACAGAGTTGAACTAGATATGGTCCGTGTGTAGGAAACTCAGTTCTTTTGTTCTGAGCACACTCACGTTTCCCTCTGTATTAGAGACTCTAGAAAGCAAGAGCGTGCTTCTTGCTCTAAAGCAGAGTGTGTTTCATGGATGAGAACTGTGCCCTGTGTTTCCCTTCAGAAACGGAGTTAAATGCCAAGCTCTGTGTCTTCCTTCAAGCAAGACTACGTTTCAGGTAAACGCAGTCGCTTTTCAGCTCAAACGAATCTACATTGTTCACAAAGCTCACACGTTTCTCGCTCTTAACTGAAAAGCATTGGATGTTAGAGGACCTGTGGTTTGTATCAGTTTCAGAAACAGAGTTGAACTAGATATGGTCCGTGTATGTAGGAAACACAGTTCTTTTTTTCTGAGCACACTCACGTTTTCCTCTGTATTAGAGACTCTAGAAATCAAGAGCGTGCTTTTTGCTCTAAAGCAGAGTGTGTTTCATGGATGAGAACTCTGCCCTGTGTTTCCCTTCATAAATGGAGTTAAATGCCAGGCGTGTGTCTTACTACAAGCAAGACTTCGTTTCATGTAAACGCAGTCACTTTTCAGCTCAAACGAAGCTACATTGTTCACGAAGCTCACACGTTTCTCGCTTTTCACTGAAAAGCAATGGATGTTAGAGGACCTGTGGATTCTATCAGTTTCAGAAACAGAGTTGAACCAGATATGGTCCGTGTGTGTAGGAAACACAGTACTTTAGTTCTGAGCACACTCACGTTTCCCTCTGTATTAGAGATTCTAGAAAGCAAGAGCGTGATTCTTGCTCTAAAGCAGGTTGTGTTTCATGGAAGAGAACTGTACCGTGTGTTTCCCTTCAGAAACGGAGTTAAATGCCAGGCTCTGTGTCTTTCTTCAAGCAAGACTTCGTTTCATGTAAACGAAGTCACTTTTCAGCTCAAACGAAGCTACATTGTTCACAAAGCTCACACGTTTCTCGCTCTTAACTGAAAAGGATTGGATATTAGTGGACCTGAGGTTTGTATCAGTTTCAGAAACAGAGTTGAACTAGATATGGTCCGTGTGTGTAGGAAACACAGTTCTTTTGTTCTGAGCACACTCACGTTTCCCTCTGTATTAGAGACTCTAGAAATCAAGAGCGTGCCTCTTGCTCTAAAGCAGAGTGTGTTTCATGGATGAGAACTGTGCCCTGTGTTTCCCTTCAGAAACGGAGTTAAATGCCAGGCGTGTGTCTTCCTACAAGCAAGACTTCGTTTCAGGTGAACGCAGTCACTTTTCAGCTCAAACGAAGCTACATTGTTCATGAACTCACACGTTTCTCGCTCTTAACTGAAAAGCATTGGATGTTAGAGGACCTGTGGTTTGTACCAGTTTCAGAATCAGAGTTCAACTACATATGGTCCGTGTGTGTAGGAAACACACTTCTTTTGTTCTGAGCACACTCACGTTTCCCTCTGTATTAGAGACTGTAGAAAGCAAGAGCGTGCTTCTTGCTCTAAAGCAGAGTGTGTTTCATGGATGAGAACTGTGCCCTGTGTTTCCCTTCAGAAACGGAGTTAAATGCCAGGCTCTGTGTCTTCCTTCAAGCAAGACTACGTTTCAGGTAAACGCAGTCGCTTTTCAGCTCAAACGAATCTACATTGTTCACAAAGCTCACACGTTTCTCACTCTTAACTAAAAAGCAATGGATGTTAGAGGACCTGTGGTTTGTATCAGTTTCAGAAACAGAGTTGAACTAGATATGGTCCGTGTATGTAGGAAACACAGTTCTTTTGTTCTGAGCACACTCACGTTTTCCTCTGTATTAGAGACTCTAGAAATCAAGAGCGTGCTTCTTGCTCTAAAGCAGGTTGTGTTTCATGGAAGAGAACTGTACCGTGTGTTTCCCTTCAGAAACGGAGTTAAATGCCAGGCTCTATGTCTTTCTTCAAGCAAGACTTCGTTTCAGGTAAACGAAGTCACTTTTCAGCTCAAACGAAGCTACATTGTTCACAAAGCTCACACGTTTCTCGCTCTTAACTGAAAAGCATTGGATGTTAGTGGACCTGAGGTTTGTATCAGTTTCAGAATCAGAGTTGAACTAGATATGGTCCGTGTGTGTAGGAAACACAGTTCTTTTGTTCTGAGCACACTCACGTTTCCCTCTGTATTAGAGACTCTAGAAATCAAGAGCGTGCTTCTTGCTCTAAAGCAGGTTGTGTTTCATGGAAGAGAACTGTACCGTGTGTTTCCCTTCAGAAACGGAGTTAAATGCCAGGCTCTGTGTCTTTCTTCAAGCAAGACTTCGTTTCAGGTGAACGCAGTCACTTTTCAGCTCAAACGAAGCTACATTGTTCACGAACTCACACGTTTCTCGCTCTTAACTGAAAAGCATTGGATGTTAGAGGACCTGTGGTTTGTACCAGTTTCAGAATCAGAGTTGAACTACATATGGTCCGTGTGTGTAGGAAACACAGTTCTTTTGTTCTGAGCAAACTCACGTTTCCGTCTGTATTAGAGATTCTAGAAAGCAAGAGCGTGCTTCTTGCTCTAAAGCAGGTTGTGTTTCATGGATGAGAACTGTACTGTGTGTTTCCCTTCAGAAACGGAGTTAAATGCCAGGCTCTGTGTCTTTCTTCAAGCAAGACTTCGTTTCAGGTAAACGAAATCACTTTTCAGCTCAAACGAAGCTACATTGTTCACGATGCCCACACGTTTCAGCTCTTAACTGAAAAGCATTGGATGTTAGAGGACCTGTGGTTTATATCAGTTTCATAAACAGAGTTGAACTAGATATGGTCCGTGTGTAGGAAACTCAGTTCTTTTGTTCTGAGCACACTCACGTTTCCCTCTGTATTAGAGACTCTAGAAAGCAAGAGCGTGCTTCTTGCTCTAAAGCAGAGTGTGTTTCATGGATGAGAACTGTGCCCTGTGCTTCCCTTCAGAAACGGAGTTAAATGCCAGGCTCTGTGTCTTCCTTCAAGCAAATCTACGTTTCAGGTAAACGCAGTCGCTTTTCAGCTCAAACGAATCTACATTGTTCACAAAGCTCACACGTTTCTCGCTCTTAACTAAAAAGCAATGGATGTTAGAGGATCTGTGGTTTGTATCAGTTTCAGAAACAGAGTTGAACTAGATATGGTCCGTGTATGTAGGAAACACAGTTCTTTTGTTCTGAGCAGACTCACGTTTCCCTCTGTATTAGAGACTCTAGAAAGCAAGAGCGTGCTTCTTGCTCTAAAGCAGGTTGTGTTTCATGGAAGAGAACTGTACCGTGTGTTTCCCTTCGGAAACGGAGTTAAATGCCAGGCTCTGTGTCTTTCTTCAAGCAAGACTTCGTTTCAGGTAAACGAAGTCACTTTTCAGCTCAAACGAAGCTACATTGTTCACAAAGCTCACACGTTTCTCGCTCTTAACTGAAAAGCATTGGATGTTAGTGGACCTGAGGTTTGTATCAGTTTCAGAAACAGAGTGGAACGAGATATGGTCCGTGTGTGTAGGAAACACAGTTCTTTGTTCTGAGCACACTCACGTTTTCCTCTGTATTAGAGACTCTAGAAATCAAGAGCGTGCTTTTTGCTCTAAAGCAGAGTGTGTTTCATGGATGAGAACTCTGCCCTGTGTTTCCCTTCATAAATGGAGTTAAATGCCAGGCGTGTGTCTTCCTACAAGCAAGATTTCGTTTCAGGTAAACGCAGTCACTTTTCAGCTCAAACGAAGCTACATTGTTCATGAAGCTCACACGTTTCTCGCTTTTCACTGAAAATGCAATGGATGTTAGAGGACCTGTGGATTCTATCAGTTTCAGAAACAGAGTTGAACCAGATATGGTCCGTGTGTGTAGGAAACACAGTACTTTAGTTCTGAGCACACTCACGTTTCCCTCTGTATTAGAGACTCTAGAAAGCAAGAGCGTGCTTCTTGCTCTAAAGCAGGTTGTGTTTCATGGAAGAGAACTGTACCGTGTGTTTCCCTTCAGAAACGGAGTTAAATGCCAGGCTCTGTGTCTTTCTTCAAGCAAGACTTCGTTTCAGGTAAACGAAGTCACTTTTCAGCTCAAACGAAGCTACATTGTTCACAAAGCTCACACGTTTCTCGCTCTTAACTGAAAAGGATTGGATATTAGTGGACCTGAGGTTTGTATCAGTTTCAGAAACAGAGTTGAACTAGATATGGTCCGTGTGTATAGGAAACACAGTTCTTTTGTTCTGAGCACACTCACGTTTCCCTCTGTATTAGAGACTCTAGAAATCAAGAGCGTGCCTCTTGCTCTAAAGCAGAGTGTGTTTCATGGATGAGAACTGTGCCCTGTGTTTCCCTTCAGAAACGGAGTTAAATGCCAGGCGTGTGTCTTCCTACAAGCAAGACTTCGTTTCAGGTGAACGCAGTCACTTTTCAGCTCAAACGAAGCTACATTGTTCATGAACTCACACGTTTCTCGCTCTTAACTGAAAAGCATTGGATGTTAGAGGACCTGTGGTTTGTACCAGTTTCAGAATCAGAGTTCAACTACATATGGTCCGTGTGTGTAGGAAACACAGTTCTTTTGTTCTGAGCACACTCACGTTTCCCTCTGTATTAGAGACTGTAGAAAGCAAGAGCGTGCTTCTTGCTCTAAAGCAGAGTGTGTTTCATGGATGAGAACTGTGCCCTGTGTTTCCCTTCAGAAACGGAGTTAAATGCCAGGCTCTGTGTCTTCCTTCAAGCAAGACTACGTTTCAGGTAAACGCAGTCGCTTTTCAGCTCAAACGAATCTACATTGTTCACAAAGCTCACACGTTTCTCACTCTTAACTAAAAAGCAATGGATGTTAGAGGACCTGTGGTTTGTATCAGTTTCAGAAACAGAGTTGAACTAGATATGGTCCGTGTATGTAGGAAACACAGTTCTTTTGTTCTGAGCACACTCACGTTTTCCTCTGTATTAGAGACTCCAGAAATCAAGAGCGTGCTTTTTGCTCTAAAGCAGAGTGTGTTTCATGGATGAGAACTCTGCCCTGTGTTTACCTTCATAAATGGAGTTAAATGTCAGGCGTGTATCTTCCTACAAGCAAGACTTCGTTTCAGGTAAACGCTGTCACTTCTCAGCTCAAACGAAGCTACATTGTTCATGAAGCTCACACGTTTCTTGCTTTTCACTGAAAATGCAATGCATGTTAGAGGACCTGTGGATTCTATCAGTTTCAGAAACAGAGTTGAACCAGATATTGTCCGTTTGGGTAGGAAACACAGTACTTTAGTTCTGAGCACACTCACGTTTCCCTCTGTATTAGAGACTCTAGAAATCAAGAGCGTGCTTCTTGCTCTAAAGCAGGTTGTGTTTCATGGAAGAGAACTGTACCGTGTGTTTCCCTTCAGAAACGGAGTTAAATGCCAGGCTCTATGTCTTTCTTCAAGCAAGACTTCGTTTCAGGTAAACGAAGTCACTTTTCAGCTCAAACGAAGCTACATTGTTCACAAAGCTCACACGTTTCTCGCTCTTAACTGAAAAGCATTGGATGTTAGTGGACCTGAGGTTTGTATCAGTTTCAGAAACAGAGTTGAACTAGATATGGTCCGTGTGTGTAGGAAACACAGTTCTTTTGTTCTGAGCACACTCACGTTTCCCTCTGTATTAGAGACTCTAGAAATCAAGAGCGTGCTTCTTGCTCTAAAGCAGGTTGTGTTTCATGGAAGAGAACTGTACCGTGTGTTTCCCTTCAGAAACGGAGTTAAATGCCAGGCTCTGTGTCTTTCTTCAAGCAAGACTTCGTTTCAGGTGAACGCAGTCACTTTTCAGCTCAAACGAAGCTACATTGTTCACGAACTCACAGGTTTCTCGCTCTTAACTGAAAAGCATTGGATGTTAGAGGACCTGTGGTTTGTACCAGTTTCAGAATCAGAGTTGAACTACATATGGTCCGTGTGTGTAGGAAACACAGTTCTTTTGTTCTGAGCAAACTCACGTTTCCGTCTGTATTAGAGATTCTAGAAAGCAAGAGCGTGCTTGTTGCTCTAAAGCAGGTTGTGTTTCATGGATGAGAACTGTACTGTGTGTTTCCCTTCAGAAACGGAGTTAAATGCCAGGCTCTGTGTCTTTCTTCAAGCAAGACTTCGTTTCAGGTAAACGAAATCACTTTTCAGCTCAAACGAAGCTACATTGTTCACGATGCCCACACGTTTCAGCTCTTAACTGAAAAGCATTGGATGTTAGAGGACCTGTGGTTTATATCAGTTTCATAAACAGAGTTGAACTAGATATGGTCCGTGTGTAGGAAACTCAGTTCTTTTGTTCTGAGCACACTCACGTTTCCCTCTGTATTAGAGACTCTAGAAAGCAAGAGCGTGCTTCTTGCTCTAAAGCAGAGTGTGTTTCATGGATGAGAACTGTGCCCTGTGTTTCCCTTCAGAAATGGAGTTAAATGCCAGGCTCTGTGTCTTCCTTCAAGCAAGACTAAGTTTCAGGTAAACGAAGTCGCTTTTCAGCTCAAACGAATCTACATTGTTCACAAAGCTCACACGTTTCTCGCTCTTAACTGAAAAGCATTGGTTGTTAGAGGACCTGTGGTTTGTATCAGTTTCAGAAACAGAGTTGAACTAGATATGGTCCGTGTATGTAGGAAACACAGTTCTTTTTTTCTGAGCACACTCACGTTTTCCTCTGTATTAGAGACTCTAGAAATCAAGAGCGTGCTTTTTGCTCTAAAGCAGAGTGTGTTTCATGGATGAGAACTCTGCCCTGTGTTTCCCTTCATAAATGGAGTTAAATGCCAGGCGTGTGTCTTACTACAAGCAAGACTTCGTTTCATGTAAACGCAGTCACTTTTCAGCTCAAACGAAGCTACATTGTTCACGAAGCTCACACGTTTCTCGCTTTTCACTGAAAAGCAATGGATGTTAGAGGACCTGTGGATTCTATCAGTTTCAGAAACAGAGTTGAACCAGATATGGTCCGTGTGTGTAGGAAACACAGTACTTTAGTTCTTAGCACACTCACGTTTCCCTCTGTATTAGAGACTCTAGAAAGCAAGAGCGTGATTCTTGCTCTAAAGCAGGTTGTGTTTCATGGAAGAGAACTGTCCCCTGTGTTTCCCTTCAGAAACGGAGTTAAATGCCAGGCTCTGTGTCTTTCTTCAAGCAAGACTTCGTTTCAGGTAAACGAAGTCACTTTTCAGCTCAAACGAAGCTACATTGTTCACAAAGCTCACACGTTTCTTGCTCTAAACTGAAACACATTGGATGTTAGTGGACCTGAGGTTTGTATCAGTTTCAGAAACAGAGTGGAACGAGATATGGTCCGTGTGTAGGAAACACAGTTCTTTTGTTCTGAGCACACTCACGTTTCCCTCTGTATTAGAGATTCTAGAAAGCAAGAGCGTGCTTCTTGCTCTAAAGCAGAGTGTGTTTCATGGATGAGAACTCTGCCCTGTGTTTCCCTTCAGAAAAGGAGTTAAATGCCAGGCTCTGTGTCTTTCTTCAAGCAAGATTTCGTTTCAGGTAAACGCAGTCACTTTTCAGCTCAAACGAAGCTACATTGTTCACGAAGCTCACACGTTTCTTGCTCTTAACTGAAAAGCATTGGATGTTAGAGGACCTGTGGATTCTATCAGTTTCAGAAACAGAGTTGAACCAGATATGGTCCGTGTGTGTAGGAAACACAGTACTTTAGTTCTGAGCACACTCACGTTTCCCTCTGTATTAGAGACTCTAGAAATCAAGAGCGTGCTTCTTGCTCTAAAGCAGAGTGTGTTTCATGGAAGAGAACTGTACCGTGTGTTTCCCTTCAGAAACGGAGTTAAATGCCAGGCTCTGTGTCTTTCTTCAAGCAAGACTTCGTTTCAGGTGAACGCAGTCACTTTTCAGCTCAAACGAAGCTACATTGTTCACGAACTCACAGGTTTCTCGCTCTTAACTGAAAAGCATTGGATGTTAGAGGACCTGTGGTTTGTACCAGTTTAAGAATCAGAGTTGAACTACATATGGTCCGTGTGTGTAGGAAACACAGTTCTTTTGTTCTGAGCAAACTCACGTTTCCGTCTGTATTAGAGATTCTAGAAAGCAAGAGCGTGCTTCTTGCTCTAAAGCAGGTTGTGTTTCATGGATGAGAACTGTACTGTGTGTTTCCCTTCAGAAACAGAGTTAAATGCCAGGCTCTGTGTCTTTCTTCAAGCAAGACTTCGTTTCAGGTAAACGAAATCACTTTTCAGCTCAAACGAAGCTACATTGTTCACGATGCCCACACGTTTCAGCTCTTAACTGAAAAGCATTGGATGTTAGAGGACCTGTGGTTTATATCAGTTTCATAAACAGAGTTGAACTAGATATGGTCCGTGTGTAGGAAACTCAGTTCTTTTGTTCTGAGCACACTCACGTTTCCCTCTGTATTAGAGACTCTAGAAAGCAAGAGCGTGCTTCTTGCTCTAAAGCAGAGTGTGTTTCATGGATGAGAACTGTGCCCTGTGTTTCCCTTCAGAAACGGAGTTAAATGCCAGGCGTGTGTCTTCCTACAAGCAAGACTTCGTTTCAGGTGAACGCAGTCACTTTTCAGTTCAAACGAAGCTACATTGTTCACAAAGCTCACACGTTTCTCGCTCTTAACTGAAAAGCATTGGATGTTAGTGGACCTGAGGTTTGTATCAGTTTCAGAAACAGAGTGGAACGAGATATGGTCCGTGTGTGTAGGAAACACAGTTCTTTGTTCTGAGCACACTCACGTTTTCCTCTGTATTAGAGACTCTAGAAATCAAGAGCGTGCTTTTTGCTCTAAAGCAGAGTGTGTTTCATGGATGAGAACTCTGCCCTGTGTTTCCCTTCATAAATGGAGTTAAATGCCAGGCGTGTGTCTTCCTACAAGCAAGACTTCGTTTCAGGTAAACGCAGTCACTTTTCAGCTCAAACGAAGCTACATTGTTCATGAAGCTCACACGTTTCTCGCTTTTCACTGAAAATGCAATGGATGTTAGAGGACCTGTGGATTCTATCAGTTTCAGAAACAGAGTTGAACCAGATATGGTCCGTGTGTGTAGGAAACACAGTACTTTAGTTCTGAGCACACTCACGTTTCCCTCTGTATTAGAGACTCTAGAAATCAAGAGCGTGCTTCTTGCTCTAAAGCAGGTTGTGTTAAATGGAAGAGAACTGTACCGTGTGTTTCCCTTCAGAAACGGAGTTAAATGCCAGGCTCTATGTCTTTCTTCAAGCAAGACTTCGTTTCAGGTAAACGAAGTCACTTTTCAGCTCAAACGAAGCTACATTGTTCACAAAGCTCACACGTTTCTCGCTCTTAACTGAAAAGCATTGGATGTTAGAGGACCTGTGGTTTGTATCAGTTTCAGAAACAGAGTTGAACTAGATATGGTCCGTGTATGTAGGAAACACAGTTCTTTTGTTCGGAGCACACTCACGTTTCCCTCTGAATTAGAGACTCTAGAAAGCAAGAGCGTGCTTCTTGCTCTAAAGCAGGTTGTGTTTCATGGAAGAGAACTGTACCGTGTGTTTCCCTTCAGAAACGGAGTTAAATGCCAGGCTCTGTGTCTTTCTTCAAGCAAGACTTCGTTTCAGGTAAACGCAGTCACTTTTCAGCTCAAACGAAGCTACATTGTTCACGAAGCTCACACGTTTCTCCCTCTTAACTGAAAAGCATTGGATTTTAGTGGACCTGATGTTTGTATCAGTTTCAGAGACAGAGTTGAACTAGATATGGTCCGTGTGTGTAGGAAACACAGTTCTTTTGTTCTGAGCACACTCACGTTTCCCTCTGTATTAGAGACTCTAGAAATCAAGAGCGTGCTTCGTGCTCTAAAGCAGAGTGTGTTTCATGGATGAGAACTGTGCCCTGTGTTTCCCTTCAGAAACGGAGTTAAATGCCAGGCGTGTGTCTTCCTACAAGCAAGACTTCCTTTCAGGTGAACGCAGTCACTTTTCAGCTCAAACGAAGCTACATTGTTCACGAAGCTCACACGTTTCTCGCTTTTCACTGAAAAGCAATGGATGTTAGAGGACCTGTCGATTCTATCAGTTTCAGAAACAGAGTTGAACCAGATATGGTCCGTGTGTGTAGGAAACACAGTTCTTTTGTTCTGAGCAAACTCACGTTTCCGTCTGTATTAGAGATTCTAGAAAGCAAGAGCGTGCTTCTTGCTCTAAAGCAGGTTGTGTTTCATGGATGAGAACTGTACTGTGTGTTTCCCTTCAGAAACGGAGTTAAATGCCAGGCTCTGTGTCTTTCTTCAAGCAAGACTTCGTTTCAGGTAAACGAAATCACTTTTCAGCTCAAACGAAGCTACATTGTTCACGATGCCCACACGTTTCAGCTCTTAACTGAAAAGCATTGGATGTTAGAGGACCTGTGGTTTATATCAGTTTCATAAACAGAGTTGAACTAGATATGGTCCGTGTGTAGGAAACTCAGTTCTTTTGTTCTGAGCACACTCACGTTTCCCTCTGTATTAGAGACTCTAGAAAGCAAGAGCGTGCTTCTTGCTCTAAAGCAGAGTGTGTTTCATGGATGAGAACTGTGCCCTGTTTTTCCCTTCAGAAACGGAGTTAAATGCCAGGCTCTGTGTCTTCCTTCAAGCAAGACTAAGTTTCAGGTAAACGAAGTCGCTTTTCAGCTCAAACGAATCTACATTGTTCACAAAGCTCACACGTTTCTCGCTCTTAACTGAAAAGCATTGGTTGTTAGAGGACCTGTGGTTTGTATCAGTTTCAGAAACAGAGTTGAACTAGATATGGTCCGTGTATGTAGGAAACACAGTTCTTTTTTTCTGAGCACACTCACGTTTTCCTCTGTATTAGAGACTCTAGAAATCAAGAGCGTGCTTTTTGCTCTAAAGCAGAGTGTGTTTCATGGATGAGAACTCTGCCCTGTGTTTCCCTTCATAAATGGAGTTAAATGCCAGGCGTGTGTCTTACTACAAGCAAGACTTCGTTTCATGTAAACGCAGTCACTTTTCAGCTCAAACGAAGCTACATTGTTCACGAAGCTCACACGTTTCTCGCTTTTCACTGAAAAGCAATGGATGTTAGAGGACCTGTGGATTCTATCAGTTTCAGAAACAGAGTTGAACCAGATATGGTCCGTGTGTGTAGGAAACACAGTACTTTAGTTCTTAGCACACTCACGTTTCCCTCTGTATTAGAGACTCTAGAAAGCAAGAGCGTGATTCTTGCTCTAAAGCAGGTTGTGTTTCATGGAAGAGAACTGTACCGTGTGTTTCCCTTCAGAAACGGAGTTAAATGCCAGGCTCTGTGTCTTTCTTCAAGCAAGACTTCGTTTCAGGTAAACGAAGTCACTTTTCAGCTCAAACGAAGCTACATTGTTCACAAAGCTCACACGTTTCTCTCTCTTAACTGAAACACATTGGATGTTAGTGGACCTGAGGTTTGTATCAGTTTCAGAAACAGAGTGGAACGAGATATGGTCCGTGTGTAGGAAACACAGTTCTTTTGTTCTGAGCACACTCACGTTTCCCTCTGTATTAGAGATTCTAGAAAGCAAGAGCGTGCTTCTTGCTCTAAAGCAGAGTGTGTTTCATGGATGAGAACTGTACTGTGTGTTTCCCTTCAGAAACAGAGTTAAATGCCAGGCTCTGTGTCTTTCTTCAAGCAAGACTTCGTTTCAGGTAAACGAAATCACTTTTCAGCTCAAACGAAGCTACATTGTTCACGATGCCCACACGTTTCAGCTCTTAACTGAAAAGCATTGGATGTTAGAGGACCTGTGGTTTATATCAGTTTCATAAACAGAGTTGAACTAGATATGGTCCGTGTGTAGGAAACTCAGTTCTTTTGTTCTGAGCACACTCACGTTTCCCTCTGTATTAGAGACTCTAGAAAGCAAGAGCGTGCTTCTTGCTCTAAAGCAGAGTGTGTTTCATGGATGAGAACTGTGCCCTGTGTTTCCCTTCAGAAACGGAGTTAAATGCCAGGCTCTGTGTCTTCCTTCAAGCAAGACTACGTTTCAGGTAAACGCAGTCGCTTTTCAGCTCAAACGAATCTACATTGTTCACAAAGCTCACACGTTTCTCGCTCTTAACTGAAAAGCATTGGATGTTAGAGGACCTGTGGTTTGTATCAGTTTCAGAAACAGAGTGGAACGAGATATAGTCCGTGTGTGTACGAAACACAGTTTTTTGTTCTGAGCACACTCACGTTTCCCTCTGTATTAGAGACTCTAGAAAGCAAGAGTGTGCTTCTTGCTCTAAAGCAGAGTGTGTTTCATGGATGAGAACTGTGCCCTGTGTTTCCCTTCAGAAACGGAGTTAAATGCCAGGCGTGTGTCTTCCTACAAGCAAGACTTCGTTTCAGGTGAACGCAGTCACTTTTCAGCTCAAACGAAGCTACATTGTTCACGAACTCACACGTTTCTCGCTCTTAACTGAAAAGCATTGGATGTTAGAGGACCTGTGGTTTGTACCAGTTTCAGAATCAGAGTTGAACTACATATGGTCCGTGTGTGTAGGAAACACAGTTCTTTTGTTCTGAGCACACTCACGTTTCCCTCTGTATTAGAGACTGTAGAAAGCAAGAGCGTGCTTCTTGCTCTAAAGCAGAGTGTGTTTCATGGATGAGAACTGTGCCCTGTGCTTCCCTTCAGAAACGGAGTTAAATGCCAGGCTCTGTGTCTTCCTTCAAGCAAGACTACGTTTCAGGTAAACGCAGTCGCTTTTCAGCTCAAACGAATCTACATTGTTCACAAAGCTCACACGTTTCTCGCTCTTAACTAAAAAGCAATGGATGTTAGAGGATCTGTGGTTTGTATCAGTTTCAGAAACAGAGTTGAACTAGATATGGTCCGTGTATGTAGGAAACACAGTTCTTTTGTTCTGAGCAGACTCAGGTTTCCCTCTGTATTAGAGACTCTAGAAAGCAAGAGCGTGCTTCTTGCTCTAAAGCAGGTTGTGTTTCATGGAAGAGAACTGTCCCGTGTGTTTCCCTTCAGAAACGGAGTTAAATGCCAGGCTCTGTGTCTTTCTTCAAGCAAGACTTCGTTTCAGGTAAACGAAGTCACTTTTCAGCTCAAACGAAGCTACATTGTTCACAAAGCTCACACGTTTCTCGCTCTTAACTGAAAAGCATTGGATGTTAGTGGACCTGAGGTTTGTATCAGTTTCAGAAACAGAGTGGAACGAGATATGGTCCGTGTGTGTAGGAAACACAGTTCTTTGTTCTGAGCACACTCACGTTTTCCTCTGTATTAGAGACTCTAGAAATCAAGAGCGTGCTTTTTGCTCTAAAGCAGAGTGTGTTTCATGGATGAGAACTCTGCCCTGTGTTTCCCTTCATAAATGGACTTAAATGCCAGGCGTGTGTCTTCCTACAAGCAAGACTTCGTTTCAGGTAAACGCAGTCACTTTTCAGCTCAAACGAAGCTACATTGTTCATGAAGCTCACACGTTTCTCGCTTTTCACTGAAAATGCAATGGATGTTAGAGGACCTGTGGATTCTATCAGTTTCAGAAACAGAGTTGAACTAGATATGGTCCGTGTATGTAGGAAACACAGTTCTTTTGTTCGGAGCACACTCACGTTTCCCTCTGAATTAGAGACTCTAGAAAGCAAGAGCGTGCTTCTTGCTCTAAAGCAGGTTGTGTTTCATGGAAGAGAACTGTACCGTGTGTTTCCCTTCAGAAACGGAGTTAAATGCCAGGCTCTGTGTCTTTCTTCAAGCAAGACTTCGTTTCAGGTAAACGAAGTCACTTTTCAGCTCAAACGAAGCTACATTGTTCACGAAGCTCACACGTTTCTCGCTCTTAACTGAAAAGCATTGGATTTTAGTGGACCTGATGTTTGTATCAGTTTCAGAGACAGAGTTGAACTAGATATGGTCCGTGTGTGTAGGAAACACAGTTCTTTTGTTCTGAGCACACTCACGTTTCCCTCTGTATTAGAGACTCTAGAAATCAAGAGCGTGCTTCGTGCTCTAAAGCAGAGTGTGTTTCATGGATGAGAACTGTGCCCTGTGTTTCCCTTCAGAAACGGAGTTAAATGCCAGGCGTGTGTCTTCCTACAAGCAAGACTTCGTTTCAGGTGAACGCAGTCACTTTTCAGCTCAAACGAAGCTACATTGTTCACGAAGCTCACACGTTTCTCGCTTTTCACTGAAAAGCAATGGATGTTAGAGGACCTGTTGATTCTATCAGTTTCAGAAACAGAGTTGAACCAGATATGGTCCGTGTGTGTAGGAAACACAGTTCTTTTGTTCTGAGCAAACTCACGTTTCCGTCTGTATTAGAGATTCTAGAAAGCAAGAGCGTGCTTCTTGCTCTAAAGCAGGTTGTGTTTCATGGATGAGAACTGTACTGTGTGTTTCCCTTCAGAAACGGAGTTAAATGCCAGGCTCTGTGTCTTTCTTCAAGCAAGACTTCGTTTCAGGTAAACGAAATCACTTTTCAGCTCAAACGAAGCTACATTGTTCACGATGCCCACACGTTTCAGCTCTTAACTGAAAAGCATTGGATGTTAGAGGACCTGTGGTTTATATCAGTTTCATAAACAGAGTTGAACTAGATATGGTCCGTGTGTAGGAAACTCAGTTCTTTTGTTCTGAGCACACTCACGTTTCCCTCTGTATTAGAGACTCTAGAAAGCAAGAGCGTGCTTCTTGCTCTAAAGCAGAGTGTGTTTCATGGATGAGAACTGTGCCCTGTGTTTCCCTTCAGAAACGGAGTTAAATGCCAGGCTCTGTGTCTTCCTTCAAGCAAGACTACGTTTCAGGTAAACGAAGTCGCTTTTCAGCTCAAACGAATCTACATTGTTCACAAAGCTCACACGTTTCTCGCTCTTAACTGAAAAGCATTGGTTGTTAGAGGACCTGTGGTTTGTATCAGTTTCAGAAACAGAGTTGAACTAGATATGGTCCGTGTATGTAGGAAACACAGTTCTTTTTTTCTGAGCACACTCACGTTTTCCTCTGTATTAGAGACTCTAGAAATCAAGAGCGTGCTTTTTGCTCTAAAGCAGAGTGTGTTTCATGGATGAGAACTCTGCCCTGTGTTTCCCTTCATAAATGGAGTTAAATGCCAGGCGTGTGTCTTACTACAAGCAAGACTTCGTTTCATGTAAACGCAGTCACTTTTCAGCTCAAACGAAGCTACATTGTTCACGAAGCTCACACGTTTCTCGCTTTTCACTGAAAAGCAATGGATGTTAGAGGACCTGTGGATTCTATCAGTTTCAGAAACAGAGTTGAACCAGATATGGTCCGTGTGTGTAGGAAACACAGTACTTTAGATCTTAGCACACTCACGTTTCCCTCTGTATTAGAGACTCTAGAAAGCAAGAGCGTGATTCTTGCTCTAAAGCAGGTTGTGTTTCATGGAAGAGAACTGTACCGTGTGTTTCCCTTCAGAAACGGAGTTAAATGCCAGGCTCTGTGTCTTTCTTCAAGCAAGACTTCGTTTCAGGTAAACGAAGTCACTTTTCAGCTCAAACGAAGCTACATTGTTCACAAAGCTCACACGTTTCTCGCTCTTAACTGAAACACATTGGATGTTAGTGGACCTGAGGTTTGTATCAGTTTCAGAAACAGAGTGGAACGAGATATGGTCCGTGTGTAGGAAACACAGTTCTTTTGTTCTGAGCACACTCACGTTTCCCTCTGTATTAGAGACTCTAGAAAGCAAGAGCGTGCTTCTTGCTCTAAAGCAGAGTGTGTTTCATGGATGAGAACTCTGCCCTGTGTTTCCCTTCAGAAAAGGAGTTAAATGCCAGGCTCTGTGTCTTTCTTCAAGCAAGATTTCGTTTCAGGTAAACGCAGTCACTTTTCAGCTCAAACGAAGCTACATTGTTCACGAAGCTCACACGTTTCTCGCTCTTAACTGAAAAGCATTGGATGTTAGAGGACCTGTGGATTCTATCAGTTTCAGAAACAGAGTTGAACCAGATATGGTCCGTGTGTGTAGGAAACACAGTACTTTAGTTCTGAGCACACTCACGTTTCCCTCTGTATTAGAGACTCTAGAAATCAAGAGCGTGCTTCTTGCTCTAAAGCAGAGTGTGTTTCATGGATGAGAACTGTGCCCTGTGTTTCCCTTCAGAAACGGAGTTAAATGCCAGGCGTGTGTCTTCCTACAAGCAAGACTTTGTTTCAGGTGAACGCAGTCACTTTTCAGCTCAAACGAAGCTACATTGTTCACAAAGCTCACACGTTTCTCGCTCTGAACTGAAAAGCATTGGATGTTAGTGGACCTGAGGTTTGTATCAGTTTCAGAAACAGAGTTGAACTAGATATGGTCCGTGTGTGTAGGAAACACAGTTCTTTTGTTCTGAGCACACTCACGTTTCCCTCTGTATTAGAGACTCTATAAAGCAAGAGCGTGCTTCTTGCTCTAAAGCAGGTTTTGTTTCATGGAAGAGAACTGTACCGTGTGTTTCCCTTCAGAAACGGAGTTAAATGCCAGGCTCTGTGTCTTTCTTCAAGCAAGACTTCGTTTCAGGTAAACGCAGTCACTTTTCAGCTCAAACGAAGCTACATTGTTCACGAAGCTCACACGTTTCTCGCTCTTAACTGAAAAGCATTGGATGTTAGTGGACCTGAGGTTTGTATCAGTTTCAGAAACAGAGTTGAACTAGATATGGTCCGTGTGTGTAGGAAACACAGTTCTTTTGTTCTGAGCACACTCACGTTTCCCTCTGTATTAGAGACTCTAGAAATCAAGAGCGTGCTTCTTGCTCTAAAGCAGAGTGTGTTTCATGGATGAGAACTGTGCCCTGTGTTTCCCTTCAGAAACGGAGTTAAATGCCAGACGTGTGTCTTCCTACAAGCAAGACTTCGTTTCAGGTGAACGCAGTCACTTTTCAGCTCAAACGAAGCTACATTGTTCACGAAGCTCACACGTTTCTCGCTTTTCACTGAAAAGCAATGGATGTTAGAGGACCTGTCGATTCTATCAGTTTCAGAAACAGAGTTGAACCAGATATGGTCCGTGTGTGTAGGAAACACAGTTCTTTTGTTCTGAGCAAACTCACGTTTCCGTCTGTATTAGAGATTCTAGAAAGCAAGAGCGTGCTTCTTGCTCTAAAGCAGGTTGTGTTTCATGGATGAGAACTGTACTGTGTGTTTCCCTTCAGAAACGGAGTTAAATGCCAGGCTCTGTGTCTTTCTTCAAGCAAGACTTCGTTTCAGGTAAACGAAATCACTTTTCAGCTCAAACGAAGCTACATTGTTCACGATGCCCACAGGTTTCAGCTCTTAACTGAAAAGCATTGGATGTTAGAGGACCTGTGGTTTATATCAGTTTCAGAAACAGAGTGGAACGAGATATGGTCCGTGTGTGTAGGAAACACAGTTCTTTGTTCTGAGCACACTCATGTTTTCCTCTGTATTGGAGACTCTAGAAATCAAGAGCGTGCTTTTTGCTCTAAAGCAGAGTGTGTTTCATGGATGAGAACTCTGCCCTGTGTTTCCCTTCATAAATGGAGTTAAATGCCAGGCATGTGTCTTCCTACAAGCAAGACTTCGTTTCAGGTAAACGCAGTCACTTTTCAGCTCAAACGAAGCTACATTGTTCATGAAGCTCACACGTTTCTCGCTTTTCACTGAAAATGCAATGGATGTTAGAGGACCTGTGGATTCTATCAGTTTCAGAAACAGAGTTGAACCAGATATGGTCCGTGTGTGTAGGAAACACAGTACTTTAGTTCTGAGCACACTCACGTTTCCCTCTGTATTAGAGACTCTAGAAAGCAAGAGCGTGCTTCTTGCTCTAAAGCAGGTTGTGTTTCATGGAAGAGAACTGTACCGTGTGTTTCCCTTCAGAAACGCAGTTAAATGCCAGGCTCTGTGTCTTTCTTCAAGCAAGACTTCGTTTCAGGTAAACGAAGTCACTTTTCAGCTCAAACGAAGCTACATTGTTCACAAAGCTCACACGTTTCTCGCTCTTAACTGAAAAGCATTGGATGTTAGTGGACCTGAGGTTTGTATCAGTTTCAGAAACAGAGTTGAACTAGATATGGTCCGTGTGTGTAGGAAACACAGTTCTTTTGTTCTGAGCGCACTTAAGTTTCCCTCTGTATTAGAGACTCTAGAAATCAAGAGCGTGCTTCTTGCTCTAAAGCAGGTTGTTTTTCATGGAAGAGAACTGTACCGTGTGTTTCCCTTCAGAAACGGAGTTAAATGCCAGGCTCTGTGTCTTTCTTCAAGTAAGACTTCGTTTCAGGTAAACGAAGTCACTTTTCAGCTCAAACGAAGCTACATTGTTCACAAAGCTCACACGTTTCTCGCTCTTAACTGAAAAGCATTGGATGTTAGTGGACCTGCGGTTTGTATCAGTTTCAGAAACAGAGTGGAACGAGATATGGTCCGTGTGTGTAGGAAACACAGTTCTTTGTTCTGAGCACACTCATGTTTTCCTCTGTATTAGAGACTCTAGAAATCAAGAGCGTGCTTTTTGCTCTAAAGCAGAGTGTGTTTCATGGATGAGAACTCTGCCCTGTGTTTCCCTTCATAAATGGAGTTAAATGCCAGGCATGTGTCTTCCTACAAGCAAGACTTCGTTTCAGGTAAACGCAGTCACTTTTCAGCTCAAACGAAGCTACATTGTTCATGAAGCTCACACGTTTCTCGCTTTTCACTGAAAATGCAATGGATGTTAGAGGACCTGTGGATTCTATCAGTTTCAGAAACAGAGTTGAACCAGATATGGTCCGTGTGTGTAGGAAACACAGTACTTTAGTTCTGAGCACACTCACGTTTCCCTCTGTATTAGAGACTCTAGAAAGCAAGAGCGTGCTTCTTGCTCTAAAGCAGGTTGTGTTTCATGGATGAGAACTGTACTGTGTGTTTCCCTTCAGAAACGGAGTTAAATGCCAGGCTCTGTGTCTTTCTTCAAGCAAGACTTCGTTTCATGAAAACGAAATCACTTTTCAGCTCAAACGAAAGTACATTGTTCACGATGCCCACACGTTTCAGCTCTTAACTGAAAAGCATTGGATGTTAGAGGACCTGTGGTTTATATCAGTTTCATAAACAGAGTTGAACTAGATATGGTCCGTGTGTAGGAAACACAGTTCTTTTGTTCTGAGCACACTCACGTTTCCCTCTGTATTAGAGACTCTAGAAAGCCAGAGCGTGCTTCTTGCTCTAAAGCAGAGTGTGTTTCATGGATGAGAACTGTGCCCTGTGTTTCCCTTCAGAAACGGAGTTAAAATCCAGGCTCTGTGTCTTCCTTCAAGCAAGACTACGTTTCAGGTAAACGCAGTCGCTTTTCAGCTCAAACGAATCTACATTGTTCACAAAGCTTACACGTTTCTCGCTCTTAACTGAAAAGCATTGGATGTTAGTGGACCTGTGGTTTGTATCAGTTTCAGAAACAGAGTTGAACTAGATATGGTCCGTGTATGTAGGAAACACAGTTCTTTTGTTCTGAGCTCACTCACGTTTTCCTCTGTATTAGAGACTCTAGAAATCAAGAGCGTGCTTTTTGCTCTAAAGCAGAGTGTGTTTCATGGATGAGAATTCTGCCCTGTGTTTCCATTCATAAATGGAGTTAAATGCCAGGCGTGTGTCTTCCTCCAAGCAAGACTTCGTTTCATGTAAACGCAGTCACTTTTCAGCTCAAACGAAGCTACCTTGTTCACGAAGCTCACATGTTTCTCGCTTTTCACTGAAAAGCAATGGATGTTAGAGGACCTGTGGATTCTATCAGTTTCAGAAACAGAGTTGAACCAGATATGGTCCGTGTGTGTAGGAAACACAGTACTTTAGTTCTGAGCACACTCACGTTTCCCTCTGTATTAGAGACTCTAGAAAGCAAGAGCGTGCTTCTTGCTCTAAAGCAGGTTGTGTTTCATGGAAGAGAACTGTACCATGTGTTTCCCTTCAGAAACGGAGTTAAATGCCAGGCTCTGTGTCTTTCTTCAAGCAAGACTTCGTTTCAGGTAAACGAAGTCACTTTTCAGCTCAAACGAAGCTACATTGTTCACAAAGCTCACACGTTTCTCGCTCTTAACTGAAAAGCATTGGATGTTAGTGGACCTGAGGTTTGCATCAGTTTCAGAAACAGAGTGGAACGAGATATGTTCCGTGTGTGTAGGAAACACAGTTCTTTGTTCTGAGCACACTCACGTTTTCCTCTGTATTAGAGACACTAGAAATCAAGAGCGTGCTTTTTTCCTCTAAAGCAGAGTGTGTTTCATGGATGAGAACTCTTCCCTGTGTTTCCCTTCATAAATGGAGTTAAATGCCAGGCGTGTGTCTTCCTACAAGCAAGACTTCGTTTCAGGTAAACGCAGTCACTTTTCACCTCAAAGGAAGCTACATTGTTCATGAAGCTCACACGTTTCTCGCTTTTCACTGAAAATGCAATGGATGTTAGAGGACCTGTGGATTCTATCAGTTTCACAAACAGAGTTGAACCAGATATGGTCCGTGTGTGTAGGAAACACAGTACTTTAGTTCTGAGCACACTCACGTTTCCCTCTGTATTAGAGACTCTAGAAAGCAAGAGCGTGCTTCTTGCTCTAAAGCAGGTTGTGTTTCATGGAAGAGAACTGTACCGTGTGTTTCCCTTCAGAAATGGAGTTAAATGCCAGGCTCTGTGTCTTTCTTCAAGCAAGACTTCGTTTCAGGTAAACGAAGTCACTTTTCAGCTCAAACGATGCTACATTGTTCACAAAGCTCACACGTTTCTCGCTCTTAACTGAAAAGCATTGGATGTTAGTGGACCTGAGGTTTGTATCAGTTTCAGAAACAGAGTTGAACTAGATATGGTCCGTGTGTGTAGGAAACACAGTTCTTTTGTTCTGAGCACACTCACGTTTCCCTCTGTATTAGAGACTCTAGAAATCAAGAGCGTGCTTCTTGCTCTAAAGCAGAGTGTGTTTCATGGATGAGAACTGTGCCCTGTGTTTCCCTTCAGAAACGGAGTTAAATGCCAGGCGTGTGTCTTCCTACAAGCAAGACTTCGTTTCAGGTGAACGCAGTCACTTTTCAGCTCAAACGAAGCTACATTGTTCACGAACTCACACGTTTCTCGCTCTTAACTGAAAAGCATTGGATGTTAGAGGACCTGTGGTTTGTACCAGTTTCAGAATCAGAGTTGAAATACATATGGTCCGTGGGTGTAGGAAACACAGTTCTTTTGTTCTGAGCACACTCACGTTTCCCTCTGTATTAGAGACTGTAGAAAGCAAGAGCGTGCTTCTTGCTCTAAAGCAGAGTGTGTTTCATGGATGAGAACTGTGCCCTGTGTTTCCCTTCAGAAACGGAGTTAAATGCCAGGCTCTGTGTCTTCCTTCAAGCAAGACTACGTTTCAGGTAAACGCAGTCGCTTTTCAGCTCAAACGAAGCTACATTGTTCACGAACTCACACGTTTCTCGCTCTTAACTGAAAAGCATTGGATGTTAGAGGACCTGTGGTTTGTACCAGTTTCAGAATCAGAGTTGAACTACATATGTTCCGTGTGTGTAGGAAACACAGTTCTTTTGTTCTGAGCAAACTCACGTTTCCGTCTGTATTAGAGATTCTAGAAAGCAAGAGCGTGCTTCTTGCTCTAAAGCAGGTTGTGTTTCATGGAAGAGAACTGTACTGTGTGTTTCCCTTCGGAAACGGAGTTAAATGCCAGGCTCTGTGTCTTTCTTCAAGCAAGACTTCGTTTCAGGTAAACGAAGTCACTTTTCAGCTCAAACGAAGCTACATTGTTCACAAAGCTCACACGTTTCTCGCTCTTAACTGAAAAGCATTGGATGTTAGTGGACCTGAGGTTTGTATCAGTTTCAGAAACAGAGTGGAACGAGATATGGTCCGTGTGTGTAGGAAACACAGTTCTTTGTTCTGAGCACACTCACGTTTCCCTCTGTATTAGAGACTCTAGAAATCAAGAGCGTGCTTTTTGCTCTAAAGCAGAGTGTGTTTCATGGATGAGAACTCTGCCCTGTGTTTCCCTTCATAAATGGAGTTAAATGCCAGGCGTGTGTCTTCCTACAAGCAAGACTTCGTTTCAGGTAAACGCAGTCACTTTTCAGCTCAAACGAAGCTACATTGTTCATGAAGCTCACACGTTTCTCGCTTTTCACTGAAAATGCAATGGATGTTAGAGGACCTGTGGATTCTATCAGTTTCAGAAACAGAGTTGAACCAGATATGGTCCGTGTGTGTAGGAAACACAGTACTTTAGTTCTGAGCACACTCACGTTTCCCTCTGTATTAGAGACTCTAGAAAGCAAGAGCGTGCTTCTTGCTCTAAAGCAGGTTGTGTTTCATGGAAGAGAACTGTACCGTGTGTTTCCCTTCAGAAACGGAGTTAAATGCCAGGCTCTATGTCTTTCTTCAAGCAAGACTTCCTTTCAGGTAAACGAAGTCACTTTTCAGCTCAAACGAAGCTACATTGTTCACAAAGCTCACACGTTTCTCGCTCTTAACTGAAAAGCATTGGATGTTAGAGGACCTGTGGTTTGTATCAGTTTCAGAAACAGAGTTGAACTAGATATGGTCCGTGTATGTAGGAAACACAGTTCTTTTGTTCGGAGCACACTCACGTTTCCCTCTGAATTAGAGATTCTAGAAAGCAAGAGCGTGCTTCTTGCTCTAAAGCAGGTTGTGTTTCATGGAAGAGAACTGTACCGTGTGTTTCCCTTCAGAAACGGAGTTAAATGCCAGGCTCTGTGTCTTTCTTCAAGCAGGACTTCGTTTCAGGTAAACGAAGTCACTTTTCAGCTCAAACGAAGCTACATTGTTC
This sequence comes from Onychomys leucogaster, assembly GCA_949786385.1. Taxonomy (NCBI): domain Eukaryota; kingdom Metazoa; phylum Chordata; class Mammalia; order Rodentia; family Cricetidae; genus Onychomys; species Onychomys leucogaster. The sequence continues at coordinate 927,842 of CATKUP010000142.1, forward strand.
ACGAAGCTCACACGTTTCTCGCTCTTAACTGAAAAGCATTGGATTTTAGTGGACCTGATGTTTGTATCAGTTTCAGAGACAGAGTTGAACTAGATATGGTCCGTGTGTGTAGGAAACACAGTTCTTTTGTTCTGAGCACACTCACGTTTCCCTCTGTATTAGAGACTCTAGAAATCAAGAGCGTGCTTCGTGCTCTAAAGCAGAGTGTGTTTCATGGATGAGAACTGTGCCCTGTGTTTCCCTTCAGAAACGGAGTTAAATGCCAGGCGTGTGTCTTCCTACAAGCAAGACTTCGTTTCAGGTGAATGCAGTCACTTTTCAGCTCAAACGAAGCTACATTGTTCACGAAGCTCACACGTTTCTCGCTTTTCACTGAAAAGCAATGGATGTTAGAGGACCTGTCGATTCTATCAGTTTCAGAAACAGAGTTGAACCAGATATGGTCCGTGTGTATAGGAAACACAGTTCTTTTGTTCTGAGCAAACTCACGTTTCCGTCTGTATTAGAGATTCTAGAAAGCAAGAGCGTGCTTCTTGCTCTAAAGCAGGTTGTGTTTCATGGATGAGAACTGTACTGTGTGTTTCCCTTCAGAAACGGAGTTAAATGCCAGGCTCTGTGTCTTTCTTCAAGCAAGACTTCGTTTCAGGTAAACGAAATCACTTTTCAGCTCAAACGAAGCTACATTGTTCACGATGCCCACACGTTTCAGCTCTTAACTGAAAAGCATTGGATGTTAGAGGACCTGTGGTTTATATCAGTTTCATAAACAGAGTTGAACTAGATATGGTCCGTGTGTAGGAAACTCAGTTCTTTTGTTCTGAGCACACTCAAGTTTCCCTCTGTATTAGAGACTCTAGAAAGCAAGAGCGTGCTTCTTGCTCTAAAGCAGAGTGTGTTTCATGGATGAGAACTGTGCCCTGTGTTTCCCTTCAGAAACGGAGTTAAATGCCAGGCTCTGTGTCTTCCTTCAAGCAAGACTACGTTTCAGGTAAACGAAGTCGCTTTTCAGCTCAAACGAATCTACATTGTTCACAAAGCTCACACGTTTCTCGCTCTTAACTGAAAAGCATTGGTTGTTAGAGGACCTGTGGTTTGTATCAGTTTCAGAAGCAGAGTTGAACTAGATATGGTCCGTGTATGTAGGAAACACAGTTCTTTTTTTCTGAGCACACTCACGTTTTCCTCTGTATTAGAGACTCTAGAAATCAAGAGCGTGCTTTTTGCTCTAAAGCAGAGTGTGTTTCATGGATGAGAACTCTGCCCTGTGTTTCCCTTCATAAATGGAGTTAAATGCCAGGCGTGTGTCTTACTACAAGCAAGTCTTCGTTTCATGTAAACGCAGTCATTTTCAGCTCAAACGAAGCTACTTGTTCACAAAGCTCACACGTTTCTCGCTTTTCACTGAAAAGCAATGGATGTTAGAGGACCTGTGGATTCTATCAGTTTCAGAAACAGAGTTGAACCAGATATGGTCCGTGTGTGTAGGAAACACAGTACTTTAGTTCTTAGCACACTCACGTTTCCCTCTGTATTAGAGACTCTAGAAATCAAGAGCGTGCTTCTTGCTCTAAAGCAGAGTGTGTTTCATGGATGAGAACTGTGCCCTGTGTTTCACTTCAGAAACGGAGTTAAATGCCAGGCGTGTGTCTTCCTACAAGCAAGACTTTGTTTCAGGTGAACGCAGTCACTTTTCAGCTCAAACGAAGCTACATTGTTCACAAAGCTCACACGTTTCTCGCTCTGAACTGAAAAGCATTGGATGTTAGTGGACCTGAGGTTTGTATAATTTTCAGAAACAGAGTTGAACTAGATATGGTCCGTGTGTGTAGGAAACACAGTTCTTTTGTTCTGAGCACACTCACGTTTCCCTCTGTATTAGAGACTCTATAAAGCAAGAGCGTGCTTCTTGCTCTAAAGCAGGTTGTGTTTCATGGAAGAGAACTGTACCGTGTGTTTCCCTTCAGAAACGGAGTTAAATGCCAGGCTCTGTGTCTTTCTTCAAGCAAGACTTCGTTTCAGGTAAACGAAGTCACTTTTCAGCTCAAACGAAGCTACATTGTTCACGAAGCTCACACGTTTCTCGCTCTTAACTGAAAAGCATTGGATGTTAGTGGACCTGAGGTTTGTATCAGTTTCAGAAACAGAGTTGAACTAGATATGGTCCGTGTGTGTAGGAAACAAAGTTCTTTTGTTCTGAGCACACTCACGTTTCCCTCTGTATTAGAGACTCTAGAAATCAAGAGCGTGCTTCTTGCTCTAAAGCAGAGTGTGTTTCATGGATGAGAACTGTGCCCTGTGTTTCCCTTCAGAAACGGAGTTAAATGCCAGACGTGTGTCTTCCTACAAGCAAGACTTCGTTTCAGGTGAACGCAGTCACTTTTCAGCTCAAACGAAGCTACATTGTTCACGAACTCACACGTTTCTCGCTCTTAACTGAAAAGCATTGGATGTTAGAGGACCTGTGGTTTGTACCAGTTTCAGAATCAGAGTTGAAATACATATGGTCCGTGTGTGTAGGAAACACAGTTCTTTTGTTCTGAGCAAACTCACGTTTCCGTCTGTATTAGACATTCTAGAAAGCAAGAGCGTGCTTCTTGCTCTAAAGCAGGTTGTGTTTCATGGATGAGAACTGTACTGTGTGTTTCCCTTCAGAAACGCAGTTAAATGCCAGGCTCTGTGTCTTTCTTCAAGCAAGAATTCGTTTCAGGTAAACGAAGTCACTTTTCAGCTCAAACGAAGCTACATTGTTCACAAAGCTCACACGTTTCTCGCTCTTAACTGAAAAGCATTGGATGTTAGTGGACCTGAGGTTTGTATCAGTTTCAGAAAGAGAGTTGAACTAGATATGGTCCGTGTGTGTAGGAAACACAGTTCTTTTGTTCTGAGCACACTCAAGTTTCCCTCTGTATTAGAGACTCTAGAAATCAAGAGCGTGCTTCTTGCTCTAAAGCAGAGTGTGTTTCATGGATGAGAACTGTGCCCTGTGTTTCCCTTCAGAAACGGAGTTAAATGCCAGGCTCTGTGTCTTTCTTCAAGCAAGATTTCGTTTCAGGTAAACGCAGTCACTTTTCAGCTCAAACGAAGCTACATTGTTCACGAAGCTCACACGTTTCTCGCTCTTAACTGAAAAGCATTGGATGTTAGAGGACCTGTGGATTCTATCAGTTTCAGAAACAGAGTTGAACCAGATATGGTCCGTGTGTGTAGGAAACACAGTACTTTAGTTCTGAGCACACTCACGTTTCCCTCTGTATTAGAGACTCTAGAAATCAAGAGCGTGCTTCTTGCTCTAAAGCAGAGTGTGTTTCATGGAAGAGAACTGTGCCCTGTGTTTCCCTTCAGAAACGGAGTTAAATGCCAGGCGTGTGTCTTCCTACAAGCAAGACTTCGTTTCAGGTGAACGCAGTCACTTTTCAGCTCAAACGAAGCTACATTGTTCACGAACTCACACGTTTCTCGCTCTTAACTGAAAAGCATTGGATGTTAGAGGACCTGTGGTTTGTACCAGTTTCAGAATCAGAGTTGAACTACATATGGTCCGTGTGTGTAGGAAACACAGTTCTTTTGTTCTGAGCAAACTCACGTTTCCGTCTGTATTAGAGATTCTAGAAATCAAGAGCGTGCTTTTTGCTCTAAAGCAGGTTGTGTTTCATGGATGAGAACTGTACTGTGTGTTTCCCTTCAGAAACGGAGTTAAATGCCAGGCTCTGTGTCTTTCTTCAAGCAAGACTTCGTTTCAGGTAAACGAAATCACTTTTCAGCTCAAATGAAGCTACATTGTTCACGATGCCCACACGTTTCAGCTCTTAACTGAAAAGCATTGGATGTTAGAGGACCTGTGGTTTATATCAGTTTCATAAACAGAGTTGAACTAGATATGGTCCGTGTGTAGGAAACACAGTTCTTTTGTTCTGAGCACATTCACGTTTCCCTCTGTATTAGAGACTGTAGAAAGCAAGAGCGTGCTTCTTGCTCTAAAGCAGAGTGTGTTTCATGGATGAGAACTGTGCCCTGTGTTTCCCTTCAGAAACAGAGTTAAATGCCAGGCTCTGTGTCTTCCTTCAAGCAAGACTACGTTTCAGGTAAACTCAGTCGCTTTTCAGCTCAAACGAATCTACATTGTTCACAAAGCTCACACGTTTCTCGCTCTTAACTGAAAAGCATTGGATGTTAGAGGACCTGTTGTTTTCTATCAGTTTCAGAAACAGAGTTGAACTAGATATGGTCCGTGTATGTAGGAAACACAGTTCTTTTGTTCTGAGCACACTCACGTTTTCCTCTGTATTAGAGACTCTAGAAATCAAGAGCGTGCTTTTTGCTCTAAAGCAGAGTGTGTTTCATGGATGAGAACTCTGCCCTGTGTTTCCCTTCATAAATGGAGTTAAATGCCAGGCATGTGTCTTCCTCCAAGCAAGACTTCGTTTCATGTAAACGCAGTCACTTTTCAGCTCAAACGAAGCTACATTGTTCACGAAGCTCACACGTTTCTCACTTTTCACTGAAAAGCAATGGACGTTAGAGGACCTGTGGATTCTATCAGTTTCAGAAACAGAGTTGAACCAGATATGGTCCGTGTGTGTAGGAAACACAGTACTTTAGTTCTGAGCACACTCACGTTTCCCTCTGTATTAGAGACTCTAGAAAGCAAGAGCGTGCTTCTTGCTCTAAAGCAGGTTGTGTTTCATGGAAGAGAACTGTACCGTGTGTTTCCCTTCAGAAACGGAGTTAAATGCCAGGCTCTGTGTCTTTCTTCAAGTAAGACTTCGTTTCAGGTAAACGAAGTCACTTTTCAGCTCAAACGAAGCTACATTGTTCACAAAGCTCACACGTTTCTCGCTCTTAACTGAAAAGCATTGGATGTTAGTGGACCTGCGGTTTGTATCAGTTTCAGAAACAGAGTGGAACGAGATATGGTCCGTGTGTGTAGGAAACACAGTTCTTTGTTCTGAGCACACTCATGTTTTCCTCTGTATTAGAGACTCTAGAAATCAAGAGCGTGCTTTTTGCTCTAAAGCAGAGTGTGTTTCATGGATGAGAACTCTGCCCTGTGTTTCCCTTCATAAATGGAGTTAAATGCCAGGCATGTGTCTTCCTACAAGCAAGATTTCGTTTCAGGTAAACGCAGTCACTTTTCAGCTCAAACGAAGCTACATTGTTCATGAAGCTCACACGTTTCTCGCTTTTCACTGAAAATGCAATGGATGTTAGAGGACCTGTGGATTCTATCAGTTTCAGAAACAGAGTTGAACCAGATATGGTCCGTGTGTGTAGGAAACACAGTACTTTAGTTCTGAGCACACTCACGTTTCCCTCTGTATTAGAGACTCTAGAAAGCAAGAGCGTGCTTCTTGCTCTAAAGCAGGTTGTGTTTCATGGATGAGAACTGTACTGTGTGTTTCCCTTCAGAAACGGAGTTAAATGCCAGGCTCTGTGTCTTTCTTCAAGCAAGACTTCGTTTCATGAAAACGAAATCACTTTTCAGCTCAAACGAAGGTACATTGTTCACGATGCCCACACGTTTCAGCTCTTAACTGAAAAGCATTGGATGTTAGAGGACCTGTGGTTTATATCAGTTTCATAAACAGAGTTGAACTAGATATGGTCCGTGTGTAGGAAACACAGTTCTTTTGTTCTGAGCACCCTCACGTTTCCCTCTGTATTAGAGACTCTAGAAAGCCAGAGCGTGCTTCTTGCTCTAAAGCAGAGTGTGTTTCATGGATGAGAACTGTGCCCTGTGTTTCCCTTCAGAAACGGAGTTAAAATCCAGGCTCTGTGTCTTCCTTCAAGCAAGACTACGTTTCAGGTAAACGCAGTCGCTTTTCAGCTCAAACGAATCTACATTGTTCACAAAGCTTACACGTTTCTCGCTCTTAACTGAAAATCATTGGATGTTAGTGGACCTGTGGTTTGTATCAGTTTCAGAAACAGAGTTGAACTAGATATGGTCCGTGTATGTAGGAAACACAGTTCTTTTGTTCTGAGCTCACTCACGTTTTCCTCTGTATTAGAGACTCTAGAAATCAAGAGCGTGCTTTTTGCTCTAAAGCAGAGTGTGTTTCATGGATGAGAACTCTGCCCTGTGTTTCCATTCATAAATGGAGTTAAATGCCAGGCGTGTGTCTTCCTCCAAGCAAGACTTCGTTTCATGTAAACGCAGTCACTTTTCAGCTCAAACGAAGCTACCTTGTTCACGAAGCTCACATGTTTCTCGCTTTTCACTGAAAAGCAATGGATGTTAGAGGACCTGTGGATTCTATCAGTTTCAGAAACAGAGTTGAACCAGATATGGTCCGTGTGTGTAGGAAACACAGTACTTTAGTTCTGAGCACACTCACGTTTCCCTCTGTATTAGAGACTCTAGAAAGCAAGAGCGTGCTTCTTGCTCTAAAGCAGGTTGTGTTTCATGGAAGAGAACTGTACCATGTGTTTCCCTTCAGAAACGGAGTTAAATGCCAGGCTCTGTGTCTTTCTTCAAGCAAGACTTCGTTTCAGGTAAACGAAGTCACTTTTCAGCTCAAACGAAGCTACATTGTTCACAAAGCTCACACGTTTCTCGCTCTTAACTGAAAAGCATTGGATGTTAGTGGACCTGAGGTTTGCATCAGTTTCAGAAACAGAGTGGAACGAGATATGTTCCGTGTGTGTAGGAAACACAGTTCTTTGTTCTGAGCACACTCACGTTTTCCTCTGTATTAGAGACACTAGAAATCAAGAGCGTGCTTTTTTCCTCTAAAGCAGAGTGTGTTTCATGGATGAGAACTCTGCCCTGTGTTTCCCTTCATAAATGGAGTTAAATGCCAGGCGTGTGTCTTCCTACAAGCAAGACTTCGTTTCAGGTAAACGCAGTCACTTTTCACCTCAAAGGAAGCTACATTGTTCATGAAGCTCACACGTTTCTCGCTTTTCACTGAAAATGCAATGGATGTTAGAGGACCTGTGGATTCTATCAGTTTCACAAACAGAGTTGAACCAGATATGGTCCGTGTGTGTAGGAAACACAGAACTTTAGTTCTGAGCACACTCACGTTTCCCTCTGTATTAGAGACTCTAGAAATCAAGAGCGTGCTTCTTGCTCTAAAGCAGAGTGTGTTTCATGGATGAGAACTGTGCCCTGTGTTTCCCTTCAGAAACGGAGTTAAATGCCAGGCGTGTGTCTTCCTACAAGCAAGACTTCGTTTCAGGTGAACGCAGTCACTTTTCAGCTCAAACGAAGCTACATTGTTCACGAACTCACACGTTTCTCGCTCTTAACTGAAAAGCATTGGATGTTAGAGGACCTGTGGTTTGTACCAGTTTCAGAATCAGAGTTGAAATACATATGGTCCGTGGGTGTAGGAAACACAGTTCTTTTGTTCTGAGCACACTCACGTTTCCCTCTGTATTAGAGACTGTAGAAAGCAAGAGCGTGCTTCTTGCTCTAAAGCAGAGTGTGTTTCATGGATGAGAACTGTGCCCTGTGTTTCCCTTCAGAAACGGAGTTAAATGCCAGGCTCTGTGTCTTCCTTCAAGCAAGACTACGTTTCAGGTAAACGCAGTCGCTTTTCAGCTCAAACGAAGCTACATTGTTCACGAACTCACACGTTTCTCGCTCTTAACTGAAAAGCATTGGATGTTAGAGGACCTGTGGTTTGTACCAGTTTCAGAATCAGAGTTGAACTACATATGTTCCGTGTGTGTAGGAAACACAGTTCTTTTGTTCTGAGCAAACTCACGTTTCCGTCTGTATTAGAGATTCTAGAAAGCAAGAGCGTGCTTCTTGCTCTAAAGCAGGTTGTGTTTCATGGATGAGAACTGTACTGTGTGTTTCCCTTCAGAAACGGAGTTAAATGCCAGGCTCTGTGTCTTTCTTCAAGCAAGACTTCGTTTCAGGTAAACGAAATCACTTTTCAGCTCAAACCAAACTACATTGTTCACGATGCCCACACGTTTCAGCTCTTAACTGAAAAGCATTGGATGTTAGAGGACCTGTGGTTTATATCAGTTTCATAAACAGAGTTGAACTAGATATGGTCCGTGTGTAGGAAACACAGTTCTTTTGTTCTGAGCACACTCACGTTTCCCTCTGTATTAGAGACTGTAGAAAGCAAGAGCGTGCTTCTTGCTCTAAAGCAGAGTGTGTTTCATGGATGAGAACTGTGCCCTGTGTTTCCCTTCAGAAACAGAGTTAAATGCCAGGCTCTGTGTCTTCCTTCAAGCAAGACTACGTTTCAGGTAAACGCAGTCGCTTTTCAGCTCAAACGAATCTACATTGTTCACAAAGCTCACACGTTTCTCGCTCTTAACTGAAAAGCATTGGATGTTAGAGGACCTGTTGTTTTCTATCAGTTTCAGAAACAGAGTTGAACTAGATAAGGTCCGTGTATGTAGGAAACACAGTTCTTTTGTTCTGAGCACACTCACGTTTTCCTCTGTATTAGAGACTCTAGAAATCAAGAGCGTGCTTCTTGCTCTAAAGCAGAGTGTGTTTCATGGATGAGAACTGTGCCCTGTGTTTCCCTTCAGAAACGGAGTTAAATGCCAGGCGTGTGTCTTCCTAAAAGCAAGACTTCGTTTCAGGTGAACGCAGTCACTTTTCAGCTCAAACGAAGCTACATTGTTCACGAACTCACACGTTTCTCGCTCTTAACTGAAAAGCATTGGATGTTAGAGGACCTGTGGTTTGTACCAGTTTCAGAATCAGAGTTGAACTACATATGGTCCGTGTGTGTAGGAAACACAGTTCTTTTGTTCTGAGCACACTCAAGTTTCCCTCTGTATTAGAGACTCTAGAAAGCAAGAGCGTGCTTATTGCTCTAAAGCAGGTTGTGTTTCATGGAAGAGAACTGTACCATGTGTTTCCCTTCAGAAACGGAGTTAAATGCCAGGCTCTGTGTCTTTCTTCAAGCAAGACTTCGTTTCAGGTAAACGAAGTCACTTTTCAGCTCAAACGAAGCTACATTGTTCACAAAGCTCACACGTTTCTCGCTCTTAACTGAAAAGCATTGGATGTTAGTGGACCTGAGGTTTGCATCAGTTTCAGAAACAGAGTGGAACGAGATATGTTACGTGTGTGTAGGAAACACAGTTCTTTGTTCTGAGCACACTCACGTTTTCCTCTGTATTAGAGACTCTAGAAATCAAGAGCGTGCTTTTTTCCTCTAAAGCAGAGTGTGTTTCATGGATGAGAACTCTGCCCTGTGTTTCCCTTCATAAATGGAGTTAAATGCCAGGCGTGTGTCTTCCTACAAGCAAGACTTCGTTTCAGGTAAACGCAGTCACTTTTCACCTCAAAGGAAGCTACATTGTTCATGAAGCTCACACGTTTCTCGCTTTTCACTGAAAATGCAATGGATGTTAGAGGACCTGTGGATTCTTTCAGTTTCACAAACAGAGTTGAACCAGATATGGTCCGTGTGTGTAGGAAACACAGTACTTTAGTTCTGAGCACACTCACGTTTCCCTCTGTATTAGAGACTCTAGAAAGCAAGAGCGTACTTCTTGCTCTAAAGCAGGTTGTGTTTCATGGAAGAGAACTGTACCGTGTGTTTCCCTTCAGAAACGGAGTTAAATGCCAGGCTCTGTGTCTTTCTTCAAGCAAGACTTCGTTTCAGGTAAACGAAGTCACTTTTCAGCTCAAACGAAGCTACATTGTTCACAAAGCTCACACGTTTCTCGCTCTTAACTGAAAAGCATTAGATGTTAGTGGACCTGAGGTTTGTATCAGTTTCAGAAACAGAGTTGAACTAGATATGGTCCGTGTGTGTAGGAAACACAGTTCTTTTGTTCTGAGGACACTCACGTTTCCCTCTGTATTAGAGACTCTAGAAATCAAGAGCATGCTTCTTGCTCTAAAGCAGAGTGTGTTTCATGGATGAGAACTGTGCCCTGTGTTTCCCTTCAGAAACGGAGTTAAATGCCAGGCGTGTGTCTTCCTACAAGCAAGACTTCGTTTCAGGTGAACGCAGTCACTTTTCAGCTCAAACGAAGCTACATTGTTCACGAACTCACACGTTTCTCGCTCTTAACTGAAAAGCATTGGATGTTAGAGGACCTGTGGTTTGTTCCAGTTTCAGAATCAGAGTTGAACTACATATGGTCCGTGTGTGTAGGAAACACAGTTCTTTTGTTCTGAGCACACTCAAGTTTCCCTCTGTATTAGAGACTCTAGAAAGCAAGAGCGTGCTTCTTGCTCTAAAGCAGGTTGTGTTTCATGGAAGAGAACTGTACCGTGTGTTTCCCTTCAGAAAGGGAGTTAAATGCCAGGTTCTATGTCTTTCTTCAAGCAAGTCTTCGTTTCAGGTAAACGAAGTCACTTTTCAGCTCAAACGAAGCTACATTGTTCACAAAGCTCACACGTTTCTCGCTCTTAACTGAAAAGCATTGGATGTTAGTGGACCTGAGGTGTGTATCAGTTTCAGAAACAGAGTTGAACTAGATATGGTCCGTGTGTGTAGGAAACACAGTTCTTTTGTTCTGAGCACACTCACGTTTCCCTCTGTATTAGAGACTCTAGAAAGCAAGAGCGTGCTTCTTGCTCTAAAGCAGGTTGTGTTTCATGGAAGAGAACTGTACCGTGTGTTTCCCTACAGAAACGGAGTTAAATGCCAGGCTCTGTGTCTTTCTTCAAGCAAGACTTCGTTTCAGGTAAACGAAGTCACTTTTCAGCTCAAACGAAGCTACATTGTTCACGAAGCTCACACGTTTCTCGCTCTTAACTGAAAAGCATTGGATGTTAGTGGACCTGAGGTTTGTATCAGTTTCAGAAACAGAGTTGAACTAGATATGGTCCGTGTGTGTAGGAAACACAGTTCTTTTGTTCTGAGCTCACTCACGTTTTCCTCTGTATTAGAGACTCTAGAAATCAAGAGCGTGCTTCTTGCTCTAAAGCAGAGTGTGTTTCATGGATGAGAACTGTGCCCTGTGTTTCCCTTCAGAAACGGAGTTAAATGCCAGGCGTGTGTCTTCCTACAAGCAAGACTTCGTTTCAGGTGAATGCAGTCACTTTTCAGCTCAAACGAAGCTACATTGTTCATGAAGCTCACACGTTTCTCGCTTTTCACTGAAAATGCAATGGATGTTAGAGGACCTGTGGATTCTATCAGTTTCAGAAACAGAGTTGAACCAGATATGGTCCGTGTGTGTAGGAAACACAGTACTTTAGTTCTGAGCACACTCACGTTTCCCTCTGTATTAGAGACTCTAGAAAGCAAGAGCGTGCTTCTTGCTCTAAAGCAGGTTGTGTTTCATGGATGAGAACTGTACTGTGTGTTTCCCTTCAGAAACGGAGTTAAAATCCAGGCTCTGTGTCTTCCTTCAAGCAAGACTACGTTTCAGGTAAACGCAGTCGCTTTTCAGCTCAAACGAATCTACATTGTTCACAAAGCTTACACGTTTCTCGCTCTTAACTGAAAAGCATTGGATGTTAGTGGACCTGTGGTTTGTATCAGTTTCAGAAACAGAGTTGAACTAGATATGGTCCGTGTATGTAGGAAACACAGTTCTTTTGTTCTGAGCTCACTCACGTTTTCCTCTGTATTAGAGACTCTAGAAATCAAGAGCGTGCTTTTTGCTCTAAAGCAGAGTGTGTTTCATGGATGAGAACTCTGCCCTGTGTTTCCATTCATAAATGGAGTTAAATGCCAGGCGTGTGTCTTCCTCCAAGCAAGACTTCGTTTCATGTAAACGCAGTCACTTTTCAGCTCAAACGAAGCTACCTTGTTCACGAAGCTCACATGTTTCTCGCTTTTCACTGAAAAGCAATGGATGTTAGAGGACCTGTGGATTCTATCAGTTTCAGAAACAGAGTTGAACCAGATATGGTCCGTGTGTGTAGGAAACACAGTACTTTAGTTCTGAGCACACTCACGTTTCCCTCTGTATTAGAGACTCTAGAAAGCAAGAGCGTGCTTCTTGCTCTAAAGCAGGTTGTGTTTCATGGAAGAGAACTGTACCATGTGTTTCCCTTCAGAAACGGAGTTAAATGCCAGGCTCTGTGTCTTTCTTCAAGCAAGACTTCGTTTCAGGTAAACGAAGTCACTTTTCAGCTCAAACGAAGCTACATTGTTCACAAAGCTCACACGTTTCTCGCTCTTAACTGAAAAGCATTGGATGTTAGTGGACCTGAGGTTTGCATCAGTTTCAGAAACAGAGTGGAACGAGATATGTTCCGTGTGTGTAGGAAACACAGTTCTTTGTTCTGAGCACACTCACGTTTTCCTCTGTATTAGAGACACTAGAAATCAAGAGCGTGCTTTTTTCCTCTAAAGCAGAGTGTGTTTCATGGATGAGAACTCTGCCCTGTGTTTCCCTTCATAAATGGAGTTAAATGCCAGGCGTGTGTCTTCCTCCAAGCAAGACTTCGTTTCATGTAAACGCAGTCACTTTTCAGCTCAAACGAAGCTACCTTGTTCACGAAGCTCACATGTTTCTCGCTTTTCACTGAAAAGCAATGGATGTTAGAGGACCTGTGGATTCTATCAGTTTCAGAAACAGAGTTGAACCAGATATGGTCCGTGTGTGTAGGAAACACAGTACTTTAGTTCTGAGCACACTCACGTTTCCCTCTGTATTAGAGACTCTAGAAAGCAAGAGCGTGCTTCTTGCTCTAAAGCAGGTTGTGTTTCATGGAAGAGAACTGTACCATGTGTTTCCCTTCAGAAACGGAGTTAAATGCCAGGCTCTGTGTCTTTCTTCAAGCAAGACTTCGTTTCAGGTAAACGAAGTCACTTTTCAGCTCAAACGAAGCTACATTGTTCACGAACTCACACGTTTCTCGCTCTTAACTGAAAAGCATTGGATGTTAGAGGACCTGTGGTTTGTACCAGTTTCAGAATCAGAGTTGAAATACATATGGTCCTTGGGTGTAGGAAACACAGTTCTTTTGTTCTGAGCACACTCACGTTTCCCTCTGTATTAGAGACTGTAGAAAGCAAGAGCGTGCTTCTTGCTCTAAAGCAGAGTGTGTTTCATGGATGAGAACTGTGCCCTGTGTTTCCCTTCAGAAACGGAGTTAAATGCCAGGCTCTGTGTCTTCCTTCAAGCAAGACTACGTTTCAGGTAAACGCAGTCGCTTTTCAGCTCAAACGAAGCTACATTGTTCACGAACTCACACGTTTCTCGCTCTTAACTGAAAAGCATTGGATGTTAGAGGACCTGTGGTTTGTACCAGTTTCAGAATCAGAGTTGAACTACATATGTTCCGTGTGTGTAGGAAACACAGTTCTTTTGTTCTGAGCAAACTCACGTTTCCGTCTGTATTAGAGATTCTAGAAAGCAAGAGCGTGCTTCTTGCTCTAAAGCAGGTTGTGTTTCATGGATGAGAACTGTACTGTGTGTTTCCCTTCAGAAACGGAGTTAAATGCCAGGCTCTGTGTCTTTCTTCAAGCAAGACTTCGTTTCAGGTAAACGAAATCACTTTTCAGCTCAAACCAAACTACATTGTTCACGATGCCCACACGTTTCAGCTCTTAACTGAAAAGCATTGGATGTTAGAGGACATGTGGTTTATATCAGTTTCATAAACAGAGTTGAACTAGATATGGTCCGTGTGTAGGAAACACAGTTCTTTTGTTCTGAGCACACTCACGTTTCCCTCTGTATTAGAGACTGTAGAAAGCAAGAGCGTGCTTCTTGCTCTAAAGCAGAGTGTGTTTCATGGATGAGAACTGTGCCCTGTGTTTCCCTTCAGAAACGGAGTTAAATGCCAGGCGTGTGTCTTCCTAAAAGCAAGACTTCGTTTCAGGTGAACGCAGTCACTTTTCAGCTCAAACGAAGCTACATTGTTCACGAACTCATAATGCCAGGCTCTGTGTCCTCCTTCAAGCAAGACTACCTTTCAGGTAAACGCAGTCGCTTTTAAGCTCAAACGAATCTACATTGTTCACAAAGCTCACAAGTTTCTCGCTCTTAACTGAAAAGCATTGGATGTTAGAGGACCTGTGGTTTGTATCAGTTTCAGAAACAGAGTTGAACTAGATATGGTCCGTGTATGTGGGAAACACAGTTCTTTTGTTCTGTGCACACTCACGTTTTCCTCTGTATTAGAGACTCTAGAAATCAAAAGCGTGCTTCTTGCTCTAAAGCAGAATGTGTTTCATGGATGAGAACTCTGCCCTGTGTTTCCCTTCATAAATGGAGTTAAATGCCAGGCGTGTGTCTTCCTACAAGCAAGACTTCGTTTCAGGTAAACGCAGTCACTTTTCAGCTCAAACGATGCTACATTGTTCACGAAGCTCACACGTTTCTCGCTCTTAACTGAAAAGCATTGGATGTTAGAGGACCTGTGATTTGTACCAGTTTCAGAATCAGAGTTGAACTAGATATGGTCCGTGTGGGTAGGAAACACTCTACTTTAGTTCTGAGCACACTCAAGTTCCCTCTGTATTAGAGACTCTAGAAATCAAGAGCGTGCTTCTTGCTCTAAAGCAGAGTGTGTTTCATGGATGAGAACTGTACCGTGTGTTTCCCTTCAGAAACGGAGTTAAATGAAAGGCTCTGTGTCTTTCTTCAAGCAAGACTTCTTTTCAGGTAAACGAAGTCACTTTTCAGCTCAAACGAAGCTGCATTGTTCACGAAGCTCACATGCTTCTCGCTCTTAACTGAAAAGTATTGGATGTTAGAGGACCTGTGGTTTGTATGAGTTTCGTAAACAGAGTTGAACTAGATATGGTCCGTGTGTAGGAAACACAGTTCTTTTGTTCTGAGCACACTCACGTTTCCCTCTATATTAGAGACTCTCGAAAGCAAGAGCGTGCTCTTGCTCTAAAGCAGAGTGTGTTTCATGGATGAGAACTGTGCCGTGTGTTTCCCTTCAGAAACGGAGTTAAATGCCATGCTCTGTGCCTCCCTACAAAAAAGACCCCGTTTCAGGGAAACACAGTCTATTTTCAGCTCAAACGAAGATACATTGTTCACGAAGCTCACACGTTTCTCGCTCTTAACTGAAAAGCATTGGATGTTAGAGGACCTGTGGTTTGTACCAGTTTCAGAATCAGAGTTGAACTACATATGGTCCGTGTGTGTAGGAAACACAGTACTTTTGTTCTGAGCAAACTCACGTTTCCGTCTGTATTAGAGACTCTAGAAAGCAAGAGCGTGCTTCTTGCTCTAAAGCAGAGTGTGTTTCATGGATGAGAACTGTACCGTGTGTTTCCCTTCAGAAACGGAGTTAAATGAAAGGCTCTGTGTCTTTCTTCAAGCAAGACTTCTTTTCAGGTAAACGAAGTCACTTTTCAGCTCAAATGAAGCTGCATTGTTCACGAAGCTCACACGTTTCTCGCTCTTAACTTAAAAGTATTGGATGTTAGAGGACCTGTGGTTTGTATCAGTTTCATAAACAGAGTTGAACTAGATATGGTCCGTGTGTAGGAAACACAGTTCTTTTGTTCTGAGCACACTCACGTTTCCCTCTGTATTAGAGACTCTAGAAATCAAGAGCGTGCTTCTTGCTCTAAAGCAGAGTGTGTTTCATGGATGAGAACTGTGCCCTGTGTTTCCCTTCAGAAACGGTGTTAAATGCCAGGCTCTGTGTCCTCCTTCAAGCAAGACTACCTTTCAGGTAAACGTAGTCGCTTTTCAGCTCAAACGAAGCTACATTGTTCACAAAGCTCAGAAGTTTCTCGCTCTTAACTGAAAAGCATTGGATGTTAGAGGACCTGTGGTTTGTATCAGTTTCAGAAACAGAGTTGAACTAGATATGGTCCGTGTATGTGGGAAACACAGTTCTTTTGTTCTGTGCACACTCACGTTTTCCTCTGTATTAGAGACTCTAGAAATCAAGAGCGTGCTTCTTGCTCTAAAGCTGAATGTGTTTCATGGATGAGAACTCTGCCCTGTGTTTCCCTTCATAAATGGAGTTAAATGCCAGGCATGTGTCTTCCTACAAGCAAGACTTCGTTTCAGGTAAACGCAGTCACTTTTCAGCTCAAACGATGCTACATTGTTCACGAAGCTCACACGTTTCTCGCTCTTAACTGAAAAGCATTGGATGTTAGAGGACCTGTGATTTGTACCAGTTTCAGAATCAGAGTTGAACTAGATATGGTCCGTGTGTGTAGGAAACACAGTACTTTAGTTCTGAGCACACTCACGTTCCCTCTGTATTAGAGACTCTAGAAAGCAAGAGCCTGCTTCTTGCTCTAAAGCAGACTGTGTTTCATGGAAGAGAACTGTACCGTGTGTTTCCCTTCAGAAACGTAGTTAAATGCCAGGCTCTGTGTCTTTCTTCAAGCAAGACTTCGTTTCAGGTAAACGAAGTCACTTTTCAGCTCAAACGAAGCTACATTGTTCACGAAGCTCACACGTTTCTCGCTCTTAAGTGAAAAGCATTGGATGTTAGTGGACCTGAGGTTTGTATCAGTTTCAGAAACAGAGTTGAACTAGATATGGTCCGTGTGTGTAGGAAACACAGGTCTTTTGTTCTGAGCACACTCAC
The DNA here is from genome assembly GCA_949786385.1 of Onychomys leucogaster. Classification (NCBI taxonomy): domain Eukaryota; kingdom Metazoa; phylum Chordata; class Mammalia; order Rodentia; family Cricetidae; genus Onychomys; species Onychomys leucogaster. The sequence goes on from CATKUP010000142.1 coordinate 944,253, forward strand.
GTTTCCCTCTGTATTAGAGACTCTAGAAATCAAGAGCGTGCTTCTTGCTCTAAAGCAGAGTGTGTTTCATGGATGAGAACTGTGCCCTGTGTTTCCCTTCAGAAACGGAGTTAAATGCCAGGCTCTGTGTCTTCCTTCAAGCAAGACTACGTTTCAGGTAAATGCAGTCGCTTTTCAGCTCAAACGAATCTACATTGTTCACAAAGCTCACACGTTTCTCGCTCTTAACTGAAAAGCATTGGATGTTAGAGGACCTGTGGTTTGTATCAGTTTCAGAAACAGAGTTGAACTAGATATGGTCCGTGTATGTAGGAAACACAGTTCTTTTGTTCTGAGCACACTCACGTTTTCCTCTGTGTTAGAGACTCTAGAAATCAAAAGCGTGCTTCTTGCTCTAAAGCAGAGTGTGTTTCATGGATGACAACTGTGCCCTGTGTTTCCCTTCAGAAACGGTGTTAAATGCCAGGCTCTGTGTCCTCCTTCAAGCAAGACTACCTTTCAGGTAAACGCAGTCGCTTTTCAGCTCAAACGAAGCTACATTGTTCACAAAGCTCACAAGTTTCTCGCTCTTAACTGAAAAGCATTGGATGTTAGAGGACCTGTGGTTTGTATCAGTTTCAGAAACAGAGTTGAACTAGATATGGTCCGTGTATGTAGGAAACACAGTTCTTTTGTTCTGTGCACACTCACGTTTTCCTCTGTATTAGAGATTCTAGAAATCAAGAGCGTGCTTCTTGCTCTAAAGCAGAATGTGTTTCATGGATGAGAACTCTGCCCTGTGTTTCCCTTCATAAATGGAGTTAAATGCCCGGCAGGTGTCTTCCTACAAGCAATATTTCGTTTCAGGTAAACGCAGTCACTTTTCAGCTCAAACGATGCTACATTGTTCACGAAGCTCACACGTTTCTCGCTCTCAACTGAAAAGCATTGGATGTTAGAGGACCTGTGGTTTGTATCAGTTTCAGAAACAGAGTTGAACTAGATATGGTCCGTGTATGTAGGAAACACAGTTCTTTTGTTCTGAGCACACTCACGTTTTCCTCTGTGTTAGAGACTCTAGAAATCAAAAGCGTGCTTCTTGCTCTAAAGCAGAGTGTGTTTCATGGATGACAACTGTGCCCTGTGTTTCCCTTCAGAAACGGTGTTAAATGCCAGGCTCTGTGTCCTCCTTCAAGCAAGACTACCTTTCAGGTAAACGCAGTCGCTTTTCAGCTCAAACGAAGCTACATTGTTCACAAAGCTCACAAGTTTCTCGCTCTTAACTGAAAAGCATTGGATGTTAGAGGACCTGTGGTTTGTATCAGTTTCAGAAACAGAGTTGAACTAGATATGGTCCGTGTATGTAGGAAACACAGTTCTTTTGTTCTGTGCACACTCACGTTTTCCTCTGTATTAGAGATTCTAGAAATCAAGAGCGTGCTTCTTGCTCTAAAGCAGAATGTGTTTCATGGATGAGAACTCTGCCCTGTGTTTCCCTTCATAAATGGAGTTAAATGCCCGGCAGGTGTCTTCCTACAAGCAAGACTTCGTTTCAGGTAAACGCAGTCACTTTTCAGCTCAAACGATGCTACATTGTTCACGAAGCTCACACGTTTCTCGCTCTTAACTGAAAAGCATTGGATGTTAGAGGACCTGTGATTTGTACCAGTTTCAGAATCAGAGTTGAACTAGATATGGTCCGTGTGTGTAGGAAACACAGTACTTTAGTTCTGAGCACACTCACGTTCCCTCTGTATTAGAGACTCTAGAAAGCAAGAGCCTGCTTCTTGCTCTAAAGCAGACTGTGTTTCATGGAAGAGAACTGTACCGTGTGTTTCCCTTCAGAAACGTAGTTAAATGCCAGGCTCTGTGTCTTTCTTCAAGCAAGACTTCGTTTCAGGTAAACGAAGTCACTTTTCAGCTCAAACGAAGCTACATTGTTCACGAAGCTCACACGTTTCTCGCTCTTAAGTGAAAAGCATTGGATGTTAGTGGACCTGAGGTTTGTATCAGTTTCAGAAACAGAGTTGAACTAGATATGGTCCGTGTGTGTAGGAAACACAGGTCTTTTGTTCTGAGCACACTCACGTTTCCCTCTGTATTAGAGACTCTAGAAATCAAGAGCGTGCTTCTTGCTCTAAAGCAGAGTGTGTTTCATGGATGAGAACTGTGCCCTGTGTTTCCCTTCAGAAACGGAGTTAAATGCCAGGCTCTGTGTCTTCCTTCAAGCAAGACTACGTTTCAGGTAAATGCAGTCGCTTTTCAGCTCAAACGAATCTACATTGTTCACAAAGCTCACACGTTTCTCGCTCTTAACTGAAAAGCATTGGATGTTAGAGGACCTGTGGTTTGTATCAGTTTCAGAAACAGAGTTGAACTAGATATGGTCCGTGTATGTAGGAAACACAGTTCTTTTGTTCTGAGCACACTCACGTTTTCCTCTGTGTTAGAGACTCTAGAAATCAAAAGCGTGCTTCTTGCTCTAAAGCAGAGTGTGTTTCATGGATGACAACTGTGCCCTGTGTTTCCCTTCAGAAACGGTGTTAAATGCCAGGCTCTGTGTCCTCCTTCAAGCAAGACTACCTTTCAGGTAAACGCAGTCGCTTTTCAGCTCAAACGAAGCTACATTGTTCACAAAGCTCACAAGTTTCTCGCTCTTAACTGAAAAGCATTGGATGTTAGAGGACCTGTGGTTTGTATCAGTTTCAGAAACAGAGTTGAACTAGATATGGTCCGTGTATGTAGGAAACACAGTTCTTTTGTTCTGTGCACACTCACGTTTTCCTCTGTATTAGAGATTCTAGAAATCAAGAGCGTGCTTCTTGCTCTAAAGCAGAATGTGTTTCATGGATGAGAACTCTGCCCTGTGTTTCCCTTCATAAATGGAGTTAAATGCCCGGCAGGTGTCTTCCTACAAGCAATATTTCGTTTCAGGTAAACGCAGTCACTTTTCAGCTCAAACGATGCTACATTGTTCACGAAGCTCACACGTTTCTCGCTCTCAACTGAAAAGCATTGGATGTTAGAGGACCTGTGGTTTGTATCAGTTTCAGAAACAGAGTTGAACTAGATATGGTCCGTGTGTGTAGGAAACACAGTTCTTTTGTTCCGAGCACACTCACGTTTCCCTCTGTATTAGAGACTCTAGAAATCAAGAGCGTGCTTCTTGATCTAAAGCAGAGTGTGTTTCATGGATGAGAACTCTGCCCTATGTTTCCCTTCATAAATGGAGTTAAATGCCAGGTGTGTGTCTTCCTAGAAGCAAGACTTCGTTTCAGGTGAACACAGTCACTTTTCAGCTCAAACGAAGCTACATTGTTCACGAAGCTCACACGTTTCTCGCTCTTAACTGAAAAGCATTGGATGTTAGAGGACCTGTGATTTGTACCAGTTTCAGAATCAGAGTTGAACTAGATATGGTCCGTGTGGGTAGGAAACACAGTACTTGAGTTCTGAGCACACTCAAGTTCCCTCTGTATTAGAGACTCTAGAAAGCAAGAGCGTGCTTCTTGCTCTAAAGCAGAGTGTGTTTCATGGATGAGAACTGTACCGTGTGTTTCCCTTCAGAAACGGAGTTAAATGAAAGGCTCTGTGTCTTTCTTCAAGCAAGACTTCTTTTCAGGTAAACGAAGTCACTTTTCAGCTCAAACGAAGCTGCATTGTTCACGAAGCTCACACGTTTCTCGCTCTTAACTGAAAAGCATTGGATGTTAGAGGACCTGTGGTTTGTATGAGTTTCATAAACAGAGTTGAACTAGATATGGTCCGTGTGTAGGAAACACAGTTCTTTTGTTCTGAGCACACTCACGTTTCCCTCTATATTAGAGACTCTCGAAAGCAAGAGCGTGCTCCTGCTCTAAAGCAGAGTGTGTTTCATGGATGAGAACTGTGCCGTGTGTTTCCCTTCAGAAACGGAGTTAAATGCCATGCTCTGTGCCTCCCTACAAACAAGACCCCGTTTCAGGTAAACGCAGTCACTTTTCAGCTCAAACGAAGATACATTGTTCACGAAGCTCACACGTTTCTCGCTCTTAACTGAAAAGCATTGGATGTTAGAGGACCTGTGGTTTGTACCAGTTTCAGAATCAGAGTTGAACTACATATGGTCCGTGTGTGTAGGAAACACAGTACTTTTGTTCTGAGCAAACTCACGTTTCAGTCTGTATTAGAGACTCTAGAAAGCAAGAGCGTGCTTCTTGCTCTAAAGCAGAGTGTGTTTCATGGATGAGAACTGTACCGTGTGTTTCCCTTCAGAAACGGAGTTAAATGCCATGCTCTGTGCCTCCCTACAAACAAGACCCCGTTTCAGGTAAACGCAGTCACTTTTCAGCTCAAACGAAGATACATTGTTCACGAAGCTCACACGTTTCTCGCTCTTAACTAAAAAGCATTGGATGTTAGAGGACCTGTGGTTTGTACCAGTTTCAGAATCAGAGTTGAACTACATATGGTCCGTGTGTGTAGGAAACACAGTACTTTTGTTCTGAGCAAACTCACGTTTCCGTCTGTATTAGAGACTCTAGAAAGCAAGAGCGTGCTTCTTGCTCTAAAGCAGAGTGTGTTTCATGGATGAGAACTGTACCGTGTGTTTCCCTTCAGAAACGGAGTTAAATGAAAGGCTCTGTGTCTTTCTTCAAGCAAGACTTCTTTTCAGGTAAACGAAGTCACTTTTCAGCTCAAACGAAGCTGCATTGTTCACGAAGCTCACACGTTTCTCGCTCTTAACTGAAAAGTATTGGATGTTAGAGGACCTGTGGTTTGTATCAGTTTCATAAACAGAGTTGAACTAGATATGGTCCGTGTGTAGGAAACACAGTTCTTTTGTTCTGAGCACACTCACATTTCCCTCTGTATTAGAGACTCTAGAAATCAAGAGCGTGCTTCTTGCTCTAAAGCAGAGTGTGTTTCATGGATGAGAACTGTGCCCTGTGTTTCCCTTCAGAAACGGTGTTAAATGCCAGGCTCTGTGTCCTCCTTCAAGCAAGACTACCTTTCAGGTAAACGTAGTCGCTTTTCAGCTCAAACGAAGCTACATTGTTCACAAAGCTCACAAGTTTCTCGCTCTTAACTGAAAAGCATTGGATGTTAGAGGACCTGTGGTTTGTATCAGTTTCAGAAACAGAGTTGAACTAGATATGGTCCGTGTATGTGGGAAACACAGTTCTTTTGTTCTGTGCACACTCACGTTTTCCTCTGTATTAGAGACTCTAGAAATCAAGAGCGTGCTTCTTGCTCTAAAGCTGAATGTGTTTCATGGATGAGAACTCTGCCCTGTGTTTCCCTTCATAAATGGAGTTAAATGCCAGGCATGTGTCTTCCTACAAGCAAGACTTCGTTTCAGGTAAACGCAGTCACTTTTCAGCTCAAACGATGCTACATTGTTCACGAAGCTCACACGTTTCTCGCTCTTAACTGAAAAGTATTGGATGTTAGAGGACCTGTGGTTTGTATCAGTTTCATAAACAGAGTTGAACTAGATATGGTCCGTGTGTAGGAAACACAGTTCTTTTGTTCTGAGCACACTCAAGTTTCCCTCTGTATTAGAGACTCTAGAAATCAAGAGCGTGCTTCTTCCTCTAAAGCAGAGTGTGTTTCATGGATGAGAACTGTGCCCTGTGTTTCCCTTCAGAAACGGTGTTAAATGCCAGGCTCTGTGTCCTCCTTCAAGCAAGACTACCTTTCAGGTAAACGTAGTCGCTTTTCAGCTCAAACGAAGCTACATTGTTCACAAAGCTCACAAGTTTCTCGCTCTTAACTGAAAAGCATTGGATGTTAGAGGACCTGTGGTTTGTATCAGTTTCAGAAACAGAGTTGAACTAGATATGGTCCGTGTATGTGGGAAACACAGTTCTTTTGTTCTGTGCACACTCACGTTTTCCTCTGTATTAGAGACTCTAGAAATCAAGAGCGTGCTTCTTGCTCTAAAGCTGAATGTGTTTCATGGATGAGAACTCTGCCCTGTGTTTCCCTTCATAAATGGAGTTAAATGCCAGACATGTGTCTTCCTACAAGCAAGACTTCGTTTCAGGTAAACGCAGTCACTTTTCAGCTCAAACGAAGCTACATTGTTCACGAAGCTCACACGTTTCTCGCTCTTAACTGAAAAGCATTGGATGTTAGAGGACCTGTGATTTGTACCAGTTTCAGAATCAGAGTTGAACTAGATATGGTCCGTGTGTGTAGGAAACACAGTACTTTAGTTCTGAGCACACTCACGTTCCCTCTGTATTAGAGACTCTAGAAAGCAAGAGCCTGCTTCTTGCTCTAAAGCAGACTGTGTTTCATGGAAGAGAACTGTACCGTGTGTTTCCCTTCAGAAACGTAGTTAAATGCCAGGCTCTGTGTCTTTCTTCAAGCAAGACTTCGTTTCAGGTAAACAAAGTCACTTTTCAGCTCAAACGAAGCTACATTGTTCACGAAGCTCACACGTTTCTCGCTCTTAAGTGAAAAGCATTGGATGTTAGTGGACCTGAGGTTTGTATCAGTTTCAGAAACAGAGTTGAACTAGATATGGTCCGTGTGTGTAGGAAACACAGGTCTTTTGTTCTGAGCACACTCACGTTTCCCTCTGTATTAGAGACTCTAGAAATCAAGAGCGTGCTTCTTGCTCTAAAGCAGAGTGTGTTTCATGGATGAGAACTGTGCCCTGTGTTTCCCTTCAGAAACGGAGTTAAATGCCAGGCTCTGTGTCTTCCTTCAAGCAAGACTACGTTTCAGGTAAATGCAGTCGCTTTTCAGCTCAAACGAATCTACATTGTTCACAAAGCTCACACGTTTCTCGCTCTTAACTGAAAAGCATTGGATGTTAGAGGAACTGTGGTTTGTATCAGTTTCAGAAACAGAGTTGAACTAGATATGGTCCGTGTATGTAGGAAACACAGTTCTTTTGTTCTGAGCACACTCACGTTTTCCTCTGTGTTAGAGACTCTAGAAATCAAGAGCGTGCTTCTTGCTCTAAAGCAGAGTGTGTTTCATGGATGACAACTGTGCCCTGTGTTTCCCTTCAGAAACGGTGTTAAATGCCAGGCTCTGTGTCCTCCTTCAAGCAAGACTACCTTTCAGGTAAACGCAGTCGCTTTTCAGCTCAAACGAAGCTACATTGTTCACAAAGCTCACAAGTTTCTCGCTCTTAACTGAAAAGCATTGGATGTTAGAGGACCTGTGGTTTGTATCAGTTTCAGAAACAGAGTTGAACTAGATATGGTCCGTGTATGTAGGAAACACAGTTCTTTTGTTCTGTGCACACTCACGTTTTCCTCTGTATTAGAGACTCTAGAAATCAAGAGCGTGCTTCTTGCTCTAAAGCAGAATGTGTTTCATGGATGAGAACTCTGCCCTGTGTTTCCCTTCATAAATGGAGTTAAATGCCAGGCAGGTGTCTTCCTACAAGCAATACTTCGTTTCAGGTAAACGCAGTCACTTTTCAGCTCAAATGATGCTACATTGTTCACGAAGCTCACACGTTTCTCGCTCTCAACTGAAAAGCATTGGATGTTAGAGGACCTGTGGTTTGTATCAGTTTCAGAGACAGAGTTGAACTAGATATGGTCTGTGTGGGTAGGAAACACAGTACTTTAGTTCTGAGCACACTCAAGTTTCCCTCTATATTAGAGACTCTCGAAAGCAAGAGCGTGCTCTTGCTCTAAAGCAGAGTGTGTTTCATGGATGAGAACTGTGCCGTGTGTTTCCCTTCAGAAACGGAGTTAAATGCCATGCTCTGTGCCTACCTACAAACAAGACCCCGTTTCAGGTAAACGCAGTCACTTTTCAGCTCAAACGAAGATACATTGTTCACGAAGCTCACACGTTTCTCGCTCTTAACTGAAAAGCATTGGATGTTAGAGGACCTGTGGTTTGTACCAGTTTCAGAATCAGAGTTGAACTACATATGGTCCGTGTGTGTAGGAAACACAGTACTTTTGTTCTGAGCAAACTCACGTTTCCGTCTGTATTAGAGACTCTAGAAAGCAAGAGCGTGCTTCTTGCTCTAAAGCAGAGTGTGTTTCATGGATGAGAACTGTACCGTGTGTTTCCCTTCAGAAACGGAGTTAAATGAAAGGCTCTGTGTCTTTCTTCAAGCAAGACTTCTTTTCAGGTAAACGAAGTCACTTTTCAGCTCAAACGAAGCTGCATTGTTCACGAAGCTCACACGTTTCTCGCTCTTAACTTAAAAGTATTGGATGTTAGAGGACCTGTGGTTTGTATCAGTTTCATAAACAGAGTTGAACTAGATATGGTCCGTGTGTAGGAAACACAGTTCTTTTGTTCTGAGCACACTCACGTTTCCCTCTGTATTAGAGACTCTAGAAATCAAGAGCCTGCTTCTTGCTCTAAAGCAGACTGTGTTTCATGGAAGAGAACTGTACCGTGTGTTTCCCTTCAGAAACGTAGTTAAATGCCAGGCTCTGTGTCTTTCTTCAAGCAAGACTTCGTTTCAGGTAAACAAAGTCACTTTTCAGCTCAAACGAAGCTACATTGTTCACGAAGCTCACACGTTTCTCGCTCTTAAGTGAAAAGCATTGGATGTTAGTGGACCTGAGGTTTGTATCAGTTTCAGAAACAGAGTTGAACTAGATATGGTCCGTGTGTGTAGGAAACACAGGTCTTTTGTTCTGAGCACACTCACGTTTCCCTCTGTATTAGAGACTCTAGAAATCAAGAGCGTGCTTCTTGCTCTAAAGCAGAGTGTGTTTCATGGATGAGAACTGTGCCCTGTGTTTCCCTTCAGAAACGGAGTTAAATGCCAGGCTCTGTGTCTTCCTTCAAGCAAGACTACGTTTCAGGTAAATGCAGTCGCTTTTCAGCTCAAACGAATCTACATTGTTCACAAAGCTCACACGTTTCTCGCTCTTAACTGAAAAGCATTGGATGTTAGAGGAACTGTGGTTTGTATCAGTTTCAGAAACAGAGTTGAACTAGATATGGTCCGTGTATGTAGGAAACACAGTTCTTTTGTTCTGAGCACACTCACGTTTTCCTCTGTGTTAGAGACTCTAGAAATCAAGAGCGTGCTTCTTGCTCTAAAGCAGAGTGTGTTTCATGGATGACAACTGTGCCCTGTGTTTCCCTTCAGAAACGGTGTTAAATGCCAGGCTCTGTGTCCTCCTTCAAGCAAGACTACCTTTCAGGTAAACGCAGTCGCTTTTCAGCTCAAACGAAGCTACATTGTTCCCAAAGCTCACAAGTTTCTCGCTCTTAATTGAAAAGCATTGGATGTTAGAGGACCTGTGGTTTGTATCAGTTTCAGAAACAGAGTTGAACTAGATATGGTCCGTGTATGTAGGAAACACAGTTCTTTTGTTCTGTGCACACTCACGTTTTCCTCTGTATTAGAGACTCTAGAAATCAAGAGCGTGCTTCTTGCTCTAAAGCAGAATGTGTTTCATGGATGAGAACTCTGCCCTGTGTTTCCCTTCATAAATGGAGTTAAATGCCAGGCAGGTGTCTTCCTACAAGCAATACTTCGTTTCAGGTAAACGCAGTCACTTTTCAGCTCAAACGATGCTACATTGTTCAAGAAGCTCACACGTTTCTCGCTCTCAACTGAAAAGCATTGGATGTTAGAGGACCTGTGGTTTGTATCAGTTTCAGAGACAGAGTTGAACTAGATATGGTCTGTGTGGGTAGGAAACACAGTACTTTAGTTCTGAGCACACTCAAGTTTCCCTCTATATTAGAGACTCTCGAAAGCAAGAGCGTGCTCTTGCTCTAAAGCAGAGTGTGTTTCATGGATGAGAACTGTGCCGTGTGTTTCCCTTCAGAAACGGAGTTAAATGCCATGCTCTGTGCCTCCCTACAAACAAGACCCCGTTTCAGGTAAACGCAGTCACTTTTCAGCTCAAACGAAGATACATTGTTCACGAAGCTCACACGTTTCTCGCTCTTAACTGAAAAGCATTGGATGTTAGAGGACCTGTGGTTTGTACCAGTTTCAGAATCAGAGTTGAACTACATATGGTCCGTGTGTGTAGGAAACACAGTACTTTTGTTCTGAGCAAACTCACGTTTCCGTCTGTATTAGAGACTCTAGAAAGCAAGAGCGTGCTTCTTGCTCTAAAGCAGAGTGTGTTTCATGGATGAGAACTGTACCGTGTGTTTCCCTTCAGAAAAGGAGTTAAATGAAAGGCTCTGTGTCTTTCTTCAAGCAAGACTTCTTTTCAGGTAAACGAAGTCACTTTTCAGCTCAAACGAAGCTGCATTGTTCACGAAGCTCACACGTTTCTCGCTCTTAACTTAAAAGTATTGGATGTTAGAGGACCTGTGGTTTGTATCAGTTTCATAAACAGAGTTGAACTAGATATGGTCCGTGTGTAGGAAACACAGTTCTTTTGTTCTGAGCACACTCACGTTTCCCTCTGTATTAGAGACTCTAGAAATCAAGAGCGTGCTTCTTGCTCTAAAGCAGAGTGTGTTTCATGGATGAGAACTGTGCCCTGTGTTTCCCTTCAGAAACGGTGTTAAATGCCAGGCTCTGTGTCCTCCTTCAAGCAAGACTACCTTTCAGGTAAACGTAGTCGCTTTTCAGCTCAAACGAAGCTACATTGTTCACAAAGCTCACAAGTTTCTCGCTCTTAACTGAAAAGCATTGGATGTTAGAGGACCTGTGGTTTGTATCAGTTTCAGAAACAGAGTTGAACTAGATATGGTCCGTGTATGTGGGAAACACAGTTCTTTTGTTCTGTGCACACTCACGTTTTCCTCTGTATTAGAGACTCTAGAAATCAAGAGCGTGCTTCTTGCTCTAAAGCTGAATGTGTTTCATGGATGAGAACTCTGCCCTGTGTTTCCCTTCATAAATGGAGTTAAATGCCAGGCATGTGTCTTCCTACAAGCAAGACTTCGTTTCAGGTAAACGCAGTCACTTTTCAGCTCAAACGATGGTACATTGTTCACGAAGCTCACACGTTTCTCGCTCTTAACTGAAAAGCATTGGATATTAGAGGACCTGTGATTTGTACCAGTTTCAGAATCAGAGTTGAACTAGATATGGTCCGTGTGTGTAGGAAACACAGTACTTTAGTTCTGAGCACACTCACGTTCCCTCTGTATTAGAGACTCTAGAAAGCAAGAGCCTGCTTCTTGCTCTAACGCAGACTGTGTTTCATGGAAGAGAACTGTACCGTGTGTTTCCCTTCAGAAACGTAGTTAAATGCCAGGCTCTGTGTCTTTCTTCAAGCAAGACTTCGTTTCAGGTAAACGAAGTCACTTTTCAGCTCAAACGAAGCTACATTGTTCACGAAGCTCACACGTTTCTCGCTCTTAACTGAAAAGCATTGGATGTAGGACCTGTGGTTTGTATCAGTTTCAGAAACAGAGTTGAACTAGATATGGTCCATGTGTAGGAAACACAGTTCTTTTTTTCTGAGCACACTCACGTTTCCCTCTGTATTAGAGAGTCTAGAAATCAAGAGCGTGCTTCTTGCTCTAAAGCAGAGTGTGTTTCATGGATGACAACTGTGCCCTGTGTTTCCCTTCAGAAACGGAGTTAAATGCCAGGCTCTGTGTCCTCCTTCAAGCAAGACTACCTTTCAGGTAAACGCAGTCGCTTTTAAGCTCAAACGAATCTACATTGTTCACAAAGCTCACAAGTTTCTCGCTCTTAACTGAAAAGCATTGGATGTTAGAGGACCTGTGGTTTGTATCAGTTTCAGAAACAGAGTTGAACTAGATATGGTCCGTGTATGTGGGAAACACAGTTCTTTTGTTCTGTGCACACTCACGTTTTCCTCTGTATTAGAGACTCTAGAAATCAAGAGCGTGCTTCTTGCTCTAAAGCAGAGTGTGTTTCATGGATGGGAACTCTGCCCTGTGTTTCCCTTCAGAAACGGTGTTAAATGCCAGGCTCTGTGTCCTCCTTCAAGCAAGACTACCTTTCAGGTAAACGTAGTCGCTTTTCAGCTCAAACGAAGCTACATTGTTCACAAAGCTCACAAGTTTCTCGCTCTTAACTGAAAAGCATGGGATGGTAGAGGACCTGTGGTTTGTATCAGTTTCAGAAACAGAGTTGAACTAGATATGGTCCGTGTATGTGGGAAACACAGTTCTTTTGTTCTGTGCACACTCACGTTTTCCTCTGTATTAGAGACTCTAGAAATCAAGAGCGTGCTTCTTGCTCTAAAGCTGAATGTGTTTCATGGATGAGAACTCTGCCCTGTGTTTCCCTTCATAAATGGAGTTAAATGCCAGGCATGTGTCTTCCTACAAGCAAGACTTCGTTTCAGGTAAACGCAGTCACTTTTCAGCTCAAACGATGCTACATTGTTCACGAAGCTCACACGTTTCTCGCTCTTAACTGAAAAGCATTGGATGTTAGAGGACCTGTGATTTGTACCAGTTTCAGAATCAGAGTTGAACTAGATATGGTCCGTGTGTGTAGGAAACACAGTACTTTAGTTCTGAGCACACTCACGTTCCCTCTGTATTAGAGACTCTAGAAAGCAAGAGCCTGCTTCTTGCTCTAAAGCAGACTGTGTTTCATGGAAGAGAACTGTACCGTGTGTTTCCCTTCAGAAACGTAGTTAAATGCCAGGCTCTGTGTCTTTCTTCAAGCAAGACTTCGTTTCAGGTAAACGAAGTCACTTTTCAGCTCAAACGAAGCTACATTGTTCACGAAGCTCACACGTTTCTCGCTCTTAACTGAAAAGCATTGGATGTAGGACCTGTGGTTTGTATCAGTTTCAGAAACAGAGTTGAACTAGATATGGTCCGTGTGTAGGAAACACAGTTCTTTTTTTTCTGAGCACACTCACGTTTCCCTCTGTATTAGAGAGTCTAGAAATCAAGAGCGTGCTTCTTGCTCTAAAGCAGAGTGTGTTTCATGGATGACAACTGTGCCCTGTGTTTCCCTTCAGAAACGGAGTTAAATGCCAGGCTCTGTGTCCTCCTTCAAGCAAGACTACCTTTCAGGTAAACGCAGTCGCTTTTAAGCTCAAACGAATCTACATTGTTCACAAAGCTCACAAGTTTCTCGCTCTTAACTGAAAAGCATTGGATGTTAGAGGACCTGTGGTTTGTATCAGTTTCAGAAACAGAGTTGAACTAGATATGGTCCGTGTATGTGGGAAACACAGTTCTTTTGTTCTGTGCACACTCACGTTTTCCTCTGTATTAGAGACTCTAGAAATCAAGAGCGTGCTTCTTGCTCTAAAGCAGAGTGTGTTTCATGGATGGGAACTCTGCCCTGTGTTTCCCTTCAGAAACGGTGTTAAATGCCAGGCTCTGTGTCCTCCTTCAAGCAAGACTACCTTTCAGGTAAATGTAGTCGCTTTTCAGCTCAAACGAAGCTACATTGTTCACAAAGCTCACAAGTTTCTCGCTCTTAACTGAAAAGCATGGGATGTTAGAGGACCTGTGGTTTGTATCAGTTTCAGAAACAGAGTTGAACTAGATATGGTCCGTGTATGTGGGAAACACAGTTCTTTTGTTTTGTGCACACTCACGTTTTCCTCTGTATTAGAGACTCTAGAAATCAAGAGCGTGCTTCTTGCTCTAAAGCTGAATGTGTTTCATGGATGAGAACTCTGCCCTGTGTTTCCCTTCATAAATGGAGTTAAATGCCAGGCATGTGTCTTCCTACAAGCAAGACTTCGTTTCAGGTAAACGCAGTCACTTTTCAGCTCAAACGATGCTACATTGTTCACGAAGCTCACACGTTTCTCGCTCTTAACTGAAAAGCATTGGATGTTAGAGGACCTGTGATTTGTACCAGTTTCAGAATCAGAGTTGAACTAGATATGGTCCGTGTGTGTAGGAAACACAGTACTTTAGTTCTGAGCACACTCACGTTCCCTCTGTATTAGAGACTCTAGAAAGCAAGAGCCTGCTTCTTGCTCTAAAGCAGACTGTGTTTCATGGAAGAGAACTGTACCGTGTGTTTCCCTTCAGAAACGTAGTTAAATGCCAGGCTCTGTGTCTTTCTTCAAGCAAGACTTCGTTTCAGGTAAACGAAGTCACTTTTCAGCTCAAACGAAGCTACATTGTTCACGAAGCTCACACGTTTCTCGCTCTTAAGTGAAAAGCATTGGATGTTAGTGGACCTGAGGTTTGTATCAGTTTCAGAAACAGAGTTGAACTAGATATGGTCCGTGTGTGTAGGAAACACAGGTCTTTTGTTCTGAGCACACTCACGTTTCCCTCTGTATTAGAGACTCTAGAAATCAAGAGCGTGCTTCTTGCTCTAAAGCAGAGTGTGTTTCATGGATGAGAACTGTGCCCTGTGTTTCCCTTCAGAAACGGAGTTAAATGCCAGGCTCTGTGTCTTCCTTCAAGCAAGACTACGTTTCAGGTAAATGCAGTCGCTTTTCAGCTCAAACGAATCTACATTGTTCACAAAGCTCACACGTTTCTCGCTCTTAACTGAAAAGCATTGGATGTTAGAGGACCTGTGGTTTGTATCAGTTTCAGAAACAGAGTTGAACTAGATTTGGTCCGTGTATGTAGGAAACACAGTTCTTTTGTTCTGAGCACACTCACGTTTTCCTCTGTGTTAGAGACTCTAGAAATCAAGAGCGTGCTTCTTGCTCTAAAGCAGAGTGTGTTTCATGGATGACAACTGTGCCCTGTGTTTCCCTTCAGAAACGGTGTTAAATGCCAGGCTCTGTGTCCTCCTTCAAGCAAGACTACCTTTCAGGTAAACGCAGTCGCTTTTCAGCTCAAACGAAGCTACATTGTTCACAAAGCTCACAAGTTTCTCGCTCTTAACTGAAAAGCATTGGATGTTAGAGGACCTGTGGTTTGTATCAGTTTCAGAAACAGAGTTGAACTAGATTTGGTCCGTGTATGTAGGAAACACAGTTCTTTTGTTCTGAGCACACTCACGTTTTCCTCTGTGTTAGAGACTCTAGAAATCAAGAGCGTGCTTCTTGCTCTAAAGCAGAGTGTGTTTCATGGATGACAACTGTGCCCTGTGTTTCCCTTCAGAAACGGTGTTAAATGCCAGGCTCTGTGTCCTCCTTCAAGCAAGACTACCTTTCAGGTAAACGCAGTCGCTTTTCAGCTCAAACGAAGCTACATTGTTCACAAAGCTCACAAGTTTCTCGCTCTTAACTGAAAAGCATTGGATGTTAGAGGACCTGTGGTTTGTATCAGTTTCAGAAACAGAGTTGAACTAGATATGGTCCGTGTATGTAGGAAACACAGTTCTTTTGTTATGTGCACACTCACGTTTTCCTCTGTATTAGAGACTCTAGAAATCAAGAGCGTGCTTCTTGCTCTAAAGCAGAATGTGGTTCATGGATGAGAACTCTGCCCTGTGTTTCCCTTCATAAATGGAGTTAAATGCCAGGCAGGTGTCTTCCTACAAGCAATACTTCGTTTCAGGTAAACGCAGTCACTTTTCAGCTCAAACGATGCTACATTGTTCACGAAGCTCACACGTTTCTCGCTCTCAACTGAAAAGCATTGGATGTTAGAGGACCTGTGGTTTGTATCAGTTTCAGAAACAGAGTTGAACTAGATATGGTCCGTGTGTGTAGGAAACACAGTTCTTTTGTTCTGAGCACACTCACGTTTCCCTCTGTATTAGAGACTCTAGAAATCAAGAGCGTGCTTCTTGATCTAAAGCAGAGTGTGTTTCATGGATGAGAACTCTGCCCTATGTTTCCCTTCATAAATGGAGTTAAATGCCAGGTGTGTGTCTTCCTAGAAGCAAGACTTCGTTTCAGGTGAACACAGTCACTTTTCAGCTCAAACGAAGCTACATTGTTCACGAAGCTCACACGTTTCTCGCTCTTAACTGAAAAGCATTGGATGTTAGAGGACCTGTGATTTGTACCAGTTTCAGAATCAGAGTTGAACTAGATATGGTCCGTGTGGGTAGGAAACACAGTACTTTAGTTCTGAGCACACTCAAGTTCCCTCTGTATTAGAGACTCTAGAAAGCAAGAGCGTGCTTCTTGCTCTAAAGCAGAGTGTGTTTCATGGATGAGAACTGTACCGTGTGTTTCCCTTCAGAAACGGAGTTAAATGAAAGGCTCTGTGTCTTTCTTCAAGCAAGACTTCTTTTCAGGTAAACGAAGTCACTTTTCAGCTCAAACGAAGCTGCATTGTTCACGAAGCTCACACGTTTCTCGCTCTTAACTTAAAAGTATTGGATGTTAGAGGACCTGTGGTTTGTATCAGTTTTATAAACAGAGTTGAACTAGATATGGTCCGTGTGTAGGAAACACAGTTCTTTTGTTCTGAGCACACTCAAGTTTCCCTCTGTATTAGAGACTCTAGAATTCAAGAGCGTGCTTCTTGCTCTAAAGCAGAGTGTGTTTCATGGATGAGAACTGTGCCCTGTGTTTCCCTTCAGAAACGGTGTTAAATGCCAGGCTCTGTGTCCTCCTTCAAGCAAGACTACCTTTCAGGTAAACGTAGTCGCTTTTCAGCTCAAACGAAGCTACATTGATCACAAAGCTCACAAGTTTCTCGCTCTTAACTGAAAAGCATTGGATGTTAGAGGACCTGTGGTTTGTATCAGTTTCAGAAACAGAGTTGAACTAGATATGGTCCGTGTATGTGGGAAACACAGTTCTTTTGTTCTGTGCACACTCACGTTTTCCTCTGTATTAGAGACTCTAGAAATCAAGAGCGTGCTTCTTGCTCTAAAGCTGAATGTGTTTCATGGATGAGAACTCTGCCCTGTGTTTCCCTTCATAAATGGAGTTAAATGCCAGGCATGTGTCTTCCAACAAGCAAGAATTCGTTTCAGGTAAACGCAGTCACTTTTCAGCTCAAACGAAGCTACATTGTTCACGAAGCTCACACGTTTCTCGCTCTTAACTGAAAAGCATTGGATGTTAGAGGACCTGTGATTTGTACCAGTTTCAGAATCAGAGTTGAACTAGATATGGTCCGTGTGTGTAGGAAACACAGTACTTTAGTTCTGAGCACACTCACGTTCCCTCTGTATTAGAGACTCTAGAAAGCAAGAGCCTGCTTCTTGCTCTAAAGCAGACTGTGTTTCATGGAAGAGAACTGTACCGTGTGTTTCCCTTCAGAAACGGAGTTAAATGCCAGGCTCTGTGTCTTTCTTCAAGCAAGACTTCGTTTCAGGTAAACAAAGTCACTTTTCAGCTCAAACGAAGCTACATTGTTCACGAAGCTCACACGTTTCTCGCTCTTAAGTGAAAAGCATTGGATGTTAGTGGACCTGAGGTTTGTATCAGTTTCAGAAACAGAGTTGAACTAGATATGGTCCGTGTGTGTAGGAAACACAGGTCTTTTGTTCTGAGCACACTCACGTTTCCCTCTGTATTAGAGACTCTAGAAATCAAGAGCGTGCTTCTTGCTCTAAAGCAGAGTGTGTTTCATGGATGAGAACTGTGTCCTGTGTTTCCCTTCAGAAACGGAGTTAAATGCCAGGCTCTGTGTCTTCCTTCAAGCAAGACTACGTTTCAGGTAAATGCAGTCGCTTTTCAGCTCAAACGAATCTACATTGTTCACAAAGCTCACACGTTTCTCGCTCTTAACTGAAAAGCATTGGATGTTAGAGGAACTGTGGTTTGTATCAGTTTCAGAAACAGAGTTGAACTAGATATGGTCTGTGTATGTAGGAAACACAGTTCTTTTGTTCTGAGCACACTCACGTTTTCCTCTGTGTTAGAGACTCTAGAAATCAAGAGCGTGCTTCTTGCTCTAAAGCAGAGTGTGTTTCATGGATGACAACTGTGCCCTGTGTTTCCCTTCAGAAACGGTGTTAAATGCCAGGCTCTGTGTCCTCCTTCAAGCAAGACTACCTTTCAGGTAAACGCAGTCGCTTTTCAGCTCAAACGAAGCTACATTGTTCACAAAGCTCACAAGTTTCTCGCTAAAACTGAAAAGCATTGGATGTTAGAGGACCTGTGGTTTGTATCAGTTTCAGAAACAGAGTTGAACTAGATATGGTCCGTGTATGTAGGAAACACAGTTCTTTTGTTCTGTGCACACTCACGTTTTCCTCTGTATTAGAGACTCTAGAAATCAAGAGCGTGCTTCTTGCTCTAAAGCAGAATGTGTTTCATGGATGAGAACTCGGCCCTGTGTTTCCCTTCATAAATGGAGTTAAATGCCAGGCAGGTGTCTTCCTACAAGCAATACTTCGTTTCAGGTAAACGCAGTCACTTTTCAGCTCAAACGATGCTACATTGTTCACGAAGCTCACACGTTTCTCGCTCTCAACTGAAAAGCATTGGATGTTAGAGGACCTGTGGTTTGTATCAGTTTCAGAGACAGAGTTGAACTAGATATGGTCCGTGTGGGTAGGAAACACAGTACTTTAGTTCTGAGCACACTCAAGTTTCCCTCTATATTAGAGACTCTCGAAAGCAAGAGCGTGCTCTTGCTCTAAAGCAGAGTGTGTTTCATGGATGAGAACTGTGCCGTGTGTTTCCCTTCAGAAACGGAGTTAAATGCCATGCTCTGTGCCTCCCTACAAACAAGACCCCGTTTCAGGTAATCGCAGTCACTTTTCAGCTCAAACGAAGATACAATGTTCACGAAGCTCACACGTTTCTCGCTCTTAACTGAAAAGCATTGGATGTTAGAGGACCTGTGGTTTGTACCAGTTTCAGAATCAGAGTTGAACTACATATGGTCCGTGTGTGTAGGAAACACAGTTCTTTTGTTCTGAGCACACTCACGTTTCCCTCTGTATTAGAGACTCTAGAAATCAAGAGCGTGCTTCTTGCTCTAAAGCAGAGTGTGTTTCATGGATGAGAACTGTACCGTGTGTTTCCCTTCAGAAACGGAGTTAAATGAAAGGCTCTGTGTCTTTCTTCAAGCAAGACTTCTTTTCAGGTAAACGAAGTCACTTTTCAGCTCAAACGAAGCTGCATTGTTCACGAAGCTCACACGTTTCTCGCTCTTAACTTAAAAGTATTGGATGTTAGAGGACCTGTGGTTTGTATCAGTTTCATAAACAGAGTTGAACTAGATATGGTCCGTGTGTAGGAAACACAGTTCTTTTGTTCTGAGCACACTCACGTTTCCCTCTGTATTAGAGACTCTAGAAATCAAGAGCGTGCTTCTTGCTCTAAAGCAGAGTGTGTTTCATGGATGAGAACTGTGCCCTGTGTTTCCCTTCAGAAACGGTGTTAAATGCCAGGCTCTGTGTCCTCCTTCAAGCAAGACTACCTTTCAGGTAAACGTAGTCGCTTTTCAGCTCAAACGAAGCTACATTGTTCACAAAGCTCACAAGTTTCTCGCTCTTAACTGAAAAGCATGGGATGTTAGAGGACCTGTGGTTTGTATCAGTTTCAGAAACAGAGTTGAACTAGATATGGTCCGTGTATGTGGGAAACACAGTTCTTTTGTTCTGTGCACACTCACGTTTTCCTCTGTATTAGAGACTCTAGAAATCAAGAGCGTGCTTCTTGCTCTAAAGCTGAATGTGTTTCATGGATGAGAACTCTGCCCTGTGTTTCCCTTCATAAATGGAGTTAAATGCCAGGCATGTGTCTTCCTACAAGCAAGACTTCGTTTCAGGTAAACGCAGTCACTTTTCAGCTCAAACGATGCTACATTGTTCACGAAGCTCACACGTTTCTCGCTCTTAACTGAAAAGCATTGGATGTTAGAGGACCTGTGATTTGTACCAGTTTCAGAATCAGAGTTGAACTAGATATGGTCCGTGTGTGTAGGAAACACAGTACTTTAGTTCTGAGCACACTCACGTTCCCTCTGTATTAGAGACTCTAGAAAGCAAGAGCCTGCTTCTTGCTCTAAAGCAGACTGTGTTTCATGGAAGAGAACTGTACCGTGTGTTTCCCTTCAGAAACGTAGTTAAATGCCAGGCTCTGTGTCTTTCTTCAAGCAAGACTTCGTTTCAGGTAAACGCAGTCACTTTTCAGCTCAAACGAAGCTACATTGTTCACGAAGCTCACACGTTTCTCGCTCTTAAGTGAAAAGCATTGGATGTTAGTGGACCTGAGGTTTGTATCAGTTTCAGAAACAGAGTTGAACTAGATATGGTCGGTGTGTGTAGGAAACACAGGTCTTTTGTTCTGAGCACACTCACGTTTCCCTCTGTATTAGAGACTCTAGAAATCAAGAGCGTGCTTCTTGCTCTAAAGCAGAGTGTGTTTCATGGATGAGAACTGTGCCCTGTGTTTCCCTTCAGAAACGGAGTTAAATGCCAGGCTCTGTGTCTTCCTTCAAGCAAGACTACGTTTCAGGTAAATGCAGTCGCTTTTCAGCTCAAACGAATCTACATTGTTCACAAAGCTCACACGTTTCTCGCTCTTAACTGAAAAGCATTGGATGTTAGCGGACCTGTGGTTTGTATCAGTTTCAGAAACAGAGTTGAACTAGATTTGGTCCGTGTATGTAGGAAACACAGTTCTTTTGTTCTGAGCACACTCACGTTTTCCTCTGTGTTAGAGACTCTAGAAATCAAGAGCGTGCTTCTTGCTCTAAAGCAGAGTGTGTTTCATGGATGACAACTGTGCCCTGTGTTTCCCTTCAGAAACGGTGTTAAATGCCAGGCTCTGTGTCCTCCTTCAAGCAAGACTACCTTTCAGGTAAACGCAGTCGCTTTTCAGCTCAAACGAAGCTACATTGTTCACAAAGCTCACAAGTTTCTCGCTCTTAACTGAAAAGCATTGGATGTTAGAGGACCTGTGGTTTGTATCAGTTTCAGAAACAGAGTTGAACTAGATATGGTCCGTGTATGTAGGAAACACAGTTCTTTTGTTGTGTGCACACTCACGTTTTCCTCTGTATTAGAGACTCTAGAAATCAAGAGCGTGCTTCTTGCTCTAAAGCAGAATGTGTTTCATGGATGAGAACTCTGCCCTGTGTTTCCCTTCATAAAAGGAGTTAAATCCCAGGCAGGTGTCTTCCTACAAGCAATACTTCGTTTCAGGTAAACGCAGTCACTTTTCAGCTCAAACGATGCTACATTGTTCACGAAGCTCACACGTTTCTCGCTCTCAACTGAAAAGCATTGGATGTTAGAGGACCTGTGGTTTGTATCAGTTTCAGAAACAGAGTTGAACTAGATATGGTCCGTGTGTGTAGGAAACACAGTTCTTTTGTTCCGAGCACACTCACGTTTCCCTCTGTATTAGAGACTCTAGAAATCAAGAGCGTGCTTCTTGATCTAAAGCAGAGTGTGTTTCATGGATGAGAACTCTGCCCTATGTTTCCCTTCATAAATGGAGTTAAATGCCAGGTGTGTGTCTTCCTAGAAGCAAGACTTCGTTTAAGGTGAACACAGTCACTTTTCAGCTCAAACGAAGCTACATTGTTCACGAAGCTCACACGTTTCTCGCTCTTAACTGAAAAGCATTGGATGTTAGAGGACCTGTGATTTGTACCAGTTTCAGAATCAGAGTTGAACTAGATATGGTCCGTGTGGGTAGGAAACACAGTACTTTAGTTCTGAGCACACTCAAGTTCCCTCTGTATTAGAGACTCTAGAAAGCAAGAGCGTGCTTCTTGCTCTAAAGCAGAGTGTGTTTCATGGATGAGAACTGTACCGTGTGTTTCCCTTCAGAAACGGAGTTAAATGAAAGGCTCTGTGTCTTTCTTCAAGCAAGACTTCTTTTCAGGTAAACGAAGTCACTTTTCAGCTCAAACGAAGCTGCATTGTTCACGAAGCTCACACGTTTCTCGCTCTTAACTGAAAAGTATTGGATGTTAGAGGACCTATGGTTTGTATGAGTTTCATAAACAGAGTTGAACTAGATATGGTCCGTGTGTAGGAAACACTGTTCTTTTGTTCTGAGCACACTCACGTTTCCCTCTATATTAGAGACTCTCGAAAGCAAGAGCGTGCTCTTGCTCTAAAGCAGAGTGTGTTTCATGGATGAGAACTGTGCCGTGTGTTTCCCTTCAGAAACGGAGTTAAATGCCATGCTCTGTGCCTCCCTACAAACAAGACCCCGTTTCAGGTAAACGCAGTCACTTTTCAGCTCAAACGAAGATACATTGTTCACGAAGCTCACACGTTTCTCGCTCTTAACTGAAAAGCATTGGATGTTAGAGGACCTGTGGTTTGTACCAGTTTCAGAATCAGAGTTGAACTACATATGGTCCGTGTGTGTAGGAAACACAGTACTTTTGTTCTGAGCAAACTCACGTTTCTGTCTGTATTAGAGACTCTAGAAAGCAAGAGCGTGCTTCTTGCTCTAAAGCAGAGTGTGTTTCATGGATGAGAACTGTACCGTGTGTTTCCCTTCAGAAACGGAGTTAAATGAAAGGCTCTGTGTCTTTCTTCAAGCAAGACTTCTTTTCAGGTAAACGAAGTCACTTTTCAGCTCAAACGAAGCTGCATTGTTCACGAAGCTCACACGTTTCTCGCTCTTAACTGAAAAGTATTGGATGTTAGAGGACCTATGGTTTGTATGAGTTTCATAAACAGAGTTGAACTAGATATGGTCGGTGTGTAGGAAACACTGTTCTTTTGTTCTGAGCACACTCACGTTTCCCTCTATATTAGAGACTCTCGAAAGCAAGAGCGTGCTCTTGCTCTAAAGCAGAGTGTGTTTCATGGATGAGAACTGTGCCGTGTGTTTCCCTTCAGAAACGGAGTTAAATGCCATGCTCTGTGCCTCCCTACAAACAAGACCCCGTTTCAGGTAAACGCAGTCACTTTTCAGCTCAAACGAAGATACATTGTTCACGAAGCTCACAGGTTTCTCGCTCTTAACTGAAAAGCATTGGATGTTAGAGGACCTGTGGTTTGTACCCGTTTCAGAATCAGAGTTGAACTACATATGGTCCGTGTGTGTAGGAAACACAGTACTTTTGTTCTGAGCAAACTCACGTTTCTGTCTGTATTAGAGACTCTAGAAATCAAGAGAGTGCTTCTTGCTCTAAAGCAGAGTGTGTTTCATGGATGAGAACTGTGCCCTGTGTTTCCCTTCAGAAACGGTGTTAAATGCCAGGCTCTGTGTCCTCCTTCAAGCAAGACTACCTTTCAGGTAAACGTAGTCGCTTTTCAGCTCAAACGAAGCTACATTGTTCACAAAGCTCACAAGTTTCTCGCTCTTAACTGAAAAGCATTGGATGTTAGAGGACCTGTGGTTTGTATCAGTTTCAGAAACAGAGTTGAACTAGATATGGTCCGTGTATGTGGGAAACACAGTTCTTTTGTTCTGTGCACACTCACGTTTTCCTCTGTATTAGAGACTCTAGAAATCAAGAGCGTGCTTCTTGCTCTAAAGCAGAATGTGTTTCATGGATGAGAACTCTGCCCTGTGTTTCCCTTCATAAATGGAGTTAAATGCCAGGCAGGTGTCTTCCTACAAGCAATACTTCGTTTCAGGTAAACACAGTCACTTTTCAGCTCAAACGATGCTACATTGTTCACGAAGCTCACACGTTTCTCGCTCTCAACTGAAAAGCATTGGATGTTAGAGGACCTGTGGTTTGTATCAGTTTCAGAAACAGAGTTGAACTAGATATGGTCCGTGTATGTAGGAAACACAGTTCTTTTGTTCTGTGCACACTCACGTTTTCCTCTGTATTAGAGACTCTAGAAATCAAGAGCGTGCTTCTTGCTCTAAAGCAGAATGTGTTTCATGGATGAGAACTCTGCCCTGTGTTTCCCTTCATAAAAGGAGTTAAATCCCAGGCAGGTGTCTTCCTACAAGCAATACTTCGTTTCAGGTAAACGCAGTCACTTTTCAGCTCAAACGATGCTACATTGTTCACGAAGCTCACACGTTTCTCGCTCTCAACTGAAAAGCATTGGATGTTAGAGGACCTGTGGTTTGTATCAGTTTCAGAAACAGAGTTGAACTAGATATGGTCCGTGTGTGTAGGAAACACAGTTCTTTTTTTCCGAGCACACTCACGTTTCCCTCTGTATTAGAGACTCTAGAAATCAAGAGCGTGCTTCTTGATCTAAAGCAGAGTGTGTTTCATGGATGAGAACTCTGCCCTATGTTTCCCTTCATAAATGGAGTTAAATGCCAGGTGTGTGTCTTCCTAGAAGCAAGACTTCGTTTAAGGTGAACACAGTCACTTTTCAGCTCAAACGAAGCTACATTGTTCACGAAGCTCACACGTTTCTCGCTCTTAACTGAAAAGCATTGGATGTTAGAGGACCTGTGATTTGTACCAGTGTCAGAATCAGAGTTGAACTAGATATGGTCCGTGTGGGTAGGAAACACAGTACTTTAGTTCTGAGCACACTCAAGTTCCCTCTGTATTAGAGACTCTAGAAAGCAAGAGCGTGCTTCTTGCTCTAAAGCAGAGTGTGTTTCATGGATGAGAACTGTACCGTGTGTTTCCCTTCAGAAACGGAGTTAAATGAAAGGCTCTGTGTCTTTCTTCAAGCAAGACTTCTTTTCAGGTAAACGAAGTCACTTTTCAGCTCAAACGAAGCTGCATTGTTCACGAAGCTCACACGTTTCTCGCTCTTAACTGAAAAGTATTGGATGTTAGAGGACCTATGGTTTGTATGAGTTTCATAAACAGAGTTGAACTAGATATGGTCCGTGTGTAGGAAACACTGTTCTTTTGTTCTGAGCACACTCACGTTTCCCTCTATATTAGAGACTCTCGAAAGCAAGAGCGTGCTCTTGCTCTAAAGCAGAGTGTGTTTCATGGATGAGAACTGTGCCGTGTGTTTCCCTTCAGAAACGGAGTTAAATGCCATGCTCTGTGCCTCCCTACAAACAAGACCCCGTTTCAGGTAAACGCGGTCACTTTTCAGCTCAAACGAAGATACATTGTTCACGAAGCTCACACGTTTCTCGCTCTTAACTGAAAAGCATTGGATGTTAGAGGACCTGTGGTTTGTACCAGTTTCAGAATCAGAGTTGAACTACATATGGTCCGTGTGTGTAGGAAACACAGTACTTTTGTTCTGAGCAAACTCACGTTTCTGTCTGTATTAGAGACTCTAGAAAGCAAGAGCGTGCTTCTTGCTCTAAAGCAGAGTGTGTTTCATGGATGAGAACTGTACCGTGTGTTTCCCTTCAGAAACGGAGTTAAATGAAAGGCTCTGTGTCTTTCTTCAAGCAAGACTTCTTTTCAGGTAAACGAAGTCACTTTTCAGCTCAAACGAAGCTGCATTGTTCACGAAGCTCACACGTTTCTCGCTCTTAACTTAAAAGTATTGGATGTTAGAGGACCTGTGGTTTGTATCAGTTTCATAAACAGAGTTGAACTAGATATGGTCCGTGTGTAGGAAACACAGTTCTTTTGTTCTGAGCACACTCACGTTTCCCTCTGTATTAGAGACTCTAGAAATCAAGAGAGTGCTTCTTGCTCTAAAGCAGAGTGTGTTTCATGGATGAGAACTGTGCCCTGTGTTTCCCTTCAGAAACGGTGTTAAATGCCAGGCTCTGTGTCCTCCTTCAAGCAAGACTACCTTTCAGGTAAACGTAGTCGCTTTTCAGCTCAAACGAAGCTACATTGTTCACAAAGCTCACAAGTTTCTCGCTCTTAACTGAAAAGCATTGGATGTTAGAGGACCTGTGGTTTGTATCAGTTTCAGAAACAGAGTTGAACTAGATATGGTCCGTGTATGTGGGAAACACAGTTCTTTTGTTCTGTGCACACTCACGTTTTCCTCTGTATTAGAGACTCTAGAAATCAAGAGCGTGCTTCTTGCTCTAAAGCAGAATGTGTTTCATGGATGAGAACTCTGCCCTGTGTTTCCCTTCATAAATGGAGTTAAATGCCAGGCAGGTGTCTTCCTACAAGCAATACTTCGTTTCAGGTAAACGCAGTCACTTTTCAGCTCAAACGATGCTACATTGTTCACGAAGCTCACACGTTTCTCGCTCTCAACTGAAAAGCATTGGATGTTAGAGGACCTGTGGTTTGTATCAGTTTCAGAAACAGAGTTGAACTAGATATGGTCCGTGTGTGTAGGAAACACAGTTCTTTTGTTCCGAGCACACTCACGTTTCCCTCTGTATTAGAGACTCTAGAAATCAAGAGCGTGCTTCTTGATCTAAAGCAGAGTGTGTTTCATGGATGAGAACTCTGCCCTATGTTTCCCTTCATAAATGGAGTTAAATGCCAGGTGTGTGTCTTCCTAGAAGCAAGACTTCGTTTCAGGTGAACACAGTCACTTTACAGCTCAAACGAAGCTACATTGTTCACGAAGCTCACACGTTTCTCGATCTTAACTGAAAAGCATTGGATGTTAGAGGACCTGTGATTTGTACCAGTTTCAGAATCAGAGTTGAACTAGATATGGTCCGTGTGGGTAGGAAACACAGTACTTGAGTTCTGAGCACACTCAAGTTCCCTCTGTATTAGAGACTCTAGAAAGCAAGAGCGTGCTTCTTGCTCTAAAGCAGAGTGTGTTTCATGGATGAGAACTGTACCGTGTGTTTCCCTTCAGAAACGGAGTTAAATGAAAGGCTCTGTGTCTTTCTTCAAGCAAGACTTCTTTTCAGGGAAACGAAGTCACTTTTCAGCTCAAACGAAGCTGCATTGTTCACGAAGCTCACACGTTTCTCGCTCTTAACTGAAAAGTATTGGATGTTAGAGGACCTATGGTTTGTATGAGTTTCATAAACAGAGTTGAACTAGATATGGTCCGTGTGTAGGAAACACTGTTCTTTTGTTCTGAGCACACTCACGTTTCCCTCTATATTAGAGACTCTCGAAAGCAAGAGCGTGCTCTTGCTCTAAAGCAGAGTGTGTTTCATGGATGAGAACTGTGCCGTGTGTTTCCCTTCAGAAACGGAGTTAAATGCCATGCTCTGTGCCTCCCTACAAACAAGACCCCGTTTCACGTAAACGCAGTCACTTTTCAGCTCAAACGAAGATACATTGTTCACGAAGCTCACACGTTTCTCGCTCTTAACTGAAAAGCATTGGATGTTAGAGGACCTGTGGTTTGTACCAGTTTCAGAATCAGAGTTGAACGACATATGGTCCGTGTGTGTAGGAAACACAGTACTTTTGTTCTGAGCAAACTCACGTTTCCGTCTGTATTAGAGACTCTAGAAAGCAAGAGCGTGCTTCTTGCTCTAAAGCAGAGTGTGTTTCATGGATGAGAACTGTACCGTGTGTTTCCCTTCAGAAACGGAGTTAAATGAAAGGCTCTGTGTCTTTCTTCAAGCAAGACTTCTTTTCAGGTAAACGAAGTCACTTTTCAGCTCAAACGAAGCTGCATTGTTCACGAAGCTCACACGTTTCTCGCTCTTAACTTAAAAGTATTGGATGTTAGAGGACCTGTGGTTTGTATCAGTTTCATAAACAGAGTTGAACTAGATATGGTCCGTGTGTAGGAAACACAGTTCTTTTGTTCTGAGCACACTCATGTTTCCCTCTGTATTAGAGACTCTAGAAATCAAGAGAGTGCTTCTTGCTCTAAAGCAGAGTGTGTTTCATGGATGAGAACTGTGCCCTGTGTTTCCCTTCAGAAACGGTGTTAAATGCCAGGCTCTGTGTCCTCCTTCAAGCAAGACTACCTTTCAGGTAAACGTAGTCGCTTTTCAGCTCAAACGAAGCTACATTGTTCACAAAGCTCACACGTTTCTCGCTCTTAACTGAAAAGCATTGGATGTTAGAGGACCTGTGGTTTGTATCAGTTTCAGAAACAGAGTTGAACTAGATATGGTCCGTGTATGTGGGAAACACAGTTCTTTTGTTCTGTGCACACTCATGTTTTCCTCTGTATTAGAGACTCTAGAAATCAAGAGCGTGCTTCTTCCTCTAAAGCTGAATGTGTTTCATGGATGAGAACTCTGCCCTGTGTTTCCCTTCATAAATGGAGTTAAATGCCAGGCATGTGTCTTCCTACAAGCAAGACTTCGTTTCAGGTAAACGCAGTCACTTTTCAGCTCAAACGATGCTATATTGTTCACGAAGCTCACACGTTTCTCGCTCTTAACTGAAAAGCATTGGATGTTAGAGGACCTGTGGTTTGTACCAGTTTCAGAATCAGAGTTGAACTAGATATGGTCCGTGTGTGTAGGAAACACAGTACTTTAGTTCTGAGCACACTCACGTTCCCTCTGTATTAGAGACTCTAGAAATCAAGAGCGTGCTTCTTGCTCTAAAGCAGAGTGTGTTTCATGGATGAGAACTGTACCGTGTGTTTCCCTTCAGAAACGGAGTTAAATGAAAGGCTCTGTGTCTTTCTTCAAGCAAGACTTCTTTTCAGGTAAACGAAGTCACTTTTCAGCTCAAACGAAGCTGCATTGTTCACGAAGCTCACACGTTTCTCGCTCTTAACTTAAAAGTATTGGATGTTAGAGGACCTGTGGTTTGTATCAGTTTCATAAACAGAGTTGAACTAGATATGGTCCGTGTGTAGGAAACACAGTTCTTTTGTTCTGAGCACACTCACGTTTCCCTCTGTATTAGAGACTCTAGAAATCAAGAGAGTGCTTCTTGCTCTAAAGCAGAGTGTGTTTCATGGATGAGAACTGTGCCCTGTGTTTCCCTTCAGAAACGGTGTTAAATGCCAGGCTCTGTGTCCTCCTTCAAGCAAGACTACCTTTCAGGTAAACGTAGTCGCTTTTCAGCTCAAACGAAGCTACATTGTTCACAAAGCTCACAAGTTTCTCGCTCTTAACTGAAAAGCATTGGATGTTAGAGGACCTGTGGTTTGTATCAGTTTCAGAAACAGAGTTGAACTAGATATGGTCCGTGTATGTGGGAAACACAGTTCTTTTGTTCTGTGCACACTCATGTTTTCCTCTGTATTAGAGACTCTAGAAATCAAGAGCGTGCTTCTTGCTCTAAAGCTGAATGTGTTTCATGGATGAGAACTCTGCCCTGTGTTTCCCTTCATAAATGGAGTTAAATGCCAGGCATGTGTCTTCCTACAAGCAAGACTTCGTTTCAGGTAAACGCAGTCACTTTTCAGCTCAAACGATGCTACATTGTTCACGAAGCTCACACGTTTCTCGCTCTTAACTGAAAAGCATTGGATGTTAGAGGACCTGTGGTTTGTACCAGTTTCAGAATCAGAGTTGAACTAGATATGGTCCGTGTGTGTAGGAAACACAGTACTTTAGTTCTGAGCACACTCACGTTCCCTCTGTATTAGAGACTCTAGAAATCAAGAGCGTGCTTCTTGCTCTAAAGCAGAGTGTGTTTCATGGATGAGAACTGTACCGTGTGTTTCCCTTCAGAAACGGAGTTAAATGAAAGGCTCTGTGTCTTTCTTCAAGCAAGACTTCTTTTCAGGTAAACGAAGTCACTTTTCAGCTCAAACGAAGCTGCATTGTTCACGAAGCTCACACGTTTCTCGCTCTTAACTTAAAAGTATTGGATGTTAGAGGACCTGTGGTTTGTATGAGTTTCATAAACAGAGTTGAACTAGATATGGTCCGTGTGTAGGAAACACATTTCTTTTGTTCTGAGCACACTCACGTTTCCCTCTGTATTAGAGACTCTAGAAATCAAGAGCGTGCTTCTTGCTCTAAAGCAGAGTGTGTTTCATGGATGAGAACTGTGCCCTGTGTTTCCCTTCAGAAACGGAGTTAAATGCCAGGCTCTGTGTCTTCCTTCAAGCAAGACTATGTTTCAGGTAAATGCAGTCGCTTTTCAGCTCAAACGAATCTACATTGTTCACAAAGCTCACAGGTTTCTCGCTCTTAACTGAAAAGCATTGGATGTTAGAGGACCTGTGGTTTGTATCAGTTTCAGAAACAGAGTTGAACTAGATTTGGTCCGTGTATGTAGGAAACACAGTTCTTTTGTTCTGAGCACACTCACGTTTTCCTCTGTGTTAGAGACTCTAGAAATCAAGAGCGTGCTTCTTGCTCTAAAGCAGAGTGTGTTTCATGGATGAGAACTGTACCGTGTGTTTCCCTTCAGAAACGGAGTTAAATGAAAGGCTCTGTGTCTTTCTTCAAGCAAGACTTCTTTTCAGGTAAACGAAGTCACTTTTCAGCTCAAACGAAGCTGCATTGTTCACGAAGCTCACACGTTTCTCGCTCTTAACTGAAAAGTATTGGATGTTAGAGGACCTATGGTTTGTATGAGTTTCATAAACAGAGTTGAACTAGATATGGTCCGTGTGTAGGAAACACTGTTCTTTTGTTCTGAGCACACTCACGTTTCCCTCTATATTAGAGACTCTCGAAAGCAAGAGCGTACTCTTGCTCTAAAGCAGAGTGTGTTTCATGGATGAGAACTGTGCCGTGTGTTTCCCTTCAGAAACGGAGTTAAATGCCATGCTCTGTGCCTCCCTACAAACAAGACCCCGTTTCAGGTAAACGCAGTCACTTTTCAGCTCAAACGAAGATACATTGTTCACGAAGCTCACACGTTTCTCGCTCTTAACTGAAAAGCATTGGATGTTAGAGGACCTGTGGTTTGTACCAGTTTCAGAATCAGAGTTGAACGACATATGGTCCGTGTGTGTAGGAAACACAGTACTTTTGTTCTGAGCAAACTCACGTTTCCGTCTGTATTAGAGACTCTAGAAAGCAAGAGCGTGCTTCTTGCTCTAAAGCAGAGTGTGTTTCATGGATGAGAACTGTACCGTGTGTTTCCCTTCAGAAACGGAGTTAAATGAAAGGCTCTGTGTCTTTCTTCAAGCAAGACTTCTTTTCAGGTAAACGAAGTCACTTTTCAGCTCAAACGAAGCTGCATTGTTCACGAAGCTCACACGTTTCTCGCTCTTAACTTAAAAGTATTGGATGTTAGAGGACCTGTGGTTTGTATCAGTTTCATAAACAGAGTTGAACTAGATATGGTCCGTGTGTAGGAAACACAGTTCTTTTGTTCTGAGCACACTCACGTTTCCCTCTGTATTAGAGACTCTAGAAATCAAGAGAGTGCTTCTTGCTCTAAAGCAGAGTGTGTTTCATGGATGAGAACTGTGCCCTGTGTTTCCCTTCAGAAACGGTGTTAAATGCCAGGCTCTGTGTCCTCCTTCAAGCAAGACTACCTTTCAGGTAAACGTAGTCGCTTTTCAGCTCAAACGAAGCTACATTGTTCACAAAGCTCACAAGTTTCTCGCTCTTAACTGAAAAGCATTGGATGTTAGAGGACCTGTGGTTTGTACCAGTTTCAGAATCAGAGTTGAACTAGATATGGTCCGTGTGTGTAGGAAACACAGTACTTTAGTTCTGAGCACACTCACGTTCCCTCTGTATTAGAGACTCTAGAAATCAAGAGCGTGCTTCTTGCTCTAAAGCAGAGTGTGTTTCATGGATGAGAACTGTACCGTGTGTTTCCCTTCAGAAACGGAGTTAAATGAAAGGCTCTGTGTCTTTCTTCAAGCAAGACTACTTTTCAGGTAAACGAAGTCACTTTTCAGCTCAAACGAAGCTGCATTGTTCACGAAGCTCACACGTTTCTCGCTCTTAACTGAAAAGTATTGGATGTTAGAGGACCTGTGGTTTGTATGAGTTTCATAAACAGAGTTGAACTAGATATGGTCCGTGTGTAGGAAACACAGGTCTTTTGTTCTGAGCACACTCACGTTTCCCTCTGTATTAGAGACTCTAGAAATCAAGAGCGTGCTTCTTGCTCTAAAGCAGAGTGTGTTTCATGGATGAGAACTGTGTCCTGTGTTTCCCTTCAGAAACGGAGTTAAATGCCAGGCTCTGTGTCTTCCTTCAAGCAAGACTACGTTTCAGGTAAATGCAGTCGCTTTTCAGCTCAAACGAATCTACATTGTTCACAAAGCTCACACGTTTCTCGCTCTTAACTGAAAAGCATTGGATGTTAGAGGAACTGTGGTTTGTATCAGTTTCAGAAACAGAGTTGAACTAGATATGGTCTGTGTATGTAGGAAACACAGTTCTTTTGTTCTGAGCACACTCACGTTTTCCTCTGTGTTAGAGACTCTAGAAATCAAGAGCGTGCTTCTTGCTCTAAAGCAGAGTGTGTTTCATGGATGACAACTGTGCCCTGTGTTTCCCTTCAGAAACGGTGTTAAATGCCAGGCTCTGTGTCCTCCTTCAAGCAAGACTACCTTTCAGGTAAACGCAGTCGCTTTTCAGCTCAAACGAAGCTACATTGTTCACAAAGCTCACAAGTTTCTCGCTAAAACTGAAAAGCATTGGATGTTAGAGGACCTGTGGTTTGTATCAGTTTCAGAAACAGAGTTGAACTAGATATGGTCCGTGTATGTAGGAAACACAGTTCTTTTGTTCTGTGCACACTCACGTTTTCCTCTGTATTAGAGACTCTAGAAATCAAGAGCGTGCTTCTTGCTCTAAAGCAGAATGTGTTTCATGGATGAGAACTCGGCCCTGTGTTTCCCTTCATAAATGGAGTTAAATGCCAGGCAGGTGTCTTCCTACAAGCAATACTTCGTTTCAGGTAAACGCAGTCACTTTTCAGCTCAAACGATGCTACATTGTTCACGAAGCTCACACGTTTCTCGCTCTCAACTGAAAAGCATTGGATGTTAGAGGACCTGTGGTTTGTATCAGTTTCAGAGACAGAGTTGAACTAGATATGGTCCGTGTGGGTAGGAAACACAGTACTTTAGTTCTGAGCACACTCAAGTTTCCCTCTATATTAGAGACTCTCGAAAGCAAGAGCGTGCTCTTGCTCTAAAGCAGAGTGTGTTTCATGGATGAGAACTGTGCCGTGTGTTTCCCTTCAGAAACGGAGTTAAATGCCATGCTCTGTGCCTCCCTACAAACAAGACCCCGTTTCAGGTAATCGCAGTCACTTTTCAGCTCAAACGAAGATACAATGTTCACGAAGCTCACACGTTTCTCGCTCTTAACTGAAAAGCATTGGATGTTAGAGGACCTGTGGTTTGTACCAGTTTCAGAATCAGAGTTGAACTACATATGGTCCGTGTGTGTAGGAAACACAGTTCTTTTGTTCTGAGCACACTCACGTTTCCCTCTGTATTAGAGACTCTAGAAATCAAGAGCGTGCTTCTTGCTCTAAAGCAGAGTGTGTTTCATGGATGAGAACTGTACCGTGTGTTTCCCTTCAGAAACGGAGTTAAATGAAAGGCTCTGTGTCTTTCTTCAAGCAAGACTTCTTTTCAGGTAAACGAAGTCACTTTTCAGCTCAAACGAAGCTGCATTGTTTACGAAGCTCACACGTTTCTCGCTCTTAACTTAAAAGTATTGGATGTTAGAGGACCTGTGGTTTGTATCAGTTTCATAAACAGAGTTGAACTAGATATGGTCCGTGTGTAGGAAACACAGTTCTTTTGTTCTGAGCACACTCACGTTTCCCTCTGTATTAGAGACTCTAGAAATCAAGAGCGTGCTTCTTGCTCTAAAGCAGAGTGTGTTTCATGGATGAGAACTGTGCCCTGTGTTTCCCTTCAGAAACGGTGTTAAATGCCAGGCTCTGTGTCCTCCTTCAAGCAAGACTACCTTTCAGGTAAACGTAGTCGCTTTTCAGCTCAAACGAAGCTACATTGTTCACAAAGCTCACAAGTTTCTCGCTCTTAACTGAAAAGCATGGGATGTTAGAGGACCTGTGGTTTGTATCAGTTTCAGAAACAGAGTTGAACTAGATATGGTCCGTGTATGTGGGAAACACAGTTCTTTTGTTCTGTGCACACTCACGTTTTCCTCTGTATTAGAGACTCTAGAAATCAAGAGCGTGCTTCTTGCTCTAAAGCTGAATGTGTTTCATGGATGAGAACTCTGCCCTGTGTTTCCCTTCATAAATGGAGTTAAATGCCAGGCATGTGTCTTCCTACAAGCAAGACTTCGTTTCAGGTAAACGCAGTCACTTTTCAGCTCAAACGATGCTACATTGTTCACGAAGCTCACACGTTTCTCGCTCTTAACTGAAAAGCATTGGATGTTAGAGGACCTGTGATTTGTACCAGTTTCAGAATCAGAGTTGAACTAGATATGGTCCGTGTGTGTAGGAAACACAGTACTTTAGTTCTGAGCACACTCACGTTCCCTCTGTATTAGAGACTCTAGAAAGCAAGAGCCTGCTTCTTGCTCTAAAGCAGACTGTGTTTCATGGAAGAGAACTGTACCGTGTGTTTCCCTTCAGAAACGTAGTTAAATGCCAGGCTCTGTGTCTTTCTTCAAGCAAGACTTCGTTTCAGGTAAACGCAGTCACTTTTCAGCTCAAACGAAGCTACATTGTTCACGAAGCTCACACGTTTCTCGCTCTTAAGTGAAAAGCATTGGATGTTAGTGGACCTGAGGTTTGTATCAGTTTCAGAAACAGAGTTGAACTAGATATGGTCGGTTTGTGTAGGAAACACAGGTCTTTTGTTCTGAGCACACTCACGTTTCCCTCTGTATTAGAGACTCTAGAAATCAAGAGCGTGCTTCTTGCTCTAAAGCAGAGTGTGTTTCATGGATGAGAACTGTGCCCTGTGTTTCCCTTCAGAAACGGAGTTAAATGCCAGGCTCTGTGTCTTCCTTCAAGCAAGACTACGTTTCAGGTAAATGCAGTCGCTTTTCAGCTCAAACGAATCTACATTGTTCACAAAGCTCACACGTTTCTCGCTCTTAACTGAAAAGCATTGGATGTTAGCGGACCTGTGGTTTGTATCAGTTTCAGAAACAGAGTTGAACTAGATTTGGTCCGTGTATGTAGGAAACACAGTTCTTTTGTTCTGAGCACACTCACGTTTTCCTCTGTGTTAGAGACTCTAGAAATCAAGAGCGTGCTTCTTGCTCTAAAGCAGAGTGTGTTTCATGGATGACAACTGTGCCCTGTGTTTCCCTTCAGAAACGGTGTTAAATGCCAGGCTCTGTGTCCTCCTTCAAGCAAGACTACCTTTCAGGTAAACGCAGTCGCTTTTCAGCTCAAACGAAGCTACATTGTTCACAAAGCTCACAAGTTTCTCGCTCTTAACTGAAAAGCATTGGATGTTAGAGGACCTGTGGTTTGTATCAGTTTCAGAAACAGAGTTGAACTAGATATGGTCCGTGTATGTAGGAAACACAGTTCTTTTGTTGTGTGCACACTCACGTTTTCCTCTGTATTAGAGACTCTAGAAATCAAGAGCGTGCTTCTTGCTCTAAAGCAGAATGTGTTTCATGGATGAGAACTCTGCCCTGTGTTTCCCTTCATAAAAGGAGTTAAATCCCAGGCAGGTGTCTTCCTACAAGCAATACTTCGTTTCAGGTAAACGCAGTCACTTTTCAGCTCAAACGATGCTACATTGTTCACGAAGCTCACACGTTTCTCGCTCTCAACTGAAAAGCATTGGATGTTAGAGGACCTGTGGTTTGTATCAGTTTCAGAAACAGAGTTGAACTAGATATGGTCCGTGTGTGTAGGAAACACAGTTCTTTTGTTCCGAGCACACTCACGTTTCCCTCTGTATTAGAGACTCTAGAAATCAAGAGCGTGCTTCTTGATCTAAAGCAGAGTGTGTTTCATGGATGAGAACTCTGCCCTATGTTTCCCTTCATAAATGGAGTTAAATGCCAGGTGTGTGTCTTCCTAGAAGCAAGACTTCGTTTAAGGTGAACACAGTCACTTTTCAGCTCAAACGAAGCTACATTGTTCACGAAGCTCACACGTTTCTCGCTCTTAACTGAAAAGCATTGGATGTTAGAGGACCTGTGATTTGTACCAGTTTCAGAATCAGAGTTGAACTAGATATGGTCCGTGTGGGTAGGAAACACAGTACTTTAGTTCTGAGCACACTCAAGTTCCCTCTGTATTAGAGACTCTAGAAAGCAAGAGCGTGCTTCTTGCTCTAAAGCAGAGTGTGTTTCATGGATGAGAACTGTACCGTGTGTTTCCCTTCAGAAACGGAGTTAAATGAAAGGCTCTGTGTCTTTCTTCAAGCAAGACTTCTTTTCAGGTAAACGAAGTCACTTTTCAGCTCAAACGAAGCTGCATTGTTCACGAAGCTCACACGTTTCTCGCTCTTAACTGAAAAGTATTGGATGTTAGAGGACCTATGGTTTGTATGAGTTTCATAAACAGAGTTGA
The DNA here is from genome assembly GCA_949786385.1 of Onychomys leucogaster. Lineage (NCBI taxonomy): Eukaryota > Metazoa > Chordata > Mammalia > Rodentia > Cricetidae > Onychomys > Onychomys leucogaster. Next base: position 979,971 of record CATKUP010000142.1, read on the forward strand.
ACTAGATATGGTCCGTGTGTAGGAAACACTGTTCTTTTGTTCTGAGCACACTCACGTTTCCCTCTATATTAGAGACTCTCGAAAGCAAGAGCGTGCTCTTGCTCTAAAGCAGAGTGTGTTTCATGGATGAGAACTGTGCCGTGTGTTTCCCTTCAGAAACGGAGTTAAATGCCATGCTCTGTGCCTCCCTACAAACAAGACCCCGTTTCAGGTAAACGCAGTCACTTTTCAGCTCAAACGAAGATACATTGTTCACGAAGCTCACACGTTTCTCGCTCTTAACTGAAAAGCATTGGATGTTAGAGGACCTGTGGTTTGTACCAGTTTCAGAATCAGAGTTGAACTACATATGGTCCGTGTGTGTAGGAAACACAGTACTTTTGTTCTGAGCAAACTCACGTTTCTGTCTGTATTAGAGACTCTAGAAAGCAAGAGCGTGCTTCTTGCTCTAAAGCAGAGTGTGTTTCATGGATGAGAACTGTACCGTGTGTTTCCCTTCAGAAACGGAGTTAAATGAAAGGCTCTGTGTCTTTCTTCAAGCAAGACTTCTTTTCAGGTAAACGAAGTCACTTTTCAGCTCAAACGAAGCTGCATTGTTCACGAAGCTCACACGTTTCTCGCTCTTAACTGAAAAGTATTGGATGTTAGAGGACCTATGGTTTGTATGAGTTTCATAAACAGAGTTGAACTAGATATGGTCGGTGTGTAGGAAACACTGTTCTTTTGTTCTGAGCACACTCACGTTTCCCTCTATATTAGAGACTCTCGAAAGCAAGAGCGTGCTCTTGCTCTAAAGCAGAGTGTGTTTCATGGATGAGAACTGTGCCGTGTGTTTCCCTTCAGAAACGGAGTTAAATGCCATGCTCTGTGCCTCCCTACAAACAAGACCCCGTTTCAGGTAAACGCAGTCACTTTTCAGCTCAAACGAAGATACATTGTTCACGAAGCTCACACGTTTCTCGCTCTTAACTGAAAAGCATTGGATGTTAGAGGACCTGTGGTTTGTACCCGTTTCAGAATCAGAGTTGAACTACATATGGTCCGTGTGTGTAGGAAACACAGTACTTTTGTTCTGAGCAAACTCACGTTTCTGTCTGTATTAGAGACTCTAGAAATCAAGAGAGTGCTTCTTGCTCTAAAGCAGAGTGTGTTTCATGGATGAGAACTGTGCCCTGTGTTTCCCTTCAGAAACGGTGTTAAATGCCAGGCTCTGTGTCCTCCTTCAAGCAAGACTACCTTTCAGGTAAACGTAGTCGCTTTTCAGCTCAAACGAAGCTACATTGTTCACAAAGCTCACAAGTTTCTCGCTCTTAACTGAAAAGCATTGGATGTTAGAGGACCTGTGGTTTGTATCAGTTTCAGAAACAGAGTTGAACTAGATATGGTCCGTGTATGTGGGAAACACAGTTCTTTTGTTCTGTGCACACTCACGTTTTCCTCTGTATTAGAGACTCTAGAAATCAAGAGCGTGCTTCTTGCTCTAAAGCAGAATGTGTTTCATGGATGAGAACTCTGCCCTGTGTTTCCCTTCATAAATGGAGTTAAATGCCAGGCAGGTGTCTTCCTACAAGCAATACTTCGTTTCAGGTAAACACAGTCACTTTTCAGCTCAAACGATGCTACATTGTTCACGAAGCTCACACGTTTCTCGCTCTCAACTGAAAAGCATTGGATGTTAGAGGACCTGTGGTTTGTATCAGTTTCAGAAACAGAGTTGAACTAGATATGGTCCGTGTATGTAGGAAACACAGTTCTTTTGTTCTGTGCACACTCACGTTTTCCTCTGTATTAGAGACTCTAGAAATCAAGAGCGTGCTTCTTGCTCTAAAGCAGAATGTGTTTCATGGATGAGAACTCTGCCCTGTGTTTCCCTTCATAAAAGGAGTTAAATCCCAGGCAGGTGTCTTCCTACAAGCAATACTTCGTTTCAGGTAAACGCAGTCACTTTTCAGCTCAAACGATGCTACATTGTTCACGAAGCTCACACGTTTCTCGCTCTCAACTGAAAAGCATTGGATGTTAGAGGACCTGTGGTTTGTATCAGTTTCAGAAACAGAGTTGAACTAGATATGGTCCGTGTGTGTAGGAAACACAGTTCTTTTTTTCCGAGCACACTCACGTTTCCCTCTGTATTAGAGACTCTAGAAATCAAGAGCGTGCTTCTTGATCTAAAGCAGAGTGTGTTTCATGGATGAGAACTCTGCCCTATGTTTCCCTTCATAAATGGAGTTAAATGCCAGGTGTGTGTCTTCCTAGAAGCAAGACTTCGTTTAAGGTGAACACAGTCACTTTTCAGCTCAAACGAAGCTACATTGTTCACGAAGCTCACACGTTTCTCGCTCTTAACTGAAAAGCATTGGATGTTAGAGGACCTGTGATTTGTACCAGTGTCAGAATCAGAGTTGAACTAGATATGGTCCGTGTGGGTAGGAAACACAGTACTTTAGTTCTGAGCACACTCAAGTTCCCTCTGTATTAGAGACTCTAGAAAGCAAGAGCGTGCTTCTTGCTCTAAAGCAGAGTGTGTTTCATGGATGAGAACTGTACCGTGTGTTTCCCTTCAGAAACGGAGTTAAATGAAAGGCTCTGTGTCTTTCTTCAAGCAAGACTTCTTTTCAGGTAAACGAAGTCACTTTTCAGCTCAAACGAAGCTGCATTGTTCACGAAGCTCACACGTTTCTCGCTCTTAACTGAAAAGTATTGGATGTTAGAGGACCTATGGTTTGTATGAGTTTCATAAACAGAGTTGAACTAGATATGGTCCGTGTGTAGGAAACACTGTTCTTTTGTTCTGAGCACACTCACGTTTCCCTCTATATTAGAGACTCTCGAAAGCAAGAGCGTGCTCTTGCTCTAAAGCAGAGTGTGTTTCATGGATGAGAACTGTGCCGTGTGTTTCCCTTCAGAAACGGAGTTAAATGCCATGCTCTGTGCCTCCCTACAAACAAGACCCCGTTTCAGGTAAACGCGGTCACTTTTCAGCTCAAACGAAGATACATTGTTCACGAAGCTCACACGTTTCTCGCTCTTAACTGAAAAGCATTGGATGTTAGAGGACCTGTGGTTTGTACCAGTTTCAGAATCAGAGTTGAACTACATATGGTCCGTGTGTGTAGGAAACACAGTACTTTTGTTCTGAGCAAACTCACGTTTCTGTCTGTATTAGAGACTCTAGAAAGCAAGAGCGTGCTTCTTGCTCTAAAGCAGAGTGTGTTTCATGGATGAGAACTGTACCGTGTGTTTCCCTTCAGAAACGGAGTTAAATGAAAGGCTCTGTGTCTTTCTTCAAGCAAGACTTCTTTTCAGGTAAACGAAGTCACTTTTCAGCTCAAACGAAGCTGCATTGTTCACGAAGCTCACACGTTTCTCGCTCTTAACTTAAAAGTATTGGATGTTAGAGGACCTGTGGTTTGTATCAGTTTCATAAACAGAGTTGAACTAGATATGGTCCGTGTGTAGGAAACACAGTTCTTTTGTTCTGAGCACACTCACGTTTCCCTCTGTATTAGAGACTCTAGAAATCAAGAGAGTGCTTCTTGCTCTAAAGCAGAGTGTGTTTCATGGATGAGAACTGTGCCCTGTGTTTCCCTTCAGAAACGGTGTTAAATGCCAGGCTCTGTGTCCTCCTTCAAGCAAGACTACCTTTCAGGTAAACGTAGTCGCTTTTCAGCTCAAACGAAGCTACATTGTTCACAAAGCTCACAAGTTTCTCGCTCTTAACTGAAAAGCATTGGATGTTAGAGGACCTGTGGTTTGTATCAGTTTCAGAAACAGAGTTGAACTAGATATGGTCCGTGTATGTGGGAAACACAGTTCTTTTGTTCTGTGCACACTCACGTTTTCCTCTGTATTAGAGACTCTAGAAATCAAGAGCGTGCTTCTTGCTCTAAAGCAGAATGTGTTTCATGGATGAGAACTCTGCCCTGTGTTTCCCTTCATAAATGGAGTTAAATGCCAGGCAGGTGTCTTCCTACAAGCAATACTTCGTTTCAGGTAAACGCAGTCACTTTTCAGCTCAAACGATGCTACATTGTTCACGAAGCTCACACGTTTCTCGCTCTCAACTGAAAAGCATTGGATGTTAGAGGACCTGTGGTTTGTATCAGTTTCAGAAACAGAGTTGAACTAGATATGGTCCGTGTGTGTAGGAAACACAGTTCTTTTGTTCCGAGCACACTCACGTTTCCCTCTGTATTAGAGACTCTAGAAATCAAGAGCGTGCTTCTTGATCTAAAGCAGAGTGTGTTTCATGGATGAGAACTCTGCCCTATGTTTCCCTTCATAAATGGAGTTAAATGCCAGGTGTGTGTCTTCCTAGAAGCAAGACTTCGTTTCAGGTGAACACAGTCACTTTACAGCTCAAACGAAGCTACATTGTTCACGAAGCTCACACGTTTCTCGATCTTAACTGAAAAGCATTGGATGTTAGAGGACCTGTGATTTGTACCAGTTTCAGAATCAGAGTTGAACTAGATATGGTCCGTGTGGGTAGGAAACACAGTACTTGAGTTCTGAGCACACTCAAGTTCCCTCTGTATTAGAGACTCTAGAAAGCAAGAGCGTGCTTCTTGCTCTAAAGCAGAGTGTGTTTCATGGATGAGAACTGTACCGTGTGTTTCCCTTCAGAAACGGAGTTAAATGAAAGGCTCTGTGTCTTTCTTCAAGCAAGACTTCTTTTCAGGGAAACGAAGTCACTTTTCAGCTCAAACGAAGCTGCATTGTTCACGAAGCTCACACGTTTCTCGCTCTTAACTGAAAAGTATTGGATGTTAGAGGACCTATGGTTTGTATGAGTTTCATAAACAGAGTTGAACTAGATATGGTCCGTGTGTAGGAAACACTGTTCTTTTGTTCTGAGCACACTCACGTTTCCCTCTATATTAGAGACTCTCGAAAGCAAGAGCGTGCTCTTGCTCTAAAGCAGAGTGTGTTTCATGGATGAGAACTGTGCCGTGTGTTTCCCTTCAGAAACGGAGTTAAATGCCATGCTCTGTGCCTCCCTACAAACAAGACCCCGTTTCACGTAAACGCAGTCACTTTTCAGCTCAAACGAAGATACATTGTTCACGAAGCTCACACGTTTCTCGCTCTTAACTGAAAAGCATTGGATGTTAGAGGACCTGTGGTTTGTACCAGTTTCAGAATCAGAGTTGAACGACATATGGTCCGTGTGTGTAGGAAACACAGTACTTTTGTTCTGAGCAAACTCACGTTTCCGTCTGTATTAGAGACTCTAGAAAGCAAGAGCGTGCTTCTTGCTCTAAAGCAGAGTGTGTTTCATGGATGAGAACTGTACCGTGTGTTTCCCTTCAGAAACGGAGTTAAATGAAAGGCTCTGTGTCTTTCTTCAAGCAAGACTTCTTTTCAGGTAAACGAAGTCACTTTTCAGCTCAAACGAAGCTGCATTGTTCACGAAGCTCACACGTTTCTCGCTCTTAACTTAAAAGTATTGGATGTTAGAGGACCTGTGGTTTGTATCAGTTTCATAAACAGAGTTGAACTAGATATGGTCCGTGTGTAGGAAACACAGTTCTTTTGTTCTGAGCACACTCATGTTTCCCTCTGTATTAGAGACTCTAGAAATCAAGAGAGTGCTTCTTGCTCTAAAGCAGAGTGTGTTTCATGGATGAGAACTGTGCCCTGTGTTTCCCTTCAGAAACGGTGTTAAATGCCAGGCTCTGTGTCCTCCTTCAAGCAAGACTACCTTTCAGGTAAACGTAGTCGCTTTTCAGCTCAAACGAAGCTACATTGTTCACAAAGCTCACACGTTTCTCGCTCTTAACTGAAAAGCATTGGATGTTAGAGGACCTGTGGTTTGTATCAGTTTCAGAAACAGAGTTGAACTAGATATGGTCCGTGTATGTGGGAAACACAGTTCTTTTGTTCTGTGCACACTCATGTTTTCCTCTGTATTAGAGACTCTAGAAATCAAGAGCGTGCTTCTTCCTCTAAAGCTGAATGTGTTTCATGGATGAGAACTCTGCCCTGTGTTTCCCTTCATAAATGGAGTTAAATGCCAGGCATGTGTCTTCCTACAAGCAAGACTTCGTTTCAGGTAAACGCAGTCACTTTTCAGCTCAAACGATGCTATATTGTTCACGAAGCTCACACGTTTCTCGCTCTTAACTGAAAAGCATTGGATGTTAGAGGACCTGTGGTTTGTACCAGTTTCAGAATCAGAGTTGAACTAGATATGGTCCGTGTGTGTAGGAAACACAGTACTTTAGTTCTGAGCACACTCACGTTCCCTCTGTATTAGAGACTCTAGAAATCAAGAGCGTGCTTCTTGCTCTAAAGCAGAGTGTGTTTCATGGATGAGAACTGTACCGTGTGTTTCCCTTCAGAAACGGAGTTAAATGAAAGGCTCTGTGTCTTTCTTCAAGCAAGACTTCTTTTCAGGTAAACGAAGTCACTTTTCAGCTCAAACGAAGCTGCATTGTTCACGAAGCTCACACGTTTCTCGCTCTTAACTTAAAAGTATTGGATGTTAGAGGACCTGTGGTTTGTATCAGTTTCATAAACAGAGTTGAACTAGATATGGTCCGTGTGTAGGAAACACAGTTCTTTTGTTCTGAGCACACTCACGTTTCCCTCTGTATTAGAGACTCTAGAAATCAAGAGAGTGCTTCTTGCTCTAAAGCAGAGTGTGTTTCATGGATGAGAACTGTGCCCTGTGTTTCCCTTCAGAAACGGTGTTAAATGCCAGGCTCTGTGTCCTCCTTCAAGCAAGACTACCTTTCAGGTAAACGTAGTCGCTTTTCAGCTCAAACGAAGCTACATTGTTCACAAAGCTCACAAGTTTCTCGCTCTTAACTGAAAAGCATTGGATGTTAGAGGACCTGTGGTTTGTATCAGTTTCAGAAACAGAGTTGAACTAGATTTGGTCCGTGTATGTAGGAAACACAGTTCTTTTGTTCTGAGCACACTCACGTTTTCCTCTGTGTTAGAGACTCTAGAAATCAAGAGCGTGCTTCTTGCTCTAAAGCAGAGTGTGTTTCATGGATGAGAACTGTACCGTGTGTTTCCCTTCAGAAACGGAGTTAAATGAAAGGCTCTGTGTCTTTCTTCAAGCAAGACTTCTTTTCAGGTAAACGAAGTCACTTTTCAGCTCAAACGAAGCTGCATTGTTCACGAAGCTCACACGTTTCTCGCTCTTAACTGAAAAGTATTGGATGTTAGAGGACCTATGGTTTGTATGAGTTTCATAAACAGAGTTGAACTAGATATGGTCCGTGTGTAGGAAACACTGTTCTTTTGTTCTGAGCACACTCACGTTTCCCTCTATATTAGAGACTCTCGAAAGCAAGAGCGTACTCTTGCTCTAAAGCAGAGTGTGTTTCATGGATGAGAACTGTGCCGTGTGTTTCCCTTCAGAAACGGAGTTAAATGCCATGCTCTGTGCCTCCCTACAAACAAGACCCCGTTTCAGGTAAACGCAGTCACTTTTCAGCTCAAACGAAGATACATTGTTCACGAAGCTCACACGTTTCTCGCTCTTAACTGAAAAGCATTGGATGTTAGAGGACCTGTGGTTTGTACCAGTTTCAGAATCAGAGTTGAACGACATATGGTCCGTGTGTGTAGGAAACACAGTACTTTTGTTCTGAGCAAACTCACGTTTCCGTCTGTATTAGAGACTCTAGAAAGCAAGAGCGTGCTTCTTGCTCTAAAGCAGAGTGTGTTTCATGGATGAGAACTGTACCGTGTGTTTCCTTTCATAAACGGAGTTAAATGAAAGGCTCTGTGTCTTTCTTCAAGCAAGACTTCTTTTCAGGTAAACGAAGTCACTTTTCAGCTCAAACGAAGCTGCATTGTTCACGAAGCTCACACGTTTCTCGCTCTTAACTTAAAAGTATTGGATGTTAGAGGACCTGTGGTTTGTATCAGTTTCATAAACAGAGTTGAACTAGATATGGTCCGTGTGTAGGAAACACAGTTCTTTTGTTCTGAGCACACTCACGTTTCCCTCTGTATTAGAGACTCTAGAAATCAAGAGAGTGCTTCTTGCTCTAAAGCAGAGTGTGTTTCATGGATGAGAACTGTGCCCTGTGTTTCCCTTCAGAAACGGTGTTAAATGCCAGGCTCTGTGTCCTCCTTCAAGCAAGACTACCTTTCAGGTAAACGTAGTCGCTTTTCAGCTCAAACGAAGCTACATTGTTCACAAAGCTCACAAGTTTCTCGCTCTTAACTGAAAAGCATTGGATGTTAGAGGACCTGTGGTTTGTACCAGTTTCAGAATCAGAGTTGAACTAGATATGGTCCGTGTGTGTAGGAAACACAGTACTTTAGTTCTGAGCACACTCACGTTCCCTCTGTATTAGAGACTCTAGAAATCAAGAGCGTGCTTCTTGCTCTAAAGCAGAGTGTGTTTCATGGATGAGAACTGTACCGTGTGTTTCCCTTCAGAAACGGAGTTAAATGAAAGGCTCTGTGTCTTCCTTCAAGCAAGACTATGTTTCAGGTAAATGCAGTCGCTTTTCAGCTCAAACGAATCTACATTGTTCACAAAGCTCACAGGTTTCTCGCTCTTAACTGAAAAGCATTGGATGTTAGAGGACCTGTGGTTTGTATCAGTTTCAGAAACAGAGTTGAACTAGATTTGGTCCGTGTATGTAGGAAACACAGTTCTTTTGTTCTGAGCACACTCACGTTTTCCTCTGTGTTAGAGACTCTAGAAATCAAGAGCGTGCTTCTTGCTCGAAAGCAGAGTGTGTTTCATGGATGACAACTGTGCCCTGTGTTTCCCTTCAGAAACGGTGTTAAATGCCAGGCTCTGTGTCCTCCTTCAAGCAAGACTACCTTTCAGGTAAACGCAGTCGCTTTTCAGCTCAAACGAAGCTACATTGTTCACAAAGCTCACAAGTTTCTCGCTCTTAACTGAAAAGCATTGGATGTTAGAGGACCTGTGGTTTGTATCAGTTTCAGAAACAGAGTTGAACTAGATATGGTCCGTGTATGTAGGAAACACAGTTCTTTTGTTCTGTGCACACTCACGTTTTCCTCTGTATTAGAGACTCTAGAAATCAAGAGCGTGCTTCTTGCTCTAAAGCAGAATGTGTTTCATGGATGAGAACTCTGCCCTGTGTTTCCCTTCATAAATGGAGTTAAATGCCAGGCAGGTGTCTTCCTACAAGCAATACTTCGTTTCAGGTAAACGCAGTCACTTTTCAGCTCAAACGATGCTACATTGTTCACGAAGCTCACACGTTTCTCGCTCTCAACTGAAAAGCATTGGATGTTAGAGGACCTGTGGTTTGTATCAGTTTCAGAAACAGAGTTGAACTAGATATGGTCCGTGTGTAGGAAACACAGTTCTTTTGTTCTGAGCACACTCACGTTTCCCTATATATTAGAGACTCTCGAAAGCAAGAGCGTGCTCTTGCTCTAAAGCAGAGTGTGTTTCATGGATGAGAACTCTGCCCTGTGTTTCCCTTCATAAATGGAGTTAAATGCCAGGCATGTGTCTTCCTACAAGCAAGACTTCGTTTCAGGTAAACGCAGTCACTTTTCAGCTCAAACGATGCTACATTGTTCACGAAGCTCACACGTTTCTCGCTCTTAACTGAAAAGCATTGGATGTTAGAGGACCTGTGATTTGTACCAGATTCAGAATCAGAGTTGAACTAGATATGGTCCGTGTGTGTAGGAAACACAGTACTTTAGTTCTGAGCACACTCACGTTCCCTCTGTATTAGAGACTCTAGAAAGCAAGAGCCTGCTTCTTGCTCTAAAGCAGACTGTGTTTCATGGAAGAGAACTGTACCGTGTGTTTCCCTTCAGAAACGTAGTTAAATGCCAGGCTCTGTGTCTTTCTTCAAGCAAGACTTCGTTTCAGGTAAACGAAGTCACTTTTCAGCTCAAACGATGCTACATTGTTCACGAAGCTTTCACGTTTCTCGCTCTCAACTGAAAAGCATTGGATGTTAGAGGACCTGTGGTTTGTATCAGTTTCAGAAACAGAGTTGAACTAGATATGGTCCGTGTGTGTAGGAAACACAGTTCTTTTGTTCCGAGCACACTAACGTTTCCCTCTGTATTAGAGACTCTAGAAATCAAGAGCGTGCTTCTTGATCTAAAGCAGAGTGTGTTTCATGGATGAGAACTCTGCCCTATGTTTCCCTTCATAAATGGAGTTAAATGCCAGGTGTGTGTCTTCCTAGAAGCAAGACTTCGTTTAAGGTGAACACAGTCACTTTTCAGCTAAAACGAAGCTACATTGTTCACGAAGCTCACACGTTTCTCGCTCTTAACTGAAAAGCATTGGATGTTAGAGGACCTGTGGTTTGTACCAGTTTCAGAATCAGAGTTGAACTACATATGGTCCGTGTGTGTAGGAAACACAGTACTTTTGTTCTGAGCAAACTCACGTTTCCGTCTGTATTAGAGACTCTAGAAAGCAAGAGCGTGCTTCTTGCTCTAAAGCAGAGTGTGTTTCATGGATGAGAACTGTACCGTGTGTTTCCCTTCAGAAACGTAGTTAAATGCCAGGCTCTGTGTCTTTCTTCAAGCAAGACTTCTTTTCAGGTAAACGAAGTCACTTTTCAGCTCAAACGAAGCTGCATTGTTCACGAAGCTCACACGTTTCTCGCTCTTAACTTAAAAGTATTGGATGTTAGAGGACCTGTGGTTTGTATCAGTTTCATAAACAGAGTTGAACTAGATATGGTCCGTGTGTAGGAAACACAGTTCTTTTGTTCTGAGCACACTCACGTTTCCCTCTGTATTAGAGACTCTAGAAATCAAGAGAGTGCTTCTTGCTCTAAAGCAGAGTGTGTTTCATGGATGAGAACTATGCCCTGTGTTTCCCTTCAGAAACGGTGTTAAATGCCAGGCTCTGTATCCTCCTTCTAGCAAGACTACCTTTCAGGTAAACGTAGTCGCTTTTCAGCTCAAACGAAGCTACATTGTTCAAAAAGCTCACAAGTTTCTCGCTCTTAACTGAAAAGCATTGGATGTTAGAGGACCTGTGGTTTGTATCAGTTTCAGAAACAGAGTTGAACTAGATATGGTCCGTGTATGTGGGAAACACAGTTCTTTTGTTCTGTGCACACTCACGTTTTCCTCTGTATTAGAGACTCTAGAAATCAAGAGCGTGCTTCTTGCTCTAAAGCTGAATGTGTTTCATGGATGAGAACTCTGCCCTGTGTTTCCCTTCATAAATGGAGTTAAATGCCAGGCATGTGTCTTCCTACAAGCAAGACTTCGTTTCAGGTAAACGCAGTCACTTTTCAGCTCAAACGATGCTACATTGTTCACGAAGCTCACACGTTTCTCGCTCTTAACTGAAAAGCATTGGATGTTAGAGGACCTGTGATTTGTACCAGTTTCAGAATCAGAGTTGAACTAGATATGGTCCGTGTGTGTAGGAAACACAGTACTTTAGTTCTGAGCACACTCACGTTCCCTCTGTATTAGAGACTCTAGAAATCAAGAGCGTGCTTCTTGCTCTAAAGCAGAGTGTGTTTCATGGAAGAGAACTGTACCGTGTGTTTCCCTTCAGAAACGGAGTTAAATGCCAGGCTCTGTGTCTTTCTTCAAGCAAGATTTCGTTTCAGGTAAACGAAGTCACTTTTCAGCTCAAACGAAGCTACATTGTTCACGAAGCTGACACGTTTCTCGCTCTTAACTGAAAAGCATTGGATGTAGGACCTGTGGTTTGTATCAGTTTCAGAAACAGAGTTGAACTAGATATGGTCCGTGTGTAGGAAACACAGTTCTTTTTTTCTGAGCACACTCACGTTTCCCTCTGTATTAGAGACTCTAGAAATCAAGAGCGTGCTTCTTGCTCTAAAGCAGAGTGTGATTCATGGATGAGAACTGTGCCCTGTTTTTCCCTTCAGAAACGGTGTTAAATGCCAGGCTCTGTGTCCTCCTTCAAGCAAGACTACCTTTCAGGTAAACGCAGTCGCTTTTAAGCTCAAACGAATCTACACGGTTTACAAAGCTCACAAGTTTCTCGCTCTTAACTGAAAAGCATTGGATGTTAGAGGACCTGTGGTTTGTATCAGTTTCAGAAACAGAGTTGAACTAGATATGGTCCGTGTATGTGGGAAACACAGTTCTTTTGTTCTGTGCACACTCACGTTTTCCTCTGTATTAGAGACTCAAGAAATCAAGAGCGTGCTTCTTGCTCTAAAGCAGAATGTGTTTCATGGATGAGAACTCTGCCCTGTGTTTCCCTTCATAAATGGAGTTAAATGCCAGGCGTGTGTCTTCCTACAAGCAAGACTTCGTTTCAGGTAAACGCAGTCACTTTTCAGCTCAAACGATGCTACATTGTTCACGAAGCTCACACGTTTCTCGCTCTTAACTGAAAAGCATTGGATGTTAGAGGACCTGTGATTTGTACCAGTTTCAGAATCAGAGTTGAACTAGATATGGTCCGTGTAGGTAGGAAACACAGTACTTTAGTTCTGAGCACACTCAAGTTCCCTCTGTATTAGAGACTCTAGAAATCAAGAGCGTGCTTCTTGCTCTAAAGCAGAGTGTGTTTCATGGATGAGAACTGTACCGTGTGTTTCCCTTCAGAAACGGAGTTAAATGAAAGGCTCTGTGTCTTTCTTCAAGCAAGACTTCTTTTCAGGTAAACGAAGTCACTTTTCAGCTCAAACGAAGCTGCATTGTTCACGAAGCTCACACGTTTCTCGCTCTTAACTTAAAAGTATTGGATGTTAGAGGACCTGTGGTTTGTATCAGTTTCATAAACAGAGTTGAACTAGATATGGTCCGTGTGTAGGAAACACAGTTCTTGTGTTCTGAGCACACTCACGTTTCCCTCTGTATTAGAGACTCTAGAAATCAAGAGCATGCTTCTTGCTCTAAAGCAGAGTGTGTTTCATGGATGAGAACTGTGCCCTGTGTTTCCCTTCAGAAACGGTGTTAAATGCCAGGCTCTGTGTCCTCCTTCAAGCAAGACTACCTTTCAGGTAAACGTAGTCGCTTTTCAGCTCAAACGATGCTACATTGTTCACGAAGCTTTCACGTTTCTCGCTCTCAACTGAAAAGCATTGGATGTTAGAGGACCTGTGGTTTGTATCAGTTTCAGAAACAGAGTTGAACTAGATATGGTCCGTGTGTGTAGGAAACACAGTTCTTTTGTTCCGAGCACACTCACGTTTCCCTCTGTATTAGAGACTCTAGAAATCAAGAGCGTGCTTCTTGATCTAAAGCAGAGTGTGTTTCATGGATGAGAACTCTGCCCTATGTTTCCCTTCATAAATGGAGTTAAATGCCAGGCAGGTGTCTTCCTACAAGCAATACTTCGTTTCAGGTAAACGCAGTCACTTTTCAGCTCAAACGATGCTACATTGTTCACGAAGCTTTCACGTTTCTCGCTCTCAACTGAAAAGCATTGGATGTTAGAGGACCTGTGGTTTGTATCAGTTTCAGAAACAGAGTTGAACTAGATATGGTCCGTGTGTGTAGGAAACACAGTTCTTTTGTTCCGAGCACACTAACGTTTCCCTCTGTATTAGAGACTCTAGAAATCAAGAGCGTGCTTCTTGATCTAAAGCAGAGTGTGTTTCATGGATGAGAACTCTGCCCTATGTTTCCCTTCATAAATGGAGTTAAATGCCAGGTGTGTGTCTTCCTAGAAGCAAGACTTCGTTTAAGGTGAACACAGTCACTTTTCAGCTAAAACGAAGCTACATTGTTCACGAAGCTCACACGTTTCTCGCTCTTAACTGAAAAGCATTGGATGTTAGAGGACCTGTGGTTTGTACCAGTTTCAGAATCAGAGTTGAACTACATATGGTCCGTGTGTGTAGGAAACACAGTACTTTTGTTCTGAGCAAACTCACGTTTCCGTCTGTATTAGAGACTCTAGAAAGCAAGAGCGTGCTTCTTGCTCTAAAGCAGAGTGTGTTTCATGGATGAGAACTGTACCGTGTGTTTCCCTTCAGAAACGTAGTTAAATGCCAGGCTCTGTGTCTTTCTTCAAGCAAGACTTCTTTTCAGGTAAACGAAGTCACTTTTCAGCTCAAACGAAGCTGCATTGTTCACGAAGCTCACACGTTTCTCGCTCTTAACTTAAAAGTATTGGATGTTAGAGGACCTGTGGTTTGTATCAGTTTCATAAACAGAGTTGAACTAGATATGGTCCGTGTGTAGGAAACACAGTTCTTTTGTTCTGAGCACACTCACGTTTCCCTCTGTATTAGAGACTCTAGAAATCAAGAGAGTGCTTCTTGCTCTAAAGCAGAGTGTGTTTCATGGATGAGAACTGTGCCCTGTGTTTCCCTTCAGAAACGGTGTTAAATGTCAGGCTCTGTGTCCTCCTTCAAGCAAGACTACCTTTCAGGTAAACGTAGTCGCTTTTCAGCTCAAACGAAGCTACATTGTTCAAAAAGCTCACAAGTTTCTCGCTCTTAACTGAAAAGCATTGGATGTTAGAGGACCTGTGGTTTGTATCAGTTTCAGAAACAGAGTTGAACTAGATATGGTCCGTGTATGTGGGAAACACAGTTCTTTTGTTCTGTGCACACTCACGTTTTCCTCTGTATTAGAGACTCTAGAAATCAAGAGCGTGCTTCTTGCTCTAAAGCTGAATGTGTTTCATGGATGAGAACTCTGCCCTGTGTTTCCCTTCATAAATGGAGTTAAATGCCAGGCATGTGTCTTCCTACAAGCAAGACTTCGTTTCAGGTAAACGCAGTCACTTTTCAGCTCAAACGATGCTACATTGTTCACGAAGCTCACACGTTTCTCGCTCTTAACTGAAAAGCATTGGATGTTAGAGGACCTGTGATTTGTACCAGTTTCAGAATCAGAGTTGAACTAGATATGGTCCGTGTGTGTAGGAAACACAGTACTTTAGTTCTGAGCACACTCACGTTCCCTCTGTATTAGAGACTCTAGAAATCAAGAGCGTGCTTCTTGCTCTAAAGCAGAGTGTGTTTCATGGAAGAGAACTGTACCGTGTGTTTCCCTTCAGAAACGGAGTTAAATGCCAGGCTCTGTGTCTTTCTTCAAGCAAGATTTCGTTTCAGGTAAACGAAGTCACTTTTCAGCTCAAACGAAGCTACATTGTTCACGAAGCTGACACGTTTCTCGCTCTTAACTGAAAAGCATTGGATGTAGGACCTGTGGTTTGTATCAGTTTCAGAAACAGAGTTGAACTAGATATGGTCCGTGTGTAGGAAACACAGTTCTTTTTTTCTGAGCACACTCACGTTTCCCTCTGTATTAGAGACTCTAGAAATCAAGAGCGTTCTTCTTGCTCTAAAGCAGAGTGTGATTCATGGATGAGAACTGTGCCCTGTTTTTCCCTTCAGAAACGGTGTTAAATGCCAGGCTCTGTGTCCTCCTTCAAGCAAGACTACCTTTCAGGTAAACGCAGTCGCTTTTAAGCTCAAACGAATCTACACGGTTTACAAAGCTCACAAGTTTCTCGCTCTTAACTGAAAAGCATTGGATGTTAGAGGACCTGTGGTTTGTATCAGTTTCAGAAACAGAGTTGAACTAGATATGGTCCGTGTATGTGGGAAACACAGTTCTTTTGTTCTGTGCACACTCACGTTTTCCTCTGTATTAGAGACTCAAGAAATCAAGAGCGTGCTTCTTGCTCTAAAGCAGAATGTGTTTCATGGATGAGAACTCTGCCCTGTGTTTCCCTTCATAAATGGAGTTAAATGCCAGGCGTGTGTCTTCCTACATGCAAGACTTCGTTTCAGGTAAACGCAGTCACTTTTCAGCTCAAACGATGCTACATTGTTCACGAAGCTCACACGTTTCTCGCTCTTAACTGAAAAGCATTGGATGTTAGAGGACCTGTGATTTGTACCAGTTTCAGAATCAGAGTTGAACTAGATATGGTCCGTGTAGGTAGGAAACACAGTACTTTAGTTCTGAGCACACTCAAGTTCCCTCTGTATTAGAGACTCTAGAAATCAAGAGCGTGCTTCTTGCTCTAAAGCAGAGTGTGTTTCATGGATGAGAACTGTACCGTGTGTTTCCCTTCAGAAACGGAGTTAAATGAAAGGCTCTGTGTCTTTCTTCAAGCAAGACTTCTTTTCAGGTAAACGAAGTCACTTTTCAGCTCAAACGAAGCTGCATTGTTCACGAAGCTCACACGTTTCTCGCTCTTAACTTAAAAGTATTGGATGTTAGAGGACCTGTGGTTTGTATCAGTTTCATAAACAGAGTTGAACTAGATATGGTCCGTGTGTAGGAAACATAGTTCTTGTGTTCTGAGCACACTCACGTTTCCCTCTGTATTAGAGACTCTAGAAATCAAGAGCATGCTTCTTGCTCTAAAGCAGAGTGTGTTTCATGGATGAGAACTGTGCCCTGTGTTTCCCTTCAGAAACGGTGTTAAATGCCAGGCTCTGTGTCCTCCTTCAAGCAAGACTACCTTTCAGGTAAACGTAGTCGCTTTTCAGCTCAAACGATGCTACATTGTTCACGAAGCTTTCACGTTTCTCGCTCTCAACTGAAAAGCATTGGATGTTAGAGGACCTGTGGTTTGTATCAGTTTCAGAAACAGAGTTGAACTAGATATGGTCCGTGTGTGTAGGAAACACAGTTCTTTTGTTCCGAGCACACTCACGTTTCCCTCTGTATTAGAGACTCTAGAAATCAAGAGCGTGCTTCTTGATCTAAAGCAGAGTGTGTTTCATGGATGAGAACTCTGCCCTATGTTTCCCTTCATAAATGGAGTTAAATGCCAGGTGTGTGTCTTCCTAGAAGCAAGACTTCGTTTAAGGTGAACACAGTCACTTTTCAGCTAAAACGAAGCTACATTGTTCACGAAGCTCACACGTTTCTCGCTCTTAACTGAAAAGCATTGGATGTTAGAGGACCTGTGATTTGTACCAGTTTCAGAATCAGAGTTGAACTAGATATGGTCCGTGTGGGTAGGAAACACAGTACTTTAGTTCTGAGCACACTCAAGTTCCCTCTGTATTAGAGACTCTAGAAAGCAAGAGCGTGCTTCTTGCTCTAAAGCAGAGTGTGTTTCATGGATGAGAACTGTACCGTGTGTTTCCCTTCAGAAACGGAGTTAAATGAAAGGCTCTGTGTCTTTCTTCAAGCAAGACTTCTTTTCAGGTAAACGAAGTCACTTTTCAGCTCAAACGAAGCTGCATTGTTCACGAAGCTCACACGTTTCTCGCTCTTAACTGAAAAGTATTGGATGTTAGAGGACCTGTGGTTTGTATGAGTTTCATAAACAGAGTTGAACTAGATATGGTCCGTGTGTAGGAAACACAGTTCTTTTGTTCTGAGCACACTCACGTTTCCCTCTATATTAGAGACTCTCGAAAGCAAGAGCGTTCTCTTGCTCTAAAGCAGAGTGTGTTTCATGGATGAGAACTGTGCCGTGTGTTTCCCTTCAGAAACGGAGTTAAATGCCATGCTCTGTGCCTCCCTACAAACAAGACCCCGTTTCAGGTAAACGCAGTCACTTTTCAGCTCAAACGAAGATACATTGTTCACGAAGCTCACACGTTTCTCGCTCTTAACTGAAAAGCATTGGATGTTAGAGGACCTGTGGTTTGTACCAGTTTCAGAATCAGAGTTGAACTACATATGGTCCGTGTGTGTAGGAAACACAGTACTTTTGTTCTGAGCAAACTCACGTTTCCGTCTGTATTAGAGATTCTAGAATGCAAGAGCGTGCTTCTTGCTCTAAAGCAGAGTGTGTTTCATGGATGAGAACTGTACCGTGTGTTTCCCTTCAGAAACGTAGTTAAATGCCAGGCTCTGTGTCTTTCTTCAAGCAAGACTTCTTTTCAGGTAAACGAAGTCACTTTTCAGCTCAAACGAAGCTGCATTGTTCACGAAGCTCACACGTTTCTCGCTCTTAACTTAAAAGTATTGGATGTTAGAGGACCTGTGGTTTGTATCAGTTTCATAAACAGAGTTGAACTAGATATGGTCCGTGTGTAGGAAACACAGTTCTTTTGTTCTGAGCACACTCACGTTTCCCTCTGTATTAGAGACTCTAGAAATCAAGAGAGTGCTTCTTGCTCTAAAGCAGAGTGTGTTTCATGGATGAGAACTGTGCCCTGTGTTTCCCTTCAGAAACGGTGTTAAATGCCAGGCTCTGTGTCCTCCTTCAAGCAAGACTACCTTTCAGGTAAACGTAGTCGCTTTTCAGCTCAAACGAAGCTACATTGTTCAAAAAGCTCACAAGTTTCTCGCTCTTAACTGAAAAGCATTGGATGTTAGAGGACCTGTGGTTTGTATCAGTTTCAGAAACAGAGTTGAACTAGATATGGTCCATGTATGTGGGAAACACAGTTCTTTTGTTCTGTGCACACTCACGTTTTCCTCTGTATTAGAGACTCTAGAAATCAAGAGCGTGCTTCTTGCTCTAAAGCTGAATGTGTTTCATGGATGAGAACTCTGCCCTGTGTTTCCCTTCATAAATGGAGTTAAATGCCAGGCATGTGTCTTCCTACAAGCAAGACTTCGTTTCAGGTAAACGCAGTCACTTTTCAGCTCAAACGATGCTACATTGTTCACGAAGCTCACACGTTTCTCGCTCTTAACTGAAAAGCATTGGATGTTAGAGGACCTGTGATTTGTACCAGTTTCAGAATCAGAGTTGAACTAGATATGGTCCGTGTGTGTAGGAAACACAGTACTTTAGTTCTGAGCACACTCACGTTCCCTCTGTATTAGAGACTCTAGAAATCAAGAGCGTGCTTCTTGCTCTAAAGCAGAGTGTGTTTCATGGATGAGAACTGTACCGTGTGTTTCCCTTCAGAAACGGAGTTAAATGAAAGGCTCTGTGTCTTTCTTCAAGCAAGACTTCTTTTCAGGTAAACGAAGTCACTTTTCAGCTCAAACGAAGCTGCATTGTTCACGAAGCTCACAAGTTTCTCGCTCTTAACTGAAAAGTATTGGATGTTAGAGGACCTGTGGTTTGTATGAGTTTCAGAAACAGAGTTGAACTAGATATGGTCCGTGTGTAGGAAACACAGTTCTTTTGTTCTGAGCACACTCACGTTTCCCTCTATAATAGAGACTCTCGAAAGCAAGAGCGGGCTCTTGCTCTAAAGCAGAGTGTGTTTCATGGATGAGAACTCTGCCCTGTGTTTCCCTTCATAAATGGAGTTAAATGCCAGGCATGTGTCTTCCTACAAGCAAGACTTCGTTTCAGGTAAACGCAGTCACTTTTCAGCTCAAACAATGCTACATTGTTCACGAAGCTCACACGTTTCTCGCTCTTAACTGAAAAGCATTGGATGTTAGAGGACCTGTGATTTGTACCAGATTCAGAATCAGAGTTGAACTAGATATGGTCCGTGTGTGTAGGAAACACAGTACTTTAGTTCTGAGCACACTCACGTTCCCTCTGTATTAGAGACTCTAGAAAGCAAGAGCCTGCTTCTTGCTCTAAAGCAGACTGTGTTTCATGGAAGAGAACTGTACCGTGTGTTTCCCTTCAGAAACGGAGTTAAATGCCAGGCTCTGTGTCTTTCTTCAAGCAAGACTTCGTTTCAGGTAAACGAAGTCACTTTTCAGCTCAAACGAAGCTACATTGTTCACGAAGCTGACACGTTTCTCGCTCTTAACTGAAAAGCATTGGATGTAGGACCTGTGGTTTGTATCAGTTTCAGAAACAGAGTTGAACTAGATATGGTCCGTGTGTAGGAAACACAGTTCTTTTTTTCTGAGCACACTCTCGTTTCCCTCTGTATTAGAGACTCTAGAAATCAAGAGCGTGCTTCTTGCTCTAAAGCAGAGTGTGTTTCATGGATGAGAACTGTGCCCTGTTTTTCCCTTCAGAAACGGTGTTAAATGCCAGGCTCTGTGTCCTCCTTCAAGCAAGACTACCTTTCAGGTAAACGCAGTCGCTTTTAAGCTCAAACGAATCTACACGGTTTACAAAGCTCACAAGTTTCTCGCTCTTAACTGAAAAGCATTGGATGTTAGAGGACCTGTGATTTGTATCAGTTTCAGAAACAGAGTTGAACTAGATATGGTCCGTGTATGTGGGAAACACAGTTCTTTTGTTCTGTGCACACTCACGTTTTCCTCTGTATTAGAGACTCTAGAAATCAAGAGCGTGCTTCTTGCTCTAAAGCAGAATGTGTTTCATGGATGAGAACTCTGCCCTGTGTTTCCCTTCATAAATGGAGTTAAATGCCAGGCGTGTGTCTTCCTACAAGCAAGACTTCGTTTCAGGTAAACGCAGTCACTTTTCAGCTCAAACGATGCTACATTGTTCACGAAGCTCACACGTTTCTCGCTCTTAACTTAAAAGTATTGGATGTTAGAGGACCTGTGGTTTGTATGAGTTTCATAAACAGAGTTGAACTAGATATGGTCCGTGTGTAGGAAACACAGTTCTTTTGTTCTGAGCACACTCACGTTTCCGTCTGTATTAGAGACTCTAGAAATCAAGAGCGTGCTTCTTGCTCTAAAGCAGAGTGTGTTTCATGGATGAGAACTGTGCCCTGTGTTTCCCTTCAGAAACGGTGTTAAATGCCAGGCTCTGTGTCCTCCTTCAAGCAAGAATACCTTTCAGGTAAACGTAGTCGCTTTTCAGCTCAAACGAAGCTACATTGTTCACAAAGCTCACAAGTTTCTCGCTCTTAACTGAAAAGCATTGGATGTTAGAGGACCTGTGATTTGTACCAGTTTCAGAATCAGAGTTGAACTAGATATGGTCCGTGTGGGTAGGAAACACAGTACTTTAGTTCTGAGCACACTCAAGTTCCCTCTGTATTAGAGACTCTAGAAAGCAAGAGCGTGCTTCTTGCTCTAAAGCAGAGTGTGTTTCATGGATGAGAACTGTACCGTGTGTTTCCCTTCAGAAACGGAGTTAAATGAAAGGCTCTGTGTCTTTCTTCAAGCAAGACTTCTTTTCAGGTAAACGAAGTCACTTTTCAGCTCAAACGAAGCTGCATTGTTCACGAAGCTCACACGTTTCTCGCTCTTAACTGAAAAGTATTGGATGTTAGAGGACCTGTGGTTTGTATGAGTTTCATAAACAGAGTTGAACTAGATATGGTCCGTGTCTAGGAAACACAGTTCTTTTGTTCTGAGCACACTCACGTTTCCCTCTGTATTAGAGACTCTAGAAATCAAGAGAGTGCTTCTTGCTCTAAAGCAGAGTGTGTTTCATGGATGAGAACTGTGCCCTGTGTTTCCCTTCAGAAAAGGTGTTAAATGCCAGGCTCTGTGTCCTCCTTCAAGCAAGACTACCTTTCAGGTAAACGTAGTCGCTTTTCAGCTCAAACGAAGCTACATTGTTCACAAAGCTCACAAGTTTCTCGCTCTTAACTGAAAAGCATTGGATGTTAGAGGACCTGTGGTTTGTATCAGTTTCAGAAACAGAGTTGAACTAGATATGGTCCGTGTATGTGGGAAACACAGTTCTTTTGTTCTGTGCACACTCACGTTTTCCTCTGTATTAGAGACTCTAGAAATCAAGAGCGTGCTTCTTGCTCTAAAGCTGAATGTGTTTCATGGATGAGAACTGTGCCGTGTGTTTCCCTTCAGAAACGGAGTTAAATGCCATGCTCTGTGCCTCCCTACAAACAAGACCCCGTTTCAGGTAAACGCAGTCACTTTTCAGCTCAAACGAAGATACATTGTTCACGAAGCTCACACGTTTCTCGCTCTTAACTGAAAAGCATTGGATGTTAGAGGACCTGTGGTTTGTACCAGTTTCAGAATCAGAGTTGAACTACATATGGTCCGTGTGTGTAGGAAACACAGTACTTTTGTTCTGAGCAAACTCACGTTTCCGTCTGTATTAGAGACTCTAGAAAGCAAGAGCGTGCTTCTTGCTCTAAAGCAGAGTGTGTTTCATGGATGAGAACTGTACCGTGTGTTTCCCTTCAGAAACGGAGTTAAATGAAAGGCTCTGTGTCTTTCTTCAAGCAAGACTTCTTTTCAGGTAAACGAAGTCACTTTTCAGCTCAAACGAAACTGCATTGTTCACGAAGCTCACACGTTTCTCGCTCTTAACTTAAAAGTATTGGATGTTAGAGGACCTGTGGTTTGTATCAGTTTCATAAACAGAGTTGAACTAGATATGGTCCGTGTGTAGGAAACACAGTTCTTTTGTTCTGAGCACACTCACGTTTCCCTCTGTATTAGAGACTCTAGAAATCAAGAGAGTGCTTCTTGCTCTAAAGCAGAGTGTGTTTCATGGATGAGAACTGTGCCCTGTGTTTCCCTTCAGAAATGGTGTTAAATGCCAGGCTCTGGTTCCTCCTTCAAGCAAGACTACCTTTCAGGTAAACGTAGTCGCTTTTCAGCTCAAACGAAGCTACATTGTTCACAAAGCTCACAAGTTTCTCGCTCTTAACTGAAAAGCATTGGATGTTAGAGGACCTGTGGTTTGTATCAGTTTCAGAAACAGAGTTGAACTAGATATGGTCCGTGTATGTGGGAAACACAGTTCTTTTGTTCTGTGCACACTCACGTTTTCCTCTGTATTAGAGACTCTAGAAATCAAGAGCGTGCTTCTTGCTCTAAAGCTGAATGTGTTTCATTGATGAGAACTCTGCCCTGTGTTTCCCTTCATAAATGGAGTTAAATGCCAGGCATGTGTCTTCCTACAAGCAAGACTTCGTTTCAGGTAAACGCAGTCACTTTTCAGCTCAAATGATGCTACATTGTTCACGAAGCTCACACGTTTCTCGCTCTTAACTGAAAAGCATTGGATGTTAGAGGACCTGTGATTTGTACCAGTTTCAGAATCAGAGTTGAACTAGAGATATGGTCCGTGTGTGTAGGAAACACAGTACTTTGTTCTGAGCACACTCACGTTCCCTCTGTATTAGAGACTCTAGAAATCAAGAGCGTGCTTCTTGCTCTAAAGCAGAGTGTGTTTCATGGATGAGAACTGTACCGTGTGTTTCCCTTCAGAAACGGAGTTAAATGAAAGGCTCTGTGTCTTTCTTCAAGCAAGACTTCTTTTCAGGTAAACGAAGTCACTTTTCAGCTCAAACGAAGCTGCATTGTTCACGAAGCTCACACGTTTCTCGCTCTTAACTGAAAAGTATTGGATGTTAGAGGACCTGTGGTTTGTATGAGTTTCATAAACAGAGTTGAACTAGATATGGTCCGTGTCTAGGAAACACAGTTCTTTTGTTCTGAGCACACTCACGTTTCCCTCTATATTAGAGACTCTCGAAAGCAAGAGCGTGCTCTTGCTCTAAAGCAGAGTGTGTTTCATGGATGAGAACTGTGCCGTGTGTTTCCCTTCAGAAACGGAGTTAAATGCCATGCTCTGTGCCTCCCTACAAACAAGACCCCGTTTCAGGTAAACGCAGTCACTTTTCAGCTCAAACTAAGATACATTGTTCACGAAGCTCACACGTTTCTCGCTCTTAACTGAAAAGCATTGGATGTTAGAGGACCTGTGGTTTGTACCAGTTTCAGAATCAGAGTTGAACTACATATGGTCCGTGTGTGTAGGAAACACAGTACATTTGTTCTGAGCAAACTCACGTTTCCGTCTGTATTAGAGACTCTAGAAAGCAAGAGCGTGCTTCTTGCTCTAAAGCAGAGTGTGTTTCATGGATGAGAACTGTACCGTGTGTTTCCCTTCAGAAACGGAGTTAAATGAAAGGCTCTGTGTCTTTCTTCAAGCAAGACTTCTTTTCAGGTAAACGAAGTCACTTTTCAGCTCAAACGAAGCTGCATTGTTCACGAAGCTCACACGTTTCTCGCTCTTAACTTAAAAGTATTGGATGTTAGAGGACCTGTGGTTTGTATCAGTTTCATAAACAGAGTTGAACTAGATATGGTCCGTGTGTAGGAAACACAGTTCTTTTGTTCTGAGCACACTCACGTTTCCCTCTGTATTAGAGACTCTAGAAATCAAGAGAGTGCTTCTTGCTCTAAAGCAGAGTGTGTTTCATGGATGAGAACTGTGCTCTGTGTTTCCCTTCAGAAATGGTGTTAAATGCCAGGCTCTGTGTCCTCCTTCAAGCAAGACTACCTTTCAGGTAAACGTAGTCGCTTTTCAGCTCAAACGAAGCTACATTGTTCACAAAGCTCACAAGTTTCTCGCTCTTAACTGAAAAGCATTGGATGTTAGAGGACCTGTGGTTTGTATCAGTTTCAGAAACAGAGTTGAACTAGATATGGTCCGTGTATGTGGGAAACACAGTTCTTTTGTTCTGTGCACACTCACGTTTTCCTCTGTATTAGAGACTCTAGAAATCACGAGCGTGCTTCTTGCTCTAAAGCTGAATGTGTTTCATGGATGAGAACTCTGCCCTGTGTTTCCCTTCATAAATGGAGTTAAATGCCAGGCATGTGTCTTCCTACAAGCAAGACTTCGTTTCAGGTAAACGCAGTCACTTTTCAGCTCAAACGAAGCTGCATTGTTCACGAAGCTCACACGTTTCTCGCTCTTAACTTAAAAGTATTGGATGTTAGAGGACCTGTGGTTTGTATGAGTTTCATAAACAGAGTTGAACTAGATATGGTCCGTGTGTAGGAAACACAGTTCTTTTGTTCTGAGCACACTCACGTTTCCGTCTGTATTAGAGACTCTAGAAATCAAGAGCGTGCTTCTTGCTCTAAAGCAGAGTGTGTTTCATGGATGAGAACTGTGCCCTGTGTTTCCCTTCAGAAACGGTGTTAAATGCCAGGCTCTGTGTCCTCCTTCAAGCAAGACTACCTTTCAGGTAAACGTAGTCGCTTTTCAGCTCAAACGAAGCTACATTGTTCACAAAGCTCACAAGTTTCTCGCTCTTAACTGAAAAGCATTGGATGTTAGAGGACCTGTGATTTGTACCAGTTTCAGAATCAGAGTTGAACTAGATATGGTCCGTGTGGGTAGGAAACACAGTACTTTAGTTCTGAGCACACTCAAGTTCCCTCTGTATTAGAGACTCTAGAAAGCAAGAGCGTGCTTCTTGCTCTAAAGCAGAGTGTGTTTCATGGATGAGAACTGTACCGTGTGTTTCCCTTCAGAAACGGAGTTAAATGCCATGCTCTGTGCCTCCCTACAAACAAGACCCCGTTTCAGGTAAACGCAGTCACTTTTCAGCTCAAACGAAGATACATTGTTCACAAAGCTCACACGTTTCTCGCTCTTAACTGAAAAGCATTGGATGTTAGAGGACCTGTGGTTTGTACCAGTTTCAGAATCAGAGTTGAACTACATATGGTCCGTGTGTGTAGGAAACACAGTACTTTTGTTCTGAGCAAACTCACGTTTCCGTCTGTATTAGAGACTCTAGAAAGCAAGAGCGTGCTTCTTGCTCTAAAGCAGAGTGTGTTTCATGGATGAGAACTGTACCGTGTGTTTCCCTTCAGAAACGGAGTTAAATGAAAGGCTCTGTGTCTTTCTTCAAGCAAGACTTCTTTTCAGGTAAACGAAGTCACTTTTCAGCTCAAACGAAGCTGCATTGTTCACGAAGCTCACACGTTTCTCGCTCTTAACTTAAAAGTATTGGATGTTAGAGGACCTGTGGTTTGTATCAGTTTCATAAACAGAGTTGAACTAGATATGGTCCGTGTGTAGGAAACACAGTTCTTTTGTTCTGAGCACACTCACGTTTCCCTCTGTATTAGAGACTCTAGAAATCAAGAGAGTGCTTCTTGCTCTAAAGCAGAGTGTGTTTCATGGATGAGAACTGTGCCCTGTGTTTCCCTTCAGAAAAGGTGTTAAATGCCAGGCTCTGTGTCCTCCTTCAAGCAAGACTACCTTTCAGGTAAACGTAGTCGCTTTTCAGCTCAAACGAAGCTACATTGTTCACAAAGCTCACAAGTTTCTCGCTCTTAACTGAAAAGCATTGGATGTTAGAGGACCTGTGGTTTGTATCAGTTTCAGAAACAGAGTTGAACTAGATATGGTCCGTGTATGTGGGAAACACAGTTCTTTTGTTCTGTGCACACTCACGTTTTCCTCTGTATTAGAGACTCTAGAAATCAAGAGCGTGCTTCTTGCTCTAAAGCTGAATGTGTTTCATGGATGAGAACTGTGCCGTGTGTTTCCCTTCAGAAACGGAGTTAAATGCCATGCTCTGTGCCTCCCTACAAACAAGACCCCGTTTCAGGTAAACGCAGTCACTTTTCAGCTCAAACGAAGATACATTGTTCACGAAGCTCACACGTTTCTCGCTCTTAACTGAAAAGCATTGGATGTTAGAGGACCTGTGGTTTGTACCAGTTTCAGAATCAGAGTTGAACTACATATGGTCCGTGTGTGTAGGAAACACAGTACTTTTGTTCTGAGCAAACTCACGTTTCCGTCTGTATTAGAGACTCTAGAAAGCAAGAGCGTGCTTCTTGCTCTAAAGCAGAGTGTGTTTCATGGATGAGAACTGTACCGTGTGTTTCCCTTCAGAAACGGAGTTAAATGAAAGGCTCTGTGTCTTTCTTCAAGCAAGACTTCTTTTCAGGTAAACGAAGTCACTTTTCAGCTCAAACGAAACTGCATTGTTCACGAAGCTCACACGTTTCTCGCTCTTAACTTAAAAGTATTGGATGTTAGAGGACCTGTGGTTTGTATCAGTTTCATAAACAGAGTTGAACTAGATATGGTCCGTGTGTAGGAAACACAGTTCTTTTGTTCTGAGCACACTCACGTTTCCCTCTGTATTAGAGACTCTAGAAATCAAGAGAGTGCTTCTTGCTCTAAAGCAGAGTGTGTTTCATGGATGAGAACTGTGCCCTGTGTTTCCCTTCAGAAATGGTGTTAAATGCCAGGCTCTGGTTCCTCCTTCAAGCAAGACTACCTTTCAGGTAAACGTAGTCGCTTTTCAGCTCAAACGAAGCTACATTGTTCACAAAGCTCACAAGTTTCTCGCTCTTAACTGAAAAGCATTGGATGTTAGAGGACCTGTGGTTTGTATCAGTTTCAGAAACAGAGTTGAACTAGATATGGTCCGTGTATGTGGGAAACACAGTTCTTTTGTTCTGTGCACACTCACGTTTTCCTCTGTATTAGAGACTCTAGAAATCAAGAGCGTGCTTCTTGCTCTAAAGCTGAATGTGTTTCATTGATGAGAACTCTGCCCTGTGTTTCCCTTCATAAATGGAGTTAAATGCCAGGCATGTGTCTTCCTACAAGCAAGACTTCGTTTCAGGTAAACGCAGTCACTTTTCAGCTCAAACGATGCTACATTGTTCACGAAGCTCACACGTTTCTCGCTCTTAACTGAAAAGCATTGGATGTTAGAGGACCTGTGATTTGTACCAGTTTCAGAATCAGAGTTGAACTAGAGATATGGTCCGTGTGTGTAGGAAACACAGTACTTTGTTCTGAGCACACTCACGTTCCCTCTGTATTAGAGACTCTAGAAATCAAGAGCGTGCTTCTTGCTCTAAAGCAGAGTGTGTTTCATGGATGAGAACTGTACCGTGTGTTTCCCTTCAGAAACGGAGTTAAATGAAAGGCTCTGTGTCTTTCTTCAAGCAAGACTTCTTTTCAGGTAAACGAAGTCACTTTTCAGCTCAAACGAAGCTGCATTGTTCACGAAGCTCACACGTTTCTCGCTCTTAACTGAAAAGTATTGGATGTTAGAGGACCTGTGGTTTGTATGAGTTTCATAAACAGAGTTGAACTAGATATGGTCCGTGTGTAGGAAACACAGTTCTTTTGTTCTGAGCACACTCACGTTTCCCTCTATATTAGAGACTCTCGAAAGCAAGAGCGTGCTCTTGCTCTAAAGCAGAGTGTGTTTCATGGATGAGAACTGTGCCGTGTGTTTCCCTTCAGAAACGGAGTTAAATGCCATGCTCTGTGCCTCCCTACAAACAAGACCCCGTTTCAGGTAAACGCAGTCACTTTTCAGCTCAAACTAAGATACATTGTTCACGAAGCTCACACGTTTCTCGCTCTTAACTGAAAAGCATTGGATGTTAGAGGACCTGTGGTTTGTACCAGTTTCAGAATCAGAGTTGAACTACATATGGTCCGTGTGTGTAGGAAACACAGTACATTTGTTCTGAGCAAACTCACGTTTCCGTCTGTATTAGAGACTCTAGAAAGCAAGAGCGTGCTTCTTGCTCTAAAGCAGAGTGTGTTTCATGGATGAGAACTGTACCGTGTGTTTCCCTTCAGAAACGGAGTTAAATGAAAGGCTCTGTGTCTTTCTTCAAGCAAGACTTCTTTTCAGGTAAACGAAGTCACTTTTCAGCTCAAACGAAGCTGCATTGTTCACGAAGCTCACACGTTTCTCGCTCTTAACTTAAAAGTATTGGATGTTAGAGGACCTGTGGTTTGTATCAGTTTCATAAACAGAGTTGAACTAGATATGGTCCGTGTGTAGGAAACACAGTTCTTTTGTTCTGAGCACACTCACGTTTCCCTCTGTATTAGAGACTCTAGAAATCAAGAGAGTGCTTCTTGCTCTAAAGCAGAGTGTGTTTCATGGATGAGAACTGTGCTCTGTGTTTCCCTTCAGAAATGGTGTTAAATGCCAGGCTCTGTGTCCTCCTTCAAGCAAGACTACCTTTCAGGTAAACGTAGTCGCTTTTCAGCTCAAACGAAGCTACATTGTTCACAAAGCTCACAAGTTTCTCGCTCTTAACTGAAAAGCATTGGATGTTAGAGGACCTGTGGTTTGTATCAGTTTCAGAAACAGAGTTGAACTAGATATGGTCCGTGTATGTGGGAAACACAGTTCTTTTGTTCTGTGCACACTCACGTTTTCCTCTGTATTAGAGACTCTAGAAATCACGAGCGTGCTTCTTGCTCTAAAGCTGAATGTGTTTCATGGATGAGAACTCTGCCCTGTGTTTCCCTTCATAAATGGAGTTAAATGCCAGGCATGTGTCTTCCTACAAGCAAGACTTCGTTTCAGGTAAACGCAGTCACTTTTCAGCTCAAACGAAGCTGCATTGTTCACGAAGCTCACACGTTTCTCGCTCTTAACTTAAAAGTATTGGATGTTAGAGGACCTGTGGTTTGTATGAGTTTCATAAACAGAGTTGAACTAGATATGGTCCGTGTGTAGGAAACACAGTTCTTTTGTTCTGAGCACACTCACGTTTCCGTCTGTATTAGAGACTCTAGAAATCAAGAGCGTGCTTCTTGCTCTAAAGCAGAGTGTGTTTCATGGATGAGAACTGTGCCCTGTGTTTCCCTTCAGAAACGGTGTTAAATGCCAGGCTCTGTGTCCTCCTTCAAGCAAGACTACCTTTCAGGTAAACGTAGTCGCTTTTCAGCTCAAACGAAGCTACATTGTTCACAAAGCTCACAAGTTTCTCGCTCTTAACTGAAAAGCATTGGATGTTAGAGGACCTGTGATTTGTACCAGTTTCAGAATCAGAGTTGAACTAGATATGGTCCGTGTGGGTAGGAAACACAGTACTTTAGTTCTGAGCACACTCAAGTTCCCTCTGTATTAGAGACTCTAGAAAGCAAGAGCGTGCTTCTTGCTCTAAAGCAGAGTGTGTTTCATGGATGAGAACTGTACCGTGTGTTTCCCTTCAGAAACGGAGTTAAATGAAAGGCTCTGTGTCTTTCTTCAAGCAAGACTTCTTTTCAGGTAAACGAAGTCACTTTTCAGCTCAAACGAAGCTGCATTGTTCACGAAGCTCACACGTTTCTCGCTCTTAACTGAAAAGTATTGGATGTTAGAGGACCTGTGGTTTGTATGAGTTTCATAAACAGAGTTGAACTAGATATGGTCCGTGTGTAGGAAACACAGTTCTTTTGTTCTGAGCACACTCACGTTTCCCTCTATATTAGAGACTCTCGAAAGCAAGAGCGTGCTCTTGCTCTAAAGCAGAGTGTGTTTCATGGATGAGAACTGTGCCGTGTGTTTCCATTCAGAAACGGAGTTAAATGCCATGCTCTGTGCCTCCCTACAAACAAGACCCCGTTTCAGGTAAACGCAGTCACTTTTCAGCTCAAACGAAGATACATTGTTCACGAAGCTCACACGTTTCTCGCTCTTAACTGAAAAGCATTGGATGTTAGAGGACCTGTGGTTTGTACCAGTTTCAGAATCAGAGTTGAACTACATATGGTCCGTGTGTGTAGGAAACACAGTACTTTTGTTCTGAGCAAACTCACGTTTCCGTCTGTATTAGAGACTCTAGAAAGCAAGAGCGTGCTTCTTGCTCTAAAGCAGAGTGTGTTTCATGGATGAGAACTGTACCGTGTGTTTCCCTTCAGAAACGGAGTTAAATGAAAGGCTCTGTGTCTTTCTTCAAGCAAGACTTCTTTTCAGGTAAACGAAGTCACTTTTCAGCTCAAACGAAGCTGCATTGTTCACGAAGCTCACACGTTTCTCGCTCTTAACTTAAAACTATTGGATGTTAGAGGACCTGTGGTTTGTATCAGTTTCATAAACAGAGTTGAACTAGATATGGTCCGTGTGTAGGAAACACAGTTCTTTTGTTCTGAGCACACTCACGTTTTCCTCTGTATTAGAGACTCTAGAAATCAAGAGAGTGCTTCTTGCTCTAAAGCAGAGTGTGTTTCATGGATGAGAACTGTGCCCTGTGTTTCCCTTCAGAAATGGTGTTAAATGCCAGGCTCTGTGTCCTCCTTCAAGCAAGACTACCTTTCAGGTAAACGTAGTCGCTTTCCAGCTCAAACGAAGCTACATTGTTCACAAAGCTCACAAGTTTCTCGCTCTTAACTGAAAAGCATTGGATGTTAGAGGACCTGTGGTTTGTATCAGTTTCAGAAACAGAGTTGAACTAGATATGGTCCGTGTATGTGGGAAACACAGTTCTTTTGTTCTGTGCACACTCACGTTTTCCTCTGTATTAGAGAATCTAGAAATCAAGAGCGTGCTTCTTGCTCTAAAGCTGAATGTGTTTCATGGATGAGAACTGTGCCGTGTGTTTCCCTTCAGAAACGGAGTTAAATGCCATGCTCTGTGCCTCCCTACAAACAAGACCCCGTTTCAGGTAAACGCAGTCACTTTTCAGCTCAAACGAAGATACATTGTTCACAAAGCTCACACGTTTCTCGCTCTTAACTGAAAAGCATTGGATGTTAGAGGACCTGTGGTTTGTACCAGTTTCAGAATCAGAGTTGAACTACATATGGTCCGTGTGTGTAGGAAACACAGTACTTTTGTTCTGAGCAAACTCACGTTTCCGTCTGTATTAGAGACTCTAGAAAGCAAGAGCGTGCTTCTTGCTCTAAAGCAGAGTGTGTTTCATGGATGAGAACTGTACCGTGTGTTTCCCTTCAGAAACGGAGTTAAATGAAAGGCTCTGTGTCTTTCTTCAAGCAAGACTTCTTTTCAGGTAAACGAAGTCACTTTTCAGCTCAAACGAAACTGCATTGTTCACGAAGCTCACACGTTTCTCGCTCTTAACTTAAAAGTATTGGATGTTAGAGGACCTGTGGTTTGTATCAGTTTCATAAACAGAGTTGAACTAGATATGGTCCGTGTGTAGGAAACACAGTTCTTTTGTTCTGAGCACACTCACGTTTCCCTCTGTATTAGAGACTCTAGAAATCAAGAGAGTGCTTATTGCTCTAAAGCAGAGTGTGTTTCATGGATGAGAACTGTGCCCTGTGTTTCCCTTCAGAAATGGTGTTAAATGCCAGGCTCTGGTTCCTCCTTCAAGCAAGACTACCTTTCAGGTAAACGTAGTCGCTTTTCAGCTCAAACGAAGCTACATTGTTCACAAAGCTCACAAGTTTCTCGCTCTTAACTGAAAAGCATTGGATGTTAGAGGACCTGTGGTTTGTATCAGTTTCAGAAACAGAGTTGAACTAGATATGGTCCGTGTATGTGGGAAACACAGTTCTTTTGTTCTGTGCACACTCACGTTTTCCTCTGTATTAGAGACTCTAGAAATCAAGAGCGTGCTTCTTGCTCTAAAGCTGAATGTGTTTCATGGATGAGAACTCTGCCCTGTGTTTCCCTTCATAAATGGAGTTAAATGCCAGGCATGTGTCTTCCTACAAGCAAGACTTCGTTTCAGGTAAACGCAGTCACTTTTCAGCTCAAACGATGCTACATTGTTCACGAAGCTCACACGTTTCTCGCTCTTAACTGAAAAGCATTGGATGTTAGAGGACCTGTGATTTGTACCAGTTTCAGAATCAGAGTTGAACTAGAGATATGGTCCGTGTGTGTAGGAAACACAGTACTTTGTTCTGAGCACACTCACGTTCCCTCTGTATTAGAGACTCTAGAAATCAAGAGCGTGCTTCTTGCTCTAAAGCAGAGTGTGTTTCATGGATGAGAACTGTACCGTGTGTTTCCCTTCAGAAACGGAGTTAAATGAAAGGCTCTGTGTCTTTCTTCAAGCAAGACTTCTTTTCAGGTAAACGAAGTCACTTTTCAGCTCAAACGAAGCTGCATTGTTCACGAAGCTCACACGTTTCTCGCTCTTAACTGAAAAGTATTGGATGTTAGAGGACCTGTGGTTTGTATGAGTTTCATAAACAGAGTTGAACTAGATATGGTCCGTGTGTAGGAAACACAGTTCTTTTGTTCTGAGCACACTAACGTTTCCCTCTATATTAGAGACTCTCGAAAGCAAGAGCGTGCTCTTGCTCTAAAGCAGAGTGTGTTTCATGGATGAGAACTGTGCCGTGTGTTTCCCTTCAGAAACGGAGTTAAATGCCATGCTCTGTGCCTCCCTACAAACAAGACCCCGTTTCAGGTAAACGCAGTCACTTTTCAGCTCAAACGAAGATACATTGTTCACGAAGCTCACACGTTTCTCGCTCTTAACTGAAAAGCATTGGATGTTAGAGGACCTGTGGTTTGTACCAGTTTCAGAATCAGAGTTGAACTACATATGGTCCGTGTGTGTAGGAAACACAGTACTTTTGTTCTGAGCAAACTCACGTTTCCGTCTGTATTAGAGACTCTAGAAAGCAAGAGCGTGCTTCTTGCTCTAAAGCAGAGTGTGTTTCATGGATGAGAACTGTACCGTGTGTTTCGCTTCAGAAACGGAGTTAAATGAAAGGCTCTGTGTCTTTCTTCAAGCAAGACTTCTTTTCAGGTAAACGAAGTCACTTTTCAGCTCAAACGAAGCTGCATTGTTCACGAAGCTCACACGTTTCTCGCTCTTAACTTAAAAGTATTGGATGTTAGAGGACCTGTGGTTTGTATCAGTTTCATAAACAGAGTTGAACTAGATATGGTCCGTGTGTAGGAAACACAGTTCTTTTGTTCTGAGCACACTCACGTTTCCCTCTGTATTAGAGACTCTAGAAATCAAGAGAGTGCTTCTTGCTCTAAAGCAGAGTGTGTTTCATGGATGAGAACTCTGCCCTGTGTTTCCCTTCATAAATGGAGTTAAATGCCAGGCATGTGTCTTCCTACAAGCAAGACTTCGTTTCAGGTAAACGCAGTCACTTTTCAGCTCAAACGATGCTACATTGTTCACGAAGCTCACACGTTTCTCGCTCTTAACTGAAAAGCATTGGATGTTAGAGGACCTGTGATTTGTACCAGTTTCAGAATCAGAGTTGAACTAGATATGGTCCGTGTGTGTAGGAAACACAGTACTTTGTTCTGAGCACACTCACGTTCCCTCTGTATTAGAGACTCTAGAAATCAAGAGCATGCTTCTTGCTCTAAAGCAGAGTGTGTTTCATGGATGAGAACTGTACCGTGTGTTTCCCTTCAGAAACGGAGTTAAATGAAAGGCTCTGTGTCTTTCTTCAAGCAAGACTTCTTTTCAGGTAAACGAAGTCACTTTTCAGCTCAAACGAAGCTGCATTGTTCACGAAGCTCACACGTTTCTCGCTCTTAACTGAAAAGTATTGGATGTTAGAGGACCTGTGGTTTGTATGAGTTTCATAAACAGAGTTGAACTAGATATGGTCCGTGTGTAGGAAACACAGTTCTTTTGGTCTGAGCACACTCACGTTTCCCTCTGTATTAGAGACTCTCGAAAGCAAGAGCGTGCTCTTGCTCTAAAGCAGAGTGTGTTTCATGGATGAGAACTCTGCCCTGTGTTTCCCTTCATAAATGGAGTTAAATGCCAGGCATGTGTCTTCCTACAAGCAAGACTTCGTTTCAGGTAAACGCAGTCACTTTTCAGCTCAAACGATGCTACATTGTTCACGAAGCTCACACGTTTCTCGCTCTTAACTGAAAAGCATTGGATGTTAGAGGACCTGTGATTTGTACCAGTTTCAGAATCAGAGTTGAACTAGATATGGTCCGTGTGTGTAGGAAACACAGTACTTTAGTTCTGAGCACACTCACGTTCCCTCTGTATTAGAGACTCTATAAAGCAAGAGCCTGCTTCTTGCTCGAAAGCAGACTGTGTTTCATGGAAGAGAACTGTACCGTGTGTTTCCCTTCAGAAACGTAGTTAAATGCCAGGCTCTGTGTCTTTCTTCAAGCAAGACTTCGTTTCAGGTAAACGAAGTCACTTTTCAGCTCAAACGAAGCTACATTGTTGACGAAGCTCACACGTTTCTCGCTCTTAAGTGAAAAGCATTGGATGTTAGTGGACCTGAGGTTTGTATCAGTTTCAGAAACAGAGTTGAACTAGATATGGTCCGTGTGTGTAGGAAACACAGGTCTTTTGTTCTGAGCACACTCACGTTTCCCTCTGTATTAGAGACTCTAGAAATCAAGAGCGTGCTTCTTGCTCTAAAGCAGAGTGTGTTTCATGGATGAGAACTGTGCCCTGTGTTTCCCTTCAGAAACGAAGTTAAATGCCAGGCTCTGTGTCTTCCTTCAAGCAAGACTACGTTTCAGGTAAATGCAGTCGCTTTTCAGCTCAAACGAATCTACATTGTTCACAAAGCTCACACGTTTCTCGCTCTTAACTGAAAAGCATTGGATGTTAGAGGACCTGTGGTTTGTATCAGTTTCAGAAACAGAGTTGAACTAGATATGGTCAGTGTATGTAGGAAACACAGTTCTTTTGTTCTGAGCACACTCACGTTTTCCTCTGTGTTAGAGACTCTAGAAATCAAGAGCGTGCTTCTTGCTCTAAAGCAGAGTGTGTTTCATGGATGACAACTGTGCCCTGTGTTTCCCTTCAGAGACGGTGTTAAATGCCAGGCTCTGTGTCCTCCTTCAAGCAAGACTACCTTTCAGGTAAACGCAGTCGCTTTTCAGCTCAAACGAAGCTACATTGTTCACAAAGCTCACAAGTTTCTCGCTCTTAACTGAAAAGCATTGGATGTTAGAGGACCTGTGGTTTGTATCAGTTTCAGAAACAGAGTTGAACTAGATATGGTCCGTGTATGTAGGAAACACAGTGCTTTTGTTCTGTGCACACTCACGTTTTCCTCTGTATTAGAGACTCTAGAAATCAAGAGCATGCTTCTTGCTCTAAAGCAGAATGTGTTTCATGGATGAGAACTCTGCCCTGTGTTTCCCTTCATAAATGGAGTTAAATGCTAGGCAGGTGTCTTCCTACAAGCAATACTTCGTTTCAGGTAAACGCAGTCACTTTTCAGCTCAAACGATGCTACATTGTTCACGAAGCTCACACGTTTCTCGCTCTCAACTGAAAAGCATTGGATGTTAGAGGACCTGTGGTTTGTATCAGTTTCAGAAACAGAGTTGAACTAGATATGGTCCGTGTGTGTAGGAAACACAGTTCTTTTGTTCCGAGCACACTCACGTTTCTCTCTGTATTAGAGACTCTAGAAATCAAGAGCGTGCTTCTTGATCTAAAGCAGAGTGTGTTTCATGGATGAGAACTCTGCCCTATGTTTCCCTTCATAAATGGAGTTAAATGCCAGGTGTGTGTCTTCCTAGAAGCAAGACTTCGTTTCAGGTGAACACAGTCACTTTTCAGCTCAAACGAAGCTACATTGTTTACGAAGCTCACACGTTTCTCGCTCTTACCTGAAAAGCATTGGATGTTAGAGGACCTGTGGTTTGTACCAGTTTCAGAATCAGAGTTGAACTACATATGGTCCGTGTGTGTAGGAAACACAGTACTTTTGTTCTGAGCAAACTCACGTTTCCGTCTGTATTAGAGACTCTAGAAAGCAAGAGCGTGCTTCTTGCTCTAAAGCAGAGTGTGTTTCATGGATGAGAACTGTACCGTGTGTTTCCCTTCAGAAACGGAGTTAAATGAAAGGCTCTGTGTCTTTCTTCAAGCAAGATTTCGTTTCAGGTAAACGCAGTCACTTTTCAGCTCAAATGAAGCTGCATTGTTCACGAAGCTCACACGTTTCTCGCTCTTAACTTAAAAGTATTGGATGTTAGAGGACCTGTGGTTTGTATCAGTTTCATAAACAGAGTTGAACTAGATATGGTCCGTGTGTAGGAAACACAGTTCTTTTGTTCTGAGCACACTCAAGTTTCCCTCTGTATTAGAGACTCTAGAAATCAAGAGCGTGCTTCTTTCTCTAAAGCAGAGTGTGTTTCATGGATGAGAACTGTGCCCTGTGTTTCCCTTCAGAAACGGTGTTAAATGCCAGGCTCTGTGTCCTCCTTCAAGCAAGACTACCTTTCAGGTAAACGAAGTCACTTTTCAGCTCAAACGAAGCTGCATTGTTCACGAAGCTCACACGTTTCTCGCTCTTAACTTAAAAGTATTGGATGTTAGAGGACCTGTGGTTTGTATCAGTTTCATAAACAGAGTTGAACTAGATATGGTCCGTGTGTAGGAAACACAGTTCTTTTGTTCTGAGCACACTCACGTTTCCCTCTGTATTAGAGACTCTAGAAATCAAGAGAGTGCTTCTTGCTCTAAAGCAGAGTGTGTTTCATGGATGAGAACTGTGCTCTGTGTTTCCCTTCAGAAATGGTGTTAAATGCCAGGCTCTGTGTCCTCCTTCAAGCAAGACTACCTTTCAGGTAAACGTAGTCGCTTTTCAGCTCAAACGAAGCTACATTGTTCACAAAGCTCACAAGTTTATCGCTCTTAACTGAAAAGCATTGGATGTTAGAGGACCTGTGGTTTGTATCAGTTTCAGAAACAGAGTTGAACTAGATATGGTCCGTGTATGTGGGAAACACAGTTCTTTTGTTCTGTGCACACTCACGTTTTCCTCTGTATTAGAGACTCTAGAAATCACGAGCGTGCTTCTTGCTCTAAAGCTGAATGTGTTTCATGGATGAGAACTCTGCCCTGTGTTTCCCTTCATAAATGGAGTTAAATGCCAGGCATGTGTCTTCCTACAAGCAAGACTTCGTTTCAGGTAAACGCAGTCACTTTTCAGCTCAAACGAAGCTGCATTGTTCACGAAGCTCACACGTTTCTCGCTCTTAACTTAAAAGTATTGGATGTTAGAGGACCTGTGGTTTGTATGAGTTTCATAAACAGAGTTGAACTAGATATGGTCCGTGTGTAGGAAACACAGTTCTTTTGTTCTGAGCACACTCACGTTTCCGTCTGTATTAGAGACTCTAGAAATCAAGAGCGTGCTTCTTGCTCTAAAGCAGAGTGTGTTTCATGGATGAGAACTGTGCCCTGTGTTTCCCTTCAGAAACGGTGTTAAATGCCAGGCTCTGTGTCCTCCTTCAAGCAAGACTACCTTTCAGGTAAACGTAGTCGCTTTTCAGCTCAAACGAAGCTACATTGTTCACAAAGCTCACAAGTTTCTCGCTCTTAACTGAAAAGCATTGGATGTTAGAGGACCTGTGATTTGTACCAGTTTCAGAATCAGAGTTGAACTAGATATGGTCCGTGTGGGTAGGAAACACAGTACTTTAGTTCTGAGCACACTCAAGTTCCCTCTGTATTAGAGACTCTAGAAAGCAAGAGCGTGCTTCTTGCTCTAAAGCAGAGTGTGTTTCATGGATGAGAACTGTACCGTGTGTTTCCCTTCAGAAACGGAGTTAAATGAAAGGCTCTGTGTCTTTCTTCAAGCAAGACTTCTTTTCAGGTAAACGAAGTCACTTTTCAGCTCAAACGAAGCTGCATTGTTCACGAAGCTCACACGTTTCTCGCTCTTAACTGAAAAGTATTGGATGTTAGAGGACCTGTGGTTTGTATGAGTTTCATAAACAGAGTTGAACTAGATATGGTCCGTGTCTAGGAAACACAGTTCTTTTGTTCTGAGCACACTCACGTTTCCCTCTATATTAGAGACTCTCGAAAGCAAGAGCGTGCTCTTGCTCTAAAGCAGAGTGTGTTTCATGGATGAGAACTGTGCCGTGTGTTTCCATTCAGAAACGGAGTTAAATGCCATGCTCTGTGCCTCCCTACAAACAAGACCCCGTTTCAGGTAAACGCAGTCACTTTTCAGCTCAAACGAAGATACATTGTTCACGAAGCTCACACGTTTCTCGCTCTTAACTGAAAAGCATTGGATGTTAGAGGACCTGTGGTTTGTACCAGTTTCAGAATCAGAGTTGAACTACATATGGTCCGTGTGTGTAGGAAACACAGTACTTTTGTTCTGAGCAAACTCACGTTTCCGTCTGTATTAGAGACTCTAGAAAGCAAGAGCGTGCTTCTTGCTCTAAAGCAGAGTGTGTTTCATGGATGAGAACTGTACCGTGTGTTTCCCTTCAGAAACGGAGTTAAATGAAAGGCTCTGTGTCTTTCTTCAAGCAAGACTTCTTTTCAGGTAAACGAAGTCACTTTTCAGCTCAAACGAAGCTGCATTGTTCACGAAGCTCACACGTTTCTCGCTCTTAACTTAAAACTATTGGATGTTAGAGGACCTGTGGTTTGTATCAGTTTCATAAACAGAGTTGAACTAGATATGGTCCGTGTGTAGGAAACACAGTTCTTTTGTTCTGAGCACACTCACGTTTTCCTCTGTATTAGAGACTCTAGAAATCAAGAGAGTGCTTCTTGCTCTAAAGCAGAGTGTGTTTCATGGATGAGAACTGTGCCCTGTGTTTCCCTTCAGAAATGGTGTTAAATGCCAGGCTCTGTGTCCTCCTTCAAGCAAGACTACCTTTCAGGTAAACGTAGTCGCTTTTCAGCTCAAACGAAGCTACATTGTTCACAAAGCTCACAAGTTTCTCGCTCTTAACTGAAAAGCATTGGATGTTAGAGGACCTGTGGTTTGTATCAGTTTCAGAAACAGAGTTGAACTAGATATGGTCCGTGTATGTGGGAAACACAGTTCTTTTGTTCTGTGCACACTCACGTTTTCCTCTGTATTAGAGAATCTAGAAATCAAGAGCGTGCTTCTTGCTCTAAAGCTGAATGTGTTTCATGGATGAGAACTGTGCCGTGTGTTTCCCTTCAGAAACGGAGTTAAATGCCATGCTCTGTGCCTCCCTACAAACAAGACCCCGTTTCAGGTAAACGCAGTCACTTTTCAGCTCAAACGAAGATACATTGTTCACAAAGCTCACACGTTTCTCGCTCTTAACTGAAAAGCATTGGATGTTAGAGGACCTGTGGTTTGTACCAGTTTCAGAATCAGAGTTGAACTACATATGGTCCGTGTGTGTAGGAAACACAGTACTTTTGTTCTGAGCAAACTCACGTTTCCGTCTGTATTAGAGACTCTAGAAAGCAAGAGCGTGCTTCTTGCTCTAAAGCAGAGTGTGTTTCATGGATGAGAACTGTACCGTGTGTTTCCCTTCAGAAACGGAGTTAAATGAAAGGCTCTGTGTCTTTCTTCAAGCAAGACTTCTTTTCAGGTAAACGAAGTCACTTTTCAGCTCAAACGAAACTGCATTGTTCACGAAGCTCACACGTTTCTCGCTCTTAACTTAAAAGTATTGGATGTTAGAGGACCTGTGGTTTGTATCAGTTTCATAAACAGAGTTGAACTAGATATGGTCCGTGTGTAGGAAACACAGTTCTTTTGTTCTGAGCACACTCACGTTTCCCTCTGTATTAGAGACTCTAGAAATCAAGAGAGTGCTTCTTGCTCTAAAGCAGAGTGTGTTTCATGGATGAGAACTGTGCCCTGTGTTTCCCTTCAGAAATGGTGTTAAATGCCAGGCTCTGGTTCCTCCTTCAAGCAAGACTACCTTTCAGGTAAACGTAGTCGCTTTTCAGCTCAAACGAAGCTACATTGTTCACAAAGCTCACAAGTTTCTCGCTCTTAACTGAAAAGCATTGGATGTTAGAGGACCTGTGGTTTGTATCAGTTTCAGAAACAGAGTTGAACTAGATATGGTCCGTGTATGTGGGAAACACAGTTCTTTTGTTCTGTGCACACTCACGTTTTCCTCTGTATTAGAGACTCTAGAAATCAAGAGCGTGCTTCTTGCTCTAAAGCTGAATGTGTTTCATGGATGAGAACTCTGCCCTGTGTTTCCCTTCATAAATGGAGTTAAATGCAAGGCATGTGTCTTCCTACAAGCAAGACTTCGTTTCAGGTAAACGCAGTCACTTTTCAGCTCAAACGATGCTACATTGTTC
Source organism: Onychomys leucogaster (assembly GCA_949786385.1). Taxonomy (NCBI): domain Eukaryota; kingdom Metazoa; phylum Chordata; class Mammalia; order Rodentia; family Cricetidae; genus Onychomys; species Onychomys leucogaster. The sequence continues at coordinate 1,020,090 of CATKUP010000142.1, forward strand.
ACGAAGCTCACACGTTTCTCGCTCTTAACTGAAAAGCATTGGATGTTAGAGGACCTGTGATTTGTACCAGTTTCAGAATCAGAGTTGAACTAGAGATATGGTCCGTGTGTGTAGGAAACACAGTACTTTGTTCTGAGCACACTCACGTTCCCTCTGTATTAGAGACTCTAGAAATCAAGAGCGTGCTTCTTGCTCTAAAGCAGAGTGTGTTTCATGGATGAGAACTGTACCGTGTGTTTCCCTTCAGAAACGGAGTTAAATGAAAGGCTCTGTGTCTTTCTTCAAGCAAGACTTCTTTTCAGGTAAACGAAGTCACTTTTCAGCTCAAACGAAGCTGCATTGTTCACGAAGCTCACACGTTTCTCGCTCTTAACTGAAAAGTATTGGATGTTAGAGGACCTGTGGTTTGTATGAGTTTCATAAACAGAGTTGAACTAGATATGGTCCGTGTGTAGGAAACACAGTTCTTTTGTTCTGAGCACACTCACGTTTCCCTCTATATTAGAGACTCTCGAAAGCAAGAGCGTGCTCTTGCTCTAAAGCAGAGTGTGTTTCATGGATGAGAACTGTGCCGTGTGTTTCCCTTCAGAAACGGAGTTAAATGCCATGCTCTGTGCCTCCCTACAAACAAGACCCCGTTTCAGGTAAACGCAGTCACTTTTCAGCTCAAACGAAGATACATTGTTCACGAAGCTCACACGTTTCTCGCTCTTAACTGAAAAGCATTGGATGTTAGAGGACCTGTGGTTTGTACCAGTTTCAGAATCAGAGTTGAACTACATATGGTCCGTGTGTGTAGGAAACACAGTACTTTTGTTCTGAGCAAACTCACGTTTCCGTCTGTATTAGAGACTCTAGAAAGCAAGAGCGTGCTTCTTGCTCTAAAGCAGAGTGTGTTTCATGGATGAGAACTGTACCGTGTGTTTCCCTTCAGAAACGGAGTTAAATGAAAGGCTCTGTGTCTTTCTTCAAGCAAGACTTCTTTTCAGGTAAACGAAGTCACTTTTCAGCTCAAACGAAGCTGCATTGTTCACGAAGCTCACACGTTTCTCGCTCTTAACTTAAAAGTATTGGATGTTAGAGGACCTGTGGTTTGTATCAGTTTCATAAACAGAGTTGAACTAGATATGGTCCGTGTGTAGGAAACACAGTTCTTTTGTTCTGAGCACACTCACGTTTCCCTCTGTATTAGAGACTCTAGAAATCAAGAGAGTGCTTCTTGCTCTAAAGCAGAGTGTGTTTCATGGATGAGAACTGTGCCCTGTGTTTCCCTTCAGAAATGGTGTTAAATTCCAGGCTCTGTGTCCTCCTTCAAGCAAGACTACCTTTCAGGTAAACGTAGTTGCTTTTCAGCTCAAACGAAGCTACATTGTTCACAAAGCTCACACGTTTCTCGCTCTTAACTGAAAAGCATTGTATGTTAGAGGACCTGTGGTTTGTATCAGTTTCAGAAACAGAGTTGAACTAGATATGGTCCGTGTATGTGGGAAACACAGTTCTTTTGTTCTGTGCACACTCACGTTTTCCTCTGTATTAGAGACTCTAGAAATCAAGAGCGTGCTTCTTGCTCTAAAGCTGAATGTGTTTCATGGATGAGAACTCTGCCCTGTGTTTCCCTTCATAAATGGAGTTAAATGCCAGGCATGTGTCTTCCTACAAGCAAGACTTCGTTTCAGGTAAACGCAGTCACTTTTCAGCTCAAACGATGCTACATTGTTCACGAAGCTCACACGTTTCTCGCTCTTAACTGAAAAGCATTGGATGTTAGAGGACCTGTGATTTGTACCAGTTTCAGAATCAGAGTTGAACTAGATATGGTCCGTGTGTGTAGGAAACACAGTACTTTGTTCTGAGCACACTCACGTTCCCTCTGTATTAGAGACTCTAGAAATCAAGAGCATGCTTCTTGCTCTAAAGCAGAGTGTGTTTCATGGATGAGAACTGTACCGTGTGTTTCCCTTCAGAAACGGAGTTAAATGAAAGGCTCTGTGTCTTTCTTCAAGCAAGACTTCTTTTCAGGTAAACGAAGTCACTTTTCAGCTCAAACGAAGCTGCATTGTTCACGAAGCTCACACGTTTCTCGCTCTTAACTGAAAAGTATTGGATGTTAGAGGACCTGTGGTTTGTATGAGTTTCATAAACAGAGTTGAACTAGATATGGTCCGTGTGTAGGAAACACAGATCTTTTGTTCTGAGCACACTCACGTTTCCCTCTGTATTAGAGACTCTCGAAAGCAAGAGCGTGCTCTTGCTCTAAAGCAGAGTGTGTTTCATGGATGAGAACTCTGCCCTGTGTTTCCCTTCATAAATGGAGTTAAATGCCAGGCATGTGTCTTCCTACAAGCAAGACTTCGTTTCAGGTAAACGCAGTCACTTTTCAGCTCAAACGATGCTACATTGTTCACGAAGCTCACACGTTTCTCGCTCTTAACTGAAAAGCATTGGATGTTAGAGGACCTGTGATTTGTACCAGTTTCAGAATCAGAGTTGAACTAGATATGGTCCGTGTGTGTAGGAAACACAGTACTTTAGTTCTGAGCACACTCACGTTCCCTCTGTATTAGAGACTCTATAAAGCAAGAGCCTGCTTCTTGCTCGAAAGCAGACTGTGTTTCATGGAAGAGAACTGTACCGTGTGTTTCCCTTCAGAAACGTAGTTAAATGCCAGGCTCTGTGTCTTTCTTCAAGCAAGACTTCGTTTCAGGTAAACGAAGTCACTTTTCAGCTCAAACGAAGCTACATTGTTCACGAAGCTCACACGTTTCTCGCTCTTAAGTGAAAAGCATTGGATGTTAGTGGACCTGAGGTTTGTATCAGTTTCAGAAACAGAGTTGAACTAGATATGGTCCGTGTGTGTAGGAAACACAGGTCTTTTGTTCTGAGCACACTCACGTTTCCCTCTGTATTAGAGACTCTAGAAATCAAGAGCGTGCTTCTTGCTCTAAAGCAGAGTGTGTTTCATGGATGAGAACTGTGCCCTGAGTTTCCCTTCAGAAACGAAGTTAAATGCCAGGCTCTGTGTCTTCCTTCAAGCAAGACTACGTTTCAGGTAAATGCAGTCGCTTTTCAGCTCAAACGAATCTACATTGTTCACAAAGCTCACACGTTTCTCGCTCTTAACTGAAAAGCATTGGATGTTAGAGGACCTGTGGTTTGTATCAGTTTCAGAAACAGAGTTGAACTAGATATGGTCAGTGTATGTAGGAAACACAGTTCTTTTGTTCTGAGCACACTCACGTTTTCCTCTGTGTTAGAGACTCTAGAAATCAAGAGCGTGCTTCTTGCTCTAAAGCAGAGTGTGTTTCATGGATGACAACTGTGCCCTGTGTTTCCCTTCAGAGACGGTGTTAAATGCCAGGCTCTGTGTCCTCCTTCAAGCAAGACTACCTTTCAGGTAAACGCAGTCGCTTTTCAGCTCAAACGAAGCTACATTGTTCACAAAGCTCACAAGTTTCTCGCTCTTAACTGAAAAGCATTGGATGTTAGAGGACCTGTGGTTTGTATCAGTTTCAGAAACAGAGTTGAACTAGATATGGTCCGTGTATGTAGGAAACACAGTTCTTTTGTTCTGTGCACACTCACGTTTTCCTCTGTATTAGAGACTCTAGAAATCAAGAGCATGCTTCTTGCTCTAAAGCAGAATGTGTTTCATGGATGAGAACTCTGCCCTGTGTTTCCCTTCATAAATGGAGTTAAATGCTAGGCAGGTGTCTTCCTACAAGCAATACTTCGTTTCAGGTAAACGCAGTCACTTTTCAGCTCAAACGATGCTACATTGTTCACGAAGCTCACACGTTTCTCGCTCTCAACTGAAAAGCATTGGATGTTAGAGGACCTGTGGTTTGTATCAGTTTCAGAAACAGAGTTGAACTAGATATGGTCCGTGTGTGTAGGAAACACAGTTCTTTTGTTCCGAGCACACTCACGTTTCTCTCTGTATTAGAGACTCTAGAAATCAAGAGCGTGCTTCTTGATCTAAAGCAGAGTGTGTTTCATGGATGAGAACTCTGCCCTATGTTTCCCTTCATAAATGGAGTTAAATGCCAGGTGTGTGTCTTCCTAGAAGCAAGACTTCGTTTCAGGTGAACACAGTCACTTTTCAGCTCAAACGAAGCTACATTGTTTACGAAGCTCACACGTTTCTCGCTCTTACCTGAAAAGCATTGGATGTTAGAGGACCTGTGGTTTGTACCAGTTTCAGAATCAGAGTTGAACTACATATGGTCCGTGTGTGTAGGAAACACAGTACTTTTGTTCTGAGCAAACTCACGTTTCCGTCTGTATTAGAGACTCTAGAAAGCAAGAGCGTGCTTCTTGCTCTAAAGCAGAGTGTGTTTCATGGATGAGAACTGTACCGTGTGTTTCCCTTCAGAAACGGAGTTAAATGAAAGGCTCTGTGTCTTTCTTCAAGCAAGATTTCGTTTCAGGTAAACGCAGTCACTTTTCAGCTCAAATGAAGCTGCATTGTTCACGAAGCTCACACGTTTCTCGCTCTTAACTTAAAAGTATTGGATGTTAGAGGACCTGTGGATTGTATCAGTTTCATAAACAGAGTTGAACTAGATATGGTCCGTGTGTAGGAAACACAGTTCTTTTGTTCTGAGCACACTCAAGTTTCCCTCTGTATTAGAGACTCTAGAAATCAAGAGCGTGCTTCTTGCTCTAAAGCAGAGTGTGTTTCATGGATGAGAACTGTGCCCTGTGTTTCCCTTCAGAAACGGAGTTAAATGCCAGGCTCTGTGTCTTCCTTCAAGCAAGACTACGTTTCAGGTAAATGCAGTCGCTTTTCAGCTCAAACGAATCTACATTGTTCACAAAGCTCACACGTTTCTCGCTCTTAACTGAAAAGCATTGGATGTTAGAGGACCTGTGGTTTGTATCAGTTTCAGAAACAGAGTTGAACTAGATATGGTCCGTGTATGTAGGAAACACGTTCTTTTGTTCTGAGCACACTCACGTTTTCCTCTGTGTTAGAGAATCTAGAAATCAAGAGCGTGCTTCTTGCTCTAAAGCAGAGTGTGTTTCATGGATGTGAACTCTACCCTGTGTTTCCCTTCATAAATGGAGTTAAATGCCAGGCGTGTGTCTTCCTACAAGCAAGACTTCGTTTCAGGTAAACGCAGTCACTTTTCAGCTCAAATGAAGCTACATTGTTCACGAAGCTCACACGTTTCTCGCTCTTAACTGAAAAGCATTGGATGTTAGAGGACCTGTGGTTTGTACCAGTTTCAGAATCAGAGTTGAACTACATATGGTCCGTGTGTGTAGGAAACACAGTTCTTTTGTTCTGAGCAAACTCATTTTTCTGTCTGTATTAGAGACTCTAGAAAGCAAGAGCGTGCTTCTTGCTCTAAAGCAGAGTGTGTTTCATGGATGAGAACTGTACCGTGTGTTTCCCTTCAGAAACGGAGTTAAATGAAAGGCTCTGTGTCTTTCTTCAAGCAAGACTTCTTTTCAGGTAAACGAAGTCACTTTTCAGCTCAAACGAAGCTGCATTGTTCACGAAGCTCACACGTTTCTCGCTCTTAACTGAAAAGCATTGGATGTAAGTGGCCCTGAGGTTTGTATCAGTTTCAGAAACAGAGTTGAACTAGATATGGTCCGTGTGTGTAGGAAACACAGTACTTTAGTTCTGAGCACACTCAGGTTCCCTCTGTATTAGAGACTCTAGAAAGCAAGAGCCTGCTTCTTTCTCTAAAGCAGACTGTGTTTCATGGAAGAGAACTGTACCGTGTGTTTCCCTTCAGAAACATAGTTAAATGCCAGGCTCTGTGTCTTTCTTCAAGCAAGACTTCGTTTCAGGTAAACGAAGTCACTTTTCAGCTCAAACGAAGCTACATTGTTCACGAAGCTCACACGTTTCTCGCTCTTAACTGAAAAGCATTGGATGTTAGAGGACCTGTGGTTTGTACCAGTTTCAGAATCAGAGTTGAACTACATATGGTCCGTGTGTGTAGGAAACACAGTACTTTTGTTCTGAGCAAACTCACGTTTCCGTCTGTATTAGAGACTCTAGAAAGCAAGAGCGTGCTTCTTGCTCTAAAGCAGAGTGTGTTTCATGGATGAGAACTGTACCGTGTGTTTCCCTTCAGAAACGGAGTTAAATGAAAGGCTCTGTGTCTTTCTTCAAGCAAGACTTCTTTTCAGGTAAACGAAGTCACTTTTCAGCTCAAACGAAGCTGCATTGTTCACGAAGCTCACACGTTTCTCGCTCTTAACTTAAAACTATTGGATGTTAGAGGACCTGTGGTTTGTATCAGTTTCATAAACAGAGTTGAACTAGATATGGTCCGTGTGTAGGAAACACAGTTCTTTTGTTCTGAGCACACTCACGTTTTCCTCTGTATTAGAGACTCTAGAAATCAAGAGAGTGCTTCTTGCTCTAAAGCAGAGTGTGTTTCATGGATGAGAACTGTGCCCTGTGTTTCCCTTCAGAAATGGTGTTAAATGCCAGGCTCTGTGTCCTCCTTCAAGCAAGACTACCTTTCAGGTAAACGTAGTCGCTTTTCAGCTCAAACGAAGCTACATTGTTCACAAAGCTCACAAGTTTCTCGCTCTTAACTGAAAAGCATTGGATGTTAGAGGACCTGTGGTTTGTATCAGTTTCAGAAACAGAGTTGAACTAGATATGGTCCGTGTATGTGGGAAACACAGTTCTTTTGTTCTGTGCACACTCACGTTTTCCTCTGTATTAGAGAATCTAGAAATCAAGAGCGTGCTTCTTGCTCTAAAGCTGAATGTGTTTCATGGATGAGAACTGTGCCGTGTGTTTCCCTTCAGAAACGGAGTTAAATGCCATGCTCTGTGCCTCCCTACAAACAAGACCCCGTTTCAGGTAAACGCAGTCACTTTTCAGCTCAAACGAAGATACATTGTTCACAAAGCTCACACGTTTCTCGCTCTTAACTGAAAAGCATTGGATGTTAGAGGACCTGTGGTTTGTACCAGTTTCAGAATCAGAGTTGAACTACATATGGTCCGTGTGTGTAGGAAACACAGTACTTTTGTTCTGAGCAAACTCACGTTTCCGTCTGTATTAGAGACTCTAGAAAGCAAGAGCGTGCTTCTTGCTCTAAAGCAGAGTGTGTTTCATGGATGAGAACTGTACCGTGTGTTTCCCTTCAGAAACGGAGTTAAATGAAAGGCTCTGTGTCTTTCTTCAAGCAAGACTTCTTTTCAGGTAAACGAAGTCACTTTTCAGCTCAAACGAAACTGCATTGTTCACGAAGCTCACACGTTTCTCGCTCTTAACTTAAAAGTATTGGATGTTAGAGGACCTGTGGTTTGTATCAGTTTCATAAACAGAGTTGAACTAGATATGGTCCGTGTGTAGGAAACACAGTTCTTTTGTTCTGAGCACACTCACGTTTCCCTCTGTATTAGAGACTCTAGAAATCAAGAGAGTGCTTCTTGCTCTAAAGCAGAGTGTGTTTCATGGATGAGAACTGTGCCCTGTGTTTCCCTTCAGAAATGGTGTTAAATGCCAGGCTCTGGTTCCTCCTTCAAGCAAGACTACCTTTCAGGTAAACGTAGTCGCTTTTCAGCTCAAACGAAGCTACATTGTTCACAAAGCTCACAAGTTTCTCGCTCTTAACTGAAAAGCATTGGATGTTAGAGGACCTGTGGTTTGTATCAGTTTCAGAAACAGAGTTGAACTAGATATGGTCCGTGTATGTGGGAAACACAGTTCTTTTGTTCTGTGCACACTCACGTTTTCCTCTGTATTAGAGACTCTAGAAATCAAGAGCGTGCTTCTTGCTCTAAAGCTGAATGTGTTTCATGGATGAGAACTCTGCCCTGTGTTTCCCTTCATAAATGGAGTTAAATGCCAGGCATGTGTCTTCCTACAAGCAAGACTTCGTTTCAGGTAAACGCAGTCACTTTTCAGCTCAAACGATGCTACATTGTTCACGAAGCTCACACGTTTCTCGCTCTTAACTGAAAAGCATTGGATGTTAGAGGACCTGTGATTTGTACCAGTTTCAGAATCAGAGTTGAACTAGAGATATGGTCCGTGTGTGTAGGAAACACAGTACTTTGTTCTGAGCACACTCACGTTCCCTCTGTATTAGAGACTCTAGAAATCAAGAGCGTGCTTCTTGCTCTAAAGCAGAGTGTGTTTCATGGATGAGAACTGTACCGTGTGTTTCCCTTCAGAAACGGAGTTAAATGAAAGGCTCTGTGTCTTTCTTCAAGCAAGACTTCTTTTCAGGTAAACGAAGTCACTTTTCAGCTCAAACGAAGCTGCATTGTTCACGAAGCTCACACGTTTCTCGCTCTTAACTGAAAAGTATTGGATGTTAGAGGACCTGTGGTTTGTATGAGTTTCATAAACAGAGTTGAACTAGATATGGTCCGTGTGTAGGAAACACAGTTCTTTTGTTCTGAGCACACTCACGTTTCCCTCTGTATTAGAGACTCTAGAAATCAAGAGAGTGCTTCTTGCTCTAAAGCAGAGTGTGTTTCATGGATGAGAACTGTGCCCTGTGTTTCCCTTCAGAAATGGTGTTAAATTCCAGGCTCTGTGTCCTCCTTCAAGCAAGACTACCTTTCAGGTAAACGTAGTCGCTTTTCAGCTCAAACGAAGCTACATTGTTCACAAAGCTCACACGTTTCTCGCTCTTAACTGAAAAGCATTGTATGTTAGAGGACCTGTGGTTTGTATCAGTTTCAGAAACAGAGTTGAACTAGATATGGTCCGTGTATGTGGGAAACACAGTTCTTTTGTTCTGTGCACACTCACGTTTTCCTCTGTATTAGAGACTCTAGAAATCAAGAGCGTGCTTCTTGCTCTAAAGCTGAATGTGTTTCATGGATGAGAACTCTGCCCTGTGTTTCCCTTCATAAATGGAGTTAAATGCCAGGCATGTGTCTTCCTACAAGCAAGACTTCGTTTCAGGTAAACGCAGTCACTTTTCAGCTCAAACGATGCTACATTGTTCACGAAGCTCACACGTTTCTCGCTCTTAACTGAAAAGCATTGGATGTTAGAGGACCTGTGATTTGTACCAGTTTCAGAATCAGAGTTGAACTAGATATGGTCCGTGTGTGTAGGAAACACAGTACTTTGTTCTGAGCACACTCACGTTCCCTCTGTATTAGAGACTCTAGAAATCAAGAGCATGCTTCTTGCTCTAAAGCAGAGTGTGTTTCATGGATGAGAACTGTACCGTGTGTTTCCCTTCAGAAACGGAGTTAAATGAAAGGCTCTGTGTCTTTCTTCAAGCAAGACTTCTTTTCAGGTAAACGAAGTCACTTTTCAGCTCAAACGAAGCTGCATTGTTCACGAAGCTCACACGTTTCTCGCTCTTAACTGAAAAGTATTGGATGTTAGAGGACCTGTGGTTTGTATGAGTTTCATAAACAGAGTTGAACTAGATATGGTCCGTGTGTAGGAAACACAGTTCTTTTGTTCTGAGCACACTCACGTTTCCCTCTGTATTAGAGACTCTCGAAAGCAAGAGCGTGCTCTTGCTCTAAAGCAGAGTGTGTTTCATGGATGAGAACTCTGCCCTGTGTTTCCCTTCATAAATGGAGTTAAATGCCAGGCATGTGTCTTCCTACAAGCAAGACTTCGTTTCAGGTAAACGCAGTCACTTTTCAGCTCAAACGATGCTACATTGTTCACGAAGCTCACACGTTTCTCGCTCTTAACTGAAAAGCATTGGATGTTAGAGGACCTGTGATTTGTACCAGTTTCAGAATCAGAGTTGAACTAGATATGGTCCGTGTGTGTAGGAAACACAGTACTTTAGTTCTGAGCACACTCACGTTCCCTCTGTATTAGAGACTCTATAAAGCAAGAGCCTGCTTCTTGCTCGAAAGCAGACTGTGTTTCATGGAAGAGAACTGTACCATGTGTTTCCCTTCAGAAACGTAGTTAAATGCCAGGCTCTGTGTCTTTCTTCAAGCAAGACTTCGTTTCAGGTAAACGAAGTCACTTTTCAGCTCAAACGAAGCTACATTGTTCACGAAGCTCACACGTTTCTCGCTCTTAAGTGAAAAGCATTGGATGTTAGTGGACCTGAGGTTTGTATCAGTTTCAGAAACAGAGTTGAACTAGATATGGTCCGTGTGTGTAGGAAACACAGGTCTTTTGTTCTGAGCACACTCACGTTTCCCTCTGTATTAGAGACTCTAGAAATCAAGAGCGTGCTTCTTGCTCTAAAGCAGAGTGTGTTTCATGGATGAGAACTGTGCCCTGAGTTTCCCTTCAGAAACGAAGTTAAATGCCAGGCTCTGTGTCTTCCTTCAAGCAAGACTACGTTTCAGGTAAATGCAGTCGCTTTTCAGCTCAAACGAATCTACATTGTTCACAAAGCTCACACGTTTCTCGCTCTTAACTGAAAAGCATTGGATGTTAGAGGACCTGTGGTTTGTATCAGTTTCAGAAACAGAGTTGAACTAGATATGGTCAGTGTATGTAGGAAACACAGTTCTTTTGTTCTGAGCACACTCACGTTTTCCTCTGTGTTAGAGACTCTAGAAATCAAGAGCGTGCTTCTTGCTCTAAAGCAGAGTGTGTTTCATGGATGACAACTGTGCCCTGTGTTTCCCTTCAGAGACGGTGTTAAATGCCAGGCTCTGTGTCCTCCTTCAAGCAAGACTACCTTTCAGGTAAACGCAGTCGCTTTTCAGCTCAAACGAAGCTACATTGTTCACAAAGCTCACAAGTTTCTCGCTCTTAACTGAAAAGCATTGGATGTTAGAGGACCTGTGGTTTGTATCAGTTTCAGAAACAGAGTTGAACTAGATATGGTCCGTGTATGTAGGAAACACAGTTCTTTTGTTCTGTGCACACTCACGTTTTCCTCTGTATTAGAGACTCTAGAAATCAAGAGCATGCTTCTTGCTCTAAAGCAGAATGTGTTTCATGGATGAGAACTCTGCCCTGTGTTTCCCTTCATAAATGGAGTTAAATGCTAGGCAGGTGTCTTCCTACAAGCAATACTTCGTTTCAGGTAAACGCAGTCACTTTTCAGCTCAAACGATGCTACATTGTTCACGAAGCTCACACGTTTCTCGCTCTCAACTGAAAAGCATTGGATGTTAGAGGACCTGTGGTTTGTATCAGTTTCAGAAACAGAGTTGAACTAGATATGGTCCGTGTGTGTAGGAAACACAGTTCTTTTGTTCCGAGCACACTCACGTTTCTCTCTGTATTAGAGACTCTAGAAATCAAGAGCGTGCTTCTTGATCTAAAGCAGAGTGTGTTTCATGGATGAGAACTCTGCCCTATGTTTCCCTTCATAAATGGAGTTAAATGCCAGGTGTGTGTCTTCCTAGAAGCAAGACTTCGTTTCAGGTGAACACAGTCACTTTTCAGCTCAAACGAAGCTACATTGTTTACGAAGCTCACACGTTTCTCGCTCTTACCTGAAAAGCATTGGATGTTAGAGGACCTGTGGTTTGTACCAGTTTCAGAATCAGAGTTGAACTACATATGGTCCGTGTGTGTAGGAAACACAGTACTTTTGTTCTGAGCAAACTCACGTTTCCGTCTGTATTAGAGACTCTAGAAAGCAAGAGCGTGCTTCTTGCTCTAAAGCAGAGTGTGTTTCATGGATGAGAACTGTACCGTGTGTTTCCCTTCAGAAACGGAGTTAAATGAAAGGCTCTGTGTCTTTCTTCAAGCAAGATTTCGTTTCAGGTAAACGCAGTCACTTTTCAGCTCAAATGAAGCTGCATTGTTCACGAAGCTCACACGTTTCTCGCTCTTAACTTAAAAGTATTGGATGTTAGAGGACCTGTGGATTGTATCAGTTTCATAAACAGAGTTGAACTAGATATGGTCCGTGTGTAGGAAACACAGTTCTTTTGTTCTGAGCACACTCAAGTTTCCCTCTGTATTAGAGACTCTAGAAATCAAGAGCGTGCTTCTTTCTCTAAAGCAGAGTGTGTTTCATGGATGAGAACTGTGCCCTGTGTTTCCCTTCAGAAACGGTGTTAAATGCCAGGCTCTGTGTCCTCCTTCAAGCAAGACTACCTTTCAGGTAAACGTAGTCGCTTTTCAGCTCAAACGAAGCTACATTGTTCACAAAGCTCACAAGTTTCTCGCTCTTAACTGAAAAGCATTGGATGTTAGAGGACCTGTGGTTTGTATCAGTTTCAGAAACAGAGTTGAACTAGATATGGTCCGTGTATGTGGGAAACACAGTTCTTTTGTTCTGTGCACACTCACGTTTTCCTCTGTATTAGAGACTCTAGAAATCAAGAGCGTGCTTCTTGCTCTAAAGCTGAATGTGTTTCATGGATGAGAACTCTGCCCTGTGTTTCCCTTCATAAATGGAGTTAAATGCCAGGCATGTGATTTCCTACAAGCAAGACTTCGTTTCAGGTAAACGCAGTCACTTTTCAGCTCAAAGGATGCTACATTGTTCACGAAGCTCACACGTTTCTCGCTCTTAACTGAAAAGCATTGGATGTTAGAGGACCTGTGATTTGTACCAGTTTCAGAATCAGAGTTGAACTAGATATGGTCCGTGTGTGTAGGAAACACAGTACTTTAGTTCTGAGCACACTCAGGTTCCCTCTGTATTAGAGACTCTAGAAAGCAAGAGGCTGCTTCTTGCTCTAAAGCAGAGTGTGTTTCATGGAAGAGAACTGTACCGTGTGTTTCCCTTCAGAAACGTAGTTAAATGCCAGGCTCTGTGTCTTTCTTCAAGCAAGACTTCGTTTCAGGTAAACGAAGTCACTTTTCAGCTCAAACGAAGCTACATTGTTCACGAAGCTCACACGTTTCTCGCTCTTAAGTGAAAAGCATTGGATATTAGTGGACCTGAGGTTTGTATCAGTTTCAGAAACAGAGTTGAACTAGATATGGTCCGTGTGTGTAGGAAACACAGGTCTTTTGTTCTGAGCACACTCACGTTTCCCTCTGTATTAGAGACTCTAGAAATCAAGAGCGTGCTTCTTGCTCTAAAGCAGAGTGTGTTTCATGGATGAGAACTGTGCCCTGTGTTTCCCTTCAGAAACGGAGTTAAATGCCAGGCTCTGTGTCTTCCTTCAAGCAAGACTACGTTTCAGGTAAATGCAGTCGCTTTTCAGCTCAAACGAATCTACATTGTTCACAAAGCTCACACGTTTCTCGCTCTTAACTGAAAAGCATTGGATGTTAGAGGACCTGTGGTTTGTATCAGTTTCAGAAACAGAGTTGAACTAGATATGGTCCGTGTATGTAGGAAACACGTTCTTTTGTTCTGAGCACACTCACGTTATCCTCTGTGTTAGAGAATCTAGAAATCAAGAGCGTGCTTCTTGCTCTAAAGCAGAGTGTGTTTCATGGATGTGAACTCTACCCTGTGTTTCCCTTCATAAATGGAGTTAAATGCCAGGCGTGTGTCTTCCTACAAGCAAGACTTCGTTTCAGGTAAACGCAGTCACTTTTCAGCTCAAATGAAGCTACATTGTTCACGAAGCTCACAGGTTTCTCGCTCTTAACTGAAAAGCATTGGATGTTAGAGGACCTGTGGTTTGTACCAGTTTCAGAATCAGAGTTGAACTACATATGGTCCGTGTGTGTAGGAAACACAGTTCTTTTGTTCTGAGCAAACTCATTTTTCTGTCTGTATTAGAGACTCTAGAAAGCAAGAGCGTGCTTCTTGCTCTAAAGCAGAGTGTGTTTCATGGATGAGAACTGTACCGTGTGTTTCCCTTCAGAAACGGAGTTAAATGAAAGGCTCTGTGTCTTTCTTCAAGCAAGACTTCTTTTCAGGTAAACGAAGTCACTTTTCAGCTCAAACGAAGCTGCATTGTTCACGAAGCTCACACGTTTCTCGCTCTTAACTGAAAAGCATTGGATGTAAGTGGCCCTGAGGTTTGTATCAGTTTCAGAAACAGAGTTGAACTAGATATGGTCCGTGTGTGTAGGAAACACAGTACTTTAGTTCTGAGCACACTCAGGTTCCCTCTGTATTAGAGACTCTAGAAAGCAAGAGCCTGCTTCTTTCTCTAAAGCAGACTGTGTTTCATGGAAGAGAACTGTACCGTGTGTTTCCCTTCAGAAACATAGTTAAATGCCAGGCTCTGTGTCTTTCTTCAAGCAAGACTTCGTTTCAGGTAAACGAAGTCACTTTTCAGCTCAAACGAAGCTACATTGTTCACGAAGCTCACACGTTTCTCGCTCTTAACTGAAAAGCATTGGATGTGAGTGGACCTGAGGTTTGTATCAGTTTCAGAAACAGAGTTGAACTAATATGGTCCGTGTGTGTAGGAAACACAGTTCTTTTGTTCTGAGCACACTCACGTTTCCCTCTGTATTAGAGACTCTAGAAAGAAAGAGCGTGCTTCTTGCTCTAAAGCAGAGTGTGTTTCATGGATGAGAACTGTGCCCTGTGTTTCCCTTCAGAAACGGAGTTAAATGCCAGGCTCTGTGTCTTCCTTCAAGCAAGACTACGTTTCAGGTAAATGCAGTCGCTTTTCAGCTCAAACGAATCTACATTGTTCACAAAGCTCACACGTTTTTCGCTCTTAACTGAAAAGCATTGGATGTTAGAGGACCTGTGGTTTGTACCAGTTTCAGAATCAGAGTTGAACTAGATATGGTCCGTGTGTGTAGGAAACACAGTACTTTAGTTCTGAGCACACTCAGGTTCCCTCTGTATTAGAGACTCTAAAAATCAAGAGCATGCTTCTTGCTCTAAAGCAGAGTGTGTTTCATGGATGAGAACTGTGCCCTGTGTTTCCCTTCAGAAACGGAGTTAAATGCCAGGCTCTGTGTCTTCCTTCAAGCAAGAATACCTTTCAGGTAAATGCAGTCGCTTTTCAGCTCAAACGAATCTACATTGTTCACAAAGCTCACACGTTTCTCGCTCTTAACTGAAAAGCATTGCATGTTAGAGGACCTGTGGTTTGTATCAGTTTCAGAAACAGAGTTGAACTAGATATGGTCCGTGTATGTAGGAAACATAGTTCTTTTGTTCTGAGCACACTCACGTTTTCCTCTGTATTAGAGACTCTAGAAATCAAGAGCGTGCTTCTTGCTCTAAAGCAGAGTGTGTTTCATGGATGAGAACTCTGCCCTGTGTTTCCCTTCATTAATGGAGTTAAATGCCAGGCGTGTGTCTTCCTACAAGCAAGACTTCGTTTCAGTTAAACGCAGTCACTTTTCAGCTCAAACAAATCTACATTGTTCACGAAGCTCACAAGTTTCTCGCTCTTAACTTAAAAGTATTGGATGTTAGAGGACCTGTGGTTTGTATCAGTTTCATAAACAGAGTTGAACTATATATGGTCCGTGTGTAGGAAACACAGTTCTTTTGTTTTGAGCACACTCAAGTTTCCGTCTGTATTAGAGACTCTAGAAAGCAAGAGCGTGCTTCTTGCTCTAAAGCAGACTGTGTTTCATGGATGAGAACTGTACCGTGAGTTTCCCTTCAGAAACGGAGTTAAATGAAAGGCTCTGTGTCTTTCTTCAAGCAAGACTTCTTTTCAGGTAAACGAAGTCACTTTTCAGCTCAAACAAAGCTACATTGTTCACGAAGCTCACTCGTTTCTCGCTCTTAACTGAAAAGCATTGGATGTTAGTGGACCTGAGGTTTGTATCAGTTTCATAAACAGAGTTGAACTAGATATGGTCCGTGTGTAGGAAACACAGTTCTTTTGTTCTGAGCACACTCACGTTTCCCTCTGTATTAGAGACTCTAGAAAGCAAGAGCGTGCTTCTTGCTCTAAAGCAGAGTGTGTTTCATTGATGAGAACTGTACCGTGTGTTTCCCTTCAGAAACGGAGTTAAATGCCAGGCTCTGTGTCTTTCTTCAAGCAAGACTTCGTTTCAGGTAAACGAAGTCACTTTTCAGCTCAAACGAAGCTACATTGTTCACAAAGCTCACACGTTTCTCGCTCTTAACTGAGAAGCATTGGATGTTAGAGGACCTGTGGATTCTATCAGTTTCAGAAACAGAGTTGAACTAGATATGGTCCGTGTATGTGGGAAACACAGTTCTTTTGTTCTGTGCACACTCACGTTTTCCTCTGTATTAGAGACTCTAGAAATCAAGAGCGTGCTTCTTGCTCTAAAGCTGAATGTGTTTCATGGATGAGAACTCTGCCCTGTGTTTCCCTTCATAAATGGAGTTAAATGCCAGGCATGTGTCTTCCTACAAGCAAGACTTCGTTTCAGGTAAACGCAGTCACTTTTCAGCTCAAACGATGCTACATTGTTCACGAAGCTCACACGTTTCTCGCTCTTAACTGAAAAGCATTGGATGTTAGAGGACCTGTGATTTGTACCAGTTTCAGAATCAGAGTTGAACTAGATATGGTCCGTGTGTGTAGGAAACACAGTACTTTGTTCTGAGCACACTCACGTTCCCTCTGTATTAGAGACTCTAGAAATCAAGAGCATGCTTCTTGCTCTAAAGCAGAGTGTGTTTCATGGATGAGAACTGTACCGTGTGTTTCCCTTCAGAAACGGAGTTAAATGAAAGGCTCTGTGTCTTTCTTCAAGCAAGACTTCTTTTCAGGTAAACGAAGTCACTTTTCAGCTCAAACGAAGCTGCATTGTTCACGAAGCTCACACGTTTCTCGCTCTTAACTGAAAAGTATTGGATGTTAGAGGACCTGTGGTTTGTATGAGTTTCATAAACAGAGTTGAACTAGATATGGTCCGTGTGTAGGAAACACAGTTCTTTTGTTCTGAGCACACTCACGTTTCCCTCTGTATTAGAGACTCTCGAAAGCAAGAGCGTGCTCTTGCTCTAAAGCAGAGTGTGTTTCATGGATGAGAACTCTGCCCTGTGTTTCCCTTCATAAATGGAGTTAAATGCCAGGCATGTGTCTTCCTACAAGCAAGACTTCGTTTCAGGTAAACGCAGTCACTTTTCAGCTCAAACGATGCTACATTGTTCACGAAGCTCACACGTTTCTCGCTCTTAACTGAAAAGCATTGGATGTTAGAGGACCTGTGATTTGTACCAGTTTCAGAATCAGAGTTGAACTAGATATGGTCCGTGTGTGTAGGAAACACAGTACTTTAGTTCTGAGCACACTCACGTTCCCTCTGTATTAGAGACTCTAGAAAGCAAGAGCCTGCTTCTTGCTCTAAAGCAGACTGTGTTTCATGGAAGAGAACTGTACCGTGTGTTTCCCTTCAGAAACGTAGTTAAATGCCAGGCTCTGTGTCTTTCTTCAAGCAAGACTTCGTTTCAGGTAAACGAAGTCACTTTTCAGCTCAAACGAAGCTGCATTGTTCACGAAGCTCACACGTTTCTCGCTCTTAACTGAAAAGCATTGGATGTGAGTGGACCTGAGGTTTGTATCAGTTTCAGAAACAGAGTTGAACTAGATATGGTCCGTGTGTGTAGGAAACACAGGTCTTTTGTTCTGAGCACACTCACGTTTCCCTCTGTATTAGAGACTCTAGAAATCAAGAGCGTGCTTCTTGCTCTAAAGCAGAGTGTGTTTCATGGATGAGAACTGTGCCCTGTGTTTCCCTTCAGAAACGAAGTTAAATGCCAGGCTCTGTGTCTTCCTTCAAGCAAGACTACGTTTCAGGTAAATGCAGTCGCTTTTCAGCTCAAACGAATCTACATTGTTCACAAAGCTCACACGTTTCTCGCTCTTAACTGAAAAGCATTGGATGTTAGAGGACCTGTGGTTTGTATCAGTTTCAGAAACAGAGTTGAACTAGATATGGTCAGTGTATGTAGGAAACACAGTTCTTTTGTTCTGAGCACACTCACGTTTTCCTCTGTGTTAGAGACTCTAGAAATCAAGAGCGTGCTTCTTGCTCTAAAGCAGAGTGTGTTTCATGGATGACAACTGTGCCCTGTGTTTCCCTTCAGAGACGGTGTTAAATGCCAGGCTCTGTGTCCTCCTTCAAGCAAGACTACCTTTCAGGTAAACGCAGTCGCTTTTCAGCTCAAACGAAGCTACATTGTTCACAAAGCTCACAAGTTTCTCGCTCTCAACTGAAAAGCATTGGATGTTAGAGGACCTGTGGTTTGTATCAGTTTCAGAAACAGAGTTGAACTAGATATGGTCCGTGTGTGTAGGAAACACAGTTCTTTTGTTCCGAGCACACTCACGTTTCTCTCTGTATTAGAGACTCTAGAAATCAAGAGCGTGCTTCTTGATCTAAAGCAGAGTGTGTTTCATGGATGAGAACTGTGCCCTGTGTTTCCCTTCATAAATGGAGTTAAATGCCAGGTGTGTGTCTTCCTAGAAGCAAGACTTCGTTTCAGGTGAACACAGTCACTTTTCAGCTCAAACGAAGCTACATTGTTCACGAAGCTCACACGTTTCTCGCTCTTACCTGAAAAGCATTGGATGTTAGAGGACCTGTGGTTTGTACCAGTTTCAGAATCAGAGTTGAACTACATATGGTCCGTGTGTGTAGGAAACACAGTACTTTTGTTCTGAGCAAACTCACGTTTCCGTCTGTATTAGAGACTCTAGAAAGCAAGACCGTGCTTCTTGCTCTAAAGCAGAGTGTGTTTCATGGATGAGAACTGTACCGTGTGTTTCCCTTCAGAAACGGAGTTAAATGAAAGGCTCTGTGTCTTTCTTCAAGCAAGATTTCGTTTCAGGTAAACGCAGTCACTTTTCAGCTCAAATGAAGCTGCATTGTTCACGAAGCTCACACGTTTCTCGCTCTTAACTTAAAAGTATTGGATGTTAGAGGACCTGTGGTTTGTATCAGTTTCATAAACAGAGTTGAACTAGATATGGTCCGTGTGTAGGAAACACAGTTCTTTTGTTCTGAGCACACTCAAGTTTCCCTCTGTATTAGAGACTCTAGAAATCAAGAGCGTGCTTCTTTCTCTAAAGCAGAGTGTGTTTCATGGATGAGAACTGTGCCCTGTGTTTCCCTTCAGAAACGGTGTTAAATGCCAGGCTCTGTGTCCTCCTTCAAGCAAGACTACCTTTCAGGTAAACGTAGTCGCTTTTCAGCTCAAACGAAGCTACATTGTTCACAAAGCTCACAAGTTTCTCGCTCTTAACTGAAAAGCATTGGATGTTAGTGGACCTGTGGTTTGTATCAGTTTCAGAAACAGAGTTGAACTAGATATGGTCCGTGTATGTGGGAAACACAGTTCTTTTGTTCTGTGCACACTCACGTTTTCCTCTGTATTAGAGACTCTAGAAATCAAGAGCGTGCTTCTTGCTCTAAAGCTGAATGTGTTTCATGGATGAGAACTCTGCCCTGTGTTTCCCTTCATAAATGGAGTTAAATGCCAGGCATGTGTCTTCCTACAAGCAAGACTTCGTTTCAGGTAAACGCAGTCACTTTTCAGCTCAAACGATGCTACATTGTTCACGAAGCTCACACGTTTCTCGCTCTTAACTGAAAAGCATTGGATGTTAGAGGACCTGTGATTTGTACCAGTTTCAGAATCAGAGTTGAACTAGATATGGTCCGTGTGTGTAGGAAACACAGGTCTTTTGTTCTGAGCACACTCACGTTTCCCTCTGTATTAGAGACTCTAGAAATCAAGAGCGTGCTTCTTGCTCTAAAGCAGAGTGTGTTTCATGGATGAGAACTGTGCCCTGTGTTTCCCTTCAGAAACGGAGTTAAATGCCAGGCTCTGTGTCTTCCTTCAAGCAAGACTACGTTTCAGGTAAATGCAGTCGCTTTTCAGCTCAAACGAATCTACATTGTTCACAAAGCTCACACGTTTCTCGCTCTTAACTGAAAAGCATTGGATGTTAGAGGACCTGTGGTTTGTATCAGTTTCAGAAACAGAGTTGAACTAGATATGGTCCGTGTATGTAGGAAACACAGTTCTTTTGTTCTGTGCACACTCACGTTTTCCTCTGTATTAGAGATTCTAGAAATCAAGAGCGTGCTTCTTGCTCTAAAGCAGAATGTGTTTCA
The DNA here is from genome assembly GCA_949786385.1 of Onychomys leucogaster. Taxonomy (NCBI): domain Eukaryota; kingdom Metazoa; phylum Chordata; class Mammalia; order Rodentia; family Cricetidae; genus Onychomys; species Onychomys leucogaster. Next base: position 1,039,906 of record CATKUP010000142.1, read on the forward strand.
TGGATGAGAACTCTGCCCTGTGTTTCCCTTCATAAATGGAGTTAAATGCCAGGCAGGTGTCTTCCTACAAGCAATAATTCGTTTCAGGTAAACGCAGTCACTTTTCAGCTCCAACGATGCTACATTGTTCACGAAGCTCACACGTTTCTCGCTCTCAACTGAAAAGCATTGGATGTTAGAGGACCTGTGGTTTGTATCAATTTCAGAAACAGAGTTGAACTAGATATGGTCCGTGTGTGTAGGAAACACAGTTCTTTTGTTCCGAGCACACTCACGTTTCCCTCTGTATTCGAGACTCTAAAAATCAAGAGCGTGCTTCTTGCTCTAAAGCAGAGTGTGTTTCATGGATGAGAACTGTGCCCTGTGTTTCCCTTCAGAAACGGAGTTAAATGCCAGGCTCTGTGTCTTCCTTCAAGCAAGACTACGATTCAGGTAAATTCAGTCACTTTTCAGCTCAAACGAATCTACATTGTTCACAAAGATCACACGTTTCTCGCACTTAACTGAAAAGCATTGGATGTTAGAGGACCTGTGGTTTGTATCAGTTTCAGAAACAGAGTTGAACTAGATATGGTCCGTGTATGTCGGAAACACGTTCTTTTGTTCTGAGCACACTCACGTTTTCCTCTGTGTTAGAGAATCTAGAAATCAAGAGCGTGCTTCTTGCTCTAAAGCAGAGTGTGTTTCATGGATGTGAACTCTACCCTGTGTTTCCCTTCATAAATGGAGTTAAATGCCAGGCGTGTGTCTTCCTACAAGCAAGACTTCGTTTCAGGTAAACGCAGTCACTTTTCAGCTCAAATGAAGCTACATTGTTCACGAAGCTCACACGTTTCTCGCTCTTAACTGAAAAGCATTGGATGTTAGAGGACCTGTGGTTTGTACCAGTTTCAGAATCAGAGTTGAACTACATATGGTCCGTGTGTGTAGGAAACACAGTTCTTTTGTTCTGAGCAAACTCATTTTTCTGTCTGTATTAGAGACTCTAGAAAGCAAGAGCGTGCTTCTTGCTCTAAAGCAGAGTGTGTTTCATGGATGAGAACTGTACCGTGTGTTTCCCTTCAGAAACGGAGTTAAATGAAAGGCTCTGTGTCTTTCTTCAAGCAAGACTTCTTTTCAGGTAAACGAAGTCACTTTTCAGCTCAAACGAAGCTGCATTGTTCACGAAGCTCACACGTTTCTCGCTCTTAACTGAAAAGCATTGGATGTAAGTGGCCCTGAGGTTTGTATCAGTTTCAGAAACAGAGTTGAACTAGATATGGTCCGTGTGTGTAGGAAACACAGTACTTTAGTTCTGAGCACACTCAGGTTCCCTCTGGATTAGAGACTCTAGAAAGCAAGAGCCTGCTTCTTTCTCTAAAGCAGACTGTGTTTCATGGAAGAGAACTGTACCGTGTGTTTCCCTTCAGAAACATAGTTAAATGCCAGGCTCTGTGTCTTTCTTCAAGCAAGACTTCGTTTCAGGTAAACGAAGTCACTTTTCAGCTCAAACGAAGCTACATTGTTCACGAAGCTCACACGTTTCTCGCTCTTAACTGAAAAGCATTGGATGTGAGTGGACCTGAGGTTTGTATCAGTTTCAGAAACAGAGTTGAACTAGATATGGTCCGTGTGTGTAGGAAACACAGTACTTTTGTTCTGAGCAAACTCACGTTTCCGTCTGTATTAGAGACTCTAGAAAGCAAGAGCGTGCTTCTTGCTCTAAAGCAGAGTGTGTTTCATGGATGAGAACTGTACCGTGTGTTTCCCTTCAGAAACGGAGTTAAATGAAAGGCTCTGTGTCTTTCTTCAAGCAAGATTTCGTTTCAGGTAAACGCAGTCACTTTTCAGCTCAAATGAAGCTGCATTGTTCACGAAGCTCACACGTTTCTCGCTCTTAACTTAAAAGTATTGGATGTTAGAGGACCTGTGGTTTGTATCAGTTTCATAAACAGAGTTGAACTAGATATGGTCCGTGTGTAGGAAACACAGTTCTTTTGTTCTGAGCACACTCAAGTTTCCCTCTGTATTAGAGACTCTAGAAATCAAGAGCGTGCTTCTTTCTCTAAAGCAGAGTGTGTTTCATGGATGAGAACTGTGCCCTGTGTTTCCCTTCAGAAACGGTGTTAAATGCCAGGCTCTGTGTCCTCCTTCAAGCAAGACTACCTTTCAGGTAAACGTAGTCGCTTTTCAGCTCAAACGATGCTACATTGTTCACAAAGCTCACAAGTTTCTCGCTCTTAACTGAAAAGCATTGGATGTTAGAGGACCTGTGGTTTGTATCAGTTTCAGAAACAGAGTTGAACTAGATATGGTCCGTGTGTAGGAAACACAGTTCTTTTGTTCTGAGCACACTCACGTTTCCCTCTGTATTAGAGACTCTCGAAAGCAAGAGCGTGCTCTTGCTCTAAAGCAGAGTGTGTTTCATGGATGAGAACTCTGCCCTGTGTTTCCCTTCATAAATGGAGTTAAATGCCAGGCATGTGTCTTCCTACAAGCAAGACTTCGTTTCAGGTAAACGCAGTCACTTTTCAGCTCAAACGATGCTACATTGTTCACGAAGCTCACACGTTTCTCGCTCTTAACTGAAAAGCATTGGATGTTAGAGGACCTGTGATTTGTACCAGTTTCAGAATCAGAGTTGAACTAGATATGGTCCGTGTGTGTAGGAAACACAGTACTTTAGTTCTGAGCACACTCACGTTCCCTCTGTATTAGATACTCTATAAAGCAAGAGCCTGCTTCTTGCTCTAAAGCAGACTGTGTTTCATGGAAGAGAACTGTACCGTGTGTTTCCCTTCAGAAACGTAGTTAAATGCCAGGCTCTGTGTCTTTCTTCAAGCAAGACTTCGTTTCAGGTAAACGAAGTCACTTTTCAGCTCAAACGAAGCTACATTGTTCACGAAGCTCACACGTTTCTCGCTCTTAAGTGAAAAGCATTGGATGTTAGTGGACCTGAGGTTTGTATCAGTTTCAGAAACAGAGTTGAACTAGATATGGTCCGTGTGTGTAGGAAACACAGGTCTTTTGTTCTGAGCACACTCACGTTTCCCTCTGTATTAGAGACTCTAGAAATCAAGAGCGTGCTTCTTGCTCTAAAGCAGAGTGTGTTTCATGGATGAGAACTGTGCCCTGTGTTTCCCTTCAGAAACGAAGTTAAATGCCAGGCTCTGTGTCTTCCTTCAAGCAAGACTACGTTTCAGGTAAATGCAGTCGCTTTTCAGCTCAAACGAATCTACATTGTTCACAAAGCTCACACGTTTCTCGCTCTTAACTGAAAAGCATTGGATGTTAGAGGACCTGTGGTTTGTACCAGTTTCAGAATCAGAGTTGAACTACATATGGTCCGTGTGTGTAGGAAACACAGTACTTTTGTTCTGAGCAAACTCACGTTTCCGTCTGTATTAGAGACTCTAGAAAGCAAGACCGTGCTTCTTGCTCTAAAGCAGAGTGTGTTTCATGGATGAGAACTGTACCGTGTGTTTCCCTTCAGAAACGGAGTTAAATGAAAGGCTCTGTGTCTTTCTTCAAGCAAGATTTCGTTTCAGGTAAACGCAGTCACTTTTCAGCTCAAATGAAGCTGCATTGTTCACGAAGCTCACACGTTTCTCGCTCTTAACTTAAAAGTATTGGATGTTAGAGGACCTGTGGTTTGTATCAGTTTCATAAACAGAGTTGAACTAGATATGGTCCGTGTGTAGGAAACACAGTTCTTTTGTTCTGTGCACACTCACGTTTTCCTCTGTATTAGAGACTCTAGAAATCAAGAGCGTGCTTCTTGCTCTAAAGCTGAATGTGTTTCATGGATGAGAACTCTGCCCTGTGTTTCCCTTCATAAATGGAGTTAAATGCCAGGCATGTGTCTTCCTACAAGCAAGACTTCGTTTCAGGTAAACGCAGTCACTTTTCAGCTCAAACGATGCTACATTGTTCACGAAGCTCACACGTTTCTCGCTCTTAACTGAAAAGCATTGGATGTTAGAGGACCTGTGATTTGTACCAGTTTCAGAATCAGAGTTGAACTAGATATGGTCCGTGTGTGTAGGAAACACAGGTCTTTTGTTCTGAGCACACTCACGTTTCCCTCTGTATTAGAGACTCTAGAAATCAAGAGCGTGCTTCTTGCTCTAAAGCAGAGTGTGTTTCATGGATGAGAACTGTGCCCTGTGTTTCCCTTCAGAAACGGAGTTAAATGCCAGGCTCTGTGTCTTCCTTCAAGCAAGACTACGTTTCAGGTAAATGCAGTCGCTTTTCAGCTCAAACGAATCTACATTGTTCACAAAGCTCACACGTTTCTCGCTCTTAACTGAAAAGCATTGGATGTTAGAGGACCTGTGGTTTGTATCAGTTTCAGAAACAGAGTTGAACTAGATATGGTCCGTGTATGTAGGAAACACAGTTCTTTTGTTCTGTGCACACTCACGTTTTCCTCTGTATTAGAGATTCTAGAAATCAAGAGCGTGCTTCTTGCTCTAAAGCAGAATGTGTTTCATGGATGAGAACTCTGCCCTGTGTTTCCCTTCATAAATGGAGTTAAATGCCAGGCAGGTGTCTTCCTACAAGCAATAATTCGTTTCAGGTAAACGCAGTCACTTTTCAGCTCCAACGATGCTACATTGTTCACGAAGCTCACACGTTTCTCGCTCTCAACTGAAAAGCATTGGATGTTAGAGGACCTGTGGTTTGTATCAATTTCAGAAACAGAGTTGAACTAGATATGGTCCGTGTGTGTAGGAAACACAGTTCTTTTGTTCCGAGCACACTCACGTTTCCCTCTGTATTCGAGACTCTAAAAATCAAGAGCGTGCTTCTTGCTCTAAAGCAGAGTGTGTTTCATGGATGAGAACTGTGCCCTGTGTTTCCCTTCAGAAACGGAGTTAAATGCCAGGCTCTGTGTCTTCCTTCAAGCAAGACTACGATTCAGGTAAATTCAGTCACTTTTCAGCTCAAACGAATCTACATTGTTCACAAAGATCACACGTTTCTCGCACTTAACTGAAAAGCATTGGATGTTAGAGGACCTGTGGTTTGTATCAGTTTCAGAAACAGAGTTGAACTAGATATGGTCCGTGTATGTCGGAAACACGTTCTTTTGTTCTGAGCACACTCACGTTTTCCTCTGTGTTAGAGAATCTAGAAATCAAGAGCGTGCTTCTTGCTCTAAAGCAGAGTGTGTTTCATGGATGTGAACTCTACCCTGTGTTTCCCTTCATAAATGGAGTTAAATGCCAGGCGTGTGTCTTCCTACAAGCAAGACTTCGTTTCAGGTAAACGCAGTCACTTTTCAGCTCAAATGAAGCTACATTGTTCACGAAGCTCACACGTTTCTCGCTCTTAACTGAAAAGCATTGGATGTTAGAGGACCTGTGGTTTGTACCAGTTTCAGAATCAGAGTTGAACTACATATGGTCCGTGTGTGTAGGAAACACAGTTCTTTTGTTCTGAGCAAACTCATTTTTCTGTCTGTATTAGAGACTCTAGAAAGCAAGAGCGTGCTTCTTGCTCTAAAGCAGAGTGTGTTTCATGGATGAGAACTGTACCGTGTGTTTCCCTTCAGAAACGGAGTTAAATGAAAGGCTCTGTGTCTTTCTTCAAGCAAGACTTCTTTTCAGGTAAACGAAGTCACTTTTCAGCTCAAACGAAGCTGCATTGTTCACGAAGCTCACACGTTTCTCGCTCTTAACTGAAAAGCATTGGATGTAAGTGGCCCTGAGGTTTGTATCAGTTTCAGAAACAGAGTTGAACTAGATATGGTCCGTGTGTGTAGGAAACACAGTACTTTAGTTCTGAGCACACTCAGGTTCCCTCTGGATTAGAGACTCTAGAAAGCAAGAGCCTGCTTCTTTCTCTAAAGCAGACTGTGTTTCATGGAAGAGAACTGTACCGTGTGTTTCCCTTCAGAAACATAGTTAAATGCCAGGCTCTGTGTCTTTCTTCAAGCAAGACTTCGTTTCAGGTAAACGAAGTCACTTTTCAGCTCAAACGAAGCTACATTGTTCACGAAGCTCACACGTTTCTCGCTCTTAACTGAAAAGCATTGGATGTGAGTGGACCTGAGGTTTGTATCAGTTTCAGAAACAGAGTTGAACTAGATATGGTCCGTGTGTGTAGGAAACACAGTAATTTTGTTCTGAGCAAACTCACGTTTCCGTCTGTATTAGAGACTCTAGAAAGCAAGAGCGTGCTTCTTGCTCTAAAGCAGAGTGTGTTTCATGGATGAGAACTGTACCGTGTGTTTCCCTTCAGAAACGGAGTTAAATGAAAGGCTCTGTGTCTTTCTTCAAGCAAGATTTCGTTTCAGGTAAACGCAGTCACTTTTCAGCTCAAATGAAGCTGCATTGTTCACGAAGCTCACACGTTTCTCGCTCTTAACTTAAAAGTATTGGATGTTAGAGGACCTGTGGTTTGTATCAGTTTCATAAACAGAGTTGAACTAGATATGGTCCGTGTGTAGGAAACACAGTTCTTTTGTTCTGAGCACACTCAAGTTTCCCTCTGTATTAGAGACTCTAGAAATCAAGAGCGTGCTTCTTTCTCTAAAGCAGAGTGTGTTTCATGGATGAGAACTGTGCCCTGTGTTTCCCTTCAGAAACGGTGTTAAATGCCAGGCTCTGTGTCCTCCTTCAAGCAAGACTACCTTTCAGGTAAACGTAGTCGCTTTTCAGCTCAAACGATGCTACATTGTTCACAAAGCTCACAAGTTTCTCGCTCTTAACTGAAAAGCATTGGATGTTAGAGGACCTGTGGTTTGTATCAGTTTCAGAAACAGAGTTGAACTAGATATGGTCCGTGTATGTGGGAAACACAGTTCTTTTGTTCTGTGCACACTCACGTTTTCCTCTGTATTAGAGACTCTAGAAATCAAGAGCGTGCTTCTTGCTCTAAAGCTGAATGTGTTTCATGGATGAGAACTCTGCCCTGTGTTTCCCTTCATAAATGGAGTTAAATGCCAGGCATGTGTCTTCCTACAAGCAAGACTTCGTTTCAGGTAAACGCAGTCACTTTTCAGCTCAAACGATGCTACATTGTTCACGAAGCTCACACGTTTCTCGCTCTTAACTGAAAAGCATTGGATGTTAGAGGACCTGTGATTTGTACCAGTTTCAGAATCAGAGTTGAACTAGATATGGTCCGTGTGTGTAGGAAACACAGTACTTTAGTTCTGAGCACACTCAGGTTCCCTCTGTATTAGAGACTCTAGAAAGCAAGAGGCTGCTTCTTGCTCTAAAGCAGAGTGTGTTTCATGGAAGAGAACTGTACCGTGTGTTTCCCTTCAGAAACGTAGTTAAATGCCAGGCTCTGTGTCTTTCTTCAAGCAAGACTTCGTTTCAGGTAAACGAAGTCACTTTTCAGCTCAAGCGAAGCTACATTGTTCACGAAGCTCACACGTTTCTCGCTCTTAAGTGAAAAGCATTGGATATTAGTGGACCTGAGGTTTGTATCAGTTTCAGAAACAGAGTTGAACTAGATATGGTCCGTGTGTGTAGGAAACACAGGTCTTTTGTTCTGAGCACACTCACGTTTCCCTCTGTATTAGAGACTCTAGAAATCAAGAGCGTGCTTCTTGCTCTAAAGCAGAGTGTGTTTCATGGATGAGAACTGTGCCCTGTGTTTCCCTTCAGAAACGGAGTTAAATGCCAGGCTCTGTGTCTTCCTTCAAGCAAGACTACGTTTCAGGTAAATGCAGTCGCTTTTCAGCTCAAACGAATCTACATTGTTCACAAAGCTCACACGTTTCTCGCTCTTAACTGAAAAGCATTGGATGTTAGAGGACCTGTGGTTTGTATCAGTTTCAGAAACAGAGTTGAACTAGATATGGTCCGTGTATGTAGGAAACACAGTTCTTTTGTTCTGTGCACACTCACGTTTTCCTCTGTATTAGAGATTCTAGAAATCAAGAGCGTGCTTCTTGCTCTAAAGCAGAATGTGTTTCATGGATGAGAACTCTGCCCTGTGTTTCCCTTCATAAATGGAGTTAAATGCCAGGCAGGTGTCTTCCTACAAGCAATAATTCGTTTCAGGTAAACGCAGTCACTTTTCAGCTCCAACGATGCTACATTGTTCACGAAGCTCACACGTTTCTCGCTCTCAACTGAAAAGCATTGGATGTTAGAGGACCTGTGGTTTGTATCAATTTCAGAAACAGAGTTGAACTAGATATGGTCCGTGTGTGTAGGAAACACAGTTCTTTTGTTCCGAGCACACTCACGTTTCCCTCTGTATTCGAGACTCTAAAAATCAAGAGCGTGCTTCTTGCTCTAAAGCAGAGTGTGTTTCATGGATGAGAACTGTGCCCTGTGTTTCCCTTCAGAAACGGAGTTAAATGCCAGGCTCTGTGTCTTCCTTCAAGCAAGACTACGATTCAGGTAAATTCAGTCACTTTTCAGCTCAAACGAATCTACATTGTTCACAAAGATCACACGTTTCTCGCTCTTAACTGAAAAGCATTGGATGTTAGAGGACCTGTGGTTTGTACCAGTTTCAGAATCAGAGTTGAACTACATATGGTCCGTGTGTGTAGGAAACACAGTTCTTTTGTTCTGAGCAAACTCATTTTTCTGTCTGTATTAGAGACTCTAGAAAGCAAGAGCGTGCTTCTTGCTCTAAAGCAGAGTGTGTTTCATGGATGAGAACTGTACCGTGTGTTTCCCTTCAGAAACGGAGTTAAATGAAAGGCTCTGTGTCTTTCTTCAAGCAAGACTTCTTTTCAGGTAAACGAAGTCACTTTTCAGCTCAAACGAAGCTGCATTGTTCACGAAGCTCACACGTTTCTCGCTCTTAACTGAAAAGCATTGGATGTAAGTGGCCCTGAGGTTTGTATCAGTTTCAGAAACAGAGTTGAACTAGATATGGTCCGTGTGTGTAGGAAACACAGTACTTTAGTTCTGAGCACACTCAGGTTCCCTCTGTATTAGAGACTCTAGAAAGCAAGAGCCTGCTTCTTTCTCTAAAGCAGACTGTGTTTCATGGAAGAGAACTGTACCGTGTGTTTCCCTTCAGAAACATAGTTAAATGCCAGGCTCTGTGTCTTTCTTCAAGCAAGACTTCGTTTCAGGTAAACGAAGTCACTTTTCAGCTCAAACGAAGCTACATTGTTCACGAAGCTCACACGTTTCTCGCTCTTAACTGAAAAGCATTGGATGTGAGAGGACCTGAGGTTTGTATCAGTTTCAGAAACAGAGTTGAACTAGATATGGTCCGTGTGTGTAGGAAACACAGTTCTTTTGTTCTGAGCACACTCACGTTTCCTTCTGTATTAGAGACTCTAGAAAGAAAGAGCGTGCTTCTTGCTCTAAAGCAGAGTGTGTTTCATGGATGAGAACTGTGCCCTGTGTTTCCCTTCAGAAACGGAGTTAAATGCCAGGCTCTGTGTCTTCCTTCAAGCAAGACTACGTTTCAGGTAAATGCAGTCGCTTTTCAGCTCAAACGAATCTACATTGTTCACAAAGCTCACACGTTTTTCGCTCTTAACTGAAAAGCATTGGATGTTAGAGGACCTGTGGTTTGTACCAGTTTCAGAATCAGAGTTGAACTAGATATGGTCCGTGTGTGTAGGAAACACAGTACTTTAGTTCTGAGCACACTCAGGTTCCCTCTGTATTAGAGACTCTAAAAATCAAGAGCATGCTTCTTGCTCTAAAGCAGAGTGTGTTTCATGGATGAGAAGTGTGCCCTGTGTTTCCCTTCAGAAACGGAGTTAAATGCCAGGCTCTGTGTCTTCCTTCAAGCAAGAATACCTTTCAGGTAAATGCAGTCGCTTTTCAGCTCAAACGAATCTACATTGTTCACAAAGCTCACACGTTTCTCGCTCTTAACTGAAAAGCATTGCATGTTAGAGGACCTGTGGTTTGTATCAGTTTCAGAAACAGAGTTGAACTAGATATGGTCCGTGTATGAAGGAAACATAGTTCTTTTGTTCTGAGCACACTCACGTTTTCCTCTGTATTAGAGACTCTAGAAATCAAGAGCGTGCTTCTTGCTCTAAAGCAGAGTGTGTTTCATGGATGAGAACTCTGCCCTGGGTTTCCCTTCATTAATGGAGTTAAATGCCAGGCGTGTGTCTTCCTACAAGCAAGACTTCGTTTCAGTTAAACGCAGTCACTTTTCAGCTCAAACAAAGCTACATTGTTCACGAAGCTCACAAGTTTCTCGCTCTTAACTTAAAAGTATTGGATGTTAGGGGACCTGTGGTTTGTATCAGTTTCATAAACAGAGTTGAACTATATATGGTCCGTGTGTAGGAAACACAGTTCTTTTGTTTTGAGCACACTCAAGTTTCCGTCTGTATTAGAGACTCTAGAAAGCAAGAGCGTGCTTCTTGCTCTAAAGCAGACTGTGTTTCATGGATGAGAACTGTACCGTGAGTTTCCCTTCAGAAACGGAGTTAAATGAAAGGCTCTGTGTCTTTCTTCAAGCAAGACTTCTTTTCAGGTAAACGAAGTCACTTTTCAGCTCAAACAAAGCTACATTGTTCACGAAGCTCACTCATTTCTCGCTCTTAACTGAAAAGCATTGGATGTTAGTGGACCTGAGGTTTGTATCAGTTTCATAAACAGAGTTGAACTAGATATGGTCCGTGTGTAGGAAACACAGTTCTTTTGTTCTGAGCACACTCACGTTTCCCTCTGTATTAGAGACTCTAGAAAGCAAGAGCGTGCTTCTTGCTCTAAAGCAGAGTGTGTTTCATTGATGAGAACTGTACCGTGTGTTTCCCTTCAGAAACGGAGTTAAATGCCAGGCTCTGTGTCTTTCTTCAAGCAAGACTTCGTTTCAGGTAAACGAAGTCACTTTTCAGCTCAAACGAAGCTACATTGTTCACGAAGCTCACACGTTTCTCGCTCTTAACTGAGAAGCATTGGATGTTAGAGGACCTGTGGATTCTATCAGTTTCAGAAACAGAGTTGAACCAGATATGGTCCGTGTGTGTAGGAAACACAGTTCTTTTGTTTTGAGCACACTCACGTTTACGTCTGTATTAGAGACTCTAGAAATCAAGAGCGTGCTTCTTGCTCTAAAGCAGAGTGTGTTTCATGGATGAGAACTGTGTCCTGTGTTTCCCTTCAGAAACGGAGTTAAATGCCAGGTGTGTGTCTTCCTAGAAGCAAGACTTCGTTTCAGGTGAACACAGTCACTTTTCAGCTCAAACGAAGCTACATTGTTCACGAAGCTCACACGTTTCTCGCTCTTAACTGAAAAGCATTGGATGTTAGAGGACCTGTGATTTGTACCAGTTTCAGAATCAGAGTTGAACTAGATATGGTCCGTGTGTGTAGGAAACACAGTACTTTAGTTCTGAGCACACTCAGGTTCCCTCTGTATTAGAGACTCTAGAAAGCAAGAGGCTGCTTCTTGCTCTAAAGCAGGTTGTGTTTCATGGAAGAGAACTGTACCGTGTGTTTCCCTTCAGAAACGGAGTTAAATGCCAGGCTCTGTGTCTTTCTTCAAGTAAGACTTCGTTTCAGGTAAACGAAGTCACTTTTCAGCTCAAACGAATCTACATTGTTCACGAAGCTCACACGTTTCTCGCTCTTAACTTAAAAGTATTGGATGTTAGAGGACCTGTGGTTTGTATCAGTTTCATAAACAGAGTTGAACTAGATATGGTCCGTGTGTAGGAAACACAGTTCTTTTGTTCTGAGCACACTCAAGTTTCCCTCTGTATTAGAGACTCTAGAAATCAAGAGCGTGCTTCTTTCTCTAAAGCAGAGTGTGTTTCATGGATGAGAACTGTGCCCTGTGTTTCCCTTCAGAAACGGTGTTAAATGCCAGGCTCTGTGTCCTCCTTCAAGCAAGACTACCTTTCAGGTAAACGTAGTCGCTTTTCAGCTCAAACGAAGCTACATTGTTCACAAAGCTCACAAGTTTCTCGCTCTTAACTGAAAAGCATTGGATGTTAGAGGACCTGTGGTTTGTATCAGTTTCAGAAACAGAGTTGAACTAGATATGGTCCGTGTATGTGGGAAACACAGTTCTTTTGTTCTGTGCACACTCACGTTTTCCTCTGTATTAGAGACTCTAGAAAGCAAGAGGCTGCTTCTTGCTCTAAAGCAGAGTGTGTTTCATGGAAGAGAACTGTACCGTGTGTTTCCCTTCAGAAACGTAGTTAAATGCCAGGCTCTGTGTCTTTCTTCAAGCAAGACTTCGTTTCAGGTAAACGAAGTCACTTTTCAGCTCAAGCGAAGCTACATTGTTCACGAAGCTCACACGTTTCTCGCTCTTAAGTGAAAAGCATTGGATATTAGTGGACCTGAGGTTTGTATCAGTTTCAGAAACAGAGTTGAACTAGATATGGTCCGTGTGTGTAGGAAACACAGGTCTTTTGTTCTGAGCACACTCACGTTTCCCTCTGTATTAGAGACTCTAGAAATCAAGAGCGTGCTTCTTGCTCTAAAGCAGAGTGTGTTTCATGGATGAGAACTGTGCCCTGTGTTTCCCTTCAGAAACGGAGTTAAATACCAGGCTCTGTGTCTTCCTTCAAGCAACACTACGTTTCAGGTAAATGCAGTCGCTTTTCAGCTCAAACGAATCTACATTGTTCACAAAGCTCACACGTTTCTCGCTCTTAACTGAAAAGCATTGGATGTTAGAGGACCTGTGGTTTGTATCAGTTTCAGAAACAGAGTTGAACTAGATATGGTCCGTGTATGTAGGAAACACAGTTCTTTTGTTCTGTGCACACTCACGTTTTCCTCTGTATTAGAGATTCTAGAAATCAAGAGCGTGCTTCTTGCTCTAAAGCAGAATGTGTTTCATGGATGAGAACTCTGCCCTGTGTTTCCCTTCATAAATGGAGTTAAATGCCAGGCATGTGTCTTCCTACAAGCAAGACTTCGTTTCAGGTAAACGCAGTCACTTTTCAGCTCAAACGATGCTACATTGTTCACGAAGCTCACACGTTTCTCGCTCTCAACTGAAAAGCATTGGATGTTAGAGGACCTGTGGTTTGTATCAATTTCAGAAACAGAGTTGAACTAGATATGGTCCGTGTGTGTAGGAAACACAGTTCTTTTGTTCGGAGCACACTCACGTTTCCCTCTGTATTCGAGACTCTAAAAATCAAGAGCGTGCTTCTTGCTCTAAAGCAGAGTGTGTTTCATGGATGAGAACTGTGCCCTGTGTTTCCCTTCAGAAACGGAGTTAAATGCCAGGCTCTGTGTCTTCCTTCAAGCAAGACTACGATTCAGGTAAATTCAGTCACTTTTCAGCTCAAACGAATCTACATTGTTCACAAAGATCACACGTTTCTCGCACTTAACTGAAAAGCATTGGATGTTAGAGGACCTGTGGTTTGTATCAGTTTCAGAAACAGAGTTGAACTAGATATGGTCCGTGTATGTAGGAAACACGTTCTTTTGTTCTGAGCACACTCAAGTTTTCCTCTGTGTTAGAGAATCTAGAAATCAAGAGCGTGCTTCTTGCTCTAAAGCAGAGTGTGTTTCATGGATGTGAACTCTACCCTGTGTTTCCCTTCATAAATGGAGTTAAATGCCAGGCGTGTGTCTTCCTACAAGCAAGACTTCGTTTCAGGTAAACGCAGTCACTTTTCAGCTCAAATGAAGCTACATTGTTCACGAAGCTCACACGTTTCTCGCTCTTAACTGAAAAGCATTGGATGTTAGAGGACCTGTGGTTTGTACCAGTTTCAGAATCAGAGTTGAACTACATATGGTCCGTGTGTGTAGGAAACACAGTTCTTTTGTTCTGAGCAAACTCATTTTTCTGTCTGTATTAGAGACTCTAGAAAGCAAGAGCGTGCTTCTTGCTCTAAAGCAGAGTGTGTTTCATGGATGAGAACTGTACCGTGTGTTTCCCTTCAGAAACGGAGTTAAATGAAAGGCTCTGTGTCTTTCTTCAAGCAAGACTTCTTTTCAGGTAAACGAAGTCACTTTTCAGCTCAAACGAAGCTGCATTGTTCACGAAGCTCACACGTTTCTCGCTCTTAAATGAAAAGCATTGGATGTAAGTGGCCCTGAGGTTTGTATCAGTTTCAGAAACAGAGTTGAACTAGATATGGTCCGTGTGTGTAGGAAACACAGTACTTTAGTTCTGAGCACACTCAGGTTCCCTCTGTATTAGAGACTCGAGAAAGCAAGAGCCTGCTTCTTTCTCTAAAGCAGACTGTGTTTCATGGAAGAGAACTGTACCGTGTGTTTCCCTTCAGAAACATAGTTAAATGCCAGGCTCTGTGTCTTTCTTCAAGCAAGACTTCGTTTCAGGTAAACGAAGTCACTTTTCAGCTCAAACGAAGCTACATTGTTCACGAAGCTCACACGTTTCTCGCTCTTAACTGAAAAGCATTGGATGTGAGTGGACCTGAGGTTTGTATCAGTTTCAGAAACAGAGTTGAACTAGATATGGTCCGTGTGTGTAGGAAACACAGTTCTTTTGTTCTGAGCACACTCACGTTTCCCTCTGTATTAGAGACTCTAGAAAGAAAGTGCGTGCTTCTTGCTCTAAAGCAGAGTGTGTTTCATGGATGAGAACTGTGCCCTGTGTTTCCCTTCAGAAACGGAGTTAAATGCCAGGCTCTGTGTCTTCCTTCAAGCAAGACTACGTTTCAGGTAAATGCAGTCGCTTTTCAGCTCAAACGAATCTACATTGTTCACAAAGCTCACACGTTTTTCGCTCTTAACTGAAAAGCATTGGATGTTAGAGGACCTGTGGTTTGTACAAGTTTCAGAATCAGAGTTGAACTAGATATGGTCCGTGTGTGTAGGAAACACAGTACTTTAGTTCTGAGCACACTCAGGTTCCCTCTGTATTAGAGACTCTAAAAATCAAGAGCATGCTTCTTGCTCTAAAGCAGAGTGTGTTTCATGGATGAGAACTGTGCCCTGTGTTTCCCTTCAGAAACGGAGTTAAATGCCAGGCTCTGTGTCTTTCTTCAAGCAAGAATACCTTTCAGGTAAATGCAGTCGCTTTTCAGCTCAAACGAATCTACATTGTTCACAAAGCTCACACGTTTCTCGCTCTTAACTGAAAAGCATTGCATGTTAGAGGACCTGTGGTTTGTATCAGTTTCAGAAACAGAGTTGAACTAGATATGGTCCGTGTATGTAGGAAACATAGTTCTTTTGTTCTGAGCACACTCACGTTTTCCTCTGTATTAGAGACTCTAGAAATCAAGAGCGTGCTTCTTGCTCTAAAGCAGAGTGTGTTTCATGGATGAGAACTCTGCCCTGTGTTTCCCTTCATTAATGGAGTTAAATGCCAGGCGTGTGTCTTCCTACAAGCAAGACTTCGTTTCAGTTAAACGCAGTCACTTTTCAGCTCAAACAAAGCTACATTGTTCACGAAGCTCACAAGTTTCTCGCTCTTAACTTAAAAGTATTGGATGTTAGGGGACCTGTGGTTTGTATCAGTTTCATAAACAGAGTTGAACTATATATGGTCCGTGTGTAGGAAACACAGTTCTTTTGTTTTGAGCACACTCAAGTTTCCGTCTGTATTAGAGACTCTAGAAAGCAAGAGCGTGCTTCTTGCTCTAAAGCAGACTGTGTTTCATGGATGAGAACTGTACCGTGAGTTTCCCTTCAGAAACGGAGTTAAATGAAAGGCTCTGTGTCTTTCTTCAAGCAAGACTTCTTTTCAGGTAAACGAAGTCACTTTTCAGCTCAAACAAAGCTACATTGTTCACGAAGCTCACTCGTTTCTCGCTCTTAACTGAAAAGCATTGGATGTTAGTGGACCTGAGGTTTGTATCAGTTTCATAAACAGAGTTGAACTAGATATGGTCCGTGTGTAGGAAACACAGTTCTTTTGTTCTGAGCACACTCAAGTTTCCCTCTGTATTAGAGACTCTAGAAAGCAAGAGCGTGCTTCTTGCTCTAAAGCAGAGTGTGTTTCATTGATGAGAACTGTACCGTGTGTTTCCCTTCAGAAACGGAGTTAAATGCCAGGCTCTGTGTCTTTCTTCAAGCAAGACTTCGTTTCAGGTAAACGAAGTCACTTTTCAGCTCAAACGAAGCTACATTGTTCACGAAGCTCACACGTTTCTCGCTCTTAACTGAGAAGCATTGGATGTTAGAGGACCTGTGGATTCTATCAGTTTCAGAAACAGAGTTGAACCAGATATGGTCCGTGTGTGTAGGAAACACAGTTCTTTTGTTTTGAGCACACTCACGTTTACATCTGTATTAGAGACTCTAGAAATCAAGAGCGTGCTTCTTGCTCTAAAGCAGAGTGTGTTTCATGGATGAGAACTGTGTCCTGTGTTTCCCTTCAGAAACGGAGTTAAATGCCAGGTGTGTGTCTTCCTAGAAGCAAGACTTCGTTTCAGGTGAACACAGTCACTTTTCAGCTCAAACGAAGCTACATTGTTCACGAAGCTCACACGTTTCTCGCTCTTAACTGAAAAGCATTGGATGTTAGAGGACCTGTGATTTGTACCAGTTTCAGAATCAGAGTTGAACTAGATATGGTCCGTGTGTGTAGGAAACACAGTACTTTAGTTCTGAGCACACTCAGGTTCCCTCTGTATTAGAGACTCTAGAAAGCAAGAGGCTGCTTCTTGCTCTAAAGCAGGTTGTGTTTCATGGAAGAGAACTGTACCGTGTGTTTCCCTTCAGAAACGGAGTTAAATGCCAGGCTCTGTGTCTTTCTTCAAGCAAGACTTCGTTTCAGGTAAACGAAGTCACTTTTCAGCTCAAACTAATCTACATTGTTCACGAAGCTCACACGTTTCTCGCTCTTAACTGAAAAGCATTGGATGTTAGTGGACCTGAGGTTTGTATCAGTTTCAGAAACAGAGTTGAACTAGATATGGTCCGTGTGTGTAGGAAACACAGTTCTTTTGTTCTGAGCACACTCACGTTTCCCTCTGTATTAGAGACTCTAGAAATCAAGAGCGTGCTTCTTGCTCTAAAGCAGAGTGTGTTTCATGGATGAGAACTCTGCCCTGTGTTTCCCTTCATAAATGGAGTTAAATGCCAGGCTCTGTGTCCTCCTTCAAGCAAGACTACCTTTCAGGTAAACGTAGTCGCTTTTCAGCTCAAACGAAGCTACATTGTTCACAAAGCTCACAAGTTTCTCGCTCTTAACTGAAAAGCATTGGATGTTAGAGGACCTGTGGTTTGTATCAGTTTCAGAAACAGAGTTGAACTAGATATGGTCCGTGTATGTGGGAAACACAGTTCTTTTGTTCTGTGCACACTCACGTTTTCCTCTGTATTAGAGACTCTAGAAATCAAGAGCGTGCTTCTTGCTCTAAAGCTGAATGTGTTTCATGGATGAGAACTCTGCCCTGTGTTTCCCTTCATAAATGGAGTTAAATGCCAGGCATGTGTCTTCCTACAAGCAAGACTTCGTTTCAGGTAAACGCAGTCACTTTTCAGCTCAAACGAAGCTGCATTGTTCACGAAGCTCACACGTTTCTCGCTCTTAACTGAAAAGTATTGGATGTTAGAGGACCTGTGGTTTGTATGAGTTTCATAAACAGAGTTGAACTAGATATGGTCCGTGTGTAGGAAACACAGTTCTTTTGTTCTGAGCACACTCACGTTTCCCTCTGTATTAGAGACTCTAGAAATCAAGAGAGTGCTTCTTGCTCTAAAGCAGAGTGTGTTTCATGGATGAGAACTGTGCCCTGTGTTTCCCTTCAGAAACGGTGTTAAATGCCAGGCTCTGTGTCCTCCTTCAAGCAAGAATACCTTTCAGGTAAACGTAGTCGCTTTTCAGCTCAAACGAAGCTACATTGTTCACAAAGCTCACAAGTTTCTCGCTCTTAACTGAAAAGCATTGGATGTTAGAGGACCTGTGATTTGTACCAGTTTCAGAATCAGAGTTGAACTAGATATGGTCCGTGTGGGTAGGAAACACAGTACTTTAGTTCTGAGCACACTCAAGTTCCCTCTGTATTAGAGACTCTAGAAAGCAAGAGCGTGCTTCTTGCTCTAAAGCAGAGTGTGTTTCATGGATGAGAACTGTACCGTGTGTTTCCCTTCAGAAACGGAGTTAAATGAAAGGCTCTGTGTCTTTCTTCAAGCAAGACTTCTTTTCAGGTAAACGAAGTCACTTTTCAGCTCAAACGAAGCTGCATTGTTCACGAAGCTCACACGTTTCTCGCTCTTAACTGAAAAGTATTGGATGTTAGAGGACCTGTGGTTTGTATGAGTTTCATAAACAGAGTTGAACTAGATATGGTCCGTGTCTAGGAAACACAGTTCTTTTGTTCTGAGCACACTCACGTTTCCCTCTATATTAGAGACTCTCGAAAGCAAGAGCGTGCTCTTGCTCTAAAGCAGAGTGTGTTTCATGGATGAGAACTGTGCCGTGTGTTTCCATTCAGAAACGGAGTTAAATGCCATGCTCTGTGCCTCCCTACAAACAAGACCCCGTTTCAGGTAAACGCAGTCACTTTTCAGCTCAAACGAAGATACATTGTTCACGAAGCTCACACGTTTCTCGCTCTTAACTGAAAAGCATTGGATGTTAGAGGACCTGTGGTTTGTACCAGTTTCAGAATCAGAGTTGAACTACATATGGTCCGTGTGTGTAGGAAACACAGTACTTTTGTTCTGAGCAAACTCACGTTTCCGTCTGTATTAGAGACTCTAGAAAGCAAGAGCGTGCTTCTTGCTCTAAAGCAGAGTGTGTTTCATGGATGAGAACTGTACCGTGTGTTTCCCTTCAGAAACGGAGTTAAATGAAAGGCTCTGTGTCTTTCTTCAAGCAAGACTTCTTTTCAGGTAAACGAAGTCACTTTTCAGCTCAAACGAAGCTGCATTGTTCACGAAGCTCACACGTTTCTCGCTCTTAACTTAAAACTATTGGATGTTAGAGGACCTGTGGTTTGTATCAGTTTCATAAACAGAGTTGAACTAGATATGGTCCGTGTGTAGGAAACACAGTTCTTTTGTTCTGAGCACACTCACGTTTCCCTCTGTATTAGAGACTCTAGAAATCAAGAGAGTGCTTCTTGCTCTAAAGCAGAGTGTGTTTCATGGATGAGAACTGTGCCCTGTGTTTCCCTTCAGAAATGGTGTTAAATGCCAGGCTCTGTGTCCTCCTTCAAGCAAGACTACCTTTCAGGTAAACGTAGTCGCTTTTCAGCTCAAACGAAGCTACATTGTTCACAAAGCTCACAAGTTTCTCGCTCTTAACTGAAAAGCATTGGATGTTAGAGGACCTGTGGTTTGTATCAGTTTCAGAAACAGAGTTGAACTAGATATGGTCCGTGTATGTGGGAAACACAGTTCTTTTGTTCTGTGCACACTCACGTTTTCCTCTGTATTAGAGACTCCAGAAATCAAGAGCGTGCTTCTTGCTCTAAAGCAGAGTGTGTTTCATGGATGAGAACTCTGCCCTGTGTTTCCCTTCATTAATGGAGTTAAATGCCAGGCGTGTGTCTTCCTACAAGCAAGACTTCGTTTCAGTTAAGCGCAGTAACTTTTCAGCTCAAACAAAGCTACATTGTTCACGAAGCTCACACGTTTCTCGCTCTTAACTTAAAAGTATTGGATGTTAGAGGACCTGTGGTTTGTATCAGTTTCATAAACAGAGTTGAACTATATATGGTCCGTGTGTAGGAAACACAGTTCTTTTGTTTTGAGCACACTCAAGTTTCCGTCTGTATTAGAGACTCTAGAAAGCAAGAGCGTGCTTCTTGCTCTAAAGCAGACTGTGTTTCATGGATGAGAACTGTACCGTGAGTTTCCCTTCAGAAACGGAGTTAAATGAAAGGCTCTGTGTCTTTCTTCAAGCAAGACTTCTTTTCAGGTAAACGAAGTCACTTTTCAGCTCAAACAAAGCTACATTGTTCACGAAGCTCACTCGTTTCTCGCTCTTAACTGAAAATCATTGGATGTTAGTGGACCTGAGGTTTGTATCAGTTTCATAAACAGAGTTGAACTAGATATGGTCCGTGTGTAGGAAACACAGTTCTTTTGTTCTGAGCACACTCACGTTTCCCTCTGTATTAGAGACTCTAGAAAGCAAGAGCGTGCTTCTTGCTCTAAAGCAGAGTGTGTTTCATTGATGAGAACTGTACCGTGTGTTTCCCTTCAGAAACGGAGTTAAATGCCAGGCTCTGTGTCTTTCTTCAAGCAAGACTTCGTTTCAGGTAAATGAAGTCACTTTTCAGCTCAAACGAAGCTACATTGTTCACGAAGCTCAAACGTTTCTCGCTCTTAACTGAAAAGCATTGGATGTTAGAGGACCTGTGGATTCTATCAGTTTCAGAAACAGAGTTGAACCAGATATGGTCGGTGTGTGTAGGAAACACAGGTCTTTTGTTCTGAGCACACTCACGTTTCCCTCTGTATTAGAGACTCTAGAAATCAAGAGCGTGCTTCTTGCTCTAAAGCAGAGTGTGTTTCATGGATGAGAACTGTGCCCTGTGTTTCCCTTCAGAAACGGAGTTAAATGCCAGGCTCTGTGTCTTCCTTCAAGCAAGACTACGTTTCATGTAAATGCAGTTGCTTTTCAGCTCAAACGAATCTACATTGTTCACAAAGCTCACACGTTTCTCGCTCTTAACTGAAAAGCATTGGATGTTAGAGGACCTGTGGTTTGTATCAGTTTCAGAAACAGAGTTGAACTAGATATGGTCCGTGTATGTAGGAAACACAGTTCTTTTGTTCTGAGCACACTCACGTTTTCCTCTGTGTTAGAGTCTCTAGAAATCAAGAGCGTGCTTCTTGCTCTAAAGCAGAGTGTGTTTCATGGATGACAACTGTGCCCTGTGTTTCCCTTCAGAAACGGTGTTAAATGCCAGGCTCTGTGTCCTCCTTCAAGCAAGACTACCTTTCAGGTAAACGCAGTCGCTTTTCAGCTCAAACGAAGCTACATTGTTCACAAAGCTCACAAGTTTCTCGCTCTTAACTGAAAAGCATTGGATGTTAGAGGACCTGTGGTTTGTATCTGTTTCAGAAACAGAGTTGAACTAGATATGGTCCGTGTGTAGGAAACACAGTTCTTTTGTTCTGAGCACACTCACGTTTCCCTCTGTATTAGAGACTCTAGAAAGCAAGAGCGTGCTTCTTGCTCTAAAGCAGAGTGTGTTTCATTGATGAGAACTGTACCGTGTGTTTCCCTTCAGAATCGGAGTTAAATGCCAGGCTCTGTGTCTTTCTTCAAGCAAGACTTCGTTTCAGGTAAACGAAGTCACTTTTCAGCTCAAACGAAGCTAAATTGTTCACGAAGCTCACACGTTTCTCGCTCTTAACTGAAAAGCATTGGATGTTAGAGGACCTGTGGATTCTATCAGTTTCAGAAACAGAGTTGAACCAGATATGGTCCGTGTGTGTAGGAAACACAGTTCTTTTGTTTTGAGCACACTCACGTTTACGTCTGTATTAGAGGCTCGAGAAATCAAGAGCGTGCTTCTTGCTCTAAAGCAGAGTGTGTTTCATGGATGAGAACTGTGCCCTGTGTTTCCCTTCAGAAACGGAGTTAAATGCCAGGTGTGTGTCTTCCTAGAAGCAAGACTTCGTTTCAGGTGAACACAGTCACTTTTCAGCTCAAACGAAGCTACATTGTTCACGAAGCTCACACGTTTCTCGCTCTTAACTGAAAAGCATTGGATGTTAGAGGACCTGTGATTTGTACCAGTTTCAGAATCAGAGTTGAACTAGATATGGTCCGTGTGTGTAGGAAACACAGTACTTTAGTTCTGAGCACACTCAGGTTCCCTCTGTATTAGAGACTCTAGAAAGCAAGAGCCTGCTTCTTTCTCTAAAGCAGACTGTGTTTCATGGAAGAGAACTGTACCGTGTGTTTCCCTTCAGAAACATAGTTAAATGCCAGGATCTGTGTCTTTCTTCAAGCAAGACTTCGTTTCAGGTAAACGAAGTCACTTTTCAGCTCAAACGAAGCTACATTGTTCACGAAGCTCACACGTTTCTCGCTCTTAACTGAAAAGCATTGGATGTTAGTGGACCTGAGGTTTGTATCAGTTTCAGAAACAGAGTTGAACTAGATATGGTCCGTGTGTGTAGGAAACACAGTTCTTTTGTTCTGAGCACACTCACGTTTCCCTCTGTATTAGAGACTCTAGAAAGCAAGAGCGTGCTTCTTGCTCTAAAGCAGAGTGTGTTTCATTGATGAGAACTGTACCGTGTGTTTCCCTTCAGAAACGGAGTTAAATGCCAGGCTCTGTGTCTTTCTTCAAGCAAGACTTCGTTTCAGGTAAACGAAGTCACTTTTCAGCTCAAACGAAGCTACATTGTTCACAAAGCTCACACGTTTCTCGCTCTTAACTGAGAAGCATTGGATGTTAGAGGACCTGTGGATTCTATCAGTTTCAGAAACAGAGTTGAACTAGATATGGTCCGTGTATGTGGGAAACACAGTTCTTTTGTTCTGTGCACACTCACGTTTTCCTCTGTATTAGAGACTCTAGAAATCAAGAGCGTGCTTCTTGCTCTAAAGCTGAATGTGTTTCATGGATGAGAACTCTGCCCTGTGTTTCCCTTCATAAATGGAGTTAAATGCCAGGCATGTGTCTTCCTACAAGCAAGACTTCGTTTCAGGTAAACGCAGTCACTTTTCAGCTCAAACGATGCTACATTGTTCACGAAGCTCACACGTTTCTCGCTCTTAACTGAAAAGCATTGGATGTTAGAGGACCTGTGATTTGTACCAGTTTCAGAATCAGAGTTGAACTAGATATGGTCCGTGTGTGTAGGAAACACAGTACTTTGTTCTGAGCACACTCACGTTCCCTCTGTATTAGAGACTCTAGAAATCAAGAGCATGCTTCTTGCTCTAAAGCAGAGTGTGTTTCATGGATGAGAACTGTACCGTGTGTTTCCCTTCAGAAACGGAGTTAAATGAAAGGCTCTGTGTCTTTCTTCAAGCAAGACTTCTTTTCAGGTAAACGAAGTCACTTTTCAGCTCAAACGAAGCTGCATTGTTCACGAAGCTCACACGTTTCTCGCTCTTAACTGAAAAGTATTGGATGTTAGAGGACCTGTGGTTTGTATGAGTTTCATAAACAGAGTTGAACTAGATATGGTCCGTGTGTAGGAAACACAGTTCTTTTGTTCTGAGCACACTCACGTTTCCCTCTGTATTAGAGACTCTCGAAAGCAAGAGCGTGCTCTTGCTCTAAAGCAGAGTGTGTTTCATGGATGAGAACTCTGCCCTGTGTTTCCCTTCATAAATGGAGTTAAATGCCAGGCATGTGTCTTCCTACAAGCAAGACTTCGTTTCAGGTAAACGCAGTCACTTTTCAGCTCAAACGATGCTACATTGTTCACGAAGCTCACACGTTTCTCGCTCTTAACTGAAAAGCATTGGATGTTAGAGGACCTGTGATTTGTACCAGTTTCAGAATCAGAGTTGAACTAGATATGGTCCGTGTGTGTAGGAAACACAGTACTTTAGTTCTGAGCACACTCACGTTCCCTCTGTATTAGAGACTCTAGAAAGCAAGAGCCTGCTTCTTGCTCTAAAGCAGACTGTGTTTCATGGAAGAGAACTGTACCGTGTGTTTCCCTTCAGAAACGTAGTTAAATGCCAGGCTCTGTGTCTTTCTTCAAGCAAGACTTCGTTTCAGGTAAACGAAGTCACTTTTCAGCTCAAACGAAGCTACATTGTTCACGAAGCTCACACGTTTCTCGCTCTTAACTGAAAAGCATTGGATGTGAGTGGACCTGAGGTTTGTATCAGTTTCAGAAACAGAGTTGAACTAGATATGGTCCGTGTGTGTAGGAAACACAGTTCTTTTGTTCTGAGCACACTCACGTTTCCCTCTGTATTAGAGACTCTAGAAAGAAAGAGCGTGCTTCTTGCTCTAAAGCAGAGTGTGTTTCATGGATGAGAACTGTGCCCTGTGTTTCCCTTCAGAAACGGAGTTAAATGCCAGGCTCTGTGTCTTCCTTCAAGCAAGACTACGTTTCAGGTAAATGCAGTCGCTTTTCAGCTCAAACGAATCTACATTGTTCACAAAGCTCACACGTTTTTCGCTCTTAACTGAAAAGCATTGGATGTTAGAGGACCTGTGGTTTGTACCAGTTTCAGAATCAGAGTTGAACTAGATATGGTCCGTGTGTGTAGGAAACACAGTACTTTAGTTCTGAGCACACTCAGGTTCCCTCTGTATTAGAGACTCTAAAAATCAAGAGCATGCTTCTTGCTCTAAAGCAGAGTGTGTTTCATGGATGAGAACTGTGCCCTGTGTTTCCCTTCAGAAACGGAGTTAAATGCCAGGCTCTGTGTCTTCCTTCAAGCAAGAATACCTTTCAGGTAAATGCAGTCGCTTTTCAGCTCAAACGAATCTACATTGTTCACAAAGCTCACACGTTTCTCGCTCTTAACTGAAAAGCATTGCATGTTAGAGGACCTGTGGTTTGTATCAGTTTCAGAAACAGAGTTGAACTAGATATGGTCCGTGTATGTAGGAAACATAGTTCTTTTGTTCTGAGCACACTCACGTTTTCCTCTGTGTTAGAGACTCTAGAAATCAAGAGCGTGCTTCTTGCTCTAAAGCAGAGTGTGTTTCATGGATGAGAACTCTGCCCTGTGTTTCCCTTCATTAATGGAGTTAAATGCCAGGCGTGTGTCTTCCTACAAGCAAGACTTCGTTTCAGTTAAACGCAGTCACTTTTCAGCTCAAACAAAGCTACATTGTTCACGAAGCTCACAAGTTTCTCGCTCTTAACTTAAAAGTATTGGATGTTAGAGGACCTGTGGTTTGTATCAGTTTCATAAACAGAGTTGAACTATATATGGTCCGTGTGTAGGAAACACAGTTCTTTTGTTTTGAGCACACTCAAGTTTCCGTCTGTATTAGAGACTCTAGAAAGCAAGAGCGTGCTTCTTGCTCTAAAGCAGACTGTGTTTCATGGATGAGAACTGTACCGTGAGTTTCCCTTCAGAAACGGAGTTAAATGAAAGGCTCTGTGTCTTTCTTCAAGCAAGACTTCTTTTCAGGTAAACGAAGTCACTTTTCAGCTCAAACAAAGCTACATTGTTCACGAAGCTCACTCGTTTCTCGCTCTTAACTGAAAAGCATTGGATGTTAGTGGACCTGAGGTTTGTATCAGTTTCATAAACAGAGTTGAACTAGATATGGTCCGTGTGTAGGAAACACAGTTCTTTTGTTCTGAGCACACTCACGTTTCCCTCTGTATTAGAGACTCTAGAAAGCAAGAGCGTGCTTCTTGCTCTAAAGCAGAGTGTGTTTCATTGATGAGAACTGTACCGTGTGTTTCCCTTCAGAAACGGAGTTAAATGCCAGGCTCTGTGTCTTTCTTCAAGCAAGACTTCGTTTCAGGTAAACGAAGTCACTTTTCAGCTCAAACGAAGCTACATTGTTCACGAAGCTCACACGTTTCTCGCTCTTAACTGAGAAGCATTGGATGTTAGAGGACCTGTGGATTCTATCAGTTTCAGAAACAGAGTTGAACTAGATATGGTCCGTGTATGTGGGAAACACAGTTCTTTTGTTCTGTGCACACTCACGTTTTCCTCTGTATTAGAGACTCTAGAAATCAAGAGCGTGCTTCTTGCTCTAAAGCTGAATGTGTTTCATGGATGAGAACTCTGCCCTGTGTTTCCCTTCATAAATGGAGTTAAATGCCAGGCATGTGTCTTCCTACAAGCAAGACTTCGTTTCAGGTAAACGAAGTCACTTTTCAGCTCAAACGAAGCTGCATTGTTCACGAAGCTCACACGTTTCTCGCTCTTAACTGAAAAGTATTGGATGTTAGAGGACCTGTGGTTTGTACCAGTTTCAGAATCAGAGTTGAACTACATATGGTCCGTGTGTAGGAAACACAGTTCTTTTGTTCTGAGCACACTCACGTTTCCCTCTGTATTAGAGACTCTCGAAAGCAAGAGCGTGCTCTTGCTCTAAAGCAGAGTGTGTTTCATGGATGAGAACTCTGCCCTGTGTTTCCCTTCATAAATGGAGTTAAATGCCAGGCATGTGTCTTCCTACAAGCAAGACTTCGTTTCAGGTAAACGCAGTCACTTTTCAGCTCAAACGATGCTACATTGTTCACGAAGCTCACACGTTTCTCGCTCTTAACTGAAAAGCATTGGATGTTAGAGGACCTGTGATTTGTACCAGTTTCAGAATCAGAGTTGAACTAGATATGGTCCGTGTGTGTAGGAAACACAGTACTTTAGTTCTGAGCACACTCACGTTCCCTCTGTATTAGATACTCTATAAAGCAAGAGCCTGCTTCTTGCTCTAAAGCAGACTGTGTTTCATGGAAGAGAACTGTACCGTGTGTTTCCCTTCAGAAACGTAGTTAAATGCCAGGCTCTGTGTCTTTCTTCAAGCAAGACTTCGTTTCAGGTAAACGAAGTCACTTTTCAGCTCAAACGAAGCTACATTGTTCACGAAGCTCACACGTTTCTCGCTCTTAAGTGAAAAGCATTGGATGTTAGTGGACCTGAGGTTTGTATCAGTTTCAGAAACAGAGTTGAACTAGATATGGTCCGTGTGTGTAGGAAACACAGGTCTTTTGTTCTGAGCACACTCACGTTTCCCTCTGTATTAGAGACTCTAGAAATCAAGAGCGTGCTTCTTGCTCTAAAGCAGAGTGTGTTTCATGGATGAGAACTGTGCCCTGTGTTTCCCTTCAGAAACGAAGTTAAATGCCAGGCTCTGTGTCTTCCTTCAAGCAAGACTACGTTTCAGGTAAATGCAGTCGCTTTTCAGCTCAAACGAATCTACATTGTTCACAAAGCTCACACGTTTCTCGCTCTTAACTGAAAAGCATTGGATGTTAGAGGACCTGTGGTTTGTATCAGTTTCAGAAACAGAGTTGAACTAGATATGGTCAGTGTATGTAGGAAACACAGTTCTTTTGTTCTGAGCACACTCACGTTTTCCTCTGTGTTAGAGACTCTAGAAATCAAGAGCGTGCTTCTTGCTCTAAAGCAGAGTGTGTTTCATGGATGACAACTGTGCCCTGTGTTTCCCTTCAGAGACGGTGTTAAATGCCAGGCTCTGTGTCCTCCTTCAAGCAAGACTACCTTTCAGGTAAACGCAGTCGCTTTTCAGCTCAAACGAAGCTACATTGTTCACAAAGCTCACAAGTTTCTCGCTCTCAACTGAAAAGCATTGGATGTTAGAGGACCTGTGGTTTGTATCAGTTTCAGAAACAGAGTTGAACTAGATATGGTCCGTGTGTGTAGGAAACACAGTTCTTTTGTTCCGAGCACACTCACGTTTCTCTCTGTATTAGAGACTCTAGAAATCAAGAGCGTGCTTCTTGATCTAAAGCAGAGTGTGTTTCATGGATGAGAACTGTGCCCTGTGTTTCCCTTCATAAATGGAGTTAAATGCCAGGTGTGTGTCTTCCTAGAAGCAAGACTTCGTTTCAGGTGAACACAGTCACTTCTCAGCTCAAACGAAGCTACATTGTTCAGGAAGCTCACACGTTTCTCGCTCTTACCTGAAAAGCATTGGATGTTAGAGGACCTGTGGTTTGTACCAGTTTCAGAATCAGAGTTGAACTACATATGGTCCGTGTGTGTAGGAAACATAGTACTTTTGTTCTGAGCAAACTCACGTTTCCGTCTGTATTAGAGACTCTAGAAAGCAAGACCGTGCTTCTTGCTCTAAAGCAGAGTGTGTTTCATGGATGAGAACTGTACCGTGTGTTTCCCTTCAGAAACGGATTTAAATGAAAGGCTCTGTGTCTTTCTTCAAGCAAGATTTCGTTTCAGGTAAACGCAGTCACTTTTCAGCTCAAATGAAGCTGCATTGTTCACGAAGCTCACACGTTTCTCGCTCTTAACTTAAAAGTATTGGATGTTAGAGGACCTGTGGTTTGTATCAGTTTCATAAACAGAGTTGAACTAGATATGGTCCGTGTGTAGGAAACACAGTTCTTTTGTTCTGAGCACACTCAAGTTTCCCTCTGTATTAGAGACTCTAGAAATCAAGAGCGTGCTTCTTTCTCTAAAGCAGAGTGTGTTTCATGGATGAGAACTGTGCCCTGTGTTTCCCTTCAGAAACGGTGTTAAATGCCAGGCTCTGTGTCCTCCTTCAAGCAAGACTACCTTTCAGGTAAACGTAGTCGCTTTTCAGCTCAAACGAAGCTACATTGTTCACAAAGCTCACAAGTTTCTCGCTCTTAACTGAAAAGCATTGGATGTTAGAGGACCTGTGGTTTGTATCAGTTTCAGAAACAGAGTTGAACTAGATATGGTCCGTGTATGTGGGAAACACAGTTCTTTTGTTCTGTGCACACTCACGTTTTCCTCTGTATTAGAGACTCTAGAAATCAAGAGCGTGCTTCTTGCTCTAAAGCTGAATGTGTTTCATGGATGAGAACTCTGCCCTGTGTTTCCCTTCATAAATGGAGTTAAATGCCAGGCATGTGTCTTCCTACAAGCAAGACTTCGTTTCAGGTAAACGCAGTCACTTTTCAGCTCAAACGATGCTACATTGTTCACGAAGCTCACACGTTTCTCGCTCTTAACTGAAAAGCATTGGATGTTAGAGGACCTGTGATTTGTACCAGTTTCAGAATCAGAGTTGAACTAGATATGGTCCGTGTGTGTAGGAAACACAGGTCTTTTGTTCTGAGCACACTCACGTTTCCCTCTGTATTAGAGACTCTAGAAATCAAGAGCGTGCTTCTTGCTCTAAAGCAGAGTGTGTTTCATGGATGAGAACTGTGCCCTGTGTTTCCCTTCAGAAACGGAGTTAAATGCCAGGCTCTGTGTCTTCCTTCAAGCAAGACTACGTTTCAGGTAAATGCAGTCGCTTTTCAGCTCAAACGAATCTACATTGTTCACAAAGCTCACACGTTTCTCGCTCTTAACTGAAAAGCATTGGATGTTAGAGGACCTGTGGTTTGTATCAGTTTCAGAAACAGAGTTGAACTAGATATGGTCCGTGTGTGTAGGAAACACAGTTCTTTTGTTCCGAGCACACTCACGTTTCCCTCTGTATTCGAGACTCTAAAAATCAAGAGCGTGCTTCTTGCTCTAAAGCAGAGTGTGTTTCATGGATGAGAACTGTGCCCTGTGTTTCCCTTCAGAAACGGAGTTAAATGCCAGGCTCTGTGTCTTCCTTCAAGCAAGACTACGATTCAGGTAAATTCAGTCACTTTTCAGCTCAAACGAATCTACATTGTTCACAAAGATCACACGTTTCTCGCACTTAACTGAAAAGCATTGGATGTTAGAGGACCTGTGGTTTGTATCAGTTTCAGAAACAGAGTTGAACTAGATATGGTCCGTGTATGTCGGAAACACGTTCTTTTGTTCTGAGCACACTCACGTTTTCCTCTGTGTTAGAGAATCTAGAAATCAAGAGCGTGCTTCTTGCTCTAAAGCAGAGTGTGTTTCATGGATGTGAACTCTACCCTGTGTTTCCCTTCATAAATGGAGTTAAATGCCAGGCGTGTGTCTTCCTACAAGCAAGACTTCGTTTCAGGTAAACGCAGTCACTTTTCAGCTCAAATGAAGCTACATTGTTCACGAAGCTCACACGTTTCTCGCTCTTAACTGAAAAGCATTGGATGTTAGAGGACCTGTGGTTTGTACCAGTTTCAGAATCAGAGTTGAACTACATATGGTCCGTGTGTGTAGGAAACACAGTTCTTTTGTTCTGAGCAAACTCATTTTTCTGTCTGTATTAGAGACTCTAGAAAGCAAGAGCGTGCTTCTTGCTCTAAAGCAGAGTGTGTTTCATGGATGAGAACTGTACCGTGTGTTTCCCTTCAGAAACGGAGTTAAATGAAAGGCTCTGTGTCTTTCTTCAAGCAAGACTTCTTTTCAGGTAAACGAAGTCACTTTTCAGCTCAAACGAAGCTGCATTGTTCACGAAGCTCACACGTTTCTCGCTCTTAACTGAAAAGCATTGGATGTAAGTGGCCCTGAGGTTTGTATCAGTTTCAGAAACAGAGTTGAACTAGATATGGTCCGTGTGTGTAGGAAACACAGTACTTTAGTTCTGAGCACACTCAGGTTCCCTCTGGATTAGAGACTCTAGAAAGCAAGAGCCTGCTTCTTTCTCTAAAGCAGACTGTGTTTCATGGAAGAGAACTGTACCGTGTGTTTCCCTTCAGAAACATAGTTAAATGCCAGGCTCTGTGTCTTTCTTCAAGCAAGACTTCGTTTCAGGTAAACGAAGTCACTTTTCAGCTCAAACGAAGCTACATTGTTCACGAAGCTCACACGTTTCTCGCTCTTAACTGAAAAGCATTGGATGTGAGTGGACCTGAGGTTTGTATCAGTTTCAGAAACAGAGTTGAACTAGATATGGTCCGTGTGTGTAGGAAACACAGTACTTTTGTTCTGAGCAAACTCACGTTTCCGTCTGTATTAGAGACTCTAGAAAGCAAGAGCGTGCTTCTTTCTCTAAAGCAGAGTGTGTTTCATGGATGAGAACTGTGCCCTGTGTTTCCCTTCAGAAACGGTGTTAAATGCCAGGCTCTGTGTCCTCCTTCAAGCAAGACTACCTTTCAGGTAAACGTAGTCGCTTTTCAGCTCAAACGAAGCTACATTGTTCACAAAGCTCACAAGTTTCTCGCTCTTAACTGAAAAGCATTGGATGTTAGAGGACCTGTGGTTTGTATCAGTTTCAGAAACAGAGTTGAACTAGATATGGTCCGTGTATGTGGGAAACACAGTTCTTTTGTTCTGTGCACACTCACGTTTTCCTCTGTATTAGAGACTCTAGAAATCAAGAGCGTGCTTCTTGCTCTAAAGCTGAATGTGTTTCATGGATGAGAACTCTGCCCTGTGTTTCCCTTCATAAATGGAGTTAAATGCCAGGCATGTGTCTTCCTACAAGCAAGACTTCGTTTCAGGTAAACGCAGTCACTTTTCAGCTCAAACGATGCTACATTGTTCACGAAGCTCACACGTTTCTCGCTCTTAACTGAAAAGCATTGGATGTTAGAGGACCTGTGATTTGTACCAGTTTCAGAATCAGAGTTGAACTAGATATGGTCCGTGTGTGTAGGAAACACAGGTCTTTTGTTCTGAGCACACTCACGTTTCCCTCTGTATTAGAGACTCTAGAAATCAAGAGCGTGCTTCTTGCTCTAAAGCAGAGTGTGTTTCATGGATGAGAACTGTGCCCTGTGTTTCCCTTCAGAAACGGAGTTAAATGCCAGGCTCTGTGTCTTCCTTCAAGCAAGACTACGTTTCAGGTAAATGCAGTCGCTTTTCAGCTCAAACGAATCTACATTGTTCACAAAGCTCACACGTTTCTCGCTCTTAACTGAAAAGCATTGGATGTTAGAGGACCTGTGGTTTGTATCAGTTTCAGAAACAGAGTTGAACTAGATATGGTCCGTGTATGTAGGAAACACAGTTCTTTTGTTCTGTGCACACTCACGTTTTCCTCTGTATTAGAGATTCTAGAAATCAAGAGCGTGCTTCTTGCTCTAAAGCAGAATGTGTTTCATGGATGAGAACTCTGCCCTGTGTTTCCCTTCATAAATGGAGTTAAATGCCAGGCAGGTGTCTTCCTACAAGCAATAATTCGTTTCAGGTAAACGCAGTCACTTTTCAGCTCCAACGATGCTACATTGTTCACGAAGCTCACACGTTTCTCGCTCTCAACTGAAAAGCATTGGATGTTAGAGGACCTGTGGTTTGTATCAATTTCAGAAACAGAGTTGAACTAGATATGGTCCGTGTGTGTAGGAAACACAGTTCTTTTGTTCCGAGCACACTCACGTTTCCCTCTGTATTCGAGACTCTAAAAATCAAGAGCGTGCTTCTTGCTCTAAAGCAGAGTGTGTTTCATGGATGAGAACTGTGCCCTGTGTTTCCCTTCAGAAACGGAGTTAAATGCCAGGCTCTGTGTCTTCCTTCAAGCAAGACTACGATTCAGGTAAATTCAGTCACTTTTCAGCTCAAACGAATCTACATTGTTCACAAAGATCACACGTTTCTCGCACTTAACTGAAAAGCATTGGATGTTAGAGGACCTGTGGTTTGTATCAGTTTCAGAAACAGAGTTGAACTAGATATGGTCCGTGTATGTCGGAAACACGTTCTTTTGTTCTGAGCACACTCACGTTTTCCTCTGTGTTAGAGAATCTAGAAATCAAGAGCGTGCTTCTTGCTCTAAAGCAGAGTGTGTTTCATGGATGTGAACTCTACCCTGTGTTTCCCTTCATAAATGGAGTTAAATGCCAGGCGTGTGTCTTCCTACAAGCAAGACTTCGTTTCAGGTAAACGCAGTCACTTTTCAGCTCAAATGAAGCTACATTGTTCACGAAGCTCACACGTTTCTCGCTCTTAACTGAAAAGCATTGGATGTTAGAGGACCTGTGGTTTGTACCAGTTTCAGAATCAGAGTTGAACTACATATGGTCCGTGTGTGTAGGAAACACAGTTCTTTTGTTCTGAGCAAACTCATTTTTCTGTCTGTATTAGAGACTCTAGAAAGCAAGAGCGTGCTTCTTGCTCTAAAGCAGAGTGTGTTTCATGGATGAGAACTGTACCGTGTGTTTCCCTTCAGAAACGGAGTTAAATGAAAGGCTCTGTGTCTTTCTTCAAGCAAGACTTCTTTTCAGGTAAACGAAGTCACTTTTCAGCTCAAACGAAGCTGCATTGTTCACGAAGCTCACACGTTTCTCGCTCTTAACTGAAAAGCATTGGATGTAAGTGGCCCTGAGGTTTGTATCAGTTTCAGAAACAGAGTTGAACTAGATATGGTCCGTGTGTGTAGGAAACACAGTACTTTAGTTCTGAGCACACTCAGGTTCCCTCTGGATTAGAGACTCTAGAAAGCAAGAGCCTGCTTCTTTCTCTAAAGCAGACTGTGTTTCATGGAAGAGAACTGTACCGTGTGTTTCCCTTCAGAAACATAGTTAAATGCCAGGCTCTGTGTCTTTCTTCAAGCAAGACTTCGTTTCAGGTAAACGAAGTCACTTTTCAGCTCAAACGAAGCTACATTGTTCACGAAGCTCACACGTTTCTCGCTCTTAACTGAAAAGCATTGGATGTGAGTGGACCTGAGGTTTGTATCAGTTTCAGAAACAGAGTTGAACTAGATATGGTCCGTGTGTGTAGGAAACACAGTACTTTTGTTCTGAGCAAACTCACGTTTCCGTCTGTATTAGAGACTCTAGAAAGCAAGAGCGTGCTTCTTTCTCTAAAGCAGAGTGTGTTTCATGGATGAGAACTGTGCCCTGTGTTTCCCTTCAGAAACGGTGTTAAATGCCAGGCTCTGTGTCCTCCTTCAAGCAAGACTACCTTTCAGGTAAACGTAGTCGCTTTTCAGCTCAAACGAAGCTACATTGTTCACAAAGCTCACAAGTTTCTCGCTCTTAACTGAAAAGCATTGGATGTTAGAGGACCTGTGGTTTGTATCAGTTTCAGAAACAGAGTTGAACTAGATATGGTCCGTGTATGTGGGAAACACAGTTCTTTTGTTCTGTGCACACTCACGTTTTCCTCTGTATTAGAGACTCTAGAAATCAAGAGCGTGCTTCTTGCTCTAAAGCTGAATGTGTTTCATGGATGAGAACTCTGCCCTGTGTTTCCCTTCATAAATGGAGTTAAATGCCAGGCATGTGTCTTCCTACAAGCAAGACTTCGTTTCAGGTAAACGCAGTCACTTTTCAGCTCAAACGATGCTACATTGTTCACGAAGCTCACACGTTTCTCGCTCTTAACTGAAAAGCATTGGATGTTAGAGGACCTGTGATTTGTACCAGTTTCAGAATCAGAGTTGAACTAGATATGGTCCGTGTGTGTAGGAAACACAGGTCTTTTGTTCTGAGCACACTCACGTTTCCCTCTGTATTAGAGACTCTAGAAATCAAGAGCGTGCTTCTTGCTCTAAAGCAGAGTGTGTTTCATGGATGAGAACTGTGCCCTGTGTTTCCCTTCAGAAACGGAGTTAAATGCCAGGCTCTGTGTCTTCCTTCAAGCAAGACTACGTTTCAGGTAAATGCAGTCGCTTTTCAGCTCAAACGAATCTACATTGTTCACAAAGCTCACACGTTTCTCGCTCTTAACTGAAAAGCATTGGATGTTAGAGGACCTGTGGTTTGTATCAGTTTCAGAAACAGAGTTGAACTAGATATGGTCCGTGTATGTAGGAAACACAGTTCTTTTGTTCTGTGCACACTCACGTTTTCCTCTGTATTAGAGATTCTAGAAATCAAGAGCGTGCTTCTTGCTCTAAAGCAGAATGTGTTTCATGGATGAGAACTCTGCCCTGTGTTTCCCTTCATAAATGGAGTTAAATGCCAGGCAGGTGTCTTCCTACAAGCAATAATTCGTTTCAGGTAAACGCAGTCACTTTTCAGCTCCAACGATGCTACATTGTTCACGAAGCTCACACGTTTCTCGCTCTCAACTGAAAAGCATTGGATGTTAGAGGACCTGTGGTTTGTATCAATTTCAGAAACAGAGTTGAACTAGATATGGTCCGTGTGTGTAGGAAACACAGTTCTTTTGTTCCGAGCACACTCACGTTTCCCTCTGTATTCGAGACTCTAAAAATCAAGAGCGTGCTTCTTGCTCTAAAGCAGAGTGTGTTTCATGGATGAGAACTGTGCCCTGTGTTTCCCTTCAGAAACGGAGTTAAATGCCAGGCTCTGTGTCTTCCTTCAAGCAAGACTACGATTCAGGTAAATTCAGTCACTTTTCAGCTCAAACGAATCTACATTGTTCACAAAGATCACACGTTTCTCGCACTTAACTGAAAAGCATTGGATGTTAGAGGACCTGTGGTTTGTATCAGTTTCAGAAACAGAGTTGAACTAGATATGGTCCGTGTATGTCGGAAACACGTTCTTTTGTTCTGAGCACACTCACGTTTTCCTCTGTGTTAGAGAATCTAGAAATCAAGAGCGTGCTTCTTGCTCTAAAGCAGAGTGTGTTTCATGGATGTGAACTCTACCCTGTGTTTCCCTTCATAAATGGAGTTAAATGCCAGGCGTGTGTCTTCCTACAAGCAAGACTTCGTTTCAGGTAAACGCAGTCACTTTTCAGCTCAAATGAAGCTACATTGTTCACGAAGCTCACACGTTTCTCGCTCTTAACTGAAAAGCATTGGATGTTAGAGGACCTGTGGTTTGTACCAGTTTCAGAATCAGAGTTGAACTACATATGGTCCGTGTGTGTAGGAAACACAGTTCTTTTGTTCTGAGCAAACTCATTTTTCTGTCTGTATTAGAGACTCTAGAAAGCAAGAGCGTGCTTCTTGCTCTAAAGCAGAGTGTGTTTCATGGATGAGAACTGTACCGTGTGTTTCCCTTCAGAAACGGAGTTAAATGAAAGGCTCTGTGTCTTTCTTCAAGCAAGACTTCTTTTCAGGTAAACGAAGTCACTTTTCAGCTCAAACGAAGCTGCATTGTTCACGAAGCTCACACGTTTCTCGCTCTTAACTGAAAAGCATTGGATGTAAGTGGCCCTGAGGTTTGTATCAGTTTCAGAAACAGAGTTGAACTAGATATGGTCCGTGTGTGTAGGAAACACAGTACTTTAGTTCTGAGCACACTCAGGTTCCCTCTGGATTAGAGACTCTAGAAAGCAAGAGCCTGCTTCTTTCTCTAAAGCAGACTGTGTTTCATGGAAGAGAACTGTACCGTGTGTTTCCCTTCAGAAACATAGTTAAATGCCAGGCTCTGTGTCTTTCTTCAAGCAAGACTTCGTTTCAGGTAAACGAAGTCACTTTTCAGCTCAAACGAAGCTACATTGTTCACGAAGCTCACACGTTTCTCGCTCTTAACTGAAAAGCATTGGATGTGAGTGGACCTGAGGTTTGTATCAGTTTCAGAAACAGAGTTGAACTAGATATGGTCCGTGTGTGTAGGAAACACAGTACTTTTGTTCTGAGCAAACTCACGTTTCCGTCTGTATTAGAGACTCTAGAAAGCAAGAGCGTGCTTCTTGCTCTAAAGCAGAGTGTGTTTCATGGATGAGAACTGTACCGTGTGTTTCCCTTCAGAAACGGAGTTAAATGAAAGGCTCTGTGTCTTTCTTCAAGCAAGATTTCGTTTCAGGTAAACGCAGTCACTTTTCAGCTCAAATGAAGCTGCACTGTTCACGAAGCTCACACGTTTCTCGCTCTTAACTTAAAAGCATTGGATGTTAGAGGACCTGTGATTTGTACCAGATTCAGAATCAGAGTTGAACTAGATATGGTCCGTGTGTGTAGGAAACACAGTACTTTAGTTCTGAGCACACTCACGTTCCCTCTGTATTAGATACTCTATAAAGCAAGAGCCTGCTTCTTGCTCTAAAGCAGACTGTGTTTCATGGAAGAGAACTGTACCGTGTGTTTCCCTTCAGAAACGTAGTTAAATGCCAGGCTCTGTGTCTTTCTTCAAGCAAGACTTCGTTTCAGGTAAACGAAGTCACTTTTCAGCTCAAACGAAGCTACATTGTTCACGAAGCTCACACGTTTCTCGCTCTTAAGTGAAAAGCATTGGATGTTAGTGGACCTGAGGTT
Organism: Onychomys leucogaster; assembly: GCA_949786385.1. Lineage (NCBI taxonomy): Eukaryota > Metazoa > Chordata > Mammalia > Rodentia > Cricetidae > Onychomys > Onychomys leucogaster. The sequence continues at coordinate 1,076,222 of CATKUP010000142.1, forward strand.
TGTATCAGTTTCAGAAACAGAGTTGAACTAGATATGGTCCGTGTGTGTAGGAAACACAGGTCTTTTGTTCTGAGCACACTCACGTTTCCCTCTGTATTAGAGACTCTAGAAATCAAGAGCGTGCTTCTTGCTCTAAAGCAGAGTGTGTTTCATGGATGAGAACTGTGCCCTGTGTTTCCCTTCAGAAACGAAGTTAAATGCCAGGCTCTGTGTCTTCCTTCAAGCAAGACTACGTTTCAGGTAAATGCAGTCGCTTTTCAGCTCAAACGAATCTACATTGTTCACAAAGCTCACACGTTTCTCGCTCTTAACTGAAAAGCATTGGATGTTAGAGGACCTGTGGTTTGTATCAGTTTCAGAAACAGAGTTGAACTAGATATGGTCAGTGTATGTAGGAAACACAGTTCTTTTGTTCTGAGCACACTCACGTTTTCCTCTGTGTTAGAGACTCTAGAAATCAAGAGCGTGCTTCTTGCTCTAAAGCAGAGTGTGTTTCATGGATGACAACTGTGCCCTGTGTTTCCCTTCAGAGACGGTGTTAAATGCCAGGCTCTGTGTCCTCCTTCAAGCAAGACTACCTTTCAGGTAAACGCAGTCGCTTTTCAGCTCAAACGAAGCTACATTGTTCACAAAGCTCACAAGTTTCTCGCTCTCAACTGAAAAGCATTGGATGTTAGAGGACCTGTGGTTTGTATCAGTTTCAGAAACAGAGTTGAACTAGATATGGTCCGTGTGTGTAGGAAACACAGTTCTTTTGTTCCGAGCACACTCACGTTTCTCTCTGTATTAGAGACTCTAGAAATCAAGAGCGTGCTTCTTGATCTAAAGCAGAGTGTGTTTCATGGATGAGAACTGTGCTCTGTGTTTCCCTTCATAAATGGAGTTAAATGCCAGGTGTGTGTCTTCCTAGAAGCAAGACTTCGTTTCAGGTGAACACAGTCACTTTTCAGCTCAAACGAAGCTACATTGTTCACGAAGCTCACACGTTTCTCGCTCTTACCTGAAAAGCATTGGATGTTAGAGGACCTGTGGTTTGTACCAGTTTCAGAATCAGAGTTGAACTACATATGGTCCGTGTGTGTAGGAAACACAGTACTTTTGTTCTGAGCAAACTCACGTTTCCGTCTGTATTAGAGACTCTAGAAAGCAAGACCGTGCTTCTTGCTCTAAAGCAGAGTGTGTTTCATGGATGAGAACTGTACCGTGTGTTTCCCTTCAGAAACGGAGTTAAATGAAAGGCTCTGTGTCTTTCTTCAAGCAAGATTTCGTTTCAGGTAAACGCAGTCACTTTTCAGCTCAAATGAAGCTGCATTGTTCACGAAGCTCACACGTTTCTCGCTCTTAACTTAAAAGTATTGGATGTTAGAGGACCTGTGGTTTGTATCAGTTTCATAAACAGAGTTGAACTAGATATGGTCCGTGTGTAGGAAACACAGTTCTTTTGTTCTGAGCACACTCAAGTTTCCCTCTGTATTAGAGACTCTAGAAATCAAGAGCGTGCTTCTTTCTCTAAAGCAGAGTGTGTTTCATGGATGAGAACTGTGCCCTGTGTTTCCCTTCAGAAACGGTGTTAAATGCCAGGCTCTGTGTCCTCCTTCAAGCAAGACTACCTTTCAGGTAAACGTAGTCGCTTTTCAGCTCAAACGAAGCTACATTGTTCACAAAGCTCACAAGTTTCTCGCTCTTAACTGAAAAGCATTGGATGTTAGAGGACCTGTGGTTTGTATCAGTTTCAGAAACAGAGTTGAACTAGATATGGTCCGTGTATGTGGGAAACACAGTTCTTTTGTTCTGTGCACACTCACGTTTTCCTCTGTATTAGAGACTCTAGAAATCAAGAGCGTGCTTCTTGCTCTAAAGCTGAATGTGTTTCATGGATGAGAACTCTGCCCTGTGTTTCCCTTCATAAATGGAGTTAAATGCCAGGCATGTGTCTTCCTACAAGCAAGACTTCGATTCAGGTAAACGCAGTCACTTTTCAGCTCAAACGATGCTACATTGTTCACGAAGCTCACACGTTTCTCGCTCTTAACTGAAAAGCATTGGATGTTAGAGGACCTGTGATTTGTACCAGTTTCAGAATCAGAGTTGAACTAGATATGGTCCGTGTGTGTAGGAAACACAGGTCTTTTGTTCTGAGCACACTCACGTTTCCCTCTGTATTAGAGACTCTAGAAATCAAGAGCGTGCTTCTTGCTCTAAAGCAGAGTGTGTTTCATGGATGAGAACTGTGCCCTGTGTTTCCCTTCAGAAACGGAGTTAAATGCCAGGCTCTGTGTCTTCCTTCAAGCAAGACTACGTTTCAGGTAAATGCAGTCGCTTTTCAGCTCAAACGAATCTACATTGTTCACAAAGCTCACACGTTTCTCGCTCTTAACTGAAAAGCATTGGATGTTAGAGGACCTGTGGTTTGTATCAGTTTCAGAAACAGAGTTGAACTAGATATGGTCCGTGTATGTCGGAAACACGTTCTTTTGTTCTGAGCACACTCACGTTTTCCTCTGTGTTAGAGAATCTAGAAATCAAGAGCGTGCTTCTTGCTCTAAAGCAGAGTGTGTTTCATGGATGTGAACTCTACCCTGTGTTTCCCTTCATAAATGGAGTTAAATGCCAGGCGTGTGTCTTCCTACAAGCAAGACTTCGTTTCAGGTAAACGCAGTCACTTTTCAGCTCAAATGAAGCTACATTGTTCACGAAGCTCACACGTTTCTCGCTCTTAACTGAAAAGCATTGGATGTTAGAGGACCTGTGGTTTGTACCAGTTTCAGAATCAGAGTTGAACTACATATGGTCCGTGTGTGTAGGAAACACAGTTCTTTTGTTCTGAGCAAACTCATTTTTCTGTCTGTATTAGAGACTCTAGAAAGCAAGAGCGTGCTTCTTGCTCTAAAGCAGAGTGTGTTTCATGGATGAGAACTGTACCGTGTGTTTCCCTTCAGAAACGGAGTTAAATGAAAGGCTCTGTGTCTTTCTTCAAGCAAGACTTCTTTTCAGGTAAACGAAGTCACTTTTCAGCTCAAACGAAGCTGCATTGTTCACGAAGCTCACACGTTTCTCGCTCTTAACTGAAAAGCATTGGATGTAAGTGGCCCTGAGGTTTGTATCAGTTTCAGAAACAGAGTTGAACTAGATATGGTCCGTGTGTGTAGGAAACACAGTACTTTAGTTCTGAGCACACTCAGGTTCCCTCTGGATTAGAGACTCTAGAAAGCAAGAGCCTGCTTCTTTCTCTAAAGCAGACTGTGTTTCATGGAAGAGAACTGTACCGTGTGTTTCCCTTCAGAAACATAGTTAAATGCCAGGCTCTGTGTCTTTCTTCAAGCAAGACTTCGTTTCAGGTAAACGAAGTCACTTTTCAGCTCAAACGAAGCTACATTGTTCACGAAGCTCACACGTTTCTCGCTCTTAACTGAAAAGCATTGGATGTGAGTGGACCTGAGGTTTGTATCAGTTTCAGAAACAGAGTTGAACTAGATATGGTCCGTGTGTGTAGGAAACACAGTACTTTTGTTCTGAGCAAACTCACGTTTCCGTCTGTATTAGAGACTCTAGAAAGCAAGAGCGTGCTTCTTGCTCTAAAGCAGAGTGTGTTTCATGGATGAGAACTGTACCGTGTGTTTCCCTTCAGAAACGGAGTTAAATGAAAGGCTCTGTGTCTTTCTTCAAGCAAGATTTCGTTTCAGGTAAACGCAGTCACTTTTCAGCTCAAATGAAGCTGCATTGTTCACGAAGCTCACACGTTTCTCGCTCTTAACTTAAAAGTATTGGATGTTAGAGGACCTGTGGTTTGTATCAGTTTCATAAACAGAGTTGAACTAGATATGGTCCGTGTGTAGGAAACACAGTTCTTTTGTTCTGAGCACACTCAAGTTTCCCTCTGTATTAGAGACTCTAGAAATCAAGAGCGTGCTTCTTTCTCTAAAGCAGAGTGTGTTTCATGGATGAGAACTGTGCCCTGTGTTTCCCTTCAGAAACGGTGTTAAATGCCAGGCTCTGTGTCCTCCTTCAAGCAAGACTACCTTTCAGGTAAACGTAGTCGCTTTTCAGCTCAAACGATGCTACATTGTTCACAAAGCTCACAAGTTTCTCGCTCTTAACTGAAAAGCATTGGATGTTAGAGGACCTGTGGTTTGTATCAGTTTCAGAAACAGAGTTGAACTAGATATGGTCCGTGTATGTGGGAAACACAGTTCTTTTGTTCTGTGCACACTCACGTTTTCCTCTGTATTAGAGACTCTAGAAATCAAGAGCGTGCTTCTTGCTCTAAAGCTGAATGTGTTTCATGGATGAGAACTCTGCCCTGTGTTTCCCTTCATAAATGGAGTTAAATGCCAGGCATGTGTCTTCCTACAAGCAAGACTTCGTTTCAGGTAAACGCAGTCACTTTTCAGCTCAAACGATGCTACATTGTTCACGAAGCTCACACGTTTCTCGCTCTTAACTGAAAAGCATTGGATGTTAGAGGACCTGTGATTTGTACCAGTTTCAGAATCAGAGTTGAACTAGATATGGTCCGTGTGTGTAGGAAACACAGTACTTTCGTTCTGAGCACACTCAGGTTCCCTCTGTATTAGAGACTCTAGAAAGCAAGAGGCTGCTTCTTGCTCTAAAGCAGAGTGTGTTTCATGGAAGAGAACTGTACCGTGTGTTTCCCTTCAGAAACGTAGTTAAATGCCAGGCTCTGTGTCTTTCTTCAAGCAAGACTTCGTTTCAGGTAAACGAAGTCACTTTTCAGCTCAAGCGAAGCTACATTGTTCACGAAGCTCACACGTTTCTCGCTCTTAAGTGAAAAGCATTGGATATTAGTGGACCTGAGGTTTGTATCAGTTTCAGAAACAGAGTTGAACTAGATATGGTCCGTGTGTGTAGGAAACACAGGTCTTTTGTTCTGAGCACACTCACGTTTCCCTCTGTATTAGAGACTCTAGAAATCAAGAGCGTGCTTCTTGCTCTAAAGCAGAGTGTGTTTCATGGATGAGAACTGTGCCCTGTGTTTCCCTTCAGAAACGGAGTTAAATGCCAGGCTCTGTGTCTTCCTTCAAGCAAGACTACGTTTCAGGTAAATGCAGTCGCTTTTCAGCTCAAACGAATCTACATTGTTCACAAAGCTCACACGTTTCTCGCTCTTAACTGAAAAGCATTGGATGTTAGAGGACCTGTGGTTTGTATCAGTTTCAGAAACAGAGTTGAACTAGATATGGTCCGTGTATGTAGGAAACACAGTTCTTTTGTTCTGTGCACACTCACGTTTTCCTCTGTATTAGAGATTCTAGAAATCAAGAGCGTGCTTCTTGCTCTAAAGCAGAATGTGTTTCATGGATGAGAACTCTGCCCTGTGTTTCCCTTCATAAATGGAGTTAAATGCCAGGCAGGTGTCTTCCTACAAGCAATAATTCGTTTCAGGTAAACGCAGTCACTTTTCAGCTCCAACGATGCTACATTGTTCACGAAGCTCACACGTTTCTCGCTCTCAACTGAAAAGCATTGGATGTTAGAGGACCTGTGGTTTGTATCAATTTCAGAAACAGAGTTGAACTAGATATGGTCCGTGTGTGTAGGAAACACAGTTCTTTTGTTCCGAGCACACTCACGTTTCCCTCTGTATTCGAGACTCTAAAAATCAAGAGCGTGCTTCTTGCTCTAAAGCAGAGTGTGTTTCATGGATGAGAACTGTGCCCTGTGTTTCCCTTCAGAAACGGAGTTAAATGCCAGGCTCTGTGTCTTCCTTCAAGCAAGACTACGATTCAGGTAAATTCAGTCACTTTTCAGCTCAAACGAATCTACATTGTTCACAAAGATCACACGTTTCTCGCTCTTAACTGAAAAGCATTGGATGTTAGAGGACCTGTGGTTTGTACCAGTTTCAGAATCAGAGTTGAACTACATATGGTCCGTGTGTGTAGGAAACACAGTTCTTTTGTTCTGAGCAAACTCATTTTTCTGTCTGTATTAGAGACTCTAGAAAGCAAGAGCGTGCTTCTTGCTCTAAAGCAGAGTGTGTTTCATGGATGAGAACTGTACCGTGTGTTTCCCTTCAGAAACGGAGTTAAATGAAAGGCTCTGTGTCTTTCTTCAAGCAAGACTTCTTTTCAGGTAAACGAAGTCACTTTTCAGCTCAAACGAAGCTGCATTGTTCACGAAGCTCACACGTTTCTCGCTCTTAACTGAAAAGCATTGGATGTAAGTGGCCCTGAGGTTTGTATCAGTTTCAGAAACAGAGTTGAACTAGATATGGTCCGTGTGTGTAGGAAACACAGTACTTTAGTTCTGAGCACACTCAGGTTCCCTCTGTATTAGAGACTCTAGAAAGCAAGAGCCTGCTTCTTTCTCTAAAGCAGACTGTGTTTCATGGAAGAGAACTGTACCGTGTGTTTCCCTTCAGAAACATAGTTAAATGCCAGGCTCTGTGTCTTTCTTCAAGCAAGACTTCGTTTCAGGTAAACGAAGTCACTTTTCAGCTCAAACGAAGCTACATTGTTCACGAAGCTCACACGTTTCTCGCTCTTAACTGAAAAGCATTGGATGTGAGAGGACCTGAGGTTTGTATCAGTTTCAGAAACAGAGTTGAACTAGATATGGTCCGTGTGTGTAGGAAACACAGTTCTTTTGTTCTGAGCACACTCACGTTTCCTTCTGTATTAGAGACTCTAGAAAGAAAGAGCGTGCTTCTTGCTCTAAAGCAGAGTGTGTTTCATGGATGAGAACTGTGCCCTGTGTTTCCCTTCAGAAACGGAGTTAAATGCCAGGCTCTGTGTCTTCCTTCAAGCAAGACTACGTTTCAGGTAAATGCAGTCGCTTTTCAGCTCAAACGAATCTACATTGTTCACAAAGCTCACACGTTTTTCGCTCTTAACTGAAAAGCATTGGATGTTAGAGGACCTGTGGTTTGTACCAGTTTCAGAATCAGAGTTGAACTAGATATGGTCCGTGTGTGTAGGAAACACAGTACTTTAGTTCTGAGCACACTCAGGTTCCCTCTGTATTAGAGACTCTAAAAATCAAGAGCATGCTTCTTGCTCTAAAGCAGAGTGTGTTTCATGGATGAGAACTGTGCCCTGTGTTTCCCTTCAGAAACGGAGTTAAATGCCAGGCTCTGTGTCTTCCTTCAAGCAAGAATACCTTTCAGGTAAATGCAGTCGCTTTTCAGCTCAAACGAATCTACATTGTTCACAAAGCTCACACGTTTCTCGCTCTTAACTGAAAAGCATTGCATGTTAGAGGACCTGTGGTTTGTATCAGTTTCAGAAACAGAGTTGAACTAGATATGGTCCGTGTATGTAGGAAACATAGTTCTTTTGTTCTGAGCACACTCACGTTTTCCTCTGTATTAGAGACTCTAGAAATCAAGAGCGTGCTTCTTGCTCTAAAGCAGAGTGTGTTTCATGGATGAGAACTCTGCCCTGGGTTTCCCTTCATTAATGGAGTTAAATGCCAGGCGTGTGTCTTCCTACAAGCAAGACTTCGTTTCAGTTAAACGCAGTCACTTTTCAGCTCAAACAAAGCTACATTGTTCACGAAGCTCACAAGTTTCTCGCTCTTAACTTAAAAGTATTGGATGTTAGGGGACCTGTGGTTTGTATCAGTTTCATAAACAGAGTTGAACTATATATGGTCCGTGTGTAGGAAACACAGTTCTTTTGTTTTGAGCACACTCAAGTTTCCGTCTGTATTAGAGACTCTAGAAAGCAAGAGCGTGCTTCTTGCTCTAAAGCAGACTGTGTTTCATGGATGAGAACTGTACCGTGAGTTTCCCTTCAGAAACGGAGTTAAATGAAAGGCTCTGTGTCTTTCTTCAAGCAAGACTTCTTTTCAGGTAAACGAAGTCACTTTTCAGCTCAAACAAAGCTACATTGTTCACGAAGCTCACTCATTTCTCGCTCTTAACTGAAAAGCATTGGATGTTAGTGGACCTGAGGTTTGTATCAGTTTCATAAACAGAGTTGAACTAGATATGGTCCGTGTGTAGGAAACACAGTTCTTTTGTTCTGAGCACACTCACGTTTCCCTCTGTATTAGAGACTCTAGAAAGCAAGAGCGTGCTTCTTGCTCTAAAGCAGAGTGTGTTTCATTGATGAGAACTGTACCGTGTGTTTCCCTTCAGAAACGGAGTTAAATGCCAGGCTCTGTGTCTTTCTTCAAGCAAGACTTCGTTTCAGGTAAACGAAGTCACTTTTCAGCTCAAACGAAGCTACATTGTTCACGAAGCTCACACGTTTCTCGCTCTTAACTGAGAAGCATTGGATGTTAGAGGACCTGTGGATTCTATCAGTTTCAGAAACAGAGTTGAACCAGATATGGTCCGTGTGTGTAGGAAACACAGTTCTTTTGTTTTGAGCACACTCACGTTTACGTCTGTATTAGAGACTCTAGAAATCAAGAGCGTGCTTCTTGCTCTAAAGCAGAGTGTGTTTCATGGATGAGAACTGTGTCCTGTGTTTCCCTTCAGAAACGGAGTTAAATGCCAGGTGTGTGTCTTCCTAGAAGCAAGACTTCGTTTCAGGTGAACACAGTCACTTTTCAGCTCAAACGAAGCTACATTGTTCACGAAGCTCACACGTTTCTCGCTCTTAACTGAAAAGCATTGGATGTTAGAGGACCTGTGATTTGTACCAGTTTCAGAATCAGAGTTGAACTAGATATGGTCCGTGTGTAGGAAACACAGTTCTTTTGTTCTGAGCACACTCAAGTTTCCCTCTGTATTAGAGACTCTAGAAATCAAGAGCGTGCTTCTTTCTCTAAAGCAGAGTGTGTTTCATGGATGAGAACTGTGCCCTGTGTTTCCCTTCAGAAACGGTGTTAAATGCCAGGCTCTGTGTCCTCCTTCAAGCAAGACTACCTTTCAGGTAAACGTAGTCGCTTTTCAGCTCAAACGAAGCTACATTGTTCACAAAGCTCACAAGTTTCTCGCTCTTAACTGAAAAGCATTGGATGTTAGAGGACCTGTGGTTTGTATCAGTTTCAGAAACAGAGTTGAACTAGATATGGTCCGTGTATGTGGGAAACACAGTTCTTTTGTTCTGTGCACACTCACGTTTTCCTCTGTATTAGAGACTCTAGAAAGCAAGAGGCTGCTTCTTGCTCTAAAGCAGAGTGTGTTTCATGGAAGAGAACTGTACCGTGTGTTTCCCTTCAGAAACGTAGTTAAATGCCAGGCTCTGTGTCTTTCTTCAAGCAAGACTTCGTTTCAGGTAAACGAAGTCACTTTTCAGCTCAAGCGAAGCTACATTGTTCACAAAGCTCACACGTTTCTCGCTCTTAACTGAAAAGCATTGGATGTTAGAGGACCTGTGGTTTGTATCAGTTTCAGAAACAGAGTTGAACTAGATATGGTCCGTGTATGTAGGAAACACAGTTCTTTTGTTCTGTGCACACTCACGTTTTCCTCTGTATTAGAGATTCTAGAAATCAAGAGCGTGCTTCTTGCTCTAAAGCAGAATGTGTTTCATGGATGAGAACTCTGCCCTGTGTTTCCCTTCATAAATGGAGTTAAATGCCAGGCAGGTGTCTTCCTACAAGCAATAATTCGTTTCAGGTAAACGCAGTCACTTTTCAGCTCCAACGATGCTACATTGTTCACGAAGCTCACACGTTTCTCGCTCTCAACTGAAAAGCATTGGATGTTAGAGGACCTGTGGTTTGTATCAATTTCAGAAACAGAGTTGAACTAGATATGGTCCGTGTGTGTAGGAAACACAGTTCTTTTGTTCCGAGCACACTCACGTTTCCCTCTGTATTCGAGACTCTAAAAATCAAGAGCGTGCTTCTTGCTCTAAAGCAGAGTGTGTTTCATGGATGAGAACTGTGCCCTGTGTTTCCCTTCAGAAACGGAGTTAAATGCCAGGCTCTGTGTCTTCCTTCAAGCAAGACTACGATTCAGGTAAATTCAGTCACTTTTCAGCTCAAACGAATCTACATTGTTCACAAAGATCACACGTTTCTCGCACTTAACTGAAAAGCATTGGATGTTAGAGGACCTGTGGTTTGTATCAGTTTCAGAAACAGAGTTGAACTAGATATGGTCCGTGTATGTAGGAAACACGTTCTTTTGTTCTGAGCACACTCACGTTTTCCTCTGTGTTAGAGAATCTAGAAATCAAGAGCGTGCTTCTTGCTCTAAAGCAGAGTGTGTTTCATGGATGTGAACTCTACCCTGTGTTTCCCTTCATAAATGGAGTTAAATGCCAGGCGTGTGTCTTCCTACAAGCAAGACTTCGTTTCAGGTAAACGCAGTCACTTTTCAGCTCAAATGAAGCTACATTGTTCACGAAGCTCACACGTTTCTCGCTCTTAACTGAAAAGCATTGGATGTTAGAGGACCTGTGGTTTGTACCAGTTTCAGAATCAGAGTTGAACTACATATGGTCCGTGTGTGTAGGAAACACAGTTCTTTTGTTCTGAGCAAACTCATTTTTCTGTCTGTATTAGAGACTCTAGAAAGCAAGAGCGTGCTTCTTGCTCTAAAGCAGAGTGTGTTTCATGGATGAGAACTGTACCGTGTGTTTCCCTTCAGAAACGGAGTTAAATGAAAGGCTCTGTGTCTTTCTTCAAGCAAGACTTCTTTTCAGGTAAACGAAGTCACTTTTCAGCTCAAACGAAGCTGCATTGTTCACGAAGCTCACACGTTTCTCGCTCTTAAATGAAAAGCATTGGATGTAAGTGGCCCTGAGGTTTGTATCAGTTTCAGAAACAGAGTTGAACTAGATATGGTCCGTGTGTGTAGGAAACACAGTACTTTAGTTCTGAGCACACTCAGGTTCCCTCTGTATTAGAGACTCGAGAAAGCAAGAGCCTGCTTCTTTCTCTAAAGCAGACTGTGTTTCATGGAAGAGAACTGTACCGTGTGTTTCCCTTCAGAAACATAGTTAAATGCCAGGCTCTGTGTCTTTCTTCAAGCAAGACTTCGTTTCAGGTAAACGAAGTCACTTTTCAGCTCAAACGAAGCTACATTGTTCACGAAGCTCACACGTTTCTCGCTCTTAACTGAAAAGCATTGGATGTGAGTGGACCTGAGGTTTGTATCAGTTTCAGAAACAGAGTTGAACTAGATATGGTCCGTGTGTGTAGGAAACACAGTTCTTTTGTTCTGAGCACACTCACGTTTCCCTCTGTATTAGAGACTCTAGAAAGAAAGTGCGTGCTTCTTGCTCTAAAGCAGAGTGTGTTTCATGGATGAGAACTGTGCCCTGTGTTTCCCTTCAGAAACGGAGTTAAATGCCAGGCTCTGTGTCTTCCTTCAAGCAAGACTACGTTTCAGGTAAATGCAGTCGCTTTTCAGCTCAAACGAATCTACATTGTTCACAAAGCTCACACGTTTTTCGCTCTTAACTGAAAAGCATTGGATGTTAGAGGACCTGTGGTTTGTACAAGTTTCAGAATCAGAGTTGAACTAGATATGGTCCGTGTGTGTAGGAAACACAGTACTTTAGTTCTGAGCACACTCAGGTTCCCTCTGTATTAGAGACTCTAAAAATCAAGAGCATGCTTCTTGCTCTAAAGCAGAGTGTGTTTCATGGATGAGAACTGTGCCCTGTGTTTCCCTTCAGAAACGGAGTTAAATGCCAGGCTCTGTGTCTTTCTTCAAGCAAGAATACCTTTCAGGTAAATGCAGTCGCTTTTCAGCTCAAACGAATCTACATTGTTCACAAAGCTCACACGTTTCTCGCTCTTAACTGAAAAGCATTGCATGTTAGAGGACCTGTGGTTTGTATCAGTTTCAGAAACAGAGTTGAACTAGATATGGTCCGTGTATGTAGGAAACATAGTTCTTTTGTTCTGAGCACACTCACGTTTTCCTCTGTATTAGAGACTCTAGAAATCAAGAGCGTGCTTCTTGCTCTAAAGCAGAGTGTGTTTCATGGATGAGAACTCTGCCCTGTGTTTCCCTTCATTAATGGAGTTAAATGCCAGGCGTGTGTCTTCCTACAAGCAAGACTTCGTTTCAGTTAAACGCAGTCACTTTTCAGCTCAAACAAAGCTACATTGTTCACGAAGCTCACAAGTTTCTCGCTCTTAACTTAAAAGTATTGGATGTTAGGGGACCTGTGGTTTGTATCAGTTTCATAAACAGAGTTGAACTATATATGGTCCGTGTGTAGGAAACACAGTTCTTTTGTTTTGAGCACACTCAAGTTTCCGTCTGTATTAGAGACTCTAGAAAGCAAGAGCGTGCTTCTTGCTCTAAAGCAGACTGTGTTTCATGGATGAGAACTGTACCGTGAGTTTCCCTTCAGAAACGGAGTTAAATGAAAGGCTCTGTGTCTTTCTTCAAGCAAGACTTCTTTTCAGGTAAACGAAGTCACTTTTCAGCTCAAACAAATCTACATTGTTCACGAAGCTCACTCGTTTCTCGCTCTTAACTGAAAAGCATTGGATGTTAGTGGACCTGAGGTTTGTATCAGTTTCATAAACAGAGTTGAACTAGATATGGTCCGTGTGTAGGAAACACAGTTCTTTTGTTCTGAGCACACTCACGTTTCCCTCTGTATTAGAGACTCTAGAAAGCAAGAGCGTGCTTCTTGCTCTAAAGCAGAGTGTGTTTCATTGATGAGAACTGTACCGTGTGTTTCCCTTCAGAAACGGAGTTAAATGCCAGGCTCTGTGTCTTTCTTCAAGCAAGACTTCGTTTCAGGTAAACGAAGTCACTTTTCAGCTCAAACGAAGCTACATTGTTCACGAAGCTCACACGATTCTCGCTCTTAACTGAGAAGCATTGGATGTTAGAGGACCTGTGGATTCTATCAGTTTCAGAAACAGAGTTGAACCAGATATGGTCCGTGTGTGTAGGAAACACAGTTCTTTTGTTTTGAGCACACTCACGTTTACGTCTGTATTAGAGACTCTAGAAATCAAGAGCGTGCTTCTTGCTCTAAAGCAGAGTGTGTTTCATGGATGAGAACTGTGTCCTGTGTTTCCCTTCAGAAACGGAGTTAAATGCCAGGTGTGTGTCTTCCTAGAAGCAAGACTTCGTTTCAGGTGAACACAGTCACTTTTCAGCTCAAACGAAGCTACATTGTTCACGAAGCTCACACGTTTCTCGCTCTTAACTGAAAAGCATTGGATGTTAGAGGACCTGTGATTTGTACCAGTTTCAGAATCAGAGTTGAACTAGATATGGTCCGTGTGTGTAGGAAACACAGTACTTTAGTTCTGAGCACACTCAGGTTCCCTCTGTATTAGAGACTCTAGAAAGCAAGAGGCTGCTTCTTGCTCTAAAGCAGGTTGTGTTTCATGGAAGAGAACTGTACCGTGTGTTTCCCTTCAGAAACGGAGTTAAATGCCAGGCTCTGTGTCTTTCTTCAAGCAAGACTTCGTTTCAGGTAAACGAAGTCACTTTTCAGCTCAAACGAATCTACATTGTTCACGAAGCTCACACGTTTCTCGCTCTTAACTGAAAAGCATTGGATGTTAGTGGACCTGAGGTTTGTATCAGTTTCAGAAACAGAGTTGAACTAGATATGGTCCGTGTGTGTAGGAAACACAGTTCTTTTGTTCTGAGCACACTCACGTTTCCCTCTGTATTAGAGACTCTAGAAATCAAGAGCGTGCTTCTTGCTCTAAAGCAGAGTGTGTTTCATGGATGAGAACTCTGCCCTGTGTTTCCCTTCATAAATGGAGTTAAATGCCAGGCTCTGTGTCCTCCTTCAAGCAAGACTACCTTTCAGGTAAACGTAGTCGCTTTTCAGCTCAAACGAAGCTACATTGTTCACAAAGCTCACAAGTTTCTCGCTCTTAACTGAAAAGCATTGGATGTTAGAGGACCTGTGGTTTGTATCAGTTTCAGAAACAGAGTTGAACTAGATATGGTCCGTGTATGTGGGAAACACAGTTCTTTTGTTCTGTGCACACTCACGTTTTCCTCTGTATTAGAGACTCTAGAAATCAAGAGCGTGCTTCTTGCTCTAAAGCTGAATGTGTTTCATGGATGAGAACTCTGCCCTGTGTTTCCCTTCATAAATGGAGTTAAATGCCAGGCATGTGTCTTCCTACAAGCAAGACTTCGTTTCAGGTAAACGCAGTCACTTTTCAGCTCAAACGAAGCTGCATTGTTCACGAAGCTCACACGTTTCTCGCTCTTAACTGAAAAGTATTGGATGTTAGAGGACCTGTGGTTTGTATGAGTTTCATAAACAGAGTTGAACTAGATATGGTCCGTGTGTAGGAAACACAGTTCTTTTGTTCTGAGCACACTCACATTTCCGTCTGTATTAGAGACTCTAGAAATCAAGAGCGTGCTTCTTGCTCTAAAGCAGAGTGTGTTTCATGGATGAGAACTGTGCCCTGTGTTTCCCTTCAGAAACGGTGTTAAATGCCAGGCTCTGTGTCCTCCTTCAAGCAAGAATACCTTTCAGGTAAACGTAGTCGCTTTTCAGCTCAAACGAAGCTACATTGTTCACAAAGCTCACAAGTTTCTCGCTCTTAACTGAAAAGCATTGGATGTTAGAGGACCTGTGATTTGTACCAGTTTCAGAATCAGAGTTGAACTAGATATGGTCCGTGTGGGTAGGAAACACAGTACTTTAGTTCTGAGCACACTCAAGTTCCCTCTGTATTAGAGACTCTAGAAAGCAAGAGCGTGCTTCTTGCTCTAAAGCAGAGTGTGTTTCATGGATGAGAACTGTACCGTGTGTTTCCCTTCAGAAACGGAGTTAAATGAAAGGCTCTGTGTCTTTCTTCAAGCAAGACTTCTTTTCAGGTAAACGAAGTCACTTTTCAGCTCAAACGAAGCTGCAGTGTTCACGAAGCTCACACGTTTCTCGCTCTTAACTGAAAAGTATTGGATGTTAGAGGACCTGTGGTTTGTATGAGTTTCATAAACAGAGTTGAACTAGATATGGTCCGTGTCTAGGAAACACAGTTCTTTTGTTCTGAGCACACTCACGTTTCCCTCTATATTAGAGACTCTCGAAAGCAAGAGCGTGCTCTTGCTCTAAAGCAGAGTGTGTTTCATGGATGAGAACTGTGCCGTGTGTTTCCATTCAGAAACGGAGTTAAATGCCATGCTCTGTGCCTCCCTACAAACAAGACCCCGTTTCAGGTAAACGCAGTCACTTTTCAGCTCAAACGAAGATACATTGTTCACGAAGCTCACACGTTTCTCGCTCTTAACTGAAAAGCATTGGATGTTAGAGGACCTGTGGTTTGTACCAGTTTCAGAATCAGAGTTGAACTACATATGGTCCGTGTGTGTAGGAAACACAGTACTTTTGTTCTGAGCAAACTCACGTTTCCGTCTGTATTAGAGACTCTAGAAAGCAAGAGCGTGCTTCTTGCTCTAAAGCAGAGTGTGTTTCATGGATGAGAACTGTACCGTGTGTTTCCCTTCAGAAACGGAGTTAAATGAAAGGCTCTGTGTCTTTCTTCAAGCAAGACTTCTTTTCAGGTAAACGAAGTCACTTTTCAGCTCAAACGAAGCTGCATTGTTCACGAAGCTCACACGTTTCTCGCTCTTAACTTAAAACTATTGGATGTTAGAGGACCTGTGGTTTGTATCAGTTTCATAAACAGAGTTGAACTAGATATGGTCCGTGTGTAGGAAACACAGTTCTTTTGTTCTGAGCACACTCACGTTTCCCTCTGTATTAGAGACTCTAGAAATCAAGAGAGTGCTTCTTGCTCTAAAGCAGAGTGTGTTTCATGGATGAGAACTGTGCCCTGTGTTTCCCTTCAGAAATGGTGTTAAATGCCAGGCTCTGTGTCCTCCTTCAAGCAAGACTACCTTTCAGGTAAACGTAGTCGCTTTTCAGCTCAAACGAAGCTACATTGTTCACAAAGCTCACAAGTTTCTCGCTCTTAACTGAAAAGCATTGGATGTTAGAGGACCTGTGGTTTGTATCAGTTTCAGAAACAGAGTTGAACTAGATATGGTCCGTGTATGTGGGAAACACAGTTCTTTTGTTCTGTGCACACTCACGTTTTCCTCTGTATTAGAGACTCCAGAAATCAAGAGCGTGCTTCTTGCTCTAAAGCAGAGTGTGTTTCATGGATGAGAACTCTGCCCTGTGTTTCCCTTCATTAATGGAGTTAAATGCCAGGCGTGTGTCTTCCTACAAGCAAGACTTCGTTTCAGTTAAGCGCAGTAACTTTTCAGCTCAAACAAAGCTACATTGTTCACGAAGCTCACACGTTTCTCGCTCTTAACTTAAAAGTATTGGATGTTAGAGGACCTGTGGTTTGTATCAGTTTCATAAACAGAGTTGAACTATATATGGTCCGTGTGTAGGAAACACAGTTCTTTTGTTTTGAGCACACTCAAGTTTCCGTCTGTATTAGAGACTCTAGAAAGCAAGAGCGTGCTTCTTGCTCTAAAGCAGACTGTGTTTCATGGATGAGAACTGTACCGTGAGTTTCCCTTCAGAAACGGAGTTAAATGAAAGGCTCTGTGTCTTTCTTCAAGCAAGACTTCTTTTCAGGTAAACGAAGTCACTTTTCAGCTCAAACAAAGCTACATTGTTCACGAAGCTCACTCGTTTCTCGCTCTTAACTGAAAATCATTGGATGTTAGTGGACCTGAGGTTTGTATCAGTTTCATAAACAGAGTTGAACTAGATATGGTCCGTGTGTAGGAAACACAGTTCTTTTGTTCTGAGCACACTCACGTTTCCCTCTGTATTAGAGACTCTAGAAAGCAAGAGCGTGCTTCTTGCTCTAAAGCAGAGTGTGTTTCATTGATGAGAACTGTACCGTGTGTTTCCCTTCAGAAACGGAGTTAAATGCCAGGCTCTGTGTCTTTCTTCAAGCAAGACTTCGTTTCAGGTAAATGAAGTCACTTTTCAGCTCAAACGAAGCTACATTGTTCACGAAGCTCAAACGTTTCTCGCTCTTAACTGAAAAGCATTGGATGTTAGAGGACCCGTGGATTCTATCAGTTTCAGAAACAGAGTTGAACCAGATATGGTCGGTGTGTGTAGGAAACACAGGTCTTTTGTTCTGAGCACACTCACGTTTCCCTCTGTATTAGAGACTCTAGAAATCAAGAGCGTGCTTCTTGCTCTAAAGCAGAGTGTGTTTCATGGATGAGAACTGTGCCCTGTGTTTCCCTTCAGAAACGGAGTTAAATGCCAGGCTCTGTGTCTTTCTTCAAGCAAGACTACGTTTCATGTAAATGCAGTTGCTTTTCAGCTCAAACGAATCTACATTGTTCACAAAGCTCACACGTTTCTCGCTCTTAACTGAAAAGCATTGGATGTTAGAGGACCTGTGGTTTGTATCAGTTTCAGAAACAGAGTTGAACTAGATATGGTCCGTGTATGTAGGAAACACAGTTCTTTTGTTCTGAGCACACTCACGTTTTCCTCTGTGTTAGAGACTCTAGAAATCAAGAGCGTGCTTCTTGCTCTAAAGCAGAGTGTGTTTCATGGATGACAACTGTGCCCTGTGTTTCCCTTCAGAAACGGTGTTAAATGCCAGGCTCTGTGTCCTCCTTCAAGCAAGACTACCTTTCAGGTAAACGCAGTCGCTTTTCAGCTCAAACGAAGCTACATTGTTCACAAAGCTCACAAGTTTCTCGCTCTTAACTGAAAAGCATTGGATGTTAGAGGACCTGTGGTTTGTATCTGTTTCAGAAACAGAGTTGAACTAGATATGGTCCGTGTGTAGGAAACACAGTTCTTTTGTTCTGAGCACACTCACGTTTCCCTCTGTATTAGAGACTCTAGAAAGCAAGAGCGTGCTTCTTGCTCTAAAGCAGAGTGTGTTTCATTGATGAGAACTGTACCGTGTGTTTCCCTTCAGAATCGGAGTTAAATGCCAGGCTCTGTGTCTTTCTTCAAGCAAGACTTCGTTTCAGGTAAACGAAGTCACTTTTCAGCTCAAACGAAGCTAAATTGTTCACGAAGCTCACACGTTTCTCGCTCTTAACTGAAAAGCATTGGATGTTAGAGGACCTGTGGATTCTATCAGTTTCAGAAACAGAGTTGAACCAGATATGGTCCGTGTGTGTAGGAAACACAGTTCTTTTGTTTTGAGCACACTCACGTTTACGTCTGTATTAGAGGCTCGAGAAATCAAGAGCGTGCTTCTTGCTCTAAAGCAGAGTGTGTTTCATGGATGAGAACTGTGCCCTGTGTTTCCCTTCAGAAACGGAGTTAAATGCCAGGTGTGTGTCTTCCTAGAAGCAAGACTTCGTTTCAGGTGAACACAGTCACTTTTCAGCTCAAACGAAGCTACATTGTTCACGAAGCTCACACGTTTCTCGCTCTTAACTGAAAAGCATTGGATGTTAGAGGACCTGTGATTTGTACCAGTTTCAGAATCAGAGTTGAACTAGATATGGTCCGTGTGTGTAGGAAACACAGTACTTTAGTTCTGAGCACACTCAGGTTCCCTCTGTATTAGAGACTCTAGAAAGCAAGAGCCTGCTTCTTTCTCTAAAGCAGACTGTGTTTCATGGAAGAGAACTGTACCGTGTGTTTCCCTTCAGAAACATAGTTAAATCCAGGATCTGTGTCTTTCTTCAAGCAAGACTTCGTTTCAGGTAAACGAAGTCACTTTTCAGCTCAAACGAAGCTACATTGTTCACGAAGCTCACACGTTTCTCGCTCTTAACTGAAAAGCATTGGATGTTAGTGGACCTGAGGTTTGTATCAGTTTCAGAAACAGAGTTGAACTAGATATGGTCCGTGTGTGTAGGAAACACAGTTCTTTTGTTCTGAGCACACTCACGTTTCCCTCTGTATTAGAGACTCTAGAAATCAAGAGCGTGCTTCTTGCTCTAAAGCAGAGTGTGTTTCATGGATGAGAACTGTGCCCTGTGTTTCCCTTCAGAAACGGAGTTAAATGCCAGGCTCTGTGTCTTCCTTCAAGCAAGACTACGTTTCAGGTAAATGCAGTCGCTTTTCAGCTCAAACAAATTTACATTGTTCACAAAGCTCACACGTTTCTCGCTCTTAACTGAAAAGCATTGGATGTTAGAGGACCTGTGGTTTGTACCAGTTTCAGAATCAGAGTTGAACTAGATATGGTCCGTGTGTGTAGGAAACACAGTACTTTAGTTCTGAGCACACTCAGGTTCCCTCTGTATTAGAGACTCTAAAAATCAAGAGCATGCTTCTTGCTCTAAAGCAGAGTGTGTTTCATGGATGAGAACTGTGCCCTGTGTTTCCCTTCAGAAACGGAGTTAAATGCCAGGCTCTGTGTCTTCCTTCAAGCAAGACTACCTTTCAGGTAAATGCAGTCGCTTTTCAGCTCAAACGAATCTACATTGTTCACAAAGCTAACACGTTTCTCGCTCTTAACTGAAAAGCATTGGATGTTAGAGGACCTGTGGTTTGTATCAGTTTCAGAAACAGAGTTGAACTAGATATGGTCCGTGTGTAGGAAACACAGTTCTTTTGTTTTGAGCACACTCAAGTTTCCGTCTGTATTAGAGACTCTAGAAAGCAAGAGCGTGCTTCTTGCTCTAAAGCAGACTGTGTTTCATGGATGAGAACTGTACCGTGAGTTTCCCTTCAGAAACGGAGTTAAATGAAAGGCTCTGTGTCTTTCTTCAAGCAAGACTTCTTTTCAGGTAAACGAAGTCACTTTTCAGCTCAAACAAAGCTACATTGTTCACGAAGCTCACTCGTTTCTCGCTCTTAACTGAAAATCATTGGATGTTAGTGGACCTGAGGTTTGTATCAGTTTCATAAACAGAGTTGAACTAGATATGGTCCGTGTGTAGGAAACACAGTTCTTTTGTTCTGAGCACACTCACGTTTCCCTCTGTATTAGAGACTCTAGAAAGCAAGAGCGTGCTTCTTGCTCTAAAGCAGAGTGTGTTTCATTGATGAGAACTGTACCGTGTGTTTCCCTTCAGAAACGGAGTTAAATGCCAGGCTCTGTGTCTTTCTTCAAGCAAGACTTCGTTTCAGGTAAACGAAGTCACTTTTCAGCTCAAACGAAGCTACATTGTTCACGAAGCTCACACGTTTCTCGCTCTTAACTGAAAAGCATTGGATGTTAGAGGACCTGTGGATTCTATCAGTTTCAGAAACAGAGTTGAACCAGATATGGTCGGTGTGTGTAGGAAACACAGGTCTTTTGTTCTGAGCACACTCACGTTTCCCTCTGTATTAGAGACTCTAGAAATCAAGAGCGTGCTTCTTGCTCTAAAGCAGAGTGTGTTTCATGGATGAGAACTGTGCCCTGTGTTTCCCTTCAGAAACGGAGTTAAATGCCAGGCTCTGTGTCTTCCTTCAAGCAAGACTACGTTTCAGGTAAATGCAGTTGCTTTTCAGCTCAAACGAATCTACATTGTTCACAAAGCTCACACGTTTCTCGCTCTTAACTGAAAAGCATTGGATGTTAGAGGACCTGTGGTTTGTATCAGTTTCAGAAACAGAGTTGAACTAGATATGGTCCGTGTATGTAGGAAACACAGTTCTTTTGTTCTGAGCACACTCACGTTTTCCTCTGTGTTAGAGACTCTAGAAATCAAGAGCGTGCTTCTTGCTCTAAAGCAGAGTGTGTTTCATGGATGACAACTGTGCCCTGTGTTTCCCTTCAGAAACGGTGTTAAATGCCAGGCTCTGTGTCCTCCTTCAAGCAAGACTACCTTTCAGGTAAACGCAGTCGCTTTTCAGCTCAAACGAAGCTACATTGTTCACAAAGCTCACAAGTTTCTCGCTCTTAACTGAAAAGCATTGGATGTTAGAGGACCTGTGGTTTGTATCAGTTTCAGAAACAGAGTTGAACTAGATATGGTCCGTGTATGTAGGAAACACAGTTCTTTTGTTCTGTGCACACTCACGTTTTCCTCTGTATTAGAGATTCTAGAAATCAAGAGCGTGCTTCTTGCTCTAAAGCAGAATGTGTTTCATGGATGAGAACTCTGCCCTGTGTTTCCCTTCATAAATGGAGTTAAATGCCAGGCAGGTGTCTTCCTACAAGCAATACTTCGTTTCAGGTAAACGCAGTCACTTTTCAGCTCAAACGATGCTACATTGTTCACGAAGCTCACACGTTTCTCGCTCTCAACTGAAAAGCATTGGATGTTAGAGGACCTGGGGTTTGTATCAGTTTCAGAAACAGAGTTGAACTAGATATGGTCCGTGTGTGTAGGAAACACAGTTCTTTTGTTCCGAGCACACTCACGTTTCCCTCTGTATTAGAGACTCTAGAAATCAAGAGCGTGCTTCTTGATCTAAAGCAGAGTGTGTTTCATGGATGAGAACTCTGCCCTATGTTTCCCTTCATAAATGGAGTTAAATGCCAGGTGTGTGTCTTCCTAGAAGCAAGACTTCGTTTCAGGTGAACACAGTCACTTTTCAGCTCAAACGAAGCTACATTGTTCACGAAGCTCACACGTTTCTCGCTCTTAACTGAAAAGCATTGGATGTTAGAGGACCTGTGATTTGTACCAGTTTCAGAATCAGAGTTGAACTAGATATGGTCCGTGTGTGTAGGAAACACAGTACTTTAGTTCTGAGCACACTCAGGTTCCCTCTGTATTCGAGACTCTAAAAATCAAGAGCATGCTTCTTGCTCTAAAGCAGAGTGTGTTTCATGGATGAGAACTGTGCCCTGTGTTTCCCTTCAGAAACGGAGTTAAATGCCAGGCTCTGTGTCTTCCTTCAAGCAAGACTACGATTCAGGTAAATTCAGTCACTTTTCAGCTCAAACGAATCTACATTGTTCACAAAGATCACACGTTTCTCGCACTTAACTGAAAAGCATTGGATGTTAGAGGACCTGTGGTTTGTATCAGTTTCAGAAACAGAGTTGAACTAGATATGGTCCGTGTATGTAGGAAACACAGTTCTTTTTTTCTGAGCACACTCACGTTTTCCTCTGTATTAGAGATTCTAGAAATCAAGAGCGTGCTTCTTGCTCTAAAGCAGAATGTGTTTCATGGATGAGAACTCTGCCCTGTGTTTCCCTTCATAAATGGAGTTAAATGCCAGGCAGGTGTCTTCCTACAAGCAATACTTCGTTTCAGGTAAACGCAGTCACTTTTCAGCTCAAACGAAGCTACATTGTTCACGAAGCTCACACGTTTCTCGCTCTTAACTGAAAAGCATTGGATGTTAGAGGAACTGTGGTTTGTATCAGTTTCAGAAACAGAGTTGAACTAGATATGGTCCGTGTATGTAGGAAACACAGTTCTTTTGTTCTGAGCACACTCACGTTTTCCTCTGTGTTAGAGACTCTAGAAATCAAGAGCGTGCTTCTTGCTCTAAAGCAGAGTGTGTTTCATGGATGTGAGCTCTGCCCTGTGTTTCCCTTCATAAATGGAGTTAAATGCCAGGCGTGTGTCTTCCTACAAGCAAGACTTCGTTTCAGGTAAACACAGTCACTTTTCAGCTCAAACGAAGCTACATTGTTCACGAAGCTCACACGTTTCTCGCTCTTAACTGAAAAGCATTGGATGTTAGAGGACCTGTGGTTTGTATCAGTTTCATAAACAGAGTTGAACTATATATGGTCCGTGTGTAGGAAACACAGTTCTTTTGTTTTGAGCACACTCAAGTTTCCGTCTGTATTAGAGACTCTAGAAAGCAAGAGCGTGCTTCTTGCTCTAAAGCAGACTGTGTTTCATGGATGAGAACTGTACCGTGAGTTTCCCTTCAGAAACGGAGTTAAATGAAAGGCTCTGTGTCTTTCTTCAAGCAAGACTTCTTTTCAGGTAAACGAAGTCACTTTTCAGCTCAAACAAAGCTACATTGTTCACGAAGCTCACTCGTTTCTCGCTCTTAACTGAAAATCATTGGATGTTAGTGGACCTGAGGTTTGTATCAGTTTCATAAACAGAGTTGAACTAGATATGGTCCGTGTGTAGGAAACACAGTTCTTTTGTTCTGAGCACACTCATGTTTCCCTCTGTATTAGAGACTCTAGAAAGCAAGAGCGTGCTTCTTGCTCTAAAGCAGAGTGTGTTTCATTGATGAGAACTGTACCGTGTGTTTCCCTTCAGAATCGGAGTTAAATGCCAGGCTCTGTGTCTTTCTTCAAGCAAGACTTCGTTTCAGGTAAACGAAGTCACTTTTCAGCTCAAACGAAGCTAAATTGTTCACGAAGCTCACACGTTTCTCGCTCTTAACTGAAAAGCATTGGATGTTAGAGGACCTGTGGATTCTATCAGTTTCAGAAACAGAGTTGAACCAGATATGGTCCGTGTGTGTAGGAAACACAGTTCTTTTGTTCTGAGAACACTCACGTTTCCCTCTGTATTAGAGACTCTAGAAAGCAAGAGCGTGCTTCTTGCTCTAAAGCAGAGTGTGTTTCATGGATGAGAACTGTGCCCTGTGTTTCCCTTCAGAAACGGAGTTAAATGCCAGGTGTGTGTCTTCCTAGAAGCAAGACTTCGTTTCAGGTGAACACAGTCACTTTTCAGCTCAAACGAAGCTACATTGTTCACGAAGCTCACACGTTTCTCGCTCTTAACTGAAAAGCATTGGATGTTAGAGGACCTGTGGTTTGTATCAGTTTCAGAAACAGAGTTGAACTAGATATGGTCCGTGTATGTAGGAAACACAGTTCTTTTGTTCTGAGCACACTCACGTTTTCCTCTGTGTTAGAGACTCTAGAAATCAAGAGCGTGCTTCTTGCTCTAAAGCAGAGTGTGTTTCATGGATGAGAACTGTGCCCTGTGTTTCCCTTCAGAAACGGAGTTAAATGCCAGGCTCTGTGTCTTCCTTCAAGCAAGACTACGTTTCAGGTAAATGCAGTTGCTTTTCAGCTCAAACGAATCTACATTGTTCACAAAGCTCACACGTTTCTCGCTCTTAACTGAAAAGCATTGGATGTTAGAGGACCTGTGGTTTGTATCAGTTTCAGAAACAGAGTTGAACTAGATATGGTCCGTGTATGTAGGAAACACAGTTCTTTTGTTCTGAGCACACTCACGTTTTCCTCTGTGTTAGAGACTCTAGAAATCAAGAGCGTGCTTCTTGCTCTAAAGCAGAGTGTGTTTCATGGATGACAACTGTGCCCTGTGTTTCCCTTCAGAAACGGTGTTAAATGCCAGGCTCTGTGTCCTCCTTCAAGCAAGACTACCTTTCAGGTAAACGCAGTCGCTTTTCAGCTCAAACGAAGCTACATTGTTCACAAAGCTCACAAGTTTCTCGCTCTTAACTGAAAAGCATTGGATGTTAGAGGACCTGTGGTTTGTATCAGTTTCAGAAACAGAGTTGAACTAGATATGGTCCGTGTATGTAGGAAACACAGTTCTTTTGTTCTGTGCACACTCACGTTTTCCTCTGTATTAGAGATTCTAGAAATCAAGAGCGTGCTTCTTGCTCTAAAGCAGAATGTGTTTCATGGATGAGAACTCTGCCCTGTGTTTCCCTTCATAAATGGAGTTAAATGCCAGGCAGGTGTCTTCCTACAAGCAATACTTCGTTTCAGGTAAACGCAGTCACTTTTCAGCTCAAACGATGCTACATTGTTCACGAAGCTCACACGTTTCTCGCTCTCAACTGAAAAGCATTGGATGTTAGAGGACCTGTGGTTTGTATCAGTTTCAGAAACAGAGTTGAACTAGATATGGTCCGTGTGTGTAGGAAACACAGTTCTTTTGTTCCGAGCACACTCACGTTTCCCTCTGTATTAGAGACTCTAGAAATCAAGAGCGTGCTTCTTGATCTAAAGCAGAGTGTGTTTCATGGATGAGAACTCTGCCCTATGTTTCCCTTCATAAATGGAGTTAAATGCCAGGTGTGTGTCTTCCTAGAAGCAAGACTTCGTTTCAGGTGAACACAGTCACTTTTCAGCTCAAACGAAGCTACATTGTTCACGAAGCTCACACGTTTCTCGCTCTTAACTGAAAAGCATTGGATGTTAGAGGACCTGTGATTTGTACCAGTTTCAGAATCAGAGTTGAACTAGATATGGTCCGTGTGTGTAGGAAACACAGTACTTTAGTTCTGAGCACACTCAGGTTCCCTCTGTATTCGAGACTCTAAAAATCAAGAGCATGCTTCTTGCTCTAAAGCAGAGTGTGTTTCATGGATGAGAACTGTGCCCTGTGTTTCCCTTCAGAAACGGAGTTAAATGCCAGGCTCTGTGTCTTCCTTCAAGCAAGACTACGATTCAGGTAAATTCAGTCACTTTTCAGCTCAAACGAATCTACATTGTTCACAAAGATCACACGTTTCTCGCACTTAACTGAAAAGCATTGGATGTTAGAGGACCTGTGGTTTGTATCAGTTTCAGAAACAGAGTTGAACTAGATATGGTCCGTGTATGTAGGAAACACAGTTCTTTTTTTCTGAGCACACTCACGTTTTCCTCTGTATTAGAGATTCTAGAAATCAAGAGCGTGCTTCTTGCTCTAAAGCAGAATGTGTTTCATGGATGAGAACTCTGCCCTGTGTTTCCCTTCATAAATGGAGTTAAATGCCAGGCAGGTGTCTTCCTACAAGCAATACTTCGTTTCAGGTAAACGCAGTCACTTTTCAGCTCAAACGAAGCTACATTGTTCACGAAGCTCACACGTTTCTCGCTCTTAACTGAAAAGCATTGGATGTTAGAGGAACTGTGGTTTGTATCAGTTTCAGAAACAGAGTTGAACTAGATATGGTCCGTGTATGTAGGAAACACAGTTCTTTTGTTCTGAGCACACTCACGTTTTCCTCTGTGTTAGAGACTCTAGAAATCAAGAGCGTGCTTCTTGCTCTAAAGCAGAGTGTGTTTCATGGATGTGAGCTCTGCCCTGTGTTTCCCTTCATAAATGGAGTTAAATGCCAGGCGTGTGTCTTCCTACAAGCAAGACTTCGTTTCAGGTAAACACAGTCACTTTTCAGCTCAAACGAAGCTACATTGTTCACGAAGCTCACACGTTTCTCGCTCTTAACTGAAAAGCATTGGATGTTAGAGGACCTGTGGTTTGTATCAGTTTCATAAACAGAGTTGAACTATATATGGTCCGTGTGTAGGAAACACAGTTCTTTTGTTTTGAGCACACTCAAGTTTCCGTCTGTATTAGAGACTCTAGAAAGCAAGAGCGTGCTTCTTGCTCTAAAGCAGACTGTGTTTCATGGATGAGAACTGTACCGTGAGTTTCCCTTCAGAAACGGAGTTAAATGAAAGGCTCTGTGTCTTTCTTCAAGCAAGACTTCTTTTCAGGTAAACGAAGTCACTTTTCAGCTCAAACAAAGCTACATTGTTCACGAAGCTCACTCGTTTCTCGCTCTTAACTGAAAATCATTGGATGTTAGTGGACCTGAGGTTTGTATCAGTTTCATAAACAGAGTTGAACTAGATATGGTTGTGTGTAGGAAACACAGTTCTTTTGTTCTGAGCACACTCATGTTTCCCTCTGTATTAGAGACTCTAGAAAGCAAGAGCGTGCTTCTTGCTCTAAAGCAGAGTGTGTTTCATTGATGAGAACTGTACCGTGTGTTTCCCTTCAGAATCGGAGTTAAATGCCAGGCTCTGTGTCTTTCTTCAAGCAAGACTTCGTTTCAGGTAAACGAAGTCACTTTTCAGCTCAAACGAAGCTAAATTGTTCACGAAGCTCACACGTTTCTCGCTCTTAACTGAAAAGCATTGGATGTTAGAGGACCTGTGGATTCTATCAGTTTCAGAAACAGAGTTGAACCAGATATGGTCCGTGTGTGTAGGAAACACAGTTCTTTTGTTTTGAGCACACTCATGTTTACGTCTGTATTAGAGACTCGAGAAATCAAGAGCGTGCTTCTTGCTCTAAAGCAGAGTGTGTTTCATGGATGAGAACTGTGCCCTGTGTTTCCCTTCAGAAACGGAGTTAAATGCCAGGTGTGTGTCTTCCTAGAAGCAAGACTTCGTTTCAGGTGAACACAGTCACTTTTCAGCTCAAACGAAGCTACATTGTTCACGAAGCTCACACGTTTCTCGCTCTTAACTGAAAAGCATTGGATGTTAGAGGACCTGTGATTTGTACCAGTTTCAGAATCAGAGTTGAACTAGATATGGTCCGTGTGTGTAGGAAACACAGTACTTTAGTTCTGAGCACACTCAGGTTCCCTCTGTATTAGAGACTCTAGAAATCAAGAGCGTGCTTCTTGCTCTAAAGCAGAGTGTGTTTCATGGATGAGAACTGTGCCCTGTGTTTCCCTTCAGAAACGGAGTTAAATGCCAGGCTCTGTGTCTTCCTTCAAGCAAGACTACGTTTCAGGTAAATGCAGTTGCTTTTCAGCTCAAACGAATCTACATTGTTCACAAAGCTCACACGTTTCTCGCTCTTAACTGAAAAGCATTGGATGTTAGAGGACCTGTGGTTTGTATCAGTTTCAGAAACAGAGTTGAACTAGATATGGTCCGTGTATGTAGGAAACACAGTTCTTTTGTTCTGAGCACACTCACGTTTTCCTCTGTGTTAGAGACTCTAGAAATCAAGAGCGTGCTTCTTGCTCTAAAGCAGAGTGTGTTTCATGGATGACAACTGTGCCCTGTGTTTCCCTTCAGAAACGGTGTTAAATGCCAGGCTCTGTGTCCTCCTTCTAGCAAGACTACCTTTCACGTAAACGCAGTCGCTTTTCAGCTCAAACGAAGCTACATTGTTCACAAAGCTCACAAGTTTCTCGCTCTTAACTGAAAAGCATTGGATGTTAGAGGACCTGTGGTTTGTATCAGTTTCAGAAACAGAGTTGAACTAGATATGGTCCGTGTATGTAGGAAACACAGTTCTTTTGTTCTGTGCACACTCAGGTTTTCCTCTGTATTAGAGATTCTAGAAATCAAGAGCGTGCTTCTTGCTCTAAAGCAGAATGTGTTTCATGGATGAGAACTCTGCCCTGTGTTTCCCTTCATAAATGGAGTTAAATGCCAGGCAGGTGTCTTCCTACAAGCAATACTTCGTTTCAGGTAAACGCAGTCACTTTTCAGCTCAAACGATGCTACATTGTTCACGAAGCTCACACGTTTCTCGCTCTCAACTGAAAAGCATTGGATGTTAGAGGACCTGTGGTTTGTATCAGTTTCAGAAACAGAGTTGAACTAGATATGGTCCGTGTGTGTAGGAAACACAGTTCTTTTGTTCCGAGCACACTCACGTTTCCCTCTGTATTAGAGACTCTAGAAATCAAGAGCGTGCTTCTTGATCTAAAGCAGAGTGTGTTTCATGGATGAGAACTCTGCCCTATGTTTCCCTTCATAAATGGAGTTAAATGCCAGGTGTGTGTCTTCCTAGAAGCAAGACTTCGTTTCAGGTGAACACAGTCACTTTTCAGCTCAAACGAAGCTACATTGTTCACGAAGCTCACACGTTTCTCGCTCTTAACTGAAAAGCATTGGATGTTAGAGGACCTGTGATTTGTACCAGTTTCAGAATCAGAGTTGAACTAGATATGGTCCGTGTGTGTAGGAAACACAGTACTTTAGTTCTGAGCACACTCAGGTTCCCTCTGTATTCGAGACTCTAAAAATCAAGAGCATGCTTCTTGCTCTAAAGCAGAGTGTGTTTCATGGATGAGAACTGTGCCCTGTGTTTCCCTTCAGAAACGGAGTTAAATGCCAGGCTCTGTGTCTTCCTTCAAGCAAGACTACGATTCAGGTAAATTCAGTCACTTTTCAGCTCAAACGAATCTACATTGTTCACAAAGATCACACGTTTCTCGCACTTAACTGAAAAGCATTGGATGTTAGAGGACCTGTGGTTTGTATCAGTTTCAGAAACAGAGTTGAACTAGATATGGTCCGTGTATGTAGGAAACACAGTTCTTTTGTTCTGAGCACACTCACGTTTTCCTCTGTGTTAGAGATTCTAGAAATCAAGAGCGTGCTTCTTGCTCTAAAGCAGAATGTGTTTCATGGATGAGAACTCTGCCCTGTGTTTCCCTTCATAAATGGAGTTAAATGCCAGGCAGGTGTCTTCCTACAAGCAATACTTCGTTTCAGGTAAACGCAGTCACTTTTCAGCTCAAACGAATCTACATTGTTCACGAAGCTCACACGTTTCTCGCTCTTAACTGAAAAGCATTGGATGTTAGAGGAACTGTGGTTTGTATCAGTTTCAGAAACAGAGTTGAACTAGATATGGTCCGTGTATGTAGGAAACACAGTTCTTTTGTTCTGAGCACACTCACGTTTTCCTCTGTGTTAGAGACTCTAGAAATCAAGAGCGTGCTTCTTGCTCTAAAGCAGAGTGTGTTTCATGGATGTGAGCTCTGCCCTGTGTTTCCCTTCATAAATGGAGTTAAATGCCAGGCGTGTGTCTTCCTACAAGCAAGACTTCGTTTCAGGTAAACACAGTCACTTTTCAGCTCAAACGAAGCTACATTGTTCACGAAGCTCACACGTTTCTCGCTCTTAACTGAAAAGCATTGGATGTTAGAGGACCTGTGGTTTGTATCAGTTTCATAAACAGAGTTGAACTATATATGGTCCGTGTGTAGGAAACACAGTTCTTTTGTTTTGAGCACACTCAAGTTTCCGTCTGTATTAGAGACTCTAGAAAGCAAGAGCGTGCTTCTTGCTCTAAAGCAGACTGTGTTTCATGGATGAGAACTGTACCGTGAGTTTCCCTTCAGAAACGGAGTTAAATGAAAGGCTCTGTGTCTTTCTTCAAGCAAGACTTCTTTTCAGGTAAACGAAGTCACTTTTCAGCTCAAACAAAGCTACATTGTTCACGAAGCTCACTCGTTTCTCGCTCTTAACTGAAAATCATTGGATGTTAGTGGACCTGAGGTTTGTATCAGTTTCATAAACATAGTTGAACTAGATATGGTCCGTGTGTAGGAAACACAGTTCTTTTGTTCTGAGCACACTCATGTTTCCCTCTGTATTAGAGACTCTAGAAAGCAAGAGCGTGCTTCTTGCTCTAAAGCAGAGTGTGTTTCATTGATGAGAACTGTACCGTGTGTTTCCCTTCAGAATCGGAGTTAAATGCCAGGCTCTGTGTCTTTCTTCAAGCAAGACTTCGTTTCAGGTAAACGAAGTCACTTTTCAGCTCAAACGAAGCTAAATTGTTCACGAAGCTCACACGTTTCTCGCTCTTAACTGAAAAGCATTGGATGTTAGAGGACCTGTGGATTCTATCAGTTTCAGAAACAGAGTTGAACCAGATATGGTCCGTGTGTGTAGGAAACACAGTTCTTTTGTTTTGAGCACACTCACGTTTACGTCTGTATTAGAGACTCGAGAAATCAAGAGCGTGCTTCTTGCTCTAAAGCAGAGTGTGTTTCATGGATGAGAACTGTGCCCTGTGTTTCCCTTCAGAAACGGAGTTAAATGCCAGGTGTGTGTCTTCCTAGAAGCAAGACTTCGTTTCAGGTGAACACAGTCACTTTTCAGCTCAAACGAAGCTACATTGTTCACGAAGCTCACACGTTTCTCGCTCTTAACTGAAAAGCATTGGATGTTAGAGGACCTGTGATTTGTACCAGTTTCAGAATCAGAGTTGAACTAGATATGGTCCGTGTGTGTAGGAAACACAGTACTTTAGTTCTGAGCACACTCAGGTTCCCTCTGTATTAGAGACTCTAGAAAGCAAGAGCCTGCTTCTTTCTCTAAAGCAGACTGTGTTTCATGGAAGAGAACTGTACCGTGTGTTTCCCTTCAGAAACATAGTTAAATGCCAGGATCTGTGTCTTTCTTCAAGCAAGACTTCGTTTCAGGTAAACGAAGTCACTTTTCAGCTCAAACGAAGCTACATTGTTCACGAAGCTCACACGTTTCTCGCTCTTAACTGAAAAGCATTGGATGTTAGTGGACCTGAGGTTTGTATCAGTTTCAGAAACAGAGTTGAACTAGATATGGTCCGTGTGTGTAGGAAACACAGTTCTTTTGTTCTGAGCACACTCACGTTTCCCTCTGTATTAGAGACTCTAGAAATCAAGAGCGTGCTTCTTGCTCTAAAGCAGAGTGTGTTTCATGGATGAGAACTGTGCCCTGTGTTTCCCTTCAGAAACGGAGTTAAATGCCAGGCTCTGTGTCTTCCTTCAAGCAAGACTACGTTTCAGGTAAATGCAGTCGCTTTTCAGCTCAAACGAATTTACATTGTTCACAAAGCTCACACGTTTCTCGCTCTTAACTGAAAAGCATTGGATGTTAGAGGACCTGTGGTTTGTACCAGTTTCAGAATCAGAGTTGAACTAGATATGGTCCGTGTGTGTAGGAAACACAGTACTTTAGTGCTGAGCACACTCAGGTTCCCTCTGTATTAGAGACTCTAAAAATCAAGAGCATGCTTCTTGCTCTAAAGCAGAGTGTGTTTCATGGATGAGAACTGTGCCCTGTGTTTCCCTTCAGAAACGGAGTTAAATGCCAGGCTCTGTGTCTTCCTTCAAGCAAGACTACCTTTCAGGTAAATGCAGTCGCTTTTCAGCTCAAACGAATCTACATTGTTCACAAAGCTAACACGTTTCTCGCTCTTAACTGAAAAGCATTGGATGTTAGAGGACCTGTGGTTTGTATCAGTTTCAGAAACAGAGTTGAACTAGATATGGTCCGTGTATGTAGGAAACATAGTTCTTTTGTTCTGAGCACACTCACGTTTCCTCTGTATTAGAGACTCCAGAAATCAAGAGCGTGCTTCTTGCTCTAAAGCAGAGTGTGTTTCATGGATGAGAACTCTGCCCTGTGTTTCCCTTCATTAATGGAGTTAAATGCCAGGCGTGTGTCTTCCTACAAGCAAGACTTCGTTTCAGTTAAACGCAGTAACTTTTCAGCTCAAACAAAGCTACATTGTTCACGAAGCTCACACGTTTCTCGCTCTTAACTTAAAAGTATTGGATGTTAGAGGACCTGTGGTTTGTATCAGTTTCATAAACAGAGTTGAACTATATATGATCCGTGTGTAGGAAACACAGTTCTTTTGTTTTGAGCACACTCAAGTTTCCGTCTGTATTAGAGACTCTAGAAAGCAAGAGCGTGCTTCTTGCTCTAAAGCAGACTGTGTTTCATGGATGAGAACTGTACCGTGAGTTTCCCTTCAGAAACGGAGTTAAATGAAAGGCTCTGTGTCTTTCTTCAAGCAAGACTTCTTTTCAGGTAAACGAAGTCTCTTTTCAGCTCAAACAAAGCTACATTGTTCACGAAGCTCACTCGTTTCTCGCTCTTAACTGAAAAGCATTGGATGTTAGTGGACCTGAGGTTTGTATCAGTTTCAGAAACAGAGTTGAACTAGATATGGTCCGTGTGTGTAGGAAACACAGTTCTTTTGTTCTGAGCACACTCACGTTTCCCTCTGTATTAGAGACTCTAGAAATCAAGAGCGTGCTTCTTGCTCTAAAGCAGAGTGTGTTTCATGGATGAGAACTGTGCCCTGTGTTTCCCTTCAGAAACGGAGTTAAATGCCAGGCTCTGTGTCTTCCTTCAAGCAAGACTACGTTTCAGGTAAATGCAGTCGCTTTTCAGCTCAAACGAATTTACATTGTTCACAAAGCTCACACGTTTCTCGCTCTTAACTGAAAAGCATTGGATGTTAGAGGACCTGTGGTTTGTACCAGTTTCAGAATCAGAGTTGAACTAGATATGGTCCGTGTGTGTAGGAAACACAGTACTTTAGTTCTGAGCACACTCAGGTTCCCTCTGTATTAGAGACTCTAAAAATCAAGAGCATGCTTCTTGCTCTAAAGCAGAGTGTGTTTCATGGATGAGAACTGTGCCCTGTGTTTCCCTTCAGAAACGGAGTTAAATGCCAGGCTCTGTGTCTTCCTTCAAGCAAGACTACCTTTCAGGTAAATGCAGTCACTTTTCAGCTCAAACGAATCTACATTGTTCACAAAGCTAACACGTTTCTCGCTCTTAACTGAAAAGCATTGGATGTTAGAGGACCTGTGGTTTGTATCAGTTTCAGAAACAGAGTTGAACTAGATATGGTCCGTGTATGTAGGAAACATAGTTCTTTTGTTCTGAGCACACTCACGTTTCCTCTGTATTAGAGACTCCAGAAATCAAGAGCGTGCTTCTTGCTCTAAAGCAGAGTGTGTTTCATGGATGAGAACTCTGCCCTGTGTTTCCCTTCATTAATGGAGTTAAATGCCAGGCGTGTGTCTTCCTACAAGCAAGACTTCGTTTCAGTTAAACGCAGTAACTTTTCAGCTCAAACAAAGCTACATTGTTCACGAAGCTCACACGTTTCTCGCTCTTAACTTAAAAGTATTGGATGTTAGAGGACCTGTGGTTTGTATCAGTTTCATAAACAGAGTTGAACTATATATGATCCGTGTGTAGGAAACACAGTTCTTTTGTTTTGAGCACACTCACGTTTCCGTCTGTATTAGAGACTCTAGAAAGCAAGAGCGTGCTTCTTGCTCTAAAGCAGACTGTGTTTCATGGATGAGAACTGTACCGTGAGTTTCCCTTCAGAAACGGAGTTAAATGAAAGGCTCTGTGTCTTTCTTCAAGCAAGACTTCTTTTCAGGTAAACGAAGTCACTTTTCAGCTCAAACAAAGCTACATTGTTCACGAAGCTCACTCGTTTCTCGCTCTTAACTGAAAATCATTGGATGTTAGTGGACCTGAGGTTTGTATCAGTTTCATAAACAGAGTTGAACTAGATATGGTCCGTGTGTAGGAAACACAGTTCTTTTGTTCTGAGCACACTCACGTTTCCCTCTGTATTAGAGACTCTAGAAAGCAAGAGCGTGCTTCTTGCTCTAAAGCAGAGTGTGTTTCATTGATGAGAACTGTACCGTGTGTTTCCCTTCAGAAACGGAGTTAAATGCCAGGCTCTGTGTCTTTCTTCAAGCAAGACTTCGTTTCAGGTAAACGAAGTCACTTTTCAGCTCAAACGAAGCTACATTGTTCACGAAGCTCACACGTTTCTCGCTCTTAACTGAAAAGCATTGGATGTTAGAGGACCTGTGGATTCTATCAGTTTCAGAAACAGAGTTGAACCAGATATGGTCGGTGTGTGTAGGAAACACAGGTCTTTTGTTCTGAGCACACTCACGTTTCCCTAAGTATTAGAGACTCTAGAAATCAAGAGCGTGCTTCTTGCTCTAAAGCAGAGTGTGTTTCATGGATGAGAACTGTGCCCTGTGTTTCCCTTCAGAAACGGAGTTAAATGCCAGGCTCTGTGTCTTCCTTCAAGCAAGACTACGATTCAGGTAAATTCAGTCACTTTTCAGCTCAAACGAATCTACATTGTTCACAAAGATCACACGTTTCTCGCACTTAACTGAAAAGCATTGGATGTTAGAGGACCTGTGGTTTGTATCAGTTTCAGAAACAGAGTTGAACTAGATATGGTCCGTGTATGTAGGAAACACAGTTCTTTTGTTCTGAGCACACTCACGTTTTCCTCTGTGTTAGAGACTCTAGAAATCAAGAGCGTGCTTCTTGCTCTAAAGCAGAGTGTGTTTCATGGATGTGAACTCTGCCCTGTGTTTCCCTTCATAAATGGAGTTAAATGCCAGGCGTGTGTCTTCCTACAAGCAAGACTTCGTTTCAGTTAAACGCAGTCACTTTTCAGCTCAAATGAAGCTACATTGTTCACGAAGCTCACACGTTTCTCGCTCTTAACTGAAAAGCATTGGATGTTAGAGGACCTGTGGTTTGTACCAGTTTCAGAATCAGAGTTGAACTACATATGGTCCGTGTGTGTAGGAAACACAGTTCTTTTGTTCTGAGCAAACTCATTTTTCTGTCTGTATTAGAGACTCTAGAAAGCAAGAGCGTGCTTCTTGCTCTAAAGCAGAGTGTGTTTCATGGATGAGAACTGTACCGTGTGTTTCCCTTCAGAAACGGAGTTAAATGAAAGGCTCTGTGTCTTTCTTCAAGCAAGACTTCTTTTCAGGTAAACGAAGTCACTTTTCAGCTCAAACGAAGCTGCATTGTTCACGAAGCTCACACGTTTCTTGCTCTTAACTGAAAAGCATTGGATGTTAGTGGCCCTGAGGTTTGTATCAGTTTCAGAAACAGAGTTGAACTAGATATGGTCCGTGTGTGTAGGAAACACAGTACTTTAGTTCTGAGCACACTCAGGTTCCCTCTGTATTAGAGACTCTAGAAAGCAAGAGCCTGCTTCTTTCTCTAAAGCAGACTGTGTTTCATGGAAGAGAACTGTACCGTGTGTTTCCCTTCAGAAACATAGTTAAATGCCAGGCTCTGTGTCTTTCTTCAAGCAAGACTTCGTTTCAGGTAAACGAAGTCACTTTTCAGCTCAAACGAAGCTACATTGTTCACGAAGCTCACACGTTTCTCGCTCTTAACTGAAAAGCATTGGATGTGAGTGGACCTGAGGTTTGTATCAGTTTCAGAAACAGAGTTGAACTAGATATGGTCCGTGTGTGTAGGAAACACAGTTCTTTTGTTCTGAGCACACTCACGTTTCCCTCTGTATTAGAGACTCTAGAAATCAAGAGCGTGCTTCTTGCTCTAAAGCAGAGTGTGTTTCATGGATGAGAACTGTGCCCTGTGTTTCCCTTCAGAAACGGAGTTAAATGCCAGGCTCTGTGTCTTCCTTCAAGCAAGACTACGTTTCAGGTAAATGCAGTCGCTTTTCAGCTCAAACGAATCTACATTGTTCACAAAGCTCACACGTTTTTCGCTCTTAACTGAAAAGCATTGGATGTTAGAGGACCTGTGGTTTGTACCAGTTTCAGAATCAGAGTTGAACTAGATATGGTCCGTGTGTGTAGGAAACACAGTACTTTAGTTCTGAGCACACTCAGGTTCCCTCTGTATTAGAGACTCTAAAAATCAAGAGCATGCTTCTTGCTCTAAAGCAGAGTGTGTTTCATGGATGAGAACTGTGCCCTGTGTTTCCCTTCAGAAACGGAGTTAAATGCCAGGCTCTGTGTCTTCCTTCAAGCAAGAATACCTTTCAGGTAAATGCAGTCGCTTTTCAGCTCAAACGAATCTACATTGTTCACAAAGCTCACACGTTTCTCGCTCTTAACTGAAAAGCATTGGATGTTAGAGGACCTGTGGTTTGTATCAGTTTCAGAAACAGAGTTGAACTAGATATGGTCCGTGTATGTAGGAAACATAGTTGTTTTGTTCTGAGCACACTCACGTTTTCCTCTGTATTAGAGACTCTAGAAATCAAGAGCGTGCTTCTTGCTCTAAAGCAGAGTGTGTTTCATGGATGAGAACTCTGCCCTGTGTTTCCCTTCATTAATGGAGTTAAATGCCAGGCGTGTGTCTTCCTACAAGCAAGACTTCGTTTCAGTTAAACGCAGTCACTTTTCAGCTCAAACAAAGCTACATTGTTCACGAAGCTCACAAGTTTCTCGCTCTTAACTTAAAAGTATTGGATGTTAGAGGACCTGTGGTTTGTATCAGTTTCATAAACAGAGTTGAACTATATATGGTCCGTGTGTAGGAAACACAGTTCTTTTGTTTTGAGCACACTCAAGTTTCCGTCTGTATTAGAGACTCTAGAAAGCAAGAGCGTGCTTCTTGCTCTAAAGCAGAGTGTGTTTCATGGATGAGAACTGTACCGTGAGTTTCCCTTCAGAAACGGAGTTAAATGAAAGGCTCTGTGTCTTTCTTCAAGCAAGACTTCTTTTCAGGTAAACGAAGTCACTTTTCAGCTCAAACAAAGCTACATTGTTCACGAAGCTCACTCGTTTCTCGCTCTTAACTGAAAATCATTGGATGTTAGTGGACCTGAGGTTTGTATCAGTTTCATAAACAGAGTTGAACTAGATATGGTCCGTGTGTAGGAAACACAGTTCTTTTGTTCTGAGCACACTCACGTTTCCCTCTGTATTAGAGACTCTAGAAAGCAAGAGCGTGCTTCTTGCTCTAAAGCAGAGTGTGTTTCATTGATGAGAACTGTACCGTGTGTTTCCCTTCAGAAACGGAGTTAAATGCCAGGCTCTGTGTCTTTCTTCAAGCAAGACTTCGTTTCAGGTAAACGAAGTCACTTTTCAGCTCAAACGAAGCTACATTGTTCACGAAGCTCACACGTTTCTCGCTCTTAACTGAAAAGCATTGGATGTTAGAGGACCTGTGGATTCTATCAGTTTCAGAAACAGAGTTGAACCAGATATGGTCCGTGTGTGTAGGAAACACAGTTCTTTTGTTTTGAGCACACTCACGTTTACGTCTGTATTAGAGACTCTAGAAATCAAGAGCGTGCTTCTTGCTCTAAAGCAGAGTGTGTTTCATGGATGAGAACTGTGCCCTCTGTTTCCCTTCAGAAACGGAGTTAAATGCCAGGTGTGTGTCTTCCTAGAAGCAAGACTTCGTTTCAGGTGAACACAGTCACTTTTCAGCTCAAACGAAGCTACATTGTTCACGAAGCTCACACGTTTCTCGCTCTTAACTGAAAAGCATTGGATGTTAGAGGACCTGTGATTTGTACCAGTTTCAGAATCAGAGTTGAACTAGATATGGTCCGTGTGTGTAGGAAACACAGTACTTTAGTTCTGAGCACACTCAGGTTCCCTCTGTATTAGAGACTCTAGAAAGCAAGAGCATGCTTCTTGCTCTAAAGCAGGTTGTGTTTCATGGAAGAGAACTGTACCGTGTGTTTCCCTTCAGAAACGGAGTTAAATGCCAGGCTCTGTGTCTTTCTTCAAGCAAGACTTCGTTTCAGGTAAACGAAGTCACTTTTCAGCTCAAACGAATCTACATTGTTCACGAAGCTCACACGTTTCTCGCTCTTAACTGAAAAGCATTGGATGTTAGTGGACCTGAGGTTTGTATCAGTTTCAGAAACAGAGTTGAACTAGATATGGTCCGTGTGTGTAGGAAACACAGTTCTTTTGTTCTGAGCACACTCACGTTTCCCTCTGTATTAGAGACTCTAGAAATCAAGAGCGTGCTTCTTGCTCTAAAGCAGAGTGTGTTTCATGGATGAGAACTCTGCCCTGTGTTTCCCTTCATAAATGGAGTTAAATGTCAGGCGTGTGTCTTCCTATAAGCAAGACTTCGTTTCAGGTAAATGCAGTCGCTTTTCAGCTCAAACGAATCTACATTGTTCACAAAGCTCACACGTTTCTCGCTCTTAACTGAAAAGCATTGGATGTTAGAGGAACTGTGGTTTGTATCAGTTTCAGAAACAGAGTTGAACTAGATATGGTCCGTGTATGTAGGAAACACAGTTCTTTTGTTCTGAGCACACTCACGTTTTCCTCTGTGTTAGAGACTCTAGAAATCAAGAGTGTGCTTCTTGCTCTAAAGCAGAGTGTGTTTCATGGATGTGAACTCTGCCCTGTGTTTCCCTTCATAAATGGAGTTAAATGCCAGGCGTGTGTCTTCCTACAAGCAAGACTTCGTTTCAGGTAAACACAGTCACTTTTCAGCTCAAACGAAGCTACATTGTTCACGAAGCTCACACGTTTCTCGCTCTTAACTGAAAAGCATTGGATGTTAGAGGACCTGGGGTTTGTATCAGTTTCATAAACAGAGTTGAACTAGATATGGTCCGTGTGTAGGAAACACAGTTCTTTTGTTCTGAGCACACTCACGTTTCCCTCTGTATTAGAGACTCTAGAAATCAAGAGCGTGCTTCTTGCTCTAAAGCAGAGTGTGTTTCATGGATGAGAACTGTGCCCTGTGTTTCCCTTCAGAAACGGAGTTAAATGCCAGGCTCTGTGTCTTCCTTCAAGCAAGACTACTTTTCAGGTAAACGCAGTCGCTTTTCAGCTCAAACGAATCTACATTGTTCACAAAGCTCACACGTTTCTCGCTCTTAACTGAAAAGCATTGGATGTTAGAGGACCTGTGGTTTGTATCAGTTTCAGAAACAGAGTTGAACTAGATATGGTCTGTGTATGTAGGAAACACAGTTCTTTTGTTCTGAGCACACTCACGTTTTCCTCTGTGTTAGAGACTCTAGAAGTCAAGAGCGTTCTTCTTGCTCTAAAGCAGAGTGTGTTTCATGGATGTGAACTCTGCCCTGTGTTTCCCTTCATAAATGGAGTTAAATGCCAGGCGTGTGTCTTCCTACAAGCAAGACTTCGTTTCAGGTAAACACAGTCACTTTTCAGCTCAAACGAAGCTACATTGTTCACGAAGCTCACACGTTTCTCGCTCTTAACTGAAAAGCATTGGATGTTAGAGGACCTGTGGTTTGTATCAGTTTCATAAACAGAGTTGAACTATATATGGTCCGTGTGTAGGAAACACAGTTCTTTTGTTTTGAGCACACTCAAGTTTCCGTCTGTATTAGAGACTCTAGAAAGCAAGAGCGTGCTTCTTGCTCTAAAGCAGAGTGTGTTTCATTGATGAGAACTGTACCGTGTGTTTCCCTTCAGAAACGGAGTTAAATGCCAGGCTCTGTGTCTTTCTTCAAGCAAGACTTCGTTTCAGGTAAACGAAGTCACTTTTCAGCTCAAAGGAAGCAACATTGTTGACGAAGCTCACACGTTTCTCGCTCTTAACTGAAAAGCATTGGATGTTAGAGGACCTGTGGATTCTATCAGTTTCAGAAACAGAGTTGAACCAGATATGGTCCGTGTGTGTAGGAAACACAGTTCTTTTGTTTTGAGCACACTCACGTTTACGTCTGTATTAGAGACTCTAGAAATCAAGAGCGTGCTTCTTGCTCTAAAGCAGAGTGTGTTTCATGGATGAGAACTGTGCCCTGTGTTTCCCTTCAGAAACGGAGTTAAATGCCAGGTGTGTGTCTTCCTAGAAGCAAGACTTCGTTTCAGGTGAACACAGTCACTTTTCAGCTCAAACGAAGCTACATTGTTCACGAAGCTCACACGTTTCTCGCTCTTAACTGAAAAGCATTGGATGTTAGAGGACCTGTGATTTGTACCAGTTTCAGAATCAGAGTTGAACTAGATATAGTCCGTGTGTGTAGGAAACACAGTACTTTAGTTCTGAGCACACTCAGGTTCCCTCTGTATTAGAGACTCTAGAAAGCAAGAGGCTGCTTCTTGCTCTAAAGCAGGTTGTGTTTCATGGAAGAGAACTGTACCGTGTGTTTCCCTTCAGAAACGTAGTTAAATGCCAGGCTCTGTGTCTTTCTTCAAGCAAGACTTCGTTTCAGGTAAACGAAGTCACTTTTCAGCTCAAACGAATCTACATTGTTCACGAAGCTCACACGTTTCTCGCTCTTAACTGAAAAGCATTGGATGTTAGTGGACCTGAGGTTTGTATCAGTTTCAGAAACAGAGTTGAACTAGATATGGTCCGTGTGTGTAGGAAACACAGTTCTTTTGTTCTGAGCACACTCACGTTTCCCTCTGTATTAGAGACTCTAGAAATCAAGAGCGTGCTTCTTGCTCTAAAGCAGAGTGTGTTTCATGGATGTGAACTCTGCCCTGTGTTTCCCTTCATAAATGGAGGTAAATGCCAGGCGTGTGTCTTCCTACAAGCAAGACTTCGTTTCAGGTAAACACAGTCACTTTTCAGCTCAAACGAAGCTACATTGTTCACGAAGCTCACACGTTTCTTGCTCTTAACTGAAAAGCATTGGATGTTAGAGGACCTGTGGTTTGTACCAGTTTCAGAATCAGAGTTGAACTACATATGGTCCGTGTGTGTAGGAAACACAGTTCTTTTGTTCTGAGCAAACTCACGTTTCTGTCTGTATTAGAGACTCTAGAAAGCAAGACTGTGCTTCTTGCTATAAAGCAGAGTGTGTTTCATGGATGAGAACTCTGCCATGTGTTTCCCTTCAGAAACGGGGTTAAATGCCAGGCTCTGTGCCTCCCTACAAACAAGACCCCTTTTCAGGTAAACGCAGTCACTTTTCAGCTCAAACGAAGCTACATTGTTCACAAAGCTCACACGTTTCTCGCTCTTAACTGAAAAGCATTGGATATTAGAGGACCTGTGGTTTGTATCAGTTTCACAAACAGAGTTGAACTAGATATGGTCCGTGTGTAGGAAACACAGTTCTTTTGTTTTGAGCACACTCAAGTTTCCGTCTGTATTAGAGACTCTAGAAATCAAGAGCGTGCTTCTTGCTCTAAAGCAGAGTGTGTTTCATGGATGAGAACTGTGCCCTGTGTTTCCCTTCAGAAAAGGAGTTAAATGCCAGGCTCTGTGTCTTCCTTCAAGCAAGACTACTTTTCAGGTAAACGCAGTCGCTTTTCAGCTCAAACGAATCTACATTGTTTACAAAGCTCACAAGTTTCTCGCTCTTAACTGAAAAGCATTGGATGTTAGAGGACCTGTGGTTTGTATCAGTTTCAGAAACAGAGTTGAACTAGATATGGTCCGTGTATGTAGGAAACACAGTTCTTTTGTTCTGTGCACACTCACGTTTTCCTCTGTATTAGAGACTCTAGAAATCAAGAGCGTGCTTCTTGCTCTAAAGCAGAGTGTGTTTCATGGATGTGAACTCTGCCCTTTGTTTCCCTTCATAAATGGAGTTAAATGCCAGGCGTGTGTCTCCCTCAAGCAAGACTTCGTTTCAGGTAAACACAGTCACTTTTCAGCTCAAACGAAGCTACATTGTTCACGAAGCTCACACGTTTCTTGCTCTTAACTGAAAAGCATTGGATGTTAGAGGACCTGTGGTTTGTACCAGTTTCAGAATCAGAGTTGAACTACATATGGTCCGTGTGTGTAGGAAACACAGTTCTTTTGTTCTGAGCAAACTCACGTTTCTGTCTGTATTAGAGACTCTAGAAAGCAAGACTGTGCTTCTTGCTATAAAGCAGAGTGTGTTTCATGGATGAGAACTGTACCGTGTGTTTCCCTTCAGAAACGGAGTTAAATGAAAGGCTCTGTGTCTTCCTTCAAGCAAGACTTCTTTTCAGGTAAACGAAGTCACTTTTCAGCTCAAACGAAGCTGCATTGTTCACGAAGCTCACACGTTTCTCGCTCTTAACTGAAAAGTATTGGATGTTAGAGGACCTGTGGTTTGTATCAGTTTCATAAACAGAGTTGAACTAGATATGGTCCGTGTGTAGGAAATACAGTTCTTTTGTTCTGAGCACACTCACGTTTCCCTCTGTATTAGAGACTCTCGAAAGCAAGAGCGTGCTTCTGGCTCTAAAGCAGAGTGTGTTTCATGGATGAGAACTGTGCCCTGTGTTTCCCTTCAGAAACGGAGTTAAATGCCAGGCACTGTGTCTTCCTTCAAGCAAGACTACTTTTCAGGTAAACGCAGTCGCTTTTCAGCTCAAACGAATCTACATTGTTCATAAAGCTCACAAGTTTCTCGCTCTTAACTGAAAAGCATTGGATGTTAGAGGACCTGTGATTTGTACCAGTTTCAGAATCAGAGTTGAACTAGATATGGTCCGTGTGTGTAGGAAACACAGTACTTTAGTTCTGAGCACACTCAGGTTCCCTCTGTATTAGAGACTCTAGAAAGCAAGAGGCTGCTTCTTGCTCTAAAGCAGGTTGTGTTTCATGGAAGAGAACTGTACCGTGTGTTTCCCTTCAGAAACGGAGTTAAATGCCAGGCTCTGTGTCTTTCTTCAAGCAAGACTTCGTTTCAGGTAAATGCAGTCGCTTTTCAGCCTAAACGAATCTACATTGTTCACAAAGCTCACACGTTTCTCGCTCTTAACTGAAAAGCATTGGATGTTAGAGGACCTGTGGTTTGTATCAGTTTCAGAAACAGAGTTGAACTAGATATGGTCCGTGTGTGTAGGAAACACAGTTCTTTTGTTCTGAGCACACTCACGTTTCCCTCTGTATTAGAGACTCTAGAAATCTAGAGCGTGCTTCTTGCTCTAAAGCAGAGTGTGTTTCATGGATGAGAACTGTGCCCTGTGTTTCCCTTCAGAAACGGAGTTAAATGCCAGGCTCTGTGTCTTCCTTCAAGCAAGACTTCTTTTCAGGTAAACGAAGTCACTTTTCAGCTCAAACGAAGCTGCATTGTTCACGAAGCTCACACGTTTCTCGCTCTTAACTGAAAAGTATTGGATGTTAGAGGACCTGTGGTTTGTATCAGTTTCATAAACAGAGTTGAACTAGATATGGTCCGTGTGTAGGAAACACAGTTCTTTTGTTCTGAGCACACTCACGTTTCCCTCTGTATTAGATACTCTTGAAAGCAAGAGCGTGCTTCTTGCTCTAAAACAGAGTGTGTTTCATGGATGAGAACTGTGCCGTGTGTTTCCCTTCAGAAACGGAGATAAAGGCCAGGCTCTGTGCCTCCCTACAAACAAGACCCCTTTTCAGGTAAATGCAGTCACTTTTCTGCTCAAACGAAGCTACATTGTTCACAAAGCTCACACGTTTCTCGCTCTTAACTGAAAAGCATTGGATATTAGAGGACCTGTGGTTTGTATCAGTTTCAGAAACAGAGTTGAACTAGATATGGTCCGTGTATGTAGGAAACACAGTTCTTTTGTTCTGAGCACACTCACGTTTTCCTCTGTATTAGAGACTCTCAAAATCAAGAGCGTGCTTCTTGCTCTAAAGCAGACTGTGTTTCATGGATGAGAACTCTGCCCTGTGTTACCCTTCATAAATGGAGTTAAATGCCAGGCGTGTGTCTTCCTACAAGCAAGACTTCGTTTCAGGTAAACGCAGTCACTTTTCAGCTCAAACGAAGCTACATTGTTCACGAAGCTCACACGTTTCTCGCTCTTTACTGAAAAGCATTGGATGTTAGAGGACCTGTGGTTTGTACCAGTTTCAGAATCAGAGTTGAACTACATATGATCCGTGTGTGTAGGAAATACAGTTCTTTTGTTCTGGGCAAACTCACGTTTCTGTCTGTATTAGAGACTCTAGAAAGCAAGAGCGTGCTTCTTGCTCTAAAGCAGAGTGTGTTTCATGGATGAGAACTGTGCCGTATGTTTCCCTTCAGAAACGGAGTTAAATGCCAGGCTCTGTGCCTCCCTACAAACAAGACCCCTTTTCAGGTAAATGCAGTCACTTTTCAGCTCAAACGAAGCAACATAGTTCACAAAGCTCACACGTTTCTCGCTCTTAACTGAAAAGCATTGGATATTAGAGGACCTGTGGTTTGTATCAGTCTCAGAAACAGAGTTGAACTAGATATGGTCCGTGTGTAGGAAACACAGTTCTTTTGTTTTGAGCACACTCAAGTTTCCGTCTTTATTAGAGACTCTAGAAAGCAAGAGCGTGCTTCTTGCTCTAAAGCAGAGTGTGTTTCATGGATGAGAACTGTACTGTGTGTTTCCCTTCAGAAACGGAGTTAAATGCCAGGCTCTGTGTCTTCCTTCAAGCAAGACTACTTTTCAGGTAAAAGCAGTCGCTTTTCAGCTCAAACGAATCTACATTGTTCACAAAGCTCACAAGTTTCTCGCTCTTAACTGAAAAGCATTGCATGTTAGAGGACCTGTGGTTTGTATCAGTTTCAGAAACAGAGTTGAACTAGATATGGTCCGTGTATGTAGGAAACACAGTTCTTTTGTTCTGAGCACACTCCCGTTTTCCTCTGTATTAGAGACTCTAGAAATCAAGAGCGTGCTCCTTGCTCTAAAGCAGAGTGTGTTTCATGGATGAGAACTCTGCCCTGTGTTTCCCTTCATAAATGGAGTTAAATGCCAGGCGTGTGTCTTCCTACAAGCAAGACTTCGTTTCAGGTAAACGCAGTCACTTTTCAGCTCAAAGAATGCTACATTGTTCACAAAGTCAACACGTTTCTCGCTCTTATCTGAAAAGCATTGGATGTTAGTGGACCTGTGATTTGTACCAATTTCAGAATCAGAGTTGAACTATATATGGTCCGTGTGTGTAGGAAACACAGTACTTTAGTTCTGAGCACACTCACGTTCCCTCTGTATTAGAGACTCTAGAAAGCAAGAGCGTGCTTCTTGCTCTAAAGTAGGTTGTGTTTCATGGAAGAGAACTGTACCGTGTGTTTCCCTTCAGAAACGGAGTTTAATGCCAGTCTCTGTGTCTTTCTTCAAGCAAGACTTCATTTCAGGTAAACGAAGTCACTTTTCAGCTCAAACGAAGCTATATTGTTCACGAAGCTCACACGTTTCTCGCTCTTAACTGAAAAGCATTGGATGTTAGTGGACCTGAGGTTTCTATCAGTTTCAGAAACAGAGTTCAACTA
Source organism: Onychomys leucogaster (assembly GCA_949786385.1). Lineage (NCBI taxonomy): Eukaryota > Metazoa > Chordata > Mammalia > Rodentia > Cricetidae > Onychomys > Onychomys leucogaster. Next base: position 1,120,965 of record CATKUP010000142.1, read on the forward strand.
GATATGGTCCGTGTGTGTAGGAAACACAGTTCTTTTGTTCTCAGCACACTCACGTTTCCCTCTGTATTAGAGACTCTAGAAATCAAGAGCGTGCTTCTTGCTCTAAAGCAGAGTGTGTTTCATGGATGAGAACTGTGCCCTGTGTTTCCCTTCAGAAACGGAGTTAAATGCCAGGCTCTGTGTCTTCCTTCAAGCAAGACTACGTTTCAGGTAAATGCAGTCGCTTTTCAGCTCAAACGAATCTACATTGTTCACAAAGCATACACGTTTCTCGCTCTTAACTGAAAAGCATTGCATGTTAGAGGACCTGTGGTTTGTATCAGTTTCAGAAACAGAGTTGAAGTAGATATGGTCCGTGTATGTAGGAAACATAGTTCTTTTGTTCTGAGCACACTCACGTTTTCCTCTGTATTAGAGACTCTAGAAATCAAGAGCGTGCTTCTTGCTCTAAAGCAGAGTGTGTTTCATGGATGAGAACTCTGCCCTGTGTTTCCCTTCATAAATGGAGTTAAATGCCAGGCGTGTGTCTTCCTACAAGCAAGACTTCGTTTCAGGTAAACGCAGTCACTTTTCACTCAAACGATGCTACATTGTTCACGAAGCTCACACGTTTCTCGCTCTTAACTGAAAAGCATTGGATGTTAGAGGACCTGTGGTTTGTACCAGTTTCATAAACAGAGTTGAACTAGATATGGTCCGTGTGTAGGAAACACAGTTCTTTTCTTCTGAGCACAATCACGTTTCCTTCTGTATTAGAGACTCTCGAAAGCAAGACCGTGCTTCTTGCTCTAAAGCAGAGTGTGTTTCATGGATGAGAACTCTGCCCTGTGTTTCCCTTCAGAAACGGAGGTAAATGCCAGGCGTGTGTCTTCCTACAAGCAAGACTTCGTTTCAGGTAAACACAGTCACTTTTCAGCTCAAACGAAGCTACATTGTTCACGAAGCTCACACGTTTCTTGCTCTTAACTGAAAAGCATTGGATGTTAGAGGACCTGTGGTTTGTACCAGTTTCAGAATCAGAGTTGAACTACATATGGTCCGTGTGTGTAGGAAACACAGTTCTTTTGTTCTGAGCAAACTCACGTTTCTGTCTGTATTAGAGACTCTAGAAAGCAAGACTGTGCTTCTTGCTATAAAGCAGAGTGTGTTTCATGGATGAGAACTGTACCGTGTGTTTCCCTTCAGAAACGGAGTTAAATGAAAGGCTCTGTGTCTTCCTTCAAGCAAGACTTCTTTTCAGGTAAACGAAGTCACTTTTCAGCTCAAACGAAGCTGCATTGTTCACGAAGCTCACACGTTTCTCGCTCTTAACTGAAAAGTATTGGATGTTAGAGGACCTGTGGTTTGTATCAGTTTCATAAACAGAGTTGAACTAGATATGGTCCGTGTGTAGGAAATACAGTTCTTTTGTTCTGAGCACACTCACGTTTCCCTCTGTATTAGAGACTCTCGAAAGCAAGAGCGTGCTTCTGGCTCTAAAGCAGAGTGTGTTTCATGGATGAGAACTCTGCCATGTGTTTCCCTTCAGAAACGGGGTTAAATGCCAGGCTCTGTGCCTCCCTACAAACAAGACCCCTTTTCAGGTAAACGCAGTCACTTTTCAGCTCAAACGAAGCTACATTGTTCACAAAGCTCACACGTTTCTCGCTCTTAACTGAAAAGCATTGGATATTAGAGGACCTGTGGTTTGTATCAGTTTCACAAACAGAGTTGAACTAGATATGGTCCGTCTGTAGGAAACACAGTTCTTTTGTTTTGAGCACACTCAAGTTTCCGTCTGTATTAGAGACTCTAGAAATCAAGAGCGTGCTTCTTGCTCTAAAGCAGAGTGTGTTTCATGGATGAGAACTGTGCCCTGTGTTTCCCTTCAGAAACGGAGTTAAATGCCAGGCTCTGTGTCTTCCTTCAAGCAAGACTACTTTTCAGGTAAACGCAGTCGCTTTTCAGCTCAAACGAATCTACATTGTTCACAAAGCTCACAAGTTTCTCGCTCTTAACTGAAAAGCATTGGATGTTAGAGGACCTGTGGTTTGTATCAGTTTCAGAAACAGAGTTGAACTAGATATGGTCCGTGTATGTAGGAAACACAGTTCTTTTGTTCTGTGCACACTCACGTTTTCCTCTGTATTAGAGACTCTAGAAATCAAGAGCGTGCTTCTTGCTCTAAAGCAGAGTGTGTTTCATGGATGTGAACTCTGCCCTTTGTTTCCCTTCATAAATGGAGTTAAATGCCAGGCGTGTGTCTCCCTCAAGCAAGACTTCGTTTCAGGTAAACACAGTCACTTTTCAGCTCAAACGAAGCTACATTGTTCACGAAGCTCACACGTTTCTTGCTCTTAACTGAAAAGCATTGGATGTTAGAGGACCTGTGGTTTGTACCAGTTTCAGAATCAGAGTTGAACTACATATGGTCCGTGTGTGTAGGAAACACAGTTCTTTTGTTCTGAGCAAACTCATGTTTCTGTCTGTATTAGAGACTCTAGAAAGCAAGACTGTGCTTCTTGCTATAAAGCAGAGTGTGTTTCATGGATGAGAACTGTACCGTGTGTTTCCCTTCAGAAACGGAGTTAAATGAAAGGCTCTGTGTCTTCCTTCAAGCAAGACTTCTTTTCAGGTAAACGAAGTCACTTTTCAGCTCAAACGAAGCTGCATTGTTCACGAAGCTCACACGTTTCTCGCTCTTAACTGAAAAGTATTGGATGTTAGAGGACCTGTGGTTTGTATCAGTTTCATAAACAGAGTTGAACTAGATATGGTCCGTGTGTAGGAAACACAGTTCTTTTGTTCTGAGCACACTCACGTTTCCCTCTGTATTAGAGACTCTCGAAAGCAAGAGCGTGCTTCTGGCTCTAAAGCAGAGTGTGTTTCATGGATGAGAACTCTGCCCTGTGTTTCCCTTCAGAAACGGAGTTAAATGCCAGGCACTGTGTCTTCCTTCAAGCAAGACTACTTTTCAGGTAAACGCAGTCGCTTTTCAGCTCAAACGAATCTACATTGTTCACAAAGCTCACAAGTTTCTCGCTCTTAACTGAAAAGCATTGGATGTTAGAGGACCTGTGATTTGTACCAGTTTCAGAATCAGAGTTGAACTAGATATGGTCCGTGTGTGTAGGAAACACAGTACTTTAGTTCTGAGCACACTCAGGTTCCCTCTGTATTAGAGACTCTAGAAAGCAAGAGGCTGCTTCTTGCTCTAAAGCAGGTTGTGTTTCATGGAAGAGAACTGTACCGTGTGTTTCCCTTCAGAAACGGAGTTAAATGCCAGGCTCTGTGTCTTTCTTCAAGCAAGACTTCGTTTCAGGTAAATGCAGTCGCTTTTCAGCCTAAACGAATCTACATTGTTCACAAAGCTCACACGTTTCTCGCTCTTAACTGAAAAGCATTGGATGTTAGAGGACCTGTGGTTTGTATCAGTTTCAGAAACAGAGTTGAACTAGATATGGTCCGTGTGTGTAGGAAACACAGTTCTTTTGTTCTGAGCACACTCACGTTTCCCTCTGTATTAGAGACTCTAAAAATCTAGAGCGTGCTTCTTGCTCTAAAGCAGAGTGTGTTTCATGGATGAGAACTGTGCCCTGTGTTTCCCTTCAGAAACGGAGTTAAATGCCAGGCTCTGTGTCTTCCTTCAAGCAAGACTTCTTTTCAGGTAAACGAAGTCACTTTTCAGCTCAAACGAAGCTGCATTGTTCACGAAGCTCAAACGTTTCTCGCTCTTAACTGAAAAGTATTGGATGTTAGAGGACCTGTGGTTTGTATCAGTTTCATAAACAGAGTTGAACTAGATATGGTCCGTGTGTAGGAAACACAGTTCTTTTGTTCTGAGCACACTCACGTTTCCCTCTGTATTAGATACTCTTGAAAGCAAGAGCGTGCTTCTTGCTCTAAAACAGAGTGTGTTTCATGGATGAGAACTGTGCCGTGTGTTTCCCTTCAGAAACGGAGATAAAGGCCAGGCTCTGTGCCTCCCTACAAACAAGACCCCTTTTCAGGTAAATGCAGTCACTTTTCTGCTCAAACGAAGCTACATTGTTCACAAAGCTCACACGTTTCTCGCTCTTAACTGAAAAGCATTGGATATTAGAGGACCTGTGGTTTGTATCAGTTTCAGAAACAGAGTTGAACTAGATATGGTCCGTGTATGTAGGAAACACAGTTCTTTTGTTCTGAGCACACTCACGTTTTCCTCTGTATTAGAGACTCTCAAAATCAAGAGCGTGCTTCTTGCTCTAAAGCAGACTGTGTTTCATGGATGAGAACTCTGCCCTGTGTTACCCTTCATAAATGGAGTTAAATACAGGCGTGTGTCTTCCTACAAGCAAGACTTCGTTTCAGGTAAACGCAGTCACTTTTCAGCTCAAACGAAGCTACATTGTTCACGAAGCTCACACGTTTCTCGCTCTTTACTGAAAAGCATTGGATGTTAGAGGACCTGTGGTTTGTACCAGTTTCAGAATCAGAGTTGAACTACATATGATCCGTGTGTGTAGGAAATACAGTTCTTTTGTTCTGGGCAAACTCACGTTTCTGTCTGTATTAGAGACTCTAGAAAGCAAGAGCGTGCTTCTTGCTCTAAAGCAGAGTGTGTTTCATGGATGAGAACTGTGCCGTATGTTTCCCTTCAGAAACGGAGTTAAATGCCAGGCTCTGTGCCTCCCTACAAACAAGACCCCTTTTCAGGTAAATGCAGTCACTTTTCAGCTCAAACGAAGCAACATAGTTCACAAAGCTCACACGTTTCTCGCTCTTAACTGAAAAGCATTGGATATTAGAGGACCTGTGGTTTGTATCAGTCTCAGAAACTGAGTTGAACTAGATATGGTCCGTGTGTAGGAAACACAGTTCTTTTGTTTTGAGCACACTCAAGTTTCCGTCTTTATTAGAGACTCTAGAAAGCAAGAGCGTGCTTCTTGCTCTAAAGCAGAGTGTGTTTCATGGATGAGAACTGTACTGTGTGTTTCCCTTCAGAAACGGAGTTAAATGCCAGGCTCTGTGTCTTCCTTCAAGCAAGACTACTTTTCAGGTAAACGCAGTCGCTTTTCAGCTCAAACGAATCTACATTGTTCACAAAGCTCACAAGTTTCTCGCTCTTAACTGAAAAGCATTGCATGTTAGAGGACCTGTGGTTTGTATCAGTTTCAGAAACAGAGTTGAACTAGATATGGTCCGTGTATGTAGGAAACACAGTTCTTTTGTTCTGAGCACACTCCCGTTTTCCTCTGTATTAGAGACTCTAGAAATCAAGAGCGTGCTCCTTGCTCTAAAGCAGAGTGTGTTTCATGGATGAGAACTCTGCCCTGTGTTTCCCTTCATAAATGGAGTTAAATGCCAGGCGTGTGTCTTCCTACAAGCAAGACTTCGTTTCAGGTAAACGCAGTCACTTTTCAGCTCAAAGAATGCTACATTGTTCACAAAGTCAACACGTTTCTCGCTCTTATCTGAAAAGCATTGGATGTTAGTGGACCTGTGATTTGTACCAATTTCAGAATCAGAGTTGAACTATATATGGTCCGTGTGTGTAGGAAACACAGTACTTTAGTTCTGAGCACACTCACGTTCCCTCTGTATTAGAGACTCTAGAAAGCAAGAGCGTGCTTCTTGCTCTAAAGTAGGTTGTGTTTCATGGAAGAGAACTGTACCGTGTGTTTCCCTTCAGAAACGGAGTTTAATGCCAGTCTCTGTGTCTTTCTTCAAGCAAGACTTCATTTCAGGTAAACGAAGTCACTTTTCAGCTCAAACGAAGCTATATTGTTCACGAAGCTCACACGTTTCTCGCTCTTAACTGAAAAGCATTGGATGTTAGTGGACCTGAGGTTTCTATCAGTTTCAGAAACAGAGTTCAACTAGATATGGTCCGTGTGTGTAGGAAACACAGTTCTTTTGTTCTCAGCACACTCACGTTTCCCTCTGTATTAGAGACTCTAGAAATCAAGAGCGTGCTTCTTGCTCTAAAGCAGAGTGTGTTTCATGGATGAGAACTGTGCCCTGTGTTTCCCTTCAGAAACGGAGTTAAATGCCAGGCTCTGTGTCTTCCTTCAAGCAAGACTACGTTTCAGGTAAATGCAGTCGCTTTTCAGCTCAAACGAATCTACATTGTTCACAAAGCATACACGTTTCTCGCTCTTAACTGAAAAGCATTGCATGTTAGAGGACCTGTGGTTTGTATCAGTTTCAGAAACAGAGTTGAAGTAGATATGGTCCGTGTATGTAGGAAACATAGTTCTTTTGTTCTGAGCACACTCACGTTTTCCTCTGTGTTAGAGACTCTAGAAATCAAGAGCGTGCTTCTTGCTCTAAAGCAGAGTGTGTTTCATGGATGAGAACTCTGCCCTGTGTTTCCCTTCATAAATGGAGTTAAATGCCAGGCGTGTGTCTTCCTACAAGCAAGACTTCGTTTCAGGTAAACGCAGTCACTTTTCACTCAAACGATGCTACATTGTTCACGAAGCTCACACGTTTCTCGCTCTTAACTGAAAAGCATTGGATGTTAGAGGACCTGTGGTTTGTACCAGTTTCATAAACAGAGTTGAACTAGATATGGTCCGTGTGTAGGAAACACAGTTCTTTTCTTCTGAGCACAATCACGTTTCCTTCTGTATTAGAGACTCTCGAAAGCAAGACCGTGCTTCTTGCTCTAAAGCAGAGTGTGTTTCATGGATGAGAACTCTGCCCTGTGTTTCCCTTCAGAAACGGAGTTAAATGCCAGGCTCTGTGTCTTTCTTCAAGCAAGACTTCGTTTCAGGTAAACGAAGTCACTTTTCAGCTCAAACGAAGCTACATTGTTCACGAAGCTCACACGTTTCTCGCTCTTAACTGAAAAGCATTGGATGTTAGAGGACCTGTGGTTTGTACCAGTTTCAGAATCAGAGTTGAACTACATATGGTCCGTGTGTGTAGGAAACACAGTTCTTTTGTTCTGAGCAAACTCACGTTTCTGTCTGTATTAGAGACTCTAGAAAGCAAGACTGTGCTTCTTGCTATAAAGCAGAGTGTGTTTCATGGATGAGAACTGTACCGTGTGTTTCCCTTCAGAAACGGAGTTAAATGAAAGGCTCTGTGTCTTCCTTCAAGCAAGACTTCTTTTCAGGTAAACGAAGTCACTTTTCAGCTCAAACGAAGCTGCATTGTTCACGAAGCTCACACGTATCTCGCTCTTAACTGAAAAGTATTGGATGTTAGAGGACCTGTGGTTTGTATCAGTTTCATAAACAGAGTTGAACTAGATATGGTCCGTGTGTAGGAAACACAGTTCTTTTGTTCTGAGCACACTCACGTTTCCCTCTGTATTAGAGACTCTCGAAAGCAAGAGCGTGCTTCTGGCTCTAAAGCAGAGTGTGTTTCATGGATGAGAACTGTGCCCTGTGTTTCCCTTCAGAAACGGAGTTAAATGCCAGGCACTGTGTCTTCCTTCAAGCAAGACTACTTTTCAGGTAAACGCAGTCGCTTTTCAGCTCAAACGAATCTACATTGTTCACAAAGCTCACAAGTTTCTCGCTCTTAACTGAAAAGCATTGGATGTTAGAGGACCTGTGATTTGTACCAGTTTCAGAATCAGAGTTGAACTAGATATGGTCCGTGTGTGTAGGAAACACAGTACTTTAGTTCTGAGCACACTCACGTTCCCTCTGTATTAGAGACTCTACAAAGCAAGAGCGTGCTTCTTGCTCTAAAGCAGGTTGTGTTTCATGGAAGAGAACTGTACCGTGTGTTTCCCTTCAGAAACGGAGTTAAATGCCAGGCTCTATGTCTTTCTTCAAGCAAGACTTCGTTTCAGGTAAATGCAGTCGCTTTTCAGCCTAAACGAATCTACATTGTTCACAAAGCTCACACGTTTCTCGCTCTTAACTGAAAAGCATTGGATGTTAGAGGACCTGTGGTTTGTATCAGTTTCAGAAACAGAGTTGAACTAGATATGGTCCGTGTGTGTAGGAAACACAGTTCTTTTGTTCTGAGCACACTCACGTTTCCCTCTGTATTAGAGACTCTAGAAATCTAGAGCGTGCTTCTTGCTCTAAAGCAGAGTGTGTTTCATGGATGAGAACTGTGCCCTGTGTTTCCCTTCAGAAATGGAGTTAAATGCCAGGCTCTGTTTCTTCCTTCAAGCAAGACTTCTTTTCAGGTAAACGAAGTCACTTTTCAGCTCAAACGAAGCTGCATTGTTCACGAAGCTCACACGTTTCTCGCTCTTAACTGAAAAGTATTGGATGTTAGAGGACCTGTGGTTTGTATCAGTTTCATAAACAGAGTTGAACTAGATATGGTCCGTGTGTAGGAAACACAGTTCTTTTGTTCTGAGCACACTCACGTTTCCCTCTGTATTAGATACTCTTGAAAGCAAGAGCGTGCTTCTTGCTCTAAAACAGAGTGTGTTTCATGGATGAGAACTGTGCCGTGTGTTTCCCTTCAGAAACGGAGATAAAGGCCAGGCTCTGTGCCTCCCTACAAACAAGACCCCTTTTCAGGTAAATGCAGTCAGTTTTCTGCTCAAACGAAGCTACATTGTTCACAAAGCTCACACGTTTCTCGCTCGTAACTGAAAAGCATTGGATATTAGAGGACCTGTGGTTTGTATCAGTTTCAGAAACAGAGTTGAACTAGATATGGTCCGTGTATGTAGGAAACACAGTTCTTTTGTTCTGAGCACACTCACGTTTTCCTCTGTATTAGAGACTCTCAAAATCAAGAGCGTGCTTCTTGCTCTAAAGCAGACTGTGTTTCATGGATGAGAACTCTGCCCTGTGTTACCCTTCATAAATGGAGTTAAATGCCAGGCGTGTGTCTTCCTACAAGCAAGACTTCGTTTCAGGTAAACGCAGTCACTTTTCAGCTCAAACGAAGCTACATTGTTCACGAAGCTCACACGTTTCTCGCTCTTTACTGAAAAGCATTGGATGTTAGAGGACCTGTGGTTTGTACCAGTTTCAGAATCAGAGTTGAACTACATATGATCCGTGTGTGTAGGAAATACAGTTCTTTTGTTCTGGGCAAACTCACGTTTCTGTCTGTATTAGAGACTCTAGAAAGCAAGAGCGTGCTTCTTGCTCTAAAGCAGAGTGTGTTTCATGGATGAGAACTGTACCGTGTGTTTCCCTTCAGAAACGGAGTTAAATGAAAGGTTCTGTGTCTTTCTTCAAGCAAGACTTCTTTTCAGGTAAACGAAGTCACTTTTCAGCTCAAACGAAGCTGCATTGTTCACGAAGCTCACACGTTTCTCGCTCTTAACTGAAAAGTATTGGATGTTAGAGGACCTGTGGTTTGTATCAGTTTCATAAACAGAGTTGAACTAGATATGGTCCGTGTGTAGGAAACACAGTTCTTCTGTTCTGAGCACACTCACGTTTCCCTCTGTATTAGAGACTCTCGAAAGCAACAGCATGCTTCTTGCACTAAAACAGAGTGTGTTTCATGGATGAGAACTGTGCCGTGTGTTTCCCTTTAGAAACGGAGTTAAATGCCAGGCTCTGTGCCTCCCTACAAACAAGACCCCTTTTCAGGTAAATGCAGTCACTTTTCAGCTCAAACGAAGCAACATAGTTCACAAAGCTCACACGTTTCTCGCTCTTAACTGAAAAGCATTGGATATTAGAGGACCTGTGGTTTGTATCAGTCTCAGAAACAGAGTTGAACTAGATATGGTCCGTGTGTAGGAAACACAGTTCTTTTGTTTTGAGCACACTCAAGTTTCCGTCTTTATTAGAGACTCTAGAAAGCAAGGGCGTGCTTCTTGCTCTAAAGCAGAGTGTGTTTCATGGATGAGAACTGTGCCGTGTGTTTCCCTTCAGAAACGGAGTTAAATGCCAGGCTCTGTGTCTTCCTTCAAGCAAGACTACTTTTCAGGTAAACGCAGTCGTTTTTCTGCTCAAACGAATCTACATTGTTCACAAAGCTCACAAGTTTCTCGCTCTTAACTGAAAAGCATTGCATGTTAGAGGACCTGTGGTTTGTATCAGTTTCAGAAACAGAGTTGAACTAGATATGGTCCGTGTATGTAGGAAACACAGTTCTTTTGTTCTGAGCACACTCCCGTTTTCCTCTGTATTAGAGACTCTAGAAATCAAGAGCGTGCTCCTTGCTCTAAAGCAGAGTGTGTTTCATGGATGAGAACTCTGCCCTGTGTTTCCCTTCATAAATGGAGTTAAATGCCAGGCGTGTGTCTTCCTACAAGCAAGACTTCGTTTCAGGTAAACGCAGTCACTTTTCAGCTCAAAGAATGCTACATTGTTCACAAAGTCAACACGTTTCTCGCTCTTATCTGAAAAGCATTGGATGTTAGTGGACCTGTGATTTGTACCAGTTTCAGAATCAGAGTTGAACTAGATATGGTCCGTGTGTGTAGGAAACACAGTACTTTAGTTCTGAGCACACTCACGTTCCCTCTGTATTAGAGACTCTAGAAAGCAAGAGCGTGCTTCTTGCTCTAAAGTAGGTTGTGTTTCATGGAAGAGAACTGTACCGTGTGTTTCCCTTCAGAAACGGAGTTTAATGCCAGTCTCTGTGTCTTTCTTCAAGCAAGACTTCATTTCAGGTAAACGAAGTCACTTTTCAGCTCAAACGAAGCTATATTGTTCACGAAGCTGACACGTTTCTCGCTCTTAACTGAAAAGCATTGGATGTTAGTGGACCTGAGGTTTCTATCAGTTTCAGAAACAGAGTTCAACTAGATATGGTCCGTGTGTGTAGGAAACACAGTTCTTTTGTTCTCAGCACACTCACGTTTCCCTCTGTATTAGAGACTCTAGAAATCAAGAGCGTGCTTCTTGCTCTAAAGCAGAGTGTGTTTCATGGATGAGAACTGTGCCCTGTGTTTCCCTTCAGAAATGGAGTTAAATGCCAGGCTCTGTGTCTTCCTTCAAGCAAGACTACGTTTCAGGTAAATGCAGTCGCTTTTCAGCTCAAACGAATCTACATTGTTCACAAAGCTCACACGTTTCTCGCTCTTAACTGAAAAGCATTGCATGTTAGAGGACCTGTGGTTTGTATCAGCTTCAGAAACAGAGTTGAACTAGATATGGTCCGTGTATGTAGGAAACATAGTTCTTTTGTTCTGAGCACACTCACGTTTTCCTCTGTATTAGAGACTCTAGAAATCAAGAGCGTGCTTCTTGCTCTAAAGCAGAGTGTGTTTCATGGATGAGAACTCTGCCCTGTGTTTCCCTTCATAAATGGAGTTAAATGCCAGGCGTGTGTCTTCCTACAAGCAAGACTTCGTTTCAGGTAAACGCAGTCACTTTTCAGCTCAAACGATGCTACATTGTTCACGAAGCTCACACGTTTCTCGCTCTTAACTGAAAAGCATTGGATGTTAGAGGACCTGTGGTTTGTACCAGTTTCATAAACAGAGTTAAACTAGATATGGTCCGTGTGTAGGAAACACAGTTCTTTTCTTCTGAGCACAATCACGTTTCCTTCTGTATTAGAGACTCTCGAAAGCAAGACCGTGCTTCTTGCTCTAAAGCAGAGTGTGTTTCATGGATGAGAACTCTGCCCTGTGTTTCCCTTCAGAAACGGAGTTAAATGCCAGGCTCTGTGTCTTTCTTCAAGCAAGACTTCGTTTCAGGTAAACGAAGTCACTTTTCAGCTCAAACGAAGCTACATTATTCACGAAGCTCACACGTTTCTCGCTCTTAACTGAAAAGCATTGGATGTTAGACAACCTGTGGATTCTATCAGTTTCAGAAACAGAGTTGAACCAGATATGGTCCGGGTGTGTAGGAAACACAGTTCTTTTGTTTTGAGCAAACTCACGTTTACCTCTGTATTAGAGACTCTAGAAATCAAGAGCGTGCTTCTTGCTCTAAAGCAGAGTGTGTTTCATGGATGAGAACTGTGCCCTGTGTTTCCCTTCAGAAACGGAGTTAAATGCCAGGCTCTGTGTCTTTCTTCAAGCAAGACTTCGTTTCAGGTAAACGAAGTCACTTTTCAGCTCAAACGAAGCTACATTGTTCACGAAGCTCACACGTTTCTCGCTCTTAACTGAAAAGCATTGGGTGTTAGTGGCCCTGAGGTTTGTATCAGTTTCAGAAACAGAGTTGAACTAGATATGGTCCGTGAGTGTAGGAAACACAGTTCTTTTGTTCTGAGCACACTCACGTTTCCCTCTGTATTAGAGACTCTAGAAATCAAGAGCGTGCTTCTTGCTCTAAAGCAGAGTGTGTTTCATGGATGAGAACTGTGCCCTGTGTTTCCCTTCAGAAACGGAGTTAAATGCCAGGCTCTGTGTCTTCCTTCAAGCAAGACTACTTTTCAGGTAAATGCAGTCGCTTTTCATCTCAAACGAATCTACATTGTTCACAAAGCTCACACGTTTCTCGCTCTTAACTGAAAAGCATTGCATGTTAGAGGACCTGTGGTTTGTATCAGTTTCAGAAACAGAGTTGAACTAGATATGGTCCGTGTATGTAGGAAACACATTTCTTTTGTTCTGAGCACACTCACGTTTTCCTCTGTGTTAGAGACTCTAGAAATCAAGAGCGTGCTTCTTGCTCTAAAGCAGAGTGTGTTTCATGGATGAGAACTCTGCCCTGTGTTTCACATCATAAATGGAGTTAAATGCCCGGCGTGTGTCTTCCTACAATCAAGACTTCGTTTCAGTTAAACGCAGTCACTTTTCAGCTCATACGAAGCTACATTGTTCACGAAGCTCACACGTTTCTCGCTCTTAACTGAAAAGCATTGGATGTTAGAGGACCTGTGTTTTGTACCAGTTTCAGAATCAGAGTTGAACTACATATGGTCCGTGTGTTTAGGAAACACAGTTCTTTTGTTCTGAGCAAACTCACGTTTCTGTCTGTATTAGAGACTCTAGAAAGCAAGACCGTGCTTCTTGCTATAAAGCAGAGTGTGTTTCATGGATGAGAACTGTACCGTGTGTTTCCCTTCAGAAACGGAGTTAAATGAAAGGCTCTGTGTCTTTCTTCATCAAGACTTCTTTTCAGGTAAACGAAGTCACTTTTCAACTCAAACGAAGCTGCATTGTTCACGAAGCTCACACGTTTCTCGCTCTTAACTGAAAAGTATTGGATGTTAGAGGACCTGTGGTTTGTATCAGTTTCAGAAACAGAGTTGAACTAGATATGGTCCGTGTGTAGGAAACACAGTTCTTTTGTTCTGAGCACACTCACGTTTCCCTCTGTATTAGAGACTCTCGAAACCAAGAGCGTGCTTCTTGCTCTAAAGCAGAGTGTGTTTCATGGATGAGAACTGTGCCGTGTATTTCCCTTCAGAAACGGAGTTAAATGAAAGGCTCTGTGTCTTTCTTCAAGCAAGACTTCTTTTCAGGTAAACGAAGTCACTTTTCAGCTCAAACGAAGCTGCATTGTTCACAAAGCTCACAAGTTTCTCGCTCTTAACTGAAAAGCATTGGATGTTAGAGGACCTGTGGTTTGTATCAGTTTCAGAAACAGAGTTGAACTAGATATGGTCCGTGTATGTAGGAAACACAGTTGTTTTGTTCTGTGCACACTCACGTTTTCCTCTGTATTAGAGACTCTAGAAATCAAGAGCGTGCTTCTTGCTCTAAAGCAGAATGTGTTTCATGGATGAGAACTCTGCCCTGTGTTTCCCTTCATAAATGGAGTTAAATGCCAGGCATGTGTCTTCCTACAAGCAAGACTTCGTTTCAGGTAAACGCAGTCACTTTTCAGCTCAAACGATGCTACATTGTTCACGAATTCAACCCGTTTCTCGCTCTTAACTGAAAAGCATTGGATGTTAGAGGACCTGTGATTTGTACCAGTTTCAGAATCAGAGTTGAACTAGATATGGTCCGTGTGTAGGAAACACAGTTCTTTTGTTCTGAGCACACTCACGTTTCCCTCTGTATTAGAGACTCTAGAAAGCAAGAGCGTGCTTCTTGCTCTAAAACAGAGTGTGTTTCATGGATGAGAACTGTGCCGTGTGTTTCCCTTCAGAAACGGAGTTAAATGCCAGGCTCTGTGCCTCCCTACAAACAAGACCCCTTTTCAGGTAAACGCAGTCACTTTTCAGCTCAAACGAAGCTACATTGTTCACAAAGCTCACAAGTTTCTCGCTCTTAACTGAAAAGCATTGGATGTTAGAGGACCTGTGGTTTGTATCAGTTTCAGAAACAGAGTTGAACTAGATATGGTCCGTGTATGTAGGAAACACAGTTCTTTTGTTCTGTGCACACTCACGTTTTCCTCTGTATTAGAGACTCTAGAAATCAAGAGCGTGCTTCTTGCTCTAAAGCAGAATGTGTTTCATGGATGAGAACTCTGCCCTGTGTTTCCCTTCATAAATGGAGTTAAATGCCAGGCGTGTGTCTTCCTACAAGCAAGACTTCGTTTCAGGTAAACGCAGTCACTTTTCAGCTCAAAGGATGCTACATTTTTCACGAAGTCAACACGTTTCTCGCTCTTATCTGAAAAGCATTGGATGTTAGAGGACCTGTGATTTGTACCAGTTTCAGAATCAGAGTTGAACTAGATATGGTCCGTGTGTGTAGGAAACACAGTACTTTAGTTCTGAGCACACTCACGTTCCCTCTGTATTAGAGACTCTAGAAAGCAAGAGCGTGCTTCTTGCTCTAAAGCAGGTTGTGTTTCATGGAAGAGAACTGTACCGTGTGTTTCCCTTCAGAAACGGAGTTAAATGCCAGTCTCTGTGTCTTTCTTCAATCAAGACTTCATTTCAGGTAAACGAAGTCACTTTTCAGCTCAAACGAAGCTATATTGTTCACGAAGCTCACACGTTTCTCGCTCTTAACTGAAAAGCATTGGATGTTAGTGGACCTGAGGTTTCTATCAGTTTCAGAAACAGAGTTCAACTAGATATGGTCCGTGTGTGTAGGAAACACAGTTCTTTTGTTCTGAGCACACTCACGTTTCCCTCTGTATTAGAGACTCTAGAAATCAAGAGCGTGCTTCTTGCTCTAAAGCAGAGTGTGTTTCATGGATGAGAACTGTGCCCTGTGTTTCCCTTCAGAAACGGAGTTAAATGCCAGGCTCTGTGTCTTCCTTCAAGCAAGACTACGTTTCAGGTAAATGCAGTCGCTTTTCAGCTCAAACGAATCTACATTGTTCTCAAAGCTCACACGTTTCTCGCTCTTAACTGAAAAGCATTGCATGTTAGAGGACCTGTGGTTTGTATCAGTTTCAGAAACAGAGTTGAACTAGATATGGTCCGTGTATGTAGGAAACATACTTCTTTTGTTCTGAGCACACTCACGTTTTCCTCTGTATTAGAGACTCTAGAAATCAAGAGCGTGCTTCTTGCTCTAAAGCAGAGTGTGTTTCATGGATGAGAACTCTGCCCTGTGTTTCCCTTCATAAATGGAGTTAAATGCCAGGCGTGTGTCTTCCTACAAGCAAGACTTCGTTCAGGGTAAACGCAGTCAATTTTCAGCTCAAACGATGCTACATTGTTCACGAAGCTCACACGTTTCTCGCTCTTAACTGAAAAGCATTGGATGTTAGAGGACCTGTGGTTTGTACCAGTTTCATAAACAGAGTTGAACTAGATATGGTCCGTGTGTAGGAAACACAGTTCTTTTCTTCTGAGCAAAATCACGTTTCCTTCTGTATTAGAGACTCTCGAAAGCAAGACCGTGCTTCTTGCTCTAAAGCAGAGTGTGTTTCATGGATGAGAACTCTGCCCTGTGTTTCCCTTCAGAAACGGAGTTAAATGCCAGGCTCTGTGTCTTTCTTCAAGCAAGACTTCGTTTCAGGTAAACGAAGTCACTTTTCAGCTCAAACGAAGCTACATTGTTCACGAAGCTCACACGTTTCTCGCTCTTAACTGAAAAGCATTGGATGTTAGTGGCCCTGAGGTTTGTATCAGTTTCAGAAACAGAGTTGAACTAGATATGGTCCGTGAGTGTAGGAAACACAGTTCTTTTGTTCTGAGCACACTCACGTTTCCCTCTGTATTAGAGACTCTAGAAATCAAGAGCGTGCTTCTTGCTCTAAAGCAGAGTGTGTTTCATGGATGAGAACTGTGCCCTGTGTTTCCCTTCAGAAACGGAGTTAAATGCCAGGCTCTGTGTCTTCCTTCAAGCAAGATTACGTTTCAGGTAAATGCAGTCGCTTTTCAGCTCAAACGAATCTACATTGTTCACAAAGCTCACACGTTTCTCGCTCTTAACTGAAAAGCATTGCATGTTAGAGGACCTGTGGTTTGTATCAGTTTCAGAAACAGAGTTGAACTAGATATGGTCCGTGTATGTAGGAAACACAGTTCTTTTGTTCTGAGCACACTCACGTTTTCCTCTGTGTTAGAGACTCTAGAAATCAAGAGCATGCTTCTTGCTCTAAAGCAGAGTGTGTTTCATGGATGAGAACTCTGCCCTGTGTTTCACATCATAAATGGAGTTAAATGCCCGGCGTGTGTCTTCCTACAATCAAGACTTCGTTTCAGTTAAACGCAGTCACTTTTCAGCTCATACGAAGCTACATTGTTCACGAAGCTCACACGTTTCTCGCTCTTAACTGAAAAGCATTGGATGTTAGAGGACCTGTGTTTTGTACCAGTTTCAGAATCAGAGTTGAACTACATATGGTCCGTGTGTTTAGGAAACACAGTTCTTTTGTTCTGAGCAAACTCACGTTTCTGTCTGTATTAGAGACTCTAGAAAGCAAGACCGTGCTTCTTGCTATAAAGCAGAGTGTGTTTCATGGATGAGAACTGTACCGTGTGTTTCCCTTCAGAAACGGAGTTAAATGAAAGGCTCTGTGTCTTTCTTCAAGCAAGACTTCTTTTCAGGTAAACGAAGTCACTTTTCAACTCAAACGAAGCTGCATTGTTCACGAAGCTCACACGTTTCTCGCTCTTAACTGAAAAGTATTGGATGTTAGAGGACCTGTGGTTTGTATCAGTTTCAGAAACAGAGTTGAACTAGATATGGTCCGTGTGTAGGAAACACAGTTCTTTTGTTCTGAGCACACTCACGTTTCCCTCTGTATTAGAGACTCTAGAAAGCAAGAGCGTGCTTCTTGCTCTAAAGCAGAATGTGTTTCATGGATGAGAACTCTGCCCTGTGTTTCCCTTCATAAATGGAGTTAAATGCCAGGCATGTGTCTTCCTACAAGCAAGACTTCGTTTCAGGTAAACGCAGTCACTTTTCAGCTCAAACGATGCTACATTGTTCACGAATTCAACCCGTTTCTCGCTCTTAACTGAAAAGCATTGGATGTTAGAGGACCTGTGATTTGTACCAGTTTCAGAATCAGAGTTGAACTAGATATGGTCCGTGTGTAGGAAACACAGTTCTTTTGTTCTGAGCACACTCACGTTTCCCTCTGTATTAGAGACTCTAGAAAGCAAGAGCGTGCTTCTTGCTCTAAAACAGAGTGTGTTTCATGGATGAGAACTGTGCCGTGTGTTTCCCTTCAGAAACGGAGTTAAATGCCAGGCTCTGTGCCTCCCTACAAACAAGACCCCTTTTCAGGTAAACGCAGTCACTTTTCAGCTCAAACGAAGCTACATTGTTCACAAAGCTCACAAGTTTCTCGCTCTTAACTGAAAAGCATTGGATGTTAGAGGACCTGTGGTTTGTATCAGTTTCAGAAACAGAGTTGAACTAGATATGGTCCGTGTATGTAGGAAACACAGTTCTTTTGTTCTGTGCACACTCACGTTTTCCTCTGTATTAGAGACTCTAGAAATCAAGAGCGTGCTTCTTGCTCTAAAGCAGAATGTGTTTCATGGATGAGAACTCTGCCCTGTGTTTCCCTTCATAAATGGAGTTAAATGCCAGGCGTGTGTCTTCCTACAAGCAAGACTTCGTTTCAGGTAAACGCAGTCACTTTTCAGCTCAAAGGATGCTACATTTTTCACGAAGTCAACACGTTTCTCGCTCTTATCTGAAAAGCATTGGATGTTAGAGGACCTGTGATTTGTACCAGTTTCAGAATCAGAGTTGAACTAGATATGGTCCGTGTGTGTAGGAAACACAGTACTTTAGTTCTGAGCACACTCACGTTCCCTCTGTATTAGAGACTCTAGAAAGCAAGAGCGTGCTTCTTGCTCTAAAGCAGGTTGTGTTTCATGGAAGAGAACTGTACCGTGTGTTTCCCTTCAGAAACGGAGTTAAATGCCAGTCTCTGTGTCTTTCTTCAATCAAGACTTCATTTCAGGTAAACGAAGTCACTTTTCAGCTCAAACGAAGCTATATTGTTCACGAAGCTCACACGTTTCTCGCTCTTAACTGAAAAGCATTGGTTGTTAGTGGACCTGAGGTTTCTATCAGTTTCAGAAACAGAGTTCAACTAGATATGGTCCGTGTGTGTAGGAAACACAGTTCTTTTGTTCTGAGCACACTCACGTTTCCCTCTGTATTAGAGACTCTAGAAATCAAGAGCGTGCTTCTTTCTCTAAAGCAGAGTGTGTTTCATGGATGAGAACTCTGCCCTGTGTTTCCCTTCAGAAACGGAGTTAAATGCCAGGCTCTGTGTCTTTCTTCAAGCAAGACTTCGTTTCAGGTAAACGAAGTCACTTTTCAGCTCAAACGAAGCTACATTGTTCACGAAGCTCACACCTTTCTCGCTCTTAACTGAAAAGCATTGGATGTTAGATGACCTGTGGATTCTATCAGTTTCAGAAACAGAGTTGAACCAGATATGGTCCGGGTGTGTAGGAAACACAGTTCTTTTGTTTTGAGCACACTCACGTTTACCTCTGTATTAGAGACTCTAGAAATCAAGAGCGTGCATCTTGCTCAAAAGCAGAGTGTGTTTCATGGATGAGAACTGTGCCCTGTGTTTCCCTTCAGAAACGGAGTTAAATGCCAGGCTCTGTGTCTTTCTTCAAGTAAGACTTCGTTTCAGGTAAACGAAGTCACTTTTCAGCTCAAACGAAGCTACATTGTTCACGAAGCTCACACGTTTCTCGCTCTTAACTGAAAAGCATTGGATGTTAGTGGCCCTGAGGTTTGTATCAGTTTCAGAAACAGAGTTGAACTAGATATGGTCCGTGAGTGTAGGAAACACAGTTCTTTTGTTCTGAGCACAATCACGTTTCCTTCTGTATTAGAGACTCTCGAAAGCAAGTCCGTGCTTCTTGCTCTAAAGCAGAGTGTGTTTCATGGATGAGAACTCTGCCCTGTGTTTCCCTTCAGAAACGGAGTTAAATGCCAGGCTCTGTGTCTTTCTTCAAGCAAGACTTCGTTTCAGGTAAACGAAGTCACTTTTCAGCTCAAACGAAGCTACATTGTTCACGAAGCTCACACGTTTCTCGCTCTTAACTGAAAAGCATTGGATGTTAGTGGCCCTGAGGTTTGTATCAGTTTCAGAAACAGAGTTGAACTAGATATGGTCCGTGAGTGTAGGAAACACAGTTCTTTTGTTCTGAGCACACTCACGTTTCCCTCTGTATTAGAGACTCTAGAAATCAAGAGCGTGCTTCTTGCTCTAAAGCAGAGTGTGTTTCATGGATGAGAACTGTGCCCTGTGTTTCCCTTCAGAAACGGAGTTAAATGCCAGGCTCTGTGTCTTCCTTCAAGCAAGACTACGTTTCAGGTAAACGCAGTCGCTTTTCAGCTCAAACGAATCTACATTGTTCACAAAGCTCACACGTTTCTCGCTCTTAACTGAAAAGCATTGCATGTTAGAGGACCTGTGGTTTGTATCAGTTTCAGAAACAGAGTTGAACTAGATATGGTCCGTGTATGTAGGAAACACAGTTCTTTTGTTCTGAGCACACTCACGTTTTCCTCTGTATTAGAGACTCTAGAAATCAAGAGCGTGCTTCTTGCTCTATAGCAGAATGTGTTTCATGGATGAGAACTCTGCCCTGTGTTTCCCTTCATAAATGGAGTTAAATGCCAGGCGTGTGTCTTCCTACAAGCAAGACTTCGTTTCAGGTAAACGCAGTCACTTTTCAGCTCAAAGAATGCTACATTGTTCACGAAGTCAACACGTTTCTCGCTCTTATCTGAAAAGCATTGGATGTTAGAGGACCTGTGATTTGTACAAGTTTCAGAATCAGAGTTGAACTAGATATGGTCCGTGTATGTAGGAAACACAGTACTTTAGTTCTGAGCACACTCACGTTCCCCCTGTATTAGAGACTTAGAAAGCAAGAGCGTGCTTCTTGCTCTAAAGCAGGTTGTGTTTCATGGAAGAGAACTGTACCGTGTGTTTCCCTTCAGAAACGGAGTTTAATGCCAGTCTCTGTGTCTTTCTTCAAGCAAGACATCATTTCAGGTAAACGAAGTCACTTTTCAGCTCAAACGAAGCTATATTGTTCACGAAGCTCACACGTTTCTCGCTCTTAACTGAAAAGCATTGGATGTTAGTGGACCTGAGGTTTCTATCAGTTTCAGAAACAGAGTTCAACTAGATATGGTCCGTGTGTGTAGGAAACACAGTTCTTTTGTTCTCAGCACACTCACGTTTCCCTCTGTATTAGAGACTCTAGAAATCAAGAGCGTGCTTCTTGCTCTAAAGCAGAGTGTGTTTCATGGATGAGAACTGTGCCCTGTGTTTCCCTTCAGAAACGGAGTTAAATGCCAGGCTCTGTGTCTTCCTTCAAGCAAGACTACGTTTCAGGTAAATGCAGTCGCTTTTCAGCTCAAACGAATCTACATTGTTCACAAAGCTCACACGTTTCTCGCTCTTAACTGAAAAGCATTGCATGTTAGAGGACCTGTGGTTTGTATCAGTTTCAGAAAAAGAGTTGAACTAGATATGGTCCGTGTATGTAGGAAACATAGTTCTTTTGTTCTGAGCACACTCACGTTTTCCTCTGTATTAGAGACTCTAGAAATCAAGAGCGTGCTTCTTGCTCTAAAGCAGAGTGTGTTTCATGGATGAGAACTCTGCCCTGTGTTTCCCTTCATAAATGGAGTTAAATGCCAGGCGTGTGTCTTCCTACAAGCAAGACTTCGTTTCAGGTAAACGCAGTCACTTTTCAGCTCAAACGATGCTACATTGTTCACAAAGCTCACACGTTTCTCGCTCTTAACTGAAAAGCATTGGATGTTAGAGGACCTGTGGTTTGTACCAGTTTCATAAACAGAGTTGAACTAGATATGGTCCGTGTGTAGGAAACACAGTTCTTTTCTTCTGAGCACAATCACGTTTCCTTCTGTATTAGAGACTCTCGAAAGCAAGACCGTGCTTCTTGCTCTAAAGCAGAGTGTGTTTCATGGATGAGAACTGTGCCCTGTGTTTCCCTTCAGAAACGGAGTTAAATGCCAGGCTCTGTGTCTTTCTTCAAGCAAGACTTCGTTTCAGGTAAACGAAGTCACTTTTCAGCTCAAACGAAGCTACATTGTTCACGAAGCTCACACGTTTCTCGCTCTTAACTGAAAAGCATTGGATGTTAGACGACCTGTGGATTCTATCAGTTTCAGAAACAGAGTTGAACCAGATATGGTCCGGGTGTGTAGGAAACACAGTTCTTTTGTTTTGAGCACACTCACGTTTACCTCTGTATTAGAGACTCTAGAAATCAAGAGCGTGCTTCTTGCTCTAAAGCAGAGTGTGTTTCATGGATGAGAACTGTGCCCTGTGTTTCCCTTCAGAAACGGAGTTAAATGCCAGGCTCTGTGTCTTTCTTCAAGCAAGACTTCGTTTCAGGTAAACGAAGTCACTTTTCAGCTCAAACGAAGCTACATTGTTCACGAAGCTCACACGTTTCTCGCTCTTAACTGAAAAGCATTGGATGTTAGTGGCCCTGAGGTTTGTATCAGTTTCAGAAACAGAGTTGAACTAGATATGGTCCGTGAGTGTAGGAAACACAGTTCTTTTGTTCTGAGCACACTCACGTTTCCCTCTGTATTAGACACTCTAGAAATCAATAGCGTGCTTCTTGCTCTAAAGCAGAGTGTGTTTCATGGATGAGAACTGTGCCCTGTGTTTCCCTTCAGAAACGGAGTTAAATGCCAGGCTCTGTGTCTTCCTTCAAGCAAGACTACGTTTCAGGTAAATGCAGTTGCTTTTCAGCTCAAACGAATCTACATTGTTCACAAAGCTCACACGTTTCTCGCTCTTAACTGAAAAGCATTGCATGTTAGAGGACCTGTGGTTTGTATCAGTTTCAGAAACAGAGTTGAACTAGATATGGTCCGTGTATGTAGGAAACATAGTTCTTTTGTTCTGAGCACACTCACGTTTTCCTCTGTATTAGAGACTCTAGAAATCAAGAGCGTGCTTCTTGCTCTAAAGCAGAGTGTGTTTCATGGATGAGAACTCTGCCCTGTGTTTCCCTTCATAAATGGAGTTAAATGCCAGGCGTGTGTCTTCCTACAAGCAAGACTTCGTTTCAGGTAAACGCAGTCACTTTTCAGCTCAAACGATGCTACATTGTTCACAAAGCTCACACGTTTCTCGCTCTTAACTGAAAAGCATTGGATGTTAGAGGACCTGTGGTTTGTACCAGTTTCATAAACAGAGTTGAACTAGATATGGTCCGTGTGTAGGAAACACAGTTCTTTTCTTCTGAGCACAATCACGTTTCCTTCTGTATTAGAGACTCTCGAAAGCAAGACCGTGCTTCTTGCTCTAAAGCAGAGTGTGTTTCATGGATGAGAACTGTGCCCTGTGTTTCCCTTCAGAAACGGAGTTAAATGCCAGGCTCTGTGTCTTTCTTCAAGCAAGACTTCGTTTCAGGGAAACGAAGTCACTTTTCAGCTCAAACGAAGCTACATTGTTCACGAAGCTCACACGTTTCTCGCTCTTAACTGAAAAGCATTGGATGTTAGACGACCTGTGGATTCTATCAGTTTCAGAAACAGAGTTGAACCAGATATGGTCCGGGTGTGTAGGAAACACAGTTCTTTTGTTTTGAGCACACTCACGTTTACCTCTGTATTAGAGACTCTAGAAATCAAGAGCGTGCTTCTTGCTCTAAAGCAGAGTGTGTTTCATGGATGAGAACTGTGCCCTGTGTTTCCCTTCAGAAACGGAGTTAAATGCCAGGCTCTGTGTCTTTCTTCAAGCAAGACTTCGTTTCAGGTAAACAAAGTCACTTTTCAGCTCAAACGAAGCTACATTGTTCACGAAGCTCACACGTTTCTCGCTCTTAACTGAAAAGCATTGGATGTTAGTGGCCCTGAGGTTTGTATCAGTTTCAGAAACAGAGTTGAACTAGATATGGTCCGTGAGTGTAGGAAACACAGTTCTTTTGTTCTGAGCACACTCACGTTTCCCTCTGTATTAGACACTCTAGAAATCAAGAGCGTGCTTCTTGCTCTAAAGCAGAGTGTGTTTCATGGATGAGAACTGTGCCCTGTGTTTCCCTTCAGAAACGGAGTTAAATGCCAGGCTCTGTGTCTTCCTTCAAGCAAGACTACGTTTCAGGTAAATGCAGTCGCTTTTTAGCTCAAACGAATCTACATTGTTCACAAAGCTCACACGTTTCTCGCTCTTAACTGAAAAGCATTGCATGTTAGAGGACCTGTGGTTTGTATCAGTTTCAGAAACAGAGTTGAACTAGATATGGTCCGTGTATGTAGGAAACACAGTTCTTTTGTTCTGAGCACACTCACGTTTTCCTCTGTGTTAGAGACTCTAGAAATCAAGAGCGTGCTTCTTGCTCTAAAGCAGAGTGTGTTTCATGGATGAGAACTCTGCCCTGTGTTTCACATCATAAATGGAGTTAAATGCCCGGCGTGTGTCTTCCTACAATCAAGACTTCGTTTCAGTTAAACGCAGTCACTTTTCAGCTCATACGAAGCTACATTGTTCACGAAGCTCACACGTTTCTCGCTCTTAACTGAAAAGCATTGGATGTTAGAGGACCTGTGTTTTGTACCAGTTTCAGAATCAGAGTTGAACTACATATGGTCCGTGTGTTTAGGAAACACAGTTCTTTTGTTCTGAGCAAACTCACGTTTCTGTCTGTATTAGAGACTCTAGAAAGCAAGACCGTGCTTCTTGCTATAAAGCAGAGTGTGTTTCATGGATGAGAACTGTACCGTGTGTTTCCCTTCAGAAACGGAGTTAAATAAAAGGCTCTGTGTCTTTCTTCAAGAAGGACTTCTTTTCAGGTAAAAGAAGTCACTTTTCAACTCAAACGAAGCTGCATTGTTCACGAAGCTCACACGTTTCTCGCTCTTAACTGAAAAGTATTGGATGTTAGAGGACCTGTGGTTTGTATCAGTTTCAGAAACAGAGTTGAACTAGATATGGTCCGTGTGTAGGAAACACAGTTCTTTTGTTCTGAGCACACTCACGTTTCCCTCTGTATTAGAGACTCTCAAAACCAAGAGCGTGCTTCTTGCTCTAAAGCAGAGTGTGTTTCATGGATGAGAACTGTGCCGTGTATTTCCCTTCAGAAACGGAGTTAAATGAAAGGCTCTGTGTCTTTCTTCAAGCAAGACTTCTTTTCAGGTAAACGAAGTCACTTTTCAGCTCAAACGAAACTGCATTGTTCACAAAGCTCACAAGTTTCTCGCTCTTAACTGAAAAGCATTGGATGTTAGAGGGCCTGTGGTTTGTATCAGTTTCAGAAACAGAGTTGAACTAGATATGGTCCGTGTATGTAGGAAACACAGTTCTTTTGTTCTGTGCACACTCACGTTTTCCTCTGTATTAGAGACTCTAGAAATCAAGAGCGTGCTTCTTGCTCTAAAGCAGAATGTGTTTCATGGATGAGAACTCTGCCCTGTGTTTCCCTTCATAAATGGAGTTAAATGCCAGGCGTGTGTCTTCCTACAAGCAAGACTTCGTTTCAGGTAAACGCAGTCACTTTTCAGCTCAAACGATGCTACATTGTTCACGAATTCAACCCGTTTCTCGCTCTTAACTGAAAAGCATTGGATGTTAGAGGACCTGTGATTTGTACCAGTTTCAGAATCAGAGTTGAACTAGATATGGTCCGTGTGTAGGAAACACAGTTCTTTTGTTCTGAGCACACTCACGTTTCCCTCTGTATTAGAGACTCTCGAAAGCAAGAGCGTGCTTCTTGCTCTAAAACAGAGTGTGTTTCATGGATGAGAACTGTGCCGTGTGTTTCCCTTCAGAAACGGAGTTAAATGCCAGGCTCTGTGCCTCCCTACAAACAAGACCCCTTTTCAGGTAAACGCAGTCACTTTTCAGCTCAAATGAAGCTATATTGTTCACAAAGCTCACAAGTTTCTCGCTCTTAACTGAAAAGCATTGGATGTTAGAGGACCTGTGGTTTGTATCAGTTTCAGAAACAGAGTTGAACTAGATATGGTCCGTGTATGTAGGAAACACAGTTCTTTTGTTCTGTGCACACTCACGTTTTCCTCTGTATTAGAGACTCTAGAAATCAAGAGCGTGCTTCTTGCTCTAAAGCAGAATGTGTTTCATGGATGAGAACTCTGCCCTGTGTTTCCCTTCATAAATGGAGTTAAATGCCAGGCGTGTGTCTTCCTACAAGCAAGACTTCGTTTCAGGTAAACGCAGTCACTTTTCAGCTCAAAGGATACTACATTTTTCACGAAGTCAACACGTTTCTCGCTCTTATCTGAAAAGCATTGGATGTTAGAGGACCTGTGATTTGTACCAGTTTCAGAATCAGAGTTGAACTAGATATGGTCCGTTTGTGTAGGAAACACAGTACTTTAGTTCTGAGCACACTCACGTTCCCTCTGTATTAGAGACTCTAGAAAGCAAGAGCGTGCTTCTTGCTCTAAAGCAGGTTGTGTTTCATGGAAGAGAACTGTACCGTGTGTTTCCCTTCAGAAACGGAGTTAAATGCCAGTCTCTGTGTCTTTCTTCAATCAAGACTTCATTTCAGGTAAACGAAGTCACTTTTCAGCTCAAACGAAGCTATATTGTTCACGAAGCTCACACGTTTCTCGCTCTTAACTGAAAAGCATTGGTTGTTAGTGGACCTGAGGTTTCTATCAGTTTCAGAAACAGAGTTCAACTAGATATGGTCCGTGTGTGTAGGAAACACAGTTCTTTTGTTCTGAGCACACTCACGTTTCCCTCTGTATTAGAGACTCTAGAAATCAAGAGCGTGCTTCTTGCTCTAAAGCAGAGTGTGTTTCATGGATGAGAACTGTGCCCTGTTTTTCCCTTCAGAAACGGAGTTAAATGCCAGGCTCTGTGTCTTCCTTCAAGCAAGACTACGTTTCAGGTAAATGCAGTCGCTTTTCAGCTCAAACGAATCTACATTGTTCACAAAGCTCACACGTATCTCGCTCTTAACTGAAAAGCATTGCATGTTAGAGGACCTGTGGTTTGTATCAGTTTCAGAAACAGAGTTGAACTAGATATGGTCCGTGTATGTAGGAAACATAGTTCTTTTGTTCTGAGCACACTCACATTTTCCTCTGTATTAGAGACTCTAGAAATCAAGAGCGTGCTTCTTGCTCTAAAGCAGAGTGTGTTTCATGGATGAGAACTCTGCCCTGTGTTTCCCTTCATAAATGGAGTTAAATGCCAGGCGTGTGTCTTCCTACAAGCAAGACTTCGTTCAGGATAAACGCAGTCACTTTTCAGCTCAAACGATGCTACATTGTTCACGAAGCTCACACGTTTCTCGCTCTTAACTGAAAAGCATTGGATGTTAGAGGACCTGTGGTTTGTACCAGTTTCATAAACAGAGTTGAACTAGATATGGTCCGTGTGTAGGAAACACAGTTCTTTTCTTCTGAGCACAATCACGTTTCCTTCTGTATTAGAGACTCTCGAAAGCAAGACCGTGCTTCTTTCTCTAAAGCAGAGTGTGTTTCATGGATGAGAACTCTGCCCTGTGTTTCCCTTCAGAAACGGAGTTAAATGCCAGGCTCTGTGTCTTTCTTCAAGCAAGACTTCGTTTCAGGTAAACGAAGTCACTTTTCAGCTCAAACGAAGCTACATTGTTCACGAAGCTCACACGTTTCTCGCTCTTAACTGAAAAGCATTGGATGTTAGACGACCTGTGGATTCTATCAGTTTCAGAAACAGAGTTGAACCAGATATGGTCCGGGTGTGTAGGAAACACAGTTCTTTTGTTTTGAGCACACTCACGTTTACCTCTGTATTAGAGACTCTAGAAATCAAGAGCGTGCTTCTTGCTCTAAAGCAGAGTGTGTTTCATGGATGAGAACTGTGCCCTGTGTTTCCCTTCAGAAACGGAGTTAAATGCCAGGTTCTGTGTCTTTCTTCAAGCAAGACTTCGTTTCAGGTAAACGAAGTCACTTTTCAACTCAAACGAAGCTGCATTGTTCACGAAGCTCACACGTTTCTCGCTCTTAACTGAAAAGTATTGGATGTTAGAGGAACTGTGGTTTGTATCAGTTACAGAAACAAAGTTGAACTAGATATGGTCCGTGTGTAGGAAACACAGTTCTTTTGTTCTGAGCACACTCACGTTTCCCTCTGTATTAGAGACTCTCGAAACCAAGAGCGTGCTTCTTGCTCTAAAGCAGAGTGTGTTTCATGGATGAGAACTGTGCCGTGTATTTCCCTTCAGAAACTTAGTTAAATGAAAGGCTCTGTGTCTTTCTTCAAGCAAGACTTCTTTTCAGGTAAACGAAGTCACTTTTCAGCTCAAACGAAGCTGCATTGTTCACAAAGCTCACAAGTTTCTCGCTCTTAACTGAAAAGCATTGGATGTTAGAGGACCTGTGATTTGTACCAGTTTCAGAATCAGAGTTGAACTAGATATGGTCCGTGTGTAGGAAACACAGTTCTTTTGTTCTGAGCACACTCACGTTTCCCTCTGTATTAGAGACTCTCGAAAGCAAGAGCGTGCTTCTTGCTCTAAAACAGAGTGTGTTTCATGGATGAGAACTGTGCCGTGTGTTTCCCTTCAGAAACGGAGTTAAATGCCAGGCTCTGTGCCTCCCTACAAACAAGACCCCTTTTCAGGTAAACGCAGTCACTTTTCAGCTGAAATGAAGCTATATTGTTCACAAAGCTCACAAGTTTCTCGCTCTTAACTGAAAAGCATTGGATGTTAGAGGACCTGTGGTTTGTATCAGTTTCAGAAACAGAGTTGAACTAGATATGGTCCGTGTATGTAGGAAACACAGTTCTTTTGTTCTGTGCACACTCACGTTTTCCTCTGTATTAGAGACTCTAGAAATCAAGAGCGTGCTTCTTGCTCTAAAGCAGAATGTGTTTCATGGATGAGAACTCTGCCCTGTGTTTCCCTTCATAAATGGAGTTAAATGCCAGGCGTGTGTCTTCCTACAAGCAAGACTTCGTTTCAGGTAAACGCAGTCACTTTTCAGCTCAAAGGATACTACATTTTTCACGAAGTCAACACGTTTCTCGCTCTTATCTGAAAAGCATTGGATGTTAGAGGACCTGTGATTTGTACCAGTTTCAGAATCAGAGTTGAACTAGATATGGTCCGTTTGTGTAGGAAACACAGTACTTTAGTTCTGAGCACACTCACGTTCCCTCTGTATTAGAGACTCTAGAAAGCAAGAGCGTGCTTCTTGCTCTAAAGCAGGTTGTGTTTCATGGAAGAGAACTGTACCGTGTGTTTCCCTTCAGAAACGGAGTTAAATGCCAGTCTCTGTGTCTTTCTTCAATCAAGACTTCATTTCAGGTAAACGAAGTCACTTTTCAGCTCAAACGAAGCTATATTGTTCACGAAGCTCACACGTTTCTCGCTCTTAACTGAAAAGCATTGGTTGTTAGTGGACCTGAGGTTTCTATCAGTTTCAGAAACAGAGTTCAACTAGATATGGTCCGTGTGTGTAGGAAACACAGTTCTTTTGTTCTGAGCACACTCACGTTTCCCTCTGTATTAGAGACTCTAGAAATCAAGAGCGTGCTTCTTGCTCTAAAGCAGAGTGTGTTTCATGGATGAGAACTGTGCCCTGTTTTTCCCTTCAGAAACGGAGTTAAAGGCCAGGCTCTGTGTCTTCCTTCAAGCAAGACTACGTTTCAGGTAAATGCAGTCGCTTTTCAGCTCAAACGAATCTACATTGTTCACAAAGCTCACACGTATCTCGCTCTTAACTGAAAAGCATTGCATGTTAGAGGACCTGTGGTTTGTATCAGTTTCAGAAACAGAGTTGAACTAGATATGGTCCGTGTATGTAGGAAACATAGTTCTTTTGTTCTGAGCACACTCACATTTTCCTCTGTATTAGAGACTCTAGAAATCAAGAGCGTGCTTCTTGCTCTAAAGCAGAGTGTGTTTCATGGATGAGAACTCTGCCCTGTGTTTCCCTTCATAAATGGAGTTAAATGCCAGGCGTGTGTCTTCCTACAAGCAAGACTTCGTTCAGGATAAACGCAGTCACTTTTCAGCTCAAACGATGCTACATTGTTCACGAAGCTCACACGTTTCTCGCTCTTAACTGAAAAGCATTGGATGTTAGAGGACCTGTGGTTTGTACCAGTTTCATAAACAGAGTTGAACTAGATATGGTCCGTGTGTAGGAAACACAGTTCTTTTCTTCTGAGCACAATCACGTTTCCTTCTGTATTAGAGACTCTCGAAAGCAAGACCGTGCTTCTTTCTCTAAAGCAGAGTGTGTTTCATGGATGAGAACTCTGCCCTGTGTTTCCCTTCAGAAACGGAGTTAAATGCCAGGCTCTGTGTCTTTCTTCAAGCAAGACTTCGTTTCAGGTAAACGAAGTCACTTTTCAGCTCAAACGAAGCTACATTGTTCACGAAGCTCACACGTTTCTCGCTCTTAACTGAAAAGCATTGGATGTTAGACGACCTGTGGATTCTATCAGTTTCAGAAACAGAGTTGAACCAGATATGGTCCGGGTGTGTAGGAAACACAGTTCTTTTGTTTTGAGCACACTCACGTTTACCTCTGTATTAGAGACTCTAGAAATCAAGAGCGTGCTTCTTGCTCTAAAGCAGAGTGTGTTTCATGGATGAGAACTGTGCCCTGTGTTTCCCTTCAGAAACGGAGTTAAATGCCAGGCTCTGTGTCTTTCTTCAAGCAAGACTTCGTTTCAGGTAAACGAAGTCACTTTTCAACTCAAACGAAGCTGCATTGTTCACGAAGCTCACACGTTTCTCGCTCTTAACTGAAAAGTATTGGATGTTAGAGGAACTGTGGTTTGTATCAGTTACAGAAACAAAGTTGAACTAGATATGGTCCGTGTGTAGGAAACACAGTTCTTTTGTTCTGAGCACACTCACGTTTCCCTCTGTATTAGAGACTCTCGAAACCAAGAGCGTGCTTCTTGCTCTAAAGCAGAGTGTGTTTCATGGATGAGAACTGTGCCGTGTATTTCCCTTCAGAAACTTAGTTAAATGAAAGGCTCTGTGTCTTTCTTCAAGCAAGACTTCTTTTCAGGTAAACGAAGTCACTTTTCAGCTCAAACGAAGCTGCATTGTTCACAAAGCTCACAAGTTTCTCGCTCTTAACTGAAAAGCATTGGATGTTAGAGGACCTGTGGTTTGTATCAGTTTCAGAAACAGAGTTGAACTAGATATGGTCCGTGTATGTAGGAAACACAGTTCTTTTGTTCTGTGCACACTCACGTTTTCCTCTGTATTAGAGACTCTAGAAATCAAGAGCGTGCTTCTTGCTCTAAAGCAGAATGTGTTTCATGGATGAGAACTCTGCCCTGTGTTTCCCTTCATAAATGGAGTTAAATGCCAGGCGTGTGTCTTCCTACAAGCAAGACTTCGTTTCAGGTAAACGCAGTCACTTTTCAGGTCAAACGATGCTACATTGTTCACGAATTCAACCCGTTTCTCGCTCTTAACTGAAAAGCATTGGATGTTAGAGGACCTGTGATTTGAACCAGTTTCAGAATCAGAGTTGAACTAGATATGGTCCGTGTGTGTAGGCAACACAGTACTTTAGTTCTGAGCACACTCACGTTCCCTCTGTATTAGAGACTCTAGAAAGCAAGAGCGTGCTTCTTGCTCTAAAGCAGGTTGTGTTTCATGGAAGAGAACTGTACCGTGTGTTTCCCTTCAGAAACGGAGTTAAATGCCAGGCTCTGTGTCTTCCTTCAAGCAAGACTACGTTTCAGGTAAATGCAGTCGCTTTTCAGCTCAAACGAATCTACATTGTTCACAAAGCTCACACGTTTCTTGCTCTTAACTGAAAAGCATTGCATGTTAGAGGACCTGTGGTTTGTATCAGTTTCAGAAACAGAGTTGAACTAGATATGGTCCGTGTATGTAGGAAACACAGTTCTTTTGTTCTGAGCACACTCACGTTTTCCTCTGTGTTAGAGACTCTAGAAATCAAGAGCGTGCTTCTTGCTCTAAAGCAGAGTGTGTTTCATGGATGAGAACTCTGCCCTGTGTTTCACATCATAAATGGAGTTAAATGCCCGGCGTGTGTCTTCCTACAATCAAGACTTCGTTTCAGTTAAACGCAGTCACTTTTCAGCTCATACGAAGCTACATTGTTCACGAAGCTCACACGTTTCTCGCTCTTAACTGAAAAGCATTGGATGTTAGAGGACCTGTGTTTTGTACCAGTTTCAGAATCAGAGTTGAACTACATATGGTCCGTGTGTGTAGGAAACACAGTTCTTTTGTTCTGAGCAAACTCACGTTTCTGTCTGTATTAGAGACTCTAGAAAGCAAGACCGTGCTTCTTGCTATAAAGCAGAGTGTGTTTCATGGATGAGAACTGTACCGTGTGTTTCCCTTCAGAAACGGAGTTAAATGCCAGGCTCTGTGTCTTCCTTCAAGCAAGACTACGTTTCAGGTAAATGCAGTCGCTTTTCAGCTCAAACGAATCTACATTGTTCACAAAGCTCACACGTTTCTCGCTCTTAACTGAAAAGCATTGCATGTTAGAGGACCTGTGGTTTGTATCAGTTTCAGAAACAGAGTTGAACTAGATATGGTCCGTGTATGTAGGAAACACAGTTCTTTTGTTTTGAGCACACTCACGTTTACCTCTGTATTAGAGACTCTAGAAATCAAGAGCGTGCTTCTTGCTCTAAAGCAGAGTGTGTTTCATGGATGAGAACTGTGCCCTGTGTTTCCCTTCAGAAACGGAGTTAAATGCCAGGCTCTGTGTCTTTCTTCAAGCAAGACTTCGTTTCAGGTAAACGAAGTCACTTTTCAGCTCAAACGAAGCTACATTGTTCACGAAGCTCACACGTTTCTCGCTCTTAACTGAAAAGCATTGGATGTTAGTGGCCCTGAGGTTTGTATCAGTTTCAGAAACAGAGTTGAACTAGATATGGTCCGTGAGTGTAGGAAACACAGTGCTTTTGTTCTGAGCACACTCACGTTTCCCTCTGTATTAGAGACTCTAGAAATCAAGAGCGTGCTTCTTGCTCTAAAGCAGAGTGTGTTTCATGGATGAGAACTGTGCCCTGTGTTTCCCTTCAGAAACGGAGTTAAATGCCAGGCTCTGTGTCTTCCTTCAAGCAAGACTACGTTTCAGGTAAATGCAGTCGCTTTTCAGCTCAAACGAATCTACATTGTTCACAAAGCTCACACGTTTCTTGCTCTTAACTGAAAAGCATTGCATGTTAGAGGACCTGTGGTTTGTATCAGTTTCAGAAACAGAGTTGAACTAGATATGGTCCGTGTATGTAGGAAACACAGTTCTTTTGTTCTGTGCACACTCACGTTTTCCTGTGTATTAGAGACTCTAGAAATCAAGAGCGTGCTTCTTGCTCTAAAGCAGATTGTGTTTCTTGGATGAGAACTCTGCCCTGTGTTTCCCTTCATAAATGGAGTTAAATGCCAGACGTGTGTCTTCCTACAAGCAAGACTTCGTTTCAGGTAAACGCAGTCACTTTTCAGCTCAAACGATGCTACATTGTTCACGAATTCAACCCGTTTCTCGCTCTTAACTGAAAAGCATTGGATGTTAGAGGACCTGTGATTTGTACCAGTTTCAGAATCAGAGTTGAACTAGATATGGTCCGTGTGTAGGAAACACAGTTCTTTTGTTCTGAGCACACTCACGTTTCCCTCTGTATTAGAGACTCTCGAAAGCAAGAGCGTGCTTCTTGCTCTAAAACAGAATGTGTTTCATGGATGAGAACTGTGCCGTGTGTTTCCCTTCAGAAACGGAGTTAAATGCCAGGCTCTGTGCCTCCCTACAAACAAGACCCCTTTTCAGGTAAACGCAGTCACTTTTCAGCTCAAACGAAGCTATATTATTCACAAAGCTCACAAGTTTCTCGCTCTTAACTGAAAAGCATTGGATGTTAGAGGACCTGTGGTTTGTATCAGTTTCAGAAACAGAGTTGAACTAGATATGGTCCGTGTATGTAGGAAATACAGTTCTTTTGTTCTGTGCACACTCACGTTTTCCTCTGTATTAGAGACTCTAGAAATCAAGAGCGTGCTTCTTGCTCTAAAGCAGAATGTGTTTCATGGATGAGAACTGTGCCCTGTGTTTCCCTTCATAAATGGAGTTAAATGCCAGGCGTGTGTCTTCCTACAAGCAAGACTTCGTTTCAGGTAAACGCAGTCACTTTTCAGCTCAAAGGATGCTACATTTTTCACGAAGTCAACACGTTTCTCGCTCTTATCTGAAAAGCATTGGATGTTAGAGGACCTGTGATTTGTACCAGTTTCAGAATCAGAGTTGAACTAGATATGGTCCGTGTGTGTAGGAAACACAGTACTTTAGTTCTGAGCACACTCACGTTCCCCCTGTATTAGAGTCTCTAGAAAGCAAGAGCGTGCTTCTTGCTCTAAAGCAGGTTGTGTTTCATGGAAGAGAACTGTACCGTGTGTTTCCCTTCAGAAACGGAGTTAAATGCCAGTTTCTGTGTCTTTCTTCAATCAAGACTTCATTTCAGGTAAACGAAGTCACTTTTCAGCTCAAACGAAGCTATATTGTTCACGAAGCTCACACGTTTCTCGCTCTTAACTGAAAAGCATTGGTTGTTAGTGGACCTGAGGTTTCTATCAGTTTCAGAAACAGAGTTCAACTAGATATGGTCCGTGTGTGTAGGAAACACAGTTCTTTTGTTCTGAGCACACTCACGTTTCCCTCCGTATTAGAGACTCTAGAAATCAAGAGCGTGCTTCTTGCTATAAAGCAGAGTGTGTTTCATGGATGAGAACTGTGCCCTGTTTTTCCCTTCAGAAACGGAGTTAAATGCCAGGCTCTGTGTCTTTCTTCAAGCAAGACTTCGTTTCAGGTAAACGAAGTCACTTTTCAGCTCAAACGAAGCTACATTGTTCACGAAGCTCACACGTTTCTCGCTCTTAACTGAAAAGCATTGGATGTTAGTGGCCCTGAGGTTTGTATCAGTTTCAGAAACAGAGTTGAACTAGATATGGTCCGTGAGTGTAGGAAACACAGTTCTTTTGTTCTGAGCACACTCACGTTTCCCTCTGTATTAGAGACTCTAGAAATCAAGAGCGTGCTTCTTGCTCTAAAGCAGAGTGTGTTTCATGGATGAGAACTGTGCCCTGTGTTTCCCTTCAGAAACGGAGTTAAATGCCAGGCTCTGTGTCTTCCTTCAAGCAAGACTACGTTTCAGGTAAATGCAGTCGCTTTTCAGCTCAAACGAATCTACATTGTTCACAAAGCTCACACGTTTCTTGCTCTTAACTGAAAAGCATTGCATGTTAGAGGACCTGTGGTTTGTATCAGTTTCAGAAACAGAGTTGAACTAGATATGGTCCGTGTATGTAGGAAACACAGTTCTTTTGTTCTGAGCACACTCACGTTTTCCTCTGTGTTAGAGACTCTAGAAATCAAGAGCGTGCTTCTTGCTCTAAAGCAGAGTGTGTTTCATGGATGAGAACTCTGCCCTGTGTTTCACATCATAAATGGAGTTAAATGCCCGGCGTGTGTCTTCCTACAATCAAGACTTCGTTTCAGTTAAACGCAGTCACTTTTCAGCTCATACGAAGCTACATTGTTCACGAAGCTCACACGTTTCTCGCTCTTAACTGAAAAGCATTGGATGTTAGAGGACCTGTGTTTTGTACCAGTTTCAGAATCAGAGTTGAACTACATATGGTCCGTGTGTTTAGGAAACACAGTTCTTTTGTTCTGAGCAAACTCACGTTTCTGTCTGTATTAGAGACTCTAGAAAGCAAGACCGTGCTTCTTGCTATAAAGCAGAGTGTGTTTCATGGATGAGAACTGTACCGTGTGTTTCCCTTCAGAAACGGAGTTAAATAAAAGGCTCTGTGTCTTTCTTCAAGCAAGACTTCTTTTCAGGTAAACGAAGTCACTTTTCAGCTCAAACGATGCTACATTGTTCACGAATTCAACCCGTTTCTCGCTCTTAACTGAAAAGCATTGGATGTTAGAGGACCTGTGATTTGTACAAGTTTCAGAATCAGAGTTGAACTAGATATGGTCCGTGTGTAGGAAACACAGTTCTTTTGTTCTGAGCACACTCACGTTTCCCTCTGTATTAGAGACTCTCGAAAGCAAGAGCGTGCTTCTTGCTCTAAAACAGAGTGTGTTTCATGGATGAGAACTGTGCCGTGTGTTTCCCTTCAGAAACGGAGTTAAATGCCAGGCTCTGTGCCTCCCTACAAACAAGACCCCTTTTCAGGTAAACGCAGTCACTTTTCAGCTCAAACGAAGCTATATTATTCACAAAGCTCACAAGTTTCTCGCTCTTAACTGAAAAGCATTGGATGTTAGAGGACCTGTGGTTTGTATCAGTTTCAGAAACAGAGTTGAACTAGATATGGTCCGTGTATGTAGGAAACACAGTTCTTTTGTTCTGTGCACACTCACGTTTTCCTCTGTATTAGAGACTCTAGAAATCAAGAGCGTGCTTCTTGCTCTAAAGCAGAATGTGTTTCATGGATGAGAACTCTGCCCTGTGTTTCCCTTCATAAATGGAGTTAAATGCCAGGCGTGTGTCTTCCTACAAGCAAGACTTCGTTTCAGGTAAACGCAGTCACTTTTCAGCTCAAAGGATGCTACATTTTTCACGAAGTCAACACGTTTCTCGCTCTTATCTGAAAAGCATTGGATGTTAGAGGACCTGTGATTTGTACCAGTTTCAGAATCAGAGTTGAACTAGATATGGTCCGTGTGTGTAGGAAACACAGTACTTTAGTTCTGAGCACACTCACGTTCCCTCTGTATTAGAGACTCTAGAAAGCAAGAGCGTGCTTCTTGCTCTAAAGCAGGTTGTGTTTCATGGAAGAGAACTGTACCGTGTGTTTCCCTTCAGAAACGGAGTTAAATGCCAGTCTCTGTGTCTTTCTTCAATCAAGACTTCATTTCAGGTAAACGAAGTCAATTTTCAGCTCAAACGAAGCTATATTGTTCACGAAGCTCACACGTTTCTCGCTCTTAACTGAAAAGCATTGGTTGTTAGTGGACCTGAGGTTTCTATCAGTTTCAGAAACAGAGTTCAACTAGATATGGTCCGTGTGTGTAGGAAACACAGTTCTTTTGTTCTGAGCACACTCACGTTTCCCTCTGTATTAGAGACTCTAGAAATCAAGAGCGTGCTTCTTTCTCTAAAGCAGAGTGTGTTTCATGGATGAGAACTGTGCCCTGTTTTTCCCTTCAGAAACGGAGTTAAATGCCAGGCTCTGTGTCTTCCTTCAAGCAAGACTACGTTTCAGGTAAATGCAGTCGCTTTTCAGCTCAAACGAATCTACATTGTTCACAAAGCTCACACGTTTCTCGCTCTTAACTGAAAAGCATTGCATGTTAGAGGACCTGTGGTTTGTATCAGTTTCAGAAACAGAGTTGAACTAGATATGGTCCGTGTATGTAGGAAACATAGTTCTTTTGTTCTGAGCACACTCACGTTTTCCTCTGTATTAGAGACTCTAGAAATCAAGAGCGTGCTTCTTGCTCTAAAGCAGAGTGTGTTTCATGGATGAGAACTCTGCCCTGTGTTTCCCTTCATAAATGGAGTTAAATGCCAGGCGTGTGTCTTCCTACAAGCAAGACTTCGTTCAGGGTAAACGCAGTCACTTTTCAGCTCAAACGATGCTACATTGTTCACGAAGCTCACACGTTTCTCGCTCTTAACTGAAAAGCATTGGATGTTAGAGGACCTGTGGTTTGTACCAGTTTCATAAACAGAGTTGAACTAGATATGGTCCGTGTGTAGGAAACACAGTTCTTTTCTTCTGAGCACAATCACGTTTCCTTCTGTATTAGAGACTCTCGAAAGCAAGACCGTGCTTCTTGCTCTAAAGCAGAGTGTGTTTCATGGATGAGAACTCTGCCCTGTGTTTCCCTTCAGAAACAGAGTTAAATGCCAGGCTCTGTGTCTTTCTTCAAGCAAGACTTCGTTTCAGGTAAACGAAGTCACTTTTCAGCTCAAACGAAGCTACATTGTTCACGAAGCTCACAGGTTTCTCGCTCTTAACTGAAAAGCATTGGATGTTAGACGACCTGTGGATTCTATCAGTTTCAGAAACAGAGTTGAACCAGATATGGTCCGGGTGTGTTGGAAACACAGTTCTTTTGTTTTGAGCACACTCACGTTTACCTCTGTATTAGAGACTCTAGAAATCAAGAGCGTGCTTCTTGCTCGAAAGCAGAGTGTGTTTCATGGATGAGAACTGTGCCCTGTGTTTCCCTTCAGAAACGGAGTTAAATGCCAGGCTCTGTGTCTTTCTTCAAGCAAGACTTCGTTTCAGGTAAACTAAGTCACTTTTCAGCTCAAACAAAGCTACATTGTTCACGAAGCTCACACGTTTCTCGCTCTTAACTGAAAAGCATTGGAAGTTAGTGGCCCTGAGGTTTGTATCAGTTTCAGAAACAGAGTTGAACTAGATATGGTCCGTGAGTGTATGAAACACAGTTCTTTTGTTCTGAGCACACTCACGTTTCCCTCTGTATTAGAGACTCTAGAAATCAAGAGCGTGCTTCTTGCTCTAAAGCAGAGTGTGTTTCATGGATGAGAACTGTGCCCTGTGTTTCCCTTCAGAAACGGAGTTAAATGCCAGGCTCTGTGTCTTCCTTCAAGCAAGACTACGTTTCAGGTAAATGCAGTCGCTTTTCAGCTCAAACGAATCTACATTGTTCACAAAGCTCACACGTTTCTCGCTCTTAACTGAAAAGCATTGGATGTTAGAGGACCTGTGGTTTGTATCAGTTTCAGAAACAGAGTTGAACTAGATATGGTCCGTGTATGTAGGAAACAAAGTTCTTTTGTTCTGTGCACACTCACATTTTCCTCTGTATTAGAGACTCTAGAAATCAAGAGCGTGCTTCTTGCTCTAAAGCAGAATGTGTTTCATGGATGAGAACTCTGCCCTGTGTTTCCCTTCATAAATGGAGTTAAATGCCAGGCGTGTGTCTTCCTAGAAGCAAGACTTCGTTTCAGGTAAACGCAGTCACTTTTCAGCTCAAAGCATGCTACATTGTTCACGAAGTCAACACGTTTCTCGCTCTTATCTGAAAAGCATTGGATGTTAGAGGACCTGTGATTTGTACCAGTTTCAGAATCAGAGTTGAACTAGATATGGTCCGTGTGTAGGAAACACAGTTCTTTTGTTCTGAGCACACTCACGTTTCCCTCTGTATTAGAGACTCTCGAAAGCAAGAGCGTGCTTCTTGCTCTAAAACAGAGTGTGTTTCATGGATGAGAACTGTGCCGTGTGTTTCCCTTCAGAAACGGAGTTAAATGCCAGGCTCTGTGCCTCCCTACAAACAAGACCCCTTTTCAGGTAAACGCAGTCACTTTTCAGCTCAAACGAAGCTATATTATTCACAAAGCTCACAAGTTTCTCGCTCTTAACTGAAAAGCATTGGATGTTAGAGGACCTGTGGTTTGTATCAGTTTCAGAAACAGAGTTGAACTAGATATGGTCCGTGTATGTAGGAAACACAGTTCTTTTGTTCTGTGCACACTCACGTTTTCCTCTGTATTAGAGACTCTAGAAATCAAGAGCGTGCTTCTTGCTCTAAAGCAGAATGTGTTTCATGGATGAGAACTCTGCCCTGTGTTTCCCTTCATAAATGGAGTTAAATGCCAGGCGTGTGTCTTCCTACAAGCAAGACTTCGTTTCAGGTAAACGCAGTCACTTTTCAGCTCAAAGGATGCTACATTTTTCACGAAGTCAACACGTTTCTCGCTCTTATCTGAAAAGCATTGGATGTTAGAGGACCTGTGATTTGTACCAGTTTCAGAATCAGAGTTGAACTAGATATGGTCCGTGTGTGTAGGAAACACAGTACTTTAGTTCTGAGCACACTCACGTTCCCTCTGTATTAGAGACTCTAGAAAGCAAGAGCGTGCTTCTTGCTCTAAAGCAGGTTGAGTTTCATGGAAGAGAACTGTACCGTGTGTTTCCCTTCAGAAACGGAGTTAAATGCCAGTCTCTGTGTCTTTCTTCAATCAAGACTTCATTTCAGGTAAACGAAGTCACTTTTCAGCTCAAACGAAGCTACATTGTTCACGAAGCTCACACGTTTCTCGCTCTTAACTGAAAAGCATTGGATGTTAGTGGCCCTGAGGTTTGTTTCAGTTTCAGAAACAGAGTTGAACTAGATATGGTCCGTGAGTGTAGGAAACACAGTTCTTTTGTTCTGAGCACACTCACGTTTCCCTCTGTATTAGAGACTCTAGAAAGCAAGACCGTGCTTCTTGCTATAAAGCAGAGTGTGTTTCATGGATGAGAACTGTACCGTGTGTTTCCCTTCAGAAACGGAGTTAAATAAAAGGCTCTGTGTCTTTCTTCAAGCAAGACTTCTTTTCAGGTAAACGAAGTCACTTTTCAACTCAAACGAAGCTGCATTGTTCACGAAGCTCACACGTTTCTCGCTCTTAACTGAAAAGTATTGGATGTTAGAGGACCTGTGGTTTGTATCAGTTTCAGAAA
Organism: Onychomys leucogaster; assembly: GCA_949786385.1. Classification (NCBI taxonomy): domain Eukaryota; kingdom Metazoa; phylum Chordata; class Mammalia; order Rodentia; family Cricetidae; genus Onychomys; species Onychomys leucogaster. The sequence continues at coordinate 1,160,514 of CATKUP010000142.1, forward strand.
CAGAGTTGAACTAGATATGGTCCGTGTGTAGGAAACACAGTTCTTTTGTTCTGAGCACACTCACGTTTCCCTCTGTATTAGAGACTCTCAAAACCAAGAGCGTGCTTCTTGCTCTAAAGCAGAGTGTGTTTCATGGATGAGAACTGTGCCGTGTATTTCCCTTCAGAAACGGAGTTAAATGAAAGGCTCTGTGTCTTTCTTCAAGCAAGACTTCTTTTCAGGTAAACGAAGTCACTTTTCAGCTCAAACGAAGCTGCATTGTTCACAAAGCTCACAAGTTTCTCGCTCTTAACTGAAAAGCATTGGATGTTAGAGGACCTGTGGTTTGTATCAGTTTCAGAAACAGAGTTGAACTAGATATGGTCCGTGTATGTAGGAAACACAGTTCTTTTGTTCTGTGCACACTCACGTTTTCCTGTGTATTAGAGACTCTAGAAATCAAGAGTGTGCTTCTTGCTCTAAAGCAGAATGTGTTTCTTGGATGAGAACTCTGCCCTGTGTTTCCCTTCATAAATGGAGTTAAATGCCAGACGTGTGTCTTCCTACAAGCAAGACTTCGTTTCAGGTAAACGCAGTCACTTTTCAGCTCAAACGATGCTACATTGTTCACGAATTCAACCCGTTTCTCGCTCTTAACTGAAAAGCATTGGATGTTAGAGGACCTGTGATTTGTACCAGTTTCAGAATCAGAGTGGAACTAGATATGGTCCGTGTGTAGGAAACACAGTTCTTTTGTTCTGAGCACACTCACGTTTCCCTCTGTATTAGAGACTCTCGAAAGCAAGAGCGTGCTTCTTGCTCTAAAACAGAGTGTGTTTCATGGATGAGAACTGTGCCGTGTGTTTCCCTTCAGAAACGGAGTTAAATGCCAGGCTCTGTGCCTCCCTACAAACAAGACCCCTTTTCAGGTAAACGCAGTCACTTTTCAGCTCAAACGAAGCTATATTATTCACAAAGCTCACAAGTTTCTCGCTCTTAACTGAAAAGCATTGGATGTTAGAGGACCTGTGGTTTGTATCAGTTTCAGAAACAGAGTTGAACTAGATATGGTCCGTGTATGTAGGAAACACAGTTCTTTTGTTCTGTGCACACTCACGTTTTCCTCTGTATTAGAGACTCTAGAAATCAAGAGCGTGCTTCTTGCTCTAAAGCAGAATGTGTTTCATGGATGAGAACTCTGCCCTGTGTTTCCCTTCATAAATGGAGTTAAATGCCAGGCGTGTGTCTTCCTACAAGCAAGACTTCGTTTCAGGTAAACGCAGTCACTTTTCAGCTCAAAGGATGCTACATTTTTCACGAAGTCAACACGTTTCTCGCTCTTATCTGAAAAGCATTGGATGTTAGAGGACCTGTGATTTGTACCAGTTTCAGAATCAGAGTTGAACTAGATATGGTCCGTGTGTGTAGGAAACACAGTACTTTAGTTCTGAGCACACTCACGTTCCCTCTGTATTAGAGACTCTAGAAAGCAAGAGCGTGCTTCTTGCTCTAAAGCAGGTTGAGTTTCATGGAAGAGAACTGTACCGTGTGTTTCCCTTCAGAAACGGAGTTAAATGCCAGTCTCTGTGTCTTTCTTCAATCAAGACTTCATTTCAGGTAAACGAAGTCACTTTTCAGCTCAAACGAAGCTACATTGTTCACGAAGCTCACACGTTTCTTGCTCTTAACTGAAAAGCATTGGATGTTAGTGGCCTTGAGGTTTGTATCAGTTTCAGAAACAGAGTTGAACTAGATATGGTCCGTGAGTGTAGGAAACACAGTTCTTTTGTTCTGAGCACACTCACGTTTCCCTCTGTATTAGAGACTCTAGAAATCAAGAGCGTGCTTCTTGCTCTAAAGCAGAGTGTGTTTCATGGATGAGAACTGTGCCCTGTGTTTCCCTTCAGAAACTGAGTTAAATGCCAGGCTCTGTGTCTTCCTTCAAGCAAGACTACGTTTCAGGTAAATGCAGTCGCTTTTCAGCTCAAACGAATCTACATTGTTCACAAAGCTCACACGTTTCTTGCTCTTAACTGAAAAGCATTGCATGTTAGAGGACCTGTGGTTTGTATCAGTTTCAGAAACAGAGTTGAACTAGATATGGTCCGTGTATGTAGGAAACACAGTTCTTTTGTTCTGAGCACACTCACGTTTTCCTCTGTGTTAGAGACTCTAGAAATCAAGAGCGTGCTTCTTGCTCTAAAGCAGAGTGTGTTTCATGGATGAGAACTCTGCCCTGTGTTTCACATCATAAATGGAGTTAAATGCCTGGCGTGTGTCTTCCTACAATCAAGACTTCGTTTCAGTTAAACGCAGTCACTTTTCAGCTCATACGAAGCTACATTGTTCACGAAGCTCACACGTTTCTCGCTCTTAACTGAAAAGCATTGGATGTTAGAGGACCTGTGATTTGTACCAGTTTCAGAATCAGAGTGGAACTAGATATGGTCCGTGTGTAGGAAACACAGTTCTTTTGTTCTGAGCACACTCACGTTTCCCTCTGTATTAGAGACTCTCGAAAGCAAGAGCGTGCTTCTTGCTCTAAAACAGAGTGTGTTTCATGGATGAGAACTGTGCCGTGTGTTTCCCTTCAGAAACGGAGTTAAATGCCAGGCTCTGTGCCTCCCTACAAACAAGACCCCTTTTCAGGTAAACGCAGTCACTTTTCAGCTCAAACGAAGCTATATTATTCACAAAGCTCACAAGTTTCTCGCTCTTAACTGAAAAGCATTGGATGTTAGAGGACCTGTGGTTTGTATCAGTTTCAGAAACAGAGTTGAACTAGATATGGTCCGTGTATGTAGGAAACACAGTTCTTTTGTTCTGTGCACACTCACGTTTTCCTCTGTATTAGAGACTCTAGAAATCAAGAGCGTGCTTCTTGCTCTAAAGCAGAATGTGTTTCATGGATGAGAACTCTGCCCTGTGTTTCCCTTCATAAATGGAGTTAAATGCCAGGCGTGTGTCTTCCTACAAGCAAGACTTCGTTTCAGGTAAACGCAGTCACTTTTCAGCTCAAAGGATGCTACATTTTTCACGAAGTCAACACGTTTCTCGCTCTTATCTGAAAAGCATTGGATGTTAGAGGACCTGTGATTTGTACCAGTTTCAGAATCAGAGTTGAACTAGATATGGTCCGTGTGTGTAGGAAACACAGTACTTTAGTTCTGAGCACACTCACGTTCCCTCTGTATTAGAGACTCTAGAAAGCAAGAGCGTGCTTCTTGCTCTAAAGCAGGTTGTGTTTCATGGAAGAGAACTGTACCGTGTGTTTCCCTTCAGAAACGGAGTTAAATGCCAGTCTCTGTGTCTTTCTTCAATCAAGACTTCATTTCAGGTAAACGAAGTCACTTTTCAGCTCAAACGAAGCTATATTGTTCACGAAGCTCACACGTTTCTCGCTCTTAACTGAAAAGCATTGGTTGTTAGTGGACCTGAGGTTTCTATCAGTTTCAGAAACAGAGTTCAACTAGATATGGTCCGTGTGTGTTGGAAACACAGTTCTTTTGTTCTGAGCACACTCACGTTTCCCTCTGTATTAGAGACTCTAGAAATCAAGAGCGTGCTTCTTTCTCTAAAGCAGAGTGTGTTTCATGGATGAGAACTGTGCCCTGTTTTTCCCTTCAGAAACGGAGTTAAATGCCAGGCTCTGTGTCTTCCTTCAAGCAAGACTACGTTTCAGGTAAATGCAGTCGCTTTTCAGCTCAAACGAATCTACATTGTTCACAAAGCTCACACGTTTCTCGCTCTTAACTGAAAAGCATTGCATGTTAGAGGACCTGTGGTTTGTATCAGTTTCAGAAACAGAGTTGAACTAGATATGGTCCGTGTATGTAGGAAACATAGTTCTTTTGTTCTGAGCACACTCACGTTTTCCTCTGTATTAGAGACTCTAGAAATCAAGAGCGTGCTTCTTGCTCTAAAGCAGAGTGTGTTTCATGGATGAGAACTCTGCCCTGTGTTTCCCTTCATAAATGGAGTTAAATGCCAGGCGTGTGTCTTCCTACAAGCAAGACTTCGTTCAGGGTAAACGCAGTCACTTTTCAGCTCAAACGATGCTACATTGTTCACGAAGCTCACACGTTTCTCGCTCTTAACTGAAAAGCATTGGATGTTAGAGGACCTGTGGTTTGTACCAGTTTCATAAACAGAGTTGAACTAGATATGGTCCGTGTGTAGGAAACACAGTTCTTTTCTTCTGAGCACAATCACGTTTCCTTCTGTATTAGAGACTCTCGAAAGCAAGACCGTGCTTCTTGCTCTAAAGCAGAGTGTGTTTCATGGATGAGAACTCTGCCCTGTGTTTCCCTTCAGAAACAGAGTTAAATGCCAGGCTCTGTGTCTTTCTTCAAGCAAGACTTCGTTTCAGGTAAACGAAGTCACTTTTCAGCTCAAACGAAGCTACATTGTTCACGAAGCTCACAGGTTTCTCGCTCTTAACTGAAAAGCATTGGATGTTAGACGACCTGTGGATTCTATCAGTTTCAGAAACAGAGTTGAACCAGATATGGTCCGGGTGTGTTGGAAACACAGTTCTTTTGTTTTGAGCACACTCACGTTTACCTCTGTATTAGAGACTCTAGAAATCAAGAGCGTGCTTCTTGCTCGAAAGCAGAGTGTGTTTCATGGATGAGAACTGTGCCCTGTGTTTCCCTTCAGAAACGGAGTTAAATGCCAGGCTCTGTGTCTTTCTTCAAGCAAGACTTCGTTTCAGGTAAACTAAGTCACTTTTCAGCTCAAACAAAGCTACATTGTTCACGAAGCTCACACGTTTCTCGCTCTTAACTGAAAAGCATTGGAAGTTAGTGGCCCTGAGGTTTGTATCAGTTTCAGAAACAGAGTTGAACTAGATATGGTCCGTGAGTGTATGAAACACAGTTCTTTTGTTCTGAGCACACTCACGTTTCCCTCTGTATTAGAGACTCTAGAAATCAAGAGCGTGCTTCTTGCTCTAAAGCAGAGTGTGTTTCATGGATGAGAACTGTGCCCTGTGTTTCCCTTCAGAAACGGAGTTAAATGCCAGGCTCTGTGTCTTCCTTCAAGCAAGACTACGTTTCAGGTAAATGCAGTCGCTTTTCAGCTCAAACGAATCTACATTGTTCACAAAGCTCACACGTTTCTCGCTCTTAACTGAAAAGCATTGGATGTTAGAGGACCTGTGGTTTGTATCAGTTTCAGAAACAGAGTTGAACTAGATATGGTCCGTGTATGTAGGAAACAAAGTTCTTTTGTTCTGTGCACACTCACGTTTTCCTCTGTATTAGAGACTCTAGAAATCAAGAGCGTGCTTCTTGCTCTAAAGCAGAATGTGTTTCATGGATGAGAACTCTGCCCTGTGTTTCCCTTCATAAATGGAGTTAAATGCCAGGCGTGTGTCTTCCTAGAAGCAAGACTTCGTTTCAGGTAAACGCAGTCACTTTTCAGCTCAAAGCATGCTACATTGTTCACGAAGTCAACACGTTTCTCGCTCTTATCTGAAAAGCATTGGATGTTAGAGGACCTGTGATTTGTACCAGTTTCAGAATCAGAGTTGAACTAGATATGGTCCGTGTGTAGGAAACACAGTTCTTTTGTTCTGAGCACACTCACGTTTCCCTCTGTATTAGAGACTCTCGAAAGCAAGAGCGTGCTTCTTGCTCTAAAACAGAGTGTGTTTCATGGATGAGAACTGTGCCGTGTGTTTCCCTTCAGAAACGGAGTTAAATGCCAGGCTCTGTGCCTCCCTACAAACAAGACCCCTTTTCAGGTAAACGCAGTCACTTTTCAGCTCAAACGAAGCTATATTATTCACAAAGCTCACAAGTTTCTCGCTCTTAACTGAAAAGCATTGGATGTTAGAGGACCTGTGGTTTGTATCAGTTTCAGAAACAGAGTTGAACTAGATATGGTCCGTGTATGTAGGAAACACAGTTCTTTTGTTCTGTGCACACTCACGTTTTCCTCTGTATTAGAGACTCTAGAAATCAAGAGCGTGCTTCTTGCTCTAAAGCAGAATGTGTTTCATGGATGAGAACTCTGCCCTGTGTTTCCCTTCATAAATGGAGTTAAATGCCAGGCGTGTGTCTTCCTACAAGCAAGACTTCGTTTCAGGTAAACGCAGTCACTTTTCAGCTCAAAGGATGCTACATTTTTCACGAAGTCAACACGTTTCTCGCTCTTATCTGAAAAGCATTGGATGTTAGAGGACCTGTGATTTGTACCAGTTTCAGAATCAGAGTTGAACTAGATATGGTCCGTGTGTGTAGGAAACACAGTACTTTAGTTCTGAGCACACTCACGTTCCCTCTGTATTAGAGACTCTAGAAAGCAAGAGCGTGCTTCTTGCTCTAAAGCAGGTTGAGTTTCATGGAAGAGAACTGTACCGTGTGTTTCCCTTCAGAAACGGAGTTAAATGCCAGTCTCTGTGTCTTTCTTCAATCAAGACTTCATTTCAGGTAAACGAAGTCACTTTTCAGCTCAAACGAAGCTACATTGTTCACGAAGCTCACACGTTTCTCGCTCTTAACTGAAAAGCATTGGATGTTAGTGGCCCTGAGGTTTGTATCAGTTTCAGAAACAGAGTTGAACTAGATATGGTCCGTGAGTGTAGGAAACACAGTTCTTTTGTTCTGAGCACACTCACGTTTCCCTCTGTATTAGAGACTCTAGAAAGCAAGACCGTGCTTCTTGCTATAAAGCAGAGTGTGTTTCATGGATGAGAACTGTACCGTGTGTTTCCCTTCAGAAACGGAGTTAAATAAAAGGCTCTGTGTCTTTCTTCAAGCAAGACTTCTTTTCAGGTAAACGAAGTCACTTTTCAACTCAAACGAAGCTGCATTGTTCACGAAGCTCACACGTTTCTCGCTCTTAACTGAAAAGTATTGGATGTTAGAGGACCTGTGGTTTGTATCAGTTTCAGAAACAGAGTTGAACTAGATATGGTCCGTGTGTAGGAAACACAGTTCTTTTGTTCTGAGCACACTCACGTTTCCCTCTGTATTAGAGACTCTCAAAACCAAGAGCGTGCTTCTTGCTCTAAAGCAGAGTGTGTTTCATGGATGAGAACTGTGCCGTGTATTTCCCTTCAGAAACGGAGTTAAATGAAAGGCTCTGTGTCTTTCTTCAAGCAAGACTTCTTTTCAGGTAAACGAAGTCACTTTTCAGCTCAAACGAAGCTGCATTGTTCACAAAGCTCACAAGTTTCTCGCTCTTAACTGAAAAGCATTGGATGTTAGAGGACCTGTGGTTTGTATCAGTTTCAGAAACAGAGTTGAACTAGATATGGTCCGTGTATGTAGGAAACACAGTTCTTTTGTTCTGTGCACACTCACGTTTTCCTGTGTATTAGAGACTCTAGAAATCAAGAGTGTGCTTCTTGCTCTAAAGCAGAATGTGTTTCTTGGATGAGAACTCTGCCCTGTGTTTCCCTTCATAAATGGAGTTAAATGCCAGACGTGTGTCTTCCTACAAGCAAGACTTCGTTTCAGGTAAACGCAGTCACTTTTCAGCTCAAACGATGCTACATTGTTCACGAATTCAACCCGTTTCTCGCTCTTAACTGAAAAGCATTGGATGTTAGAGGACCTGTGATTTGTACCAGTTTCAGAATCAGAGTTGAACTAGATATGGTCCGTGTGTAGGAAACACAGTTCTTTTGTTCTGAGCACACTCACGTTTCCCTCTGTATTAGAGACTCTCGAAAGCAAGAGCGTGCTTCTTGCTCTAAAACAGAGTGTGTTTCATGGATGAGAACTGTGCCGTGTGTTTCCCTTCAGAAACGGAGTTAAATGCCAGGCTCTGTGCCTCCCTACAAACAAGACCCCTTTTCAGGTAAACGCAGTCACTTTTCAGCTCAAACGAAGCTATATTATTCACAAAGCTCACAAGTTTCTCGCTCTTAACTGAAAAGCATTGGATGTTAGAGGACCTGTGGTTTGTATCAGTTTCAGAAACAGAGTTGAACTAGATATGGTCCGTGTATGTAGGAAACACAGTTCTTTTGTTCTGTGCACACTCACGTTTTCCTGTGTATTAGAGACTCTAGAAATCAAGAGTGTGCTTCTTGCTCTAAAGCAGAATGTGTTTCTTGGATGAGAACTCTGCCCTGTGTTTCCCTTCATAAATGGAGTTAAATGCCAGACGTGTGTCTTCCTACAAGCAAGACTTCGTTTCAGGTAAACGCAGTCACTTTTCAGCTCAAACGATGCTACATTGTTCACGAATTCAACCCGTTTCTCGCTCTTAACTGAAAAGCATTGGATGTTAGAGGACCTGTGATTTGTACCAGTTTCAGAATCAGAGTGGAACTAGATATGGTCCGTGTGTAGGAAACACAGTTCTTTTGTTCTGAGCACACTCACGTTTCCCTCTGTATTAGAGACTCTCGAAAGCAAGAGCGTGCTTCTTGCTCTAAAACAGAGTGTGTTTCATGGATGAGAACTGTGCCGTGTGTTTCCCTTCAGAAACGGAGTTAAATGCCAGGCTCTGTGCCTCCCTACAAACAAGACCCCTTTTCAGGTAAACGCAGTCACTTTTCAGCTCAAACGAAGCTATATTATTCACAAAGCTCACAAGTTTCTCGCTCTTAACTGAAAAGCATTGGATGTTAGAGGACCTGTGGTTTGTATCAGTTTCAGAAACAGAGTTGAACTAGATATGGTCCGTGTATGTAGGAAACACAGTTCTTTTGTTCTGTGCACACTCACGTTTTCCTCTGTATTAGAGACTCTAGAAATCAAGAGCGTGCTTCTTGCTCTAAAGCAGAATGTGTTTCATGGATGAGAACTCTGCCCTGTGTTTCCCTTCATAAATGGAGTTAAATGCCAGGCGTGTGTCTTCCTACAAGCAAGACTTCGTTTCAGGTAAACGCAGTCACTTTTCAGCTCAAAGGATGCTACATTTTTCACGAAGTCAACACGTTTCTCGCTCTTATCTGAAAAGCATTGGATGTTAGAGGACCTGTGATTTGTACCAGTTTCAGAATCAGAGTTGAACTAGATATGGTCCGTGTGTGTAGGAAACACAGTACTTTAGTTCTGAGCACACTCACGTTCCCTCTGTATTAGAGACTCTAGAAAGCAAGAGCGTGCTTCTTGCTCTAAAGCAGGTTGAGTTTCATGGAAGAGAACTGTACCGTGTGTTTCCCTTCAGAAACGGAGTTAAATGCCAGTCTCTGTGTCTTTCTTCAATCAAGACTTCATTTCAGGTAAACGAAGTCACTTTTCAGCTCAAACGAAGCTACATTGTTCACGAAGCTCACACGTTTCTTGCTCTTAACTGAAAAGCATTGGATGTTAGTGGCCCTGAGGTTTGTATCAGTTTCAGAAACAGAGTTGAACTAGATATGGTCCGTGAGTGTAGGAAACACAGTTCTTTTGTTCTGAGCACACTCACGTTTCCCTCTGTATTAGAGACTCTAGAAATCAAGAGCGTGCTTCTTGCTCTAAAGCAGAGTGTGTTTCATGGATGAGAACTGTGCCCTGTGTTTCCCTTCAGAAACTGAGTTAAATGCCAGGCTCTGTGTCTTCCTTCAAGCAAGACTACGTTTCAGGTAAATGCAGTCGCTTTTCAGCTCAAACGAATCTACATTGTTCACAAAGCTCACACGTTTCTTGCTCTTAACTGAAAAGCATTGCATGTTAGAGGACCTGTGGTTTGTATCAGTTTCAGAAACAGAGTTGAACTAGATATGGTCCGTGTATGTAGGAAACACAGTTCTTTTGTTCTGAGCACACTCACGTTTTCCTCTGTGTTAGAGACTCTAGAAATCAAGAGCGTGCTTCTTGCTCTAAAGCAGAGTGTGTTTCATGGATGAGAACTCTGCCCTGTGTTTCACATCATAAATGGAGTTAAATGCCTGGCGTGTGTCTTCCTACAATCAAGACTTCGTTTCAGTTAAACGCAGTCACTTTTCAGCTCATACGAAGCTACATTGTTCACGAAGCTCACACGTTTCTCGCTCTTAACTGAAAAGCATTGGATGTTAGAGGACCTGTGTTTTGTACCAGTTTCAGAATCAGAGTTGAACTACATATGGTCCGTGTGTTTAGGAAACACAGTTCTTTTGTTCTGAGCAAACTCACGTTTCTGTCTGTATTAGAGACTCTAGAAAGCAAGACCGTGCTTCTTGCTATAAAGCAGAGTGTGTTTCATGGATGAGAACTGTACCGTGTGTTTCCCTTCAGAAACGGAGTTAAATAAAAGGCTCTGTGTCTTTCTTCAAGCAAGACTTCTTTTCAGGTAAACGAAGTCACTTTTCAACTCAAACGAAGCTGCATTGTTCACGAAGCTCACACGTTTCTCACTCTTAACTGAAAAGTATTGGATGTTAGAGGACCTGTGGTTTGTATCAGTTTCAGAAACAGAGTTGAACTAGATATGGTCCGTGAGTGTAGGAAACACAGTTCTTTTGTTCTGAGCACACTCACGTTTCCCTCTGTATTAGAGACTCTCAAAACCAAGAGCGTGCTTCTTGCTCTAAAGCAGAGTGTGTTTCATGGATGAGAACTGTGCCGTGTATTTCCCTTCAGAAACGGAGTTAAATGAAAGGCTCTGTGTCTTTCTTCAAGCAAGACTTCTTTTCAGGTAAACGAAGTCACTTTTCAGCTCAAACGAAGCTGCATTGTTCACAAAGCTCACAAGTTTCTCGCTCTTAACTGAAAAGCATTGGATGTTAGAGGACCTGTGGTTTGTATCAGTTTCAGAAACAGAGTTGAACTAGATATGGTCCGTGTATGTAGGAAACACAGTTCTTTTGTTCTGTGCACACTCACGTTTTCCTGTGTATTAGAGACTCTAGAAATCAAGAGTGTGCTTCTTGCTCTAAAGCAGAATGTGTTTCTTGGATGAGAACTCTGCCCTGTGTTTCCCTTCATAAATGGAGTTAAATGCCAGACGTGTGTCTTCCTACAAGCAAGACTTCGTTTCAGGTAAACGCAGTCACTTTTCAGCTCAAACGATGCTACATTGTTCACGAATTCAACCCGTTTCTCGCTCTTAACTGAAAAGCATTGGATGTTAGAGGACCTGTGATTTGTACCAGTTTCAGAATCAGAGTGGAACTAGATATGGTCCGTGTGTAGGAAACACAGTTCTTTTGTTCTGAGCACACTCACGTTTCCCTCTGTATTAGAGACTCTCGAAAGCAAGAGCGTGCTTCTTGCTCTAAAACAGAGTGTGTTTCATGGATGAGAACTGTGCCGTGTGTTTCCCTTCAGAAACGGAGTTAAATGCCAGGCTCTGTGCCTCCCTACAAACAAGACCCCTTTTCAGGTAAACGCAGTCACTTTTCAGCTCAAACGAAGCTATATTATTCACAAAGCTCACAAGTTTCTCGCTCTTAACTGAAAAGCATTGGATGTTAGAGGACCTGTGGTTTGTATCAGTTTCAGAAACAGAGTTGAACTAGATATGGTCCGTGTATGTAGGAAACACAGTTCTTTTGTTCTGTGCACACTCACGTTTTCCTCTGTATTAGAGACTCTAGAAATCAAGAGCGTGCTTCTTGCTCTAAAGCAGAATGTGTTTCATGGATGAGAACTCTGCCCTGTGTTTCCCTTCATAAATGGAGTTAAATGCCAGGCGTGTGTCTTCCTACAAGCAAGACTTCGTTTCAGGTAAACGCAGTCACTTTTCAGCTCAAAGGATGCTACATTTTTCACGAAGTCAACACGTTTCTCGCTCTTATCTGAAAAGCATTGGATGTTAGAGGACCTGTGATTTGTACCAGTTTCAGAATCAGAGTTGAACTAGATATGGTCCGTGTGTGTAGGAAACACAGTACTTTAGTTCTGAGCACACTCACGTTCCCTCTGTATTAGAGACTCTAGAAAGCAAGAGCGTGGTTCTTGCTCTAAAGCAGGTTGTGTTTCAAAGAAGAGAACTGTACCGTGTGTTTCCCTTCAGAAACGGAGTTAAATGCCAGTCTCTGTGTCTTTCTTCAATCAAGACTTCATTTCAGGTAAACGAAGTCACTTTTCAGCTCAAACGAAGCTATATTGTTCACGAAGCTCACACGTTTCTCGCTCTTAACTGAAAAGCATTGGTTGTTAGTGGACCTGAGGTTTCTATCAGTTTCAGAAACAGAGTTCAACTAGATATGGTCCGTGTGTGTTGGAAACACAGTTCTTTTGTTCTGAGCACACTCACGTTTCCCTCTGTATTAGAGACTCTAGAAATCAAGAGCGTGCTTCTTTCTCTAAAGCAGAGTGTGTTTCATGGATGAGAACTGTGCCCTGTGTTTCCCTTCAGAAACGGAGTTAAATGCCAGGCTCTGTGTCTTCCTTCAAGCAAGACTACGTTTCAGGTAAATGCAGTCGCTTTTCAGCTCAAACGAATCTACATTGTTCACAAAGCTCACACTTTCTCGCTCTTAACTGAAAAGCATTGCATGTTAGAGGACCTGTGGTTTGTATCAGTTTCAGAAACAGAGTTGAACTAGATATGGTCCGTGTATGTAGGAAACATAGTTCTTTTGTTCTGAGCACACTCACGTTTTCCTCTGTATTAGAGATTCTAGAAATCAAGAGCGTGCTTCTTGCTCTAAAGCAGAGTGTGTTTCATGGATGAGAACTCTGCCCTGTGTTTCCCTTCATAAATGGAGTTAAATGCCAGGCGTGTGTCTTCCTACAAGCAAGACTTCGTTCAGGGTAAACGCAGTCACTTTTCAGCTCAAACGATGCTACATTGTTCACGAAGCTCACACGTTTCTCGCTCTTAACTGAAAAGCATTGGATGTTAGAGGACCTGTGGTTTGTACCAGTTTCATAAACAGACTTGAACTAGATATGGTCCGTGTGTAGGAAACACAGTTCTTTTCTTCTGAGCACAATCACGTTTCCTTCTGTATTAGAGACTCTCGAAAGCAAGACCGTGCTTCTTGCTCTAAAGCAGAGTGTGTTTCATGGATGAGAACTCTGCCCTGTGTTTCCCTTCAGAAACGGAGTTAAATGCCAGGCTCTGTGTCTTTCTTCAAGCAAGACTTCGTTTCAGGTAAACGAAGTCACTTTTCAGCTCAAACGAAGCTACATTGTTCACGAAGCTCACAGGTTTCTCGCTCTTAACTGAAAAGCATTGGATGTAGAACGACCTGTGGATTCTATCAGTTTCAGAAACAGAGTTGAACCAGATATGGTCCGGGTGTGTAGGAAACACAGTTCTTTTGTTTTGAGCACACTCACGTTTACCTCTGTATTAGAGACTCTAGAAATCAAGAGCGTGCTTCTTGCTCGAAAGCAGAGTGTGTTTCATGGATGAGAACTGTGCCCTGTGTTTCCCTTCAGAAACGGAGTTAAATGCCAGGCTCTGTGTCTTTCTTCAAGCAAGACTTCGTTTCAGGTAAACTAAGTCAATTTTCAGCTCAAACAAAGCTACATTGTTCACGAAGCTCACACGTTTCTCGCTTTTAACTGAAAAGCATTGGAAGTTAGTGGCCCTGAGGTTTGTATCAGTTTCAGAAACAGAGTTGAACTAGATATGGTCCGTGAGTGTATGAAACACAGTTCTTTTGTTCTGAGCACACTCACGTTCCCTCTGTATTAGAGACTCTCAAAACCAAGAGCGTGCTTCTTGCTCTAAAGCAGAGTGTGTTTCATGGATGAGAACTGTGCCGTGTATTTCCCTTCAGAAACGGAGTTAAATGAAAGGCTCTGTGTCTTTCTTCAAGCAAGACTTCTTTTCAGGTAAACGAAGTCACTTTTCAGCTCAAACGAAGCTGCATTGTTCACAAAGCTCACAAGTTTCTCGCTCTTAACTGAAAAGCATTGGATGTTAGAGGACCTGTGGTTTGTATCAGTTTCAAAAACAGAGTTGAACTAGATATGGTCCGTGTATGTAGGAAACACAGTTCTTTTGTTCTGTGCACACTCATGTTTTCCTGTGTATTAGAGACTCTAGAAATCAAGAGCGTGCTTCTTGCTCTAAAGCAGAATGTGTTTCTTGGATGAGAACTCTGCCCTGTGTTTCCCTTCATAAATGGAGTTAAATGCCAGACGTGTGTCTTCCTACAAGCAAGACTTCGTTTCAGGTAAACGCAGTCACTTTTCAGCTCAAACGATGCTACATTGTTCACGAATTCAACCCGTTTCTCGCTCTTAACTGAAAAGCATTGGATGTTAGAGGACCTGTGATTTGTACCAGTTTCAGAATCAGAGTTGAACTAGATATGGTCCGTGTGTAGGAAACACAGTTCTTTTGTTCTGAGCACACTCACGTTTCCCTCTGTATTAGAGACTCTAGAAATCAAGAGCGTGCTTCTTGCTCTAAAGCAGAATGTGTTTCATGGATGAGAACTCTGCCCTGTGTTTCCCTTCATAAATGGAGTTAAATGCCAGGCGTGTGTCTTCCTACAAGCAAGACTTCGTTTCAGGTAAACGCAGTCACTTTTCAGCTCAAAGGATGCTACATTTTTCACGAAGTCAACACGTTTCTCGCTCTTATCTGAAAAGCATTGGATGTTAGAGGACCTGTGATTTGTACCAGTTTCAGAATCAGAGTTGAACTAGATATGGTCCGTGTGTGTAGGAAACACAGTACTTTAGTTCTGAGCACACTCACGTTTCCCTCTGTATTAGAGACTCTAGAAAGCAAGAGCGTGCTTCTTGCTCTAAAGCAGGTTGTGTTTCATGGAAGAGAACTGTACCGTGTGTTTCCCTTCAGAAACGGAGTTAAATGCCAGTCTCTGTGTCTTTCTTCAATCAAGACTTCATTTCAGGTAAACGAAGTCACTTTTCAGCTCAAACGAAGCTATATTGTTCACGAAGCTCACACGTTTCTCGCTCTTAACTGAAAAGCATTGGTTGTTAGTGGACCGGAGGTTTCTATCAGTTTCAGAAACAGAGTTCAACTAGATATGGTCCGTGTGTGTAGGAAACACAGTTCTTTTGTTCTGAGCACACTCACGTTTCCCTCTGTATTAGAGACTCTAGAAATCAAGAGCGTGCTTCTTGCTATAAAGCAGAGTGTGTTTCATGGATGAGAACTGTGCCCTGTTTTTCCCTTCAGAAACGGAGTTAAATGCCAGGCTCTGTGTCTTCCTTCAAGCAAGACTACGTTTCAGGTAAATGCAGTCGCTTTTCAGCTCAAACGAATCTACATTGTTCACAAAGCTCACACGTTTCTCGCTCTTAACTGAAAAGCATTGCATGTTAGAGGACCTGTGGTTTGTATCAGTTTCAGAAACAGAGTTGAACTAGATATGGTCCGTGTATGTAGGAAACATAGTTCTTTTGTTCTGAGCACACTCACGTTTTCCTCTGTATTAGAGACTCTAGAAATCAAGAGCGTGCTTCTTGCTCTAAAGCAGAGTGTGTTTCATGGATGAGAACTCTGCCCTGTGTTTCCCTTCATAAATGGAGTTAAATGCCAGGCGTGTGTCTTCCTACAAGCAAGACTTTGTTCAGGGTAAACGCAGTCACTTTTCAGCTCAAACGATGCTACATTGTTCACGAAGCTCACACGTTTCTCACTCTTAACTGAAAAGCATTGGATGTTAGAGGACCTGTGGTTTGTACCAGTTTCATAAACAGAGTTGAACTAGATATGGTCCGTGTGTAGGAAACACAGTTCTTTTCTTCTGAGCACAATCACGTTTCCTTCTGTATTAGAGACTCTCGAAAGCAAGACCGTGCTTCTTGCTCTAAAGCAGAGTGTGTTTCATGGATGAGAACTCTGCCCTGTGTTTCCCTTCAGAAACGGAGTTAAATGCCAGGCTCTGTGTCTTTCTTCAAGCAAGACTTCGTTTCAGGTAACCGAAGTCACTTTTCAGCTCAAACGAAGCTACATTGTTCACGAAGCTCACAGGTTTCTCGCTCTTAACTGAAAAGCATTGGATGTTAGACGACCTGTGGATTCTATCAGTTTCAGAAATAGAGTTGAACCAGATATGGTCCGGGTGTGTAGGAAACACAGTTCTTTTGTTTTGAGCACACTCACGTTTACCTCTGTATTAGAGACTCTAGAAATCAAGAGCGTGCTTCTTGCTCGAAAGCAGAGTGTGTTTCATGGATGAGAACTGTGCCCTGTGTTTCCCTTCAGAAACGGAGTTAAATGCCAGGCTCTGTGGCTTTCTTCAAGCAAGACTTCGTTTCAGGTAAACTAAGTCACTTTTCAGCTCAAACAAAGCTACATTGTTCACGAAGCTCACACGTTTCTCGCTCTTAACTGAAAAGCATTGGAAGTTAGTGGCCCTGAGGTTTGTATCAGTTCCAGAAACAGAGTTGAACTAGATATGGTCCGTGAGTGTATGAAACACAGTTCTTTTGTTCTGAGCACACTCACGTTTCCCTCTGTATTAGAGACTCTAGAAATCAAGAGCGTGCTTCTTGCTCTAAAGCAGAGTGTGTTTCATGGATGAGAACTGTGCCCTGTGTTTCCCTTCAGAAACGGAGTTAAATGCCAGGCTCTGTGTCTTCCTACAAGCAAGACTTCGTTTCAGGTAAACGCAGTCACTTTTCAGCTCAAACGATGCTACATTGTTCACGAAGCTCACACGTTTCTCGCTCTTAACTGAAAAGCATTGGATGTTAGAGGACCTGTGGTTTGTACCAGTTTCATAAACAGAGTTGAACTAGATATGGTCCGTGTGTAGGAAACACAGTTCTTTTCTTCTGAGCACAATCACGTTTCCTTCTGTATTAGAGACTCTCGAAAGCAAGTCCGTGCTTCTTGCTCTAAAGCAGAGTGTGTTTCATGGATGAGAACTCTGCCCTGTGTTTCCCTTCAGAAACGGAGTTAAATGCCAGGCTCTGTGTCTTTCTTCAAGCAAGACTTCGTTTCAGGTAAACGAAGTCACTTTTCAGCTCAAACGAAACTACATTGTTCACGAAGCTCACACGTTTCTCGCTCATAACTGAAAAGCATTGGATGTTAGACGACCTGTGGATTCTATCAGTTTCAGAAACAGAGTTGAAGCAGATATGGTCCGGGTGTGTAGGAAACACAGTTCTTTTGTTTTGAGCACACTCACGTTTACCTCTGTATTAGAGACTCTAGAAATCAAGAGCGTGCTTCTTGCTCTAAAGCAGAGTGTGTTTCAT
Source organism: Onychomys leucogaster (assembly GCA_949786385.1). Classification (NCBI taxonomy): domain Eukaryota; kingdom Metazoa; phylum Chordata; class Mammalia; order Rodentia; family Cricetidae; genus Onychomys; species Onychomys leucogaster. The sequence goes on from CATKUP010000142.1 coordinate 1,177,505, forward strand.
GGATGAGAACTGTGCCCTGTGTTTCCCTACAGAAACGGAGTTAAATGCCAGGCTCTGTGTCTTTCTTCAAGCAAGACTTCGTTTCAGGTAAACTAAGTCACTTTTCAGCTCAAACAAAGCTACATTGTTCACGAAGCTCACACGTTTCTCTCTCTTAACTGAAAAGCATTGGATGTTAGTGGCCCTGAGGTTTGTATCAGTTTCAGAAACAGAGTTGAACTAGATATGGTCCGTGAGTGTAGGAAACACAGTTCTTTTGTTCTGAGCACACTCACGTTTCCCTCTGTATTAGAGACTCTAGAAATCAAGAGCGTGCTTCTTGCTCTAAAGCAGAGTGTGTTTCATGGATGAGAACTGTGCCCTGTGTTTCCCTTCAGAAACGGAGTTAAATGCCAGGCTCTGTGTCTTCCTTCAAGCAAGACTACGTTTCAGGTAAATGCAGTCGCTTTTCAGCTCAAACGAATCTACATGGTTCACAAAGCTCACACGTTTCTCGCTCTTAACTGAAAAGCATTGGATGTTAGAGGACCTGTGGTTTGTATCAGTTTCAGAAACAGAGTTGAACTAGATATGGTCCGTGTATGTAGGAAACAAAGTTCTTTTGTTCTGTGCACACTCACGTTTTCCTCTGTATTAGAGACTCTAGAAATCAAGAGCGTGCTTCTTGCTCTAAAGCAGAATGTGTTTCATGGATGAGAACTCTGCCCTGTGTTTCCCTTCATAAATGGAGTTAAATGCCAGGCGTGTGTCTTCCTACAAGCAAGACTTCGTTTCAGGTAAACGCAGTCACTTTTCAGCTCAAAGAATGCTACATTGTTCACGAAGTCAACATGTTTCTCGCTCTTATCTGAAAAGCATTGGATGTTAGAGGACCTGTGATTTGTACCAGTTTCAGAATCAGAGTTGAACTAGATATGGTCCGTGTGTGTAGGAAACACAGTTCTTTAGTTCTGAGCACACTCACGTTCCCTCTGTATTAGAGACTCTAGAAAGCAAGAGCGTGCTTCTTGCTCTAAAGCAGGTTGTGTTTCATGGAAGAGAACTGTACAGTGTGTTTCCCTTCAGAAACGGAGTTTAATGCCAGTCTCTGTGTCTTTCTTCAAGCAAGACTTCATTTCAGGTAAACAAAGTCACTTTTCAGCTCAAACGAAGCTATATTGTTCACGAAGCTCACACGTTTCTCGCTCTTAACTGAAAAGCATTGGATGTTAGTGGACCTGAGGTTTCTATCAGTTTCAGAAACAGAGTTCAACTAGATATGGTCCGTGTGTGTAGGAAACACAGTTCTTTTGTTCTCAGCACACTCACGTTTCCCTCTGTATTAGAGACTCTAGAAATCAAGAGCGTGCTTCTTGCTCTAAAGCAGAGTGTGTTTCATGGATGAGAACTGTGCCCTGTGTTTCCCTTCAGAAACGGAGTTAAATGCCAGGCTCTGTGTCTTCCTTCAAGCAAGACTACGTTTCAGGTAAATGCAGTCGCTTTTCAGCTCAAACGAATCTACATTGTTCACAAAGCTCACACGTTTCTCGCTCTTAACTGAAAAGCATTGCATGTTAGAGGACCTGTGGTTTGTATCAGTTTCAGAAACAGAGTTGAACTAGATATGGTCCGTGTATGTAGGAAACATAGTTCTTTTGTTCTGAGCACACTCACGTTTTCCTCTGTATTAGAGACTCTAGAAATCAAGAGCGTGCTTCTTGCTCTAAAGCAGAGTGTGTTTCATGGATGAGAACTCTGCCCTGTGTTTCCCTTCATGAATGGAGTTAAATGCCAGGCGTGTGTCTTCCTACAAGCAAGACTTCGTTTCAGGTAAACGCAGTCACTTTTCAGCTCAAACGATGCTACATTGTTCACGAAGCTCACACGATTCTCGCTCTTAACTGAAAAGCATTGGATGTTAGAGGACCTGTGGTTTGTACCAGTTTCATAAACAGAGTTGAACTAGATATGGTCCGTGTGTAGGAAACACAGTTCTTTTCTTCTGAGCACAATCACGTTTCCTTCTGTATTAGAGACTCTCGAAAGCAAGTCCGTGCTTCTTGCTCTAAAGCAGAGTGTGTTTCATGGATGAGAACTCTGCCCTGTGTTTCCCTTCAGAAACGGAGTTAAATGCCAGGCTCTGTGTCTTTCTTCAAGCAAGACTTCGTTTCAGGTAAACGAAGTCACTTTTCAGCTCAAACGAAACTACATTGTTCACGAAGCTCACACGTTTCTCGCTCTTAACTGAAAAGCATTGGATGTTAGACGACCTGTGGATTCTATCAGTTTCAGAAACAGAGTTGAACTAGATATGGTCCGTGAGTGTAGGAAACACAGTTCTTTTGTTCTGAGCACACTCACGTTTCCCTCTGTATTAGAGACTCTAGAAATCAAGAGCGTGCTTCTTGCTCTAAAGCAGAGTGTGTTTCATGGATGAGAACTGTGCCCTGTGTTTCCCTTCAGAAACGGAGTTAAATGCCAGGCTCTGTGTCTTCCTTCAAGCAAGACTACGTTTCAGGTAAATGCAGTCGCTTTTCAGCTCAAACGAATCTACATTGTTCACAAAGCTCACACGTTTCTCGCTCTTAACTGAAAAGCATTGGATGTTAGAGGACCTGTGGTTTGTATCAGTTTCAGAAACAGAGTTGAACTAGATATGGTCCGTGTATGTAGGAAACAAAGTTCTTTTGTTCTGTGCACACTCACGTTTTCCTCTGTATTAGAGACTCTAGAAATCAAGAGCGTGCTTCTTGCTCTAAAGCAGAATGTGTTTCATGGATGAGAACTCTGCCCTGTGTTTCCGTTCATAAATGGAGTTAAATGCCAGGCGTGTGTCTTCCTACAAGCAAGACTTCGTTTCAGGTAAACGCAGTCACTTTTCAGCTCAAAGAATGCTACATTGTTCACGAAGTCAACACGTTTCGCGCTCTTATCTGAAAAGCATTGGATGTTAGTGGACCTGAGGTTTCTATCAGTTTCAGAAACAGAGTTCAACTAGATATGGTCCGTGTGTGTAGGAAACACAGTTCTTTTGTTCTCAGCACACTCACGTTTCCCTCTGTATTAGAGACTCTAGAAATCAAGAGCGTGCTTCTTGCTCTAAAGCAGAGTGTGTTTCATGGATGAGAACTGTGCCCTGTGTTTCCCTTCAGAAACGGAGTTAAATGCCAGGCTCTGTGTCTTCCTTCAAGCAAGACTACGTTTCAGGTAAATGCAGTCGCTTTTCAGCTCAAACGAATCTACATTGTTCACAAAGCTCACACGTTTCTCGCTCTTAACTGAAAAGCATTGCATGTTAGAGGACCTGTGGTTTGTATCAGTTTCAGAAACAGAGTTGAACTAGATATGGTCCGTGTATGTAGGAAACATAGTTCTTTTGTTCTGAGCACACTCACGTTTTCCTCTGTATTAGAGACTCTAGAAATCAAGAGCGTGCTTCTTGCTCTAAAGCAGAGTGTGTTTCATGGATGAGAACTCTGCCCTGTGTTTCCCTTCATAAATGGAGTTAAATGCCAGGCGTGTGTCTTCCTACAAGCAAGACTTCGTTTCAGGTAAACGCAGTCACTTTTCAGCTCAAACGAAGCTACATTGTTCACGAAGCTCACACGTTTCTCGCTCTTAACTGAAAAGCATTGGATGTTAGAGGACCTGTGGTTTGTACCAGTTTCATAAACAGAGTTGAACTAGATATGGTCCGTGTGTAGGAAACACAGTTCTTTTCTTCTGAGCACAATCACGTTTCCTTCTGTATTAGAGACTCTCGAAAGCAAGACCGTGCTTCTTGCTCTAAAGCAGAGTGTGTTTCATGGATGAGAACTCTGCCCTGTGTTTCCCTTCAGAAACGGAGTTAAATGCCAGGCTCTGTGTCTTTCTTCAAGCAAGACTTCGTTTCAGGGAAACGAAGTCACTTTTCAGCTCAAACGAAACTACATTGTTCACGAAGCTCACACGTTTCTCGCTCTTAACTGAAAAGCATTGGATGTTAGACGACCTGTGGATTCTATCAGTTTGAGAAACAGAGTTGAACCAGATATGGTCCGGGTGTGTAGGAAACACAGTTCTTTTGTTTTGAGCACACTCACGTTTACCTCTGTATTAGAGACTCTAGAAATCAAGAGCGTGCTTCTTGCTCTAAAGCAGAGTGTGTTTCATGGATGAGAACTGTGCCCTGTGTTTCCCTTCAGAAACGGAGTTAAATGCCAGGCTCTGTGTCTTTCTTCAAGCAAGACTTCGTTTCAGGTAAACGAAGTCACTTTTCAGCTCAAACGAAGCTACATTGTTCACGAAGCTCATACGTTTCTCGCTCTTAACTGAAAAGCATTGGATGTTAGTGGCCCTGAGGTTTGTATCAGTTTCAGAAACAGAGTTGAACTAGATATGATCCGTGAGTGTAGGAAACACAGTTCTTTTGTTCTGAGCACACTCACGTTTCCCTCTGTATTAGAGACTCTAGAAATCAAGAGCGTGCTTCTTGCTCTAAAGTAGAGTGTGTTTCATGGATGAGAACTGTGCCCTGTGTTTCCCTTCAGAAACGGAGTTAAATGCCAGGCTCTGTGTCTTCCTTCAAGCAAGACTACGTTTCAGGTAAATGCAGTCGCTTTTCAGCTCAAACGAATCTACATTGTTCACAAAGCTAACACGTTTCTCGCTCTTAACTGAAAAGCATTGGATGTTAGAGGACCTGTGGTTTGTATCAGTTTCAGAAACAGAGTTGAACTAGATATGGTCCGTGTATGTAGGAAACAAAGTTCTTTTGTTCTGTGCACACTCACGTTTTCCTCTGTATTAGAGACTCTAGAAATCAAGAGCGTGCTTCTTGCTCTAAAGCAGAATGTGTTTCATGGATGAGAACTCTGCCCTGTGTTTCCCTTCATAAATGGAGTTAAATGCCAGGCGTGTGTCTTCCTACAAGCAAGACTTCGTTTCAGGTAAACGCAGTCACTTTTCAGCTCAAAGAATGCTACATTGTTCACGAAGTCAACACGTTTCGCGCTCTTATCTGAAAAGCATTGGATGTTAGAGGACCTGTGATTTGTACCAGTTTCAGAATCAGAGTTGAACTAGATATGGTCCGTGTGTGTAGGAAACACAGTTCTTTAGTTCTGAGCACACTCACGTTCCCTCTGTATTAGAGACTCTAGAAAGCAAGAGCGTGCTTCTTGCTCTAAAGCAGGTTGTGTTTCATGGAAGAGAACTGTACCGTGTGTTTCCCTTCAGAAACGGAGTTTAATGCCAGTCTCTGTGTCTTTCTTCAAGCAAGACTTCATTTCAGGTAAACGAAGTCACTTTTCAGCTCAAACGAAGCTATATTGTTCACGAAGCTCACACGTTTCTCGCTCTTAACTGAAAAGCATTGGATGTTAGTGGACCTGAGGTTTCTATCAGTTTCAGAAACAGAGTTCAACTAGATATGGTCCGTGTGTGTAGGAAACACAGTTCTTTTGTTCTCAGCACACTCACGTTTCCCTCTGTATTAGAGACTCTAGAAATCAAGAGCGTGCTTCTTGCTCTAAAGCAGAGTGTGTTTCATGGATGAGAACTGTGCCCTGTGTTTCCCTTCAGAAACGGAGTTAAATGCCAGGCTCTGTGTCTTCCTTCAAGCAAGACTACGTTTCAGGTAAATGCAGTCGCTTTTCAGCTCAAACGAATCTACATTGTTCACAAAGCTCACACGTTTCTCGCTCTTAACTGAAAAGCATTGCATGTTAGAGGACCTGTGGTTTGTATCAGTTTCAGAAACAGAGTTGAACTAGATATGGTCCGTGTATGTAGGAAACATAGTTCTTTTGTTCTGAGCACACTCACGTTTTCCTCTGTATTAGAGACTCTAGAAATCAAGAGCGTGCTTCTTGCTCTAAAGCAGAGTGTGTTTCAAGGATGAGAACTCTGCCCTGTGTTTCCCTTCATAAATGGAGTTAAATGCCAGGCGTGTGTCTTCCTACAAGCAAGACTTCGTTTCAGGTAAACTCAGTCACTTTTCAGCTCAAACGATGCTACATTGTTCATGAAGCTCACACGTTTCTCGCTCTTAACTGAAAAGCATTGGATGTTAGAGGACCTGTGGTTTGTACCAGTTTCATAAACAGAGTTGAACTAGATATGGTCCGTGTGTAGGAAACACAGTTCTTTTCTTCTGAGCACAATCACGTTTCCTTCTGTATTAGAGACTCTCGAAAGCAAGTCCGTGCTTCTTGCTCTAAAGCAGAGTGTGTTTCATGGATGAGAACTCTGCCCTGTGTTTCCCTTCAGAAACGGAGTTAAATGCCAGGCTCTGTGTCTTTCTTCAAGCAAGACTTCGTTTCAGGTAAACGAAGTCACTTTTCAGCTCAAACGAAACTACATTGTTCACGAAGCTCACACGTTTCTCGCTCTTAACTGAAAAGCATTGGATGTTAGACGACCTGTGGATTCTATCAGTTTCAGAAACAGAGTTGAACTAGATATGGTCCGTGAGTGTAGGAAACACAGTTCTTTTGTTCTGAGCACACTCACGTTTCCCTCTGTATTAGAGACTCTAGAAATCAAGAGCGTGCTTCTTGCTCTAAAGCAGAGTGTGTTTCATGGATGAGAACTGTGCCCTGTGTTTCCCTTCAGAAACGGAGTTAAATGCCAGGCTCTGTGTCTTCCTTCAAGCAAGACTACGTTTCAGGTAAATGCAGTCGCTTTTCAGCTCAAACGAATCTACATTGTTCACAAAGCTCACACGTTTCTCGCTCTTAACTGAAAAGCATTGGATGTTAGAGGACCTGTGGTTTGTATCAGTTTCAGAAACAGAGTTGAACTAGATATGGTCCGTGTATGTAGGAAACAAAGTTCTTTTGTTCTGTGCACACTCACGTTTTCCTCTGTATTAGAGACTCTAGAAATCAAGAGCGTGCTTCTTGCTCTAAAGCAGAATGTGTTTCATGGATGAGAACTCTGCCCTGTGTTTCCCTTCATAAATGGAGTTAAATGCCAGGCGTGTGTCTTCCTACAAGCAAGACTTCGTTTCAGGTAAACGCAGTCACTTTTCAGCTCAAACGAAGCTACATTGTTCACGAAGCTCACACGTTTCTCGCTCTTAACTGAAAAGCATTGGATGTTAGAGGACCTGTGGTTTGTACCAGTTTCATAAACAGAGTTGAACTAGATATGGTCCGTGTGTAGGAAACACAGTTCTTTTCTTCTGAGCACAATCACGTTTCCCTCTGTATTAGAGACTCTAGAAAGCAAGAGCGTGCTTCTTGCTCTAAAGCAGAGTGTGTTTCATGGATGAGAACTGTGCCGTGTGTTTCCCTTCAGAAACGGAATTAAATGCCAGGCTCTGTGCCTTCCTACAAGCAAGACTTCATTTCAGGTGAACGCAGTCACTTTTCAGCTCAAATGAATTTACATTCTTCACAAAGCACACACGTTTCTCGCTCTTAACTGAAAAGCATTGGATGTTAGAGGACCTGTGGTTTGTACCAGTTTCAGAATCAGAGTTGAACTACATATGGTCCGTGTGTTTAGGAAACACAGTTCTTTTGTTCTGAGCAAACTCACGTTTCTGTCTGTATTAGAGATTCTAGAAAGCAAGACCGTGCTTCTTGCTATAAAGCAGAGTGTGTTTCATGGATGAGAACTGTACCGTGTGTTTCCCTTCAGAAACGGAGTTAAATGAAAGGCTCTGTGTCTTTCTTCAAGCAAGACTTCTTTTCAGGTAAACGAAGTCACTTTTCAACTCAAACGAAGCTGCATTGTTCACGAAGCTCACACGTTTCTCGCTCTTAACTGAAAAGTATTGGATGTTAGAGGACCTGTGGTTTGTATCAGTTTCAGAAACAGAGTTGAACTAGATATGGTCCGTGTGTAGGAAACACAGTTCTTTTGTTCTGAGCACACTCACGTTTCCCTCTGTATTAGAGACTCTCGAAACCAAGAGCGTGCTTCTTGCTCTAAAGCAGAGTGTGTTTCATGGATGAGAACTGTGCCGTGTATTTCCCTTCAGAAACGGAGTTAAATGAAAGGCTCTGTGTCTTTCTTCAAGCAAGACTTCTTTTCAGGTAAACGAAGTCACTTTTCAGCTCAAACGAAGCTGCATTGTTCACAAAGCTCACAAGTTTCTCGCTCTTAACTGAAAAGCTTTGGATTTTAGAGGACCTGTGGTTTGTATCAGTTACAGAAACAGAGTTGAACTAGATATGGTCCGTGTATGTAGGAAACACAGTTCTTTTGTTCTGTGCACACTCACGTTTTCCTCTGTATTAGAGACTCTAGAAATCAAGAGCGTGCTTCTTGCTCTAAAGCAGAATGTGTTTCATGGATGAGAACTCTGCCCTGTGTTTCCCTTCATAAATGGAGTTAAATGCCAGGCGTGTGTCTTCCTACAAGCAAGACTTCGTTTCAGGTAAACGCAGTCACTTTTCAGGTCAAACGATGCTACATTGTTCACGAATTCAACCCGTTTCTCGCTCTTAACTGAAAAGCATTGGATGTTAGAGGACCTGTGATTTGTACCAGTTTCAGAATCAGAGTTGAACTAGATATGGTCCGTGTGTAGGAAACACAGTTCTTTTCTTCTGAGCACACTCACGTTTCCCTCTGTATTAGAGACTCTAGAAATCAAGAGCGTGCTTCTTGCTCTAAAGCAGAGTGTGTTTCATGGATGAGAACTGTGCCGTGTGTTTCCCTTCAGAAACGGAGTTAAATGCCAGGCTATGTGCCTCCCTACAAACAAGACCCCTTTTCAGGTAAACGCAGTCACTTTTCAGCTCAAACGAAGCTACATTGTTCACAAAGCTCACAAGTTTCTCGCTCTTAACTGAAAAGCATTGGATGTTAGAGGACCTGTGGTTTGTATCAGTTTCAGAAACAGAGTTGAACTAGATATGGTCCGTGTATGTAGGAAACACAGTTCTTTTGTTCTGTGCACACTCACGTTTTCCTCTGTATTAGAGACTCTAGAAATCAAGAGCGTGCTTCTTGCTCTAAAGCAGAATGTGTTTCATGGATGAGAACTCTGCCCTGTGTTTCCCTTCATAAATGGAGTTAAATGCCAGGCGTGTGTCTTCCTACAAGCAAGACTTCGTTTCAGGTAAACGCAGTCACTTTTCAGCTCAAAGGATGCTACATTTTTCACGAAGTCAACACGTTTCTCGCTCTTATCTGAAAAGCATTGGATGTTAGAGGACCTGTGATTTGTACCAGTTTCAGAATCAGAGTTGAACTAGATATGGTCCGTGTGTGTAGGAAACACAGTACTTTAGTTCTGAGCACACTCACGTTCCCTCTGTATTAGAGACTCTAGAAAGCAAGAGCGTGCTTCTTGCTCTAAAGCAGGTTGTGTTTCATGGAAGAGAACTGTACCGTGTGTTTCCCTTCAGAAACGGAGTTAAATGCCAGTCTCTGTGTCTTTCTTCAATCAAGACTTCATTTCAGGTAAACGAAGTCACTTTTCAGCTCAAACGAAGATATATTGTTCACGAAGCTCACACGTTTCTCGCTCTTAACTGAAAAGCATTGGTTGTTAGTGGACCTGAGGTTTCTATCAGTTTCAGAAACAGAGTTCAACTAGATATGGTCCGTGTGTGTAGGAAACACAGTTCTTTTGTTCTGAGCACACTCACGTTTCCCTCTGTATTAGAGACTCTAGAAATCAAGAGCGTGCTTCTTGCTCTAAAGCAGAGTGTGTTTCATGGATGAGAACTGTGCCCTGTGTTTCCCTTCAGAAACGGAGTTAAATGCCAGGCTCTGTGTCTTCCTTCAAGCAAGACTACGTTTCAGGTAAATGCAGTCGCTTTTCAGCTCAAACGAATCTACATTGTTCACAAAGCTCACACGTTTCTCGCTCTTAACTGAAAAGCATTGCATGTTAGAGGACCTGTGGTTTGTATCAGTTTCAGAAACAGAGTTGAACTAGATATGGTCCGTGTATGTAGGAAACATAGTTCTTTTGTTCTGAGCACACTCACGTTTTCCTCTGTATTAGAGACTCTAGAAATCAAGAGCGTGCTTCTTGCTCTAAAGCAGAGTGTGTTTCATGGATGAGAACTCTGCCCTGTGTTTCCCTTCATAAATGGAGTTAAATGCCAGGCGTGTGTCTTCCTACAAGCAAGACTTCGTTTCAGGTAAATGCAGTCACTTTTCAGCTCAAACGAAGCTACATTGTTCACGAAGCTCACACGTTTCTCGCTCTTAACTGAAAAGCATTGGATGTTAGAGGACCTGTGGTTTGTACCAGTTTCATAAACAGAGTTGAACTAGATATGGTCCGTGTGTAGGAAACACAGTTCTTTTCTTCTGAGCACAATCACGTTTCCTTCTGTATTAGAGACTCTCGAAAGCAAGACCGTGCTTCTTGCTCTAAAGCAGAGTGTGTTTCATGGATGAGAACTCTGCCCTGTGTTTCCCTTCAGAAACGGAGTTAAATGCCAGGCTCTGTGTCTTTCTTCAAGCAAGACTTCGTTTCAGGGAAACGAAGTCACTTTTCAGCTCAAACGAAACTACATTGTTCACGAAGCTCACACGTTTCTCGCTCTTAACTGAAAAGCATTGGATGTTAGACGACCTGTGGATTCTATCAGTTTGAGAAACAGAGTTGAACCAGATATGGTCCGGGTGTGTAGGAAACACAGTTCTTTTGTTTTGAGCACACTCACGTTTACCTCTGTATTAGAGACTCTAGAAATCAAGAGCGTGCTTCTTGCTCTAAACCAGAGTGTGTTTCATGGATGAGAACTGTGCCCTGTGTTTCCCTTCAGAAACGGAGTTAAATGCCAGGCTCTGTGTCTTTCTTCAAGCAAGACTTCGTTTCAGGTAAACGAAGTCACTTTTCAGCTCAAACGAAGCTACATTGTTCACGAAGATCACACGTTTCTTGCTCTTAACTGAAAAGCATTGGATGTTAGTGGCCCTGAGGTTTGTATCAGTTTCAGAAACAGAGTTGAACTAGATATGGTCCGTGAGTGTAGGAAACACAGTTCTTTTGTTCTGAGCACACTCACGTTTCCCTCTGTATTAGAGACTCTAGAAAGCAAGAGCGTGCTTCTTGCTCTAAAGCAGAGTGTGTTTCATGGATGAGAACTGTGCCGTGTGTTTCCCTTCAGAAACGGAATTAAATGCCAGGCTCTGTGCCTTCCTACAAGCAAGACTTCATTTCAGGTGAACGCAGTCACTTTTCAGCTCAAATGAATTTACATTCTTCACAAAGCACACACGTTTCTCGCTCTTAACTGAAAAGCATTGGATGTTAGAGGACCTGTGGTTTGTACCAGTTTCAGAATCAGAGTTGAACTACATATGGTCCGTGTGTTTAGGAAACACAGTTCTTCTGTTCTGAGCAAACTCACGTTTCTGTCTGTATTAGAGACTCTAGAAAGCAAGACCGTGCTTCTTGCTATAAAGCAGAGTGTGTTTCATGGATGAGAACTGTACCGTGTGTTTCCCTTCAGAAACGGAGTTAAATGAAAGGCTCTGTGTCTTTCTTCAAGCAAGACTTCTTTTCAGGTAAACGAAGTCACTTTTCAACTCAAACGAAGCTGCATTGTTCACGAAGCTCACACGTTTCTCGCTCTTAACTGAAAAGTATTGGATGTTAGAGGACCTGTGGTTTGTATCAGTTTCAGAAACAGAGTTGAACTAGATATGGTCCGTGTGTAGGAAACACAGTTCTTTTGTTCTGAGCACACTCACGTTTCCCTCTGTATTAGAGACTCTCGAAACCAAGAGCGTGCTTCTTGCTCTAAAGCAGAGTGTGTTTCATGGATGAGAACTGTGCCGTGTATTTCCCTTCACAAACGGAGTTAAATGAAAGGCTCTGTGTCTTTCTTTAAGCAAGACTTCTTTTCAGGTAAACGAAGACACTTTTCAGCTCAAACGAAGCTGCATTGTTCACAAAGCTCACAAGTTTCTCGCTCTTAACTGAAAAGCTTTGGATTTTAGAGGACCTGTGGTTTGTATCAGTTACACAAACAGAGTTGAACTAGATATGGTCCGTGTATGTAGGAAACACAGTTCTTTTGTTCTGTGCACACTCACGTTTTCCTCTGTATTAGAGACTCTAGAAATCAAGAGCGTGCTTCTTGCTCTAAAGCAGAATGTGTTTCATGGATGAGAACTCTGCCCTGTGTTTCCCTTCATAAATGGAGTTAAATGCCAGGCGTGTGTCTTCCTACAAGCAAGACTTCGTTTCAGGTAAACGCAGTCACTTTTCAGGTCAAACGATGCTACATTGTTCACGAAGCTCACACGTTTCTCGCTCTTAACTGAAAAGCATTGGATGTTAGAGGACCTGTGATTTGTACCAGTTTCAGAATCAGAGTTGAACTAGATATGGTCCGTGTGTAGGAAACACAGTTCTTTTCTTCTGAGCACACTCACGTTTCCCTCTGTATTAGAGACTCTAGAAATCAAGAGCGTGCTTCTTGCTCTAAAGCAGAGTGTGTTTCATGGATGAGAACTGTGCCGTGTGTTTCCCTTCAGAAACGGAGTTAAATGCCAGGCTATGTGCCTCCCTACAAACAAGACCCCTTTTCAGGTAAACGCAGTCACTTTTCAGCTCAAACGAAGCTACATTGTTCACAAAGCTCACAAGTTTCTCGCTCTTAACTGAAAAGCATTGGATGTTAGAGGACCTGTGGTTTGTATCAGTTTCAGAAACAGAGTTGAACTAGATATGGTCCGTGTATGTAGGAAACACAGTTCTTTTGTTCTGTGCACACTCACGTTTTCCTCTGTATTAGAGACTCTAGAAATCAAGAGCGTGCTTCTTGCTCTAAAGCAGAATGTGTTTCATGGATGAGAACTCTGCCCTGTGTTTCCCTTCATAAATGGAGTTAAATGCCAGGCGTGTGTCTTCCTACAAGCAAGACTTCGTTTCAGGTAAACGCAGTCTCTTTTCAGCTCAAAGGATGCTACATTTTTCACGAAGTCAACACGTTTCTCGCTCTTATCTGAAAAGCATTGGATGTTAGAGGACCTGTGATTTGTACCAGTTTCAGAATCAGAGTTGAACTAGATATGGTCCGTGTGTGTAGGAAACACAGTACTTTAGTTCTGAGCACACTCACGTTCCCTCTGTATTAGAGACTCTAGAAAGCAAGAGCGTGCTTCTTGCTCTAAAGCAGGTTGTGTTTCATGGAAGAGAACTGTACCGTGTGTTTCCCTTCAGAAACGGAGTTAAATGCCAGTCTCTGTGTCTTTCTTCAATCAAGACTTCATTTCAGGTAAACGAAGTCACTTTTCAGCTCAAACGAAGATATATTGTTCACGAAGCTCACACGTTTCTCGCTCTTAACTGAAAAGCATTGGTTGTTAGTGGACCTGAGGTTTCTATCAGTTTCAGAAACAGAGTTCAACTAGATATGGTCCGTGTGTGTAGGAAACACAGTTCTTTTGTTCTGAGCACACTCACGTTTCCCTCTGTATTAGAGACTCTAGAAATCAAGAGCGTGCTTCTTGCTCTAAAGCAGAGTGTGTTTCATGGATGAGAACTGTGCCCTGTGTTTCCCTTCAGAAACGGAGTTAAATGCCAGGCTCTGTGTCTTCCTTCAAGCAAGACTACGTTTCAGGTAAATGCAGTCGCTTTTCAGCTCAAACGAATCTACATTGTTCACAAAGCTCACACGTTTCTCGCTCTTAACTGAAAAGCATTGCATGTTAGAGGACCTGTGGTTTGTATCAGTTTCAGAAACAGAGTTGAACTAGATATGGTCCGTGTATGTAGGAAACATAGTTCTTTTGTTCTGAGCACACTCACGTTTTCCTCTGTATTAGAGACTCTAGAAATCAAGAGCGTGCTTCTTGCTCTAAAGCAGAGTGTGTTTCATGGATGAGAACTCTGCCCTGTGTTTCCCTTCATAAATTGAGTTAAATGCCAGGCGTGTGTCTTCCTACAAGCAAGACTTCGTTCAGGGTAAACGCAGTCACTTTTCAGCTCAAACGATGCTACATTGTTCACGAAGCTCACACGTTTCTCGCTCTTAACTGAAAAGCATTGGATGTTAGAGGACCTGTGGTTTGTACCAGTTTCATAAACAGAGTTGAACTAGATATGGTCCGTGTGTAGGAAACACAGTTCTTTTCTTCTGAGCACAATCACGTTTCCTTCTGTATTAGAGACTCTCGAAAGCAAGACCGTGCTTCTTGCTCTAAAGCAGAGTGTGTTTCATGGATGAGAACTCTGCCCTGTGTTTCCCTTCAGAAACGGAGTTAAATGCCAGGCTCTGTGTCTTTCTTCAAGCAAGACTTCGTTTCAGGTAAACGAAGTCACTTTTCAGCTCAAACGAAGCTACATTGTTCACGAAGCTCACACGTTTATCGCTCTTAACTGAAAAGCATTGGATGTTAGACGACCTGTGGATTCTATCAGTTTCAGAAACAGAGTTGAACCAGATATGGTCCGGGTGTGTAGGAAACACAGTTCTTTTGTATTGAGCACACTCACGTTTACCTCTGTATTAGAGACTCTAGAAATCAAGAGCGTGCTTCTTGCTCTAAAGCAGAGTGTGTTTCATGGATGAGAACTGTGCCCTGTGTTTCCCTTCAGAAACGGTGTTAAATGCCAGGCTCTGTGTCTTCCTTCAAGCAAGACTACGTTTCAGGTAAATGCAGTCGCTTTTCAGCTCAAACGAATCTACATTGTTCACAAAGCTCACACGTTTCTCGCTCTTAACTGAAAAGCATTGCATGTTAGAGGACCTGTGGTTTGTATCAGTTTCAGAAACAGAGTTGAACTAGATATGGTCCGTGTATGTAGGAAACATAGTTCTTTTGTTCTGAGCACACTCACGTTTTCCTCTGTATTAGAGACTCTAGAAATCAAGAGCGTGCTTCTTGCTCTAAAGCAGAGTGTGTTTCATGGATGAGAACTCTGCCCTGTGTTTCCCTTCATAAATGGAGTTAAATGCCAGGCGTGTGTCTTCCTACAAGCAAGACTTCGTTTCAGGTAAATGCAGTCACTTTTCAGCTCAAACGAAGCTACATTGTTCACGAAGCTCACACGTTTCTCGCTCTTAACTGAAAAGCATTGGATGTTAGAGGACCTGTGGTTTGTACCAGTTTCATAAACAGAGTTGAACTAGATATGGTCCGTGTGTAGGAAACACAGTTCTTTTCTTCTGAGCACAATCACGTTTCCTTCTGTATTAGAGACTCTCGAAAGCAAGACCGTGCTTCTTGCTCTAAAGCAGAGTGTGTTTCATGGATGAGAACTCTGCCCTGTGTTTCCCTTCAGAAACGGAGTTAAATGCCAGGCTCTGTGTCTTTCTTCAAGCAAGACTTCGTTTCAGGGAAACGAAGTCACTTTTCAGCTCAAACGAAACTACATTGTTCACGAAGCTCACACGTTTCTCGCTCTTAACTGAAAAGCATTGGATGTTAGACGACCTGTGGATTCTATCAGTTTGAGAAACAGAGTTGAACCAGATATGGTCCGGGTGTGTAGGAAACACAGTTCTTTTGTTTTGAGCACACTCACGTTTACCTCTGTATTAGAGACTCTAGAAATCAAGAGCGTGCTTCTTGCTCTAAACCAGAGTGTGTTTCATGGATGAGAACTGTGCCCTGTGTTTCCCTTCAGAAACGGAGTTAAATGCCAGGCTCTGTGTCTTTCTTCAAGCAAGACTTCGTTTCAGGTAAACGAAGTCACTTTTC
Organism: Onychomys leucogaster; assembly: GCA_949786385.1. Classification (NCBI taxonomy): domain Eukaryota; kingdom Metazoa; phylum Chordata; class Mammalia; order Rodentia; family Cricetidae; genus Onychomys; species Onychomys leucogaster. The sequence continues at coordinate 1,193,096 of CATKUP010000142.1, forward strand.
AGCTCAAACGAAGCTACATTGTTCACAAAGATCACACGTTTCTTGCTCTTAACTGAAAAGCATTGGATGTTAGTGGCCCTGAGGTTTGTATCAGTTTCAGAAACAGAGTTGAACTAGATATGGTCCGTGAGTGTAGGAAACACAGTTCTTTTGTTCTGAGCACACTCACGTTTCCCTCTGTATTAGAGACTCTAGAAAGCAAGAGCGTGCTTCTTGCTCTAAAGCAGAGTGTGTTTCATGGATGAGAACTGTGCCGTGTGTTTCCCTTCAGAAACGGAATTAAATGCCAGGCTCTGTGCCTTCCTACAAGCAAGACTTCATTTCAGGTGAACGCAGTCACTTTTCAGCTCAAATGAATTTACATTCTTCACAAAGCACACACGTTTCTCGCTCTTAACTGAAAAGCATTGGATGTTAGAGGACCTGTGGTTTGTACCAGTTTCAGAATCAGAGTTGAACTACATATGGTCCGTGTGTTTAGGAAACACAGTTCTTCTGTTCTGAGCAAACTCACGTTTCTGTCTGTATTAGAGACTCTAGAAAGCAAGACCGTGCTTCTTGCTATAAAGCAGAGTGTGTTTCATGGATGAGAACTGTACCGTGTGTTTCCCTTCAGAAACGGAGTTAAATGAAAGGCTCTGTGTCTTTCTTCAAGCAAGACTTCTTTTCAGGTAAACGAAGTCACTTTTCAACTCAAACGAAGCTGCATTGTTCACGAAGCTCACACGTTTCTCGCTCTTAACTGAAAAGTATTGGATGTTAGAGGACCTGTGGTTTGTATCAGTTTCAGAAACAGAGTTGAACTAGATATGGTCCGTGTGTAGGAAACACAGTTCTTTTGTTCTGAGCACACTCACGTTTCCCTCTGTATTAGAGACTCTCGAAACCAAGAGCGTGCTTCTTGCTCTAAAGCAGAGTGTGTTTCATGGATGAGAACTGTGCCGTGTATTTCCCTTCACAAACGGAGTTAAATGAAAGGCTCTGTGTCTTTCTTCAAGCAAGACTTCTTTTCAGGTAAACGAAGACACTTTTCAGCTCAAACGAAGCTGCATTGTTCACAAAGCTCACAAGTTTCTCGCTCTTAACTGAAAAGCTTTGGATTTTAGAGGACCTGTGGTTTGTATCAGTTACACAAACAGAGTTGAACTAGATATGGTCCGTGTATGTAGGAAACACAGTTCTTTTGTTCTGTGCACACTCACGTTTTCCTCTGTATTAGAGACTCTAGAAATCAAGAGCGTGCTTCTTGCTCTAAAGCAGAATGTGTTTCATGGATGAGAACTCTGCCCTGTGTTTCCCTTCATAAATGGAGTTAAATGCCAGGCGTGTGTCTTCCTACAAGCAAGACTTCGTTTCAGGTAAACGCAGTCACTTTTCAGGTCAAACGATGCTACATTGTTCACGAATTCAACCCGTTTCTCGCTCTTAACTGAAAAGCATTGGATGTTAGAGGACCTGTGATTTGTACCAGTTTCAGAATCAGAGTTGAACTAGATATGGTCCGTGTGTAGGAAACACAGTTCTTTTCTTCTGAGCACACTCACGTTTCCCTCTGTATTAGAGACTCTAGAAATCAAGAGCGTGCTTCTTGCTCTAAAGCAGAGTGTGTTTCATGGATGAGAACTGTGCCGTGTGTTTCCCTTCAGAAACGGAGTTAAATGCCAGGCTATGTGCCTCCCTACAAACAAGACCCCTTTTCAGGTAAACGCAGTCACTTTTCAGCTCAAACGAAGCTACATTGTTCACAAAGCTCACAAGTTTCTCGCTCTTAACTGAAAAGCATTGGATGTTAGAGGACCTGTGGTTTGTATCAGTTTCAGAAACAGAGTTGAACTAGATATGGTCCGTGTATGTAGGAAACACAGTTCTTTTGTTCTGTGCACACTCACGTTTTCCTCTGTATTAGAGACTCTAGAAATCAAGAGCGTGCTTCTTGCTCTAAAGCAGAATGTGTTTCATGGATGAGAACTCTGCCCTGTGTTTCCCTTCATAAATGGAGTTAAATGCCAGGCGTGTGTCTTCCTACAAGCAAGACTTCGTTTCAGGTAAACGCAGTCTCTTTTCAGCTCAAAGGATGCTACATTTTTCACGAAGTCAACACGTTTCTCGCTCTTATCTGAAAAGCATTGGATGTTAGAGGACCTGTGATTTGTACCAGTTTCAGAATCAGAGTTGAACTAGATATGGTCCGTGTGTGTAGGAAACACAGTACTTTAGTTCTGAGCACACTCACGTTCCCTCTGTATTAGAGACTCTAGAAAGCAAGAGCGTGCTTCTTGCTCTAAAGCAGGTTGTGTTTCATGGAAGAGAACTGTACCGTGTGTTTCCCTTCAGAAACGGAGTTAAATGCCAGTCTCTGTGTCTTTCTTCAATCAAGACTTCATTTCAGGTAAACGAAGTCACTTTTCAGCTCAAACGAAGATATATTGTTCACGAAGCTCACACGTTTCTCGCTCTTAACTGAAAAGCATTGGTTGTTAGTGGACCTGAGGTTTCTATCAGTTTCAGAAACAGAGTTCAACTAGATATGGTCCGTGTGTGTAGGAAACACAGTTCTTTTGTTCTGAGCACACTCACGTTTCCCTCTGTATTAGAGACTCTAGAAATCAAGAGCGTGCTTCTTGCTCTAAAGCAGAGTGTGTTTCATGGATGAGAACTGTGCCCTGTGTTTCCCTTCAGAAACGGAGTTAAATGCCAGGCTCTGTGTCTTCCTTCAAGCAAGACTACGTTTCAGGTAAATGCAGTCGCTTTTCAGCTCAAACGAATCTACATTGTTCACAAAGCTCACACGTTTCTCGCTCTTAACTGAAAAGCATTGCATGTTAGAGGACCTGTGGTTTGTATCAGTTTCAGAAACAGAGTTGAACTAGATATGGTCCGTGTATGTAGGAAACATAGTTCTTTTGTTCTGAGCACACTCACGTTTTCCTCTGTATTAGAGACTCTAGAAATCAAGAGCGTGCTTCTTGCTCTAAAGCAGAGTGTGTTTCATGGATGAGAACTCTGCCCTGTGTTTCCCTTCATAAATTGAGTTAAATGCCAGGCGTGTGTCTTCCTACAAGCAAGACTTCGTTCAGGGTAAACGCAGTCACTTTTCAGCTCAAACGATGCTACATTGTTCACTAAGCTCACACGTTTCTCGCTCTTAACTGAAAAGCATTGGATGTTAGAGGACCTGTGGTTTGTACCAGTTTCATAAACAGAGTTGAACTAGATATGGTCCGTGTGTAGGAAACACAGTTCTTTTCTTCTGAGCACAATCACGTTTCCTTCTGTATTAGAGACTCTCGAAAGCAAGACCGTGCTTCTTGCTCTAAAGCAGAGTGTGTTTCATGGATGAGAACTCTGCCCTGTGTTTCCCTTCAGAAACGGAGTTAAATGCCAGGCTCTGTGTCTTTCTTCAAGCAAGACTTCGTTTCAGGTAAACGAAGTCACTTTTCAGCTCAAACGAAGCTACATTGTTCACGAAGCTCACACGTTTATCGCTCTTAACTGAAAAGCATTGGATGTTAGACGACCTGTGGATTCTATCAGTTTCAGAAACAGAGTTGAACCAGATATGGTCCGGGTGTGTAGGAAACACAGTTCTTTTGTATTGAGCACACTCACGTTTACCTCTGTATTAGAGACTCTAGAAATCAAGAGCGTGCTTCTTGCTCTAAAGCAGAGTGTGTTTCATGGATGAGAACTGTGCCCTGTGTTTCCCTTCAGAAACGGTGTTAAATGCCAGGCTCTGTGTCTTCCTTCAAGCAAGACTACGTTTCAGGTAAATGCAGTCGCTTTTCAGCTCAAACGAATCTACATTGTTCACGAAGCTCACACGTTTTCGCTCTTAACTGAAAAGCATTGGATGTTAGAGGACCTGTGGTTTGTACCAGTTTCATAAACAGAGTTGAACTAGATATGGTCCGTGTGTAGGAAACACAGTTCTTTTGTTCTGAGCACACTCACGTTTCCCTCTGTATTAGAGACTCTAGAAATCAAGAGCGTGCTTCTTGCTCTAAAGCAGAGTGTGTTTCATGGATGAGAACTGTGCCCTGTGTTTCCCTTCAGAAACGGAGTTAAATGCCAGGCTCTGTGTCTTTCTTCAAGCAAGACTTCGTTTCAGGTAAACGAAGTCACTTTTCAGCTCAAACGAAGCTACATTGTTCACGAAGCTCACACGTTTATCGCTCTTAACTGAAAAGCATTGGATGTTAGTGGCCCTGAGGTTTGTATCAGTTTCAGAAACAGAGTTGAACTAGATATGGTCCGTGAGTGTAGGAAACACAGTTCTTTTGTTCTGAGCACACTCACGTTTCCCTCTGTATTAGAGACTCTAGAAATCAAGAGCGTGCTTCTTGCTCTAAAGCAGAGTGTGTTTCATGGATGAGAACTGTGCCCTGTGTTTCCCTTCAGAAACGGAGTTAAATGCCAGGCTCTGTGTCTTTCTTCAAGTAAGACTTCGTTTCAGGTAAACGAAGTCACTTTTCAGCTCAAACGAAGCTACATTGTTCACGAAGCTCACACGTTTCTCGCTCTTAACTGAAAAGCATTGGGTGTTAGTGGCCCTGAGGTTTGTATCAGTTTCAGAAACAGAGTTGAACTAGATATGGTCCGTGAGTGTAGGAAACACAGTTCTTTTGTTCTGAGCACACTCACGTTTCCCTCTGTATTAGAGACTCTAGAAATCAAGAGCGTGCTTCTTGCTCTAAAGCAGAGTGTGTTTCATGGATGAGAACTGTGCCCTGTGTTTCCCTTCAGAAACGGAGTTAAATGCCAGGCTCTGTGTCTTCCTTCAAGCAAGACTACGTTTCAGGTAAATGCAGTCGCTTTTCAGCTCAAACGAATCTACATTGTTCACAAAGCTCACACGTTTCTCGCTCTTAACTGAAAAGCATTGGATGTTAGACGACCTGTGGATTCTATCAGTTTCAGAAACAGTGTTGAACCAGATATGGTCCGGGTGTGTAGGAAACACAGTTCTTTTGTTTTGAGCACACTCACGTTTACCTGTGTATTAGAGACTCTAGAAATCAAGAGCGTGCTTCCTGCTCTAAAGCAGAGTGTGTTTCATGGATGAGAACTGTGCCCTGTGTTTCCCTTCAGAAACGGAGTTAAATGCCAGGCTCTGTGTCTTTCTTCAAGCAAGACTTCGTTTCAGGTAAACGAAGTCACTTTTCAGCTCAAACGAAGCTACATTGTTCACGAAGCTCACACGTTTCTCGCTCTTAACTGAAAAGCATTGGATGTTAGTGGCCCTGAGGTTTGTATCAGTTTCAGAAACAGAGTTGAACTAGATATGGTCCGTGAGTGTAGGAAACACAGTTCTTTTGTTCTGAGCACACTCACGTTAACCTCTGTATTAGAGACTCTAGAAATCAAGAGCGTGCTTCTTGCTCTAAAGCAGAGTGTGTTTCATGGATGAGAACTGTACCGTGTGTTTCCCTTCAGAAACGGAGTTAAATGCCAGGCTCTGTGTCTTCCTTCAAGCAAGACTACGTTTCAGGTAAATGCAGTCGCTTTTCAGCTCAAACGAATCTACATTGTTCACAAAGCTCACACGTGTCTCGCTCTTAACTGAAAAGCATTGGATGTTAGAGGACCTGTGGTTTGTATCAGTTTCAGAAACAGAGTTGAACTAGATATGGTCCGTGTATGTAGGAAACACAGTTCTTTTGTTCTGAGCAAACTCACGTTTCTGTCTGTATTAGAGACTCTAGAAAGCAAGACCGTGCTTCTTGCTATAAAGCAGAGTGTGTTTCATGGATGAGAACTGTACCGTGTGTTTCCCTTCAGAAACGGAGTTAAATGAAAGGCTCTGTGTCTTTCTTCAAGCAAGACTTCTTTTCAGGTAAACGAAGTCACTTTTCAACTCAAACGAAGCTGCATTGTTCACGAAGCTCACACGTTTCTCGCTCTTAACTGAAAAGTATTGGATGTTAGAGGACCTGTGGTTTGTATCAGTTTCAGAAACAGAGTTGAACTAGATATGGTCCGTGTGTAGGAAACACAGTTCTTTTGTTCTGAGCACACTCACGTTTCCCTCTGTATTAGAGACTCTCGAAACCAAGAGCGTGCTTCTTGCTCTAAAGCAGAGTGTGTTTCATGGATGAGAACTGTGCCGTGTATTTCCCTTCAGAAACGGAGTTAAATGCCAGGCTCTGTGTCTTCCTACAAGCAAGACTTCGTTTCAGGTGAACGCAGTCACTTTTCAGCTCAAACGAAGCTACATTGTTCACGAAGCTCACACGTTTCTCGCTCTTAACTGAAAAGCATTGGATTTTAGAGGACCTGTGATTTGTACCAGTTTCAGAATCAGAGTTGAACTAGATATGGTCCATGTGTGTAGGAAACACAGTACTTTTGTTCTGAGCACACTCACGTTTCCCTCTGTATTAGAGACTCTAGAAATCAAGAGCGTGCTTCTTGCTCTAAAGCAGAGTGTGTTTCATGGATGAGAACTGTACCGTGTGTTTCCCTTCAGAAACGGAGTTAAATGCCAGGCTCTGTGTCTTCCTTCAAGCAAGACTACGTTTCAGGTAAATGCAGTCGCTTTTCAGCTCAAACGAATCTACATTGTTCACAAAGCTCACACGTTTCTCGCTCTTAACTGAAAAGCATTGCATGTTAGAGGACCTGTGGTTTGTATCAGTTTCAGAAACAGAGTTGAACTAGATATGGTCCGTGTATGTAGGAAACATAGTTCTTTTGTTCTGAGCACACTCACGTTTTCCTCTGTATTAGAGACTCTAGAAATCAAGAGCGTGCTTCTTGCTCTAAAGCAGAGTGTGTTTCATGGATGAGAACTCTGCCCTGTGTTTCCCTTCATAAATTGAGTTAAATGCCAGGCGTGTGTCTTCCTACAAGCAAGACTTCGTTCAGGGTAAACGCAGTCACTTTTCAGCTCAAACGATGCTACATTGTTCACGAAGCTCACACGTTTCTCGCTCTTAACTGAAAAGCATTGGATGTTAGAGGACCTGTGGTTTGTACCAGTTTCATAAACAGAGTTGAACTAGATATGGTCCGTGTGTAGGAAACACAGTTCTTTTCTTCTGAGCACAATCACGTTTCCTTCTGTATTAGAGACTCTCGAAAGCAAGACCGTGCTTCTTGCTCTAAAGCAGAGTGTGTTTCATGGATGAGAACTCTGCCCTGTGTTTCCCTTCAGAAACGGAGTTAAATGCCAGGCTCTGTGTCTTTCTTCAAGCAAGACTTCGTTTCAGGTAAACGAAGTCACTTTTCAGCTCAAACGAAGCTACATTGTTCACGAAGCTCACACGTTTATCGCTCTTAACTGAAAAGCATTGGATGTTAGACGACCTGTGGATTCTATCAGTTTCAGAAACAGAGTTGAACCAGATATGGTCCGGGTGTGTAGGAAACACAGTTCTTTTGTATTGAGCACACTCACGTTTACCTCTGTATTAGAGACTCTAGAAATCAAGAGCGTGCTTCTTGCTCTAAAGCAGAGTGTGTTTCATGGATGAGAACTGTGCCCTGTGTTTCCCTTCAGAAACGGTGTTAAATGCCAGGCTCTGTGTCTTCCTTCAAGCAAGACTACGTTTCAGGTAAATGCAGTCGCTTTTCAGCTCAAACGAATCTACATTGTTCACGAAGCTCACACGTTTTCGCTCTTAACTGAAAAGCATTGGATGTTAGAGGACCTGTGGTTTGTACCAGTTTCATAAACAGAGTTGAACTAGATATGGTCCGTGTGTAGGAAACACAGTTCTTTTGTTCTTAGCACACTCACGTTTCCCTCTGTATTAGAGACTCTAGAAATCAAGAGCGTGCTTCTTGCTCTAAAGCAGAGTGTGTTTCATGGATGAGAACTGTGCCCTGTGTTTCCCTTCAGAAACGGAGTTAAATGCCAGGCTCTGTGTCTTTCTTCAAGCAAGACTTCGTTTCAGGTAAACGAAGTCACTTTTCAGCTCAAACGAAGCTACATTGTTCACGAAGCTCACACGTTTATCGCTCTTAACTGAAAAGCATTGGATGTTAGTGGCCCTGAGGTTTGTATCAGTTTCAGAAACAGAGTTGAACTAGATATGGTCCGTGAGTGTAGGAAACACAGTTCTTTTGTTCTGAGCACACTCACGTTTCCCTCTGTATTAGAGACTCTAGAAATCAAGAGCGTGCTTCTTGCTCTAAAGCAGAGTGTGTTTCATGGATGAGAACTGTGCCCTGTGTTTCCCTTCAGAAACGGAGTTAAATGCCAGGCTCTGTGTCTTTCTTCAAGTAAGACTTCGTTTCAGGTAAACGAAGTCACTTTTCAGCTCAAACGAAGCTACATTGTTCACGAAGCTCACACGTTTCTCGCTCTTAACTGAAAAGCATTGGGTGTTAGTGGCCCTGAGGTTTGTATCAGTTTCAGAAACAGAGTTGAACTAGATATGGTCCGTGAGTGTAGGAAACACAGTTCTTTTGTTCTGAGCACACTCACGTTTCCCTCTGTATTAGAGACTCTAGAAATCAAGAGCGTGCTTCTTGCTCTAAAGCAGAGTGTGTTTCATGGATGAGAACTGTGCCCTGTGTTTCCCTTCAGAAACGGAGTTAAATGCCAGGCTCTGTGTCTTCCTTCAAGCAAGACTACGTTTCAGGTAAATGCAGTCGCTTTTCAGCTCAAACGAATCTACATTGTTCACAAAGCTCACACGTTTCTCGCTCTTAACTGAAAAGCATTGCATGTTAGAGGACCTGTGGTTTGTATCAGTTTCAGAAACAGAGTTGAACTAGATATGGTCCGTGTATGTAGGAAACACAGTTCTTTTGTTCTGAGCACACTCACGTTTTCCTCTGTGTTAGAGACTCTAGAAATCAAGAGCGTGCTTCTTGCTCTAAAGCAGAGTGTGTTTCATGGATGAGAACTCTGCCCTGTGTTTCACATCATAAATGGAGTTAAATGCCCGGCGTGTGTCTTCCTATAATCAAGACTTCGTTTCAGTTAAACGCAGTCACTTTTCAGCTCATACGAAGCTACATTGTTCACGAAGCTCACACGTTTCTCGCTCTTAACTGAAAAGCATTGGATGTTAGAGGACCTGTGGTTTGTACCAGTTTCAGAATCAGAGTTGAACTACATATGGTCCGTGTGTTTAGGAAACACAGTTCTTTTGTTCTGAGCAAACTCACGTTTCTGTCTGTATTAGAGACTCTAGAAAGCAAGACCGTGCTTCTTGCTATAAAGCAGAGTGTGTTTCATGGATGAGAACTGTACCGTGTGTTTCCCTTCAGAAACGGAGTTAAATGAAAGGCTCTGTGTCTTTCTTCAAGCAAGACTTCTTTTCAGGTAAACGAAGTCACTTTTCAACTCAAACGAAGCTGCATTGTTCACGAAGCTCACACGTTTCTCGCTCTTAACTGAAAAGTATTGGATGTTAGAGGACCTGTGGTTTGTATCAGTTTCAGAAACAGAGTTGAACTAGATATGGTCCGTGTGTAGGAAACACAGTTCTTTTGTTCTGAGCACACTCACGTTTCCCTCTGTATTAGAGACTCTCGAAACCAAGAGCGTGCTTCTTGCTCTAAAGCAGAGTGTGTTTCATGGATGAGAACTGTGCCGTGTATTTCCCTTCAGAAACGGAGTTAAATGCCAGGCTCTGTGTCTTCCTACAAGCAAGACTTCGTTTCAGGTGAACGCAGTCACTTTTCAGCTCAAACGAAGCTACATTGTTCACGAAGCTCACACGTTTCTCGCTCTTAACTGAAAAGCATTGGATTTTAGAGGACCTGTGATTTGTACCAGTTTCAGAATCAGAGTTGAACTAGATATGGTCCATGTGTGTAGGAAACACAGTACTTTTGTTCTGAGCACACTCACGTTTCCCTCTGTATTAGAGACTCTAGAAATCAAGAGCGTGCTTCTTGCTCTAAAGCAGAGTGTGTTTCATGGATGAGAACTGTACCGTGTGTTTCCCTTCAAAAACGGAGTTAAATGCCAGGCTCTGTGTCTTCCTTCAAGCAAGACTACGTTTCAGGTAAATGCAGTCGCTTTTCAGCTCAAACGAATCTACATTGTTCACAAAGCTCACACGTTTCTCGCTCTTAACTGAAAAGCATTGGATGTTAGAGGACCTGTGGTTTGTATCAGTTTCAGAAACAGAGTTGAACTAGATATGGTCCGTGAATGTAGGAAACACAGTTCTTTTGTATTGAGCACACTCACGTTTTCCTCTGTGTTAGAGACTCTAGAAATCAAGAGCGTGCTTCTTGCTCTAAAGCAGAGTGTGTTTCATGGATGAGAACTCTGCCCTGTGTTTCCCTTCAGAAACGGAGTTAAATGCCAGGCTCTGTGTCTTTCTTCAAGCAAGACTTCGTTTCAGGTAAATGAAGTCACTTTTCAGCTCAAACGAAGCTACATTGTTCACGAAGCTCACACGTTTCTCGCTCTTAACTGAAAAGCATTGGATGTTAGACGACCTGTGGATTCTATCAGTTTCAGAAACAGTGTTGAACCAGATATGGTCCGGGTGTGTAGGAAACACAGTTCTTTTGTTTTGAGCACACTCACGTTTACCTGTGTATTAGAGACTCTAGAAATCAAGAGCGTGCTTCCTGCTCTAAAGCAGAGTGTGTTTCATGGATGAGAACTGTGCCCTGTGTTTCCCTTCAGAAACGGAGTTAAATGCCAGGCTCTGTGTCTTTCTTCAAGCAAGACTTCGTTTCAGGTAAACGAAGTCACTTTTCAGCTCAAACGAAGCTACATTGTTCACGAAGCTCACACGTTTCTCGCTCTTAACTGAAAAGCATTGGATGTTAGTGGCCCTGAGGTTTGTATCAGTTTCAGAAACAGAGTTGAACTAGATATGGTCCGTGAGTGTAGGAAACACAGTTCTTTTGTTCTGAGCACACTCACGTTTCCCTCTGTATTAGAGACTCTAGAAATCAAGAGCGTGCTTCTTGCTCTAAAGCAGAGTGTGTTTCATGGATGAGAACTGTACCGTGTGTTTCCCTTCAGAAACGGAGTTAAATGCCAGGCTCTGTGTCTTCCTTCAAGCAAGACTACGTTTCAGGTAAATGCAGTCGCTTTTCAGCTCAAACGAATCTACATTGTTCACAAAGCTCACACGTGTCTCGCTCTTAACTGAAAAGCATTGGATGTTAGAGGACCTGTGGTTTGTATCAGTTTCAGAAACAGAGTTGAACTAGATATGGTCCGTGTATGTAGGAAACACAGTTCTTTTGTTCTGAGCAAACTCACGTTTCTGTCTGTATTAGAGACTCTAGAAAGCAAGACCGTGCTTCTTGCTATAAAGCAGAGTGTGTTTCATGGATGAGAACTGTACCGTGTGTTTCCCTTCAGAAACGGAGTTAAATGAAAGGCTCTGTGTCTTTCTTCAAGCAAGACTTCTTTTCAGGTAAACGAAGTCACTTTTCAACTCAAACGAAGCTGCATTGTTCACGAAGCTCACACGTTTCTCGCTCTTAACTGAAAAGTATTGGATGTTAGAGGACCTGTGGTTTGTATCAGTTTCAGAAACAGAGTTGAACTAGATATGGTCCGTGTGTAGGAAACACAGTTCTTTTGTTCTGAGCACACTCACGTTTCCCTCTGTATTAGAGACTCTCGAAACCAAGAGCGTGCTTCTTGCTCTAAAGCAGAGTGTGTTTCATGGATGAGAACTGTGCCGTGTATTTCCCTTCAGAAACGGAGTTAAATGCCAGGCTCTGTGTCTTCCTACAAGCAAGACTTCGTTTCAGGTGAACGCAGTCACTTTTCAGCTCAAACGAAGCTACATTGTTCACGAAGCTCACACGTTTCTCGCTCTTAACTGAAAAGCATTGGATTTTAGAGGACCTGTGATTTGTACCAGTTTCAGAATCAGAGTTGAACTAGATATGGTCCATGTGTGTAGGAAACACAGTACTTTTGTTCTGAGCACACTCACGTTTCCCTCTGTATTAGAGACTCTAGAAATCAAGAGCGTGCTTCTTGCTCTAAAGCAGAGTGTGTTTCATGGATGAGAACTGTACCGTGTGTTTCCCTTCAGAAACGGAGTTAAATGCCAGGCTCTGTGTCTTCCTTCAAGCAAGACTACGTTTCAGGTAAATGCAGTCGCTTTTCAGCTCAAACGAATCTACATTGTTCACAAAGCTCACACGTTTCTCGCTCTTAACTGAAAAGCATTGGATGTTAGAGGACCTGTGGTTTGTATCAGTTTCAGAAACAGAGTTGAACTAGATATGGTCCGTGAATGTAGGAAACACAGTTCTTTTGTATTGAGCACACTCACGTTTTCCTCTGTGTTAGAGACTCTAGAAATCAAGAGCGTGCTTCTTGCTCTAAAGCAGAGTGTGTTTCATGGATGAGAACTCTGCCCTGTGTTTCCCTTCAGAAACGGAGTTAAATGCCAGGCTCTGTGTCTTTCTTCAAGCAAGACTTCGTTTCAGGTAAATGAAGTCACTTTTCAGCTCAAACGAAGCTACATTGTTCACGAAGCTCACACGTTTCTCGCTCTTAACTGAAAAGCATTGGATGTTAGACGACCTGTGGATTCTATCAGTTTCAGAAACAGTGTTGAACCAGATATGGTCCGGGTGTGTAGGAAACACAGTTCTTTTGTTTTGAGCACACTCACGTTTACCTGTGTATTAGAGACTCTAGAAATCAAGAGCGTGCTTCCTGCTCTAAAGCAGAGTGTGTTTCATGGATGAGAACTGTGCCCTGTGTTTCCCTTCAGAAACGGAGTTAAATGCCAGGCTCTGTGTCTTTCTTCAAGCAAGACTTCGTTTCAGGTAAACGAAGTCACTTTTCAGCTCAAACGAAGCTACATTGTTCACGAAGCTCACACGTTTCTCGCTCTTAACTGAAAAGCATTGGATGTTAGTGGCCCTGAGGTTTGTATCAGTTTCAGAAACAGAGTTGAACTAGATATGGTCCGTGAGTGTAGGAAACACAGTTCTTTTGTTCTGAGCACACTCACTTTTCCCTCTGTATTAGAGACTCTAGAAATCAAGAGCGTGCTTCTTGCTCTAAAGCAGAGTGTGTTTCATGGATGAGAACTGTACCGTGTGTTTCCCTTCAGAAACGGAGTTAAATGCCAGGCTCTGTGTCTTCCTTCAAGCAAGACTACGTTTCAGGTAAATGCAGTCGCTTTTCAGCTCAAACGAATCTACATTGTTCACAAAGCTCACACGTGTCTCGCTCTTAACTGAAAAGCATTGGATGTTAGAGGACCTGTGGTTTGTATCAGTTTCAGAAACATAGTTGAACTAGATATGGTCCGTGTATGTAGGAAACACAGTTCTTTTGTTCTGAGCACACTCACGTTTTCCTCTGCGTTAGAGACTCTAGAAATCAAGAGCGTGCTTCTTGCTCTAAAGCAGAGTGTGTTTCATGGATGAGAACTCTGCCCTGTGTTTCACATCATAAATGGAGTTAAATGCCCGGCGTGTGTCTTCCTACAAGCAAGACTTCGTTTCAGGTAAACGCAGTCACTTTTCAGCTCAAACGAAGCTACATTGTTCACGAAGCTCACACGTTTCTCGCTCTTAAGTGAAAAGCATTGGATGTTAGAGGACCTGTGGTTTGTACCAGTTTCAGAATCAGAGTTGAACTACATATGGCCCGTGTGTTTAGGAAACACAGTTCTTTTGCTCTGAGCAAACTCACGTTTCCCTCTGTATTAGAGACTCTAGAAATCAAGAGCGTGCTTCTTGCTCTAAAGCAGAGTGTGTTTCATGGATGAGAACTGTACCGTGTGTTTCCCTTCAGAAACGGAGTTAAATGCCAGGCTCTGTGTCTTCCTTCAAGCAAGACTACGTTTCAGGTAAATGCAGTCGCTTTTCAGCTCAAACGAATCTACATTGTTCACAAAGCTCACACGTTTCTCGCTCTTAACTGAAAAGCATTGGATGTTAGAGGACCTGTGGTTTGTATCAGTTTCAGAAACAGAGTTGAACTAGATATGGTCCGTGTATGTAGGAAACACAGTTCTTTTGTTCTGAGCACACTCACGTTTTCCTCTGTGTTAGAGACTCTAGAAATCAAGAGCGTGCTTCTTGCTCTAAAGCAGAGTGTGTTTCATGGATGAGAACTCTGCCCTGTGTTTCCCTTCAGAAACGGAGTTAAATGCCAGGCTCTGTGTCTTTCTTCAAGCAAGACTTCGTTTCAGGTAAATGAAGTCACTTTTCAGCTCAAACGAAGCTACATTGTTCACGAAGCTCACACGTTTCTCGCTCTTAACTGAAAAGCATTGGATGTTAGACGACATGTGGATTCTATCAGTTTCAGAAACAGAGTTGAACCAGATATGGTCCGGGTGTGTAGGAAACACAGTTCTTTTGTTTTGAGCACACTCAGGTTTCCCTCTGTATTAGAGACTCTAGAAATCAAGAGCGTGCTTCTTGCTCTAAAGCAGAGTGTGTTTCATGGATGAGAACTGTGCCCTGTGTTTCCCTTCAGAAACGGAGTTAAATGCCAGGCTCTGTGTCTTTCTTCAAGCACGACTTCGTTTCAGGTAAACGAAGTCACTTTTCAGCTCAAACGAAGCTACATTGTTCACGAAGCTCACACGTTTCTCGCTCTTAACTGAAAAGCATTGGATGTTAGTGGTCCTGAGGTTTGTATCAGTTTCAGAAACAGAGTTTAACTAGATAAGGTCCGTGAGTGTAGGAAACACAGTTCTTTTGTTCTGAGCACACTCACGTTTCCCTCTGTATTAGAGACACTAGAAATCAAGAGCGTGCTTCTTGCTCTAAAGCAGAGTGTGTTTCATGGATGAGAACTGTACCGTTTGTTTCCCTTCAGAAACGGAGTTAAATGCCAGGCTCTGTGTCTTCCTTCAAGCAAGACTACGTTTCAGGTAAATGCAGTCGCTTTTCAGCTCAAACGAATCTACATTGTTCACAAAGCTCACACGTGTCTCGCTCTTAACTGAAAAGCATTGGATGTTAGAGGACCTGTGGTTTGTATCAGTTTCAGAAACAGAGTTGAACTAGATATGGTCCGTGTATGTAGGAAACACAGTTCTTTTGTTCTGAGCACACTCACGTTTTCCTCTGCGTTAGAGACTCTAGAAATCAAGAGCGTGCTTCTTGCTCTAAAGCAGAGTGTGTTTCATGGATGAGAACTCTGCCCTGTGTTTCACATCATAAATGGAGTTAAATGCCCGGCGTGTGTCTTCCTACAAGCAAGACTTCGTTTCAGGTAAACGCAGTCACTTTTCAGCTCAAACGAAGCTACATTGTTCACGAAGCTCACACGTTTCTCGCTCTTAAGTGAAAAGCATTGGATGTTAGAGGACCTGTGGTTTGTACCAGTTTCAGAATCAGAGTTGAACTACATATGGCCCGTGTGTTTAGGAAACACAGTTCTTTTGTTCTGAGCAAACTCACGTTTCTGTCTGTATTAGAGACTCTAGAAAGCAAGACCGTGCTTCTTGCTATAAAGCAGAGTGTGTTTCATGGATGAGAACTGTACCGTGTGTTTCCCTTCAGAAACGGAGTTAAATGAAAGGCTCTGTGTCTTTCTTCAAGCAAGACTACTTTTCAGGTAAACGAAGTCACTTTTCAGCTCAAACGAAGCTGCATTGTGCACGAAGCTCACACGTTTCTCGCTCTTAACTGAAAAGTATTGGATGTTAGAGGACCTGTGGTTTGTATCAGTTTCAGAAACAGAGTTGAACTAGATATGGTCCGTGTGTAGGAAACACAGTTCTTTTGTTCTGAGCACACTCACGTTTCCCTCTGTATTAGAGACTCTCGAAACCAAGAGCGTGCTTCTTGCTCTAAAGCAGAGTGTGTTTCATGGATGAGAACTGTGCCGTGTATTTCCCTTCAGAAACGGAGTTAAATGCCAGGCTCTGTGTCTTCCTACAAGCAAGACTTCGTTTCAGGTGAACGCAGTCACTTTTCAGCTCAAACGAAGCTACATTGTTCACGAAGCTCACACGTTTCTCGCTCTTAACTGAAAAGCATTGGATTTTAGAGGACCTGTGATTTGTACCAGTTTCAGAATCAGAGTTGAACTAGATATGGTCCATGTGTGTAGGAAACACAGTACTTTTGTTCTGAGCACACTCACGTTTCCCTCTGTATTAGAGACTCTAGAAATCAAGAGCGTGCTTCTTGCTCTAAAGCAGAGTGTGTTTCATGGATGAGAACTGTACCGTGTGTTTCCCTTCAGAAACGGAGTTAAATGCCAGGCTCTGTGTCTTCCTTCAAGCAAGACTACGTTTCAGGTAAATGCAGTCGCTTTTCAGCTCAAACGAATCTACATTGTTCACAAAGCTCACACGTTTCTCGCTCTTAACTGAAAAGCATTGGATGTTAGAGGACCTGTGGTTTGTATCAGTTTCAGAAACAGAGTTGAACTAGATATGGTCCGTGAATGTAGGAAACACAGTTCTTTTGTATTGAGCACACTCACGTTTTCCTCTGTGTTAGAGACTCTAGAAATCAAGAGCGTGCTTCTTGCTCTAAAGCAGAGTGTGTTTCATGGATGAGAACTCTGCCCTGTGTTTCCCTTCAGAAACGGAGTTAAATGCCAGGCTCTGTGTCTTTCTTCAAGCAAGACTTCGTTTCAGGTAAATGAAGTCACTTTTCAGCTCAAACGAAGCTACATTGTTCACGAAGCTCACACGTTTCTCGCTCTTAACTGAAAAGCATTGGATGTTAGACGACCTGTGGATTCTATCAGTTTCAGAAACAGTGTTGAACCAGATATGGTCCGGGTGTGTAGGAAACACAGTTCTTTTGTTTTGAGCACACTCACGTTTACCTGTGTATTAGAGACTCTAGAAATCAAGAGCGTGCTTCCTGCTCTAAAGCAGAGTGTGTTTCATGGATGAGAACTGTGCCCTGTGTTTCCCTTCAGAAACGGAGTTAAATGCCAGGCTCTGTGTCTTTCTTCAAGCAAGACTTCGTTTCAGGTAAACGAAGTCACTTTTCAGCTCAAACGAAGCTACATTGTTCACGAAGCTCACACGTTTCTCGCTCTTAACTGAAAAGCATTGGATGTTAGTGGCCCTGAGGTTTGTATCAGTTTCAGAAACAGAGTTGAACTAGATATGGTCCGTGAGTGTAGGAAACACAGTTCTTTTGTTCTGAGCACACTCACGTTTCCCTCTGTATTAGAGACTCTAGAAATCAAGAGCGTGCTTCTTGCTCTAAAGCAGAGTGTGTTTCATGGATGAGAACTGTACCGTGTGTTTCCCTTCAGAAACGGAGTTAAATGCCAGGCTCTGTGTCTTCCTTCAAGCAAGACTACGTTTCAGGTAAATGCAGTCGCTTTTCAGCTCAAACGAATCTACATTGTTCACAAAGCTCACACGTGTCTCGCTCTTAACTGAAAAGCATTGGATGTTAGAGGACCTGTGGTTTGTATCAGTTTCAGAAACATAGTTGAACTAGATATGGTCCGTGTATGTAGGAAACACAGTTCTTTTGTTCTGAGCACACTCACGTTTTCCTCTGCGTTAGAGACTCTAGAAATCAAGAGCGTGCTTCTTGCTCTAAAGCAGAGTGTGTTTCATGGATGAGAACTCTGCCCTGTGTTTCACATCATAAATGGAGTTAAATGCCCGGCGTGTGTCTTCCTACAAGCAAGACTTCGTTTCAGGTAAACGCAGTCACTTTTCAGCTCAAACGAAGCTACATTGTTCACGAAGCTCACACGTTTCTCGCTCTTAAGTGAAAAGCATTGGATGTTAGAGGACCTGTGGTTTGTACCAGTTTCAGAATCAGAGTTGAACTACATATGGCCCGTGTGTTTAGGAAACACAGTTCTTTTGCTCTGAGCAAACTCACGTTTCCCTCTGTATTAGAGACTCTAGAAATCAAGAGCGTGCTTCTTGCTCTAAAGCAGAGTGTGTTTCATGGATGAGAACTGTACCGTGTGTTTCCCTTCAGAAACGGAGTTAAATGCCAGGCTCTGTGTCTTCCTTCAAGCAAGACTACGTTTCAGGTAAATGCAGTCGCTTTTCAGCTCAAACGAATCTACATTGTTCACAAAGCTCACACGTTTCTCGCTCTTAACTGAAAAGCATTGGATGTTAGAGGACCTGTGGTTTGTATCAGTTTCAGAAACAGAGTTGAACTAGATATGGTCCGTGTATGTAGGAAACACAGTTCTTTTGTTCTGAGCACACTCACGTTTTCCTCTGTGTTAGAGACTCTAGAAATCAAGAGCGTGCTTCTTGCTCTAAAGCAGAGTGTGTTTCATGGATGAGAACTCTGCCCTGTGTTTCCCTTCAGAAACGGAGTTAAATGCCAGGCTCTGTGTCTTTCTTCAAGCAAGACTTCGTTTCAGGTAAATGAAGTCACTTTTCAGCTCAAACAAAGCTACATTGTTCACGAAGCTCACACGTTTCTCGCTCTTAACTGAAAAGCATTGGATGTTAGACGACATGTGGATTCTATCAGTTTCAGAAACAGAGTTGAACCAGATATGGTCCGGGTGTGTAGGAAACACAGTTCTTTTGTTTTGAGCACACTCAGGTTTCCCTCTGTATTAGAGACTCTAGAAATCAAGAGCGTGCTTCTTGCTCTAAAGCAGAGTGTGTTTCATGGATGAGAACTGTGCCCTGTGTTTCCCTTCAGAAACGGAGTTAAATGCCAGGCTCTGTGTCTTTCTTCAAGCACGACTTCGTTTCAGGTAAACGAAGTCACTTTTCAGCTCAAACGAAGCTACATTGTTCACGAAGCTCACACGTTTCTCGCTCTTAACTGAAAAGCATTGGATGTTAGTGGCCCTGAGGTTTGTATCAGTTTCAGAAACAGAGTTTAACTAGATATGGTCCGTGAGTGTAGGAAACACAGTTCTTTTGTTCTGAGCACACTCACGTTTCCCTCTGTATTAGAGACACTAGAAATCAAGAGCGTGCTTCTTGCTCTAAAGCAGAGTGTGTTTCATGGATGAGAACTGTACCGTTTGTTTCCCTTCAGAAACGGAGTTAAATGCCAGGCTCTGTGTCTTCCTTCAAGCAAGACTACGTTTCAGGTAAATGCAGTCGCTTTTCAGCTCAAACGAATCTACATTGTTCACAAAGCTCACACGTGTCTCGCTCTTAACTGAAAAGCATTGGATGTTAGAGGACCTGTGGTTTGTATCAGTTTCAGAAACAGAGTTGAACTAGATATGGTCCGTGTATGTAGGAAACACAGTTCTTTTGTTCTGAGCACACTCACGTTTTCCTCTGCGTTAGAGACTCTAGAAATCAAGAGCGTGCTTCTTGCTCTAAAGCAGAGTGTGTTTCATGGATGAGAACTCTGCCCTGTGTTTCACATCATAAATGGAGTTAAATGCCCGGCGTGTGTCTTCCTACAAGCAAGACTTCGTTTCAGGTAAACGCAGTCACTTTTCAGCTCAAACGAAGCTACATTGTTCACGAAGCTCACACGTTTCTCGCTCTTAAGTGAAAAGCATTGGATGTTAGAGGACCTGTGGTTTGTACCAGTTTCAGAATCAGAGTTGAACTACATATGGCCCGTGTGTTTAGGAAACACAGTTCTTTTGTTCTGAGCAAACTCACGTTTCTGTCTGTATTAGAGACTCTAGAAAGCAAGACCGTGCTTCTTGCTATAAAGCAGAGTGTGTTTCATGGATGAGAACTGTACCGTGTGTTTCCCTTCAGAAACGGAGTTAAATGAAAGGCTCTGTGTCTTTCTTCAAGCAAGACTACTTTTCAGGTAAACGAAGTCACTTTTCAGCTCAAACGAAGCTGCATTGTGCACGAAGCTCACACGTTTCTCGCTCTTAACTGAAAAGTATTGGATGTTAGAGGACCTGTGGTTTGTATCAGTTTCAGAAACAGAGTTGAACTAGATATGGTCCGTGTGTAGGAAACACAGTTCTTTTGTTCTGAGCACACTCACGTTTCCCTCTGTATTAGAGACTCTCGAAAGCAAGAGCGTGCTTCTTGCTCTAAAGCAGAGTGTGTTTCATGGATGAGAACTGTGCCGTTTGTTTCCCTTCAGAAACGGAGTAAAATGCCAGGCGTGTGTCTTCCTAAAAGCAAGACTTCGTTTCAGGTGAACGCAGTCACTTTTCAGCTCAAACGAAGCTACATTGTTCACGAAGCTCACACGTTTCTCGCTCTTAACTGAAAAGCATTGGATGTTAGACGACCTGTGGATTCTATCAGTTTCAGAAACAGAGTTGAACCAGATATGGTCCGGGTGTGTAGGAAACACAGTTCTTTTGTTTTGAGCACACTCACGTTTACCTCTGTATTAGAGACTCTAGAAATCAAGAGCGTGCTTCTTGCTCTAAAGCAGAGTGTGTTTCATGGATGAGAACTCTGCCCTGTGTTTCACATCATAAATGGAGTTAAATGCCCGGCGTGTGTCTTCCTACAAGCAAGACTTCGTTTCAGGTAAACGCAGTCACTTTTCAGCTCAAACGAAGCTACATTGTTCACGAAGCTCACACGTTTCTCGCTCTTAACTGAAAAGCATTGGATGTTAGTGGCCCTGAGGTTTGTATCAGTTTCAGAAACAGAGTTGAACTAGATATGGTCCGTGAGTGTAGGAAACACAGTTCTTTTGTTCTGAGCACACTCACGTTTCCCTCTGTATTAGAGACTCTAGAAATCAAGAGCGTGCTTCTTGCTCTAAAGCAGAGTGTGTTTCATGGATGAGAACTGTACCGTGTGTTTCCCTTCAGAAACGGAGTTAAATGCCAGGCTCTGTGTCTTCCTTCAAGCAAGACTACGTTTCAGGTAAATGCAGTCGCTTTTCAGCTCAAACGAATCTACATTGTTCACAAAGCTCACACGTGTCTCGCTCTTAACTGAAAAGCATTGGATGTTAGAGGACCTGTGGTTTGTATCAGTTTCAGAAACATAGTTGAACTAGATATGGTCCGTGTATGTAGGAAACACAGTTCTTTTGTTCTGAGCACACTCACGTTTTCCTCTGCGTTAGAGACTCTAGAAATCAAGAGCGTGCTTCTTGCTCTAAAGCAGAGTGTGTTTCATGGATGAGAACTCTGCCCTGTGTTTCACATCATAAATGGAGTTAAATGCCCGGCGTGTGTCTTCCTACAAGCAAGACTTCGTTTCAGGTAAACGCAGTCACTTTTCAGCTCAAACGAAGCTACATTGTTCACGAAGCTCACACGTTTCTCGCTCTTAAGTGAAAAGCATTGGATGTTAGAGGACCTGTGGTTTGTACCAGTTTCAGAATCAGAGTTGAACTACATATGGCCCGTGTGTTTAGGAAACACAGTTCTTTTGCTCTGAGCAAACTCACGTTTCCCTCTGTATTAGAGACTCTAGAAATCAAGAGCGTGCTTCTTGCTCTAAAGCAGAGTGTGTTTCATGGATGAGAACTGTACCGTGTGTTTCCCTTCAGAAACGGAGTTAAATGCCAGGCTCTGTGTCTTCCTTCAAGCAAGACTACGTTTCAGGTAAATGCAGTCGCTTTTCAGCTCAAACGAATCTACATTGTTCACAAAGCTCACACGTTTCTCGCTCTTAACTGAAAAGCATTGGATGTTAGAGGACCTGTGGTTTGTATCAGTTTCAGAAACAGAGTTGAACTAGATATGGTCCGTGTATGTAGGAAACACAGTTCTTTTGTTCTGAGCACACTCACGTTTTCCTCTGTGTTAGAGACTCTAGAAATCAAGAGCGTGCTTCTTGCTCTAAAGCAGAGTGTGTTTCATGGATGAGAACTCTGCCCTGTGTTTCCCTTCAGAAACGGAGTTAAATGCCAGGCTCTGTGTCTTTCTTCAAGCAAGACTTCGTTTCAGGTAAATGAAGTCACTTTTCAGCTCAAACGAAGCTACATTGTTCACGAAGCTCACACGTTTCTCGCTCTTAACTGAAAAGCATTGGATGTTAGACGACATGTGGATTCTATCAGTTTCAGAAACAGAGTTGAACCAGATATGGTCCGGGTGTGTAGGAAACACAGTTCTTTTGTTTTGAGCACACTCAGGTTTCCCTCTGTATTAGAGACTCTAGAAATCAAGAGCGTGCTTCTTGCTCTAAAGCAGAGTGTGTTTCATGGATGAGAACTGTGCCCTGTGTTTCCCTTCAGAAACGGAGTTAAATGCCAGGCTCTGTGTCTTTCTTCAAGCACGACTTCGTTTCAGGTAAACGAAGTCACTTTTCAGCTCAAACGAAGCTACATTGTTCACGAAGCTCACACGTTTCTCGCTCTTAACTGAAAAGCATTGGATGTTAGTGGCCCTGAGGTTTGTATCAGTTTCAGAAACAGAGTTTAACTAGATATGGTCCGTGAGTGTAGGAAACACAGTTCTTTTGTTCTGAGCACACTCACGTTTCCCTCTGTATTAGAGACACTAGAAATCAAGAGCGTGCTTCTTGCTCTAAAGCAGAGTGTGTTTCATGGATGAGAACTGTACCGTTTGTTTCCCTTCAGAAACGGAGTTAAATGCCAGGCTCTGTGTCTTCCTTCAAGCAAGACTACGTTTCAGGTAAATGCAGTCGCTTTTCAGCTCAAACGAATCTACATTGTTCACAAAGCTCACACGTGTCTCGCTCTTAACTGAAAAGCATTGGATGTTAGAGGACCTGTGGTTTGTATCAGTTTCAGAAACAGAGTTGAACTAGATATGGTCCGTGTATGTAGGAAACACAGTTCTTTTGTTCTGAGCACACTCACGTTTTCCTCTGCGTTAGAGACTCTAGAAATCAAGAGCGTGCTTCTTGCTCTAAAGCAGAGTGTGTTTCATGGATGAGAACTCTGCCCTGTGTTTCACATCATAAATGGAGTTAAATGCCCGGCGTGTGTCTTCCTACAAGCAAGACTTCGTTTCAGGTAAACGCAGTCACTTTTCAGCTCAAACGAAGCTACATTGTTCACGAAGCTCACACGTTTCTCGCTCTTAAGTGAAAAGCATTGGATGTTAGAGGACCTGTGGTTTGTACCAGTTTCAGAATCAGAGTTGAACTACATATGGCCCGTGTGTTTAGGAAACACAGTTCTTTTGTTCTGAGCAAACTCACGTTTCTGTCTGTATTAGAGACTCTAGAAAGCAAGACCGTGCTTCTTGCTATAAAGCAGAGTGTGTTTCATGGATGAGAACTGTACCGTGTGTTTCCCTTCAGAAACGGAGTTAAATGAAAGGCTCTGTGTCTTTCTTCAAGCAAGACTACTTTTCAGGTAAACGAAGTCACTTTTCAGCTCAAACGAAGCTGCATTGTGCACGAAGCTCACACGTTTCTCGCTCTTAACTGAAAAGTATTGGATGTTAGAGGACCTGTGGTTTGTATCAGTTTCAGAAACAGAGTTGAACTAGATATGGTCCGTGTGTAGGAAACACAGTTCTTTTGTTCTGAGCACACTCACGTTTCCCTCTGTATTAGAGACTCTCGAAAGCAAGAGCGTGCTTCTTGCTCTAAAGCAGAGTGTGTTTCATGGATGAGAACTGTGCCGTTTGTTTCCCTTCAGAAACGGAGTAAAATGCCAGGCGTGTGTCTTCCTAAAAGCAAGACTTCGTTTCAGGTGAACGCAGTCACTTTTCAGCTCAAACGAAGCTACATTGTTCACGAAGCTCACACGTTTCTCGCTCTTAACTGAAAAGCATTGGATGTTAGACGACCTGTGGATTCTATCAGTTTCAGAAACAGAGTTGAACCAGATATGGTCCGGGTGTGTAGGAAACACAGTTCTTTTGTTTTGAGCACACTCACGTTTACCTCTGTATTAGAGACTCTAGAAATCAAGAGCGTGCTTCTTGCTCTAAAGCAGAGTGTGTTTCATGGATGAGAACTCTGCCCTGTGTTTCACATCATAAATGGAGTTAAATGCCCGGCGTGTGTCTTCCTACAAGCAAGACTTCGTTTCAGGTAAACGCAGTCACTTTTCAGCTCAAACGAAGCTACATTGTTCACGAAGCTCACACGTTTCTCGCTCTTAACTGAAAAGCATTGGATGTTAGTGGCCCTGAGGTTTGTATCAGTTTCAGAAACAGAGTTTAACTAGATATGGTCCGTGAGTGTAGGAAACACAGTTCTTTTGTTCTGAGCACACTCACGTTTCCCTCTGTATTAGAGACACTAGAAATCAAGAGCGTGCTTCTTGCTCTAAAGCAGAGTGTGTTTCATGGATGAGAACTGTACCGTTTGTTTCCCTTCAGAAACGGAGTTAAATGCCAGGCTCTGTGTCTTCCTTCAAGCAAGACTACGTTTCAGGTAAATGCAGTCGCTTTTCAGCTCAAACGAATCTACATTGTTCACAAAGCTCACACGTGTCTCGCTCTTAACTGAAAAGCATTGGATGTTAGAGGACCTGTGGTTTGTATCAGTTTCAGAAACAGAGTTGAACTAGATATGGTCCGTGTATGTAGGAAACACAGTTCTTTTGTTCTGAGCACACTCACGTTTTCCTCTGCGTTAGAGACTCTAGAAATCAAGAGCGTGCTTCTTGCTCTAAAGCAGAGTGTGTTTCATGGATGAGAACTCTGCCCTGTGTTTCACATCATAAATGGAGTTAAATGCCCGGCGTGTGTCTTCCTACAAGCAAGACTTCGTTTCAGGTAAACGCAGTCACTTTTCAGCTCAAACGAAGCTACATTGTTCACGAAGCTCACACGTTTCTCGCTCTTAAGTGAAAAGCATTGGATGTTAGAGGACCTGTGGTTTGTACCAGTTTCAGAATCAGAGTTGAACTACATATGGCCCGTGTGTTTAGGAAACACAGTTCTTTTGTTCTGAGCAAACTCACGTTTCTGTCTGTATTAGAGACTCTAGAAAGCAAGACCGTGCTTCTTGCTATAAAGCAGAGTGTGTTTCATGGATGAGAACTGTACCGTGTGTTTCCCTTCAGAAACGGAGTTAAATGAAAGGCTCTGTGTCTTTCTTCAAGCAAGACTACTTTTCAGGTAAACGAAGTCACTTTTCAGCTCAAACGAAGCTGCATTGTGCACGAAGCTCACACGTTTCTCGCTCTTAACTGAAAAGTATTGGATGTTAGAGGACCTGTGGTTTGTATCAGTTTCAGAAACAGAGTTGAACTAGATATGGTCCGTGTGTAGGAAACACAGTTCTTTTGTTCTGAGCACACTCACGTTTCCCTCTGTATTAGAGACTCTCGAAAGCAAGAGCGTGCTTCTTGCTCTAAAGCAGAGTGTGTTTCATGGATGAGAACTGTGCCGTTTGTTTCCCTTCAGAAAAGGAGTAAAATGCCAGGCGTGTGTCTTCCTAAAAGCAAGACTTCGTTTCAGGTGAACGCAGTCACTTTTCAGCTCAAACGAAGCTACATTGTTCACGAAGCTCACACGTTTCTCGCTCTTAACTGAAAAGCATTGGATGTTAGACGACCTGTGGATTCTATCAGTTTCAGAAACAGAGTTGAACCAGATATGGTCCGGGTGTGTAGGAAACACAGTTCTTTTGTTTTGAGCACACTCACGTTTACCTCTGTATTAGAGACTCTAGAAATCAAGAGCGTGCTTCTTGCTCTAAAGCAGAGTGTGTTTCATGGATGAGAACTGTGCCTTGTGTTTCCCTTCAGAAACGGAGTTAAATGCCAGGCTCTGTGTCTTTCTTCAAGCAAGACTTCGTTTCAGGCAAACGAAGTCACTTTTCAGCTCAAACGAAGCTACATTGTTCACGAAGCTCACACGTTTCTCGCTCTTAACTGAAAAGCATTGGATGTTAGTGGCCCTGAGGTTTGTATCAGTTTCAGAAACAGAGTTGAACTAGATATGGTCCGTGAGTGTAGGAAACACAGTTCTTTTGCTCTGAGCACACTCACGTTTCCCTCTGTATTAGAGACTCTAGAAATCAAGAGCGTGCTTCTTGCTCTAAAGCAGAGTGTGTTTCATGGATGAGAACTGTGCCCTGTGTTTCCCTTCAGAAATGGAGTTAAATGCCAGGCTCTGTGACTTCCTTCAAGCAAGACTACGTTTCAGGTAAATGCAGTCACTTTTCAGCTCAAACGAAGGTATATTGTTCACGAAGCTCACACGTTTCTCGCTCTTAACTGAAAAGCATTGGATGTTAGTGGACCTGAGGTTTCTATCAGTTTCAGAAACAGAGTTCAACTAGATATGGTCCGTGTGTGTAGGAAACACAGTTCTTTTGTTCTGAGCACACTCACGTTTCCCTCTGTATTAGAGACTCTAGAAATCAAGAGCGTGCTTCTTGCTCTAAAGCAGAGTGTGTTTCATGGATGAGAACTGTGCCCTGTGTTTCCCTTCAGAAACGGAGTTAAATGCCAGGCTCTGTGTCTTCCTTCAAGCAAGACTACGTTTCAGGTAAATGCAGTCGCTTTTCAGCTCAAACGAATCTACATTGTTCACAAAGCTCACACGTTTCTCGCTCTTAACTGAAAAGCATTGCATGTTAGAGGACCTGTGGTTTGTATCAGTTTCAGAAACAGAGTTGAACTAGATATGGTCCGTGTGTAGAAAACACAGTTCTTTTCTTCTGAGCACAATCACGTTTCCTTCTGTATTAGAGACTCTCAAAAGCAAGACCGTGCTTCTTGCTCTAAAGCAGAGTGTGTTTCATGGATGAGAACTCTGCCCTGTGTTTCCCTTCAGAAACGGAGTTAAATGCCAGGCTCTGTGTCTTTCTTCAAGCAAGACTACGTTTCAGGTAAACGAAGTCACTTTTCAGCTCAAACGAAGCTACATTGTTCACGAAGCTCACACGTTTCTCGCTCTTAACTGAAAAGCATTGGATGTTAGACGACCAGTGGATTCTATCAGTTTCAGAAACAGAGTTGAACCAGATATGGTCCAGGTGTGTAGGAAACACAGTTCTTTTGTTTTGAGCACACTCACGTTTACCTCTGTATTAGAGACTCTAGAAATCAAGAGCGTGCTTCTTGCTCTAAAGCAGAGTGTGTTTCATGGATGAGAACTGTGCCCTGTGTTTCCCTTCAGAAACGGAGTTAAATGCCAGGCTCTGTGTCTTTCTTCAAGCAAGACTTCGTTTCAGGTAAACGAAGTCACTTTTCAGCTCAAACGAAGCTACATTGTTCACGAAGCTCACACGTTTCTCGCTCTTAACTGAAAAGCATTGGATGTTAGTGGCCCTGAGGTTTGTATCAGTTTCAGAAACAGAGTTGAACTAGATATGGTCCGTGAGTGTAGGAAACACAGTTCTTTTGTTCTGAGCACACTCACGTTTCCCTCTGTATTAGAGACTCTAGAAATCAAGAGCGTGCTTCTTGCTCTAAAGCAGAGTGTGTTTCATGGATGAGAACTGTGCCTTTTGTTTCCCTTCAGAAACGGAGTTAAATGCCAGGCTCTGTGCCTTCCTACATGCAAGACTTCGTTTCAGGTAAATGCAGTCACTTTTCAACTCAAACGAAGCTACATTGTTCACAAAGCACACACGTTTCTCGCTCTTAACTGAAAAGCATTGGATGTTAGAGGACCTGTGGTTTGTATCAGTTTCAGAAACAGAGTTGAACTAGATATGGTCCGTGTATGTCGGAAACACAGTTCTTTTGTTCTGAGCACACTCACGTTCCCTCTGTATTAGAGACTCTAGAAAGCAAGAGCGTGCTTCTTGCTCTAAAGCAGAGTGTGTTTCATGGATGAGAACTGTGCCCTGTGTTTCCCTTCAGAAACGGAGTTAAATGCCAGGCTCTGTGTCTTCCTTCAAGCAAGACTACGTTTCAGGTAAATGCAGTCGCTTTTCAGCTCAAACGAATCTACATTGTTCACAAAGCTCACACGTTTCTCGCTCTTAACTGAAAAGCATTGGATGTTAGAGGACCTGTGGTTTGTATCAGTTTCAGAAACGGAGTTGAACTAGATATGGTCCGTGTATGTAGGAAACATAGTTCTTTTGTTCTGAGCACACTCACGTTTTCCTCTGTATTAGAGACTCTAGAAATCAAGAGCGTGCTTCTTGCTCTAAAGCAGAGTGTGTTTCATGGATGAGAACTCTGCCCTGTGTTTCCCTTCATAAATGGAGTTAAATGCCAGGCGTGAGTCTTCCTACAAGCAAGACTTCGTTCAGGGTAAACGCAGTCACTTTTCAGCTCAAACGAAGCTACATTGTTCACGAAGCTCACACGTTTCTCGCTCTTAACTGAAAAGCATTGGATGTTAGACGACCTGTGGTTTGTACCAGTTTCATAAACAGAGTTGAAATAGATATGGTCCGTGTGTAGGAAACACAGTTCTTATCTTCTGAGCACACTCACGTTTCCCTCTGTATTAGAGACTCTAGAAATCAAGAGCGTGCTTCTTGCTCTAAAGCAGAGTGTGTTTCATGGATGAGAACTGTGCCCTGTGTTTCCCTTCAGAAACGGAGTTAAATGCCAGGCTCTGTGTCTTTCTTCAAGCAAGACTTCGTTTCAGGTAAACGAAGTCACTTTTCAGCTCAAACGAAGCTACATTGTTCACGAAGCTCACACGTTTCTCGCTCTTAACTGAAAAGCATTGGATGTTAGTGGCCCTGAGGTTTGTATCAGTTTCAGAAACAGAGTTGAACTAGATATGGTCCGTGAGTGTAGGAAACACAGTTCTTTTGTTCTGAGCACACTCACGTTTCCCTCTGTATTAGAGACTCTAGAAATCAAGAGCGTGCTTCTTGCTCTAAAGCAGAGTGTGTTTCATGGATGAGAACTGTGCCCTGTGTTTCCCTTCAGAAACGGAGTTAAATGCCAGGCTCTCTGTCTTCCTTCAAGCAAGACTACGTTTCAGGTAAATGCAGTCGCTTTTCAGCTCAAACGAATCTACATTGTTCACAAAGCTCACACGTTTCTCGCTCTTAACTGAAAAGCATTGGATGTTAGAGGACCTGTGGTTTGTATCAGTTTCAGAAACAGAGTTGAACTAGATATGGTCCGTGTATGTAGGAAACACAGTTCTTTTGTTCTGAGCACACTCACGTTTTCCTCTGTGTTAGAGACTCTAGAAATCAAGAGCGTGCTTCTTGCTCTAAAGCAGAGTGTGTTTCATGGATGAGAACTCTGCCCTGTGTTTCACATCATAAATGGAGTTAAATGCCAGGCGTGTGTCTTCCTACAAGCAAGACTTCGTTTCAGGTAAACGCAGTCACTTTTCAGCTCAAAGGATGCTACATTGTTCACGAAGTCAACACGTTTCTCGCTCTTATCTGAAAAGCATTGGATGTTAGAGGACCTGTGATTTGTACCAGTTTCAGAATCAGAGTTGAACTAGATATGGTCCGTGTGTGTAGGAAACACATTACTTTAGTTCTGAGCACACTCACGTTCCCTCTGTATTAGAGACTCTAGAAAGCAAGAGCGTGCTTCTTGCTCTAAAGCAGGTTGTGTTTCAAGGAAGAGAACTGTACCGTGTGTTTCCCTTCAGAAACCGAGTTAAATGCCAGTCTCTGTGTCTTTCTTCAAGCAAGACTTCATTTCAGGTAAACGAAGTCACTTTTCAGCTCAAACGAAGCTATATTGTTCACGAAGCTCACACGTTTCTCGCTCTTAACTGAAAAGCATTGGATGTTAGTGGAACTGAGGTTTCTATCAGTTTCAGAAACAGAGTTCAACTAGATATGGTCCGTGTGTCTAGGAAACACAGTTCTTTTGTTCTGAGCACACTCACGTTTCCCTCTGTATTAGAGACTCTAGAAATCTAGAGCGTGCTTCTTGCTCTAAAGCAGAGTGTGTTTCATGGATGAGAACTGTGCCCTGTGTTCCCCTTCAGAAACGGAGTTAAATGCCAGGCTCTGTGTCTTCCTTCAAGCAAGACTACGTTTCAGGTAAATGCAGTCGCTTTTCAGCTCAAACGAATCTACATTGTTCACAAAGCTCACACGTTTCTCGTTCTTAACTGAAAAGCATTGCATGTTAGAGGACCTGTGGTTTGTATCAGTTTCAGAAACAGAGTTGAACTAGATATGGTCCGTGTATGTAGGAAACATAGTTCTTTTGTTCTGAGCACACTCACGTTTTCCTCTGTATTAGAGACTCTAGAAATCAAGAGCGTGCTTCTTGCACTAAAGCAGAGTGTGTTTCATGGATGAGAACTCTGCCCTGTGTTTCCCTTCATAAATGGAGTTAAATGCCAGGCGTGTGTCTTCCTACAAGCAAGACTTCATTCAGGGTAAACTCAGTCACTTTTCAGCTCAAACGATGCTACATTGTTCACGAAGCTCACACGTTTCTCGCTCTTAACTGAAAAGCATTGGATGTTAGAGGACCTGTGGTTTGTACCAGTTTCATAAACAGAGTTGAACTAGATATGGTCCGTGTGTAGGAAACACAGTTCTTTTCTTCTGAGCACAATCACGTTTCCTTCTGTATTAGAGACTCTCGAAAGCAAGACCGTGCTTCCTGCTCTAAAGCAGAGTGTGTTTCATGGATGAGAACTCTGCCCTGTGTTTCCCTTCATAAACGAAGTTAAATGCCAGGCTCTGTGTCTTTCTTCAAGCAAGACTTCGTTTCAGGTAAATGAAGTGACTTTTCAGCTCAAACGAAGCTACATTGTTCACGAAGCTCACACGTTTCTCGCTCTTAACTGAAAAGCATTGGATGTTAGTGGACCTGAGGTTTCTATCAGTTTCAGAAAAGAGTTCAACTAGATATGGTCCGTGTGTGTAGGAAACACAGTTCTTTTGTTCTGAGCACACTCACGTTTACCTCTGTATTAGAGACTCTAGAAATCTAGAGCGTGCTTCTTGCTCTAAAGCAGAGTGTGTTTCATGGATGAGAACTGTGCCCTGTGTTTCCCTTCAGAAACGGAGTTAAATGCCAGGTTCTGTGTCTTCCTTCAAGCAAGACTACGTTTCAGGTAAATGCAGTCGCTTTTCAGCTCAAACGAATCTACATTGTTCACAAAGCTCACACGTTTCTCGCTCTTAACTGAAAAGCATTGCATGTTAGAGGACCTGTGGTTTGTATCAGTTTCAGAAACAGAGTTGAACTAGATATGGTCCGTGTATGTAGGAAACATAGTTCTTTTGTTCTGAGCACACTCACGTTTTCCTCTGTATTAGAGACACTAGAAATCAAGAGCGTGCTTCTTGCTCTAAAGCAGAGTGTGTTTCATGGATGAGAACTGTACCGTTTGTTTCCCTTCAGAAACGGAGTTAAATGCCAGGCTCTGTGTCTTCCTTCAAGCAAGACTACGTTTCAGGTAAATGCAGTCGCTTTTCAGCTCAAACGAATCTACATTGTTCACAAAGCTCACACGTGTCTCGCTCTTAACTGAAAAGCATTGGATGTTAGAGGACCTGTGGTTTGTATCAGTTTCAGAAACAGAGTTGAACTAGATATGGTCCGTGTATGTAGGAAACACAGTTCTTTTGTTCTGAGCACACTCACGTTTTCCTCTGCGTTAGAGACTCTAGAAATCAAGAGCGTGCTTCTTGCTCTAAAGCAGAGTGTGTTTCATGGATGAGAACTCTGCCCTGTGTTTCACATCATAAATGGAGTTAAATGCCCGGCGTGTGTCTTCCTACAAGCAAGACTTCGTTTCAGGTAAACGCAGTCACTTTTCAGCTCAAACGAAGCTACATTGTTCACGAAGCTCACACGTTTCTCGCTCTTAAGTGAAAAGCATTGGATGTTAGAGGACCTGTGGTTTGTACCAGTTTCAGAATCAGAGTTGAACTACATATGGCCCGTGTGTTTAGGAAACACAGTTCTTTTGTTCTGAGCAAACTCACGTTTCTGTCTGTATTAGAGACTCTAGAAAGCAAGACCGTGCTTCTTGCTATAAAGCAGAGTGTGTTTCATGGATGAGAACTGTACCGTGTGTTTCCCTTCAGAAACTGAGTTAAATGAAAGGCTCTGTGTCTTTCTTCAAGCAAGACTACTTTTCAGGTAAACGAAGTCACTTTTCAGCTCAAACGAAGCTGCATTGTGCACGAAGCTCACACGTTTCTCGCTCTTAACTGAAAAGTATTGGATGTTAGAGGACCTGTGGTTTGTATCAGTTTCAGAAACAGAGTTGAACTAGATATGGTCCGTGTGTAGGAAACACAGTTCTTTTGTTCTGAGCACACTCACGTTTCCCTCTGTATTAGAGACTCTCGAAAGCAAGAGCGTGCTTCTTGCTCTAAAGCAGAGTGTGTTTCATGGATGAGAACTGTGCCGTTTGTTTCCCTTCAGAAACGGTGTAAAATGCCAGGCGTGTGTCTTCCTACAAGCAAGACTTCGTTTCAGGTGAACGCAGTCACTTTTCAGCTCAAACGAAGCTACATTGTTCACGAAGCTCACACGTTTCTCGCTCTTAACTGAAAAGCATTGGATGTTAGACGACCTGTGGATTCTATCAGTTTCAGAAACAGAGTTGAACCAGATATGGTCCGGGTGTGTAGGAAACACAGTTCTTTTGTTTTGAGCACACTCACGTTTACCTCTGTATTAGAGACTCTAGAAATCAAGAGCGTGCTTCTTGCTCTAAAGCAGAGTGTGTTTCATGGATGAGAACTGTGCCTTGTGTTTCCCTTCAGAAACGGAGTTAAATGCCAGGCTCTGTGTCTTTCTTCAAGCAAGACTTCATTTCAGGCAAACGAAGTCACTTTTCAGCTCAAACGAAGCTACATTGTTCACGAAGCTCACACGTTTCTCGCTCTTAACTGAAAAGCATTGGATGTTAGTGGCCCTGAGGTTTGTATCAGTTTCAGAAACAGAGTTGAACTAGATATGGTCCGTGAGTGTAGGAAACACAGTTCTTTTGCTCTGAGCACACTCACGTTTCCCTCTGTATTAGAGACTCTAGAAATCAAGAGCGTGCTTCTTGCTCTAAAGCAGAGTGTGTTTCATGGATGAGAACTGTGCCCTGTGTTTCCCTTCAGAAACGGAGTTAAATGCCAGGCTCTGTGACTTCCTTCAAGCAAGACTACGTTTCAGGTAAATGCAGTCACTTTTCAGCTCAAACGAAGCTATATTGTTCACGAAGCTCACACGTTTCTCGCTCTTAACTGAAAAGCATTGGATGTTAGTGGACCTGAGGTTTCTATCAGTTTCAGAAACAGAGTTCAACTAGATATGGTCCGTGTGTGTAGGAAACACAGTTCTTTTGTTCTGAGCACACTCACGTTTCCCTCTGTATTAGAGACTCTAGAAATCAAGAGCGTGCTTCTTGCTCTAAAGCAGAGTGTGTTTCATGGATGAGAACTGTGCCCTGTGTTTCCCTTCAGAAACGGAGTTAAATGCCAGGCTCTGTGTCTTCCTTCAAGCAAGACTACGTTTCAGGTAAATGCAGTCACTTTTCAGCTCAAACGAATCTACATTGTTCACAAAGCTCACACGTTTCTCGCTCTTAACTGAAAAGCATTGCATGTTAGAGGACCTGTGGTTTGTATCAGTTTCAGAAACAGAGTTGAACTAGATATGGTCCGTGTGTAGAAAACACAGTTCATTTCTTCTGAGCACAATCACGTTTCCTTCTGTATTAGAGACTCTCGAAAGCAAGACCGTGCTTCTTGCTCTAAAGCAGAGTGTGTTTCATGGATGAGAACTCTGCCCTGTGTTTCCCTTCAGAAACGGAGTTAAATGCCAGGCTCTGTGTCTTTCTTCAAGCAAGACTACGTTTCAGGTAAACGAAGTCACTTTTCAGCTCAAACGAAGCTACATTGTTCACGAAGCTCACACGTTTCTCGCTCTTAACTGAAAAGCATTGGATGTTAGACGACCTGTGGATTCTATCAGTTTCAGAAACAGAGTTGAACCAGATATGGTCCGGGTGTGTAGGAAACACAGTTCTTTTGTTTTGAGCACACTCACGTTTACCTCTGTATTAGAGACTCTAGAAATCAAGAGCGTGCTTCTTGCTCTAAAGCAGAGTGTGTTTCATGGATGAGAACTGTGCCCTGTGTTTCCCTTCAGAAACGGAGTTAAATGCCAGGCTCTGTGTCTTTCTTCAAGCAAGACTTCGTTTCAGGTAAACGAAGTCACTTTTCAGCTCAAACGAAGCTACATTGTTCACGAAGCTCACACGTTTCTCGCTCTTAACTGAAAAGCATTGGATGTTAGTGGCCCTGAGGTTTGTATCAGTTTCAGAAACAGAGTTGAACTAGATATGGTCCGTGAGTGTAGGAAACACAGTTCTTTTGTTCTGAGCACACTCACGTTTCCCTCTGTATTAGAGACTCTAGAAATCAAGAGCGTGCTTCTTGCTCTAAAGCAGAGTGTGTTTCATGGATGAGAACTGTGCCTTTTGTTTCCCTTCAGAAACGGAGTTAAATGCCAGGCTCTGTGCCTTCCTACATGCAAGACTTCGTTTCAGGTAAATGCAGTCACTTTTCAACTCAAACGAAGCTACATTGTTCACAAAGCACACACGTTTCTCGCTCTTAACTGAAAAGCATTGGATGTTAGAGGACCTGTGGTTTGTATCAGTTTCAGAAACAGAGTTGAACTAGATATGGTCCGTGTATGTCGGAAACACAGTTCTTTTGTTCTGAGCAAACTCACGTTCCCTCTGTATTAGAGACTCTAGAAAGCAAGAGCGTGCTTCTTGCTCTAAAGCAGAGTGTGTTTCATGGATGAGAACTGTGCCCTGTGTTTCCCTTCAGAAACGGAGTTAAATGCCAGGCTCTGTGTCTTCCTTCAAGCAAGACTACGTTTCAGGTAAATGCAGTCGCTTTTCAGCTCAAACGAATCTACATTGTTCACAAAGCTCACACGTTTCTCGCTCTTAACTGAAAAGCATTGCATGTTAGAGGACCTGTGGTTTGTATCAGTTTCAGAAACGGAGTTGAACTAGATATGGTCCGTGTATGTAGGAAACATAGTTCTTTTGTTCTGAGCACACTCACGTTTTCCTCTGTATTAGAGACTCTAGAAATCAAGAGCGTGCTTCTTGCTCTAAAGCAGAGTGTGTTTCATGGATGAGAACTCTGCCCTGTGTTTCCCTTCATAAATGGAGTTAAATGCCAGGCATGAGTCTTCCTACAAGCAAGACTTCGTTCAGGGTAAACGCAGTCACTTTTCAGCTCAAACGAAGCTACATTGTTCACGAAGCTCACACGTTTCTTGCTCTTAACTGAAAAGCATTGGATGTTAGACGACCTGTGGTTTGTACCAGTTTCATAAACAGAGTTGAACTAGATATGGTCCGTGTGTAGGAAACACAGTTCTTATCTTCTGAGCACACTCACGTTTCCCTCTGTATTAGAGACTCTAGAAATCAAGAGCGTGCTTCTTGCTCTAAAGCAGAGTGTGTTTCATGGATGAGAACTGTGCCCTGTGTTTCCCTTCAGAAACGGAGTTAAATGCCAGGCTCTGTGTCTTTCTTCAAGCAAGACTTCGTTTCAGGTAAACGAAGTCACTTTTCAGCTCAAACGAAGCTACATTGTTCACGAAGCTCACACGTTTCTCGCTCTTAACTGAAAAGCATTGGATGTTAGTGGCCCTGAGGTTTGTATCAGTTTCAGAAACAGAGTTGAACTAGATATGGTCCGTGAGTGTAGGAAACACAGTTCTTTTGTTCTGAGCACACTCACGTTTCCCTCTGTATTAGAGACTCTAGAAATCAAGAGCGTGCTTCTTGCACTAAAGCAGAGTGTGTTTCATGGATGAGAACTGTGCCCTGTGTTTCCCTTCAGAAACGGAGTTAAATGCCAGGCTCTGTGTCTTCCTTCAAGCAAGACTACGTTTCAGGTAAATGCAGTCGCTTTTCAGCTCAAACGAATCTACATTGTTCACAAAGCTCACACGTTTCTCGCTCTTAACTGAAAAGCATTGGATGTTAGAGGACCTGTGGTTTGTATCAGTTTCAGAAACAGAGTTGAACTAGATATGGTCCGTGTATGTAGGAAACACAGTTCTTTTGTTCTGAGCACACTCACGTTTTCCTCTGTGTTAGAGACTCTAGAAATCAAGAGCGTGCTTCTTGCTCTAAAGCAGAGTGTGTTTCATGGATGAGAACTCTGCCCTGTGTTTCACATCATAAATGGAGTTAAATGCCAGGCGTGTGTCTTCCTACAAGCAAGACTTCGTTTCAGGTAAACGCAGTCACTTTTCAGCTCAAAGGATGCTACATTGTTCACGAAGTCAACACGTTTCTCGCTCTTATCTGAAAAGCATTGGATGTTAGAGGACCTTTGATTTGTACCAGTTTCAGAATCAGAGTTGAACTAGATATGGTCCGTGTGTGTAGGAAACACATTACTTTAGTTCTGAGCACACTCACGTTCCCTCTGTATTAGAGACTCTAGAAAGCAAGAGCGTGCTTCTTGCTCTAAAGCAGGTTGTGTTTCAAGGAAGAGAACTGTACCGTGTGTTTCCCTTCAGAAACCGAGTTAAATGCCAGTCTCTGTGTCTTTCTTCAAGCAAGACTTCATTTCAGGTAAACGAAGTCACTTTTCAGCTCAAACGAAGCTATATTGTTCACGAAGCTCACACGTTTCTCGCTCTTAACTGAAAAGCATTGGATGTTAGTGGAACTGAGGTATCTATCAGTTTCAGAAACAGAGTTCAACTAGATATGGTCCGTGTGTGTAGGAAACACAGTTCTTTTGTTCTGAGCACACTCACGTTTCCCTCTGTATTAGAGACTCTAGAAATCTAGAGCGTGCTTCTTGCTCTAAAGCAGAGTGTGTTTCATGGATGAGAACTGTGCCCTGTGTTTCCCTTCAGAAACGGAGTTAAATGCCAGGCTCTGTGTCTTCCTTCAAGCAAGACTACGTTTCAGGTAAATGCAGTCGCTTTTCAGCTCAAACGAATCTACATTGTTCACAAAGCTCACACGTTTCTCGTTCTTAACTGAAAAGCATTGCATGTTAGAGGACCTGTGGTTTGTATCAGTTTCAGAAACAGAGTTGAACTAGATATGGTCCGTGTATGTAGGAAACATAGTTCTTTTGTTCTGAGCACACTCACGTTTTCCTCTGTATTAGAGACTCTAGAAATCAAGAGCGTGCTTCTTGCACTAAAGCAGAGTGTGTTTCATGGATGAGAACTCTGCCCTGTGTTTCCCTTCATAAATGGAGTTAAATGCCAGGCGTGTGTCTTCCTACAAGCAAGACTTCATTCAGGGTAAACTCAGTCACTTTTCAGCTCAAACGATGCTACATTGTTCACGAAGCTCACACGTTTCTCGCTCTTAACTGAAAAGCATTGGATGTTAGAGGACCTGTGGTTTGTACCAGTTTCATAAACAGAGTTGAACTAGATATGGTCCGTGTGTAGGAAACACAGTTCTTTTCTTCTGAGCACAATCACGTTTCCTTCTGTATTAGAGACTCTCGAAAGCAAGACCGTGCTTCCTGCTCTAAAGCAGAGTGTGTTTCATGGATGAGAACTCTGCCCTGTGTTTCCCTTCATAAACGAAGTTAAATGCCAGGCTCTGTGTCTTTCTTCAAGCAAGACTTCGTTTCAGGTAAATGAAGTCACTTTTCAGCTCAAACGAAGCTACATTGTTCACGAAGCTCACACGTTTCTCGCTCTTAACTGAAAAGCATTGGATGTTAGTGGACCTGAGGTTTCTATCAGTTTCAGAAAAGAGTTCAACTAGATATGGTCCGTGTGTGTAGGAAACACAGTTCTTTTGTTCTGAGCACACTCACGTTTCCCTCTGTATTAGAGACTCTAGAAATCTAGAGCGTGCTTCTTGCTCTAAAGCAGAGTGTGTTTCATGGATGAGAACTTTGCCCTGTGTTTCCCTTCAGAAACGGAGTTAAATGCCAGGTTCTGTGTCTTCCTTCAAGCAAGACTACGTTTCAGGTAAATGCAGTCGCTTTTCAGCTCAAACGAATCTACATTGTTCACAAAGCTCACACGTTTCTCGCTCTTAACTGAAAAGCATTGCATGTTAGAGGACCTGTGGTTTGTATCAGTTTCAGAAACAGAGTTGAACTGGATATGGTCCGTGTATGTAGGAAACATAGTTCTTTTGTTCTGAGCACACTCACGTTTTCCTCTGTATTAGAGACTCTAGAAATCAAGAGCGTGCTTCTTGTTCTAAAGCAGAGTGTGTTTCATGGATGAGAACTCTGCCCTGTGTTTCCCTTCATAAATGGAGTTAAATGCCAGGCGTGTGTCTTCCTACAAGCAAGACTTCGTTCAGGGTAAACTCAGTCACTTTTCAGCTCAAAGGATGCTACATTGTTCATGAAGCTCACACGTTTCTCGCTCTTAACTGAAAAGCATTGGATGTTAGAGGACCTGTGGTTTGTACCAGTTTCATAAACAGAGTTGAACTAGATATGGTCCGTGTGTAGGAAACACAGTTCTTTTCTTCTGAGCACAATCACGTTTCCTTCTGTATTAGAGACTCTCGAAAGCAAGACCGTGCTTCCTGCTCTAAAGCAGAGTGTGTTTCATGGATGAAAACTGTGCCCTGTGTTTCCCTTCAGAAACGGAGTTAAATGCCAGGCTCTGTGTCTTTCTTCAAGCAAGACTTCGTTTCAGGTAAACGAAGTCACTTTTCAGCTCAAACGAAGCTACATTGTTCACGAAGCTCACACGTTTCTCGCTCTTAACTGAAAAGCATTGGATGTTAGACGACCTGTGGATTCTATCAGTTTCAGAAACAGAGTTGAACCAGATATGGTCCGGGTGTGTAGGAAACACAGTTCTTTTGTTTTGAGCACACTCACGTTTACCTCTGTATTAGAGACTCTAGAAATCAAGAGCGTGCTTCTTGCTCTAAAGCAGAGTGTGTTTCATGGATGAGAACTGTGCCGTGTGTTTCCCTTCAGAAACGGAGTTAAATGCCAGGCTCTGTGTCTTTCTTCAAGCAAGACTTCGTTTCAGGTAAACGAAGTCACTTTTCAGCTCAAATGAATTTACATTCTTCACAAAGCACACACGTTTCTCGCTCTTAACTGAAAAGCATTGGATGTTAGTGGCCCTGAGGTTTGTATCAGTTTCAGAAACAGAGTTGAACTAGATATGGTCCGTGAGTGTAGGAAACACAGTTCTTTTGTTCTGAGCACACTCACGTTTCCCTCTGTATTAGAGACTCTAGAAATCAAGAGCGTGCTTCTTGCTCTAAAGCAGAGTGTGTTTCATGGATGAGAACTGTGCCTTTTGTTTCCCTTCAGAAACGGAGTTAAATGCCAGGCTCTGTGTCTTCCTTCAAGCAAGACTACGTTTCAGGTAAATGCAGTCGCTTTTCAGCTCAAACGAATCTACATTGTTCACAAAGCTCACACGTTTCTCGCTCTTAACTGAAAAGCATTGCATGTTAGAGGACCTGTGGTTTGTATCAGTTTCAGAAACAGAGTTTAACTAGATATGGTCCGTGTGTAGAAAACACAGTTCTTTTCTTCTGAGCACAATCACATTTCCTTCTGTATTAGAGACTCTCGAAAGCAAGACCGTGCTTCTTGCTCTAAAGCAGAGTGTGTTTCATGGATGAGAACTCTGCCCTGTGTTTCCCTTCAGAAACGGAGTTAAATGCCAGGCTCTGTGTCTTTCTTCAAGCAAGACTACGTTTCAGGTAAACGAAGTCACTTTTCAGCTCAAACGAAGCTACATTGTTCACGAAGCTCACACGTTTCTCGCTCTTAACTGAAAAGCATTGGATGTTAGACGACCTGTGGATTCTATCAGTTTCAGAAACAGAGTTGAACCAGATATGGTCCGGGTGTGTAGGAAACACAGTTCTTTTGTTTTGAGCACACTCACGTTCCCTCTGTATTAGAGACTCTAGAAAGCAAGAGCGTGCTTCTTGCTCTAAAGCAGAGTGTGTTTCATGGATGAGAACTGTGCCCGGTGTTTCCCTTCAGAAACGGAGTTAAATGCCAGGCTCTGTGTCTTCCTTCAAGGAAGACTACGTTTCAGGTAAATGCAGTCGCTTTTCTGCTCAAACGAATCTACATTGTTCACAAAGCTCACACGTTTCTCGCTCTTAACTGAAAAGCATTGGATGTTAGAGGACCTGTGGTTTGTATCAGTTTCAGAAACGGAGTTGAACTAGATATGGTCCGTGTATGTAGGAAACGTAGTTCTTTTGTTCTGAGCACACTCACGTTTTCCTCTGTATTAGAGATTCTAGAAATCAAGAGCGTGCTTCTTGCTCTAAAGCAGAGTGTGTTTCATGGATGAGAACTCTGCCCTGTGTTTCCCTTCATAAATGGAGTTAAATGCCAGGCGTGAGTCTTCCTACAAGCAAGACTTCGTTCAGGGTAAACGCAGTCACTTTTCAGCTCAAACGAAGCTACATTGTTCACGAAGCTCACACGTTTCTCGCTCTTAACTGAAAAGCATTGGATGTTAGACGACCTGTGGTTTGTACCAGTTTCATAAACAGAGTTGAACTAGATATGGTCCGTGTGTAGGAAACACAGTTCTTTTCTTCTGAGCACACTCACGTTTCCCTCTGTATTAGAGACTCTAGAAATCAAGAGCGTGCTTCTTGCTCTAAAGCAGAGTGTGTTTCATGGATGAGAACTGTGCCCTGTGTTTCCCTTCAGAAACGGAGTTAAATGCCAGGCTCTGTGTCTTCCTTCAAGCAAGACTACGTTTCAGGTAAATGCAGTCGCTTTTCAGCTCAAACGAATCTACATTGTTCACAAAGCTCACACGTTTCTCGCTCTTAACTGAAAAGCATTGGATTTTAGAGGACCTGTGGTTTGTATCAGTTTCAGAAACAGAGTTGAACTAGATATGGTCCGTGTATGTAGGAAACACAGTTCTTTTGTTCTGAGCACACTCACGTTTTCCTCTGTGTTAGAGACTCTAGAAATCAAGAGCGTGCTTCTTGCTCTAAAGCAGAGTGTGTTTCATGGATGAGAACTCTGCCCTGTGTTTCACATCATAAATGGAGTTAAATGCCAGGCGTGTGTCTTCCTACAAGCAAGACTTCGTTTCAGGTAAACGCAGTCACTTTTCAGCTCAAAGGATGCTACATTGTTCACGAAGTCAACACGTTTCTCGCTCTTATCTGAAAAGCATTGGATGTTAGAGGACCTGTGATTTGTACCAGTTTCAGAATCAGAGTTGAACTAGATATGGTCCGTGTGTGTAGGAAACACATTACTTTAGTTCTGAGCACACTCACGTTCCCTCTGTATTAGAGACTCTAGAAAGCAAGAGCGTGCTTCTTGCTCTAAAGCAGGTTGTGTTTCAAGGAAGAAAACTGTACCGTGTGTTTCCCTTCAGAAACCGATATAATGCCAGTCTCTGTGTCTTTCTTCAAGCAAGACTTCATTTCAGGTAAACGAAGTCACTTTTCAGCTCAAACGAAGCTATATTGTTCACGAAGCTCACACGTTTCTCGCTCTTAACTGAAAAGCATTGGATGTTAGTGGAACTGAGGTTTCTATCAGTTTCAGAAACAGAGTTCAACTAGATATGGTCCGTGTGTGTAGGAAACACAGTTCTTTTGTTCTGAGCACACTCACGTTTTCCTCTGTATTAGAGACTCTAGAAATCTAGAGCGTGCTTCTTTCTCTAAAGCAGAGTGTGTTTCATGGATGAGAACTGTGCCCTGTGTTTCCCTTCAGAAACGGAGTTAAATGCCAGGCTCTGTGTCTTCCTTCAAGCAAGACTACGTTTCAGGTAAATGCAGTCGCTTTTCAGCTCAAACGAATCTACATTGTTCACAAAGCTCACACGTTTCTCGTTCTTAACTGAAAAGCATTGCATGTTAGATGACCTGTGGTTT
The DNA here is from genome assembly GCA_949786385.1 of Onychomys leucogaster. Classification (NCBI taxonomy): domain Eukaryota; kingdom Metazoa; phylum Chordata; class Mammalia; order Rodentia; family Cricetidae; genus Onychomys; species Onychomys leucogaster. The sequence continues at coordinate 1,234,497 of CATKUP010000142.1, forward strand.
GTATCAGTTTCAGAAACAGAGTTGAACTAGATATGGTCCGTGTATGTAGGAAACATAGTTCTTTTGTTCTGAGCACACTCATGTTTTCCTCTGTATTAGAGACTCTAGAAATCAAGAGCTTGCTTCTTGCTCTAAAGCAGAGTGTGTTTCATGGATGAGAACTCTGCCCTGTGTTTCCCTTCATAAATGGAGTTAAATGCCAGGCGTGTGTCTTCCTACAAGCAAGACTTCGTTCAGGGTAAACTCAGTCAATTTTCAGCTCAAACGATGCTACATTGTTCACGAAGCTCACACGTTTCTCGCTCTTAACTGAAAAGCATTGGATGTTAGAGGACCTGTGGTTTGTACCAGTTTCATAAACAGAGTTGAACTAGATATGGTCCGTGTGTAGGAAACACAGTTCTTTTCTTCTGAGCACAATCACGTTTCCTTCTGTATTAGAGACTCTCGAAAGCAAGACCGTGCTTCCTGCTCTAAAGCAGAGTGTGTTTCATGGATGAGAACTCTGCCCTGTGTTTCCCTTCATAAACGGAGTTAAATGCCAGGCTCTGTGTCTTTCTTCAAGCAAGACTTCGTTTCAGGTAAATGAAGTCACTTTTCAGCTCAAACGAAGCTACATTGTTCACGAAGCTCACACGTTTCTCGCTCTTAACTGAAAAGCATTGGATGTTAGACGACCTGTGGATTCTATCAGTTTCAGAAACAGAGTTGAACCAGATATGGTCCGGGTGTGTAGGAAACACAGTTCTTTTGTTTTGAGCACACTCACGTTTACCTCTGTATTAGAGACTCTAGAAATCAAGAGCGTGCTTCTTGCTCTAAAGCAGAGTGTGTTTCATGGATGAGAACTGTGCCCTGTGTTTCCCTTCAGAAACGGAGTTAAATGCCAGGCTCTGTGTCTTTCTTCAAGCAAGACTTCGTTTCAGGTAAACGAAGTCACTTTTCAGCTCAAACGAAGCTACATTGTTCACGAAGCTCACACGTTTCTCGCTCTTAACTGAAAAGCATTGGATGTTAGTGGCCCTGAGGTTTGTATCAGTTTCAGAAACAGAGTTGAACAAGATATGGTCCGTGAGTGTAGGAAACACAGTTCTTTTGTTCTGAGCACACTCACGTTTCCCTCTGTATTAGAGACTCTCGAAAGCAAGAGCGTGCTTCTTGCTCTAAAGCAGAGTGTGTTTCATGGATGAGAACTGTGCCGTGTGTTTCCCTTCAGAAACGGAGTTAAATGCCAGGCGTGTGTCTTCCTACAAGCAAGACTTGGTTTCAGGTGAACGCAGTCACTTTTCAGCTCAAACGAAGCTACATTGTTCACGAAGCTCACACGTTTCTCGCTCTTAACTGAAAAGCATTGGATGTTAGACGACCTGTGGATTCTATCAGTTTCAGAAACAGAGTTGAACCAGATATGGTCCGTGTATGTAGGAAACACAGTTCTTTTGTTTTGAGCACACTCACGTTTACCTGTGTATTAGAGACTCTAGAAATCAAGAGCGTGCTTCTTGCTCTAAAGCAGAGTGTGTTTCATGGATGAGAACTGTGCCCTGTGTTTCCCTTCAGAAACGGAGTTAAATGCCAGGCTCTGTGTCTTTCTTCAAGCAAGACTTCATTTCAGGTAAACGAAGTCACATTTCAGCTCAAACGAAGCTACATTGTTCACGAAGCTCACACGTTTCTCGCTCTTAACTGAAAAGCATTGGATGTTAGTGGAACTGAGGTTTCTATCAGTTTCAGAAACAGAGTTCAACTAGATATGGTCCGTGTGTGTAGGAAACACAGTTCTTTTGTTCTGAGCACACTCACGTTTCCCTCTGTATTAGAGACTCTAGAAATCTAGAGCGTGCTTCTTGCTCTAAAGCAGAGTGTGTTTCATGGATGAGAACTGTGCCCTGTGTTTCCCTTCAGAAACGGAGTTAAATGCCAGGCTCTGTGTCTTCCTTCAAGCAAGACTACGTTTCAGGTAAATGCAGTCGCTTTTCAGCTCAAACGAATCTACATTGTTCACAAAGCTCACACGTTTCTCGTTCTTAACTGAAAAGCATTGCATGTTAGATGACCTGTGGTTTGTATCAGTTTCAGAAACAGAGTTGAACTAGATATGGTCCGTGTATGTAGGAAACATAGTTCTTTTGTTCTGAGCACACTCACGTTTTCCTCTGTATTAGAGACTCTAGAAATCAAGAGCATGCTTCTTGCTCTAAAGCAGAGTGTGTTTCATGGATGAGAACTCTGCCCTGTGTTTCCCTTCATAAATGGAGTTAAATGCCAGGCGTGTGTCTTCCTACAAGCAAGACTTCGTTCAGGGTAAACTCAGTCAATTTTCAGCTCAAACGATGCTACATTGTTCACGAAGCTCACACGTTTCTCGCTCTTAACTGAAAAGCATTGGATGTTAGAGGACCTGTGGTTTGTACCAGTTTCATAAACAGAGTTGAACTAGATATGGTCCGTGTGTAGGAAACACAGTTCTTTTCTTCTGAGCACAATCACGTTTCCTTCTGTATTAGAGACTCTCGAAAGCAAGACCGTGCTTCCTGCTCTAAAGCAGAGTGTGTTTCATGGATGAGAACTCTGCCCTGTGTTTCCCTTCATAAACGGAGTTAAATGCCAGGCTCTGTGTCTTTCTTCAAGCAAGACTTCGTTTCAGGTAAATGAAGTCACTTTTCAGCTCAAACGAAGCTACATTGTTCACGAAGCTCACACGTTTCTCGCTCTTAACTGAAAAGCATTGGATGTTAGACGACCTGTGGATTCTATCAGTTTCAGAAACAGAGTTGAACCAGATATGGTCCGGGTGTGTAGGAAACACAGTTCTTTTGTTTTGAGCACACTCACGTTTACCTCTGTATTAGAGACTCTAGAAATCAAGAGCGTGCTTCTTGCTCTAAAGCAGAGTGTGTTTCATGGATGAGAACTGTGCCCTGTGTTTCCCTTCAGAAACGGAGTTAAATGCCAGGCTCTGTGTCTTTCTTCAAGCAAGACTTCGTTTCAGGTAAACGAAGTCACTTTTCAGCTCAAACGAAGCTACATTGTTCACGAAGCTCACACGTTTCTCGCTCTTAACTGAAAAGCATTGGATGTTAGTGGCCCTGAGGTTTGTATCAGTTTCAGAAACAGAGTTGAACAAGATATGGTCCGTGAGTGTAGGAAACACAGTTCTTTTGTTCTGAGCACACTCACGTTTCCCTCTGTATTAGAGACTCTCGAAAGCAAGAGCGTGCTTCTTGCTCTAAAGCAGAGTGTGTTTCATGGATGAGAACTGTGCCGTGTGTTTCCCTTCAGAAACGGAGTTAAATGCCAGGCGTGTGTCTTCCTACAAGCAAGACTTGGTTTCAGGTGAACGCAGTCACTTTTCAGCTCAAACGAAGCTACATTGTTCACGAAGCTCACACGTTTCTCGCTCTTAACTGAAAAGCATTGGATGTTAGACGACCTGTGGATTCTATCAGTTTCAGAAACAGAGTTGAACCAGATATGGTCCGTGTATGTAGGAAACACAGTTCTTTTGTTTTGAGCACACTGACGTTTACCTGTGTATTAGAGACTCTAGAAATCAAGAGCGTGCTTCTTGCTCTAAAGCAGAGTGTGTTTCATGGATGAGAACTGTGCCCTGTGTTTCCCTTCAGAAACGGAGTTAAATGCCAGGCTCTGTGTCTTTCTTCAAGCAAGACTTCATTTCAGGTAAACGAAGTCACATTTCAGCTCAAACGAAGCTACATTGTTCACGAAGCTCACACGTTTCTCGCTCTTAACTGAAAAGCTTTGGATGTTAGTGGCCCTGAGGTTTGTATCAGTTTCAGAAACAGAGTTGAACTAGATATGGTCCGTGAGTGTAGGAAACACAGTTCTTTTGTTCTGAGCACACTCACGTTTCCCTCTGTATTAGAGACTCTAGAAATCAAGAGCGTGCTTCTTGCTCTAAAGCAGAGTGTGTTTCATGGATGAGAACTGTGCCCTGTGTTTCCCTTCAGAAACGGAGTTAAATGCCAGGCTCTGTGTCTTCCTTCAAGCAAGACTACGTTTCAGGTAAATGCAGTCGCTTTTCAGCTCAAACGAATCTACATTGTTCACAAAGCTCACACGTGTCTCGCTCTTAACTGAAAAGCATTGGATGTTAGAGGACCTGTGGTTTGTATCAGTTTCAGAAACAGAGTTGAACTAGATATGGTCCGTGTATGTAGGAAACACAGTTCTTTTGTTCTGAGCACACTCACGTTTTCCTCTGTGTTAGAGACTCTAGAAATCAAGAGCGTGCTTCTTGCTCTAAAGCAGAGTGTGTTTCATGGATGAGAACTCTGCCCTGTGTTTCACATCATAAATGGAGTTAAATGCACGGCGTGTGTCTTCCTACAAGCAAGACTTCGTTTCAGGTAAACGCAGTCACTTTTCAGCTCAAATGAAGCTACATTGTTCACGAAGCTCACACGTTTCTCGCTCTTAACTGAAAAGCATTGGATGTTAGAGGACCTGTGGTTTGTACCAGTTTCAGAATCAGAGTTGAACTACATATGGTCCGTGTGTTTAGGAAACACAGTTCTTTTGTTCTGAGCAAACTCACGTTTCTGTCTGTATTAGAGACTCTAGAAAGCAAGACCGTGCTTCTTGCTATAAAGCAGAGTGTGTTTCATGGATGAGAACTGTACCGTGTCTTTCCCTTCAGAAACGGAGTTAAATAAAAGGCTCTGTGTCTTTCTTCAAGCAAGACTTCTTTTCAGGTAAACAAAGTCACTTTTCAGCTCAAACGAAGCTGCATTGTTCACGAAGCTCACACGTTTCTCGCTCTTAACTGAAAAGTATTGGATGTTAGAGGACCTGTGGTTTGTACCAGTTTCAGAAACAGAGTTGAACTAGATATGGTCCGTGTGTAGGAAACACAGTTCTTTTGTTCTGAGCAAACTCACGTTTCCCTCTGTATTAGAGACTCTCGAAAGCAAGAGCGTGCTTCTTGCTCTAAAGCAGAGTGTGTTTCATGGATGAGAACTGTGCCGTGTGTTTCCCTTCAGAAACGGAGTTATATGCCAGGCGTGTGTCTTCCTACAAGCAAGACTTCGTTTCAGGTGAACGCAGTCACTTTTCATCTCAAACGAAGCTACATTGTTCACGAAGCTCACACGTTTCTCGCTCTTAACTGAAAAGCATTGGATGTTAGACGACCTGTGGATTCTATCAGTTTCAGAAACAGAGTTGAACCAGATATGGTCCGGGTGTGTAGGAAACACAGTTCTTTTGTTTTGAGCACACTCACGTTTACCTCTGTATTAGAGACTCTAGAAATCAAGAGCGTGCTTCTTGCTCTAAAGCAGAGTGTGTTTCATGGATGAGAACTCTGCCCTGTGTTTCCCTTCAGAAACGGAGTTAAATGCCAGGCTCTGTGTCTTTCTTCAAGCAAGACTTCGTTTCAGGTAAACGAAGTCACTTTTCAGCTCAAACGAAGCTACATTGTTCACGAAGCTCACACGTTTCTCGCTCTTAACTGAAAAGCATTGGATGTTAGACGACCTGTGGATTCTATCAGTTTCAGAAACAGAGTTGAACCAGATATGGTCCGGGTGTGTAGGAAACACAGTTCTTTTGTTTTGAGCACACTCACGTTTACCTCTGTATTAGAGACTCTAGAAATCAAGAGCGTGCTTCTTGCTCTAAAGCAGAGTGTGTTTCATGGATGAGAACTGTGCCCTGTGTTTCCCTTCAGAAACGGAGTTAAATGCCAGGCTCTGTGTCTTTCTTCAAGCAAGACTTCGTTTCAGGTAAACGAAGTCACTTTTCAGCTGAAACGAAGCTACATTGTTCACGAAGCTCACACGTTTCTCGCTCTTAACTGAAAAGCATTGGATGTTAGTGGCCCTGAGGTTTGTATCAGTTTCAGAAACAGAGTTGAACTAGATATGGTCCGTGAGTGTAGGAAACACAGTTCTTTTGTTCTGAGCACACTCACGTTTCCCTCTGTATTAGAGACTCTAGAAATCAAGAGCGTGCTCTTGCTCTAAAGCAGAGTGTGTTTCATGGATGAGAACTGTACCGTTTGTTTCCCTTCAGAAACGGAGTTAAATGCCAGGCTCTGTGTCTTCCTTCAAGCAAGACTACGTTTCAGGTAAATGCAGTCGCGTTTCAGCTCAAACGAATCTACATTGTTCACAAAGCTCACACGTGTCTCGCTCTTAACTGAAAAGCATTGGATGTTAGAGGACCTGTGGTTTGTATCAGTTTCAGAAACAGAGTTGAACTAGATATGGTCCGTGTATGTAGGAAACACAGTTCTTTTGTTCTGAGCACACTCTCGTTTTCCTCTGTGTTAGAGACTCTAGAAATCAAGAGCGTGCTTCTTGCTCTAAAGCAGAGTGTGTTTCATGGATGAGAACTCTGCCCTGTGTTTCACATCATAAATGGAGTTAAATGCCCGGCGTGTGTCTTCCTACAAGCAAGACTTCGTTTCAGGTAAACGCAGTCACTTTTCAGCTCACACGAAGCTACATTGTTCACGAAGCTCACAAGTTTCTCGCTCTTAACTGAAAAGCATTGGATGTTAGAGGACCTGTGGTTTGTACCAGTTTCAGAATCAGAGTTGAACTACTTATGGTCCGTGTGTTTAGGAAACACAGTTCTTTTGTTCTGAGCAAACTCACGTTTCTGTCTGTATTAGAGACTCTAGAAAGCAAGACCGTGCTTCTTGCTATAAAGCAGAGTGTGTTTCATGGATGAGAACTGTACCGTGTGTTTCCCTTCAGAAACGGAGTTAAATGAAAGGCTCTGTGTCTTTCTTCAAGCAAGACTTCTTTTCAGGTAAACGAAGTCACTTTTCAGCTCAAACGAAGCTGCATTGTTCACGAAGCTCACACGTTTCTCGCTCTTAACTGAAAAGTATTGGATGTTAGAGGACCTGTGGTTTGTATCAGTTTCAGAAACAGAGTTGAACTAGATATGGTCCGTGTGTAGGAAACACAGTTCTTTTGTTCTGAGCACACTCACGTTTCCCTCTGTATTAGAGACTCTCGAAAGCAAGAGCGTGCTTCTTGCTCTAAAGCAGAGTGTGTTTCATGGATGAGAACTGTGCCGTGTGTTTCCCTTCAGAAACGGAGTTAAATGCTAGGCGTGTGTCTTCCTACAAGCAAGACTTCGTTTCAGGTGAACGCAGTCACTTTTCAGCTCAAACGAAGCTACATTGTTCACGAAGCTCACACGTTTCTCGCTCTTAACTGAAAAGCATTGGATGTTAGAGGACCTGTGGTTTGTATCAGTTTCAGAAACAGAGTTGAACTAGATATGGTCCATGTATGTAGGAAACACAGTTCTTTTGTTCTGAGCACACTCACGTTTTCCTCTGAGTTAGAGACTCTAGAAATCAAGAGCGTGCTTCTTGCTCTAAAGCAGAGTGTGTTTCATGGATGAGAACTCTGCCCTGTGTTTCCCTTCAGAAACGGAGTTAAATGCCAGGCTCTGTGTCTTTCTTCAAGCAAGACTTCGTTTCAGGTAAACGAAGTCACTTTTCAGCTCAAACGAAGCTACATTGTTCACGAAGCTCATACGTTTCTCGCTCTTAACTGAAAAGCATTGGATGTTAGACGACCTGTGGATTCTATCAGTTTCAGAAACAGAGTTGAACTAGATATGGTCCGGGTGTGTAGGAAACACAGTTCTTTTGTTTTGAGCACACTCACGTTTACCTCTGTATTAGAGACTCTAGAAATCAAGAGCGTGCTTCTTGCTCTAAAGCAGAGTGTGTTTCATGGATGAGAACTGTGCCCTGTGTTTCCCTTCAGAAACGGAGTTAAATGCCAGGCTCTGTGTCTTTCTTCAAGCAAGACTTCGTTTCAGGTAAACGAAGTCACTTTTCAGCTCAAACGAAGCTACATTGTTCACGAAGCTCACACGTTTCTCGCTCTTAACTGAAAAGCATTGGATGTTAGTGACCCTGAGGTTTGTATCAGTTTCAGAAACAGAGTTGAACTAGATATGGTCCGTGAGTGTAGGAAACACAGTTCTTTTGTTCTGAGCACACTCACGTTTCCCTCTGTATTAGAGACTCTAGAAATCAAGAGCGTGCTCTTGCTCTAAAGCAGAGTGTGTTTCATGGATGAGAACTGTACCGTTTGTTTCCCTTCAGAAACGGAGTTAAATGCCAGGCTCTGTGTCTTCCTTCAAGCAAGACTATGTTTCAGGTAAATGCAGTCGCGTTTCAGCTCAAACGAATCTACATTGTTCACAAAGCTCACACGTGTCTCGCTCTTAACTGAAAAGCATTGGATGTTAGTGGCCCTGAGGTTTGTATCAGTTTCAGAAACAGAGTTGAACTAGATATGGTCCGTGTATGTAGGAAACACAGTTCTTTTGTTCTGAGCACACTCACGTTTCCCTCTGTATTAGAGACTCTAGAAATCAAGAGCGTGCTCTTGCTCTAAAGCAGAGTGTGTTTCATGGATGAGAACTCTGCCCTGTGTTTCACATCATAAATGGAGTTAAATGCCCGGCGTGTGTCTTCCTACAAGCAAGACTTCGTTTCAGGTAAACGCAGTCACTTTTCAGCTCAAACAAAGCTACATTGTTCACGAAGCTCACACGTTTCTCGCTCTTAACTGAAAAGCATTGGATGTTAGAGGACCTGTGGTTTGTACCAGTTTCAGAATCAGAGTTGAACTACATATGGTCCGTGTGTTTAGGAAACACAGTTCTTTTGTTCTGAGCAAACTCACGTTTCTGTCTGTATTAGAGACTCTAGAAAGCAAGACCGTGCTTCTTGCTATAAAGCAGAGTGTGTTTCATGGATGAGAACTGTACCGTGTGTTTCCCTTCAGAAACGGAGTTAAATGAAAGGCTCTGTGTCTTTCTTCAAGCAAGACTTCTTTTCAGGTAAACGAAGTCACTTTTCAGCTCAAACAAAGCTGCATTGTTCACGAAGCTCACACGTTTCTCGCTCTTAACTGAAAAGTATTGGATGTTAGAGGACCTGTGGTCTGTATCAGTTTCAGAAACAGAGTTGAACTAGATATGGTCCGTGTGTAGGAAACACAGTTCTTTTGTTCTGAGCACACTCACGTTTCCCTCTGTATTAGAGACTCTAGAAATCAAGAGCGTGCTTCTTGCTCTAAAGCAGAGTGTGTTTCATGGATGAGAACTGTACCGTTTGTTTCCCTTCAGAAACGGAGTTAAATGCCAGGCTCTGTGTCTTCCTTCAAGCAAGACTATGTTTCAGGTAAATGCAGGCGCTTTTCAGCTCAAACGAATCTACATTGTTCACAAAGCTCACACGTGTCTCGCTCTTAACTGAAAAGCATTGGATGTTAGAGGACCTGTGGTTTGTATCAGTTTCAGAAACAGAGTTGAACTAGATATGGTCCGTGTTTGTAGGAAACACAGTTCTTTTGTTCTGAGCACACTCACGTTTTCCTCTGTGTTAGAGACTCTAGAAATCAAGAGCGTGCTTCTTGCTCTAAAGCAGAGTGTGTTTCATGGATGAGAACTCTGCCCTGTGTTTCACATCATAAATGGAGTTAAATGCCCGGCGTGTGTCTTCCTACAAGCAAGACTTCTTTTCAGGTAAACGCAGTCACTTTTCAGCTCAAACGAAGCTACATTGTTCACGAATCTCACACGTTTCTCGCTCTTAACTGAAAAGCATTGGATGTTAGACGACCTGTGGATTCTATCAGTTTCAGAAACAGAGTTGAACCTGATATGGTCCGGGTGTGTAGGAAATACAGTTCTTTTGTTTTGAGTACACTCACGTTTACATCTGTATTAGAGACTCTAGAAATCAAGAGCGTGCTTCTTGCTCTAAAGCAGAGTGTGTTTCATGGATGAGAACTGTGCCCTGTGTTTCCCTTCAGAAACGGAGTTAAATGCCAGGCTCTGTGTCTTTCTTCAAGCAAGACTTCGTTTCAGGTAAACGAAGTCACTTTTCAGCTCAAACGAAGCTACATTGTTCACGAAGCTCACACGTTTCTCGCTCTTAACTGAAAAGCATTGGATGTTAGTGGCCCTGAGGTTTGTATCAGTTTCAGAAACAGAGTTGAATTAGATATGGTCCGTGAGTGTAGGAAACACAGTTCTTTTGTTCTGAGCACACTCACGTTTCCCTCTGTATTAGAGACTCTAGAAATCAAGAGCGTGCTCTTGCTCTAAAGCAGAGTGTGTTTCATGGATGAGAACTGTACCGTTTGTTTCCCTTCAGAAACGGAGTTAAATGCCAGGCTCTGTGTCTTCCTTCAAGCAAGACTACGTTTCATGTAAATGCAGTCGCGTTTCAGCTCAAACGAAGCTACATTGTTCACGAAGCTCACACGTTTCTCGCTCTTAACTGAAAAGCATTGGATGTTAGAGGACCCGTGGTTTGTATCAGTTTCAGAAACAGAGTTGAACTAGATATGGTCCATGTATGTAGGAAACACAGTTCTTTTCTTCTGAGCACACTCACGTTTTCCTCTGTGTTAGAGACTCTAGAAATCAAGAGCGTGCTTCTTGCTCTAAAGCAGAGTGTGTTTCATGGATGAGAACTCTGCCCTGTGTTTCCCTTCAGAAACGGAGTTAAATGCCATGCTCTGTGTCTTTCTTCAAGCAAGACTTCGTTTCAGGTAAACGAAGTCACTTTTCAGCTCAAACGAAGCTACATTGTTCACGAAGCTCATACGTTTCTCGCTCTTAACTGAAAAGCATTGGATGTTAGACGACCTGTGGATTCTATCAGTTTCAGAAACAGAGTTGAACTAGATATGGTCCGGGTGTGTAGGAAACACAGTTCTTTTGTTTTGAGCACACTCACGTTTACCTCTGTATTAGAGACTCTAGAAATCAAGAGCGTGCTTCTTGCTCTAAAGCAGAGTGTGTTTCATGGATGAGAACTCTGCCCTGTGTTTCACATCATAAATGGAGTTAAATGCCCGGCGTGTGTCTTCCTACAAGCAAGACTTCGTTTCAGGTAAACACAGTCACTTTTCAGCTCAAACGAAGCTACATTGTTCACGAAGCTCACACGTTTCTCGCTCTTAACTGAAAAGCATTGGATGTTAGAGGACCTGTGGTTTGTACCAGTTTCAGAATCAGAGTTGAACTACATATGGTCCGTGTGTTTAGGAAACACAGTTCTTTTGTTCTGAGCAAACTCACGTTTCTGTCTGTATTAGAGACTCTAGAAAGCAAGACCGTGCTTCTTGCTATAAAGCAGAGTGTGTTTCATGGATGAGAACTGTACCGTGTGTTTCCCTTCAGAAACGGAGTTAAATGAAAGGCTCTGTGTCTTTCTTCAAGCAAGACTTCTTTTCAGGTAAACGAAGTCACTTTTCAGCTCAAACAAAGCTGCATTGTTCACGAAGCTCACACGTTTCTCGCTCTTAACTGAAAAGTATTGGATGTTAGAGGACCTGTGGTTTGTATCAGTTTCAGAAACAGAGTTGAACTAGATATGGTCCGTGTGTAGGAAACACAGTTCTTTTGTTCTGAGCACACTCACGTTTCCCTCTGTATTAGAGACTCTAGAAATCAAGAGCGTGCTTCTTGCTCTAAAGCAGAGTGTGTTTCATGGATGAGAACTGTACCGTTTGTTTCCCTTCAGAAACGGAGTTAAATGCCAGGCTCTGTGTCTTCCTTCAAGCAAGACTATGTTTCTGGTAAATGCAGGCGCTTTTCAGCTCAAACGAATCTACATTGTTCACAAAGCTCACACGTGTCTCGCTCTTAACTGAAAAGCATTGGATGTTAGAGGACCTGTGGTTTGTATCAGTTTCAGAAACAGAGTTGAACTAGATATGGTCCGTGTTTGTAGGAAACACAGTTCTTTTGTTCTGAGCACACTCACGTTTTCCTCTGTGTTAGAGACTCTAGAAATCAAGAGCGTGCTTCTTGCTCTAAAGCAGAGTGTGTTTCATGGATGAGAACTCTGCCCTGTGTTTCACATCATAAATGGAGTTAAATGCCCGGCGTGTGTCTTCCTACAAGCAAGACTTCGTTTCAGGTAAACGCAGTCACTTTTCAGCTCAAACGAAGCTACATTGTTCACGAAGCTCACACGTTTCTCGCTCTTAACTGAAAAGCATTGGATGTTAGACGACCTGTGGATTCTATCAGTTTCAGAAACAGAGTTGAACCTGATATGGTCCGGGTGTGTAGGAAACACAGTTCTTTTGTTTTGAGCACACTCACGTTTACCTTTGTATTAGAGACTCTAGAAATCAAGAGCGTGCTTCTTGCTCTAAAGCAGAGTGTGTTTCATGGATGAGAACTGTGCCCTGTGTTTCCCTTCAGAAACGGAGTTAAATGCCAGGCTCTGTGTCTTTCTTCAAGCAAGACTTCGTTTCAGGTAAACGAAGTCACTTTTCAGCTCAAACGAAGCTACATTGTTCACGAAGCTCACACGTTTCTCGCTCTTAACTGAAAAGCATTGGATGTTAGACGACCTGTGGATTCTATCAGTTTCAGAAACAGAGTTGAACCAGATATGGTCCGGGTGTGTAGGAAACACAGTTCTTTTGTTTTGAGCACACTCACGTTTACCTCTGTATTAGAGACTCTAGAAATCAAGAGCGTGCTTCTTGCTCTAAAGCAGAGTATGTTTCATGGATGAGAACTGTGCCCTGTGTTTCCCTTCAGAAACGGAGTTAAATGCCAGGCTCTGTGTCTTTCTTCAAGCAAGACTTCGTTTCAGGTAAACGAAGTCACTTTTCAGCTCAAACGAAGCTACATTGTTCACGAAGCTCACACGTTTCTCGCTCTTAACTGAAAAGCATTGGATGTTAGTGGCCCTGAGGTTTGTATCAGTTTCAGAAACAGAGTTGAACTAGATATGGTCCGTGAGTGTAGGAAACACAGTTCTTTTGTTCTGAGCACACTCACGTTTCCCTCTGTATTAGAGACTCTAGAAATCAAGAGCGTGCTCTTGCTCTAAAGCAGAGTGTGTTTCATGGATGAGAACTGTACCGTTTGTTTCCCTTCAGAAACGGAGTTAAATGCCAGGCTCTGTGTCTTCCTTCAAGCAAGACTATGTTTCAGGTAAATGCAGTCGCGTTTCAGCTCAAACGAATCTACATTGTTCACAAAGCTCACACGTGTCTCGCTCTTAACTGAAAAGCATTGGATGTTAGTGGCCCTGAGGTTTGTATCAGTTTCAGAAACAGAGTTGAACTAGATATGGTCCGTGTATGTAGGAAACACAGTTCTTTTGTTCTGAGCACACTCACGTTTCCCTCTGTATTAGAGACTCTAGAAATCAAGAGCGTGCTCTTGCTCTAAAGCAGAGTGTGTTTCATGGATGAGAACTCTGCCCTGTGTTTCACATCATAAATGGAGTTAAATGCCCGGCGTGTGTCTTCCTACAAGCAAGACTTCGTTTCAGGTAAACGCAGTCACTTTTCAGCTCAAACGAAGCTACATTGTTCACGAAGCTCACACGTTTCTCGCTCTTAACTGAAAAGCATTGGATGTTAGAGGACCTGTGGTCTGTATCAGTTTCAGAAACAGAGTTGAACTAGATATGGTCCGTGTGTAGGAAACACAGTTCTTTTGTTCTGAGCACACTCACGTTTCCCTCTGTATTAGAGACTCTAGAAATCAAGAGCGTGCTTCTTGCTCTAAAGCAGAGTGTGTTTCATGGATGAGAACTGTACCGTTTGTTTCCCTTCAGAAACGGAGTTAAATGCCAGGCTCTGTGTCTTCCTTCAAGCAAGACTATGTTTCAGGTAAATGCAGTCGCGTTTCAGCTCAAACGAATCTACATTGTTCACAAAGCTCACACGTGTCTCGCTCTTAACTGAAAAGCATTGGATGTTAGTGGCCCTGAGGTTTGTATCAGTTTCAGAAACAGAGTTGAACTAGATATGGTCCGTGTATGTAGGAAACACAGTTCTTTTGTTCTGAGCACACTCACGTTTCCCTCTGTATTAGAGACTCTAGAAATCAAGAGCGTGCTCTTGCTCTAAAGCAGAGTGTGTTTCATGGATGAGAACTCTGCCCTGTGTTTCACATCATAAATGGAGTTAAATGCCCGGCGTGTGTCTTCCTACAAGCAAGACTTCGTTTCAGGTAAACGCAGTCACTTTTCAGCTCAAACGAAGCTACATTGTTCACGAAGCTCACACGTTTCTCGCTCTTAACTGAAAAGCATTGGATGTTAGAGGACCTGTGGTCTGTATCAGTTTCAGAAACAGAGTTGAACTAGATATGGTCCGTGTGTAGGAAACACAGTTCTTTTGTTCTGAGCACACTCACGTTTCCCTCTGTATTAGAGACTCTAGAAATCAAGAGCGTGCTTCTTGCTCTAAAGCAGAGTGTGTTTCATGGATGAGAACTGTACCGTTTGTTTCCCTTCAGAAACGGAGTTAAATGCCAGGCTCTGTGTCTTCCTTCAAGCAAGACTATGTTTCAGGTAAATGCAGGCGCTTTTCAGCTCAAACGAATCTACATTGTTCACAAAGCTCACACGTGTCTCGCTCTTAACTGAAAAGCATTGGATGTTAGAGGACCTGTGGTTTGTATCAGTTTCAGAAACAGAGTTGAACTAGATATGGTCCGTGTTTGTAGGAAACACAGTTCTTTTGTTCTGAGCACACTCACGTTTTCCTCTGTGTTAGAGACTCTAGAAATCAAGAGCGTGCTTCTTGCTCTAAAGCAGAGTGTGTTTCATGGATGAGAACTCTGCCCTGTGTTTCACATCATAAATGGAGTTAAATGCCCGGCGTGTGTCTTCCTACAAGCAAGACTTCTTTTCAGGTAAACGCAGTCACTTTTCAGCTCAAAGGAAGCTACATTGTTCACGAATCTCACACGTTTCTCGCTCTTAACTGAAAAGCATTGGATGTTAGACGACCTGTGGATTCTATCAGTTTCAGAAACAGAGTTGAACCTGATATGGTCCGGGTGTGTAGGAAATACAGTTCTTTTGTTTTGAGTACACTCACGTTTACATCTGTATTAGAGACTCTAGAAATCAAGAGCGTGCTTCTTGCTCTAAAGCAGAGTGTGTTTCATGGATGAGAACTGTGCCCTGTGTTTCCCTTCAGAAACGGAGTTAAATGCCAGGCTCTGTGTCTTTCTTCAAGCAAGACTTCGTTTCATGTAAACGAAGTCACTTTTCAGCTCAAACGAAGCTACATTGTTCACGAAGCTCACACGTTTCTCGCTCTTAACTGAAAAGCATTGGATGTTAGTGGCCCTGAGGTTTGTATCAGTTTCAGAAACAGAGTTGAACTAGATATGGTCCGTGAGTGTAGGAAACACAGTTCTTTTGTTCTGAGCACACTCACGTTTCCCTCTGTATTAGAGACTCTAGAAATCAAGAGCGTGCTCTTGCTCTAAAGCAGAGTGTGTTTCATGGATGAGAACTGTACCGTTTGTTTCCCTTCAGAAACGGAGTTAAATGCCAGGCTCTGTGTCTTCCTTCAAGCAAGACTACGTTTCATGTAAATGCAGTCGCGTTTCAGCTCAAACGAAGCTACATTGTTCACGAAGCTCACACGTTTCTCGCTCTTAACTGAAAAGCATTGGATGTTAGAGGACCCGTGGTTTGTATCAGTTTCAGAAACAGAGTTGAACTAGATATGGTCCATGTATGTAGGAAACACAGTTCTTTTCTTCTGAGCACACTCACGTTTTCCTCTGTGTTAGAGACTCTAGAAATCAAGAGCGTGCTTCTTGCTCTAAAGCAGAGTGTGTTTCATGGATGAGAACTCTGCCCTGTGTTTCCCTTCAGAAACGGAGTTAAATGCCATGCTCTGTGTCTTTCTTCAAGCAAGACTTCGTTTCAGGTAAACGAAGTCACTTTTCAGCTCAAACGAAGCTACATTGTTCACGAAGCTCATACGTTTCTCGCTCTTAACTGAAAAGCATTGGATGTTAGACGACCTGTGGATTCTATCAGTTTCAGAAACAGAGTTGAACTAGATATGGTCCGGGTGTGTAGGAAACACAGTTCTTTTGTTTTGAGCACACTCACGTTTACCTCTGTATTAGAGACTCTAGAAATCAAGAGCGTGCTTCTTGCTCTAAAGCAGAGTGTGTTTCATGGATGAGAACTCTGCCCTGTGTTTCACATCATAAATGGAGTTAAATGCCCGGCGTGTGTCTTCCTACAAGCAAGACTTCGTTTCAGGTAAACACAGTCACTTTTCAGCTCAAACGAAGCTACATTGTTCACGAAGCTCACACGTTTCTCGCTCTTAACTGAAAAGCATTGGATGTTAGAGGACCTGTGGTTTGTACCAGTTTCAGAATCAGAGTTGAACTACATATGGTCCGTGTGTTTAGGAAACACAGTTCTTTTGTTCTGAGCAAACTCACGTTTCTGTCTGTATTAGAGACTCTAGAAAGCAAGACCGTGCTTCTTGCTATAAAGCAGAGTGTGTTTCATGGATGAGAACTGTACCGTGTGTTTCCCTTCAGAAACGGAGTTAAATGAAAGGCTCTGTGTCTTTCTTCAAGCAAGACTTCTTTTCAGGTAAACGAAGTCACTTTTCAGCTCAAACAAAGCTGCATTGTTCACGAAGCTCACACGTTTCTCGCTCTAACTGAAAAGTATTGGATGTTAGAGGACCTGTGGTTTGTATCAGTTTCAGAAACAGAGTTGAACTAGATATGGTCCGTGTGTAGGAAACACAGTTCTTTTGTTCTGAGCACACTCACGTTTCCCTCTGTATTAGAGACTCTAGAAATCAAGAGCGTGCTTCTTGCTCTAAAGCAGAGTGTGTTTCATGGATGAGAACTGTACCGTTTGTTTCCCTTCAGAAACGGAGTTAAATGCCAGGCTCTGTGTCTTCCTTCAAGCAAGACTATGTTTCTGGTAAATGCAGGCGCTTTTCAGCTCAAACGAATCTACATTGTTCACAAAGCTCACACGTGTCTCGCTCTTAACTGAAAAGCATTGGATGTTAGAGGACCTGTGGTTTGTATCAGTTTCAGAAACAGAGTTGAACTAGATATGGTCCGTGTTTGTAGGAAACACAGTTCTTTTGTTCTGAGCACACTCACGTTTTCCTCTGTGTTAGAGACTCTAGAAATCAAGAGCGTGCTTCTTGCTCTAAAGCAGAGTGTGTTTCATGGATGAGAACTCTGCCCTGTGTTTCACATCATAAATGGAGTTAAATGCCCGGCGTGTGTCTTCCTACAAGCAAGACTTCGTTTCAGGTAAACGCAGTCACTTTTCAGCTCAAACGAAGCTACATTGTTCACGAAGCTCACACGTTTCTCGCTCTTAACTGAAAAGCATTGGATGTTAGACGACCTGTGGATTCTATCAGTTTCAGAAACAGAGTTGAACCTGATATGGTCCGGGTGTGTAGGAAACACAGTTCTTTTGTTTTGAGCACACTCACGTTTACCTTTGTATTAGAGACTCTAGAAATCAAGAGCGTGCTTCTTGCTCTAAAGCAGAGTGTGTTTCATGGATGAGAACTGTGCCCTGTGTTTCCCTTCAGAAACGGAGTTAAATGCCAGGCTCTGTGTCTTTCTTCAAGCAAGACTTCGTTTCAGGTAAACGAAGTCACTTTTCAGCTCAAACGAAGCTACATTGTTCACGAAGCTCACACGTTTCTCGCTCTTAACTGAAAAGCATTGGATGTTAGACGACCTGTGGATTCTATCAGTTTCAGAAACAGAGTTGAACCAGATATGGTCCGGGTGTGTAGGAAACACAGTTCTTTTGTTTTGAGCACACTCACGTTTACCTCTGTATTAGAGACTCTAGAAATCAAGAGCGTGCTTCTTGCTCTAAAGCAGAGTATGTTTCATGGATGAGAACTGTGCCCTGTGTTTCCCTTCAGAAACGGAGTTAAATGCCAGGCTCTGTGTCTTTCTTCAAGCAAGACTTCGTTTCAGGTAAACGAAGTCACTTTTCAGCTCAAACGAAGCTACATTGTTCACGAAGCTCACACGTTTCTCGCTCTTAACTGAAAAGCATTGGATGTTAGTGGCCCTGAGGTTTGTATCAGTTTCAGAAACAGAGTTGAACTAGATATGGTCCGTGAGTGTAGGAAACACAGTTCTTTTGTTCTGAGCACACTCACGTTTCCCTCTGTATTAGAGACTCTAGAAATCAAGAGCGTGCTCTTGCTCTAAAGCAGAGTGTGTTTCATGGATGAGAACTGTACCGTTTGTTTCCCTTCAGAAACGGAGTTAAATGCCAGGCTCTGTGTCTTCCTTCAAGCAAGACTATGTTTCAGGTAAATGCAGTCGCGTTTCAGCTCAAACGAATCTACATTGTTCACAAAGCTCACACGTGTCTCGCTCTTAACTGAAAAGCATTGGATGTTAGTGGCCCTGAGGTTTGTATCAGTTTCAGAAACAGAGTTGAACTAGATATGGTCCGTGTATGTAGGAAACACAGTTCTTTTGTTCTGAGCACACTCACGTTTCCCTCTGTATTAGAGACTCTAGAAATCAAGAGCGTGCTCTTGCTCTAAAGCAGAGTGTGTTTCATGGATGAGAACTCTGCCCTGTGTTTCACATCATAAATGGAGTTAAATGCCCGGCGTGTGTCTTCCTACAAGCAAGACTTCGTTTCAGGTAAACGCAGTCACTTTTCAGCTCAAACGAAGCTACATTGCTCACGAAGCTCACACGTTTCTCGCTCTTAACTGAAAAGCATTGGATGTTAGAGGACCTGTGGTTTGTACCAGTTTCAGAATCAGAGTTGAACTACATATGGTCCGTGTGTTTAGGAAACACAGTTCTTTTGTTCTGAGCAAACTCACGTTTCTGTCTGTATTAGAGACTCTAGAAAGCAAGACCGTGCTTCTTGCTATAAAGCAGAGTGTGTTTCATGGATGAGAACTGTACCGTGTGTTTCCCTTCAGAAACGGAGTTAAATGAAAGGCTCTGTGTCTTTCTTCAAGCAAGACTTCTTTTCAGGTAAACGAAGTCACTTTTCAGCTCAAACAAAGCTGCATTGTTCACGAAGCTCACACGTTTCTCGCTCTTAACTGAAAAGTATTGGATGTTAGAGGACCTGTGGTTTGTATCAGTTTCAGAAACAGTGTTGAACTAGATATGGTCCGTGTGTAGGAAACACAGTTCTTTTGTTCTGAGCACACTCACGTTTCCCTCTGTATTAGAGACTCTAGAAATCAAGAGCGTGCTTCTTGCTCTAAAGCAGAGTGTGTTTCATGGATGAGAACTGTACCGTTTGTTTCCCTTCAGAAACGGAGTTAAATGCCAGGCTCTGTGTCTTCCTTCAAGCAAGACTATGTTTCAGGTAAATGCAGGCGCTTTTCAGCTCAAACGAATCTACATTGTTCACAAAGCTCACACGTGTCTCGCTCTTAACTGAAAAGCATTGGATGTTAGAGGACCTGTGGTTTGTATCAGTTTCAGAAACAGAGTTGAACTAGATATGGTCCGTGTTTGTAGGAAACACAGTTCTTTTGTTCTGAGCACACTCACGTTTTCCTCTGTGTTAGAGACTCTAGAAATCAAGAGCGTGCTTCTTGCTCTAAAGCAGAGTGTGTTTCATGGATGAGAACTCTGCCCTGTGTTTCACATCATAAATGGAGTTAAATGCCCGGCGTGTGTCTTCCTACAAGCAAGACTTCGTTTCAGGTAAACGCAGTCACTTTTCAGCTCAAACGAAGCTACATTGTTCACGAAGCTCACACGTTTCTCGCTCTTAACTGAAAAGCATTGGATGTTAGACGACCTGTGGATTCTATCAGTTTCAGAAACAGAGTTGAACCTGATATGGTCCGGGTGTGTAGGAAACACAGTTCTTTTTTTATGAGCACACTCACGTTTACATCTGTATTAGAGACTCTAGAAATCAAGAGCGTGCTTCTTGCTCTAAAGCAGAGTGTGTTTCATGGATGAGAACTGTGCCCTGTGTTTCCCTTCAGAAACGGAGTTAAATGCCAGGCTCTGTGTCTTTCTTCAAGCAAGACTTCGTTTCAGGTAAACGAAGTCACTTTTCAGCTCAAACGAAGCTACATTGTTCACGAAGCTCACACGTTTCTCGCTCTTAACTGAAAAGCATTGGATGTTAGTGGCCCTGAGGTTTGTATCAGTTTCAGAAACAGAGTTGAACTAGATATGGTCCGTGAGTGTAGGAAACACAGTTCTTTTGTTCTGAGCACACTCATGTTTCCCTCTGTATTAGAGACTCTAGAAATCAAGAGCGTGCTCTTGCTCTAAAGCAGAGTGTGTTTCATGGATGAGAACTGTACCGTTTGTTTCCCTTCAGAAACGGAGTTAAATGCCAGGCTCTGTGTCTTCCTTCAAGCAAGACTACGTTTCATGTAAATGCAGTCGCGTTTCAGCTCAAACGAAGCTACATTGTTCACAAAGCTCACACGTTTCTCGCTCTTAACTGAAAAGCATTGGATGTTAGAGGACCCGTGGTTTGTATCAGTTTCAGAAACAGAGTTGAACTAGATATGGTCCATGTATGTAGGAAACACAGTTCTTTTCTTCTGAGCACACTCACGTTTTCCTCTGTGTTAGAGACTCTAGAAATCAAGAGCGTGCTTCTTGCTCTAAAGCAGAGTGTGTTTCATGGATGAGAACTCTGCCCTGTGTTTCCCTTCAGAAACGGAGTTAAATGCCATGCTCTGTGTCTTTCTTCAAGCAAGACTTCGTTTCAGGTAAACGAAGTCACTTTTCAGCTCAAACGAAGCTACATTGTTCACGAAGCTCATACGTTTCTCGCTCTTAACTGAAAAGCATTGGATGTTAGACGACCTGTGGATTCTATCAGTTTCAGAAACAGAGTTGAACTAGATATGGTCCGGGTGTGTAGGAAACACAGTTCTTTTGTTTTGAGCACACTCACGTTTACCTCTGTATTAGAGACTCTAGAAATCAAGAGCGTGCTTCTTGCTCTAAAGCAGAGTGTGTTTCATGGATGAGAACTGTGCCCTGTGTTTCCCTTCAGAAACGGAGTTAAATGCCGGGCTCTGTGTCTTTCTTCAAGCAAGACTTCGTTTCAGGTAAACGAAGTCACTTTTCAGCTCAAACGAAGCTACATTGTTCACGAGGCTCACACGTTTCTCGCTCTTAACTGAAAAGCATTGGATGTTAGTGGCCCTGAGGTTTGTATCAGTTTCAGAAACAGAGTTGAACTAGATATGGTCCGTGAGTGTAGGAAACACAGTTCTTTTGTTCTGAGCACACTCACGTTTCCCTCTGTATTAGAGACTCTAGAAATCAAGAGCGTGCTCTTGCTCTAAAGCAGAGTGTGTTTCATGGATGAGAACTGTACCATTTGTTTCCCTTCAGAAACGGAGTTAAATGCCAGGCTCTGTGTCTTCCTTCAAGCAAGACTACGTTTCAGGTAAATGCAGTCGCGTTTCAGCTCAAACGAATCTACATTGTTCACAAAGCTCACACGTGTCTCGCTCTTAACTGAAAAGCATTGGATGTTAGAGGACCTGTGGTTTGTATCAGTTTCAGAAACAGAGTTGAACTAGATATGGTCCGTGTATGTAGGAAACACAGTTCTTTTGTTCTGAGCACACTCACGTTTTCCTCTGTGTTAGAGACTCTAGAAATCAAGAGCGTGCTTCTTGCTCTAAAGCAGAGTGTGTTTCATGGATGAGAACTCTGCCCTGTGTTTCACATCATAAATGGAGTTAAATGCCCGGCGTGTGTCTTCCTACAAGCAAGACTTCGTTTCAGGTAAACGCAGTCACTTTTCAGCTCAAACGAAGCTACATTGTTCACGAAGCTCACACGTTTCTCGCTCTTAACTGAAAAGCATTGGATGTTAGAGGACCTGTGGTTTGTACCAGTTTCAGAATCAGAGTTGAACTACATATGGTCCGTGTGTTTAGGAAACACAGTTCTTTTGTTCTGAGCAAACTCACGTTTCTGTCTGTATTAGAGACTCTAGAAAGCAAGACCGTGCTTCTTGCTATAAAGCAGAGTGTGTTTCATGGATGAGAACTGTACCGTGTGTTTCCCTTCAGAAATGGAGTTAAATGAAAGGCTCTGTGTCTTTCTTCAAGCAAGACTTCTTTTCAGGTAAACGAAGTCACTTTTCAGCTCAAACAAAGCTACATTGTTCACGAAGCTCACACGTTTCTCGCTCTTAAGTGAAAAGTATTGGATGTTAGAGGACCTGTGGTTTGTATCAGTTTCAGAAACAGAGTTGAACTAGATATGGTCCGTGTGTAGGAAACACAGTTCTTTTGTTCTGAGCACACTCACGTTTCCCTCTGTATTAGAGACTCTAGAAATCAAGAGCGTGCTTCTTGCTCTAAAGCAGAGTGTGTTTCATGGATGAGAACTGTACCGTTTGTTTCCCTTCAGAAACGGAGTTAAATGCCAGGCTCTGTGTCTTCCTTCAAGCAAGACTATGTTTCAGGTAAATGCAGGCGCTTTTCAGCTCAAACAAATCTACATTGTTCACAAAGCTCACACGTGTCTCGCTCTTAACTGAAAAGCATTGGATGGTAGAGGACCTGTGGTTTGTATCAGTTTCAGAAACAGAGTTGAACTAGATATGGTCCGTGTTTGTAGGAAACACAGTTCTTTTGTTCTGAGCACACTCACGTTTTCCTCTGTGTTAGAGACTCTAGAAATCAAGAGCGTGCTTCTTGCTCTAAAGCAGAGTGTGTTTCATGGATGAGAACTCTGCCCTGTGTTTCACATCATAAATGGAGTTAAATGCCCGGCGTGTGTCTTCCTACAAGCAAGACTTCGTTTCAGGTAAACGCAGTCACTTTTCAGCTCAAACGAAGCTACATTGTTCACGAAGCTCACACGTTTCTCGCTCTTAACTGAAAAGCATTGGATGTTAGACGACCTGTGGATTCTATCAGTTTCAGAAACAGAGTTGAACCTGATATGGTCCGGGTGTGTAGGAAACACAGTTCTTTTGTTTTGAGCACACTCACGTTTACCTCTGTATTAGAGACTCTAGAAATCAAGAGCGTGCTTCTTGCTCTAAAGCAGAGTGTGTTTCATGGATGAGAACTGTGCCCTGTGTTTCCCTTCAGAAACGGAGTTAAATGCCAGGCTCTGTGTCTTTCTTCAAGCAAGACTTCGTTTCAGGTAAACGAAGTCACTTTTCAGCTCAAACGAAGCTACATTGTTCACGAAGCTC
This sequence comes from Onychomys leucogaster, assembly GCA_949786385.1. Taxonomy (NCBI): domain Eukaryota; kingdom Metazoa; phylum Chordata; class Mammalia; order Rodentia; family Cricetidae; genus Onychomys; species Onychomys leucogaster. Next base: position 1,257,502 of record CATKUP010000142.1, read on the forward strand.
ACACGTTTCTCGCTCTTAACTGAAAAGCATTGGATGTTAGACGACCTGTGGATTCTATCAGTTTCAGAAACAGAGTTGAACCAGATATGGTCCGGGTGTGTAGGAAACACAGTTCTTTTGTTTTGAGCACACTCACGTTTACCTGTGTATTAGAGACTCTAGAAATCAAGAGCGTGCTTCTTGCTCTAAAGCAGAGTATGTTTCATGGATGAGAACTGTGCCCTGTGTTTCCCTTCAGAAACGGAGTTAAATGCCAGGCTCTGTGTCTTTCTTCAAGCAAGACTTCGTTTCAGGTAAACGAAGTCACTTTTCAGCTCAAACGAAGCTACATTGTTCACGAAGCTCACACGTTTCTCGCTCTTAACTGAAAAGCATTGGATGTTAGTGGCCCTGAGGTTTGTATCAGTTTCAGAAACAGAGTTGAACTAGATATGGTCCGTGAGTGTAGGAAACACAGTTCTTTTGTTCTGAGCACACTCACGTTTCCCTCTGTATTAGAGACTCTAGAAATCAAGAGCGTGCTTCTTGCTCTAAAGCAGAGTGTGTTTCATGGATGAGAACTGTGCCCTGTGTTTCCCTTCAGAAACGGAGTTAAATGCCAGGCTCTGTGTCTTCCTTCAAGCAAGACTACGTTTCAGGTAAATGCAGTCGCTTTTCAGCTCAAACGAATCTACATTGTTCACAAAGCTCACACGTTTCTCGCTCTTAACGGAAAAGCATTGCATGTTAGAGGACCTGTGTTTTGTATCAGTTTCAGAAACAGAGTTGAACTAGATATGGTCCGTGTATGTAGGAAACACAGTTCTTTTGTTCTGAGCACACTCACGTTTTCCTCTGTGTTAGAGACTCTAGAAATCAAGAGCGTGCTTCTTGCTCTAAAGCAGAGTGTGTTTCATGGATGAGAACTCTGCCCTGTGTTTCACATCATAAATGGAGTTAAATGCCCGGCGTGTGTCTTCCTACAATCAAGACTTCATTTCAGTTAAACGCAGTCACTTTTCGGCTCATACGAAGCTACATTGTTCACGAAGCTCACACGTTTCTCGCTCTTAACTGAAAAGCATTGGATGTTAGAGGACCTGTGGTTTGTACCAGTTTCAGAATCAGAGTTGAACTACATATGGTCCGTGTGTTTAGGAAACACAGTTCTTTTGTTCTGAGCAAACTCACGTTTCTGTCTGTATTAGAGACTCTAGAAAGCAAGACCGTGCTTCTTGCTATAAAGCAGAGTGTGTTTCATGGATGAGAACTGTACCGTGTGTTTCCCTTCAGAAACGGAGTTAAATGAAAGGCTCTGTGTCTTTCTTCAAGCAAGACTTCTTTGCAGGTAAACGAAGTCACTTTTCAGCTCAAACGAAGCTGCATTGTTCACGAAGCTCACACGTTTCTCGCTCTTAACTGAAAAGTATTGGATGTTAGAGGACCTGTGGTTTCTATCAGTTTCAGAAACAGAGTTGAACTAGATATGGTCCGTGTGTAGGAAACACAGTTCTTTTGTTCTGAGCACACTCACGTTTCCCTCTGTATTAGAGACTCTAGAAAGCAAGAGCGTGCTTCTTGCTCTAAAGCAGAGTGTGTTTCATGGATGAGAACTGTGCCGTGTGTTTCCCTTCAGAAACGGAGTTAAATGCCAGGCGTGTGTCTTCCTACAAGCAAGAATTCGTTTCAGGTGAACGCAGTCACTTTTCAGCTCAAACGAAGCTACATTGTTCACGAAGCTCACACGTTTCTCGCTCTTAACTGAAAAGCATTGGATGTTAGACGACCTGTGGATTCTATGAGTTTCAGAAACAGAGTTGAACCAGATATGGTCCGGGTGTGTAGGAAACACAGTTCTTTTGTTTTGAGCACACTCACGTTTACCTCTGTATTAGAGACTCTAGAAATCAAGAGCGTGCTTCTTGCTCTAAAGCAGAGTGTGTTTCATGGATGAGAACTGTGCCCTGTGTTTCCCTTCAGAAACGGAGTTAAATGCCAGGCTCTGTGTCTTTCTTCAAGCAAGACTTCGTTTCAGGTAAACGAAGTCACTTTTCAGCTCAAACGAAGCTACATTGTTCACGAAGCTCACACGTTTCTCGCTCTTAACTGAAAAGCATTGGATGTTAGTGGCCCTGAGGTTTGTATCAGTTTCAGAAACAGAGTTGAACTAGATATGGTCCGTGAGTGTAGGAAACACAGTTCTTTTGTTCTGAGCACACTCACGTTTCCCTCTGTATTAGAGACTCTAGAAATCAAGAGCGTGCTCTTGCTCTAAAGCAGAATGTGTTTCATGGATGAGAACTGTACCGTTTGTTTCCCTTCAGAAACGGAGTTAAATGCCAGGCTCTGTGTCTTCCTTCAAGCAAGACTACGTTTCAGGTAAATGCAGTCGCGTTTCAGCTCAAACGAATCTACATTGTTCACAAAGCTCACACGTGTCTCGCTCTTAACTGAAAAGCATTGGATGTTAGAGGACCTGTGGTTTGTATCAGTTTCAGAAACAGAGTTGAACTAGATATGGTCCGTGTATGTAGGAAACACAGTTCTTTTGTTCTGAGCACACTCACGTTTTCCTCTGTGTTAGAGACTCTAGAAATCAAGAGCGTGCTTCTTGCTCTAAAGCAGAGTGTGTTTCATGGATGAGAACTCTGCCCTGTGTTTCACATCATAAATGGAGTTAAATGCCTGGCATGTGTCTTCCTACAAGCAAGACTTCGTTTCAGGTAAACGCAGTCACTTTTCAGCTCAAACGAAGCTACATTGTTCACGAAGCTCACACGTTTCTCGCTCTTAACTGAAAAGCATTGGATGTTAGAGGACCTGTGGTTTGTACCAGTTTCAGAATCAGAGTTGAACTACATATGGTCCGTGTGTTTAGGAAACACAGTTCTTTTGTTCTGAGCAAACTCACGTTTCTGTCTGTATTAGAGACTCTAGAAAGCAAGACCGTGCTTCTTGCTATAAAGCAGAGTGTGTTTCATGGATGAGAACTGTACCGTGTGTTTCCCTTCAGAAACGGAGTTAAATGAAAGGCTCTGTGTCTTTCTTCAAGCAAGACTTCTTTTCAGGTAAACGAAGTCACTTTTCAGCTCAAACAAAGCTGCATTGTTCACGAAGCTCACACGTTTCTCGCTCTTAACTGAAAAGTATTGGATGTTAGAGGACCTGTGGTCTGTATCAGTTTCAGAAACAGAGTTGAACTAGATATGGTCCGTGTGTAGGAAACACAGTTCTTTTGTTCTGAGCACACTCACGTTTCCCTCTGTATTAGAGACTCTAGAAATCAAGAGCGTGCTTCTTGCTCTAAAGCAGAGTGTGTTTCATGGATGAGAACTGTACCGTTTGTTTCCCTTCAGAAACGGAGTTAAATGCCAGGCTCTGTGTCTTCCTTCAAGCAAGACTATGTTTCAGGTAAATGCAGGCGCTTTTCAGCTCAAACGAATCTACATTGTTCACAAAGCTCACACGTGTCTCGCTCTTAACTGAAAAGCATTGGATGTTAGAGGACCTGTGGTTTGTATCAGTTTCAGAAACAGAGTTGAACTAGATATGGTCCGTGTTTGTAGGAAACACAGTTCTTTTGTTCTGAGCACACTCACGTTTTCCTCTGTGTTAGAGACTCTAGAAATCAAGAGCGTGCTTCTTGCTCTAAAGCAGAGTGTGTTTCATGGATGAGAACTCTGCCCTGTGTTTCACATCATAAATGGAGTTAAATGCCCGGCGTGTGTCTTCCTACAAGCAAGACTTCTTTTCAGGTAAACGCAGTCACTTTTCAGCTCAAACGAAGCTACATTGTTCACGAATCTCACACGTTTCTCGCTCTTAACTGAAAAGCATTGGATGTTAGACGACCTGTGGATTCTATCAGTTTCAGAAACAGAGTTGAACCTGATATGGTCCGGGTGTGTAGGAAATACAGTTCTTTTGTTTTGAGTACACTCACGTTTACATCTGTATTAGAGACTCTAGAAATCAAGAGCGTGCTTCTTGCTCTAAAGCAGAGTGTGTTTCATGGATGAGAACTGTGCCCTGTGTTTCCCTTCAGAAACGGAGTTAAATGCCAGGCTCTGTGTCTTTCTTCAAGCAAGACTTCGTTTCAGGTAAACGAAGTCACTTTTCAGCTCAAACGAAGCTACATTGTTCACGAAGCTCACACGTTTCTCGCTCTTAACTGAAAAGCATTGGATGTTAGTGGCCCTGAGGTTTGTATCAGTTTCAGAAACAGAGTTGAATTAGATATGGTCCGTGAGTGTAGGAAACACAGTTCTTTTGTTCTGAGCACACTCACGTTTCCCTCTGTATTAGAGACTCTAGAAATCAAGAGCGTGCTCTTGCTCTAAAGCAGAGTGTGTTTCATGGATGAGAACTGTACCGTTTGTTTCCCTTCAGAAACGGAGTTAAATGCCAGGCTCTGTGTCTTCCTTCAAGCAAGACTACGTTTCATGTAAATGCAGTCGCGTTTCAGCTCAAACGAAGCTACATTGTTCACGAAGCTCACACGTTTCTCGCTCTTAACTGAAAAGCATTGGATGTTAGAGGACCCGTGGTTTGTATCAGTTTCAGAAACAGAGTTGAACTAGATATGGTCCATGTATGTAGGAAACACAGTTCTTTTCTTCTGAGCACACTCACGTTTTCCTCTGTGTTAGAGACTCTAGAAATCAAGAGCGTGCTTCTTGCTCTAAAGCAGAGTGTGTTTCATGGATGAGAACTCTGCCCTGTGTTTCCCTTCAGAAACGGAGTTAAATGCCATGCTCTGTGTCTTTCTTCAAGCAAGACTTCGTTTCAGGTAAACGAAGTCACTTTTCAGCTCAAACGAAGCTACATTGTTCACGAAGCTCATACGTTTCTCGCTCTTAACTGAAAAGCATTGGATGTTAGACGACCTGTGGATTCTATCAGTTTCAGAAACAGAGTTGAACTAGATATGGTCCGGGTGTGTAGGAAACACAGTTCTTTTGTTTTGAGCACACTCACGTTTACCTCTGTATTAGAGACTCTAGAAATCAAGAGCGTGCTTCTTGCTCTAAAGCAGAGTGTGTTTCATGGATGAGAACTCTGCCCTGTGTTTCACATCATAAATGGAGTTAAATGCCCGGCGTGTGTCTTCCTACAAGCAAGACTTCGTTTCAGGTAAACACAGTCACTTTTCAGCTCAAACGAAGCTACATTGTTCACGAAGCTCACACGTTTCTCGCTCTTAACTGAAAAGCATTGGATGTTAGAGGACCTGTGGTTTGTACCAGTTTCAGAATCAGAGTTGAACTACATATGGTCCGTGTGTTTAGGAAACACAGTTCTTTTGTTCTGAGCAAACTCACGTTTCTGTCTGTATTAGAGACTCTAGAAAGCAAGACCGTGCTTCTTGCTATAAAGCAGAGTGTGTTTCATGGATGAGAACTGTACCGTGTGTTTCCCTTCAGAAACGGAGTTAAATGAAAGGCTCTGTGTCTTTCTTCAAGCAAGACTTCTTTTCAGGTAAACGAAGTCACTTTTCAGCTCAAACAAAGCTGCATTGTTCACGAAGCTCACACGTTTCTCGCTCTTAACTGAAAAGTATTGGATGTTAGAGGACCTGTGGTTTGTATCAGTTTCAGAAACAGAGTTGAACTAGATATGGTCCGTGTGTAGGAAACACAGTTCTTTTGTTCTGAGCACACTCACGTTTCCCTCTGTATTAGAGACTCTAGAAATCAAGAGCGTGCTTCTTGCTCTAAAGCAGAGTGTGTTTCATGGATGAGAACTGTACCGTTTGTTTCCCTTCAGAAACGGAGTTAAATGCCAGGCTCTGTGTCTTCCTTCAAGCAAGACTATGTTTCTGGTAAATGCAGGCGCTTTTCAGCTCAAACGAATCTACATTGTTCACAAAGCTCACACGTGTCTCGCTCTTAACTGAAAAGCATTGGATGTTAGAGGACCTGTGGTTTGTATCAGTTTCAGAAACAGAGTTGAACTAGATATGGTCCGTGTTTGTAGGAAACACAGTTCTTTTGTTCTGAGCACACTCACGTTTTCCTCTGTGTTAGAGACTCTAGAAATCAAGAGCGTGCTTCTTGCTCTAAAGCAGAGTGTGTTTCATGGATGAGAACTCTGCCCTGTGTTTCACATCATAAATGGAGTTAAATGCCCGGCGTGTGTCTTCCTACAAGCAAGACTTCGTTTCAGGTAAACGCAGTCACTTTTCAGCTCAAACGAAGCTACATTGTTCACGAAGCTCACACGTTTCTCGCTCTTAACTGAAAAGCATTGGATGTTAGACGACCTGTGGATTCTATCAGTTTCAGAAACAGAGTTGAACCTGATATGGTCCGGGTGTGTAGGAAACACAGTTCTTTTGTTTTGAGCACACTCACGTTTACCTTTGTATTAGAGACTCTAGAAATCAAGAGCGTGCTTCTTGCTCTAAAGCAGAGTGTGTTTCATGGATGAGAACTGTGCCCTGTGTTTCCCTTCAGAAACGGAGTTAAATGCCAGGCTCTGTGTCTTTCTTCAAGCAAGACTTCGTTTCAGGTAAACGAAGTCACTTTTCAGCTCAAACGAAGCTACATTGTTCACGAAGCTCACACGTTTCTCGCTCTTAACTGAAAAGCATTGGATGTTAGACGACCTGTGGATTCTATCAGTTTCAGAAACAGAGTTGAACCAGATATGGTCCGGGTGTGTAGGAAACACAGTTCTTTTGTTTTGAGCACACTCACGTTTACCTCTGTATTAGAGACTCTAGAAATCAAGAGCGTGCTTCTTGCTCTAAAGCAGAGTATGTTTCATGGATGAGAACTGTGCCCTGTGTTTCCCTTCAGAAACGGAGTTAAATGCCAGGCTCTGTGTCTTTCTTCAAGCAAGACTTCGTTTCAGGTAAACGAAGTCACTTTTCAGCTCAAACGAAGCTACATTGTTCACGAAGCTCACACGTTTCTCGCTCTTAACTGAAAAGCATTGGATGTTAGTGGCCCTGAGGTTTGTATCAGTTTCAGAAACAGAGTTGAACTAGATATGGTCCGTGAGTGTAGGAAACACAGTTCTTTTGTTCTGAGCACACTCACGTTTCCCTCTGTATTAGAGACTCTAGAAATCAAGAGCGTGCTCTTGCTCTAAAGCAGAGTGTGTTTCATGGATGAGAACTGTACCGTTTGTTTCCCTTCAGAAACGGAGTTAAATGCCAGGCTCTGTGTCTTCCTTCAAGCAAGACTATGTTTCAGGTAAATGCAGTCGCGTTTCAGCTCAAACGAATCTACATTGTTCACAAAGCTCACACGTGTCTCGCTCTTAACTGAAAAGCATTGGATGTTAGTGGCCCTGAGGTTTGTATCAGTTTCAGAAACAGAGTTGAACTAGATATGGTCCGTGTATGTAGGAAACACAGTTCTTTTGTTCTGAGCACACTCACGTTTCCCTCTGTATTAGAGACTCTAGAAATCAAGAGCGTGCTCTTGCTCTAAAGCAGAGTGTGTTTCATGGATGAGAACTCTGCCCTGTGTTTCACATCATAAATGGAGTTAAATGCCCGGCGTGTGTCTTCCTACAAGCAAGACTTCGTTTCAGGTAAACGCAGTCACTTTTCAGCTCAAACGAAGCTACATTGTTCACGAAGCTCACACGTTTCTCGCTCTTAACTGAAAAGCATTGGATGTTAGAGGACCTGTGGTCTGTATCAGTTTCAGAAACAGAGTTGAACTAGATATGGTCCGTGTGTAGGAAACACAGTTCTTTTGTTCTGAGCACACTCACGTTTCCCTCTGTATTAGAGACTCTAGAAATCAAGAGCGTGCTTCTTGCTCTAAAGCAGAGTGTGTTTCATGGATGAGAACTGTACCGTTTGTTTCCCTTCAGAAACGGAGTTAAATGCCAGGCTCTGTGTCTTCCTTCAAGCAAGACTATGTTTCAGGTAAATGCAGTCGCGTTTCAGCTCAAACGAATCTACATTGTTCACAAAGCTCACACGTGTCTCGCTCTTAACTGAAAAGCATTGGATGTTAGTGGCCCTGAGGTTTGTATCAGTTTCAGAAACAGAGTTGAACTAGATATGGTCCGTGTATGTAGGAAACACAGTTCTTTTGTTCTGAGCACACTCACGTTTCCCTCTGTATTAGAGACTCTAGAAATCAAGAGCGTGCTCTTGCTCTAAAGCAGAGTGTGTTTCATGGATGAGAACTCTGCCCTGTGTTTCACATCATAAATGGAGTTAAATGCCCGGCGTGTGTCTTCCTACAAGCAAGACTTCGTTTCAGGTAAACGCAGTCACTTTTCAGCTCAAACGAAGCTACATTGTTCACGAAGCTCACACGTTTCTCGCTCTTAACTGAAAAGCATTGGATGTTAGAGGACCTGTGGTCTGTATCAGTTTCAGAAACAGAGTTGAACTAGATATGGTCCGTGTGTAGGAAACACAGTTCTTTTGTTCTGAGCACACTCACGTTTCCCTCTGTATTAGAGACTCTAGAAATCAAGAGCGTGCTTCTTGCTCTAAAGCAGAGTGTGTTTCATGGATGAGAACTGTACCGTTTGTTTCCCTTCAGAAACGGAGTTAAATGCCAGGCTCTGTGTCTTCCTTCAAGCAAGACTATGTTTCAGGTAAATGCAGGCGCTTTTCAGCTCAAACGAATCTACATTGTTCACAAAGCTCACACGTGTCTCGCTCTTAACTGAAAAGCATTGGATGTTAGAGGACCTGTGGTTTGTATCAGTTTCAGAAACAGAGTTGAACTAGATATGGTCCGTGTTTGTAGGAAACACAGTTCTTTTGTTCTGAGCACACTCACGTTTTCCTCTGTGTTAGAGACTCTAGAAATCAAGAGCGTGCTTCTTGCTCTAAAGCAGAGTGTGTTTCATGGATGAGAACTCTGCCCTGTGTTTCACATCATAAATGGAGTTAAATGCCCGGCGTGTGTCTTCCTACAAGCAAGACTTCTTTTCAGGTAAACGCAGTCACTTTTCAGCTCAAAGGAAGCTACATTGTTCACGAATCTCACACGTTTCTCGCTCTTAACTGAAAAGCATTGGATGTTAGACGACCTGTGGATTCTATCAGTTTCAGAAACAGAGTTGAACCTGATATGGTCCGGGTGTGTAGGAAATACAGTTCTTTTGTTTTGAGTACACTCACGTTTACATCTGTATTAGAGACTCTAGAAATCAAGAGCGTGCTTCTTGCTCTAAAGCAGAGTGTGTTTCATGGATGAGAACTGTGCCCTGTGTTTCCCTTCAGAAACGGAGTTAAATGCCAGGCTCTGTGTCTTTCTTCAAGCAAGACTTCGTTTCATGTAAACGAAGTCACTTTTCAGCTCAAACGAAGCTACATTGTTCACGAAGCTCACACGTTTCTCGCTCTTAACTGAAAAGCATTGGATGTTAGTGGCCCTGAGGTTTGTATCAGTTTCAGAAACAGAGTTGAACTAGATATGGTCCGTGAGTGTAGGAAACACAGTTCTTTTGTTCTGAGCACACTCACGTTTCCCTCTGTATTAGAGACTCTAGAAATCAAGAGCGTGCTCTTGCTCTAAAGCAGAGTGTGTTTCATGGATGAGAACTGTACCGTTTGTTTCCCTTCAGAAACGGAGTTAAATGCCAGGCTCTGTGTCTTCCTTCAAGCAAGACTACGTTTCATGTAAATGCAGTCGCGTTTCAGCTCAAACGAAGCTACATTGTTCACGAAGCTCACACGTTTCTCGCTCTTAACTGAAAAGCATTGGATGTTAGAGGACCCGTGGTTTGTATCAGTTTCAGAAACAGAGTTGAACTAGATATGGTCCATGTATGTAGGAAACACAGTTCTTTTCTTCTGAGCACACTCACGTTTTCCTCTGTGTTAGAGACTCTAGAAATCAAGAGCGTGCTTCTTGCTCTAAAGCAGAGTGTGTTTCATGGATGAGAACTCTGCCCTGTGTTTCCCTTCAGAAACGGAGTTAAATGCCATGCTCTGTGTCTTTCTTCAAGCAAGACTTCGTTTCAGGTAAACGAAGTCACTTTTCAGCTCAAACGAAGCTACATTGTTCACGAAGCTCATACGTTTCTCGCTCTTAACTGAAAAGCATTGGATGTTAGACGACCTGTGGATTCTATCAGTTTCAGAAACAGAGTTGAACTAGATATGGTCCGGGTGTGTAGGAAACACAGTTCTTTTGTTTTGAGCACACTCACGTTTACCTCTGTATTAGAGACTCTAGAAATCAAGAGCGTGCTTCTTGCTCTAAAGCAGAGTGTGTTTCATGGATGAGAACTCTGCCCTGTGTTTCACATCATAAATGGAGTTAAATGCCCGGCGTGTGTCTTCCTACAAGCAAGACTTCGTTTCAGGTAAACACAGTCACTTTTCAGCTCAAACGAAGCTACATTGTTCACGAAGCTCACACGTTTCTCGCTCTTAACTGAAAAGCATTGGATGTTAGAGGACCTGTGGTTTGTACCAGTTTCAGAATCAGAGTTGAACTACATATGGTCCGTGTGTTTAGGAAACACAGTTCTTTTGTTCTGAGCAAACTCACGTTTCTGTCTGTATTAGAGACTCTAGAAAGCAAGACCGTGCTTCTTGCTATAAAGCAGAGTGTGTTTCATGGATGAGAACTGTACCGTGTGTTTCCCTTCAGAAACGGAGTTAAATGAAAGGCTCTGTGTCTTTCTTCAAGCAAGACTTCTTTTCAGGTAAACGAAGTCACTTTTCAGCTCAAACAAAGCTGCATTGTTCACGAAGCTCACACGTTTCTCGCTCTTAACTGAAAAGTATTGGATGTTAGAGGACCTGTGGTTTGTATCAGTTTCAGAAACAGAGTTGAACTAGATATGGTCCGTGTGTAGGAAACACAGTTCTTTTGTTCTGAGCACACTCACGTTTCCCTCTGTATTAGAGACTCTAGAAATCAAGAGCGTGCTTCTTGCTCTAAAGCAGAGTGTGTTTCATGGATGAGAACTGTACCGTTTGTTTCCCTTCAGAAACGGAGTTAAATGCCAGGCTCTGTGTCTTCCTTCAAGCAAGACTATGTTTCTGGTAAATGCAGGCGCTTTTCAGCTCAAACGAATCTACATTGTTCACAAAGCTCACACGTGTCTCGCTCTTAACTGAAAAGCATTGGATGTTAGAGGACCTGTGGTTTGTATCAGTTTCAGAAACAGAGTTGAACTAGATATGGTCCGTGTTTGTAGGAAACACAGTTCTTTTGTTCTGAGCACACTCACGTTTTCCTCTGTGTTAGAGACTCTAGAAATCAAGAGCGTGCTTCTTGCTCTAAAGCAGAGTGTGTTTCATGGATGAGAACTCTGCCCTGTGTTTCACATCATAAATGGAGTTAAATGCCCGGCGTGTGTCTTCCTACAAGCAAGACTTCGTTTCAGGTAAACGCAGTCACTTTTCAGCTCAAACGAAGCTACATTGTTCACGAAGCTCACACGTTTCTCGCTCTTAACTGAAAAGCATTGGATGTTAGACGACCTGTGGATTCTATCAGTTTCAGAAACAGAGTTGAACCTGATATGGTCCGGGTGTGTAGGAAACACAGTTCTTTTGTTTTGAGCACACTCACGTTTACCTTTGTATTAGAGACTCTAGAAATCAAGAGCGTGCTTCTTGCTCTAAAGCAGAGTGTGTTTCATGGATGAGAACTGTGCCCTGTGTTTCCCTTCAGAAACGGAGTTAAATGCCAGGCTCTGTGTCTTTCTTCAAGCAAGACTTCGTTTCAGGTAAACGAAGTCACTTTTCAGCTCAAACGAAGCTACATTGTTCACGAAGCTCACACGTTTCTCGCTCTTAACTGAAAAGCATTGGATGTTAGACGACCTGTGGATTCTATCAGTTTCAGAAACAGAGTTGAACCAGATATGGTCCGGGTGTGTAGGAAACACAGTTCTTTTGTTTTGAGCACACTCACGTTTACCTCTGTATTAGAGACTCTAGAAATCAAGAGCGTGCTTCTTGCTCTAAAGCAGAGTATGTTTCATGGATGAGAACTGTGCCCTGTGTTTCCCTTCAGAAACGGAGTTAAATGCCAGGCTCTGTGTCTTTCTTCAAGCAAGACTTCGTTTCAGGTAAACGAAGTCACTTTTCAGCTCAAACGAAGCTACATTGTTCACGAAGCTCACACGTTTCTCGCTCTTAACTGAAAAGCATTGGATGTTAGTGGCCCTGAGGTTTGTATCAGTTTCAGAAACAGAGTTGAACTAGATATGGTCCGTGAGTGTAGGAAACACAGTTCTTTTGTTCTGAGCACACTCACGTTTCCCTCTGTATTAGAGACTCTAGAAATCAAGAGCGTGCTCTTGCTCTAAAGCAGAGTGTGTTTCATGGATGAGAACTGTACCGTTTGTTTCCCTTCAGAAACGGAGTTAAATGCCAGGCTCTGTGTCTTCCTTCAAGCAAGACTATGTTTCAGGTAAATGCAGTCGCGTTTCAGCTCAAACGAATCTACATTGTTCACAAAGCTCACACGTGTCTCGCTCTTAACTGAAAAGCATTGGATGTTAGTGGCCCTGAGGTTTGTATCAGTTTCAGAAACAGAGTTGAACTAGATATGGTCCGTGTATGTAGGAAACACAGTTCTTTTGTTCTGAGCACACTCACGTTTCCCTCTGTATTAGAGACTCTAGAAATCAAGAGCGTGCTCTTGCTCTAAAGCAGAGTGTGTTTCATGGATGAGAACTCTGCCCTGTGTTTCACATCATAAATGGAGTTAAATGCCCGGCGTGTGTCTTCCTACAAGCAAGACTTCGTTTCAGGTAAACGCAGTCACTTTTCAGCTCAAACGAAGCTACATTGCTCACGAAGCTCACACGTTTCTCGCTCTTAACTGAAAAGCATTGGATGTTAGAGGACCTGTGGTTTGTACCAGTTTCAGAATCAGAGTTGAACTACATATGGTCCGTGTGTTTAGGAAACACAGTTCTTTTGTTCTGAGCAAACTCACGTTTCTGTCTGTATTAGAGACTCTAGAAAGCAAGACCGTGCTTCTTGCTATAAAGCAGAGTGTGTTTCATGGATGAGAACTGTACCGTGTGTTTCCCTTCAGAAACGGAGTTAAATGAAAGGCTCTGTGTCTTTCTTCAAGCAAGACTTCTTTTCAGGTAAACGAAGTCACTTTTCAGCTCAAACAAAGCTGCATTGTTCACGAAGCTCACACGTTTCTCGCTCTTAACTGAAAAGTATTGGATGTTAGAGGACCTGTGGTTTGTATCAGTTTCAGAAACAGTGTTGAACTAGATATGGTCCGTGTGTAGGAAACACAGTTCTTTTGTTCTGAGCACACTCACGTTTCCCTCTGTATTAGAGACTCTAGAAATCAAGAGCGTGCTTCTTGCTCTAAAGCAGAGTGTGTTTCATGGATGAGAACTGTACCGTTTGTTTCCCTTCAGAAACGGAGTTAAATGCCAGGCTCTGTGTCTTCCTTCAAGCAAGACTATGTTTCAGGTAAATGCAGGCGCTTTTCAGCTCAAACGAATCTACATTGTTCACAAAGCTCACACGTGTCTCGCTCTTAACTGAAAAGCATTGGATGTTAGAGGACCTGTGGTTTGTATCAGTTTCAGAAACAGAGTTGAACTAGATATGGTCCGTGTTTGTAGGAAACACAGTTCTTTTGTTCTGAGCACACTCACGTTTTCCTCTGTGTTAGAGACTCTAGAAATCAAGAGCGTGCTTCTTGCTCTAAAGCAGAGTGTGTTTCATGGATGAGAACTGTGCCCTGTGTTTCCCTTCAGAAACGGAGTTAAATGCCAGGCTCTGTGTCTTTCTTCAAGCAAGACTTCGTTTCAGGTAAACGAAGTCACTTTTCAGCTCAAACGAAGCTACATTGTTCACGAAGCTCACACGTTTCTCGCTCTTAACTGAAAAGCATTGGATGTTAGTGGCCCTGAGGTTTGTATCAGTTTCAGAAACAGAGTTGAACTAGATATGGTCCGTGAGTGTAGGAAACACAGTTCTTTTGTTCTGAGCACACTCACGTTTCCCTCTGTATTAGAGACTCTAGAAATCAAGAGCGTGCTCTTGCTCTAAAGCAGAGTGTGTTTCATGGATGAGAACTGTACCGTTTGTTTCCCTTCAGAAACGGAGTTAAATGCCAGGCTCTGTGTCTTCCTTCAAGCAAGACTACGTTTCATGTAAATGCAGTCGCGTTTCAGCTCAAACGAAGCTACATTGTTCACAAAGCTCACACGTTTCTCGCTCTTAACTGAAAAGCATTGGATGTTAGAGGACCCGTGGTTTGTATCAGTTTCAGAAACAGAGTTGAACTAGATATGGTCCATGTATGTAGGAAACACAGTTCTTTTCTTCTGAGCACACTCACGTTTTCCTCTGTGTTAGAGACTCTAGAAATCAAGAGCGTGCTTCTTGCTCTAAAGCAGAGTGTGTTTCATGGATGAGAACTCTGCCCTGTGTTTCCCTTCAGAAACGGAGTTAAATGCCATGCTCTGTGTCTTTCTTCAAGCAAGACTTCGTTTCAGGTAAACGAAGTCACTTTTCAGCTCAAACGAAGCTACATTGTTCACGAAGCTCATACGTTTCTCGCTCTTAACTGAAAAGCATTGGATGTTAGACGACCTGTGGATTCTATCAGTTTCAGAAACAGAGTTGAACTAGATATGGTCCGGGTGTGTAGGAAACACAGTTCTTTTGTTTTGAGCACACTCACGTTTACCTCTGTATTAGAGACTCTAGAAATCAAGAGCGTGCTTCTTGCTCTAAAGCAGAGTGTGTTTCATGGATGAGAACTGTGCCCTGTGTTTCCCTTCAGAAACGGAGTTAAATGCCGGGCTCTGTGTCTTTCTTCAAGCAAGACTTCGTTTCAGGTAAACGAAGTCACTTTTCAGCTCAAACGAAGCTACATTGTTCACGAGGCTCACACGTTTCTCGCTCTTAACTGAAAAGCATTGGATGTTAGTGGCCCTGAGGTTTGTATCAGTTTCAGAAACAGAGTTGAACTAGATATGGTCCGTGAGTGTAGGAAACACAGTTCTTTTGTTCTGAGCACACTCACGTTTCCCTCTGTATTAGAGACTCTAGAAATCAAGAGCGTGCTCTTGCTCTAAAGCAGAGTGTGTTTCATGGATGAGAACTGTACCATTTGTTTCCCTTCAGAAACGGAGTTAAATGCCAGGCTCTGTGTCTTCCTTCAAGCAAGACTACGTTTCAGGTAAATGCAGTCGCGTTTCAGCTCAAACGAATCTACATTGTTCACAAAGCTCACACGTGTCTCGCTCTTAACTGAAAAGCATTGGATGTTAGAGGACCTGTGGTTTGTATCAGTTTCAGAAACAGAGTTGAACTAGATATGGTCCGTGTATGTAGGAAACACAGTTCTTTTGTTCTGAGCACACTCACGTTTTCCTCTGTGTTAGAGACTCTAGAAATCAAGAGCGTGCTTCTTGCTCTAAAGCAGAGTGTGTTTCATGGATGAGAACTCTGCCCTGTGTTTCACATCATAAATGGAGTTAAATGCCCGGCGTGTGTCTTCCTACAAGCAAGACTTCGTTTCAGGTAAACGCAGTCACTTTTCAGCTCAAACGAAGCTACATTGTTCACGAAGCTCACACGTTTCTCGCTCTTAACTGAAAAGCATTGGATGTTAGAGGACCTGTGGTTTGTACCAGTTTCAGAATCAGAGTTGAACTACATATGGTCCGTGTGTTTAGGAAACACAGTTCTTTTGTTCTGAGCAAACTCACGTTTCTGTCTGTATTAGAGACTCTAGAAAGCAAGACCGTGCTTCTTGCTATAAAGCAGAGTGTGTTTCATGGATGAGAACTGTACCGTGTGTTTCCCTTCAGAAATGGAGTTAAATGAAAGGCTCTGTGTCTTTCTTCAAGCAAGACTTCTTTTCAGGTAAACGAAGTCACTTTTCAGCTCAAACAAAGCTACATTGTTCACGAAGCTCACACGTTTCTCGCTCTTAAGTGAAAAGTATTGGATGTTAGAGGACCTGTGGTTTGTATCAGTTTCAGAAACAGAGTTGAACTAGATATGGTCCGTGTGTAGGAAACACAGTTCTTTTGTTCTGAGCACACTCACGTTTCCCTCTGTATTAGAGACTCTAGAAATCAAGAGCGTGCTTCTTGCTCTAAAGCAGAGTGTGTTTCATGGATGAGAACTGTACCGTTTGTTTCCCTTCAGAAACGGAGTTAAATGCCAGGCTCTGTGTCTTCCTTCAAGCAAGACTATGTTTCAGGTAAATGCAGGCGCTTTTCAGCTCAAACAAATCTACATTGTTCACAAAGCTCACACGTGTCTCGCTCTTAACTGAAAAGCATTGGATGGTAGAGGACCTGTGGTTTGTATCAGTTTCAGAAACAGAGTTGAACTAGATATGGTCCGTGTTTGTAGGAAACACAGTTCTTTTGTTCTGAGCACACTCACGTTTTCCTCTGTGTTAGAGACTCTAGAAATCAAGAGCGTGCTTCTTGCTCTAAAGCAGAGTGTGTTTCATGGATGAGAACTCTGCCCTGTGTTTCACATCATAAATGGAGTTAAATGCCCGGCGTGTGTCTTCCTACAAGCAAGACTTCGTTTCAGGTAAACGCAGTCACTTTTCAGCTCAAACGAAGCTACATTGTTCACGAAGCTCACACGTTTCTCGCTCTTAACTGAAAAGCATTGGATGTTAGACGACCTGTGGATTCTATCAGTTTCAGAAACAGAGTTGAACCTGATATGGTCCGGGTGTGTAGGAAACACAGTTCTTTTGTTTTGAGCACACTCACGTTTACCTCTGTATTAGAGACTCTAGAAATCAAGAGCGTGCTTCTTGCTCTAAAGCAGAGTGTGTTTCATGGATGAGAACTGTGCCCTGTGTTTCCCTTCAGAAACGGAGTTAAATGCCAGGCTCTGTGTCTTTCTTCAAGCAAGACTTCGTTTCAGGTAAACGAAGTCACTTTTCAGCTCAAACGAAGCTACATTGTTCACGAAGCTCACACGTTTCTCGCTCTTAACTGAAAAGCATTGGATGTTAGACGACCTGTGGATTCTATCAGTTTCAGAAACAGAGTTGAACCAGATATGGTCCGGGTGTGTAGGAAACACAGTTCTTTTGTTTTGAGCACACTCACGTTTACCTGTGTATTAGAGACTCTAGAAATCAAGAGCGTGCTTCTTGCTCTAAAGCAGAGTATGTTTCATGGATGAGAACTGTGCCCTGTGTTTCCCTTCAGAAACGGAGTTAAATGCCAGGCTCTGTGTCTTTCTTCAAGCAAGACTTCGTTTCAGGTAAACGAAGTCACTTTTCAGCTCAAACGAAGCTACATTGTTCACGAAGCTCACACGTTTCTCGCTCTTAACTGAAAAGCATTGGATGTTAGTGGCCCTGAGGTTTGTATCAGTTTCAGAAACAGAGTTGAACTAGATATGGTCCGTGAGTGTAGGAAACACAGTTCTTTTGTTCTGAGCACACTCACGTTTCCCTCTGTATTAGAGACTCTAGAAATCAAGAGCGTGCTTCTTGCTCTAAAGCAGAGTGTGTTTCATGGATGAGAACTGTGCCCTGTGTTTCCCTTCAGAAACGGAGTTAAATGCCAGGCTCTGTGTCTTCCTTCAAGCAAGACTACGTTTCAGGTAAATGCAGTCGCTTTTCAGCTCAAACGAATCTACATTGTTCACAAAGCTCACACGTTTCTCGCTCTTAACGGAAAAGCATTGCATGTTAGAGGACCTGTGTTTTGTATCAGTTTCAGAAACAGAGTTGAACTAGATATGGTCCGTGTATGTAGGAAACACAGTTCTTTTGTTCTGAGCACACTCACGTTTTCCTCTGTGTTAGAGACTCTAGAAATCAAGAGCGTGCTTCTTGCTCTAAAGCAGAGTGTGTTTCATGGATGAGAACTCTGCCCTGTGTTTCACATCATAAATGGAGTTAAATGCCCGGCGTGTGTCTTCCTACAATCAAGACTTCATTTCAGTTAAACGCAGTCACTTTTCGGCTCATACGAAGCTACATTGTTCACGAAGCTCACACGTTTCTCGCTCTTAACTGAAAAGCATTGGATGTTAGAGGACCTGTGGTTTGTACCAGTTTCAGAATCAGAGTTGAACTACATATGGTCCGTGTGTTTAGGAAACACAGTTCTTTTGTTCTGAGCAAACTCACGTTTCTGTCTGTATTAGAGACTCTAGAAAGCAAGACCGTGCTTCTTGCTATAAAGCAGAGTGTGTTTCATGGATGAGAACTGTACCGTGTGTTTCCCTTCAGAAACGGAGTTAAATGAAAGGCTCTGTGTCTTTCTTCAAGCAAGACTTCTTTGCAGGTAAACGAAGTCACTTTTCAGCTCAAACGAAGCTGCATTGTTCACGAAGCTCACACGTTTCTCGCTCTTAACTGAAAAGTATTGGATGTTAGAGGACCTGTGGTTTCTATCAGTTTCAGAAACAGAGTTGAACTAGATATGGTCCGTGTGTAGGAAACACAGTTCTTTTGTTCTGAGCACACTCACGTTTCCCTCTGTATTAGAGACTCTAGAAAGCAAGAGCGTGCTTCTTGCTCTAAAGCAGAGTGTGTTTCATGGATGAGAACTGTGCCGTGTGTTTCCCTTCAGAAACGGAGTTAAATGCCAGGCGTGTGTCTTCCTACAAGCAAGACTTCGTTTCAGGTGAACGCAGTCACTTTTCAGCTCAAACGAAGCTACATTGTTCACGAAGCTCACACGTTTCTCGCTCTTAACTGAAAAGCATTGGATGTTAGACGACCTGTGGATTCTATGAGTTTCAGAAACAGAGTTGAACCAGATATGGTCCGGGTGTGTAGGAAACACAGTTCTTTTGTTTTGAGCACACTCACGTTTACCTCTGTATTAGAGACTCTAGAAATCAAGAGCGTGCTTCTTGCTCTAAAGCAGAGTGTGTTTCATGGATGAGAACTGTGCCCTGTGTTTCCCTTCAGAAACGGAGTTAAATGCCAGGCTCTGTGTCTTTCTTCAAGCAAGACTTCGTTTCAGGTAAACGAAGTCACTTTTCAGCTCAAACGAAGCTACATTGTTCACGAAGCTCACACGTTTCTCGCTCTTAACTGAAAAGCATTGGATGTTAGTGGCCCTGAGGTTTGTATCAGTTTCAGAAACAGAGTTGAACTAGATATGGTCCGTGAGTGTAGGAAACACAGTTCTTTTGTTCTGAGCACACTCACGTTTCCCTCTGTATTAGAGACTCTAGAAATCAAGAGCGTGCTCTTGCTCTAAAGCAGAATGTGTTTCATGGATGAGAACTGTACCGTTTGTTTCCCTTCAGAAACGGAGTTAAATGCCAGGCTCTGTGTCTTCCTTCAAGCAAGACTACGTTTCAGGTAAATGCAGTCGCGTTTCAGCTCAAACGAATCTACATTGTTCACAAAGCTCACACGTGTCTCGCTCTTAACTGAAAAGCATTGGATGTTAGAGGACCTGTGGTTTGTATCAGTTTCAGAAACAGAGTTGAACTAGATATGGTCCGTGTATGTAGGAAACACAGTTCTTTTGTTCTGAGCACACTCACGTTTTCCTCTGTGTTAGAGACTCTAGAAATCAAGAGCGTGCTTCTTGCTCTAAAGCAGAGTGTGTTTCATGGATGAGAACTCTGCCCTGTGTTTCACATCATAAATGGAGTTAAATGCCTGGCATGTGTCTTCCTACAAGCAAGACTTCGTTTCAGGTAAACGCAGTCACTTTTCAGCTCAAACGAAGCTACATTGTTCACGAAGCTCACACGTTTCTCGCTCTTAACTGAAAAGCATTGGATGTTAGAGGACCTGTGGTTTGTACCAGTTTCAGAATCAGAGTTGAACTACATATGGTCCGTGTGTTTAGGAAACACAGTTCTTTTGTTCTGAGCAAACTCACGTTTCTGTCTGTATTAGAGACTCTAGAAAGCAAGACCGTGCTTCTTGCTATAAAGCAGAGTGTGTTTCATGGATGAGAACTGTACCGTGTGTTTCCCTTCAGAAACGGAGTTAAATGAAAGGCTCTGTGTCTTTCTTCAAGCAAGACTTCTTTTCAGGCAAACGAAGTCACTTTTCAGCTCAAACGAAGCTGCATTGTTCACGAAGCTCACACGTTTCTCGCTCTTAACTGAAAAGTATTGGATGTTAGAGGACCTGTGGTTTGTATCAGTTTCAGAAACAGAGTTGAACTAGATATGGTCCGTGTGTAGGAAACACAGTTCTTTTTTTCTGAGCACACTCACGTTTCCCTCTGTATTAGAGACTCTAGAAATCAAGAGCGTGCTTCTTGCTCTAAAGCAGAGTGTGTTTCATGGATGAGAACTGTACCGTTTGTTTCCCTTCAGAAACGGAGTTAAATGCCAGGCTCTGTGTCTTCCTTCAAGCAAGACTATGTTTCAGCTAAATGCAGGCGCTTTTCAGCTCAAACGAATCTACATTGTTCACAAAGCTCACACGTGTCTCGCTCTTAACTGAAAAGCATTGGATGTTAGAGGACCTGTGGTTTGTATCAGTTTCAGAAACAGAGTTGAACTAGATATGGTCCGTGTATGTAGGAAACACAGTTCTTTTGTTCTGAGCACACTCACGTTTTCCTCTGTATTAGAGACTCTAGAAATCAAGGGCGTGCTTCTTGCTCTAAAGCAGAGTGTGTTTCATGGATGAGAACTCTGCCCTGTGTTTTCCTTCATAAATGGAGTTAAATGCCAGGCGTGTGTCTTCCTACAAGCAAGAATTCGTTTCAGGTAAACGCAGTCACTTTTCAGCTCAAACGAAGCTACATTGTTCACAAAGCTCACACGTTTCTCGCTCTTTACTGAAAAGCATTGGATGTTAGAGGACCTGTGGTTTGTACCAGTTTCAGAATCAGAGTTGAACTACATATGATCTGTGTGTAGGAAACACAGTTCTTTTGTTCTGAGCAAACTCACGTTTCTGTCTGTATTAGAGACTCTAGAAAGCAAGAGCGTGCTTCTTGCTATAAAGCAGAGTGTGTTTCATGGATGAGAACTGTACCGTGTGTTTCCCTTCAGTAACGGAGTTAAATGAAAGGCTCTGTGTCTTTCTTCAAGCAAGACTTCTCTTCAGGTAAACGAAGTCACTTTTCAGCTCAAAGGAAGCTGCATTGTTCACGAAGCTCACACGTTTCTCACTCTTAACTGAAAAGTATTGGATGTTAGAGGACCTGTGGTTTGTATCAGTTTCATAAACAGAGTTGAACTAGATATGGTCCGTGTGTAGGAAACACAGTTCTTTTGTTCTGAGCACACTCACGTTTCCCTCTGTATTAGAGACTCTAGAAATCAAGAGCGTGCTTCTTGCTCTAAAGCAGAGTGTGTTTCATGGATGAGAACTGTGCCGTGTGTTTCCCTTCAGAAACGGAGTTAAATGCCAGGCTCTGTGCCTCCCTACAAACAAGACCCCTTTTCAGGTAAACGCAGTCACTTTTCAGCTCAAACGAAGCTTCATTGTTCACAAAGCTCACAAGTTTCTCGCTCTTAACTGAAAAGCATTGGATATAAGAGGACCTGTGGTTTGTATCAGTTTCAGAAACAGAGTTGAACTAGATATGGTCCGTGTGTAGGAAACACAGTTCTTTTGTTTTGAGCACACTCAAGTTTCCGTCTGTATTAGAGACTCTAGAAAGCAAGAGCGTGCTTCTTGCTCTAAAGCAGAGTGTGTTTCATGGATGAGAACTGTGCCCTGTGTTTCCCTTCAGAAATGGAGTTAAATGAAAGGCTCTGTGTCTTTCTTCAAGCAAGACTTCTTTTCAGGTAAACGCAGTCACTTTTCAGCTCAAAGGATGCTTCATTGTTCACGAAGTCAACACGTTTCTCGCTCTTATCTGAAAAGCATTGGATGTTAGAGGACCTGTGATTTGTACCAGTTTCAGAATCAGAGTTGAACTAGATATGGTCCGTGTGTGTAGGAAACACAGTACTTTAGTTCTGAGCACACTCAAGTTCCCTCTGTATTAGAGACTCTAGAAAGCAAGAGCGTGCTTCTTGCTCTAAAGCAGGTTGTGTTTCATGGAAGAGAACTGTACCGTGTGTTTCCCTTCAGAAACGGAGTTAAATGCCAGTCTCTGTGTCTTTCTTCAAGCAAGACTTCATTTCAGGTAAACGAAGTCACTTTTCAGCTCAAACGAAGCTACATTGTTCACAAAGCTCACACGTTTCTCGCTCTTAACTGAAAAGCATTGGATGTCAGTGGACCTGAGGTTTCTATCAGTTTCAGAAACAGAGTTGAACTAGATATGGTCCGTGTGTGTAGGAAACACAGTTCTTTTGTTCTGAGCACACTCACGTTTCCTTCTGTATTAGAGACTCTAGAAATCAAGAGCGTGCTTCTTGCTCTAAAGCAGAGTGTGTTTCATGGATGAGAACTGTGCCCTGTGTTTCCCTTCAGAAACGGAGTTAAATGCCAGGCTCTGTGTCTTCCTTCAAGCAAGACTACGTTTCAGGTAAATGCAGACGCTTTTCAGCTCAAACGAATCTACATTGTTCACAAAGCTCACATGTTTCTCGCTCTTAACTGAAAAGCATTGGATGTTAGAGGACCTGTGGTTTGTATCAGTTTCAGAAACAGAGTTGAACTAGATATGGTCCGTGTATGTAGGAAACATAGTTCTTTTGTTCTGAGCACACTCACGTTTTCCTCTGTATTAGAGACTCTAGAAATCAAGAGCGTGCTTCTTGCTCTAAAGCAGAGTGTGTTTCATGGATGAGAACTCTGCCCTGTGTTTCCCTTCATAAATGGAGTTAAATGCCAGGCGTGTGTCTTCCTACAAGCAAGACTTCGTTTCAGGTAAACGCAGTCAATTTTCAGCTCAAACGAAGCTACATTGTTCACGAAGCTCACAGGTTTCTCGCTCTTAACTGAAAAGCATTGGATGTTAGAGGACCTGTGGTTTGTACCAGTTTCATAAACAGAGTTGAACTAGATATGGTCCGTGTGTAGGAAACACAGTTCTTTTGTTCTGAGCACACTCACGTTTCCCTCTGTATTAGAGACTCTCGAAAGCAAGAGCGTGCTTCTTGCTCTAAAGCAGAGTGTGTTTCATGGATGAGAACTGTGCCGTGTGTTTCCCTTCAGAAACGGAGTTAAATGCCAGGCGTGTGTCTTCCTACAAGCAAGACTTCGTTTCAGGTGAACGCAGTCACTTTTCAGCTCAAACGAAGCTACATTGTTCACGAAGCTCACACGTTTCTCGCTCTTAACTGAAAAGCATTGGATGTTAGAGGACCTGTGATTTGTACCAGTTTCAGAATCAGAGTTGAACTAGATATGGTCCATGTGTGTAGCAAACACAGTACTTTTGTTCTGAGCACACTCACGTTTCCCTCTGTATTAGAGACTCTAGAAATCAAGAGCATGCTTCTTGCTCTAAAGCAGAGTGTGTTTCATGGATGAGTACTGTACCGTGTGTTTCCCTTCAGAAACGGAGTTAAATGAAAGGCTCTGTGTCTTTCTTCAAGCAAGACTTCTTTTCAGGTAAACGAATCACTTTTCAGGTCAAACGAAGCTGCATTTTTCACGAAGCTCACAAGTTTCTCGCTCTTAACTGAAAAGTATTGGATGTTAGAGGACCTGTGGTTTGTATTAGTTTCATAAACAGAGTTGAACTAGATATGGTCCGTGTGTAGGAAACACAGTTCTTTTGTTCTGAGCACACTCACGTTTCCCTCTGTATTAGAGACTCTAGAAATCAAGAGCATGCTTCTTGCTCTAAAGCAGAGTGTGTTTCATGGATGAGTACTGTACCGTGTGTTTCCCTTCAGAAACGGAGTTAAATGAAAGGCTCTGTGTCTTTCTTCAAGCAAGACTTCTTTTCAGGTAAACGAATCACTTTTCAGGTCAAACGAAGCTGCATTTTTCACGAAGCTCACAAGTTTCTCGCTCTTAACTGAAAAGTATTGGATGTTAGAGGACCTGTGGTTTGTATTAGTTTCATAAACAGAGTTGAACTAGATATGGTCCGTGTGTAGGAAACACAGTTCTTTTGTTCTGAGCACACTCACGTTTCCCTCTGTATTAGAGACTCTCGAAAGCAAGAGCGTGCTTCTTGCTCTAAAGCAGAGTGTGTTTCATGGATGAGAACTGTGCCCTTTGTTTCCCTTCAGAAACGGTGTTAAATGCCAGGCTCTGTGTCTTCCTTCAAGCAAGACTACTTTTCAGGTAAACGCAGTTGCTTTTCAGCTCAAACGAATCTACATTATTCACAAAGCTCACAAGTTTCTCGCTCTTAACTGAAAAGCATTGGATGTTAGAGGACCTGTGGTTTGTATCAGTTTCAGAAACAGAGTTGAACTAGATATGGTCCGTGTATATAGGAAACACAGTTCTTTTGTTCTGAGCACACTCACGTTTTCCTCTGTATTAGAGACTCTAGAAATCAAGGGCGTGCTTCTTGCTCTAAAGCAGAGTGTGTTTCATGGATGAGAACTCTGCTCTGTGTTTCCCTTCATAAATGGAGTTAAATGCCAGGCGTGTGTCTTCCTACAAGCAAGAATTCGTTTCAGGTAAACGCAGTCACTTTTCAGCTCAAACGAAGCTACATTGTTCACAAAGCTCACACGTTTCTCGCTCTTTACTGAAAAGCATTGGATGTTAGAGGACCTGTGGTTTGTACCAGTTTCAGAATCAGAGTTGAACTACATATGATCTGTGTGTAGGAAACACAGTTCTTTTGTTCTGAGCAAACTCACGTTTCTGTCTGTATTAGAGACTCTAGAAAGCAAGAGCGTGCTTCTTGCTATAAAGCAGAGTGTGTTTCATGGATGAGAACTGTACCGTGTGTTTCCCTTCAGTAACGGAGTTAAATGAAAGGCTCTGTGTCTTTCTTCAAGCAAGACTTCTTTTCAGGTAAACGAAGTCACTTTTCAGCTCAAACGAAGCTGCATTGTTCACGAAGCTCACACGTTTCTCGCTCTTAACTGAAAAGTATTGGATGTTACAGGACCTGTGGTTTGTATCAGTTTCATAAACAGAGTTGAACTAGATATGGTCCGTGTGTAGGAAACACACTTCTTTTGTTCTGAGCACACTCACGTTTCCCTCTGTATTAGAGACTCTCGAAAGCAAGAGCGTGCTTCTTGCTCTAAAACAGAGTGTGTTTCATGGATGAGAACTGTGCCGTGTGTTTCCCTTCAGAAACGGAGTTAAATGCCAGGCTCTGTGCCTCCCTACAAACAAGACCCCTTTTCAGGTAAACGCAGTCACTTTTCAGCTCAAAGGAAGCTACATTGTTCACAAAGCTCACAAGTTTCTCGCTCTTAACTGAAAAGCATTGGATATAAGAGGACCTGTGGTTTGTATCAGTTTCAGAAACAGAGTTGAACTAGATATGGTCCGTGTGTAGGAAACACAGTACTTTAGTTCTGAGCACACTCAAGTTCCCTCTGTATTAGAGACTCTAGAAAGCAAGAGCGTGCTTCTTGCTCTAAAGCAGGTTGTGTTTCATGGAAGAGAACTGTACCCTGTGTTTCCCTTCAGAAACGGAGTTAAATGCCAGTCTCTGTGTCTTTCTTCAAGCAAGACTTCATTTCAGGTAAACGAAGTCACTTTTCAGCTCAAACGAAGCTACATTGTTCACAAAGCTCACACGTTTCTCGCTCTTAACTGAAAAGCATTGGATGTCAGTGGACCTGAGGTTTCTATCAGTTTCAGAAACAGAGTTGAACTAGATATGGTCCGTGTGTGTAGGAAACACAGTTCTTTTGTTCTGAGCACACTCACGTTTCCCTCTGTATTAGAGACTCTAGAAATCAAGAGCGTGCTTCTTGCTCTAAAGCAGAGTGTGTTTCATGGATGAGAACTCTGCCCTGTGTTTCCCTTCATAAATGGAGTTAAATGCCAGGCGTGTGTCTTCCTACAAGCAAGACTTCGTTTCAGGTAAACGCAGTCAATTTTCAGCTCAAACGAAGCTACATTGTTCACGAAGCTCACAGGTTTCTCGCTCTTAACTGAAAAGCATTGGATGTTAGAGGACCTGTGGTTTGTACCAGTTTCATAAACAGAGTTGAACTAGATATGGTCCGTGTGTAGGAAACACAGTTCTTTTCTTCTGAGCACAATCACGTTTCCCTCTGTATTAGAGACTCTAGAAAGCAAGAGCGTGCTTCTTGCTCTAAAGCAGAGTGTGTTTCATGGATGAGAACTGTACCGTGTTTTTCCCTTCAGAAACGGAGTTAAATGCCAGGTTCTGTGTCTTTCTTCAAGCAAGACTTCGTTTCAGGTAAACGAAGTCACTTTTCAGCTCAAACGAAGCTACATTGTTCACGAAGCTCACACGTTTCTCGCTCTTAACTGAAAAGCATTGGATGTTAGACGACCTGTGGATTCTATCAGTTTCAGAAACAGAGTTGAACCAGATATGGTCCGGGTGTGTAGGAAACACAGTTCTTTTGTTTTGAGCACACTCACATTTACCTCTGTATTAGAGACTCTAGAAATCAAGAGCGTGCTTCTTGCTCTAAAGCAGAGTGTGTTTCATGGATGAGAACTGTGCCCTGTGTTTCCCTTCAGAAACTGAGTTAAATGCCAGGTGTGTGTCTTCCTAGAAGCAAGACTTCATTTCAGGTGAACACAGTCACTTTTCAGCTCAAACGAAGCTACACTGTTCACGAAGCTCTCACGTTTCTCGCTCTTAACTGAAAAGCATTGGATGTTAGAGGACCTGTGATTTGTACCAGTTTCAGAATCAGAGTTGAACTCGATATGGTTCGTGTGTGTAGGAAACACAGTACTTTGGTTCTGAGCACACTCAGGTTCCATCTGTATTAGAGACTCTAGAAAGCAAGAGCCTGCTTCTTGCTCTAAAGCAGGTTGTGTTTCATGGAAGAGAACTGTACCATGTGTTTCTCTTCAGAAACGGAGTTAAATGCCAGGCTCTGTGTCTTTCTTCAAGCAAGACTTCGTTTCAGGTAAACGAAGTCACTTTTCAGCTCAAACGAAGCTACATTGTTCACGAAGCTCACACGTTTCTCGCTCTTAACTGAAAAGCATTGGATGTTACTGGACCTGGGGTTTGTATCAGTTTCAGAAACAGAGTTGAACTAGATCTGGTCCATGTATGTAGGAAACACAGTTCTTTTGTTCTGAGCACACTCACGTTTTCCTCTGTGTTAGAGACTCTAGAAATCAAGAGCGTGCTTCTTGCTCTAAAGCAGAGTGTGTTTCATGGATGAGAACTGTGCCCTGTGTTTCCCTTCAGAAACGGAGTTAAATGCCAGGCTCTGTGTCTTTCTTCAAGCAAGACTTCGTTTCAGGTAAACGAAGTCACTTTTCAGCTCAAACGAAGCTACATTGTTCACGAAGCTCACACGTTTCTCGCTCTTAACTGAAAAGCATTGGATGTTAGACGACCTGTGGGTTCTATCAGTTTCAGAAACAGAGTTGAACCAGATATGGTCCGGGTGTGTAGGAAACACAGTTCTTTTGTTTTGAGCACACTCACGTTTACCTCTGTATTACAGACTCTAGATATCAAGAGCGTGCTTCTTGCTCTAAAGCAGAGTGTGTTTCATGGATGAGAACTGTGCCCTGTGTTTCCCTTCAGAAACGGAGTTAAATGCCAGGCTCTGTGTCTTTCTTCAAGCAAGACTTCGTTTCAGGTAAACGAAGTCACTTTTCAGCTCAAACGAAGCTACATTGTTCACGAAGCTCACACGTTTCTCGCTCTTAACTGAAAAGCATTGGATGTTAGTGGCCCTGAGGTTTGTATCAGTTTCAGAAACAGAGTGGAACTAGATATGGTCCGTGAGTGTAGGAAACACAGTTCTTTTGTTCTGAGCACACTCACGTTTCCTTCTGTATTAGAGACTCTAGAAATCAAGAGCGTGCTTCTTGCTCTAAAGCAGAGTGTGTTTCATGGATGAGAACTGTGCCCTGTGTTTCCCTTCAGAAACGGAGTTAAATGCCAGGCTCTGTGTCTTCCTTCAAGCAAGACTACGTTTCAGGTAAATGCAGTCGCTTTTCAGCTCAAACGAATCTACATTGTTCACAAAGCTCACACGTTTCTCGCTCTTAAATGAAAAGCATTGGATGTTAGAGGACCTGTGGTTTGTATCAGTTTCAGAAACAGAGTTGAACTAGATATGGTCCGTGTATGTAGGAAACACAGTTCTTTTGTTCTGAGCACACTCACGTTTTCCTCTGTGTTAGAGACTCTAGAAATCAAGAGCGTGCTTCTTGCTCTAAAGCAGAGTGTGTTTCATGGATGAGAACTCTGCCCTGTGTTTCACATCATAAATGGAGTTAAATGCCCGGCGTGTGTCTTCCTACAAGCAAGACTTCGTTTCAAGTAAACGCAGTCACTTTTCAGCTCAAACGAAGCTACATTGTTCACGAAGCTCACACGTTTCTCGCTCTTAACTGAAAAGCATTGGATGTTAGTGGCCCTGAGGTTTGTATCAGTTTCAGAAACAGAGTTGAACTAGATATGATCCGTGAGTGTAGGAAACACAGTTCTTTTGTTCTGAGCACACTCACGTTTTCCTCTGTATTAGAGACTCTAGAAATCAAGAGCGTGCTTCTTGCTCTAAAGCAGAGTGTGTTTCATGGATGAGAACTGTACCGTTTGTTTCCCTTCAGAAACGGAGTTAAATGCCAGGCTCTGTGTCTTCCTTCAAGCAAGACTACGTTTCAGGTAAATGCAGTCGCTTTTCAGCTCAAACGAATCTACATTGTTCACAAACCTCACACGTGTCTCGCTCTTAACTGAAAAGCATTGGATGTTAGAGGACCTGTGGTTTGTATCAGTTTCAGAAACAGAGTTGAACTAGATATGGTCCGTGTATGTAGGAAACACAGTTCTTTTGTTCTGAGCACACTCACGTTTTCCTCTGTGTTAGAGACTCTAGAAATCAAGAGCGTGCTTCTTGCTCTAAAGCAGAGTGTGTTTCATGGATGAGACCTCTGCCCAGTGTTTCACATCATAAATGGAGTTAAATGCCCGACGTGTGTCTTCCTACAAGCAAGACTTCGTTTCAGGTAAACGCAGTCACTTTTCAGCTCAAA
Source organism: Onychomys leucogaster (assembly GCA_949786385.1). NCBI lineage: Eukaryota > Metazoa > Chordata > Mammalia > Rodentia > Cricetidae > Onychomys > Onychomys leucogaster. The sequence goes on from CATKUP010000142.1 coordinate 1,286,376, forward strand.
GGAAGCTACATTGTTCACGAAGCTCACACGTTTCTCGCTCTTAACTGAAAAGCATTGGATGTTAGAGGACCTGTGGTTTGTACCAGTTTCAGAATCAGAGTTGAACTACATATGGTCCGTGTGTTTAGGAAACACAGTTCTTTTGTTCTGAGCAAACTCACGTTTCCCTCTGTATTAGAGACTCTCGAAAGCAAGAGCATGCTTCTTGCTCTAAAGCAGAGTGTGTTTCATGGATGAGAACTGTGCCCTGTGTTTCCCTTCAGAAACGGAGTTAAATGCCAGGCGTGTGTCTTCCTACAAGCAAGACTTCGTTTCAGGTGAACGCACTCACTTTTCAGCTCAAACGAAGATACGTTGTTCACGAAGCTCACACGTTTCTCGCTCTTAACTGAAAAGCATTGGATGTTAGACGACCTGTGGATTCTATCAGTTTCAGAAACAGAGTTGAACCAGATATGGTCCGGGTGTGTAGGAAACACAGTTCTTTTGTTTTGAGCACACTCACGTTTACCTCTGTATTAGAGACTCTAGAAATCAAGAGCGTGCTTCTTGCTCTAATGCAGAGTGTGTTTCATGGATGAGAACTGTGCCCTGTGTTTCCCTTCAGAAACGGAGTTAAATGCCAGGCTCTGTGTCTTTCTTCAAGCAAGACTTCGTTTCAGGTAAACGAAGTCACTTTTCAGCTCAAACGAAGCTACATTGTTCACGAAGCTCACACGTTTCTCGCTCTTAACTGAAAAGCATTGGATGTTAGTGGCCCTGAGGTTTGTATCAGTTTCAGAAACAGAGTTGAACTAGATATGGTCCGTGAGTGTAGGAAACACAGTTCTTTTGTTCTGAGCACACTCACGTTTCCCTCTGTGTTAGAGACTCTAGAAATCAAGAGCGTGCTTCTTGCTCTAAAGCAGAGTGTGTTTCATGGATGAGAACTGTACGGTTTGTTTCCCTTCAGAAACGGAGTTAAATGCCAGGCTCTGTGTCTTCCTTCAAGCAAGACTATGTTTCAGGTAAATGCAGTCGCTTTTCAGCTCAAACGAAGCTACATTGTTCACGAAGCTCACACGTTTCTCGCTCTCAACTGAAAAGCATTGGATGTTAGTGGACCTGAGGTTTGTATCAGTTTCAGAAACAGAGTTGAACTAGATCTGGTCCATGTATGTAGGAAACACAGTTCTTTTGTTCTGAGCACACTCACGTTTCCCTCTGTGTTAGAGACTCTAGAAATCAAGAGCGTGCTTCTTGCTCTAAAGCAGAGTGTGTTTCATGGATGAGAACTCTGCCCTGTGTTTCCCTTCAGAAACGGAGTTAAATGCCAGGCTCTGTGTCTTTCTTCAAGCAAGACTTCGTTTCAGGTAAACGAAGTCACTTTTCAGCTCAAAGGAAGCTGCATTGTTCACGAAGCTCACACGTTTCTCACTCTTAACTGAAAAGTATTGGATGTTAGAGGACCTGTGGTTTGTATCAGTTTCATAAACAGAGTTGAACTAGATATGGTCCGTGTGTAGGAAACACACTTCTTTTGTTCTGAGCACACTCACGTTTCCCTCTGTATTAGAGAATCTCGAAAGCAAGAGCGTGCTTCTTGCTCTAAAACAGAGTGTGTTTCATGGATGAGAACTGTGCCGTGTGTTTCCCTTCAGAAACGGAGTTAAATGCCAGGCTCTGTGCCTCCCTACAAACAAGACCCCTTTTCAGGTAAACGCAGTCACTTTTCAGCTCAAACGAAGCTTCATTGTTCACAAAGCTCACAAGTTTCTCGCTCTTAACTGAAAAGCATTGGATATAAGAGGACCTGTGGTTTGTATCAGTTTCAGAAACAGAGTTGAACTAGATATGGTCCGTGTATGTAGGAAACATAGTTCTTTTGTTCTGAGCACACTCACGTTTTCCTCTGTATTAGAGACTCTAGAAATCAAGAGCGTGCTTCTTGCTCTAAAGCAGAGTGTGTTTCATGGATGAGAACTCTGCCCTGTGTTTCCCTTCATAAATGGAGTTAAATGCCAGGCGTGTGTCTTCCTACAAGCAAGACTTCGTTTCAGGTAAACGCAGTCAATTTTCAGCTCAAACGAAGCTACATTGTTCACGAAGCTCACAGGTTTCTCGCTCTTAACTGAAAAGCATTGGATGTTAGAGGACCTGTGGTTTGTACCAGTTTCATAAACAGAGTTGAACTAGATATGGTCCGTGTGTAGGAAACACAGTTCTTTTGTTCTGAGCACACTCACGTTTCCCTCTGTATTAGAGACTCTCGAAAGCAAGAGCGTGCTTCTTGCTCTAAAGCAGAGTGTGTTTCATGGATGAGAACTGTGCCGTGTGTTTCCCTTCAGAAACGGAGTTAAATGCCAGGCGTGTGTCTTCCTACAAGCAAGACTTCGTTTCAGGTGAACGCAGTCACTTTTCAGCTCAAACGAAGCTACATTGTTCACGAAGCTCACACGTTTCTCGCTCTTAACTGAAAAGCATTGGATGTTAGAGGACCTGTGATTTGTACCAGTTTCAGAATCAGAGTTGAACTAGATATGGTCCATGTGTGTAGCAAACACAGTACTTTTGTTCTGAGCACACTCACGTTTCCCTCTGTATTAGAGACTCTAGAAATCAAGAGCATGCTTCTTGCTCTAAAGCAGAGTGTGTTTCATGGATGAGTACTGTACCGTGTGTTTCCCTTCAGAAACGGAGTTAAATGAAAGGCTCTGTGTCTTTCTTCAAGCAAGACTTCTTTTCAGGTAAACGAATCACTTTTCAGGTCAAACGAAGCTGCATTTTTCACGAAGCTCACAAGTTTCTCGCTCTTAACTGAAAAGTATTGGATGTTAGAGGACCTGTGGTTTGTATTAGTTTCATAAACAGAGTTGAACTAGATATGGTCCGTGTGTAGGAAACACAGTTCTTTTGTTCTGAGCACACTCACGTTTCCCTCTGTATTAGAGACTCTAGAAATCAAGAGCATGCTTCTTGCTCTAAAGCAGAGTGTGTTTCATGGATGAGTACTGTACCGTGTGTTTCCCTTCAGAAACGGAGTTAAATGAAAGGCTCTGTGTCTTTCTTCAAGCAAGACTTCTTTTCAGGTAAACGAATCACTTTTCAGGTCAAACGAAGCTGCATTTTTCACGAAGCTCACAAGTTTCTCGCTCTTAACTGAAAAGTATTGGATGTTAGAGGACCTGTGGTTTGTATTAGTTTCATAAACAGAGTTGAACTAGATATGGTCCGTGTGTAGGAAACACAGTTCTTTTGTTCTGAGCACACTCACGTTTCCCTCTGTATTAGAGACTCTCGAAAGCAAGAGCGTGCTTCTTGCTCTAAAGCAGAGTGTGTTTCATGGATGAGAACTGTGCCCTTTGTTTCCCTTCAGAAACGGTGTTAAATGCCAGGCTCTGTGTCTTCCTTCAAGCAAGACTACTTTTCAGGTAAACGCAGTTGCTTTTCAGCTCAAACGAATCTACATTATTCACAAAGCTCACAAGTTTCTCGCTCTTAACTGAAAAGCATTGGATGTTAGAGGACCTGTGGTTTGTATCAGTTTCAGAAACAGAGTTGAACTAGATATGGTCCGTGTATATAGGAAACACAGTTCTTTTGTTCTGAGCACACTCACGTTTTCCTCTGTATTAGAGACTCTAGAAATCAAGGGCGTGCTTCTTGCTCTAAAGCAGAGTGTGTTTCATGGATGAGAACTCTGCCCTGTGTTTCCCTTCATAAATGGAGTTAAATGCCAGGCGTGTGTCTTCCTACAAGCAAGAATTCGTTTCAGGTAAACGCAGTCACTTTTCAGCTCAAACGAAGCTACATTGTTCACAAAGCTCACACGTTTCTCGCTCTTTACTGAAAAGCATTGGATGTTAGAGGACCTGTGGTTTGTACCAGTTTCAGAATCAGAGTTGAACTACATATGATCTGTGTGTAGGAAACACAGTTCTTTTGTTCTGAGCAAACTCACGTTTCTGTCTGTATTAGAGACTCTAGAAAGCAAGAGCGTGCTTCTTGCTATAAAGCAGAGTGTGTTTCATGGATGAGAACTGTACCGTGTGTTTCCCTTCAGTAACGGAGTTAAATGAAAGGCTCTGTGTCTTTCTTCAAGCAAGACTTCTTTTCAGGTAAACGAAGTCACTTTTCAGCTCAAACGAAGCTGCATTGTTCACGAAGCTCACACGTTTCTCGCTCTTAACTGAAAAGTATTGGATGTTACAGGACCTGTGGTTTGTATCAGTTTCATAAACAGAGTTGAACTAGATATGGTCCGTGTGTAGGAAACACACTTCTTTTGTTCTGAGCACACTCACGTTTCCCTCTGTATTAGAGACTCTCGAAAGCAAGAGCGTGCTTCTTGCTCTAAAACAGAGTGTGTTTCATGGATGAGAACTGTGCCGTGTGTTTCCCTTCAGAAACGGAGTTAAATGCCAGGCTCTGTGCCTCCCTACAAACAAGACCCCTTTTCAGGTAAACGCAGTCACTTTTCAGCTCAAACGAAGCTACATTGTTCACAAAGCTCACAAGTTTCTCGCTCTTAACTGAAAAGCATTGGATATAAGAGGACCTGTGGTTTGTATCAGTTTCAGAAACAGAGTTGAACTAGATATGGTCCGTGTGTAGGAAACACAGTACTTTAGTTCTGAGCACACTCAAGTTCCCTCTGTATTAGAGACTCTAGAAAGCAAGAGCGTGCTTCTTGCTCTAAAGCAGGTTGTGTTTCATGGAAGAGAACTGTACCGTGTGTTTCCCTTCAGAAACGGAGTTAAATGCCAGTCTCTGTGTCTTTTTTCAAGCAAGACTTCATTTCAGGTAAACGAAGTCACTTTTCAGCTCAAACGAAGCTACATTGTTCACAAAGCTCACACGTTTCTCGCTCTTAACTGAAAAGCTTTGGATGTCAGTGGACCTGAGGTTTCTATCAGTTTCAGAAACAGAGTTGAACTAGATATGGTCCGTGTGTGTAGGAAACACAGTTCTTTTGTTCTGAGCACACTCACGTTTCCCTCTGTATTAGAGACTCTAGAAATCAAGAGCGTGCTTCTTGCTCTAAAGCAGAGTGTGTTTCATGGATGAGAACTGTGCCCTGTGTTTCCCTTCAGAAACGGAGTTAAATGCCAGGCTCTGTGTCTTCCTTCAAGCAAGACTACGTTTCAGGTAAATGCAGTCGCTTTTCAGCTCAAACGAATCTACATTGTTCACAAACCTCACACGTGTCTCGCTCTTAACTGAAAAGCATTGGATGTTAGAGGACCTGTGGTTTGTATCAGTTTCAGAAACAGAGTTGAACTAGATATGGTCCGTGTATGTAGGAAACACAGTTCTTTTGTTCTGAGCACACTCACGTTTTCCTCTGTGTTAGAGACTCTAGAAATCAAGAGCGTGCTTCTTGCTCTAAAGCAGAGTGTGTTTCATGGATGAGACCTCTGCCCAGTGTTTCACATCATAAATGGAGTTAAATGCCAGGCTCTGTGTCTTCCTTCAAGCAAGACTATGTTTCAGGTAAATGCAGTCGCTTTTCAGCTCAAACGAAGCTACATTGTTCACGAAGCTCACACGTTTCTCGCTCTCAACTGAAAAGCATTGGATGTTAGTGGACCTGAGGTTTGTATCAGTTTCAGAAACAGAGTTGAACTAGATCTGGTCCATGTATGTAGGAAACACAGTTCTTTTGTTCTGAGCACACTCACGTTTCCCTCTGTGTTAGAGACTCTAGAAATCAAGAGCGTGCTTCTTGCTCTAAAGCAGAGTGTGTTTCATGGATGAGAACTCTGCCCTGTGTTTCCCTTCAGAAACGGAGTTAAATGCCAGGCTCTGTGTCTTTCTTCAAGCAAGACTTCGTTTCAGGTAAACGAAGTCACTTTTCAGCTCAAAGGAAGCTGCATTGTTCACGAAGCTCACACGTTTCTCACTCTTAACTGAAAAGTATTGGATGTTAGAGGACCTGTGGTTTGTATCAGTTTCATAAACAGAGTTGAACTAGATATGGTCCGTGTGTAGGAAACACACTTCTTTTGTTCTGAGCACACTCACGTTTCCCTCTGTATTAGAGAATCTCGAAAGCAAGAGCGTGCTTCTTGCTCTAAAACAGAGTGTGTTTCATGGATGAGAACTGTGCCGTGTGTTTCCCTTCAGAAACGGAGTTAAATGCCAGGCTCTGTGCCTCCCTACAAACAAGACCCCTTTTCAGGTAAACGCAGTCACTTTTCAGCTCAAACGAAGCTTCATTGTTCACAAAGCTCACAAGGTTCTCGCTCTTAACTGAAAAGCATTGGATATAAGAGGACCTGTGGTTTGTATCAGTTTCAGAAACAGAGTTGAACTAGATATGGTCCGTGTATGTAGGAAACATAGTTCTTTTGTTCTGAGCACACTCACGTTTTCCTCTGTATTAGAGACTCTAGAAATCAAGAGCGTGCTTCTTGCTCTAAAGCAGAGTGTGTTTCATGGATGAGAACTCTGCCCTGTGTTTCCCTTCATAAATGGAGTTAAATGCCAGGCGTGTGTCTTCCTACAAGCAAGACTTCGTTTCAGGTAAACGCAGTCAATTTTCAGCTCAAACGAAGCTACATTGTTCACGAAGCTCACAGGTTTCTCGCTCTTAACTGAAAAGCATTGGATGTTAGAGGACCTGTGGTTTGTACCAGTTTCATAAACAGAGTTGAACTAGATATGGTCCGTGTGTAGGAAACACAGTTCTTTTGTTCTGAGCACACTCACGTTTCCCTCTGTATTAGAGACTCTCGAAAGCAAGAGCGTGCTTCTTGCTCTAAAGCAGAGTGTGTTTCATGGATGAGAACTGTGCCGTGTGTTTCCCTTCAGAAACGGAGTTAAATGCCAGGCGTGTGTCTTCCTACAAGCAAGACTTCGTTTCAGGTGAACGCAGTCACTTTTCAGCTCAAACGAAGCTACATTGTTCACGAAGCTCACACGTTTCTCGCTCTTAACTGAAAAGCATTGGATGTTAGAGGACCTGTGATTTGTACCAGTTTCAGAATCAGAGTTGAACTAGATATGGTCCATGTGTGTAGCAAACACAGTACTTTTGTTCTGAGCACACTCACGTTTCCCTCTGTATTAGAGACTCTAGAAATCAAGAGCATGCTTCTTGCTCTAAAGCAGAGTGTGTTTCATGGATGAGTACTGTACCGTGTGTTTCCCTTCAGAAACGGAGTTAAATGAAAGGCTCTGTGTCTTTCTTCAAGCAAGACTTCTTTTCAGGTAAACGAATCACTTTTCAGGTCAAACGAAGCTGCATTTTTCACGAAGCTCACAAGTTTCTCGCTCTTAACTGAAAAGTATTGGATGTTAGAGGACCTGTGGTTTGTATTAGTTTCATAAACAGAGTTGAACTAGATATGGTCCGTGTGTAGGAAACACAGTTCTTTTGTTCTGAGCACACTCACGTTTCCCTCTGTATTAGAGACTCTAGAAATCAAGAGCATGCTTCTTGCTCTAAAGCAGAGTGTGTTTCATGGATGAGTACTGTACCGTGTGTTTCCCTTCAGAAACGGAGTTAAATGAAAGGCTCTGTGTCTTTCTTCAAGCAAGACTTCTTTTCAGGTAAACGAATCACTTTTCAGGTCAAACGAAGCTGCATTTTTCACGAAGCTCACAAGTTTCTCGCTCTTAACTGAAAAGTATTGGATGTTAGAGGACCTGTGGTTTGTATTAGTTTCATAAACAGAGTTGAACTAGATATGGTCCGTGTGTAGGAAACACAGTTCTTTTGTTCTGAGCACACTCACGTTTCCCTCTGTATTAGAGACTCTCGAAAGCAAGAGCGTGCTTCTTGCTCTAAAGCAGAGTGTGTTTCATGGATGAGAACTGTGCCCTTTGTTTCCCTTCAGAAACGGTGTTAAATGCCAGGCTCTGTGTCTTCCTTCAAGCAAGACTACTTTTCAGGTAAACGCAGTTGCTTTTCAGCTCAAACGAATCTACATTATTCACAAAGCTCACAAGTTTCTCGCTCTTAACTGAAAAGCATTGGATGTTAGAGGACCTGTGGTTTGTATCAGTTTCAGAAACAGAGTTGAACTAGATATGGTCCGTGTATGTAGGAAACACAGTTCTTTTGTTCTGAGCACACTCACGTTTTCCTCTGTGTTAGAGACTCTAGAAATCAAGAGCGTGCTTCTTGCTCTAAAGCAGAGTGTGTTTCATGGATGAGACCTCTGCCCAGTGTTTCACATCATAAATGGAGTTAAATGCCAGGCTCTGTGTCTTCCTTCAAGCAAGACTATGTTTCAGGTAAATGCAGTCGCTTTTCAGCTCAAACGAAGCTACATTGTTCACGAAGCTCACACGTTTCTCGCTCTCAACTGAAAAGCATTGGATGTTAGTGGACCTGAGGTTTGTATCAGTTTCAGAAACAGAGTTGAACTAGATCTGGTCCATGTATGTAGGAAACACAGTTCTTTTGTTCTGAGCACACTCACGTTTCCCTCTGTGTTAGAGACTCTAGAAATCAAGAGCGTGCTTCTTGCTCTAAAGCAGAGTGTGTTTCATGGATGAGAACTCTGCCCTGTGTTTCCCTTCAGAAACGGAGTTAAATGCCAGGCTCTGTGTCTTTCTTCAAGCAAGACTTCGTTTCAGGTAAACGAAGTCACTTTTCAGCTCAAAGGAAGCTGCATTGTTCACGAAGCTCACACGTTTCTCACTCTTAACTGAAAAGTATTGGATGTTAGAGGACCTGTGGTTTGTATCAGTTTCATAAACAGAGTTGAACTAGATATGGTCCGTGTGTAGGAAACACACTTCTTTTGTTCTGAGCACACTCACGTTTCCCTCTGTATTAGAGACTCTCGAAAGCAAGAGCGTGCTTCTTGCTCTAAAACAGAGTGTGTTTCATGGATGAGAACTGTGCCGTGTGTTTCCCTTCAGAAACGGAGTTAAATGCCAGGCTCTGTGCCTCCCTACAAACAAGACCCCTTTTCAGGTAAACGCAGTCACTTTTCAGCTCAAACGAAGCTACATTGTTCACAAAGCTCACAAGTTTCTCGCTCTTAACTGAAAAGCATTGGATATAAGAGGACCTGTGGTTTGTATCAGTTTCAGAAACAGAGTTGAACTAGATATGGTCCGTGTGTAGGAAACACAGTACTTTAGTTCTGAGCACACTCAAGTTCCCTCTGTATTAGAGACTCTAGAAAGCAAGAGCGTGCTTCTTGCTCTAAAGCAGGTTGTGTTTCATGGAAGAGAACTGTACCGTGTGTTTCCCTTCAGAAACGGAGTTAAATGCCAGTCTCTGTGTCTTTTTTCAAGCAAGACTTCATTTCAGGTAAACGAAGTCACTTTTCAGCTCAAACGAAGCTACATTGTTCACAAAGCTCACACGTTTCTCGCTCTTAACTGAAAAGCATTGGATGTCAGTGGACCTGAGGTTTCTATCAGTTTCAGAAACAGAGTTGAACTAGATATGGTCCGTGTGTGTAGGAAACACAGTTCTTTTGTTCTGAGCACACTCACGTTTCCCTCTGTATTAGAGACTCTAGAAATCAAGAGCGTGCTTCTTGCTCTAAAGCAGAGTGTGTTTCATGGATGAGAACTGTGCCCTGTGTTTCCCTTCAGAAACGGAGTTAAATGCCAGGCTCTGTGTCTTCCTTCAAGCAAGACTACGTTTCAGGTAAATGCAGACGCTTTTCAGCTCAAACGAATCTACATTGTTCACAAAGCTCACATGTTTCTCGCTCTTAACTGAAAAGCATTGGATGTTAGAGGACCTGTGGTTTGTATCAGTTTCAGAAACAGAGTTGAACTAGATATGGTCCGTGTATGTAGGAAACATAGTTCTTTTGTTCTGAGCACACTCACGTTTTCCTCTGTATTAGAGACTCTAGAAATCAAGAGCGTGCTTCTTGCTCTAAAGCAGAGTGTGTTTCATGGATGAGAACTCTGCCCTGTGTTTCCCTTCATAAATGGAGTTAAATGCCAGGCGTGTGTCTTCCTACAAGCAAGACTTCGTTTCAGGTAAACGCAGTCAATTTTCAGCTCAAACGAAGCTACATTGTTCACGAAGCTCACAGGTTTCTCGCTCTTAACTGAAAAGCATTGGATGTTAGAGGACCTGTGGTTTGTACCAGTTTCATAAACAGAGTTGAACTAGATATGGTCCGTGTGTAGGAAACACAGTTCTTTTCTTCTGAGCACAATCACGTTTCCCTCTGTATTAGAGACTCTAGAAAGCAAGAGCGTGCTTCTTGCTCTAAAGCAGAGTGTGTTTCATGGATGAGAACTGTACCGTGTTTTTCCCTTCAGAAACGGAGTTAAATGCCAGGTTCTGTGTCTTTCTTCAAGCAAGACTTCGTTTCAGGTAAACGAAGTCACTTTTCAGCTCAAACGAAGCTACATTGTTCACGAAGCTCACACGTTTCTCGCTCTTAACTGAAAAGCATTGGATGTTAGACGACCTGTGGATTCTATCAGTTTCAGAAACAGAGTTGAACCAGATATGGTCCGGGTGTGTAGGAAACACAGTTCTTTTGTTTTGAGCACACTCACATTTACCTCTGTATTAGAGACTCTAGAAATCAAGAGCGTGCTTCTTGCTCTAAAGCAGAGTGTGTTTCATGGATGAGAACTGTGCCCTGTGTTTCCCTTCAGAAACTGAGTTAAATGCCAGGTGTGTGTCTTCCTAGAAGCAAGACTTCATTTCAGGTGAACACAGTCACTTTTCAGCTCAAACGAAGCTACACTGTTCACGAAGCTCTCACGTTTCTCGCTCTTAACTGAAAAGCATTGGATGTTAGAGGACCTGTGATTTGTACCAGTTTCAGAATCAGAGTTGAACTCGATATGGTTCGTGTGTGTAGGAAACACAGTACTTTGGTTCTGAGCACACTCAGGTTCCATCTGTATTAGAGACTCTAGAAAGCAAGAGCCTGCTTCTTGCTCTAAAGCAGGTTGTGTTTCATGGAAGAGAACTGTACCATGTGTTTCTCTTCAGAAACGGAGTTAAATGCCAGGCTCTGTGTCTTTCTTCAAGCAAGACTTCGTTTCAGGTAAACGAAGTCACTTTTCAGCTCAAACGAAGCTACATTGTTCACGAAGCTCACACGTTTCTCGCTCTTAACTGAAAAGCATTGGATGTTACTGGACCTGGGGTTTGTATCAGTTTCAGAAACAGAGTTGAACTAGATCTGGTCCATGTATGTAGGAAACACAGTTCTTTTGTTCTGAGCACACTCACGTTTTCCTCTGTGTTAGAGACTCTAGAAATCAAGAGCGTGCTTCTTGCTCTAAAGCAGAGTGTGTTTCATGGATGAGAACTGTGCCCTGTGTTTCCCTTCAGAAACGGAGTTAAATGCCAGGCTCTGTGTCTTTCTTCAAGCAAGACTTCGTTTCAGGTAAACGAAGTCACTTTTCAGCTCAAACGAAGCTACATTGTTCACGAAGCTCACACGTTTCTCGCTCTTAACTGAAAAGCATTGGATGTTAGACGACCTGTGGGTTCTATCAGTTTCAGAAACAGAGTTGAACCAGATATGGTCCGGGTGTGTAGGAAACACAGTTGTTTTGTTTTGAGCACACTCACGTTTACCTCTGTATTACAGACTCTAGATATCAAGAGCGTGCTTCTTGCTCTAAAGCAGAGTGTGTTTCATGGATGAGAACTGTGCCCTGTGTTTCCCTTCAGAAACGGAGTTAAATGCCAGGCTCTGTGTCTTTCTTCAAGCAAGACTTCGTTTCAGGTAAACGAAGTCACTTTTCAGCTCAAACGAAGCTACATTGTTCACGAAGCTCACACGTTTCTCGCTCTTAACTGAAAAGCATTGGATGTTAGTGGCCCTGAGGTTTGTATCAGTTTCAGAAACAGAGTGGAACTAGATATGGTCCGTGAGTGTAGGAAACACAGTTCTTTTGTTCTGAGCACACTCACGTTTCCTTCTGTATTAGAGACTCTAGAAATCAAGAGCGTGCTTCTTGCTCTAAAGCAGAGTGTGTTTCATGGATGAGAACTGTGCCCTGTGTTTCCCTTCAGAAACGGAGTTAAATGCCAGGCTCTGTGTCTTCCTTCAAGCAAGACTACGTTTCAGGTAAATGCAGTCGCTTTTCAGCTCAAACGAATCTACATTGTTCACAAAGCTCACACGTTTCTCGCTCTTAAATGAAAAGCATTGGATGTTAGAGGACCTGTGGTTTGTATCAGTTTCAGAAACAGAGTTGAACTAGATATGGTCCGTGTATGTAGGAAACACAGTTCTTTTGTTCTGAGCACACTCACGTTTTCCTCTGTGTTAGAGACTCTAGAAATCAAGAGCGTGCTTCTTGCTCTAAAGCAGAGTGTGTTTCATGGATGAGAACTCTGCCCTGTGTTTCACATCATAAATGGAGTTAAATGCCCGGCGTGTGTCTTCCTACAATCAAGACTTCGTTTCAAGTAAACGCAGTCACTTTTCAGCTCAAACGAAGCTACATTGTTCACGAAGCTCACACGTTTCTCGCTCTTAACTGAAAAGCATTGGATGTTAGTGGCCCTGAGGTTTGTATCAGTTTCAGAAACAGAGTTGAACTAGATATGATCCGTGAGTGTAGGAAACACAGTTCTTTTGTTCTGAGCACACTCACGTTTCCATCTGTATTAGAGACTCTAGAAATCAAGAGCGTGCTTCTTGCTCTAAAGCAGAGTGTGTTTCATGGATGAGAACTGTACCGTTTGTTTCCCTTCAGAAACGGAGTTAAATGCAAGGCTCTGTGTCTTCCTTCAAGCAAGACTACGTTTCAGGTAAATGCAGTCGCTTTTCAGCTCAAACGAATCTACATTGTTCACAAACCTCACACGTGTCTCGCTCTTAACTGAAAAGCATTGGATGTTAGAGGACCTGTGGTTTGTATCAGTTTCAGAAACAGAGTTGAACTAGATATGGTCCGTGTATGTAGGAAACACAGTTCTTTTGTTCTGAGCACACTCACGTTTTCCTCTGTGTTAGAGACTCTAGAAATCAAGAGCGTGCTTCTTGCTCTAAAGCAGAGTGTGTTTCATGGATGAGACCTCTGCCCAGTGTTTCACATCATAAATGGAGTTAAATGCCCGACGTGTGTCTTCCTACAAGCAAGACTTCGTTTCAGGTAAACGCAGTCACTTTTCAGCTCAAAGGAAGCTACATTGTTCACGAAGCTCACACGTTTCTCGCTCTTAACTGAAAAGCATTAGATGTTAGAGGACCTGTGGTTTGTACCAGTTTCAGAATCAGAGTTGAACTACATATGGTCCGTGTGTTTAGGAAACACAGTTCTTTTGTTCTGAGCAAACTCACGTTTCCCTCTGTATTAGAGACTCTCGAAAGCAAGAGCATGCTTCTTGCTCTAAAGCAGAGTGTGTTTCATGGATGAGAACTGTGCCCTGTGTTTCCCTTCAGAAACGGAGTTAAATGCCAGGCGTGTGTCTTCCTACAAGCAAGACTTCGTTTCAGGTGAACGCACTCACTTTTCAGCTCAAACGAAGATACGTTGTTCACGAAGCTCACACGTTTCTCGCTCTTAACTGAAAAGCATTGGATGTTAGACGACCTGTGGATTCTATCAGTTTCAGAAACAGAGTTGAACCAGATATGGTCCGGGTGTGTAGGAAACACAGTTCTTTTGTTTTCAGCACACTCACGTTTACCTCTGTATTAGAGACTCTAGAAATCAAGAGCGTGCTTCTTGCTCTAATGCAGAGTGTGTTTCATGGATGAGAACTGTGCCCTGTGTTTCCCTTCAGAAACGGAGTTAAATGCCAGGCTCTGTGTCTTTCTTCAAGCAAGACTTCGTTTCAGGTAAACGAAGTCACTTTTCAGCTCAAACGAAGCTACATTGTTCACGAAGCTCACACGTTTCTCGCTCTTAACTGAAAAGCATTGGATGTTAGTGGCCCTGAGGTTTGTATCAGTTTCAGAAACAGAGTTGAACTAGATATGGTCCGTGAGTGTAGGAAACACAGTTCTTTTGTTCTGAGCACACTCACGTTTCCCTCTGTGTTAGAGACTCTAGAAATCAAGAGCGTGCTTCTTGCTCTAAAGCAGAGTGTGTTTCATGGATGAGAACTGTACGGTTTGTTTCCCTTCAGAAACGGAGTTAAATGCCAGGCTCTGTGTCTTCCTTCAAGCAAGACTATGTTTCAGGTAAATGCAGTCGCTTTTCAGCTCAAACGAAGCTACATTGTTCACGAAGCTCACACGTTTCTCGCTCTCAACTGAAAAGCATTGGATGTTAGTGGACCTGAGGTTTGTATCAGTTTCAGAAACAGAGTTGAACTAGATCTGGTCCATGTATGTAGGAAACACAGTTCTTTTGTTCTGAGCACACTCACGTTTCCCTCTGTGTTAGAGACTCTAGAAATCAAGAGCGTGCTTCTTGCTCTAAAGCAGAGTGTGTTTCATGGATGAGAACTCTGCCCTGTGTTTCCCTTCAGAAACGGAGTTAAATGCCAGGCTCTGTGTCTTTCTTCAAGCAAGACTTCGTTTCAGGTAAACGAAGTCACTTTTCAGCTCAAACGAAGCTACATTGTTCACGAAGCTCACACGTTTCTCGCTCTTAACTGAAAAGCATTGGATGTTAGTGGCCCTGAGGTTTGTATCAGTTTCAGAAACAGAGTTGAACTAGATATGGTCCGTGAGTGTAGGAAACACAGTTCTTTTGTTCTGAGCACACTCACGTTTCCATCTGTATTAGAGACTCTAGAAATCAAGAGCGTGCTTCTTGCTCTAAAGCAGAGTGTGTTTCATGGATGAGAACTGTACCGTTTGTTTCCCTTCAGAAACGGAGTTAAATGCCAGGCTCTGTGTCTTCCTTCAAGCAAGACTACGTTTCAGGTAAATGCAGTCGCTTTTCAGCTCAAACGAATCTACATTGTTCACAAACCTCACACGTGTCTCGCTCTTAACTGAAAAGCATTGGATGTTAGAGGACCTGTGGTTTGTATCAGTTTCAGAAACAGAGTTGAACTAGATATGGTCCGTGTATGTAGGAAACACAGTTCTTTTGTTCTGAGCACACTCACGTTTTCCTCTGTGTTAGAGACTCTAGAAATCAAGAGCGTGCTTCTTGCTCTAAAGCAGAGTGTGTTTCATGGATGAGAACTCTGCCCTGTGTTTCACATCATAAATGGAGTTAAATGCCCGACGTGTGTATTCCTACAAGCAAGACTTCGTTTCAGGTAAACGCAGTCACTTTTCAGCTCAAAGGAAGCTACATTGTTCACGAAGCTCACACGTTTCTTGCTCTTAACTGAAAAGCATTGGATGTTAGAGGACCTGTGGTTTGTACCAGTTTCAGAATCAGAGTTGAACTACATATGGTCCGTGTGTTTAGGAAACACAGTTCTTTTGTTCTGAGCAAACTCACGTTTCTGTCTGTATTAGAGACTCTAGAAAGCAAGACCGTGCTTCTTGATATAAAGCAGAGTATGTTTCATGGATGAGAACTGTACCGTGTGTTTCCCTTCAGAAACGGAGTTAAATGAAAGGCTCTGTGTCTTTCTTCAAGCAAGACTTCTTTTCAGGTAAACGAAGTCACTTTTCAGCTCAAACGAAGCTGCATTGTTCACGAAGCTCACACGTTTCTCGCTCTTAACTGAAAAGTATTGGATGTTAGAGGACCTGTGGTTTGTATCAGTTTCAGAAACAGAGTTGAACTAGATATGATCCGTGTGTAGGAAACACAGTTCTTTTGTTCTGAGCACACTCACGTTTCCCTCTGTATTAGAGACTCTCGAAAGCAAGAGCATGCTTCTTGCTCTAAAGCAGAGTGTGTTTCATGGATGAGAACTGTGCCCTGTGTTTCCCTTCAGAAACGGAGTTAAATGCCAGGCGTGTGTCTTCCTACAAGCAAGACTTCGTTTCAGGTGAACGCACTCACTTTTCAGCTCAAACGAAGATACATTGTTCACGAAGCTCACACGTTTCTCGCTCTTAACTGAAAAGCATTGGATGTTAGACGACCTGTTGATTCTATCAGTTTCAGAAACAGAGTTGAACCAGATATGGTCCGGGTGTGTAGGAAACACAGTTCTTTTGTTTTGAGCACACTCACGTTTACCTCTCTATTAGAGACTCTAGAAATCAAGAGCGTGCTTCTTGCTCTAATGCAGAGTGTGTTTCATGGATGAGAACTGTGCCCTGTGTTTCCCTTCAGAAACGGAGTTAAATGCCAGGCTCTGTGTCTTTCTTCAAGCAAGACTTCGTTTCAGGTAAACGAAGTCACTTTTCAGCTCAAACGAAGCTACATTGTTCACGAAGCTCACACGTTTCTCGCTCTTAACTGAAAAGCATTGGATGTTAGTGGCCCTGAGGTTTGTATCAGTTTCAGAAACAGAGTTGAACTAGATATGGTCCGTGAGTGTAGGAAACACAGTTCTTTTGTTCTGAGCACACTCACGTTTCCCTCTGTATTAGAGATTCTAGAAATCAAGAGCGTGCTTCTTGCTCTAAAGCAGAGTGTGTTTCATGGATGAGAACTGTACGGTTTGTTTCCCTTCAGAAACGGAGTTAAATGCCAGGCTCTGTGTCTTCCTTCAAGCAAGACTATGTTTCAGGTAAATGCAGTCGCTTTTCAGCTCAAACGCATCTACATTGTTCACAAAGCTCACACCTGTCTCGCTCTTAACTGAAAAGCATTGGATGTTAGAGGACCTGTGGTTTGTATCAGTTTCAGAAACAGAGTTGAACTAGATATGGTCCGTGTATGTAGGAAACACAGTTCTTTTGTTCTGAGCACACTCACGTTTTCCTCTGTGTTAGAGACTCTAGAAATCAAGAGCGTGCTTCTTGCTCTAAAGCAGAGTGTGTTTCATGGATGAGAACTCTGCCATTTGTTTCACATCATAAATGGAGTTAAATGCCCGGCGTGTGTCTTCCTACAGGCAAGACTTCGTTTCAGGTGAACGCAGTCACTTTTCAGCTCAAACGAAGCTACATTGTTCACGAAGCTCACACGTTTCTCACTCTTAACTGAAAAGCATTGGATGTTAGAGGACCTGTGGTTTGTACCAGTTTCAGAATCAGAGTTGAACTACATATGGTCCGTGTGTTTAGGAAACACAGTTCTTTTGTTCTGAGCAAACTCACGTTTCTGTCTGTATTAGAGACTCTAGAAAGCAACACCGTGCTTCTTGCTATAAAGCAGAGTGTGTTTCATGGATGAGAACTGTACCGTGTGTTTCCCTTCAGAAACGGAGTTAAATGAAAGGATCTGTGTCTTTCTTCAAGCAAGACTTCTTTTCAGGTAAACGAAGTCACTTTTCAGCTCAAACGAAGCTGCATTGTTCACGAAGCTCACACGTTTCTCGCTCTTAACTGAAAAGTATTGGATGTTAGAGGACCTGTGGTTTGTATCAGTTTCAGAAACAGAGTTGAACTAGATATGGTCCGTGTGTAGGAAACACAGTTCTTTTGTTCTGAGCACACTCACGTTTCCCTCTGTAGTAGAGACTCTCGAAAGCAAGAGCGTGCTTCTTGCTCTAAAGCAAAGTGTGTTTCATGGATGAGAACTGTGCCGTGTGTTTCCCTTCAGAAACGGAGTTAAATGCCAGGCGTGTGTCTTCCTACAAGCAAGACTTCGTTTCAGGTGAACGCAGTCACTTTTCAGCTCAAACGATGCTACATTGTTCACGAAGCTCACACGTTTCTCGCTCTAAACTGAAAAGCATTGGATGTTAGAGGACCTGTGATTTGTACCAGTTTCAGAATCAGAGTTGAACTAGATATGGTCCATGTGTGTAGCAAACACAGTACTTTTGTTCTGAGCACACTCACGTTTCCCTCTGTATTAGAGACTCTAGAAATCAAGAGCGTGCTTCTTGCTCTAAAGCAGAGGGTGTTTCATGGATGAGTACTGTACCGTGTGTTTCCCTTCAGAAACGGAGTTAAATGAAAGGCTCTGTGTCTTTCTTCAAGCAAGACTTCTTTTCAGGTAAACGAATCACTTTTCAGGTCAAACGAAGCTGCATTGTTCACGAAGCTCACAAGTTTCTCGCTCTTAACTGAAAAGTATTGGATGTTAGAGGACCTGTGGTTTGTATTAGTTTCATAAACAGAGTTGAACTAGATATGGTCCGAGTGTAGGAAACACAGTTCTTTTGTTGTGAGCACACTCACGTTTCCCTCTGTATTAGAGACTCTCGAAAGCAAGAGCGTGCTTCTTGCTCTAAAGCAGAGTGTGTTTCATGGATGAGAACGGTGCCCTGTGTTTCCCTTCAGAAACGGTGTTAAATGCCAGGCTCTGTGTCTTCCTTCAAGCAAGACTACTTTTCAGGTAAACGCAGTCGCTTTTCAGCTCAAACGAATCTACATTGTTCACAAAGCTCACAAGTTTCTCGCTCTTAACTGAAAAGCATTGGATGTTAGAGGACCTGTGGTTTGTATCAGTTTCAGAAACAGAGTTGAACTAGATATGGTCCGTGTATGTAGGAAACACAGTTCTTTTGTTCTGAGCACACTCACGTTTCCCTGTGTATTAGAGAATCTAGAAAGCAAGAGCGTGCTTCTTGCTCTAAAGCAGAGTGTGTTTCATGGATGAGAACTGTGCCCTGTGTTTCCCTTCAGAAACTGAGTTAAATGACAGGTGTGTGTCTTCCTAGAAGCAAGACTTCGTTTCAGGTGAACACAGTCACTTTTCAGCTCAAACGAAGCTACACTGTTCACGAAGCTCTCACGTTTCTCGCTCTTAACTGAAAAGCATTGGATGTTAGAGGACCTGTGATTTGTACCAGTTTCAGAATCAGAGTTGAACTAGATATGGTCCGTGTGTGTAGGAAACACAGTACTTTGGTTCTGAGCACACTCAGGTTCCATCTGTATTAGAGACTCTAGAAAGCAAGAGCCTGCTTCTTGCTCTAAAGCAGGTTGTGTTTCATGGAAGAGAACTGTACCGTGTGTTTCTCTTCAGAAACGGAGTTAAATGCCAGGCTCTGTGTCTTTCTTCAAGCAAGACTTCGTTTCAGGTAAACGAAGTCACTTTTCAGCTCAAACGAAGCTACATTGTTCACGAAGCTCACAAGTTTCTCGCTCTTAACTGAAAAGTATTGGATGTTAGAGGACCTGTGGTTTGTATTAGTTTCATAAACAGAGTTGAACTAGATATGGTCCGTGTGTAGGAAACACAGTTCTTTTGTTGTGAGCACACTCACGTTTCCCTCTGTATTAGAGACTCTCGAAAGCAAGAGCGTGCTTCTTGCTCTAAAGCAGAGTGTGTTTCATGGATGAGAACGGTGCCCTGTGTTTCCCTTCAGAAACGGTGTTAAATGCCAGGCTCTGTGTCTTCCTTCAAGCAAGACTACTTTTCAGGTAAACGCAGTCGCTTTTCACCTCAAACGAATCTACATTGTTCACAAAGCTCACAAGTTTCTCGCTCTTAACTGAAAAGCATTGGATGTTAGAGGACCTGTGGTTTGTATCAGTTTCAGAAACAGAGTTGAACTAGATATGGTCCGTGTATGTAGGAAACACAGTTCTTTTGTTCTGAGCACACTCACGTTTCCCTCTGTATTAGAGACTCTAGAAATCAAGAGCGTGCTTCTTGCTCTAAAGCAGAGTGTGTTTCATGGATGAGAACTGTGCCCTGTGTTTCCCTTCAGAAACGGAGTTAAATGCCAGGCTCTGTGTCTTTCTTCAAGCAAGACTTCGTTTCAGGTAAACGAAGTCACTTTTCAGCTCAAACGAAGCTACATTGTTCACGAAGCTCACACGTTTCTCGCTCTTAACTGAAAAGCATTGGATGTTAGACGACCTGTGGATTCTATCAGTTTCAGAAACAGAGTTGAACCAGATATGGTCCGGGTGTGTAGGAAACACAGTTCTTTTGTTTTGAGCACACTCACGTTTACCTCTGTATTACAGACTCTAGAAATCAAGAGCGTGCTTCTTGCTCTAAAGCAGAGTGTGTTTCATGGATGAGAACTCTGCCCTGTGTTTCCCTTCAGAAACGGAGTTAAATGCCAGGCTCTGTGTCTTCCTTCAAGCAAGACTACGTTTCAGGTAAATGCAGTCGCTTTTCAGCTCAAACGAATCTACATTGTTCACAAAGCTCACACGTTTCTCACTCTTAAATGAAAAGCATTGGATGTTAGAGGACCTGTGGTTTGTATCAGTGTCAGAAACAGAGTTGAACTAGATATGGTCCGTGTATGTAGGAAACACAGTTCTTTTGTTCTGAGCACACTCACGTTTTCCTCTGTGTTAGAGACTCTAGAAATCAAGAGCGTGCTTCTTGCTCTAAAGCAGAGTGTGTTTCATGGATGAGAACTCTGCCCTGTGTTTCACATCATAAATGGAGTTAAATGCCCGGCGTGTGTCTTCCTACAAGCAAGACTTCGTTTCAAGTAAACGCAGTCACTTTTCAGCTCATAGGAAGCTACATTGTTCACGAAGCTCACACGTTTCTCGCTCTTAACTGAAAAGCATTGGATGTTAGAGGACCTGTGGTTTGTACCAGTTTCAGAATCAGAGTTGAACTACATATGGTCCGTGTGTTTAGGAAACACAGTTCTTTTGTTCTGAGCAAACTCACGTTTCTGTCTGTATTAGAGACTCTAGAAAGCAAGACCGTGCTTCTTGCTATAAAGCAGAGTGTGTTTCATGGATGAGAACTGTACCGTGTGTTTCCCTTCAGAAACGGAGTTAAATGAAAGGCTCTGTGTCTTTCTTCAAGCAAGACTTCTTTTCAGGTAAACGAAGTCACTGTTCAGCTCAAACGAAGCTGCATTGTTCACGAAGCTCACACGTTTCTCGCTCTTAACTGATAAGTATTGGATGTTAGAGGACCTGTGGTTTGTATCAGTTTCAGAAACAGAGTTGAACTAGATATGGTCCGTGTGTAGGAAACACAGTTCTTTTGTACTGAGCACACTCACGTTTCCCTCTGTATTAGAGACTCTCGAAAGCAAGAGCGTGCTTCTTGCTCTAAAGCAGAGTGTGTTTCATGGATGAGAACTGTGCCGTGTGTTTCCCTTCAGAAACGGAGTTAAATGCCAGGCGTGTGTCTTCCTACAAGCAAGACTTCGTTTCAGGTGAACGCAGTCACTTTTCAGCTCAAACGAAGCTACATTGTTCACGAAGCTCACACGTTTCTCGCTCTTAACTGAAAAGCATTGGATGTTAGAGGACCTGTGATTTGTACCAGTTTCAGAATCAGAGTTGAACTAGATATGGTCCATGTGTGTAGGAAACACAGTACTTTTGTTCTGACCACACTCACGTTTCCCTCTGTATTAGAGAATCTAGAAATCAAGAGCGTGCTTCTTGCTCTAAAGCAGAGTGTGTTTCATGGATGAGAACTGTGCCCTGTGTTTCCCTTCAGAAACGGAGTTAAATGCCAGGCTCTGTGTCTTTCTTCAAGCAAGACTTCTTTTCAGGTGAACGCAGTCACTTTTCAGCTCAAACGAAGCTACATTGTTCACGAAGCTCACACGTTTCTCGCTCTTAACTGAAAAGCATTGGATGTTAGAGGACCTGTGATTTGTACCAGTTTCAGAATCAGAGTTGAACTAGATATGGTCCATGTGTGTAGGAAACACAGTACTTTTGTTCTGACCACACTCACGTTTCCCTCTGTATTAGAGAATCTAGAAATCAAGAGCGTGCTTCTTGCTCTAAAGCAGAGTGTGTTTCATGGATGAGAACTGTGCCCTGTGTTTCCCTTCAGAAACGGAGTTAAATGCCAGGCTCTGTGTCTTCCTTCAAGCAAGACTACGTTTCAGGTAATTGCAGTCGCTTTTCAGCTCAAACGAATCTACATTGTTCACAAAGCTCACACGTTTCTCGCTCTTAACTGAAAAGCATTGGATGTTAGAGGACCTGTGGTTTGTATCAGTTTCAGAAACAGAGTTGAACTAGATATGGTCCGTGTATGTAGGAAACACAGTTCTTTTGTTCTGAGCACACTCACGTTTTCCTCTGTGTTAGAGACTCTAGAAATCAAGAGCGTGCTTCTTGCTCTAAAGCAGAGTGTGTTTCATGGATGAGAACTCTGCCCTGTGTTTCCCTTCAGAAACGGAGTTAAATGCCAGGCTCTGTGTCTTTCTTCAAGCAAGACTTCGTTTCAGGTAAACCAAGTCACTTTTCAGCTCAAACGAAGCTACATTGTTCACGAAGCTCACACGTTTCTCGCTCTTAACTGAAAAGCATTGGATGTTAGTGGCCCTGAGGTTTGTATCAGTTTCAGAAACAGAGTTGAACTAGATATGGTCCGTGAGTGTAGGAAACACAGTTCTTTTGTTCTGAGCACACTCACGTTTCCATCTGTATTAGAGACTCTAGAAATCAAGAGCGTGCTTCTTGCTCTAAAGCAGAGTGTGTTTCATGGATGAGAAGTGTACCGTTTGTTTCCCTTCAGAAACGGAGTTAAATGCCAGGCTCTGTGTCTTCCTTCAAGCAAGACTACGTTTCAGGTAAATGCAGTCGCTTTTCAGCTCAAACGAATCTACATTGTTCACAAACCTCACACGTGTCTCGCTCTTAACTGAAAATCATTGGATGTTAGAGGACCTGTGGTTTGTATCAGTTTCAGAAACAGAGTTGAACTAGATATGGTCCGTGTATGTAGGAAACACAGTTCTTTTGTTCTGAGCACACTCACGTTTTCCCCTGTGTTAGAGACTCTAGAAATCAAGAGCGTGCTTCTTGCTCTAAAGCAGAGTGTGTTTCATGGATGAGAACTCTGCCCTGTGTTTCACATCATAAATGGAGTTAAATGCCCGACGTGTGTCTTCCTACAAGCAAGACTTCGTTTCAGGTAAATGCAGTCTCTTTTCAGCTCAAAGGAAGCTACATTGTTCACGAAGCTCACACGTTTCTCGCTCTTAACTGAAAAGCATTGGATGTTAGAGGACCTGTGGTTTGTACCAGTTTCAGAATCAGAGTTGAACTACATATGGTCCGTGTGTTTAGGAAACACAGTTCTTTTGTTCTGAGCAAACTCACGTTTCTGTCTGTATTAGAGACTCTAGAAAGCAAGACCGTGCTTCTTGATATAAAGCAGAGTATGTTTCATGGATGAGAACTGTACCGTGTGTTTCCCTTCAGAAACGGAGTTAAATGAAAGGCTCTGTGTCTTTCTTCAAGCAAGACTTCTTTTCAGGTAAACGAAGTCACTTTTCAGCTCAAACGAAGCTGCATTGTTCACGAAGCTCACACGTTTCTCGCTCTTAACTGAAAAGTATTGGATGTTAGAGGACCTGTGGTTTGTATCAGTTTCAGAAACAGAGTTGAACTAGATATGGTCCGTGTGTAGGAAACACAGTTCTTTTGTTCTGAGCACACTCACGTTTCCCTCTGTATTAGAGACTCTAGAAAGCAAGAGCATGCTTCTTGCTCTAAAGCAGAGTGTGTTTCATGGATGAGAACTGTGCCCTGTGTTTCCCTTCAGAAACGGAGTTAAATGCCAGGCGTGTGTCTTCCTACAAGCAGGACTTCGTTTCAGGTGAACGCACTCACTTTTCAGCTCAAAGGAAGATACATTGTTCACAAAGCTCACACGTTTCTCGCTCTTAACTGAAAAGCATTGGATGTTAGACGACCTGTGGATTCTATCAGTTTCAGAAACAGAGTTGAACCAGATATGGTCCGGGTGTGTAGGAAACACAGTTCTTTTGTTTTGAGCACACTCTCGTTTACCTCTGTATTAGAGACTCTAGAAATCAAGAGCGTGCTTCTTGCTCTAAAGCAGAGTGTGTTTCATGGATGAGAACTGTGCCCTGTGTTTCCCTTCAGAAACGGAGTTAAATGCCAGGCTCTGTGTCTTTCTTCAAGCAAGACTTCTTTTCAGGTAAACGAAGTCACTTTTCAGCTCAAACGAAGCTGCATTGTCCACGAAGCTCACACGTTTCTCGCTCTTAACTGAAAAGCATTGGATGTTAGTGGCCCTGAGGTTTGTATCAGTTTCAGAATCAGAGTTGAACTACATATGATCCCTGTGTAGGAAACACAGTTCTTTTATTCTGAGCAAACTCACGTTTCTGTCTGTATTAGAGACTCTAGAAAGCAAGAGCGTGCTTCTTGCTATAAAGCAGAGTGTGTTTCATGGATGAGAACTGTACCGTGTGTTTCCCTTCAGAAACGGAGTTAAATGAAAGGCTCTGTGTCTTTCTTCAAGCAAGACTTCTTTTCAGGTAAACGAAGTCACTTTTCAGCTCAAACGAAGCTGCATTGTTCACGAAGCTCACACGTTTCTCGCTCTTAACTGAAAAGCATTGGATGTTAGTGGCCCTGAGGTTTGTATCAGTTTCAGAAACAGAGTTGAACTAGATATGGTCCGTGAGTGTAGGAAACACAGTTCTTTTGTTGTGAGCACACTCGCGTTTCCCTCTGTATTAGAGACTCTCGAAAGCAAGAGCGTGCTTCTTGCTCTAAAGCAGAGTGTGTTTCATGGATGAGAACGGTGCCCTGTGTTTCCCTTCAGAAACGGTGTTAAATGCCAGGCTCTGTGTCTTCCTTCAAGCAAGACTACTTTTCAGGTAAACGCAGTCGCTTTTCAGCTCAAACGAATCTACATTGTTCACAAAGCTCACAAGTTTCTCGCTCTTAACTGAAAAGCATTGGATGTTAGAGGACCTGTGGTTTGTATCAGTTTCAGAAACAGAGTTGAACTAGATATGGTCCGTGTATGTAGGAAACACAGTTCTTTTGTTCTGAGCACACTCACGTTTTCCTCTGTATTAGAGACTCTAGAAATCAAGGGCGTGCTTCTTGCTCTAAAGCAGAGTGTGTTTCATGGATGAGAACTCTGCCCTGTGTTTCCCTTCATAAATGGAGTTAAATGCCAGGCGTGTGTCTTCCTACAAGCAAGACTTCGTTTCAGGTAAACGCAGTCACTTTTCAGCTCAAACGAAGCTACATTGTTCACGAAGCTCACACGTTTCTCGCTCTATACTGAAAAGCATTGGATGTTAGAGGACCTGTGGTTTGTACCAGTTTCAGAATCAGAGTTGAACTACATATGATCCGTGTGTAGGAAACACAGTTCTTTTGTTCTGAGCAAACTCACGTTTCTGTCTGTATTAGAGACTCTAGAAAGCAAGAGCGTGCTTCTTGCTATAAAGCAGAGTGTGTTTCATGGATGAGAACTGTACCGTGTGTTTCCCTTCAGAAACGGAGTTAAATGAAAGGCTCTGTGTCTTTCTTCAAGCAAGACTTCTTTTCAGGTAAACGAAGTCACTTTTCAGCTCAAACGAAGCTGCATTGTTCACGAAGCTCACACGTTTCTCGCTCTTAACTGAAAAGTATCGGATGTTAGAGGACCTGTGGTTTGTATCAGTTTCAGAAACAGAGTTGAACTAGATATGGTCCGTGTATGTAGGAAACACAGTTCTTTTGTTCTGAGCACACTCACGTTTCCCTCTGTATTAGAGACTCTAGAAATCAAGGGCGTGCTTCTTGCTCTAAAGCAGAGTGTGTTTCATGGATGAGAACTGTATCGTGTTTTTCCCTTCAGAAACTGAGTTAAATGCCAGGTGTGTGTCTTCCTAGAAGCAAGACTTCGTTTCAGGTGAACACAGTCACTTTTCAGCTCAAACGAAGCTACACTGTTCACGAAGCTCTCACGTTTCTCGCTCTTAACTGAAAAGCATTGGATGTTAGAGGACCTGTGATTTGTACCAGTTTCAGAATCAGAGTTGAACTAGATATGGTCCGTGTGTGTAGGAAACACAGTACTTTGGTTTTGAGCACACTCAGGTTCCATCTGTATTAGAGACTCTAGAAAGCAAGAGCCTGCTTCTTGCTCTAAAGCAGGTTGTGTTTCATGGAAGAGAACTGTACCGTGTGTTTCTCTTCAGAAACGGAGTTAAATGCCAGGCTCTGTGTCTTTCTTCAAGCAAGACTTCGTTTCAGGTAAACGAAGTCACTTTTCAGCTCAAACGAAGCTACATTGTTCACGAAGCTCACACGTTTCTCGCTCTTAACTGAAAAGCATTGGATGATAGAGGACCTGTGGTTTGTATCAGTTTCAGAAACAGAGTTGAACTAGATATGGTCCGTGTATGTAGGAAACACAGTTCTTTTGTTCTGAGCACACTCACGTTTTCCTCTGTGTTAGAGACTCTAGAAATCAAGAGCGTGCTTCTTGCTCTAAAGCAGAGTGTGTTTCATGGATGAGAACTCTGCCCTGTGTTTCCCTTCAGAAACGGAGTTAAATGCCAGGCTCTGTGTCTTTCTTCAAGCAAGACTTCGTTTCAGGTAAACGAAGTCACTTTTCAGCTCAAACGAAGCTGCATTGTTCACGAAGCTCACAAGTTTCTCGCTCTTAACTGAAAAGCATTGGATGTTAGAGGACCTGTGGTTTGTACCAGTTTCAGAATCAGAGTTGAACTACATATGGTCCGTGTGTTTAGGAAACACAGTTCTTTTGTTCTGAGCAAACTCACGTTTCTGTCTGTATTAGAGACTCTAGAAAGCAAGACCGTGCTTCTTGATATAAAGCAGAGTATGTTTCATGGATGAGAACTGTACCGTGTGTTTCCCTTCAGAAACGGAGTTAAATGAAAGGCTCTGTGTCTTTCTTCAAGCAAGACTTCTTTTCAGGTAAACGAAGTCACTTTTCAGCTCAAACGAAGCTGCATTGTTCACGAAGCTCACACGTTTCTCGCTCTTAACTGAAAAGTATTGGATGTTAGAGGACCTGTGGTTTGTATCAGTTTCAGAAACAGAGTTGAACTAGATATGGTCCGTGTGTAGGAAACACAGTTCTTTTGTTCTGAGCACACTCACGTTTCCCTCTGTATTAGAGACTCTCGAAAGCAAGAGCATGCTTCTTGCTCTAAAGCAGAGTGTGTTTCATGGATGAGAACTGTGCCCTGTGTTTCCCTTCAGAAACGGAGTTAAATGCCAGGCGTGTGTCTTCCTACAAGCAAGACTTTGTTTCAGGTGAACGCACTCACTTTTCAGCTCAAACGATGCTACATTGTTCACGAAGCTCACACGTTTCTCGCTCTAAACTGAAAAGCATTGGATGTTAGAGGACCTGTGATTTGTACCAGTTTCAGAATCAGAGTTGAACTAGATATGGTCCATGTGTGTAGCAAACACAGTACTTTTGTTCTGAGCACACTCACGTTTCCCTCTGTATTAGAGACTCTAGAAATCAAGAGCGTGCTTCTTGCTCTAAAGCAGAGTGTGTTTCATGGATGAGTACTGTACCGTGTGTTTCCCTTCAGAAACGGAGTTAAATGAAAGGCTCTGTGTCTTTCTTCAAGCAAGACTTCTTTTCAGGTAAACGTATCACTTTTCAGGTCAAACGAAGCTGCATTGTTCACGAAGCTCACAAGTTTCTCGCTCTTAACTGAAAAGTATTGGATGTTAGAGGACCTGTGGTTTGTATTAGTTTCATAAACAGAGTTGAACTAGATATGGTCCGTGTGTAGGAAACACAGTTCTTTTGTTGTGAGCACACTCACGTTTCCCTCTGTATTAGAGACTCTCGAAAGCAAGAGCGTGCTTCTTGCTCTAAAGCAGAGTGTGTTTCATGGATGAGAACTGTACCGTGTTTTTCCCTTCAGAAACGGAGTTAAATGCCAGGCTCTGTGTCTTTCTTCAAGCAAGACTTCGTTTCAGGTAAACGAAGTCACTTTTCAGCTCAAACGAAGCTACATTGTTCACAAAGCTCTCACGTTTCTCGCTCTTAACTGAAAAGCATTGGATGTTAGAAGACCTGTGGATTCTATCAGTTTCAGAAACAGAGTTGAACCAGATATGGTCCGGGTGTGTAGGAAACACAGTTCTTTTGTTTTGAGCACACTCACATTTACCTCTGTATTAGAGACTCTAGAAATCAAGAGCGTGCTTCTTGCTCTAAAGCAGAGTGTGTTTCATGGATGAGAACTGTGCCCTGTGTTTCCCTTCAGAAACTGAGTTAAATGCCAGGTGTGTGTCTTCCTAGAAGCAAGACTTCGTTTCAGGTGAACACAGTCACTTTTCAGCTCAAACGAAGCTACACTGTTCACGAAGCTCTCACGTTTCTCGCTCTTAACTGAAAAGCATTGGATGTTAGAGGACCTGTGATTTGTACCAGTTTCAGAATCAGAGTTGAACTAGATATGGTCCGTGTGTGTAGGAAACACAGTACTTTGGTTCTGAGCACACTCAGGTTCCATCTGTATTAGAGACTCTAGAAAGCAAGAGCCTGCTTCTTGCTCTAAAGCAGGTTGTGTTTTATGGAAGAGAACTGTACCGTGTGTTTCTCTTCAGAAACGGAGTTAAATGCCAGGCTCTGTGTCTTTCTTCAAGCAAGACTTCGTTTCAGGTAAACGAAGTCACTTTTCAGCTCAAACGAAGCTACATTGTTCATGAAGCTCACACGTTTCTCGCTCTTAACTGAAAAGCATTGGATGTTAGTGGACCTGAGGTTTGTATCAGTTTCAGAAACAGAGTTGAACTAGATATGGTCCATGTATGTAGGAAACACAGTTCTTTTGTTCTGAGCACACTCACGTTTTCCTCTGTGTTAGAGACTCTAGAAATCAAGAGCGTGCTTCTTGCTCTAAAGCAGAGTGTGTTTCATGGATGAGAACTGTGCCCTGTGTTTCCCTTCAGAAACGGAGTTAAATGCCAGGCTCTGTGTCTTTCTTGAAGCAAGACTTCGTTTCAGGTAAACGAAGTCACTTTTCAGCTCAAACGAAGCTACATTGTTCACGAAGCTCACACGTTTCTCGCTCTTAACTGAAAAGCATTGGATGTTAGACGACCTGTGGATTCTATCAGTTTCAGAAACAGAGTTGAACCAGATATGGTCCGGGTGTGTAGGAAATACAGTTCTTTTGTTTTGAGCACACTCACGTTTACCTCTGTATTACAGACTCTAGAAATCAAGAGCGTGCTTCTTGCTCTAAAGCAGAGTGTGTTTCATGGATGAGAACTGTGCCCTGTGTTTCCCTTCAGAAACGGAGTTAAATGCCAGGCTCTGTGTCTTTCTTCAAGCAAGACTTCGTTTCAGGTAAACGAAGTCACTTTTCAGCTCAAACTAAGCTACATTGTTCACGAAGCTCACACGTTTCTCGCTCTTAACTGAAAAGCATTGGATGTTAGTGGCCCTGAGGTTTGTATCAGTTTCAGAAACAGAGTTGAACTAGATATGGTCCGTGAGTGTAGGAAACACAGTTCTTTTGTTCTGAGCACACTCACGTTTCCTTCTGTATTAGAGACTCTAGAAATCAAGAGCGTGCTTCTTGCTCTAAAGCAGAGTGTGTTTCATGGATGAGAAATGTGCCCTGTGTTTCCCTTCAGAAACGGAGTTAAATGCCAGGCTCTGTGTCTTCCTTCAAGCAAGACTACGTTTCAGGTAAATGCAGTCGCTTTTCAGCTCAAACGAATCTACATTGTTCACAAAGCTCACACGTTTCTCGCTCTTAAATGAAAAGCATTGGATGTTAGAGGACCTGTGGTTTGTATCAGTTTCAGAAACAGAGTTGAACTAGATATGGTCCGTGTATGTAGGAAACACAGTTCTTTTGTTCTGAGCACACTCACGTTTTCCTCTGTGTTAGAGACTCTAGAAATCAAGAGCGTGCTTCTTGCTCTAAAGCAGAGTGTGTTTCATGGATGAGAACTCTGCCCTGTGTTTCACATCATAAATGGAGTTAAATGCCCGGCGTGTGTCTTCCTACAAGCAAGAATTCGTTTCAAGTAAACGCAGTCACTTTTCAGCTCATACGAAGCTACATTGTTCACGAAGCTCACACGTTTCTCGCTCTTAACTGAAAAGCATTGGATGTTAGAGGACCTGTGGTTTGTACCAGTTTCAGAATCAGAGTTGAACTACATATGGTCCGTGTGTTTAGGAAACACAGTTCTTTTGTTCTGAGCAAACACACGTTTCTGTCTGTATTAGAGACTCTAGAAAGCAAGACCGTGCTTCTTGCTATAAAGCAGAGTGTGTTTCATGGATGAGAACTGTACCGTGTGTTTCCCTTCAGAAACGGAGTTAAATGAAAGGCTCTGTGTCTTTCTTCAAGCAAGACTTCTTTTCAGGTAAACGAAGTCACTGTTCAGCTCAAACGAAGCTGCATTGTTCACGAAGCTCACACGTTTCTCGCTCTTAACTGAAAAGTATTGGATGTTAGAGGACCTGTGGTTTGTATCAGTTTCAGAAACAGAGTTGAACTAGATATGGTCCGTGTGTAGGAAACACAGTTCTTTTGTACTGAGCACACTCACGTTTCCCTCTGTATTAGAGACTCTCGAAAGCAAGAGAGTGCTTCTTGCTCTAAAGCAGAGTGTGTTTCATGGATGAGAACTGTGCCGTGTGTTTCCCTTCAGAAACGGAGTTAAATGCCAGGCGTGTGTCTTCCTACAAGCAAGACTTCGTTTCAGGTGAACGCAGTCACTTTTCAGCTCAAACGAAGCTACATTGTTCACGAAGCTCACACGTTTCTCGCTCTTAACTGAAAAGCATTGGATGTTAGAGGACCTGTGATTTGTACCAGTTTCAGAATCAGAGTTGAACTAGATATGGTCCATGTGTGTAGGAAACACAGTACTTTTGTTCTGAGCACACTCACGTTTCCCTCTGTATTAGAGACTCTAGAAATCAGGAGCGTGCTTCTTGCTCTAAAGCAGAGTGTGTTTCATGGATGAGAACTCTGCCCTGTGTTTCCCTTCAGAAACGGAGTTAAATGCCAGGCTCTGTGTCTTCCTTCAAGCAAGACTACCTTTCAGGTAAATGCAGACGCTTTTCAGCTCAAACGAATCTACATTGTTCACAAAGCTCACACGTTTCTCGCTCTTAACTGAAAAGCATTGGATGTTAGAGGACCTGTGGTTTGTATCAGTTTCAGAAACAGAGTTGAACTAGATATGGTCCGTGTATGTAGGAAACACAGTTCTTTTGTTCTGAGCACACTCACGTTTTCCTCTGTGTTAGAGACTCTAGAAATCAAGAGCGTGCTTCTTGCTCTAAAGCAGAGTGTGTTTCATGGATGAGAACTCTGCCCTGTGTTTCACATCATAAATGGAGTTAAATGCCCGGCGTGTGTCTTCCTACAAGCAAGAATTCGTTTCAAGTAAACGCAGTCACTTTTCAGCTCATACGAAGCTACATTGTTCACGAAGCTCACACGTTTCTCGCTCTTAACTGAAAAGCATTGGATGTTAGAGGACCTGTGGTTTGTACCAGTTTCAGAATCAGAGTTGAACTACATATGGTCCGTGTGTTTAGGAAACACAGTTCTTTTGTTCTGAGCAAACTCACGTTTCTGTCTGTATTAGAGACTCTAGAAAGCAAGACCGTGCTTCTTGCTATAAAGCAGAGTGTGTTTCATGGATGAGAACTGTACCGTGTGTTTCCCTTCAGAAACGGAGTTAAATGAAAGGCTCTGTGTCTTTCTTCAAGCAAGACTTCTTTTCAGGTAAACGATGTCACTTTTCAGCTCAAACGAAGCTGCATTGTTCACGAAGCTCACACGTTTCTCGCTCTTAACTGAAAAGTATTGGATGTTAGAGGACCTGTGGTTTGTATCAGTTTCAGAAACAGAGTTGAACTAGATATGGTCCGTGTGTAGGAAACACAGTTCTTTTGTACTGAGCACACTCACGTTTCCCTCTGTATTAGAGACTCTCGAAAGCAAGAGAGTGCTTCTTGCTCTAAAGCAGAGTGTGTTTCATGGATGAGAACTGTGCCGTGTGTTTCCCTTCAGAAACGGAGTTAAATGCCAGGCGTGTGTCTTCCTACAAGCAAGACTTCGTTTCAGGTGAACGCAGTCACTTTTCAGCTCAAACGAAGCTACATTGTTCACGAAGCTCACACGTTTCTCGCTCTTAACTGAAAAGCATTGGATGTTAGAGGACCTGTGATTTGTACCAGTTTCAGAATCAGAGTTGAACTAGATATGGTCCATGTGTGTAGGAAACACAGTACTTTTGTTCTGAGTACACTCACGTTTCCCTCTGTATTAGAGACTCTAGAAATCAGGAGCGTGCTTCTTGCTCTAAAGCAGAGTGTGTTTCATGGATGAGAACTCTGCCCTGTGTTTCCCTTCAGAAACGGAGTTAAATGCCAGGCTCTGTGTCTTCCTTCAAGCAAGACTACCTTTCAGGTAAATGCAGACGCTTTTCAGCTCAAACGAATCTACATTGTTCACAAAGCTCACACGTTTCTCGCTCTTAACTGAAAAGCATTGGATGTTAGAGGACCTGTGGTTTGTATCAGTTTCAGAAACAGAGTTGAACTAGATATGGTCCGTGTATGTAGGAAACACAGTTCTTTTGTTCTGAGCACACTCACGTTTTCCTCTGTGTTAGAGACTCTAGAAATCAAGAGCGTGCTTCTTGCTCTAAAGCAGAGTGTGTTTCATGGATGAGAACTCTGCCCTGTGTTTCCCTTCCGAAACGGAGTTAAATGCCAGGCTCTGTGTCTTTCTTCAAGCAAGACTTCCTTTCAGGTAAACGAAGTCACTTTTCAGCTCAAACGAAGCTACATTGTTCACGAAGCTCACACGTTTCTCGCTCTTAACTGAAAAGCATTGGATGTTAGTGGCCCTGAGGTTTGTATCAGTTTCAGAAACAGAGTTGAACTAGATATGGTCCGTGAGTGTAGGAAACACAGTTCTTTTGTTCTGAGCACACTCACGTTTCCATCTGTATTAGAGACTCTAGAAATCAAGAGCGTGCTTCTTGCTCTAAAGCAGAGTGTGTTTCATGGATGAGAACTGTACCGTTTGTTTCCCTTCAGAAACGGAGTTAAATGCCAGGCTCTGTGTCTTCCTTCAAGCAAGACTACGTTTCAGGTAAATGCAGTCGCTTTTCAGCTCAAACGAATCTACATTGTTCACAAACCTCACACGTGTCTCGCTCTTAACTGAAAAGCATTGGATGTTAGAGGACCTGTGGTTTGTATCAGTTTCAGAAACAGAGTTGAACTAGATATGGTCCGTGTATGTAGGAAACACAGTTCTTTTGTTCTGAGCACACTCACGTTTTCCTCTGTGTTAGAGACTCTAGAAATCAAGAGCGTGCTTCTTGCTCTAAAGCAGAGTGTGTTTCATGGATGAGAACTCTGCCCTGTGTTTCACATCATAAATGGAGTTAAATGCCCGACGTGTGTCTTCCTACAAGCAAGACTTCGTTTCAGGTAAACGCAGTCACTTTTCAGCTCAAAGGAAGCTACATTGTTCACGAAGCTCACACGTTTCTCGCTCTTAACTGAAAAGCATTGGATGTTAGAGGACCTGTGGTTTGTACCAGTTTCAGAATCAGAGTTGAACTACATATGGTCCGTGTGTTTAGGAAACACAGTTCTTTTGTTCTGAGCAAACTCACGTTTCTGTCTGTATTAGAGACTCTAGAAAGCAAGACCGTGCTTCTTGATATAAAGCAGAGTATGTTTCATGGATGAGAACTGTACCGTGTGTTTCCCTTCAGAAACGGAGTTAAATGAAAGGCTCTGTGTCTTTCTTCAAGCAAGACTTCTTTTCAGGTAAACGAAGTCACTTTTCAGCTCAAACGAAGCTGCATTGTTCACGAAGCTCACACGTTTCTCGCTCTTAACTGAAAAGTATTGGATGTTAGAGGACCTGTGGTTTGTATCAGTTTCAGAAACAGAGTTGAACTAGATATGGTCCGTGTGTAGGAAACACAGTTCTTTTGTTCTGAGCACACTCACGTTTCCCTCTGTATTAGAGACTCTTGAAAGCAAGAGCATGCTTCTTGCTCTAAAGCATAGTGTGTTTCATGGATGAGAACTGTGCCCTGTGTTTCCCTTCAGAAACGGAGTTAAATGCCAGGCGTGTGTCTTCCTACAAGCAAGACTTCGTTTCAGGTGAACGCACTCACTTTTCAGCTCAAACGAAGATACATTGTTCACGAAGCTCACACGTTTCTCGCTCTTAACTGAAAAGCATTGGATGTTAGACGACCTGTGGATTCTATCAGTTTCAGAAACAGAGTTGAACCAGATATGGTCCGGGTGTGTAGAAAATACAGTTCTTTTGTTTTGAGCACACTCACGTTTACCTCTGTATTAGAGACTCTAGAAATCAAGAGCGTGCTTCTTGCTCTAATGCAGAGTGTGTTTCATGGATGAGAACTGTGCCCTGTGTTTCCCTTCAGAAACGGAGTTAAATGCCAGGCTCTGTGTCTTTCTTCAAGCAAGACTTCGTTTCAGGTAAACGAAGTCACTTTTCAGCTCAAACGAAGCTACATTGTTCACGAAGCTCACACGTTTCTCGCTCTTAACTGAAAAGCATTGGATGTTAGTGGCCCTGAGGTTTGTATCAGTTTCAGAAACAGAGTTGAACTAGATATGGTCCGTGAGTGTAGGAAACACAGTTCTTTTGTTCTGAGCACACTCACGTTTCCCTCTGTATTAGAGACTCTAGAAATCAAGAGCGTGCTTCTTGCTCTAAAGCAGAGTGTGTTTCATGGATGAGAACTGTACGGTTTGTTTCCCTTCAGAAACGGAGTTAAATGCCAGGCTCTGTGTCTTCCTTCAAGCAAGACTATGTTTCAGGTAAATGCAGTCGCTTTTCAGCTCAAACGAATCTACATTGTTCACAAAGCTCACACCTGTCTCGCTCTTAACTGAAAAGCATTGGATGTTAGAGGACCTGTGGTTTGTATCAGTTTCAGAAACAGAGTTGAACTAGATATGGTCCGTGTATGTAGGAAACACAGTTCTTTTGTTCTGAGCACACTCACGTTTTCCTCTGTGTTAGAGACTCTAGAAATCAAGAGCGTGCTTCTTGCTCTAAAGCAGAGTGTGTTTCATGGATGAGAACTCTGCCCTGTGTTTCACATCATAAATGGAGTTAAATGCCCGGCGTGTGTCTTCCTACAAGCAAGACTTTGTTTCAGGTAAACGCAGTCACTTTTCAGCTCAAACGAAGCTACATTGTTCACGAAGCTCACACGTTTCTCACTCTTAACTGAAAAGCATTGGATGTTAGAGGACCTGTGGTTTGTACCAGTTTCAGAATCAGAGTTGAACTACATATGGTCCGTGTGTTTAGGAAACACAGTTCTTTTGTTCTGAGCAAACTCACGTTTCTGTCTGTATTAGAGACTCTAGAAAGCAACACCGTGCTTCTTGCTATAAAGCAGAGTGTGTTTCATGGATGAGAACTGTACCGTGTGTTTCCCTTCAGAAACGGAGTTAAATGAAAGGCTCTGTGTCTTTCTTCAAGCAAGACTTCTTTTCAGGTAAACGAAGTCACTTTTCAGCTCAAACGAAGCTGCATTGTTCACGAAGCTCACACGTTTCTCGCTCTTAACTGAAAAGTATTGGATGTTAGAGGACCTGTGGTTTGTATCAGTTTCAGAAACAGAGTTGAACTAGATATGGTCCGTGTGTAGGAAACACAGTTCTTTTGTTCTGAGCACACTCACGTTTCCCTCTGTAGTAGAGACTCTCGAAAGCAAGAGCGTGCTTCTTGCTCTAAGCAGAGTGTGTTTCATGGATGAGAACTGTGCCGTGTGTTTCCCTTCAGAAACGGAGTTAAATGCCAGGCGTGTGTCTTCCTACAAGCAAGACTTCGTTTCAGGTGAACGCAGTCACTTTTCAGCTCAAACGATGCTACATTGTTCACGAAGCTCACACGTTTCTCGCTCTAAATTGAAAAGCATTGGATGTTAGAGGACCTGTGATTTGTACCAGTTTCAGAATCAGAGTTGAACTAGATATGGTCCATGTGTGTAGCAAACACAGTACTTTTGTTCTGAGCACACTCACGTTTCCCTCTGTATTAGAGACTCTAGAAATCAAGAGCGTGCTTCTTGCTCTAAAGCAGAGTGTGTTTCATGGATGAGTACTGTACCGTGTGTTTCCCTTCAGAAACGGAGTTAAATGAAAGGCTCTGTGTCTTTCTTCAAGCAAGACTTCTTTTCAGGTAAACGAATCACTTTTCAGGTCAAACGAAGCTGCATTGTTCACGAAGCTCACAAGTTTCTCGCTCTTAACTGAAAAGTATTGGATGTTAGAGGACCTGTGGTTTGTATTAGTTTCATAAACAGAGTTGAAGTAGATATGGTCCGTGTGTAGGAAACACAGTTCTTTTGTTGTGAGCACACTCACGTTTCCCTCTGTATTAGAGACTATCGAAAGCAAGAGCGTGCTTCTTGCTCTAAAGCAGAGTGTGTTTCATGGATGAGAACGGTGCCCTGTGTTTCCCTTCAGAAACGGTGTTAAATGCCAGGCTCTGTGTCTTCCTTCAAGCAAGACTACTTTTCAGGTAAACGCAGTCGCTTTTCAGCTCAAACGAATCTACATTGTTCACAAAGCTCACAAGTTTCTCGCTCTTAACTGAAAAGCATTGGATATAAGAGGACCTGTGGTTTGTATCAGTTTCAGAAACAGAGTTGAACTAGATATGGTCCGTGTGTAGGAAACACAGTTCTTTTGTTCTGAGCAAACTCACGTTTCTGTCTGTATTAGAGACTCTAGAAAGCAAGAGCGTGCTTCTTGCTATAAAGCAGAGTGTGTTTCATGGATGAGAACTGTACCGTGTGTTTCCCTTCAGAAACGGAGTTAAATGAAAGGCTCTGTGTCTTTCTTCAAGCAAGACTTCTTTTCAGGTAAACGAAGTCACTTTTCAGCTCAAACGAAGCTGCATTGTTCACGAAGCTCACACGTTTCTCGCTCTTAACTGAAAAGTATTGGATGTTAGAGGACCTGTGGTTTGTATCAGTTTCATAAACAGAGTTGAACTAGATATGGTCCGTGTGTAGGAAACACAGTTCTTTTGTTCTGAGCACACTCACGTTTCCCTCTGTATTAGAGACTCTCGAAAGCAAGAGCGTGCTTCTTGCTCTAAAACAGAGTGTGTTTCATGGATGAGAACTGTGCCGTGTGTTTCCCTTCAGAAACGGAGTTAAATGCCAGGCTCTGTGCCTCCCTACAAACAAGACCCCTTTTCAGGTAAACGCAGTCACTTTTCAGCTCAAACGAAGCTACATTGTTCACAAAGCTCACATGTTTCTCGCTCTTAACTGAAAAGCATTGGATGTTAGAGGACCTGTGGTTTGTATCAGTTTCAGAAACAGAGTTGAACTAGATATGGTCCGTGTATGTAGGAAACATAGTTCTTTTGTTCTGAGCACACTCACGTTTTCCTCTGTATTAGAGACTCTAGAAATCAAGAGCGTGCTTCTTGCTCTAAACCAGAGTGTGTTTCATGGATGAGAACTCTACCCTGTGTTTCCCTTCATAAATGGAGTTAAATGCCAGGCGTGTGTCTTCCTACAAGCAAGACTTCGTTTCAGGTAAACGCAGTCACTTTTCAGCTCAAACGAAGCTACATTGTTCACGAAGCTCACACGTTTCTCGCTCTTAACTGAAAAGCATTGGATGTTAGAGGACCTGTGGTTTGTACCAGTTTCATAAACAGAGCTGAACTAGATATGGTCCGTGTGTAGGAAACACAGTTCTTTTCTTCTGAGCACACTCACGTTTCCCTCTGTATTAGAGACTCTAGATATCAAGAGCGTGCTTCTTGCTCTAAAGCAGAGTGTGTGTCATGGATGAGAACTGTACCGTGTGTTTCCCTTCAGAAACGGAGTTAAATGCCAGGCTCTGTGTCTTCCTTCAAGCAAGACTACGTTTCAGGTAAATGCAGTCGCTTTTCAGCTCAATCGAATCTACATTGTTCACAAAGCTCACACGTTTCTCGCTCTTAACTGAAAAGCATTGGATGTTAGAAGACCTGTGGTTTGTATCAGTTTCAGAAACAGAGTTGAACTAGATATGGTCCGTGTATGTAGGAAACACAGTTCTTTTGTTCTGAGCACACTCACGTTCCCTCTGTATTAGAGACTCTAGAAAGCAAGAGCGTGCTTCTTGCTCTAAAGCAGGTTGTGTTTCATGGAAGAGAACTGTACCGTGTGTTTCCCTTCAGAAACGGAGTTAAATGCCAGTCTCTGTGTCTTTCTTCAAGCAAGACTTCATTTCAGGTAAATGAAGTCACTTTTCAGCTCAAACGAAGCTATATTGTTCACGAAGCTCTCACGTTTCTCGCTCTTAACTGAAAAGCATTGGATGTTAGTGGACCTGAGGTTTCTATCAGTTTCAGAAACAGAGTTCAACTAGATATGGTCCGTGTGTGTAGGAAACACAGTTCTTTTGTTCTGAGCACACTCACGTTTTCCTCTGTATTAGAGACTCTAGAAATCAAGAGCGTGCTTCTTGCTCTAAAGCAGAGTGTGTTTCATGGATGAGAACTCTGCCCTGTGTTTCCCTTCATAAATGGAGTTAAATGCCAGGCGTGTGTCTTCCTACAAGCAAGACTTCGTTTCAGGTAAACTCAGTCACTTTTCAGCTCAAACGAAGCTACATTGTTCACGAAGCTCACACGTTTCTCGCTCCTAACTGAAAAGCATTGGATGTTAGTGGACCTGAGGTTTGTATCAGTTTCAGAAACAGAGTTGAACTAGATATGGTCCGTGTGTGTAGGAAACACAGTACTTTGGTTCTGAGCACACTCAGGTTCCATCTGTATTAGAGACTCTAGAAAGCAAGAGCCTGCTTCTTGCTCTAAAGCAGGTTGTGTTTCATGGAAGAGAACTGTACCGTGTGTTTCTCTTCAGAAACGGAGTTAAATGCCAGGCTCTGTGTCTTTCTTCAAGCAAGACTTCATTTCAGGTAAACAAAGTCACTTTTCAGCTCAAACGAAGCTATATTGTTCACGAAGCTCTCACGTTTCTCGCTCTTAACTGAAAAGCATTGGATGTTAGTGGACCTGAGGTTTCTATCAGTTTCAGAAACAGAGTTCAACTAGATATGGTCCGTGTGTGTAGGAAACACAGTTCTTTTGTTCTGAGCACACTCACGTTTTCCTCTGTTAGAGACTCTAGAAATCAAGAGCGTGCTTCTTGCTCTAAAGCAGAGTGTGTTTCATGGATGAGAACTCTGCCCTGTGTTTCCCTTCATAAATGGAGTTAAATGCCAGGCGTGTGTCTTCCTACAAGCAAGACTTCGTTTCAGGTAAACTCAGTCACTTTTCAGCTCAAACGAAGCTACATTGTTCACGAAGCTCACACGTTTCTCGCTCTTAACTGAAAAGCATTGGATGTTAGTGGACCTGAGGTTTGTATCAGTTTCAGAAACAGAGTTGAACTAGATATGGTCCGTGTGTGTAGGAAACACAGTACTTTGGTTCTGAGCACACTCAGGTTCCATCTGTATTAGAGACTCTAGAAAGCAAGAGCCTGCTTCTTGCTCTAAAGCAGGTTGTGTTTCATGGAAGAGAACTGTACCGTGTGTTTCTCTTCAGAAACGGAGTTAAATGCCAGGCTCTGTGTCTTTCTTCAAGCAAGACTTCATTTCAGGTAAACAAAGTCACTTTTCAGCGCAAACGAAGCTACATTGTTCACGAAGCTCACACGTTTCTCGCTCTTAACTGAAAAGCATTGGATGTTAGTGGACCTGAGGTTTGTATCAGTTTCAGAAACAGAGTTGAACTAGATATGGTCCGTGTATGTAGGAAACACAGTTCTTTTGTTCTGAGCACACTCACGTTTTCCTCTGTGTTAGAGACTCTAGAAATCAAGAGCATGCTTCTTGCTCTAAAGCAGAGTGTGTTTCATGGATTAGAACTGTGCCCTGTGTTTCCCTTCAGAAACGGAGTTAAATGCCAGGCTCTGTGTCTTTCTTCAAGCAAGACTTCGTTTCAGGTAAACGAAGTCACTTTTCAGCTCAAACGAAGCTACATTGTTCACGAAGCTCACACGTTTCTCGCTCTTAACTGAAAAGCATTGGATGTTAGACGACCTGTGGATTCTATCAGTTTCAGAAACAGAGTTGAACCAGATATGGTCCGGGTGTGTAGGAAACACAGTTCTTTTGTTTTGAGCACACTCACGTTTACCTCTGTATTAGAGACTCTAGAAATCAAGAGCGTGCTTCTTGCTCTAAAGCAGAGTGTGTTTCATGGATGAGAACTGTGCCCTGTGTTTCCCTTCAGAAACGGAGTTAAATGCCAGGCTCTGTGTCTTTCTTCAAGCAAGACTTCGTTTCAGGTAAACGAAGTCACTGTTCAGCTCAAAGGAAGCTACATTGTTCACGAAGCTCACACGTTTCTCGCTCTTAACTGAAAAGCATTGGATGTTAGTGGCCCTGAGGTTTGTATCAGTTTCAGAAACAGAGTTGAACTAGATATGGTCCGTGTATGTAGGAAACACAGTTCTTTTGTTCTGAGCACACTCACGTTCCCTCTGTATTAGAGACTCTAGAAAGCAAGAGCGTGCTTCTTGCTCTAAAGCAGGTTGTGTTTCATGGAAGAGAACTGTACCGTGTGTTTCCCATCAGAAACGGAGTTAAATGCCAGTCTCTGTGTCTTTCTTCAAGCAAGACTTCATTTCAGGTAAACGAAGTCACTTTTCAGCTCAAACGAAGCTACATTGTTCACGAAGCTCACACGTTTCTCACTCTTAACTGAAAAGCATTGGATGTTAGAGGACCTGTGGTTTGTACCAGTTTCAGAATCAGAGTTGAACTACATATGGTCCGTGTGTTTAGGAAACACAGTTCTTTTGTTCTGAGCAAACTCACGTTTCTGTCTGTATTAGAGACTCTAGAAAGCAACACCGTGCTTCTTGCTATAAAGCAGAGTGTGTTTCATGGATGAGAACTGTACCGTGTGTTTCCCTTCAGAAACGGAGTTAAATGAAAGGCTCTGTGTCTTTCTTCAAGCAAGACTTCTTTTCAGGTAAACGAATCACTTTTCAGGTCAAACGAAGCTGCATTGTTCACGAAGCTCACAAGTTTCTCGCTCTTAACTGAAAAGTATTGGATGTTAGAGGACCTGTGGTTTGTATTAGTTTCATAAACAGAGTTGAAGTAGATATGGTCCGTGTGTAGGAAACACAGTTCTTTTGTTGTGAGCACACTCACGTTTCCCTCTGTATTAGAGACTATCGAAAGCAAGAGCGTGCTTCTTGCTCTAAAGCAGAGTGTGTTTCATGGATGAGAACGGTGCCCTGTGTTTCCCTTCAGAAACGGTGTTAAATGCCAGGCTCTGTGTCTTCCTTCAAGCAAGACTACTTTTCAGGTAAACGCAGTCGCTTTTCAGCTCAAACGAATCTACATTGTTCACAAAGCTCACAAGTTTCTCGCTCTTAACTGAAAAGCATTGGATATAAGAGGACCTGTGGTTTGTATCAGTTTCAGAAACAGAGTTGAACTAGATATGGTCCGTGTGTAGGAAACACAGTTCTTTTGTTCTGAGCAAACTCACGTTTCTGTCTGTATTAGAGACTCTAGAAAGCAAGAGCGTGCTTCTTGCTATAAAGCAGAGTGTGTTTCATGGATGAGAACTGT
Organism: Onychomys leucogaster; assembly: GCA_949786385.1. Lineage (NCBI taxonomy): Eukaryota > Metazoa > Chordata > Mammalia > Rodentia > Cricetidae > Onychomys > Onychomys leucogaster. The sequence continues at coordinate 1,327,551 of CATKUP010000142.1, forward strand.
ACCGTGTGTTTCCCTTCAGAAACGGAGTTAAATGAAAGGCTCTGTGTCTTTCTTCAAGCAAGACTTCTTTTCAGGTAAACGAAGTCACTTTTCAGCTCAAACGAAGCTGCATTGTTCACGAAGCTCACACGTTTCTCGCTCTTAACTGAAAAGTATTGGATGTTAGAGGACCTGTGGTTTGTATCAGTTTCATAAACAGAGTTGAACTAGATATGGTCCGTGTGTAGGAAACACAGTTCTTTTGTTCTGAGCACACTCACGTTTCCCTCTGTATTAGAGACTCTCGAAAGCAAGAGCGTGCTTCTTGCTCTAAAACAGAGTGTGTTTCATGGATGAGAACTGTGCCGTGTGTTTCCCTTCAGAAACGGAGTTAAATGCCAGGCTCTGTGCCTCCCTACAAACAAGACCCCTTTTCAGGTAAACGCAGTCACTTTTCAGCTCAAACGAAGCTACATTGTTCACAAAGCTCACATGTTTCTCGCTCTTAACTGAAAAGCATTGGATGTTAGAGGACCTGTGGTTTGTATCAGTTTCAGAAACAGAGTTGAACTAGATATGGTCCGTGTATGTAGGAAACATAGTTCTTTTGTTCTGAGCACACTCACGTTTTCCTCTGTATTAGAGACTCTAGAAATCAAGAGCGTGCTTCTTGCTCTAAACCAGAGTGTGTTTCATGGATGAGAACTCTACCCTGTGTTTCCCTTCATAAATGGAGTTAAATGCCAGGCGTGTGTCTTCCTACAAGCAAGACTTCGTTTCAGGTAAACGCAGTCACTTTTCAGCTCAAACGAAGCTACATTGTTCACGAAGCTCACACGTTTCTCGCTCTTAACTGAAAAGCATTGGATGTTAGAGGACCTGTGGTTTGTACCAGTTTCATAAACAGAGCTGAACTAGATATGGTCCGTGTGTAGGAAACACAGTTCTTTTCTTCTGAGCACACTCACGTTTCCCTCTGTATTAGAGACTCTAGAAATCAAGAGCGTGCTTCTTGCTCTAAAGCAGAGTGTGTGTCATGGATGAGAACTGTACCGTGTGTTTCCCTTCAGAAACGGAGTTAAATGCCAGGCTCTGTGTCTTCCTTCAAGCAAGACTACGTTTCAGGTAAATGCAGTCGCTTTTCAGCTCAATCGAATCTACATTGTTCACAAAGCTCACACGTTTCTCGCTCTTAACTGAAAAGCATTGGATGTTAGAAGACCTGTGGTTTGTATCAGTTTCAGAAACAGAGTTGAACTAGATATGGTCCGTGTATGTAGGAAACACAGTTCTTTTGTTCTGAGCACACTCACGTTCCCTCTGTATTAGAGACTCTAGAAAGCAAGAGCGTGCTTCTTGCTCTAAAGCAGGTTGTGTTTCATGGAAGAGAACTGTACCGTGTGTTTCCCTTCAGAAACGGAGTTAAATGCCAGTCTCTGTGTCTTTCTTCAAGCAAGACTTCATTTCAGGTAAATGAAGTCACTTTTCAGCTCAAACGAAGCTATATTGTTCACGAAGCTCTCACGTTTCTCGCTCTTAACTGAAAAGCATTGGATGTTAGTGGACCTGAGGTTTCTATCAGTTTCAGAAACAGAGTTCAACTAGATATGGTCCGTGTGTGTAGGAAACACAGTTCTTTTGTTCTGAGCACACTCACGTTTTCCTCTGTATTAGAGACTCTAGAAATCAAGAGCGTGCTTCTTGCTCTAAAGCAGAGTGTGTTTCATGGATGAGAACTCTGCCCTGTGTTTCCCTTCATAAATGGAGTTAAATGCCAGGCGTGTGTCTTCCTACAAGCAAGACTTCGTTTCAGGTAAACTCAGTCACTTTTCAGCTCAAACGAAGCTACATTGTTCACGAAGCTCACACGTTTCTCGCTCCTAACTGAAAAGCATTGGATGTTAGTGGACCTGAGGTTTGTATCAGTTTCAGAAACAGAGTTGAACTAGATATGGTCCGTGTGTGTAGGAAACACAGTACTTTGGTTCTGAGCACACTCAGGTTCCATCTGTATTAGAGACTCTAGAAAGCAAGAGCCTGCTTCTTGCTCTAAAGCAGGTTGTGTTTCATGGAAGAGAACTGTACCGTGTGTTTCTCTTCAGAAACGGAGTTAAATGCCAGGCTCTGTGTCTTTCTTCAAGCAAGACTTCATTTCAGGTAAACAAAGTCACTTTTCAGCTCAAACGAAGCTATATTGTTCACGAAGCTCTCACGTTTCTCGCTCTTAACTGAAAAGCATTGGATGTTAGTGGACCTGAGGTTTCTATCAGTTTCAGAAACAGAGTTCAACTAGATATGGTCCGTGTGTGTAGGAAACACAGTTCTTTTGTTCTGAGCACACTCACGTTTTCCTCTGTTAGAGACTCTAGAAATCAAGAGCGTGCTTCTTGCTCTAAAGCAGAGTGTGTTTCATGGATGAGAACTCTGCTCTGTGTTTCCCTTCATAAATGGAGTTAAATGCCAGGCGTGTGTCTTCCTACAAGCAAGACTTCGTTTCAGGTAAACTCAGTCACTTTTCAGCTCAAACGAAGCTACATTGTTCACGAAGCTCACACGTTTCTCGCTCTTAACTGAAAAGCATTGGATGTTAGTGGACCTGAGGTTTGTATCAGTTTCAGAAACAGAGTTGAACTAGATATGGTCCGTGTGTGTAGGAAACACAGTACTTTGGTTCTGAGCACACTCAGGTTCCATCTGTATTAGAGACTCTAGAAAGCAAGAGCCTGCTTCTTGCTCTAAAGCAGGTTGTGTTTCATGGAAGAGAACTGTACCGTGTGTTTCTCTTCAGAAACGGAGTTAAATGCCAGGCTCTGTGTCTTTCTTCAAGCAAGACTTCATTTCAGGTAAACAAAGTCACTTTTCAGCGCAAACGAAGCTACATTGTTCACGAAGCTCACACGTTTCTCGCTCTTAACTGAAAAGCATTGGATGTTAGACGACCTGTGGATTCTATCAGTTTCAGAAACAGAGTTGAACCAGATATGGTCCGGGTGTGTAGGAAACACAGTTCTTTTGTTTTGAGCACACTCACGTTTACCTCTGTATTAGAGACTCTAGAAATCAAGAGCGTGCTTCTTGCTCTAAAGCAGAGTGTGTTTCATGGATGAGAACTGTGCCCTGTGTTTCCCTTCAGAAACGGAGTTAAATGCCAGGCTCTGTGTGTTTCTTCAAGCAAGACTTCGTTTCAGGTAAACGAAGTCACTGTTCAGCTCAAAGGAAGCTACATTGTTCACGAAGCTCACACGTTTCTCGCTCTTAACTGAAAAGCATTGGATGTTAGTGGCCCTGAGGTTTGTATCAGTTTCAGAAACAGAGTTGAACTAGATATGGTCCGTGTATGTAGGAAACACAGTTCTTTTGTTCTGAGCACACTCACGTTCCCTCTGTATTAGAGACTCTAGAAAGCAAGAGCGTGCTTCTTGCTCTAAAGCAGGTTGTGTTTCATGGAAGAGAACTGTACCGTGTGTTTCCCATCAGAAACGGAGTTAAATGCCAGTCTCTGTGTCTTTCTTCAAGCAAGACTTCATTTCAGGTAAACGAAGTCACTTTTCAGCTCAAACGAAGCTATATTGTTCACGAAGCTCTCACGTTTCTCGCTCTTAACTGAAAAGCATTGGATGTTAGTGGACATGAGGTTTCTATCAGTTTCAGAAACAGAGTTCAACTAGATATGGTCCGTGTGTGTAGGAAACACAGTTCTTTTGTTCTGAGCACACTCACGTTTTCCTCTGTATTAGAGAATCTAGAAATCAAGAGCGTGCTTCTTGCTCTAAAGCAGAGTGTGTTTCATGGATGAGAACTCTGCCCTGTGTTTCCCTTCATAAATGGAGTTAAATGCCAGGCGTGTGTCTTCCTACAATCAAGACTTCGTTTCAGGTAAACTCAGTCACTTTTCAGCTCAAACGAAGCTACATTGTTCACGAAGCTCACATGTTTCTCGCTCTTAACTGAAAAGCATTGGATGTTAGAGGACCTGTGATTTGTACCAGTTTCAGAATCAGAGTTGAACTAGATATGGTCCGTGTGTGTAGGAAACACAGTACTTTTGTTCTGAGCACACTCACGTTTCCCTCTGTATTAGAGACTCTAGAAAGCAAGAGCGTGCTTCTTGCTCTAAAGCAGGTTGTGTTTCATGGAAGAGAACTGTGCCGTGTGTTTCCCTTCAGAAACGGAGTTAAATGCCAGGCTCTGTGCCTTCCTACAAGCAAGACCTCGTTTCAGGTAAACGAAGTCACTTTTCAGCTCAAACGAAGCTACATTGTTCACAAAGCTCACACGTTTCTCGCTCTTAACTGAAAAGCATTGGATATTTGAGGACCTGTGGTTTTTATCAGTTTCAGAAACAGAGTTGAACTAGATATGGTCCATGTGTAGGAAACACAGTTCTTTTGTTGTGAGCACACTCACGTTTCCCTCTGTATTAGAGACGCTAGAAAGCAAGAGCGTGCTTCTTGCTCTAAAGCAGAGTGTGTTTCATGGATGAGAACTGTGCCGTGTGTTTCCCTTCAGAAATGGACTTAAATGCCAGGCTCTGTGTCTTCCTTCAAGCAAGACTTGGTTTCAGGTAAACGCAGTCTCTTTTCAGCTCAAACGAAGCTACATTGATCACGAAGCTCACACGTTTCTCGCTCTTAACGGAAAAGCATTGGATGTTAGTGGACCTGCGGTTTGTATCAGTTTCAGAAACAGAGTTGAACTAGATATGTTCCGTGTGTTTAGGAAACACAGTTCTTTTGTTCTGAGCACACTCACGTTTCCCTCTGTATTAGAGATTCTAGAAAGCAAGAGAGTGCTTCTTGCTCTAGAGCAGAGTGTGTTTCATGGATGAGAACTGTGCCCTGTGTTTCCATTCAGAAATGGACATAAATGCCAGGCTCTGTGTCTTCCTTCAAGCAAGACTTGGTTTCAGGTAAATGCAGTCACTTTTCAGCTCAAACGAAGCTACATTGATCACGAAGCTCACACGTTTCTCGCTCTTAACGGAAAAGCATTGGATGGTAGTGGACCTGAGGTTTGTATCACTTTCAGAAACAGAGTTGAACTAGATATGGTCCGTGTGTGTAGGAAACACAGTTCTTTTGTTCTGAGAACACTCACGTTTCCCTCTGTATTAGAGACTCTAGAAAGCAAGAGTGTGCTTCTTGCTCTAAAGCAGAGTGTGTTTCATGGATGAGAACTGTGCCCTGTGTTTCCCTTCAGAAACGGAGTTAAATGCCAGGCTCTGTGTCTTTCTACATGCAAAACATCGTTTCAGGTAAACGCAGTCACTTTTCAGCTCAAACGAAGCTACATTGTTCACGAAGCTCACACGTTTCTTGCTTTTCACTGAATAGCATTGGATGTTAGAGGACCTGTGGTTTGTATCAGTTTCAGAAACAGAGTTGAACTAGATATGGTCCGTGTGTAGGAAACACAGTTCTTTTGTTCTGAGCACACTCACGTTTCCCTCTGTATTAGAGACTCTCGAAAGCAAGAGCATGCTTCTTGCTCTAAAGCAGAGTGTGTTTCATGGATGAGAACTGTGCCCTGTGTTTCCCTTCAGAAACGGAGTTAAATGCCAGGCGTGTGTCTTCCTACAAGCAAGACTTCGTTTCAGGTGAACGCACTCACTTTTCAGCTCAAACGAAGATACATTGTTCACGAAGCTCACACGTTTCTCGCTCTTAACTGAAAAGCATTGGATGTTAGACGACCTGTGGATTCTATCAGTTTCAGAAACAGAGTTGAACCAGATATGGTCCGGGTGTGTAGGAAATACAGTTCTTTTGTTTTGAGCACACTCACGTTTACCTCTGTATTAGAGACTCTAGAAATCAAGAGCGTGCTTCTTGCTCTAATGCAGAGTGTGTTTCATGGATGAGAACTGTGCCCTGTGTTTCCCTTCAGAAACGGAGTTAAATGCCAGGCTCTGTGTCTTTCTTCAAGCAAGACTTCGTTTCAGGTAAACGAAGTCACTTTTCAGCTCAAACGAAGCTACATTGTTCACGAAGCTCACACGTTTCTCGCTCTTAACTGAAAAGCATTGGATGTTAGTGGCCCTGAGGTTTGTATCAGTTTCAGAAACAGAGTTGAACTAGATATGGTCCGTGAGTGTAGGAAACACAGTTCTTTTGTTCTGAGCACACTCACGTTTCCCTCTGTATTAGAGACTCTAGAAATCAAGAGCGTGCTTCTTGCTCTAAAGCAGAGTGTGTTTCATGGATGAGAACTGTACGGTTTGTTTCCCTTCAGAAACGGAGTTAAATGCCAGGCTCTGTGTCTTCCTTCAAGCAAGACTATGTTTCAGGTAAATGCAGTCGCTTTTCAGCTCAAACGAATCTACATTGTTCACAAAGCTCACACCTGTCTCGCTCTTAACTGAAAAGCATTGGATGTTAGAGGACCTGTGGTTTGTATCAGTTTCAGAAACAGAGTTGAACTAGATATGGTCCGTGTATGTAGGAAACACAGTTCTTTTGTTCTGAGCACACTCACGTTTTCCTCTGTGTTAGAGACTCTAGAAATCAAGAGCGTGCTTCTTGCTCTAAAGCAGAGTGTGTTTCATGGATGAGAACTCTGCCCTGTGTTTCACATCATAAATGGAGTTAAATGCCCGGCGTGTGTCTTCCTACAAGCAAGACTTTGTTTCAGGTAAACGCAGTCACTTTTCAGCTCAAACGAAGCTACATTGTTCACGAAGCTCACACGTTTCTCACTCTTAACTGAAAAGCATTGGATGTTAGAGGACCTGTGGTTTGTACCAGTTTCAGAATCAGAGTTGAACTACATATGGTCCGTGTGTTTAGGAAACACAGTTCTTTTGTTCTGAGCAAACTCACGTTTCTGTCTGTATTAGAGACTCTAGAAAGCAACACCGTGCTTCTTGCTATAAAGCAGAGTGTGTTTCATGGATGAGAACTGTACCGTGTGTTTCCCTTCAGAAACGGAGTTAAATGAAAGGATCTGTGTCTTTCTTCAAGCAAGACTTCTTTTCAGGTAAACGCAGTCACTTTTCAGCTCAAATGAAGCTGCATTGTTCACGAAGCTCACACGTTTCTCGCTCTTAACTTAAAAGTATTGGATGTTAGAGGACCTGTGGTTTGTATCAGTTTCATAAACAGAGTTGAACTAGATATGGTCCGTGTATGTAGGAAACATAGTTCTTTTGTTCTGAGCACACTCACGTTTTCCTCTGTATTAGAGACTCTAGAAATCAAGAGCGTGCTTCTTGCTCTAAAGCAGAGTGTGTTTCATGGATGAGAACTCTACCCTGTGTTTCCCTTCATAAATGGAGGTAAATGCCAGGCGTGTGTCTTCCTACAAGCAAGACTTCGTTTCAGGTAAACGCAGTCACTTTTCAGCTCAAACGAAGCTACATTGTTCACGAAGCTCACACGTTTCTCGCTCTTAACTGAAAAGCATTGGATGTTAGAGGACCTGTGGTTTGTACCAGTTTCATAAACAGAGCTGAACTAGATATGGTCCGTGTGTAGGAAACACAGTTCTTTTCTTCTGAGCACACTCACGTTTCCCTCTGTATTAGAGACTCTAGAAATCAAGAGCGTGCTTCTTGCTCTAAAGCAGAGTGTGTGTCATGGATGAGAACTGTACCGTGTGTTTCCCTTCAGAAACGGAGTTAAATGCCAGGCTCTGTGTCTTCCTTCAAGCAAGACTACGTTTCAGGTACATGCAGTCGCTTTTCAGCTCAATCGAATCTACATTGTTCACAAAGCTCACACGTTTCTCGCTCTTAACTGAAAAGCATTGGATGTTAGAAGACCTGTGGTTTGTATCAGTTTCAGAAACAGAGTTGAACTAGATATGGTCCGTGTATGTAGGAAACACAGTTCTTTTGTTCTGAGCACACTCACGTTCCCTCTGTATTAGAGACTCTAGAAAGCAAGAGCGTGCTTCTTGCTCTAAAGCAGGTTGTGTTTCATGGAAGAGAACTGTACCGTGTGTTTCCCTTCAGAAACGGAGTTAAATGCCAGTCTCTGTGTCTTTCTTCAAGCAAGACTTCATTTCAGGTAAATGAAGTCACTTTTCAGCTCAAACGAAGCTATATTGTTCACGAAGCTCTCACGTTTCTCGCTCTTAACTGAAAAGCATTGGATGTTAGTGGACCTGAGGTTTCTATCAGTTTCAGAAACAGAGTTCAACTAGATATGGTCCGTGTGTGTAGGAAACACAGTTCTTTTGTTCTGAGCACACTCACATTTTCCTCTGTATTAGAGACTCTAGAAATCAAGAGCGTGCTTCTTGCTCTAAAGCAGAGTGTGTTTCATGGATGAGAACTCTGCCCTGTGTTTCCCTTCATAAATGGAGTTAAATGCCAGGCGTGTGTCTTCCTACAAGCAAGACTTCGTTTCAGGTAAACTCAGTCACTTTTCAGCTCAAACGAAGCTACATTGTTCACGAAGCTCACACGTTTCTCGCTCTTAACTGAAAAGCATTGGATGTTAGTGGACCTGAGGTTTGTATCAGTTTCAGAAACAGAGTTGAACTAGATATGGTCCGTGTGTGTAGGAAACACAGTACTTTGGTTCTGAGCACACTCAGGTTCCATCTGTATTAGAGACTCTAGAAAGCAAGAGCCTGCTTCTTGCTCTAAAGCAGGTTGTGTTTCATGGAAGAGAACTGTACCGTGTGTTTCTCTTCAGAAACGGAGTTAAATGCCAGGCTCTGTGTCTTTCTTCAAGCAAGACTTCATTTCAGGTAAACAAAGTCACTTTTCAGCTCAAACGAAGCTATATTGTTCACGAAGCTCTCACGTTTCTCGCTCTTAACTGAAAAGCATTGGATGTTAGTGGACCTGAGGTTTCTATCAGTTTCAGAAACAGAGTTCAACTAGATATGGTCCGTGTGTGTAGGAAACACAGTTCTTTTGTTCTGAGCACACTCACGTTTTCCTCTGTTAGAGACTCTAGAAATCAAGAGTGTGCTTCTTGCTCTAAAGCAGAGTGTGTTTCATGGATGAGAACTCTACCCTGTGTTTCCCTTTATAAATGGAGTTAAATGCCAGGCGTGTGTCTTCCTACAAGCAAGACTTCGTTTCAGGTAAACTCAGTCACTTTTCAGCTCAAACGAAGCTACATTGTTCACGAAGCTCACACGTTTCTCGCTCTTAACTGAAAAGCATTGGATGTTAGTGGACCTGAAGTTTGTATCAGTTTCAGAAACAGAATTGAACTAGATATGGTCCGTGTGTGTAGGAAACACAGTACTTTGGTTCTGAGCACACTCAGGTTCCATCTGTATTAGAGACTCTAGAAAGCAAGAGCCTGCTTCTTGCTCTAAAGCAGGTTGTGTTTCATGGAAGAGAACTGTACCGTGTGTTTCTCTTCAGAAACGGAGTTAAATGCCAGGCTCTGTGTCTTTCTTCAAGCAAGACTTCATTTCAGGTAAACAAAGTCACTTTTCAGCGCAAACGAAGCTACATTGTTCACGAAGCTCACACGTTTCTCGCTCTTAACTGAAAAGCATTGGATGTTAGTGGACCTGAGGTTTGTATCAGTTTCAGAAACAGAGTTGAACTAGATATGGTCCGTGTATGTAGGAAACACAGTTCTTTTGTTCTGAGCACACTCACGTTTTCCTCTGTGTTAGAGACTCTAGAAATCAAGAGCGTGCTTCTTGCTCTAAAGCAGAGTGTGTTTCATGGATTAGAACTGTGCCCTGTGTTTCCCTTCAGAAACGGAGTTAAATGCCAGGCTCTGTGTCTTTCTTCAAGCAAGACTTCGTTTCAGGTAAACGAAGTCACTTTTCAGCTCAAACGAAGCTACATTGTTCACGAAGCTCACACGTTTCTCGCTCTTAACTGAAAAGCATTGGATGTTAGACGACCTGTGGATTCTATCAGTTTCAGAAACAGAGTTGAACCAGATATGGTCCGGGTGTGTAGGAAACACAGTTCTTTTGTTTTGAGCACACTCACGTTTACCTCTGTATTAGAGACTCTAGAAATCAAGAGCGTGCTTCTTGCTCTAAAGCAGAGTGTGTTTCATGGATGAGAACTGTGCCCTGTGTTTCCCTTCAGAAACGGAGTTAAATGCCAGGCTCTGTGTCTTTCTTCAAGCAAGACTTCGTTTCAGGTAAACGAAGTCACTGTTCAGCTCAAAGGAAGCTACATTGTTCACGAAGCTCACACGTTTCTCGCTCTTAACTGAAAAGCATTGGATGTTAGTGGCCCTGAGGTTTGTATCAGTTTCAGAAACAGAGTTGAACAAGATATGGTCCGTGTATGTAGGAAACACAGTTCTTTTGTTCTGAGCACACTCACGTTCCCTCTGTATTAGAGACTCTAGAAAGCAAGAGCGTGCTTCTTGCTCTAAAGCAGGTTGTGTTTCATGGAAGAGAACTGTACCGTGTGTTTCCCTTCAGAAACGGAGTTAAATGCCAGTCTCTGTGTCTTTCTTCAAGCAAGACTTCATTTCAGGTAAACGAAGTCACTTTTCAGCTCAAACGAAGCTATATTGTTCACGAAGCTCTCACGTTTCTCGCTCTTAACTGAAAAGCATTGGATGTTAGTGGACATGAGGTTTCTATCAGTTTCAGAAACAGAGTTCAACTAGATATGGTCCGTGTGTGTAGGAAACACAGTTCTTTTGTTCTGAGCACACTCACGTTTTCCTCTGTATTAGAGACTCTAGAAATCAAGAGCGTGCTTCTTGCTCTAAAGCAGAGTGTGTTTCATGGATGAGAACTCTGCCCTGTGTTTCCCTTCATAAATGGAGTTAAATGCCAGGCGTGTGTCTTCCTACAATCAAGACTTCGTTTCAGGTAAACTCAGTCACTTTTCAGCTCAAACGAAGCTACATTGTTCACGAAGCTCACACGTTTCTCGCTCTTAACTGAAAAGCATTGGATGTTAGAGGACCTGTGATTTGTACCAGTTTCAGAATCAGAGTTGAACTAGATATGGTCCGTGTGTGTAGGAAACACAGTACTTTTGTTCTGAGCACACTCACGTTTCCCTCTGTATTAGAGACTCTAGAAAGCAAGAGCGTGCTTCTTGCTCTAAAGCAGGTTGTGTTTCATGGAAGAGAACTGTGCCGTGTGTTTCCCTTCAGAAACGGAGTTAAATGCCAGGCTCTGTGCCTTCCTACATGCAAGACCTCGTTTCAGGTAAACGAAGTCACTTTTCAGCTCAAACGAAGCTACATTGTTCACAAAGCTCACACGTTTCTCGCTCTTAACTGAAAAGCATTGGATATTTGAGGACCTGTGGTTTTTATCAGTTTCAGAAACAGAGTTGAACTAGATATGGTCCATGTGTAGGAAACACAGTTCTTTTGCTTTGAGCACACTCACGTTTCCCTCTGTATTAGAGACGCTAGAAAGCAAGAGCGTGCTTCTTGCTCTAAAGCAGAGTGTGTTTCATGGATGAGAACTGTGCCGTGTGTTTCCCTTCAGAAATGGACTTAAATGCCAGGCTCTGTGTCTTCCTTCAAGCAAGACTTGGTTTCAGGTAAACGCAGTCTCTTTTCAGCTCAAACGAAGCTACATTGATCACAAAGCTCACACGTTTCTCGCTCTTAACGGAAAAGCATTGGATGTTAGTGGACCTGCGGTTTGTATCAGTTTCAGAAACAGAGTTGAACTAGATATGTTCCGTGTGTTTAGGAAACACAGTTCTTTTGTTCTGAGCACACTCACGTTTCCCTCTGTATTAGAGATTCTAGAAAGCAAGAGAGTGCTTCTTGCTCTAGAGCAGAGTGTGTTTCATGGATGAGAACTGTGCCCTGTGTTTCCATTCAGAAATGGACATAAATGCCAGGCTCTGTGTCTTCCTTCAAGCAAGACTTGGTTTCAGGTAAATGCAGTCACTTTTCAGCTCAAACGAAGCTACATTGATCACGAAGCTCACACGTTTCTCGCTCTTAACGGAAAAGCATTGGATGGTAGTGGACCTGAGGTTTGTATCACTTTCAGAAACAGAGTTGAACTAGATATGGTCCGTGTGTGTAGGAAACACAGTTCTTTTGTTCTGAGAACACTCACGTTTCCCTCTGTATTAGAGACTCTAGAAAGCAAGAGTGTGCTTCTTGCTCTAAAGCAGAGTGTGTTTCATGGATGAGAACTGTGCCCTGTGTTTCCCTTCAGAAACGGAGTTAAATGCCAGGCTCTGTGTCTTTCTACATGCAAAACATCGATTCAGGTAAACGCAGTCACTTTTCAGCTCAAACGAAGCTACATTGTTCACGAAGCTCACACGTTTCTTGCTTTTCACTGAATAGCATTGGATGTTAGAGGACCTGTGGATTCTATCAGTTTCCGAAACAGAGTTGAACTAGATATGGTCCGTGTGTGTAGGAAACACAGTTCTTTGTTCTGAGCACACTCACGTTTCCCTCTGTATTAGAGACACTAGAAATCAAGAGCGTGCTTCTTGCTCTAAAGCAGAGTGTGTTTCATGGATGAGAACTGTGCCCTGTGTTTCCCTTCAGAAACGGAGTTAAATGCCAGGCGTGTGTCTTCCTACAAGCAAGACTTCCTTTCAGGTAAACGCAGTCACTTTTCAGCTCAAACAAAGCTTCATTGTTCAGGAAGCTCACAAATTTCTCGCTCTTAAGTGAAAAGCATTGGATGTTAGAGGACCTGTGGTTTGTATCAGTTTCAGAAACAGAGTTGAACTAGATATGGTCCGTCTGTAGGAAACACAGTTCTTTTGTTGTGAGCACACTCACGTTTCCCTCTGTATTAGAGACGCTAGAAAGCAAGAGGGTGCTTCTTTCTCTAAAGCAGAGTGTGTTTCATGGATGAGAACTGTGCCGTGTGTTTCCCTTCAGAAATGGACTTAAATGCCAGGCTCTGTGTCTTCCTTCAAGCAAGACTTGATTTCAGGTAAACGCAGTCACTTTTCAGCTCAAACGAAACTACATTGATCACGAAGCTCACACGTTTCTCGCTCTTAACGGAAAAGCATTGGATGTTAGTGGACCTGCGGTTTGTATCAGTTTCAGAAACAGAGTTGAACTAGATATGTTCCGTGTGTTTAGGAAACACAGTTCTTTTGTTCTGAGCACACTCACGTTTCCCTCTGTATTAGAGATTCTAGAAAGCAAGAGCGTGCTTCTTGCTCTAAAGCACAGTGTGTTTCATGGATGAGAACTGTGCCCTGTGTTTCCCTTCAGAAATGTACATAAATGCCAGGCTCTGTGTCTTCCTTCAAGCAAGACTTGGTTTCAGGTAAATGCAGTCACTTTTCAGCTCAAACGAAGCTACATTGATCACGAAGCTCACACGTTTCTCGCTCTTAACGGAAAAGCATTGGATGTTAGTGGACCTGCGGTTTGTATCACTTTCAGAAACAGAGTTGAACTAGATATGGTCCGTGTGTGTAGGAAACACAGTTCTTTTGTTCTGAGCACACTCACGTTTCCCTCTGTATTAGAGACTCTAGAAAGCAAGAGCGTGCTTCTTGCTCTAAAGCAGAGTGTGTTTCATGGATGAGAACTGTGCCGTGTGTTTCCCTTCAGAAACGGAGTTAAATGCCAGGCTCTGTGTCTTTCTTCAAGCAAGACTTCGTTTCTGGTAAACACAGTCACTTTTCAGCTCAAACGAAGCTACAGTGTTCACGAAGCTCACACGTTTCGCTCTTAACTGAAAAGCATTGGATGTTAGAGGACCTGGGGTTTGTATCAGTTTCAGAAACAGAGTTGAACTAGATATGGTCCGTGTGTAGGAAACACAGTTCTTTTGTTCTGAGCACACTCACGTTTCCCTCTGTATTAGAGACTCTAGAAAGCAAGAGCATGATTCTTGCTCTAAAGCAGAGTGTGTTTCATGGATGAGAACTGTGCCGAGTGTTTCCCTTCAGAAACGGAGTTAAATGCCAGGCTCTGTGCCTCCCTACAAGCAAGACCTCGTTTCAGGTAAACGCAGTCACTTTTCAGCTCAAATGAAGCTACATTGTTCACAATGCTCACAAGTTTCTCGCTCTTAACTGAAAAGCATTGGATATTAGAGGACCTGTGGTTTGTATCAGTTTCAGAAACAGAGTTGAACTAGATATGGTCCGTGTGTAGGAAACATAGTTCTTTTGTTTTGAGCACACTCACGTTTCCCTCTGTATTAGAGACTCTAGAAATCAAGAGCGTGCTTCTTGCTCTAAAGCAGAGTGTGTTTCACGGATGAGAACTGTGCCCTGTGTTTCCCTTCAGAAACGGAGTTAAATGCCAGGCGTGTGTCTTCCTACAAGCAAGACTTCGTTTCAGGTGAACGCAGTCACTTTTCAGCTCAAACGAAGCTACATTGTTCACGAAGCTCACACGTTTCTCGCTCTTAACTGAAAAGCATTGGATGTTAGAGGACCTGTGATTTGTACCAGTTTCAGAATCAGAGTTGAACTAGATATGGTCCGTGTGTGTAGGAAACACAGTACTTTTGTTCTGAGCACACTCACGTTTCCCTCTGTATTAGAGACTCTAGAAAGCAAGAGCATGATTCTTGCTCTAAAGCAGGTTGTGTTTCATGGAAGAGAACTGTGCCGTGTGTTTCCCTTCAGAAACGGAGTTAAATGCCAGGCTCTGTGCCTTCCTACAAGCAAGACCTCGTTTCAGGTAAACGAAGTCTCTTTTCAGCTCAAACGAAGCTACATTGTTCACAAAGCTCACACGTTTCTCGCTCTTAACTGAAAAGCATTGGATATTTGAGGACCTGTGGTTTTTATCAGTTTCAGAAACAGAGTTGAACTAGATATGGTCCATGTGTAGGAAACACAGTTCTTTGGTTATGAGCACACTCACATTTCCCTCTGTAGTAGAGACTCTAGAAATCAAGAGCGTGCATCTTGCTCTAAACCAGAGTGTGTTTCATGGATGAGAACTGTGCCCTGTGTTTCCCTTCAGAAACGGAGTTAAATGCCAGGCTCTGTGTCTTTCTACATGCAAGACATCGTTTCAGGTAAACGCAGTCACTTTTCAGCTCAAACGAAGCTACATTGTTCACGAAGCTCACACGTTTCTTGCTTTTCACTGAAAAGCATTGGATGTTAGAGGACCTGTGGATTCTATCAGTTTCAGAAACAGAGTTGAACTAGATATGGTCTGTGTGTGTAGGGAACACAGTTCTTTGTTCTGAGCACACTCACGTTTCCCTCTGTATTAGAGACTCTAGAAATCAAGAGCGTGCTTCTTGCTCTAAAGCAGAGTGTGTTTCATGGATGAGAACTGTGCCCTGTGTTTCCCTTCAGAAACGGAGTTAAATGCCAGGCGTGTGTCTTCCTACAAGCAAGACTTCGTTTCAGGTAAACACAGTCACTTTTCAGCTCAAACAAAGCTTCATTGTTCACGAAGCTCACACGTTTCTCGCTCTTAAGTGAAAAGAATTGGATGTTAGAGGACCTGTGGTTTGTATCAGTTTCAGAAACAGAGTTGAACTAGATATGGTCCGTCTGTAGGAAACACAGTTCTTTTGTTGTGAGCACACTCACGTTTCCCTCTGTATTAGAGACGCTAGAAAGCAAGAGCGTGCTTCTTGCTCTAAAGGAGAGTGTGTTTCATGGATGAGAACTGTGCCGTGTGTTTCCCTTCAGAAACGGAGTTAAATGCCAGGCGTGTGTCTTCCTACAAGCCAGACTTCCTTTCAGGTAAACGCAGTCACTTTTCAGCTCAAACAAAGCTTCATTGTTCAGGAAGCTCACACGTTTCTCGCTCTTAAGTGAAAAGCATTGGATGTTAGAGGACCTGTGGTTTGTATCAGTTTCAGAAACAGAGTTGAACTAGATATGGTCCGTCTGTAGGAAACACAGTTCTTTTGTTGTGAGCACACTCACGTTTCCCTCTGTATTAGAGACGCTAGAAAGCAAGAGGGTGGTTCTTGCTCTAAACCAGAGTGTGTTTCATGGATGAGAACTGTGCCCTGTGTTTCCCTTCAGAAACGGAGTTAAATGCCAGGCTCTGTGTCTTTCTACATGCAAGACATCGTTTCAGGTAAACGCAGTCACTTTTCAGCTCAAACGAAGCTACATTGTTCACGAAGCTCACACGTTTCTTGCTTTTCACTGAAAAGCATTGGATGTTAGAGGACCTGTGGATTCTATCAGTTTCAGAAACAGAGTTGAACTAGATATGGTCTGTGTGTGTAGGGAACACAGTTCTTTGTTCTGAGCACACTCACGTTTCCCTCTGTATTAGAGACTCTAGAAATCAAGAGCGTGCTTCTTGCTCTAAAGCAGAGTGTGTTTCATGGATGAGAACTGTGCCCTGTGTTTCCCTTCAGAAACGGAGTTAAATGCCAGGCGTGTGTCTTCCTACAAGCAAGACTTCGTTTCAGGTAAACACAGTCACTTTTCAGCTCAAACAAAGCTTCATTGTTCACGAAGCTCACACGTTTCTCGCTCTTAAGTGAAAAGCATTGGATGTTAGAGGACCTGTGGTTTGTATCAGTTTCAGAAACAGAGTTGAACTAGATATGGTCCGTCTGTAGGAAACACAGT